>JAWHQI010000001.1:22187500-23437500 GCA_033032865.1 Dactylorhiza incarnata | reverse complement strand
TGAATGTCCATTCAAAAGACAAGAGAAGAGTGGAGAAAGAAAGCACTCAAAGAACAGGAAGTCAGAGAAAAGCTTTGTGGCAAAGAAAGTGAAGACACTCAGTGACAGTGACACTGATTGCTCCTCATCAGAATCAGAAAGACACATAGCAGCCATAACTTTCTCAGATGAAGAATGTTGTGATGAAATTCATCACAAACAGGTAATTCCTAAAGCCTTTCTTACCATCTCTGACACAGATTCAGATGTCATCTCCTCTTCAACAGAAAGAGAAGTTGACACTGATTATATTGAGAAATTTGGTGCACTGTCTGATGCCCTTAAGAAAGCAAAAGCTCTATGTAAGGAACAAGCTGCAGAGATCATCTCCTTGAGTGACAAGAGAGATGAACTGCTTAAGAAAGTAATTGATCTAGCTCAAGAGAAAACCAAATTATCAATTCCTCCACTGAGCACTGGCACTTTGACTGAAGTCATCAAGCACATGAATTTTAGAATGGAAGAGCTGGAGGATATGCTCTTAAAGGAAAAGAAAATTTTGGATAGTTATTCTAAGCCAAACAGTTCTTCCCTTGATTGATAGTTTTTTACAAACAAATAAGCAAGGTTTGGGCTACACTCAAGGTGAAGGCAATGGGAAATCTACCCAAGGAAAGATAATCTTTAGAAAAATGATCATACCCACAAATTCATATGATCACAGTAGCATCTATGGATGCAAAGAAAGCCAGAAGATAGACAGTGGTCTTAAGCTTCCTTTTATCTGGCTAAGCAAGAGACAACCATTCCTTGGGAAGTGTGCACCATCTGCACCCCAAAAGAATCCTCCAGTGAAGGCCTTCAGAAACTGCCATGTTGGGAAAAACCCTTCAGGCCCCAAAGAAGGGAAGGTTAGCTGTCAAGCAACAACCTAACCTAGTAAGTCCAAACAGCATAAGAAAATCTAGATACAATAGATTTGAATGTTGGTATTGTGGAAAAGTATGGCATTTTGCCTTAGAGTACTGGTTCAACCCAACAGTCCATAATCATTCCCACATGACAACTAAAAATCAGGCTGCTAAATCATTTTCTAACAAGCACCTAGGACCCAAAAGAGACTGGGTTCCTAAGGAAGTGTAGCTATCTTGCAGGTATGTCCAAAAACCACCAAGAATCCTATGTGGTACTTGGACAGTGGATGTTTCAGGCATATGACTGAAACAAGAAGGCTATTAAAGGAGTTTACACCTGTAAGAGATGGACCCAAAGTTAAATTTGGAGGATCTGACGAAGGTGTTGTCAAGGGCTTTGGTAAGAACACAAATGGTAGTATCACTATCACAAGAGTATCTTATGTGGAAGGGTTACAACACAACCTTATAATCATAAGTCAGCTATGTGACTTGGGATATGTTGTCTCTTTCCACAAGGATAAGTGCCTGATCAAGGATTCTGAGAATGAATCCATCCTAATAGGCACTAGGAGTGGCAATATTTATTGTTTAAATTTCATTTGCATTATAAAGAATGAGCATGTATGTCTTGTGGAAAATGATAGAATGTCTGCTTGTGTAGAGTGTCATAAGAGACTAGCCCGTATTAACTACAAGTCTCTCAAGAAGTTATTGACAGAGAACATGGTAAGGGATGCTCCTAAGCTGGATTGCTTAGAGATGAGTCCTTATCATACATGCCAAATGGGTAAGCAATCAAGAACTTCATTCAAAAGCATACAGGACAAAGAATCCACTAGGTGCTTATACATACTGCACATGGACTTACTTGGTCCTATGGCAGTGCACAACTTAGAGGGAATGTCCTATACATTGGTTATTGTTGATGATCATTCTAGATTTGCCTGGGTATTCTTTTGGAAACACAAGTCTGATACCCTAAGTACATTCAAGAATTTTGTCAAACAAATTCAAAATGAAGCTTTGTGGTCAAAATCAGAAGTGACATGGAACTGAATTTCAGTTTGGGACAATGACCAAATTCTGTGAAGAAGAAGGTATTCTACAAGAGTTTTCTTCTCCCAGAACTCCCCAATAGAATGGGGTGGTTGAGAGGAAAAATAGAACACTTATTGAAGCTGGTAGGACCATGTTAAGTGACTCCTCACTCCCAGAATACCTTTGGGCTAAGGAAGTTAACATTGCATGTCATGTGCAAAATGGAGCACTCATCAATAAGAACCATAATAAGACTCCTTATGAGCTGATTAAGGGTAAGAAGCCAACACTAGCTTACTTCAAAATCTTTGGAAGTAAATGTTATGTGTTGAAAAACAATAAGCGTTACATTACCAAATTTTCTGAGGAGAGCTATGAAGGTCTCTTTGTAGGATATAGCAAGCATAACAAAGCCTACAGAGTCTTCAATAAGAATGCTATTACAATTGAGGAATCTGTACATATTATTTTTGATGAGAGAAGCATGCTGCATAATCATTCTTCTAGTTCATCCAGTGCAGGAATTGAAGAAAGATTAGAGAACCTCAAAATCAGAGAAAAAGAAATAGTTGAAAAGAATGAGCCTTCCACTCTGAAATCTATTCCAGAATCTGCAGAAGTGTCAACTGAAGAGCCAAATCTCCAAAATGAGAATCATGAAGCAGGAGCTGAAGAAGCTACTAAAATAATAGAACCAATAAGAGTGATGCCTACAGCCATGAGACATCTTATATGTCATCCAGCAAATCAGATAATTGGTGAGCTCACTCATGGAATTAGAACAAGAAGAAATGCTCTAAATGAAAACTTACACCTCAATTTTCTATCACAACTTGAGCCTAAGAAATTTAAGGAGGTCAATAAAGACCAATTCTGGGTTATGGCCATGCAAGAAGAGCTAAATCAATTCAAAAGATGCAAAGTATGGAAACTTGTCCCAAGGACACAAGGACATAATATTATTGAGACAAAGTGGGTCTACAGAAATAAGATGGATGAAGATGGATTGATTATAAAGAATAAGGCAAGGCTGGTAGCCTGAGGATACAAGCAAGAGGAAGGCATAGACTTTGATCAGACATTTGCACCTGTTGCTAGATTGGAGGCCATCAGACTCTTTCTAGCCTATGCTACATACAAGGGATTCAAAGTCTATCAAATGGATGCCAAATTTGTTGGATCTGTAGGCGCCCTTAGAAGGGGGGGGGGGTGAATAAGGGTTCTATGATTTTCGAGAATATTTAAATTAAAAATGATTCTCTGTTGCTACCGCGAGCGGTAGTGTTACCGCTCGGCGTTAGTGATAGAGAAAATCTGTTTATGTTATAGTAATGAAAAACAGAGATCACGAAACAGAGATGAAGAAAGACATATTTTCATTAACAATAAATAAATTTGTTTACAAAATCTTTTCCCAATGACGCTGGGAAAGAGGTGATGAATGAGAAACTCTATTGGGTTTCTATACCGACCCTTCTCCCAAGGACCGGTTGTCTCTAGCCTATCTCTCACCAGATATGGCCTCAAGTCGCTCTAGCCCATCCCTCACCGGAAAGGCCTCGTGCACTCCCTAGATCTTCACCCTAGACCTAGTCGCCAACGCGAGGAGAATTTCCCCTAGTCCCCGCAAGGCCCTAGTCGTCGTGTGGCGAATTCCTCTACCGAACAAAAGATATAATGGTTACAATTAGAAACTAAAACAAAACACAAACTAAAAACTCCCTCAAAAGAAGAACTTGATGTCGATGTAGATGCGATCGGATCGGTCTTCAAGTTCTTTGCATTCACGAACATTGACGGAGTTCTTCGAGCTACTTGGGGAAGGCTCTCACGAGTGCTCTGAATATATGGATTCAATTCATTCTGTAACAGCCAGCAACAACGGAGGAAGCGCGCGTCGTTAAATAGATTCAGCCGGTACCACCTGCATTAGTTCTGCCGCCCCGCGGTAGCCACGTTAGGCAATGATCAAACACCCAGATTGTGGCAGCTTAGGCAACTTTTGAGAGCCAAACTTTGAGCTCCGCCTAGCGCGCCGCGGTACCGCTAACGCTCCGCGATAGCGAGATAACCTTCCTTCAGCCAATATCCCCTTCCACATTTTCTCCCCAATCACATGCAGACGGGAGGATTCCAAGAGCTACCGCCGAGCGTTAGACATACTGCGCCGCGATAGAGCATGCTAAATATGCATCCCGCCAATCATTCCTTTTTCTCCATTGTTTCCTTCCCGTCAATTGTTTCCAATTATGCTAGCGCCAACGGTAGTGCTAACGCTCCGCAGTAGCAACAACACAACATATTCTTATGGAGATTTGAATGCACAGGATCCTGCATATTATAAACACAAAAACAAATATGATCAAATACAATAGGATTTGTTATTGTCAAACCAATAGATACGAAAAGCATGTTCCAACAAACTCCCCCTTTTGATAATAACAAATCCCCTTAGAAAGAAATAATTCATGTGATAGGAATTTGTGTTTATAATAAGAACTAACACGGATAGCATGAAAATTAGGCCTTTTAAATGCTTCCCTAAATGAAATCTCCCCCTAAATGAGTTCTCCCCCTACCACAGAACTTCCTTTAAATCTACTCCCCATATATGTGAATTTCTTTCAAATTTATTCTCCCCCTTTTGGTATTATCAAAAGAGGGTGGAGAGAAAGCCAAAAGTGAAGGCGTGTAATGTTTTTTTGAGTAGAGAAGACATGAGCATGAGAACGAGATAATACGTAGGGAAGAGAAAAAAAGTGTAGGAGTGAAAGAGCAGTGATAATTCAAGATAACACACTTGTTGAAAAATAAATATTCATGATCGAGCGAATAAGTAGTAGAGAGTTGGAAAGCAGTGTGCACCAGTTGTAGTAGAAATCATCATTATAGGAATCTAAATCATAGCAAAAAATGTGGAGTTTTTAGTAGAGAAAAATAGATGGTGTGCAATTCGAAAACACGAAGGATTGTACTTTTTAACATAACCAACAAAGACTTGTTTTGAAAAGTAAGCAAGAATGAGTAGACAAGGCGTAAGCGGAAGACGAACTAAAAGAATGTAAGAATGATACAACATATCAAGACAAGATAGAGATTTCAATGTCCAAGAGACAGAAAACAAGTACATTTAGGCATTGTAATGATCATGTCAAAACCAAAACTAGTGCATCAACTAAGGATTTTAGAGACAAACTATAGATAAGCAATAAACTCCAATTCTTAGGAGTAGAAGGCTTACAAGTGATAATGAAGTGTACAAAAGTAGTGTTTTTGATAAAAGTATACATATGAGTTAAGCAAAACACATGACATGTATAATGGAATAAACACAACATTATTGAAAATGCATTTTTAGAGTTACTTCTACCCATAAAGCTAGATAAATTTTTCAATGCACATAGAAAAGGTTGGATTATCTAATGCTTACAACGCTACGCCCCCGCTATGGTGAGATATGTAATCATGGGATAATACTTATTGGAAACATTAAGCATTTTAAATCTAACGATAGGTACATAGCCTATGGATTTATATTTTTATTTGAATTTTTTAAACAAACAACTCACATAGCTATTTTGAAATCCACGATCAACTACTTCACTCCACGACAGTTCGACGAAAGTCAGTTTTGAGCTGTCGGAATTCCGACAGCGATGTCGCCCAGGCGACAGCTCGGAGGTTACAACAACTGCCCACGACACCACCCACGATCGGCAGTTTTGCACTGTCGGAAATCCGACATCGATGTCGCCCAGGCGACAGCTCGACGGTTACAGCAACTACCCGCACGACGCCACTCCAGCAACAGTTTAACGCTGTCAGAAAATTCCGACAGTAACTGTCGCCCAGGCGACAACGATTTTCTATAAATTGCCTCCTTGTGTTCGTGCATTCCAAGCTTTGAGAATTCCAAGTCCCTTCCTGAGTGCATACGAACCAGAGAGCTCCAGAACCTCTTCAACTCCCATTTGTGCAAAGAAGGATTGAAGATTGAAGATGAGATCGGGCGCGCTTCTACATCAACAATCCGTTCAGAGATCTGATCTTCTAGGGAGTTGTTCTTTTCATATTGTATTTTCATTCACATACTTTTCATTTTGTATTGGTAGAGAAATCGTCGTCTTGCGTGCGGCGTCTAAGTCCTTGCGCGGCTTAGGGGAAAATCGCTTCCTTGTGCGGAGCGTCCAAGTCCTTGCGTGGCTTGGTGGGAAATCATGGCCTTGTGTGCTACGTCTAGATCTTGGGAAGATTTAGAGGATAGGCTTGGGCTTGGTCTTGGGAAAGACAAGCGATAGCCTTCCGATCCTTGGGAGAAGGATTGGTAAACCAAAATTGTAGAATTTTTTATTAACATAATTGTGCCTTGATCTTAAGCATTGTTAAGATCATTTTTATTGTACTCAAATTTCATGATTAATATAATTATGTCTTTTTCTTTAATTACATATTTGGTGGCATAATCTTTATCTTAGAAATTTGTGTTTTGGTTTAATACTAAAGTTGCATTAGTTTGAAAGTATTTATAAGTAATTTTTTTTTTAAAGTAAAATCGTTTGAAAAAAAATTATTACTAAGTAAAAATTAATTTTTAGACACACCCTTATTCACGCCCCCCCCCCCCCCCCCCCCCTCTAAGGGCGTCATACGATCCAACAAGTGGTATCAGAGGCAGGTTACTCCAAAATGGTTTTACCACCGGGAGTAATGGCGCACAACGATCATGCGTTCGTTGAGGGGCAAGGCATAAGTAGACCACCTTTATTCACGGGCACAGACTATAATTATTGGAAAACACGTATGCGTTGTTTTCTAATTGCGCTAGATATAGAAGTCTGGAATATGGTAGAATCTAGTTACACTTCTCCAACAGTTGTTGTAGGAGATGTAACTATGGATAAGCCCAAAGACAAGTGGGATGACAATGATAAATTAAGATGTAAGAACAATGCAAAAGCCATGAATGCTTTATTTTGTGCACTAGATCGCACTGAATTTAATAGAGTTTGTGCTTGTAATTCTGCATTTGAAATTTGGAATTTGTTAGAAATCACTCATGAAGGTACTTCGCAGGTAAAAGATTCAAAGCTATTTCAACTGGAGTCTGAATTTGAAAGGTTCAAAATGGAGGTAAATGAAGAGATTGATACGATGTACACACGATTCACAAAAATCGTGAACGACTCAAAGGTGTTAGGAAAGGTGTTCTCAAATGGAGATTTAGTAAGGAAAATCTTAAGATCACTTCCCCCGAAGTTCAATCCTAAAGTGACTGCAATTTCCGAGTCACATGATCTTAAGACTTACAATTGGAGAGCCTCATTGGGAACTTGAAAACTCATGAAGTTGAATTGAAAATTCAACAACAAGAGTATATGGAGCCAAGGAAGAAGGGATTGGCTCTAAGATCAAAGAAGGAAGAAACTAGTGATTCTGAGGAGGATGAAGAAGATGAGGAAAGTTTATTTGTTAAAAAATTTAGAAAATTGATGAAAAATCCGGAGAGAAGGAATTCGTTTAAGAAGTATTTTAAGAAGGAGACCTTTAGGAAGAAAAAAGGAAAGGAAGGCGATGAGGAGGAAGAGAGACCGCCACCGGAGTGCTATCACTACAAGAAGTTAGGACACATCCGAAGCAAGTGTCCAAGTACTTGAAAGAACTTAAAGAAAAGAAGCACAAAGGGTCGAAGAAGGTGTTGAAGGCGGAAACCTGGGATGATACTACTTCTGAGGATGCAAGCAGTTCCGACTCAAGTAAAGAAGAGGAGGCCAACATATGCTTAATGGGAAAGAGCGTCATATCTGATGACGAATGCAGTGCCCAAAGCGACACTGAGGTAACTCCTCCAACCTATGATGAATTGTTTTCTGAATTTTTAAAGACTTGCAAATTTTTTGAAAAAAGCTTAAAAGACAATGATCTTCTTAAATCTGAAAATGACATTTTACTTAAAGAAAACAAAAAATTGTTAAGGGAAATTAAGACTATTGGAAAAAGAGATATTTCTTGCCAAGAGTGTGATCACTCTTTGGGAAGAATTAAAGAACTTGAAGAATCTCTTTCCAAATCTCATTTTACAATAAAAGTTCTTACTAAAAAGAATGAGATTTTAGAGAGAGATCTGAAATCTTCAATTTCCATAGTCCATGAGGGAAAGAAATCTTTTGAACGGAAATGCGTAAATCTAGTATCCGAGAATACAAAAATGAGACACCAGATTCATGACTTAACACTAGCCATGAAAAAATTTGGAATGGGCCGAAGATCACTGGATATGATCTTAGGATACCAACGCCATGGATCTGGAAGGTTTGGTCTCGGATACACATCTGGAAGCTGTCGCCCGGCGACAACCACTGTCGTCGGCGACAGTGAAAAGTCCAGAAAATTCACTTTTAAAAATTCTAAAATTAATGAATTGTTAAATACTGCATCCTCATCCAGTAAAAGTCCAGAAAAGTTATACTCCTCTAAATACATTACATGTGCCAAATGTAATAGATTTGGTCACACTACGGACTCTTGCTGGAAAGAAGGAAAAAGTAAAATCAAACAAATCTGGGTGCCTAAGGCTTCTACCTATACTATGGGTGGAACCACTTGGGTAACCAGATCTTTACTCACCTCTTCTTTCTAGGTATGTTGGCAGGCTAAGGACAAAGAAGACGTGTGGTACTTGGACTCGGGTTGTTCAAAGCACATGACGGGCAATAAAGAAAAGTTCCTTAGCCTAGAGATGAAGAAAGGAGAAGTTGTTACATTCGGAGACAATGGAAAAGGAAAAATCATCGGCATCGGAGTTGTGGGTAACGAAAATTTTTCAATTTCAAATGTTTTATTTGTAGAAGGATTAAAGCATAATTTGATTTCTATTAGTCAATTATGTGATAAGGGTTTAAATGTTTTATTTGAATCTTCTACAAATTTATGCAAAATTATTAATTCCAAAACAAATGAAATTGTTTTTACCGCACCTAGATGTCATAATGTATATATGATTAAATTTCTTGATTTTTCAAATTCTACCTTAAAATGTTTTTTATCAAAAAATGATGAATTAGATTTATGGCATAGGCGACTTGGACATGCTAGTGCCAAGTTAATTTCAAAACTTTCAAAAGATAAATTAATTAAAGGTTTACCTTTGCTAAATGGAAATTTATCTTCTTCACTATGTGTGCCTTGCCAAAAAGGAAAATTTTCAAAATCATCTTTCAAAAGTAAAAACATTATTTCTACCACTAGGCCACTTCAATTAATACATATGGACTTATTTGGGCCAATTGGAATTTCTAGCTTAGGAGGTAGAAAATACACATTTGTTTTGATTGATGATTATTCTCGTTTTTGTTGGACTTTATTTCTAACCTCCAAATCCGAAACATTTTCAGAATTTTCAAAATTATGTTTGCTTATTCAAAATGAATTTGAGTTAAAAATTAAACGCATACGATCGGATCATGGAGGAGAATTTGAAAATGAAAAGTTCATTTCTTTTTGTACGGAGTTAGGAATTAAACATGAATTTTCCGCTCCACGCACACCACAGCAAAATGGTGTAGTGGAGAGGAAAAATAGAACTCTTCAAGAGTTAGCCCGTACAATGTTATCTGAATTCAAATTACCAAAATCTTTTTGGGCTGAAGCGGTTAGCACGACATGTTATGTAATAAATAGAGTAATGCTTCGCCCTATTTTAAAATTAACTCCTTATGAATTAATTTTTAATAAACAACCAAATGTTTCTTATTTCAAAGTTTTTGGTTGTAAATGTTTTATTTTGAATTCTAAAGATTCCTTAGGAAAATTTGATGAAAAATGTGATGAAGGTATTTTTATTGGCTATTCTTCAACTAGTAAAGCTTATCAGATTTTTAATAAAAGAACAAAAATAGTTGAAGAATCCATTCATGTTAGGTTTGATGAGTTTGCTTCATGTGTAGAAAAGAAAATAACAGGAAAAGAAGATGATCCCCTTCCTTCGGTAGAGAATGATGATGAAGAACTTAGAGAAAATGAAGAAGAAAAAGGAGAAGAAAGAGAAGGAGAAAGAGAAGAAGAAAGAGAAGAAGAAAGAGAAGAAGAAAGAGAAGAATATGTGCCTCCAAGTGAATTGAGATTTTCAAAGGATCATCCAAAGGAGCTTATCATTGGAGATCCGCAAAAAGGGGTTAGTACTCGTTCATCGCTACATATTTTATTTTCAAACCTTTGTTTTGTTTCTGAAATAGAACCAAAAGATGTTTCCACCGCTTTAAATGATGAATTTTGGTTTTTAGCTATGAATGAAGAACTTAATCAATTTGAACGTAATAAGGTTTGGATTCTTGTAGAACGACCCAAAAATCGTCCTGTAGTTGGTGTTAAGTGGATTTTTAAAAATAAAATGGATAATGAATCTAGAATTATTAGAAATAAAGCCAGATTAGTTGCAAAAGGTTATGCACAAATTGAAGGGGTAGATTTTGATGAAACTTTTGCACCCGTAGTAAGATTAGAAGCGGTTAGGTTATTTCTTGCATTTGCTTGTTTTAAAAGATTTAAATTATATCAAATGGATGTCAAAACTGCATTTTTAAATGGGTATACAAAAGAAGAGGTTTATGTAGAACAACCCCCTGGCTTTATAAATGAGAAATATCCAAATTATGTTTATAAATTAGATAAAGCGCTTTATGGATTAAAACAAGCGCCTCGTGCTTGGTATGATCGATTAACTCAATATTTGTTAAAGCACGATTATAAATAGGAAGTGCTGATTCTACACTCTTCATTAAGCAAATTGATCATGATTTAGTTATTTTACAAATTTATGTTGATGATATTATTTTTGGAGCCACTAATGAAGAGTTGTGTAATGAAGTAGTTCAAATTATGAAAAATGAATTTGAAATGAGTATGGTTGGAGAACTTTCATATTTTCTAGGTTTTCAAATTACACAAAAACATGATGGAATTTTTATATGTCAAACCAAATATATTCATGATATGTTAAAATGATTTGGATTTGAAAACCTTAAGCATGCAAACACTCCTATGAGTACTTCACTAAAATTAGGAAAAGATGAAAGTGGTGTTTCAATTGAACAAACCCTTTATAGAAGTATGATAGGGTCTTTATTGTATTTAACCACATCTAGACCTGATATTATGTTTGCCGTTTGTTTATGTGCTAGATTTCAAGCTAATCCTAAAGAGTCACATTTAAAAGCGGTGAAACGTATCTTTAGATATCTCATAGGAACATCAAAATTAGGTTTATGGTATCCTCATAATGATTCTTTTATTTTACATGGTTTTTCGGATTCCGATTATGCGGGATGTTCTTTAGATAGGAAAAGCACAAGTGGCACTTGTCACTTTATCGGCCCTTTACTTATTTCATGGTCGAGTAGGAAACAGAATTCTGTTGCCCTCTCTACTACCGAGGCCGAATATATTGCACTAGGTAGTTGTTGTGCCCAAGCTCTTTGGATGTCACAAACATTAGAAGATTTTGGCATGCAACAAAGTAGTGTAGAATTAAAGTGTGACAATAAAAGTGCTATAGACTTAACTAACAATCCCGTATTACATTCTAGATCTAAGCATATAGATGTCCGACATCATTTTATAAGGGATCATATTAAGAAGGTTAATATAAAAATCAACTTTATAGGCACGGAAAATCAACTAGCGGATATATTCACTAAGTCGTTACCGGATTCCCGTTTTTCTATGCTTAGGCTAGAATTGGGAATTCTAGACATTTCACAATGAATATATCACTATTTAAAGCCTATAAAATTAAAAAAAAAACAAATTTATCACAAAACCTAAACAATTTAAAAAGAAAAAGCCTAAATTTTAAAATCAAACCATAGAATTTTAAAAGACTTAACAAAAATTCAAACATCATCAATATTACATCAATATTTTTCCAATAAAACAGTAGAAAAATCATAAGGATCAAGTTCATTAAACAAGAAATAGAAATCTGAAGAAATTCACTGTCGTCCAGGCGACAGTTGATGTCGGAAATTTCCGACATCTCCCAGCAGCAGCAACCTGATGAAACTACTCTGAATCTTCATAACCAGCCCCGCTGCTCTCTGGACAATCTTCTGGAGGTCCTCGTCTCACGGCTTTACCACGGCGAGTCCGCCTCACCGATTGGCGTGGCGGTTCTTGGTCCGGAACTTGCCATTCGGCCTCTTCCTCCGGCTTTGGCTTCAACTTCAGACCTTTGACGAGAAACTTCATAAACTTCTGCATTCGACTACGGTCCTTCTTCACTTCCTTCTTGTGATCCTCTAATGAATTACGTAAATCATCAATGGACTCTCGTAGTGATCCTGCCCTAGGCAATGGCGGCTCTCGAATCTCAATTCCCGGATGAGCCTTTTTCTGCGTCTTATTCACTTTCATCGAACCCGTATAATATATCTCCGGATAACAATCATCCAAATAAGAACTTTGCGCTATCCATCCGTACTTCTTATAGAGTACACGCTGAATTATCGCCCCCATTGGCAGCGTATGAACCTTCACCCATCTTGGATGCTTTAATCTATACGCATACCTAATCTGGGAGAGTATGAAGTCCGCCACATCAAAAAGCTCATCCTCCATAATGTAGTATGTAATGAGGGTCAACTGAGCCGTAATAATTCTTGTATCTCCACTCTTCAACATGACTGAATTCCTTAAGATATCTTGAACTAAGAAAGCATCCGGATTGAGTGACGTAACCTCAGTGGTTAGAGTCTTCTTTTGATTCCCATGTAAACTCATGTTTACAAGGGTCCAATCTCTATCTTTTCTATAATTCTCCACTATATCCGGCACATTTTCACTAATCACTAATCTGAATTCCTCTCTTAGATCAACATGTGTTATTTCCACATGTTGACCCTGAATTCTTGATCTTACTCCTCCATCCAACTCAGTGCAATTTGGATCTTCCAAATGATTATAGAACTCGCGAATCAGAAAGGAAGAGAACGGCTCTAGGGTGATTATTGAGAGAATACCTGCATTCGCAAGCCGATCATAGATATGATCGTGCTTTGGCGAATCAAATTCCACATACTTCGCAACTCCAACAATAGCTTTCTCCACCCCAGGAAAAACTTGATATGAACTATGTACATCTTCCGAAGTACTCCTTCGAGCTTTGGAACTGGAAGCCATTCTGTAAATAACATAACAAATTTTGATTAAACATGTGCTGTGCACTGGAACACTGTCGCCCAGGCGACAGTGACTGTCGGAAATTTTCGACAGCTCTCCAGTGAACTTCTCTCGAACTTTTTTACATACACTTCCAGATCTACTCAAAATCAAGGTTATTTCAACATCAAGTTTAAAACAAAAAATATATATGTTTTTCAAATCAAAATATTCTCCAAATCCTTTACTATTCATCATCTTCAACCTTCCTTCAAAAGGAAAAAATTTTCCATTTTAAAAATTAGAGAATGAACAAATGGAAACCTTCATCACAAGAATCACAAAATCAAAAATTTTAACAAAGATCCAATAAGATCCACTTGCTTTAAACTAGATCTACATTTTTTTTTAAAAAAAATAACACAACTTCAAAAACCTACACCATTCATCAAAAATCAAAATGAAAACTACATTTTCTTTTTTCTCTACTTTGAAAATCACAAATACCAAAAAAAAAATTTTGAGTTAAAAACATAAAAATCAAAAATCCATACCTTAGATCTTGAGTTGTCGCCGACTTCCGACAGCCCTCTCTCGCTCTACAGTCCAGAAAAATGAAGCACAATAAGGTTTGACTCGGTCCAAAGCCCTATTTATAATTTTGGCTGTCGCCCAGGCGACAGTGATTGTCGGAAATTTCCGACAGCTCATGTTTTGACAAAACTTCAATTTTTGGGTCCCTTTAATGATTTACAATAGTTATATGTCATTATTGCTGCTTCATCTCATGACTTGATGACAAACCATGTGCTTTCTATTTTTTAAAAAAAATGACTCTTACATGATTATATGCTTTCATTTCCAAGCTATCATCGTATTGACACTCCTACTTAGTTGTTTAGACCATTGGAAATTGTTTTCGCATGCCTCTAAGTATGAGAAATTGGTTATCTATCATAATGAACTATCACATTCACTTCTTTTGGTCCATACGTATGACTTTTTATTTAATATATACATGGATCATATTTGCTTTAACATAATAAAATAGCACTTCATAAATACAACTTTCAACCTTGATTTGTTAGCACAACAATAATTTACACCATCTTTTGCGATTCAAGTGAATTCGGAGATCCTTGGTCAATTAAAAAATATATATCAAAATCTCAAAAAAAAAAGGTATCACAACATTTGTGATCAAAAAAATTAAAAATAAAGACAAGGATACTCCACCAAGCACTACTTACCCTCCTGATAAGTCTTAATGAGCATTGTGAGGTTAAGCACCTTGGAAAGAATTGTAAAGTGTCTTGTGCAAAAGAAAAATGGTTTTCTATTCCTCTTGTGCTATATCTTCAAAGTCAAAGTTGACTTTAAATGCTTTTATTATATTCTACATTTCAATGATCATGTAAATTAAATAACTTCATATGTTTGATCTAAGTATCACATGTACACATCATTATGTTATATAAACATTCATCTCATGAGAATTGGACCGAAAATATTCCATAATTCTATACACTATTGTGTCTTTCTATGATACTTTCAAATGACCTTACTCATGTTTAAGTTATTTTCTTTCATTACTTCATATGGCTATACCGTCACTTCATGGGTTTATTCATACTATGGCATATTCCTATTATTTCATGGACTTCAATCATTTCCAACAAAGTGCTTCCGCTTACTCTTCATTTCTATATTATATATCCTTTCCCTTAAAAACTACTTTTTTATCTACTATTAACTTTTGCTAATACCAAAAGGGGGAGAATTAACAAGTATAAAAAGAAAAATCAAAAATCTATTACACCTAAATATTCCACCTACACAATACATCATATATTTAGGGGGAGCATATATTTAGGGGGAGCATTCATTTAGGGGGAGCTTTCATGTTATTTTTGTGCACACACCAAATGTTAAAATCAACAATCTAAATAGACATGATTTCTTTTTTTATACGGATTTGTTATTATCAAAAGGGGGAGATTGTTAGAGCATGCATTTCGCACTCCTCCGGTTTGATAATAACAAAGTCCCATTTGTATTTAATTCTATTTTTATTAATGGTGTGCAGGTAACAAGTATGAGATGTTCACATTTCTGCTGGAGCTAAATTTGAATGTGGGAAAATTGCACTGTCGGAAAATTCCGACAGCCGCTGTCGCCCAGGCGACAGCAGAGAAGTTACAACTACTTCCCTCCACGGCAGTTCGACGAAAGTCAGTTTTGAGCTGTCGGAATTCCGACAGCGATGTCGCCCAGGCGACAGCTCGGAGGTTACAACAACTGCCCACGACACCACCCACGATCGGCAGTTTTGCACTGTCGGAAATCCGACATCGATGTCGCCCAGGCGACAGCTCGACGGTTACAGCAACTACCCGCACGACGCCACTCCAGCGGCAGTTTAACGCTGTCGGAAAATTCCGACAGTAACTGTCGCCCAGGCGACAGCGATTTTCTATAAATTGCCTCCTTGTGTTCGTGCATTCCAAGCTTTGAGAATTCCAAGTCCCTTCCTGTGTGCATACGAACCAGAGAGCTCCAGAACCTCTTCAACTCCCATTTGTGCAAAGAAGGATTGAAGATTGAAGATGAGATCGGGCGCGCTTCTACATCAACAATCCGTTCAGAGATCTGATCTTCTAGGGAGTTGTTCTTTTCATATTGTATTTTCATTCACATACTTTTCATTTTGTATTGGTAGAGAAATCGTCGTCTTGCGTGCGGCGTCTAAGTCCTTGCGCAGCTTAGGGGAAAATCGCTTCCTTGTGCGGAGCGTCCAAGTCCTTGCGTGGCTTGGTGGGGAATCGTGGCCTTGTCTGCTACGCCTAGATCTTGGGAAGATTTAGAGGATAGGCTTGGGCTTGGTCTTGGGAAAGACAAGCGATAGCCTTCCGATCCTTGGGAGAAGGATTGGTAAACCAAAATTGTAGAATTTTTTATTAACAAAATTGTGCCTTGATCTTAAGCATTGTTAAGATCATTTTTATTGTACTCAAATTTCATGATTAATATAATTATGTCTTTTTCTTTAATTACATATTTGGTGGCATAATCTTTATCTTAGAAATTTGTGTTTTGGTTTAATACTAAAGTTGCATTGGTTTGAAAGTATTTATAAGTAATTTTTTTTAAAGTAAATCGTTTAAAAAAATTATTACTAAGTAGAAATTAATTCTTAGACACACCCTTATTCACCCCCCCCCTCTAAGGGCGTAATACGATCCAACAAACATAACATTAAACTGCATACTTTGCATGACATAGAATAAACATTGCATTTCAACACCTACCCCTATCGTATAAGTTGGTTATGGGACTCCTTATACGATAGGCCTTGCTAAACGACCCCTTGATTTATAGGTTTGTGTGGGCATTCCTATAAATCAACGGTTACTTTTCCTTACTTACCTCTATATTGTTATTCTACTTGTTTACTTTACTTGTTCTTACTCTACTTTACTTACTGCTTCAGTTATGATATATATTGTGTAGTGGTAGACATTTCCAGTAGAATACATTCCCGTCATCTGCTATTATTTACACCCCTTGTTGTCCTCCGCTTCATTCCTCCCGCTCGGTGCCTAGGAGTCACCGGGGAGGGGTGGAGGATTTGCTTAGTCTTTTTGACTAACATTCGGTGGACCTTATCATTTTAGGGGACCGAGGAGATGTTACAGCACTAGAGGCCGTTGCAGATGGAGACGAGGCAGTCTAGCACGGGAGCACCATTGGCAGGATCCGTGAGCATCGTTTGGCTTTAGTATTTTATGCTTCCGCGAAAGAAAATGTAGTGAGAAATTGATGTACAGGGCATGAGCCCTTTATTATTATCGTACCTTTTATTCAGATATTTGATGTGGACATCTCTTTATGATGGTTTTGTTTTCTATGTGATATGGACTTGGCTTCTATAAGTTTGTTTAAGCTTTACTTCTTTGTGATCGATAAGGCCGGCAGGATCGGCATTTTGTAGTGGCGACCTTCTCGAGTGAGGGTGTCACCGCAAAGCGGCGGTTCTGGGCATAAGACCCGGGTTTTCAAGAGAAAGAAAAAAGGGTCTTACATGAGCAGGGTTATCCAATCCAAAAGGATAGACTGGAGGGATCTCCTATTTCAAAAGATTAAGAGTAATCTGTCGACCCCATCCATTGGAAGAATTCTAAGCATCTTCCTGCTGAACTCCCTTGCGGAAGTGATCACCCGGAAGATGGGAGTACCTCTGCACTACTCCAAAAGGATAGACTCCAAGATGTTGGACAGAAGGGATAGGTCAATCTCCAAAGGACCATAGGGTTCCTCCTCTGTTCAGAAGAAGAAATCGAAGAGCAATGCCAGGGAGGTTGCCTCAGCGGAGGAGGAGTCCTCCAGCAACACTGAGGAGAGAAGAGCCCCACCTCAGCAGACCCCTGCATAGATTGAGGGGGAGATGCCTCTGTCCCTAGAGGCCTCCGATAAAGAAGCAGCACCTGCTACCACAGAGGCGGCTGCATAAAAAAGAAGCCCTATTCCAGCCAGGGATCAAGTTGAGGGGGATACCAACTCTGGGTGCTCATCCCAAGACACTGAAAAGGGTGAGGGGAAGACCCATCTGTGGTGCTCTACCCTAGAAGAGCAAGAAGAAACTATTCCCCTGGATATCATCCCAGACACACCAACTGAAAGACCAAGACAGGAGCCAGAAGCACTTGAGAATCCTACACCCTCCCTTGGACTTGAACTAGCTCTTGCCATCAAGATAGTGAGAGCATTAGAAACTGAGCCCGTAAAGGTACCCAGTCCTAAGAAATCCATGGTTCAGATAAACGACTACCTGTCTGATAGTGCCCATGAAGAAGCTCCAGAAGAGAGAGTTTCCCCTGAGGTTGAGGAGAATGATGCTGGACCATCCTTTGCTCAATCAGAATCCATGTTTCACATGATCTGCGGATTACTAAATGCTCAACGACAGAGGATGGAAGCATTCATCCTACAAACAGTATATGGATTATGGAAAGAGATAAAGGCTGAGCTGAGCACAGTAACGAAGGAGATACTTCATCTCAACACCCAGTATGCTCACTTCTACCACTTAACATCACCAGCAATGGAACGTGTTGGTGAAAAGGTCAACAGGGTCGTCCATCAGACCCATCAGCTCCAGGACAATCAGCTAGCATTCGCAAGGAATGTGGAGGATGCATTTGGGGAAATAGAGAGATCCATCCATACTGACAAAGATCTTATTCTAACCAGGGTAAATGTGAATGTTAACACTTTGGATGCCCATCTGCTGGAAGTCATAAATAACCTGGATGCAACTGAACAACAAATTCATGAAAGACTACTTTCAGTACAAGAAAACCTTGCTGATAGGGTAATTGAAGAAATCATAAAGGGGGAGAAGGCAATGATAAATGCAAGCTCACATCAAACAATGTGGACTGCAAGACAAATCAAGCAAACACTGCAGAAGCCTCCTTCAGGGTATGTACTAGCAGAACCATCAGAAAGCACTAACTCGGGAGAATATGTCATTGAATTTGGAGAATCTGCCACTTCAATAAAAAGGAAGAGAATTCAGAGCAGGAAGTACAGGCAGAAGAGGCTAAAGGATGTTAAGCAGGATCCACAAGCATGAAAGTGGAGTCCAACCTCCAAGGAGATTATTTCAGAAAGCTGGATAGAATTTGGATATCCTCAGGAATGCACTGAAAGAGTATATTATTCAGCTGACTGGAATAGTCATATCAAACAAATGGAGAAGAGGAGAAATCACAAGATGGCATTCCCTCATGGTCCTCCTCCATCTCCAAAGAAGATCCCAAAGCCTATCCACTTCCATGAAAGTCAGAAGAGAAAGGCCAAAGGCAGGAGCAGAGTTTGAAAGCAGCCATCAAAGGATTTTTTTTAAAATACTGCATGGGCAAATGATTGCTAATTGTTATCCAAAAACTTTCATTTTGTTTATGAGATGTTGAGTAGATGAATCTAATCTAAATTTACTTGAATATTATTTATTTTCCTATGTATGGAATTTATCATTGAATGAGTTATGACTTCTTCAAATAGGGGGAGATTGTTGGGAACAGTGCCCATCAATGTTCCTGATTTGAAGAAGTGCTCAAGTCAATGATAAAAACATTATGTATTTGATGGTGTATTCTGTTTATGCTTGCAGAGAATAAACAACATGTCCAATACTTCTCGAATTCCTCTAAGTACAATATCATCGAGAAGGACTAGACATATCGTCTAATAAAGCACTTGTACATCGTCGAGATTGTATACAGAGATAGCTGAAGGATCATGACTGTTATCGTCGAAATGATATGGACAACTCGACGATATCATTGTGACAGCAAAAGCTCACATGATGATATCGTCGTAAAGAACAAGAAGAATCAATTGAATTAAATATCGTCGTGTCGATCTATATCTCAAGACGATATCGCTGAAAGGCTAAAGTCTAAGTATTCGAGAGTGTCGACGACATCGTCGTAAAGAAGTCTTACGCTGAGAAGAGTAAGAAAGAACTTGTAATGGCAGACGATAGAAGAAGAATGGATTATCGTCGAAATGATCAAGACGATATCGAGGAGAAGTAACAATGATCAAAACGATATCGACGAGAAGTAAGAATGATCAAGACGATATCGCCGAAAAGACAGTATGGTTTCAACGACATCGTCGAGAAGACCAGAAGTTTCCAACAAGATTACGACGACATCTTCATATCATCGTAAGTGCAAGTAGAGCTATGATATCAAGTATCGTCGAGATATCATTCTTTGAGGAAGACTTGATGACTTGTCCAAGTCCAAGATGGATCGTCATAACGACAAGATATGTCGACGAGATGATGGAAATATCGTCGAGACATGTCAAGACATTTCAAATCGCGTTGTCTGCATTTAATGCTGCTGCGTGATGGTCCAATCAACGAGTGTCATTAAGGAATGGGCTCCTGACACTTAAGGTACATTTAGATGACTCCTTAGAGATATAAAGTGAATAAGTGTCTACCCTAATTCAATAGAGAAAACTCGTAAACTTTTCAATAGAACAATAATACGGCTGCGAGAAGAAGGAACAAGAACTAGAGAACCATACATTCCGCATCAAGTTCTCCAAGTTTTAGTCTAGCAACATTGGCTGAGAAGAAGTGTTCTAGAAAGTATTGAAGAGAAGTCTGTGCTGTCCAAGTGAAGATAAAATGCATTATCTTCAATTCCAAGAAGCCAATATTCATTTTGTATTATCTTTTTGTTTCTCTGTAAGGCTTGAGGGAATGTACTATAGGATCTAATTTAGATCTGAGATTTGTAAGGCTTGAGGGCCTGAGCTTTGTAGGGCTTGAGGGCATGAGCTATAAGATCTATTTGAGATCTGAGATTGTAGGCTTGAGGGCCTGAGTGTAGGGCTTGAGGGCCTGAGATTGTAAGGCTTGAGGGCCTGGGTATTTGGAGGTGTTTGCCAACCCTAGCACACTGGTAGAAAGGTGCAGAGGGAGAGTGGACTACTCAAGACATCCCATCTTGAGGAACCACTATACATCTGTTGTTTCTTTGTGTGGTTTTCTTTTCTGTGATTTCTTGGTGTCTTGTGCATAAAATTCAAAAACAGGTCTATCACCCACCCCCCCCCTTTCTAGGTGATAGTTCCACAACTAACAGTTGACAAGTTCATCTTTCTGGTGGACTCCATCATTCTTGATATCGAAGAGTATGTCGAAGTACCCCTCATACTCGGCCGCCCATTCCTCATCACTCTCGCGTGATTATCGATGTTAGTAACGGAAAGCTCCTCCTATGGTTTGGAGATGATGAAGTTACGTTTAGCATAAATCCCCCGTTGTGAAATGCCATAGAAAATGATGATTCCAGTTTCTACTTAGAAGAGTGTTTTAAGAATGAGTTTTCTTCGCTTCCCGAGTTAGTCTCCTCATCTACTGACGATTCCTTGCTCGTCGAGCTCTTCTATTTAGAAGAAGTTTCTCGCCCCATATCACCCAAGACACTGCACTTAGAAAAACATAAAATCAAATCTTCGTGTGAAGAACCACCCATCTTAGAGTTAAAGCAACTCCCAAAAAAATTTCTAAACTACCCATCATCGTCTCATCTGAGCTGAGCGATTCAAATTTATGAATTTACTCTAGTTTTAAGTAATCACCGCCACGCAATTGCATGGCAGATTTTTGATATCAAGGGGATTAACCTCTCCTTCTGCACTCACAAAATTTTCCTTGAAGATAATTCCTCCAACATAGTCCAGCCTCAACGACGACTCAACCCGAATATGAAAGAAGTCATTAAGGCTGAGGTTATCAAACTCTTAGAAGAGGGGATCATCTACCCGATCTCTGATAGTACTTGGGTTAGCCCAGTACAAGTCGTTCCAAAGAAGGGCGGCGTAACGGCGGTCACAAATGAAAACAATGAGTTAATCCCAACCCGTACAGTTATGGGTTGGCGGATGTGCATAGACTATCGTAAATTAAAAGATGTCACCCGAAAAGATCACTTCTTGTTGCCATTTATCAATCAAATCTTAGAACGTCTTTCGGGTCACTCCTACTACTGTATCCTTGATGGTCTGTCGGGATACTTCCAAATCCCTATTTTGCCCGATGACCAGGAGAAAATCATATTAACATGTCCCTTCCCACTTTCGCCTATCGAAGGATGTCATTTGGCCTTTGTAATACGCCAGCTACATTCCAAATATCTATGTTGGCAATCTTCCACGAATATGTAGAGGAGGTGATGGAAGTCTTTATGGACGACTTCTCCGTCTTCGGAAATTACTTCCAAAATTGCTTAAGAAATCTCGAGCGTGTGCTCCAGCATTGTGAGGAAACGAATCTAGTTCTCAAATAGGAGAAATGTCATTTTATGGTCAGAGAGGGATTAGTCCTCGACCATAAAATATTGGGCAAAGGGATTGAGATTGATAGTGCCAAGATCGAAGTTATCGAGAAACTCCCCCCTCCAACGAATGTTAAAGCTATTAGAAGTTTCTTGGGACATGCAGGGTTTTATCGGCGCTTCATACAAAACTTCTCTAAAATCACGAAGTCGTTAACCCACCTTCTTGAAAAATACTCTCCCTTCATTTTTAACAATGAATGTCTTTTATCTTTAATGTTATAAAAGAAAAACTTATAAATTCTCAAATTCTAGTCGCACCGGATTGGTCACTGCCCTTTGAGATTATGTGTGACGCGAGTGATATTATGGTAGGTGTTGTATTAGGCCAACGGGTAAACAAGTATTTTCACCTGATTTATTATGCGAACAAGACACTCGTGTCTGCATAGACTAATTACACCTTTACCGAGAAGGAGCTTCTAGCTATCATTTTTTCCTTCAATAAGTTTAGGACGTATATCACACTCTCCAACATAATTGTCTTCACATATCACTCTGCTCTTAGGTGCCTGCTAAGTAAGGCGGATGCCAAGCCCCATTTATTGTGATGGATCCTCCTCTTGCAGGAGTTCAATTTAGAGATCTGGGATAAGAGGGCAGCTGAAAACTTGGCGGTCGGCCATCTTTCTCGTTTAGAGAATCCCGCTACAGAAGCATTAGTGGAAGCTTATATAAATGATAAATTCCCTAAAGAATGCCTCCTTGCTATCGAAAAGGTAATGCCATATTCAATCCCCTGGTTCGCGGATATGGCAAACAACCTAGTATCCCGGGTCCTGCCAAAAGAGTTCTCGAGTCAACAAAAGAAGAAATTCTTTTCTGACTTAAAAAATTATTTTTGGTAGGACCTCTTTATATTCTGTGTCTACGTAGACCGGGTAATAAGAAGATGTGTCTCGAGTGAGGAAGGTTTGAAAACTTTGGGGCACTGCCACGAACGACCAACCAGTGGTCGCTACCAAGCAAATCGGACCGCGAGGAAGGCGCTGGAGGCAGGTTTTTATTGGTCCACGCTTTTTAAATATGCCCACACCCTTGTGAGTACTTGCAACAGCTGCCAGTGGTCTGGTAACATCTCTCGCCGGGACGAAATGCCCCAAAATCTCTTTTTAGAATGCAAAATTTTTTACCATTGGGGTATCGATTTCGTTGGTCCTCTCCCTCCCTCTTTTAAGAACAAATATATTCTCATTGCAGTAGACTACATATCAAGGTGGGCGAATGCACAAGCTCTCCCAACCAAAGATACGAAAGTCGTCGTTAACTTCCTAAAAAAATTATTCTCTCATTTTGGCACGCCACGCGCCTTAGTTAGTGATTGGTGAACCCACTTCTGCAATAGCCAATTCTCTAAAACTGTAGCAAAATATGGCATCACGCATAAACACTCCACTATATATCACCAACAAATGAGCGGCCAAGTAGAAATTGTGAACCGCGAGTTGAAGTGGATCTTAGAAAAAATAGTTTATGTTAATAGGAAGGATTATGCACTTAAGCTCAATGACGCGCTTTGGGCCTATCGAACGGCGTACATGTAAGACCCACCCTCCCGGAATACAAGACATGGCCGAGGGGATTCCTATGCCCAGGACAGCCACCTTGCAGAAGTTCCAGCACACGGGCTAGCCCCCTCCATAATACGCCCATCCTGCCGGCTATTCTCACATATCATCATGCCAACCCATCAATAACAGAAAAACAATAGAAGCCATAGATTCACAACTAAGTAATAATGTTCGCTCAAGTACAAAAGGATAGGTAGCTACAAAAGCTCATGTTAAACACCAGAGTACAAACTTTCCCCAAGGCTACATCTCAAACACTCGCTCACATCTGCCACTGCCGGTAGCGAAGGCATCATCGTCGCAGGCCCTATCACCCTGGCCTGACTGTCCTCATATGTCATACGTTGCTGCTCCACCTTAGTGTGCTCCTAAAAATAGTGGTGTAACAACTGTTAGTCGTACAGACTAAGTGGCTTCACATCCTCTCCCCCGGCGACACCTAGGCACCGGGCGGAAGGGAATGAAGAGAAGCTGCAATATAAACAGTAGTAGCATAAGTAGATGGCAATGAAAATGTAATCACAGCAGTATATCAAATGTATAACATGTACATCTAACAAGTAGTATGGTCAGTGACAGAGTAAAAACAAGCAGAGTATATAGATAACTGAATTGAACTTAACTTATATGGATGCTCATACTGTTGAAATTATTGAAGTGGAAGTGGAGGAGGCTTTTGGACCTGGGCGGTCTGGGAAGAGACCGGGCGGTCTGGCGTGACCGCACGGTCTGGCGGTCTGACAATGGCGATCTATTCTATTGGTCAGCTGCGGCTTCCAGGGTTGACCGCTGGTCTGGTCCAAGGGCTGCTGGAGGTGGAGGTCGTGCGGTCTGGCTGTGACCGCATGACGGGTGATCTTCCTCAGGGTTGCGCGGTCTGTCTCTGACCGCGTGACAAGTTGTTCTCTTCAAGGACGTGCCGGTCTGGCGTGACCGCACGGGTTGGCTCTTGAATCCGGTCTGGTGGTTTTCCAGAGGGTTCTGAAGGAGTTCACGGACTAAGTCATCTTAGTCGCGCGGTCTCAGTTCGCGGTCTCAGGAGGAGACCAGGAGAGCGAGCTGGCTGTGTTTGCGGTCTCAGGCGAACACAGGTGGTGGGTGACTTCTAGGCGGTCTGACGATCTCCGTGTGGAGTCGTGTTCAGACCAAGGGAGTAGCGATCTCCCGCGGTCTGGAGTGAAGTCGGCGCTCACCAAAATGAAGCAGGAGGGTTGCAGTGATCGCGCGGGTTGACCGGTAAGGTCGCGCGATCTGATGGGTGGTGACTCTATCTCATAGGGTGGTGACTGGATCAGGTCCCGCGCCTATAAATAGGAGGCCACTATAGCAGCAACTAGAACACACCAAGTGTAAGCTGAGTTCGCTTGTTTTCTGCGGTCTGGGTTATTCTGACCGTGCGGTCTGCTGATTGAATTCCTCTTGTGCAGCTTCTGCGGATAGTGTGGGCGGCAGCGATCACCTCTTCCTCTGAAAGTGTTCGGGCGGTCTGCGGCTTGGAGTTGTGGTGCTGGAGTTCGGGAGAATCAGGAGGTCGGAAGAAGGGAGCGGTCTGTGCAGCGGTTTGGTGGTGTGCTGTGATCGGCAAGGCGCTGCGGTCTGGCAGTGTGTTGAAGTCGCAGGGAGGTCGCGCGGTCTGGAGCGATCTCAAGTTATCCTCATCTTCTTGTATTTCTGTTTGGTATCTGTGCTGGCGAAATCATGTCTCGCCAAGCATGTCTTGCCCTTTAATGAAGTTTATGCTATCAATAAAGATCAATTGCTTGCCTAAAGTTTGTTTCTGGTTGTTTGGCTTGTATCTCTAAGTTGCATAATCGATTCCTGCTTGCTCTCACAAGGTCCTTAGAAAGTATTTTCACATGGTATCAGAGCTAGGTTAGAGTGGATAGAGCAGGTTGCAACTTAGAGTAGCCATCGCCTTTGTGAAGAAGGAACCAGAGGAAAACCAATGGAAGGTGGATTTGCAAGAGGTCTTGGTATTGAGATGCTTACATCGACTAACTTCAAGAAGTGGAAGTCATGTATGCAGAGCTATCTTCTGGGTGAGGATCTATGGGAAGTTGTTGGAGGAGATGAGACGGAAGAGGTGAAGGCAACAGAAGCTGGTGATAACGGTCCGGCCGTGAGAGCTTGGAGAAAGACCAATGCCAAGGCCGAGTTCACTTTGAAGCGTGCCATTTCACCTGATCTCTTTGATCACATTTTGGGATGTGGATCGGCTGCAGAAATCTGGAAAGCCCTGGATGGGCTGTTTAACAAGAAGAATGTGGCAAGGCTGCAGTTCTTGGAGAATGAGCTGGCAAGGTCGGCTCAGGGTGATCTTTCTATCTCAAACTTCTTTCTGAAGATGAAGAATTTGTGCGCTGAAATCTCAGCACTGGATCCCGATGAGCCTATCTCTGAGGCGAAGCTGAAGAGGCACATCATCCGCGGCTTGCGGAAGGAATATGTGGCCTTTGTGACGTCGGTGCAGGGATGGGCAAATCAGCCGTCTCTGTTGGAGCTGGAGAACTTGCTTTCTTCGCAAGAAAGCTTGGCAAGACAGATGGCGGGGTTGTCAGTGACTGGGGGAGATGGCGAAGTTCTCTTCTCAGGGAAGAAGAAGAAGTGGGATAAGAAGAAGAAGACCACTGGAGGCTATGGGCCTTCAACTTCTGGACAGCAGGAGAGGGGCTATCCTCCTAAGGCTGAGGAGAAGAAGAAGAAGGAAGGTCTCAAATGCTACAAATGCGGGAAGGTTGGGCACTTCAAGAAGGATTGCAGAGTGGTCACTCAAGCAGGGCATGCTGCGGAGAAGGAGGAAGCTGAGGCCAAACATATAGATGGAGGATGGGGAGGAGCCTTCTCGGCTTCTATTGGAGCCTCGGCTCCCATCAACTATTTGGAGGACTGGATCGTGGACTCGGGGTGTGGTCATCACCTCACCGGAGACGGGACCAAGCTTTCTTCTGCACAGCCCTATACAGGTAACAATGCAATCATTACTGCTGATAATACTGTACATCCAGTGGAGAAGGTGGGGGTTGTTTCTTTGGGCAGTGATAGAGGGCCACTTACTTTGAAAAGTGTCTATCACGTGCCTGGTATGAAGAAAAATCTCTTCTCCGTGACCAATGATGTAGACGTCGGGTATCACGTTCTGTTCGGCCCAACAGAAGTGAAGTTTCTACGCAATGTTGAGGCCGTATAGGCCGAGGTCGTCCATGTCGGGAGACGGGCAAAGGACTTGTTTGTTTTATCAACAAGTTCCTACGTCGACAAGATGA
Source organism: Dactylorhiza incarnata (assembly GCA_033032865.1). Classification (NCBI taxonomy): domain Eukaryota; kingdom Viridiplantae; phylum Streptophyta; class Magnoliopsida; order Asparagales; family Orchidaceae; genus Dactylorhiza; species Dactylorhiza incarnata. Next base: position 23,410,657 of record JAWHQI010000001.1, on the reverse strand, counting down.
AGACGAATGATGGTGCCGTTATATGGCATGAGAGGTTGGGGCATGTAGGAATGGATAAGCTGAAAGCAATGGCGGTGAGAGGCCTGGTCAAGGGCCTGCCAAGTCTATCTTCCTACGTAGAAGGTCATGTTTGCGCAGGATGTCAGTTCGGCAAGTCTCATCGACTACCGTTTGACAAGTCGCAGACAAGGAGTAGTGTGCCGTTGGAGTGCATCCACGGTGACTTGATGGGACCTACTGCTACCCCAAGCCTCGGAGGCAGCAGATATATGCTGGTGTTGATCGATGATTACTCCAGATATGTCTGGGTATATTTCCTGAAGGAGAAGGCGGAGGCGTTTGCCAAGTTTATGGAGTTCAAGGAGCTCGTGGAAGGTCGGCTGGGACTGCGGGTGAAGAAGCTGAGGACTGACAACGGAGGGGAGTTCACCTCCAGTGAGTTCTCTACTTTTTGCAGGAAGGCGGGCATCCGGAGAGAGCTCACTTGTGCTCATACTCCACAACAGAACGGAGTTGTAGAACGGAAGATCCGTCATCTGACGGAGACCTGCAAGTGTTGGCTGCATGCCAAGAGTATCCCAAAGTCCTTCTGGGCGGAGGGAATGTCTTGTGCTGCCTACGTCATCAACAGGATGCCTCTGAGCCCCATCAACATGCTGACTCCACATGAAATGATGTTCAAGGAGAAGCCAAGTGTGGCACACCTTAGGGTGTTTGGTTCCACCTGCTACGTGCATGTTCCAGATGCTCTTCGGACGAAGCTAGATGCGAAAGCAAGGAAGCTAGTCTTCGTGGGATACGATGAGCGGAAGAAAGGGTGGAAGTGCATGGACCCGGAGACGCGGAGATTTGTTGTATCTCGCGACGTCGTGTTCGATGAGGTGACATCTTACAAGGGGTCTTCTGATGTGGAGTTACCAGAGAGCAGGGTGGAGATGCCAGAGAAAGATGTGGAGAATCTTCAGGTGGAGCTACCTGTGTCACCAGGTGGTCCATCTCCTTCTAGTTCCGAGACGGGGGCTTCTGGTTCAGGGAGCAGGGGGAGCGATGCTCCTAGCACGTCTGGAAGGGGAGCTAGGGAAGAAGCAGCAGATGACATTGCAGTTCAAGGGAAGGAGCTGAGGAGGTCGAAGCGAGCGATCATCGCCCCTGATCGCTATACAGGAGGAAACGCAGTGAGCTTCGTCTCATGTTTCTTCGCTGGTCCCTTGGATGAGAGGGAGCCGTCGAGCTTTGAGAAGGCCCAAGGCGTGAAGGAATGGGACGTTGCGATGCAAGAAGAGATGGCAGCTCTTGAGAAGAACGAGACCTGGTCTCTTGTGCCCAAGCCCAAGGGCATCACTCCTGTGACATGCAAGTGGGTCTACAAGCTTAAGAAGAAAGCTGACGGCAGTATCGAGCGGTACAAAGCTCGTCTTGTAGCTCGGGGGTTCTCGCAGCAATACGGTGAAGACTATGATGAGACATTCAGTCCGGTGGCAAAAATGACTTCAGTTCGGTTCATCATTGCCTTGGCGGCGTTCAGTGGATGGGAGATTTGGCAGCTCGACGTCAAGAACGCCTTCTTGTACGGCGAGATTGACAAGGACATCTTTATGGTTCAGCCACCAGGCTTTGTGTCTGAAGATTTTCCGGAGCATGTTTGCAAGCTGAAGAAGGCCCTATATGGGTTGAAGCAAGCGCCGAGGGCGTGGTATGGGAAGATCGCAGAATATCTCCTATTCTGTGGATTTGTTGCTTCAGACTCAGACTCGAGCTTGTTCGTCAAGAAGAGCGGGGAGCTTCAGGTCATCGTGCTGCTATACGTTGACGATATGATCGTGACGGGGAACTCGAAGGAGGAGGTAGCACAGCTTCGGGCTGAACTATCTATCAGGTTCGAGATGAAGGATCTTGGTGAGCTTCACCATTTTCTTGGACTTGAGGTGCAGAGGAAGGAAGGTGGAGTGCTGGTGACCCAAGCCGGATATGCGGAGCGGATTGTGGAGCGATTCGGCATGAAGGAAGGGAAGTGCACTTCCACACCTCTGGAGAAGGCTATGAAGCTTCGGAAGGATGAGGGAAGGATCATGCAAGATCCGTTGGTGTTCCGAGCTCTGGTTGGGAGCTTGATTTATCTGACGATCACAAGGCCGGATATTGCATATGCAGTAGGCAGGGTGAGTCGGTTTATGGCGGAACCACGAGTACCTCATCTGCTAGCGGCCAAGAACATTCTGAAGTATGTCAAGGCGACCTCGGACATGGGTCTCCTATACAGGAGGGATGCGGGCTTCGAGGTGCATGGATACATGGATGCTGATTACGGGGGAGATTCGGATGATCGGAAGTCGACATCTGGATTCGTCTTCATGGCGGGCCCTACGGCTATATCATGGTGCAGCAAGAAGCAGGATTCCGTATCGGTCTCCACCACAGAAGCGGAATACAAGGCTTCGGGCTTGGCAGCTCAGGAAGCCATCTGGCTTAGGAGATTGGTGGGAGACGTCCACAAAGAGGTTCGGGAGCCGACTCTGCTACGCGGTGACAACGAGAGTGCTCTCAAACTGGTAACCAATCCAATTTGTCACGCGAGGACCAAGCATATCGAGATCGAGCATCACTTCATACGGGAGAAGGTGCTGGAGGGGTCTCTTTCGGTCGAGCATGTGCGGAGTGCGGACAATGTCGCAGACATCTTCACAAAGGCGCTGGCAAAGGGGCCGTTCACACGGCTAAGGGAGCTACTTGGGCTAGTTTCCACTTCCCACTTCAAGGGGGAGTGTTGAAATTATTGAAGTGGAAGTGGAGGAGGCTTTTGGACCTGGGCGGTCTGGGAAGAGACCGGGCGGTCTGGCGTGACCGCACGGTCTGGCGGTCTGACAATGGCGATCTGTTCTATTGGTCAGCTGCGGCTTCCAGGGTTGACCGCTGGTCTGGTCCAAGGGCTGCTGGAGGTGGAGGTCGTGCGGTCTGGCTGTGACCGCATGACGGGTGATCTTCCTCAGGGTTGCGCGGTCTGTCTCTGACCGCGTGACAAGTTGTTCTCTTCAAGGACGTGCCGGTCTGGCGTGACCGCACGGGTTGGCTCTTGAATCCGGTCTGGTGGTTTTCCAGAGGGTTCTGAAGGAGTTCGCGGACTAAGTCATCTTAGTCGCGCGGTCTCAGTTCGCGGTCTCAGGAGGAGACCAGGAGAGCAAGCTGGCTGTGTTTGCGGTCTCAGGCGAACACAGGTGGTGGGTGACTTCTAGGCGGTCTGACGATCTCCGTGTGGAGTCGTGTTCAGACCAAGGGAGTAGCGATCTCCCGCGGTCTAGAGTGAAGTCGGCGCTCACCAAAATGAAGCAGGAGGGTTGCAGTGATCGCGCGGGTTGACCGGTAAGGTCGCGCGATCTGATGGGTGGTGACTCTATCTCATAGGGTGGTAACTGGATCAGGTCCCGCGCCTATAAATAGGAGGCCACTATAGCAGCAACTAGAACACACCAAGTGTAAGCTGAGTTCGCTTGTTTTCTGCGGTCTGGGTTATTCTGACCGTGCGGTCTGCTGATTGAATTCCTTTTGTGCAGCTTCTGCGGATAGTGTGGGCGGCAGCGATCACCTCTTCCTCTGAAAGTGTTCGGGCGGTCTGCGGCTTGGAGTTGTGGTGCTGGAGTTCGGGAGAATCAGGAGGTCGGAAGAAGGGAGCGGTCTGTGCAGCGGTTTGGTGGTGTGCTGTGATCGGCAAGGCGCTGCGGTCTGGCAGTGTGTTGAAGTCGCAGGGAGGTCGCGCGGTCTGGAGCGATCTCAAGTTATCCTCATCTTCTTGTATTTCTGTTTGGTATCTGTGCTGGCGAAATCATGTCTCGCCAAGCATGTCTTGCCCTGTAATGAAGTTTATGCTATCAATAAAGATCAATTGCTTGCCTAAAGTTTGTTTCTGGTTGTTTGGCTTGTATCTCTAAGTTGCATAATCGATTCCTGCTTGCTCTCACAAGGTCCTTAGAAAGTATTTTCACACATACAAGCTTATAAGTTAAGGATCTGAACATAAAGTAACCCATCATATAAAGGTGCCCACACAAGTTTATATGATGAGGATCCAATGCGGTGCAATGTTATGATCATGAAGTATGAATGCAACTCAATGATTATGATATGATGACTCACCCATGCATATTTGTTATGTCAACATAGATATGTACTTCCCCCTTTTTGAGGGTAGCTAACCTGTCAAGCGCCCCCCCCCCCCCCCCCCCCCCCCCCCCCCCCCCGTCGTGGCCAGACGGTGGCAGTGGAACGGGCTTCTCCACTACTAGGCGGGTATGAACACTACCAGAACCTAGGCCTATGTACGCCTTGACGGTAAGAACACACAGCGGAGAACCTGCATACTGCTCGCATCATGCAGAGTCTTCATAACACGGAAGGGGTCTTTGGGAAGTGATCACCAAGAGTCCAACCCAACCGGTCTAGAGTCTAACTTCCAGCTTCTGTCGGTGCCACGACGAGCAAGCCCGTAGACCCGCCATAAGTAATCCTCCAACCAGGATCATTACACCACCATTTGTAAACCATGCACATTCATGTAAGTCCCATGGACAACCCGTGCTATCAAGCACCCGAGGACTAATGAATGGAGCCTTCTTATATTTCACATCGTACAAGTTCAACCAATGCTAATTAGCATCCAAGGCCCCCAACAACCGGGTCCTTAACATTTCACCATAAGATATTGTCATATCTTATAATCCACATCAAGCCATCGGTGCTACCCACACTGAGTTATCATAACTCATATTTCGTAGTGTGTGTATAACATGGAAATCTCTACAAGATCCTGTAGGACTACTTATGTGTACGGTGTCACCTTCATATTTTACTAAATAAGTAAGCCTGAACATATCACCAATATTCAATCCTCATGCACAAATCACAGCGTGTTCCAACACGATTGAAGCTATCAACCTTATTGAGAGGGTATCACCAATCTAAACGATCCAATAGATTATCAAGTGATATGAATATTAATTCATACATGTTACCCCGCACTCTATATTCAGATGCTCATCGTAATGTCTTATTCATCGTAATTATTTCCCACAGCACGTTCAGTCAACATGCACATCCAAGAAGTTCTACTCAGCTCCGAACATGATCTACTTTCCTTCCCTCTAGTGCTGGACTTCAACAAAAGGCTTATATCAACTATAATTATCATATGCCAATTCCCTAAGGAATCATATTCACGTAACAATTTATAACATAATATTTAATCAGGAGATTATTTCAGAACCCAAATCCTCTTAAATTTCTATCATAACTCATCAATTATTACCATAATTATGCGTCACAACGTCCGATTTCTGAAGCATAGCATTCATCTAAAAAATCCAATCATCTGATAGATTATCCAACGATGTGAGCATTTATATAAACATGTCCTCTAAATTATGCATCGAAATGTCCCATTTCAGAATCATAACATTCATCTATGCCTCGCCCAATTGACATGGGAACCCAGGAACTCCTACCACACCAAAGGAGGAGAACCTGAAGTTCTTTGTTTGCTAGCGACGGCGGTAGTGCTACCGCTGGGCGCTAGGGATTTAGTCGGCACACCTTCCCATCGACATTAAGTGTCGACGAGATGTTATCCCTTCCCGTCGACCCGTCGACCCATCGACACGCTAGTGTCGGCGGTAGGGCTACCGCCGAGTGCTATTGATTCTACTAGCACTCCTTCCCGTCGACATTAAGTGTCGATGGGAAGTTATCCCTTCTCATCAACTAGTTGACATGCTAGCGTCGGCGGTAGCTCTACCACCAGGCGCTAGTATTTCTATCAACTTCCATCCTGTAGACATTAAGTGTCGATGGGAATTTATCCCTTCCCGTCGAATAGTCGACTCGCTAGCGTCGGTGGTAGCTCTCTCGCCGGGCGCTAGTATTTCTACTAACTTCCTTCCCATAGACATTAAGTGTTGACGGGAAGTAATCCCTTCCCGTCGGACAGCCGATGTGCTCCCACGGTCGGTAGCGCTACCGCTGGGCGCTAGCTAACAGGAAGCAGATCCTCTGTTATTCACCTCCAAATTACTTCACTGGCATCCCAGCTCCAAATCATATACATACTCTTTCCTTCCCTAATAGTTGGACTCCCATCACTATGTATATGTCTAATATAATTCAAGTTCAATATTTTCTACCATATCTACAATTAAAGCCATTTTTAACATGGACTATTCATCATCTTCCTCCACAAGAAATTAGGGCATTTCACCTTCTCCCCTCCAACACTCCCTTGTTAGGCCACCGATCTTCAAAAAAATCAACTCCTTTAACTTCGAATTGAAGAGAGGAGTTGATCGAAGACATACACGCGGCGAACGACGCCCTAGAACATATGCTCTAGCGTGTCCACTTCCTATGAAACTTTATTAATCTCACTAAATCAAGCTCTTTTGAGCTCAATGTCTCTCCTAAGTAGATCTAAAGATCTAGCACCAAGGGAGAGGGGTAGGAAGTCACCTGATTTCCGACCGACGATCATGGTTGTCTCCTCAACGGCATGGCGGTGGTCGGCCGAGCTCAAGTCCTTCTCCAAGCTTGCTCCTTCAAGAACCCTAAGTTAAAACCTTAAGGTGTGAGGAAGAAGATGAAGAAAAGAAGAAGATGATGAATAGGGCCATCCGATTAAGAGTTCAGCACATTCATGTTAGGAGAGAAGGAAGAGAGAGAGAGAGAGAGAGAGAGAGAGAGAGAGAGATTTACATTAGTGAGCCTTAAATGCAATCCAACATTCCAAGCCTTATGTTGGAACTCCACCACTAGGTGTCAACTGCTTATTGGCTTTTAATTCCACCATTAACTTAGATTTAGGCAATTTAGGCCACCCACCATGGAATAAATCACGTGCACTGATTCGGTCGCTACCGTCGGCGCTAGCAGAAGCTACCGTCGGCGCTAGCTCCCTTCTACCAATCCTTTGTCATTTGCTTTCTAACTTCAGGGGTGAGGGTTACATCCACTCCAAGAGATCGGGGCACATCCATGGCACTATTAGGACCTCAAGACTCCTACCTAGCCCAAGCATCTCCAATTGACTCATGTCACTCGAGGGGTCTAGTTCGAATTGGGATGTTACAAATCCAATAAATGAAGAAACAATTTCGTCCCCAAAATTTAGGTTGGGGCTTTGCGAATTGAAAGTCGGACTATGTAAATCCAATTTGGAGTACACTTGACATGGTTATTAATTTAGTATGTCCTGACTCCCACTTAACCATTGTGCATGGCATTACTTATCCACATTGCATCGCGCATCACCCCAAATTTCCCCCAAGTGTACCTTTATAATTCTCCATAGGATATAACCATATCCTACCAACTACACCAAGCTGACACCGCTACCCCTAGTGTGTTGTCATAACTCTAATGCGGTGGAATGTGTGAGTCATGGGATTACTCTTTATAATTCCCATAGGATTACTCGCGTAGTTAGTGATACGTTTAGGCTCACTACCAAGGTTTGCCCAACTATATTTACTAGTCCTTTCCAAGCGCATACAAGAGTCACTACATGCCTCGAGTATAATTTAACTCATGATTAATCATATATTACAATATCCGCACATTTCTAGATTACCGATCTTAATGGGCATAATACCACTTCCCGTTCATCAAAACAACTTATAACACCTTCATCGCATTTCAAGTTCACCCGGTTTCGCCACTACTATTTATGTACGGTAAATTTATATATTATAATTAACAAATTCCCAACAAAAATATGTTCAACAATTCTGAAACTGAATAAGGATGATCATAATATCATCAAACAAGTGTGCTTTAATTCTTAAGATCATCAGAGCCATATCCAAGGAATCATATATATTTACCCATCTTCAAGAACTCAACTCGACATCCACTTGATTTCAAGTTTTATGGGGTCAATGTACCCTTCCAATATCACGACATGGAAAAAGAGTCATAATTGTTCAAACATCCTAAATTTTCACCACCCGACGTGTCATAATGCAACCCCATTTCAACCTACCAATTCCCGAACATGATGTTATTGTCTCAAGGATTTACTCTTGGTAACTTTTATGTCCCAAAAATTCTAAAACTCAGTATTTGTTTTAGCATGCGATGTTTAACAATTTGTTCTGATAACATCATGAATCGCTGACTTAGGCTCAAGATGAGATGAATCTATGACTTCATATCTCGCATGGGTTATAATCACGTAATTATCTTCTAGGGACAAAAGAGCCCGAGTTAAGTACTACTTTTGTCTAACCCAGATTCTACTTAGATTTATACCGAATTCAAAGAATCTTTCAACTGTGAACCTAACCCGTATTCCACAGTTGGGTCATGATACGGGTCTCTAGAAATCTACCTTGTCGAGGCAATATTGTTACACGTACTCTTACTTATTCGTACATTCTCCCCAACCTCCAAGGTTGACCAAAATTTGATGTTTTGGAAGCAATTGCTACATCTCTTGGTAATTTGCAACTGCTCTTTACATAAGGGAAGTCATCGTGCAATAATATGTCATGACTTCATCTCATGTGGGTGTTAAATAATTACCTCTTTCCCCAATGCCAACATCTGAGACAACAACTATTGTCCCTTTTTGAGTAGTGTATCATTGATGTGCATATTATGTTTATTCTATACTATAGTGGGGAGATTTATATCATCCAACAAGTATACAACTTTGATGTCATACGTCTGCAACACACCATTTCAAAATAAGATTTAGGGGAAAACTCAAGTCGGTACATGACTAGTCCAATAAATGAAGCGATAAGCCCCCGTACATTTGGACTAGGTTTCTCCCACCGCCCATATGGTACATTCATCTCATGTATGGGCACAATCCTTATGGGCATATATTCTTTGACTTAGAGTTCTTACCCTATTATTCTCTGTATCGACGCACTTGTATGTCAATCGTGATGTAGAAATTAAAAAAAAATTCCGACGACGACCAAGTTGCATCTCACTGTAATGAGAGCATGTACAATTAACATCCAATCAACCGGTACATTTCATATACATTTGAACTTGACATGAACCAAGGTACAAGGTTCGAGATGATTTCCCTTCGACACGGGCCATGCATACTAACAAAGGTAAGGCATAATTCACTATATGATAAACTAAATCGAATCAATTCCAAGCGTCCTACCATTTCTGCCTATGATCGTTCAAGACTTGTTTATTTTAAGATAATGTTGAGATGTCAAATCACCAAACAAGTTACACTAATCATGTTATCTTCACCACGAACGATTTCCAATTAAACTTCTAAACTTAAGGGAATCATGCTCCCCCAGCAACTCCGCCTATCTGGAGCTCTTCCTATGGCAGGTACGATGATATGCAACAACTCCCAAATCCTTTGGAAATTATCCGAAGAGGAATTCAAAAGGTAAGTTCCTGTTATTCATACCTCGGGCATGCATAGCCCCTCTCTAGGTCGTAACCTCAAGGATTAATGTTGTTTTAATTTCCTAGTCTCACGTTACCACGTCTTTATTACTAATTAAATATTGTCATCATCATACCAATCATCCATATACAAAATTTTATTATATCCTCTTGTATGTACAAAAATTCATCAAGTCCCAGACGATTATGTTATCAAAAGTTTACGTGTAGACAAATACAGATGCATACCACAAAAGGTTAGCTTACTATTCTCCTCGTTTACTTATCCATCAAGTCTCAGGGAAACATAGAAAAACAATGCTCATCCTTGAAATGTTCTGTTTTCTTATTCCGATTGTGAAATTTTCTCTCGGTCAAAACATGGTGTTATTAGTCCACCCTGCTCAAGATGAACTAATTGTTCAAGGATTACGACTTTCTAGTGTTGAAAATTTGTGAAGATTTTTCAATTCTTTGAGAAACCTCAATCGGTAAGTCACCAGCCCAATAAATGAAGATATAAGCCCCCCGGAATTCCTGGGCTGAGTCTCTTCGGCCACCAACATGGTACAATCACCCTACATGTGCACACAATTGTGAGGGCATACCATCCTCGACTCGAAGTTTTGTCCTGGACTTAATCCATTTGTTAGGCCCTTAGGGTTACTATTAATAACACCCTTTTCAAGGTTAACATATGACCAAATCAAAAATAGGCATATTCCGGATTAAATTTCTTATCATATCTTCTCCATGTGAAACCTTTTACATAATTAGAAGTGGGAGGTATCCACATACAGTATACAAGTCATGCTTAGTGGTTTCTTACTAAGCTGATAATAGACTGCAGGTACCAATCTCATTGAGATTGTCCTAATATTTGGGTAAGGGTGATAATATTACTCCATATCTGATGTAGAAACATCAGAGTGCGAGTCCTTGCACTTACACTCACGTTAAACTCTTCCCTTAGTCACTTAAGGTCACTTATTGCTTGGCCAAATCATCCCCAAGATCGATATAAGGCTAGGATATGTCACGACATGTCCTGCTAAGTCGACCAAAATGGTATCCTACTTAGGTTGGCATCAATCCTATGCAAAACCAACTTTGAGTGTTGGAATGGGAATAACAATTACTACCTCGGAATGAGCCAGCATCTATACGTAAGGGTACGGGTTTGGCTTAGGTTGGCACTTTCTATAGGGAAAAGTGGACATACTTAATGTGAATCGCACATGGGCACACCACCGCTTCCGCTGGATCAGTTTGTCCTCAAACTGATTTAGCTAGCAAGGGTGGCCTAGTGTTCTAACGGACTTCATTATCTCAGGATCATTGCACTCTAATACCATTTGTAAGACCCCCCCCCCCCCCCCCCCCCCTCCCAGAATACAAGGCACGGCCGAGGGGAGTCCTATGCCCAAGACAGTCGCCTTGCGGAGGTGCCAGCACACGGGCTAGCCCCCTCCACAAGACGCCTATCCTGCCGGCTATTCTCACATATCATCATGCAAACCCATCAATAACAGAAAAACAATAGAAGCCATAGATTCACAAATAAGTAATAATGTCCGCTCAAGTACAAAAGGACAAGTAGCTACAAAAGCTCATGTTAAACATCAGAGTACAAACTTGCCCCATGGCTATATCTCAAACACTCGCTCACATCTGCCACTGCTGGTAACGAAGGCATCATCATCGCAGGCCTTATCACCCTGGCCTGGCTGTCCTCCCATGTCGTACATTGCTGCTCCACCTGAGTGTGCTCCTAAAAATAGTGGTGTAACAACTGTTAGTCGTAAAGACTAAGTGGCTTCACATTCTCTCCCCCGGCGACTCCAAGACACTAGGCGAAGGGAGTGAAGAGAAGCTGCAATATAAACAGTAGTAGCAAAAGAAGGTGGCAATGAAAATGTAATCACAGCAGTATATCAAATGTATAACATGTACTTCTAACAAGTAGTATGGTTAGCGACAGAGTAAAAGCAAGTAGAGTATATAGATAACTGAATTGAACTTAACTTATAAGGATGCTCATACAAGCTTATAAGTTAAGGATCCAAACATAAAGTAACCCATCATATAAAGGTGCCCATACAAGTTTATATGATGAGGATCCAATGTGGTGCAATGTTATGATCATGAAGGATGAATGAAATGCAATGATTATGATATGATGACTCACCCATGCATATTGCCATGTCGACATAGACTTGTACTTCACACTTTTTGAGGGTAGCTAACCTCTCAGGCGCCACCCATCGTGGACAGACGGTAGCAGTGGAACGGGCTTCTCCACTACTAGGCGGGTATGAACACTACCAGGCCTAGTCCTATGTACGCCTAAATGCTAGGAACACACAATGGATGTTAAAATTTTTGATTTGAATCATTTAGGAGTAAGCAGGAGTTGCATCAACTGAGTTAAAGCCAAACAACCACAATGCCACACATCAACACAAGAAACATTATTGAAACACAAACTTCATTTACAGTGCGAGGTATACATGGTGAGACATGATTCATCAGAATCACGGAGACGAGAAGAACAAAACACACCAAAATAAATTTGGCGGCAAGACAAGCTGAGACCGCACAGACCGCTCGACTCCAGAAGTCGCCCGGCATGACCTGAGATCACGCGAACAAAAACCGGACAGACCGCCAGCACTACAAGACCGCACGAACTGGAGCTTTATTGGAACGAAGAACTGAAGCTGTCGCCAGACCGCAACTCAAATCGCCTAACCGCAGAAGGTCGCCTGATCGCTGAGCTCGCTGCGAACAGCACAAGAACGAACATAAACCAGTTCGCAGTCTGACCGTTGCCGAACTGTTTATTCAAGCCGCTGGAAATCACCAAGGAAGGAGACCGCAACCTGCTGACCGCAAACCTGCGAACACAACAAACAGTCAACTCGCTTCTGAGACCGCCCGACCTCAAAGTGAGACCGCACGAATTAACCCAGGCTCAGTTCTTACACTTCTCGTTATAAATGACGGGCCATGCACCCCTATTTATAGGCGGGTAGACGGATGTCGTCACCGCACAAACTGGGATACAGTCACCACCCGTCAGATCGCCAGCGGTCTCATAAGGCAGACCACGCGATCAGACCACTTGGACGACCATCCGACCAAGACCGCAGAACAGCAGGCAGATCGCGCATAAGTCGCGTGAACACAAAACCGCGCACAAGCCGCACGGGCACAAGATCGCTCCTACCTTAGATCACCAGGAGCAAACAAGAGCCATCTGGCTGACTTAGAACAAGTAGCCAGATCGCCAAGCACAAACCGCCCGGACAGGCGGTCACTCATAAGAACAGACCGACCGGTCTTCTAACAAAGACGACAGGCCAACCAGCAGACCAACTCAGGAACAGACCGTAGATACTAAGAATAGACCGGCAGAACCAGCAGTCCGCCAGAACAGATCGGCAGAGCCAGAGCGCCAGAAAACAAACACAGACCGCGCGGTCTCAGCGGTCTCCCAAAAACAGACCGCCCGGTCTCCTCCACTTCACTTCAAAATTTCAACACTCCCCCTTGAAGTGGGAAGTGGAGACTAGCCCGGGTAAACTCCGCAACCGTGTAAACGGTCCCTTCGCCAGCAGCTTTGTGAAGATGTCTGCGACATTGTCCGCACTCTGAACATGCTCGACCATAATAGATCCTCCCAACACCTTTTCACGAATGAAATGGTGCTCAATCTCAATATGCTTGGTCCTCGCGTGACAGACTGGATTATTAACCAGCTTGAGAGCACTCTCATTGTCCCCGCGTAGCATAGTGGGACCTCGAACCTCCTCATGAATGTCCTCCACCAACCTCCTGAGCCAAACAGCTTCCTGAGCTGCCAAGGCCGAAGCCTTGTACTCTGCTTCTGTGGTAGATACAGACACCGAGCCTTGCTTTTTGCTGCACCAAGAGATAGCTATGGGCCTTGTCATAAAGACATAACTAGACATTGATCTTCGATCATCCACGTCTCCCCCGTAGTCAGCATCCATGTATCCATGCAACTCCAAGCTTGACCCTCTCCTAAATAGGAGACCCAAATCAGAGGTCGACTTCATATATTTTAGAATACCTTTTGCTGCCAGAAGATGAGGCTTCCGTGGCTCCGCCATGTACCAACTCACTTTGCCAACTGCATAAGCAATATCAGGCCTTGTGATGGTCAAGTAAATCATGCTCCCAACTAGAGCTCGAAACACCAACGGATCAGATAGAACTCTTCCCTCATCCTTCCAAAGTTTATGATGTTGTTCCAGAGGTATAGAGCTGCTCTTCCCTTCTTCCATGCCGAATCATTGAACGATCCGCTCCGCATATCCTTCCTGAGAAACAAGCACTCCGCTCTCCCGCCTCTGGACCTCGAGTCCAAGGAAATGTTGAAGCTCCCCAGATCCTTCATCTCGAACCTGATAGCAAGCTCAGCTCTCAGCCTTGCTACCGCCTCTTTCGAGTTCCCGGTGACAATCATGTCATCCACATACAGCAGTATAATAACCCGAAGCACCCCCTCCTTCTTGACGAACAAGCTGGAATCAGAGTCTGAAGCAAAGAATCCGCAGAATAGAAGATACTCCGCGATCTTTCCATACCACGCCTGAGGCGCTTGCTTCAACCCATATAAGGCCTTCTTCAGTTTGCAGACGTAGTCCGGACGATTCTCCGAGATGAAACCCGGCGGCTGGATCATGAAGATATCCTTGTCAATCTCTCCGTATAAGAAAGCATTCTTGACATCAGGCTGCCAAATCTCCCATCCACAAGATGCCGCCAAAGCAATAACAAATCAGACCGAAGTCATCTTAGCCACTGGACTAAACGTCTCAACATAATCTTCACCATACTGCTGTGAGAACCCGCGAGCTACAAGGCGAGCCTTGTATCGCTCGATCGTACCGCCAGCTTTCTTTTTGAGTTTATAAACCCATTTGCATGTCACAGGGGTAATGCCCTTGGGCCTAGGCACTGGAGACCAAGTCTCATTCTTCTTGAGAGGATCCATCTCCTCTTGCATAGCAATATCCCACTGCTTCAAGCCTTTGGCTTTCTCAAAGCTCGACGGCTCCCTTTCATCCAAGGGACCAGTGAAGAAACATGAGACAAAGCTCACCATGTTTCCTCCTATGTATCGATCTGGTGGCTTGATAGTCCTCTTCGACCTCCTAAAAGCGAGAACTAAAGGTCTATGTCGACATAGCAACTTTGCATGGGTGAATCATCATATCATAATCATTGCATTGCATTCATCCTTCATAATCATTGCATTGCACCGCATTGGATCCTCATCATATAAACTTGTATGGGCACACTTATATGATGAGTTACCTTCATGTTCAGATCCTTAACTTATAAGCTTGTATGGGCATCCTTATAAGTTAAGTTCAATTCGGTTTATTGATACTATGCTCATGCTTTCTTGTTACTAGTACTTGCTTATATAACCGATGTTATTTATGAACTTGTTAGTTAGAGGTATTGCAAGTACTTGGGTACTTATATAACTGACATGTATATACAACCATTCCTGCACCTGTTTTGTATATTATTGCTTATATTGCAGGTTTCCGTCCTTTCCTTCCGCCCGGTGCCTTGGAGTCGCCGGCGGAGCGGATGTGAAGCCACTTAGTCTTTATGACTAACGGTTGCTACGTCCCTCTTTTTAGGAGTGTTCCTTAGAGCAGCAGTGCACAGTGCTGGAGGAGGCCAGACAGGTCAGGTGTGCAGGGTTGGTGACTATGGTACCTTGGTTGTCGTTGGTGGCAGATGTGAGCACAGTTTGAGATGTAGCCCTTGGGGCATTTAGCTTGATACTCTGATACTCTGATGCTGTTGCAGGAGCTCTCGGAGCTTCTTGTCTTTTGTGCTTATTTGGACTTTTACTTATGTGAATATCTTTATTTGGCTTCTTGCTTTTACTTATTGATGGGTTGGCGCTGTTCAGTTGGTTTGGCCGGCAGGATAGGCGTCTTGTGGGGGAGGCTAGCTCGTGTGCTGGCACTCCCGCAAGGCGACTGTCCTGGGCATAAGACTCCCCTCGGCTGTGTCGTGTGTTCCGGGAGGGGGGTCTTACACCTCGAGTGATCATCTATGAAAGTAACAAAGTAAGTTGCTCTGCCCACTGACTTGGGCTCAATAGGACCATACACATCAGTGTATATCAGGTTCAGCAGCTTCGCCTTCCTCTTTGGTTCAGCCTACGCAAAGGATACTCGTCTCTGCTTGCCAGCCAGGCAGTGAGCATAAGTGTCAGGAAGCTCTCCTGACAACTCTGGAAGAACCTTGTTCTTCACCAAGATCTTTAGATTCTTCTCACTGATATGGCCAAGTCTGCGATGCCACAACTCTAGGGAGTTATCTTCAGCAACATTCACACTCGGGCTACAGATCTTGGACTTTGCTCGGTACAAACCGCAACACTTCTTGCCCCTTGCCACCACCAAAGAGCCCTTCACCAACCTCCAGGCACCTCCGCGTTCAATGCTGGTAAAGCCTCCATCATCTAGCCTACCAACAGAAATGAGGTTCATCCTCAAATCAGGAATATGCCTGACATCCTTGAGGATAACCTTCCCAAGATCAGTCTCCAGGTGGACGTCACCACTGCCAACGATCTTCGACACACCGGCATTCGCCATCCGAATAGTGCCAAGATCTCCTGTAGCATACAAGTGAAAGAAATCTCTGCGAGGAGTGCAGTGGTAGGATGCACCACCATCCACTACCTAGTCAGTGTCAACACACTCTTGGCATGACGACCCACTGCAATGTAAGCACATCGACTCAACTTCAGTAATCAAGGCCGCACCACCACCCTCACTGGATTCTCCTGACTCCTTCGCCTTCCCTTTCTTATCTCTCTGCATTTTGAAGCAGTCCTTTCTGTAGTGGCCCTTCTTCTTGCAGTAGAAGCACTCAACCTCCTTCTTGGACTTACTCCTGGACTTGCTCCTGGAGTTGCCTCTTTGCTTCCCCTCTTTCTTCATCGGCCTGCCCCTTCCCTCCTTGAGGTAGACATCCGACGTAGAGGTTCCTGAGTCCTTCCTTCTCAGCTCTTCGTTCAACAGACAGCTCATCACCATCTCCATTGACACGACGCCTTCAGGTACTGAATTGCTCAACGACACCACAAGAGTCTCCCAACTCTTTGGTAAGGAACTAAGGATCATCAAGGCCTGTAGTTCGTCCCCCAAGGTGATCTTCATTGCCTCCAACATATTGATGATGCTCTGGGCAAGGTTCAGATGCTCTGTCATCTGAGAACCTTGCATATACTATAAATTCATAAGCTTTCTGATCAGGAAAGCCTTGTTACCTGTTGTCTTCCTCTCGTACAGCGCTTCAAGCTTTCTCCATAAATCCTGAGCCGATGACTCAGTGGATACATGGTGGAAGACAGAATCATCTAGCCACTGCCGGATGAACCCCACTGCCTTCCGGTCCATCTTCTTCCACTCATCCTCATCTAACATGGTAGCCGGTCCCCCTGACAATGGAGTATAAAGATCCTTGCAAAACAAGAGATCCTCCATCCGAGGCTTCCATATAGTCCAGTTCTTTCCATTCATGCTTACCATTCTGTTTTTCTGCTCCATCTTCTACAATAGCCCGAAGGTCTGAGACAAAGCCTTGATCAGATTTAGGAAGGTAGGGAGCGAACCAATGTTGTCACCTACCGTTGACCCAAATCTAAATCAGAATGTCCAGACAGATCGGAATCAGAACCTCCCTCTGATACCACTTGTAGGGATACAACCCACTGCAATGTCTGAGCACACTAGAAGATAGAAAATTAAACGCAGCAATACACAGAACACAGAAACACAACTAGAGGACATGATTTTACGTGGAAAACCCTCTCTAAAGCAATGAGGGAAAACCACGGGGCGGGGTACACGAACAATCCACTATAATAACAATAACGGATTACAACAAACAATCTAGGTTTGCCCAACCTAGATCCCCCTTGGATTCACAAATTGAATCCCTCTTCCCAACCACGGTAAAATAACTTTTCTCCAAACAAAGAGCAAGAACTCAAATCTCTCTTCAAGCACAAAAGCAAACGAAAACGAGACTAAGAAAAAACACTCTTACAGTAAAGACAAAGTCACCGATCTGAGAAAAATTGTTCTTCCTCATTGAAGAACTCCTCCAGCAACAATGGCAGCAAGCCCCTTTTTTACACGCACGATTTCCACCGTGACGGCTCCAAAAAGAACTAACTCTCTTCTGCCAAACCGAATCTGCCTATTTAGGGTAAATAGACGAAGTGATCTTGGCCATCCAAGACACTTCCAAGACAATCAGACGGCTAGCCGTTCGACGAACCGTTCGACGAACGCGCTACGCTAGCCGTTCGACGATCCGTTCGACGAACGCGCTACGCTAGCCGTTCGACGATCCGTTCGATGAACACGCTACGCTAGCCGTTCGACGATCCGTTCGACAAACGCGCTACGCTAGCCATTCGTCGAACTCACTTTACGTTTGTCGGACGACACAGGTGATCTTCACGACGATACAGCCCGCCATCAACGCTAGTCATCAGCCCCCAGTCGTCTCGACGACACAGGTCACGATCTAGACGACACAGCTCCCAGTCATCTCGACGACACAACTCCCAGTCGTCTCGACGACACAGTTCCCAGTCGTCTCGACGACACAGCTCTCAGTCGTCTCGACGACACAGCTCCCAGTCGTCTCAGCGACACAGCTCCCAGTCGTCTCGACGCACAGCTCTCAGTCGTCTCGACGACACAGCTCTTGATCCTTTTATTCACTCTTTATGGGTTGGACCCCAACACTTTTCTCCAATTGGTGGTCTAATGACATTTGATAATCAACATGAAACCTATATTCTAGATCTACTCAAATAATGACTTTTTTTAAGTGATAGAGCTCGGAGGATTTGTAGAAAAGTTAGTTGAATTGAAGAATGGTGTTTTTATCCATTACTGTATTTGTGCTTGTATCGCACTAATCTTACATGTTGCTACTGCAAATTATAGAAATTGTTTTTTTTTGTAATAAAGATTATAAAAATCTCATTATATAATAATACGAGAGATGAAAGAATATTTTTTGGTGACATATATCAAAAATATATATTTTCTATCATTAACAATGAAATTATCATTAAATTTTTTGAGTATGAAAATCGTAGTTCTTTCCAAATTGTCACCTTTTGGTAAAGTTATGTGATATTAATATAATATAAAAATAATTTTATTATATTTGTTGATTATTTTTTGGAAAAAAAATTATGCTACGCTCATACAGGAAAATAAATCATTCGTCAAAAGAGAGGGAATATAGAACTACATGTATTGTTATTAATAGAAAATGAATGAAAAATTCAAGTGAGAGTTCAATTAGTGTAGTTTAACAAAAGGTGGAAGATTTGAGAAGCATGAAATTGACAATTTTTAGCTAATTATCATAGATGGTGAAGGGCCACATGTCTGTTAATGTGGGGAGAGGAGAAAAAAAAACAATAACTAAATGAAATAATTGTGGAAGTAGATAAGGCTTGGGAGTAATTTATGGTCCATTTGATGCAATCGTTGACAAAAATGCTTGATTATACTCATTGCAAATAAAATATTTTGGACTGTTCTTCTTGTCATTGTTTTCACGAAGAAAATAATTTATTAGAGAAATAGCTTGATTGGCTATTGAAGTTGTCAACGGATCAAAACTTTTTTTAGAGAGATTACTTGATTGTAAACACCAGGGACGGAAGCACAATCATACTTGGACACTCTGCAAAAGGAACCTCGTGCTTTTTATTGATTATAAATTTATAATTTTATTTCAATTTTAGTTTTTTAAGTCTTCACTATTTTAATTTTTAATTTTCTCTCTCCTCTTTTGTTATTATTATTTATAATATTTTTGTAGTATATACTCTTATCTATTCATTTTTGTTGAGATCAATTAACGCTTGTTTTGAATTTAGTCGATTAGGTACGTTCATAGCTCGAGAGTAAACCAAATATGGACACTCTCAAATTAAAGTCAACAACAAAGTTTTTATGTGGAATGCTGAAAGTCTTTTCTACTAACAAAATTTTTACATTAGTTGATATCTTGAACTAGACCATGCCCCGTTGTTTTTCCCTTTCCAAGTTGTGGAAGTCTTGTTTAGATGCCTATCAGGAAAATGCCCTCCGAAACTATGCATGCGTGAGGGTGCGATCTAGCAAGCGGCGCATGGGCAAGGGCGCGCCTAACAAGGGACCAGGGGGGTCAATTGACCCCCATGAATTTTTTTTAAAATAAAATCATTATTTCCGTTCCCTGGCTCACCGTCTCCCCTCCCCGACCCCGATCCTCTAAACGGCGGTAAACCCTAACCCCGCACTCCCGCTATCCCGCAGGCCGCACCGCCGTGCTCCGCGAATCGGCGATCCGGCGAATCGGCGATCCCTCGTGGTTCCCCTCCGGCCCTCCCCGTCTGCTTCCCTGCTGCCGTGCCGGCCTGCCGCCTGCCCACGCCGCCGTGCCAGCCAGCCTGCTGCTGCTGCCGCCTCTGGCGCATCTAACTGCCTTCTGCTGCTGCTGCCTCACGCCGCCTGTTGACAAGAAATTGGATGTGAAGTTGTGAACTTGTGAAGCAGCGGTTTTTGGAGATCTTTGAGGAGGAAAACTACCCCTTAGAATTTCCATATAAATCAAAGGTACACAGGAAATTGTTCTCTTTTTCATATGAATCAAAGATACAGCCATACAGTGATACAGGATAATTCCTATTTGAATTCTCCTGGCTTACTCACAACTCATGCACACTTTTTTGCAGGAAATTAGAACAGTTGAAGCTTTGAGAACTTTTGTGTATCATGAAATTTTGGTACAAATTTCAACTTATTGTACTCCATTTTTCATGTTGTTTATTAATTTGATGATGATAGTTTTTGTTTTTCTTTATTCTGAGAATATGTCAATCAAATCTCACAAATATGATATCTTGATTACTGTAAAAAGCGTTGTTTTACTAGTTGTGTTTAACTATTTGTCATGGATAAATATTTTAAAGTCTTACCGTCGCCGAAATCAGGAGCACATCTTTGTGAGAAGAATGATAGTGAAAGATTGCAGTTAGATGCTAAACGGACTAGAAAAGAAGTTAATATTGTTAATAGAGCATCAGATCCTCGATTGAGATGTCGTATTTCTGATTATCCTTTTAATGATCGCGATGATGTGAGAAGATATTATTTATTAAAATGTACTTGTCAACCAAAAACACATGAATTTTGAAAAACAGTCACCGAAAATATTTCAAGAAAGTTTAATCCTGCATGGTTTGAGCATTTTTCTTCATGATTAGAATACAGTATAGAAAAAGATGCCGCATTTTGTTTATTCTGTTATCTTTTTAAGCAAGAAATGGGTCAACAATCAGGAGGTGATTATTTTGTTAGCGATGGTTTTAGAAATTGGAAAAAAGGATTTGCAAAGTTAAAAGAACATGTTGGTGGTCCTACTAGCATTCATAATAAAGCTGTCATTCTATGCAAAAATCTGATGGATTCAAGGCAACACATTGATACAAGCTTTCACAAACAGGCATATCAAAATAAAGAGGATTATTGTACTCGACTAACAACAACAATTAATTGTATTCGATTTTTGATTAGACAGGGATTGACACTTCGTGGCAATGATGAATCTGGTACTTCATTAAATCAAGGAAATTTTATTGAATTGTTACGACTTCTTGGAGAGCAGAATGAATCTATCAACAAGGTTATTCTACAAAATGCTCTTGAAAACCACAAACTAACAGCACCTGTTATCCAAAAAGACATCATTAATTCAATGTCAGTTGAAACTACAAGTTTGATAATTAAGGATATTGGCGAGAATTTTTTATTTAGTTTTAGTAGATGAATCAAGAGATATATCAACAAAAGAACAGATGGCTATTGCTTTGAGATATGTTGATAGGGCTGGTCAAGTGATTGAGCGTTTTATGGGTATTGTGCATGTTTCTGATACATCAGCTCACTCCCTTAAGAATGCTTTATTATAATTTTTATCTAAACATGGATTAAGTATAACAAGAATACGTGGCAAGGGTTATGATGGTGCAAGCAATATGAGAGGAGAATTTAATGGACTTAAAACTCTAATTATGAATGAAAGTTCATCAACATATTATGTTCATTGTTTTGCACATCAGCTTCAGTTAGCATTAGTTGCAGTTGCAAGAAGTAAAGTTCAAGTTGCCTGGTTATTTGACATGGTTAGTTCTGTGACAAATATTATCACTGTTTCATGCAAACGACAGGAGTTAATGCGTGTCTCTCAGTTTGCTAAGATTATTGAAAGTGTACAGAGTGGTGAACTTTCAATTGGAACTGGAAAAAATCAAGAAATGAGTCTTAAAAGAGCCGGTGATACACGTTGGGGATCTCATTTTGGCTCTTTACTAAGCTTGATTAGATTGTTTTCCTCAGTTATTGATGTTCTTGAAATAGTACAAAATGATCATCATTCAAGTTCAGAACAAAAAGCTTCAACGTTTGCCTTATTAGATTTAATTCAGACATATGATTTTGTGATTATTCTCTTTCTAATGAAAAATATATTGGGCATTACAAATAGCTTATCACAGTCTTTACAGCGTAAAGAATTGGATATTGTTAATGCCATGAATTTAGTAAGAATATCAAAGCAACTCTTACAATATATGAGAGATGAAGGATGGGGGAATTAACTTGAACAAGTATCTGCATTTTGTTGCAAGTATAAAATTACTATCCCCGATATGAATAATGCGTATATTGCACGCGGACGTTCTCGAAGATGAGTTCACGAGATGACAAATTTGCATTATTATCGTGCATAATTAAATTATATTGTGATAGATATGCAACTCCAATAGCTCAACAACCGGTTCACAGAGACAACTACTGAATTACTTATTTGCATGACAAGTCTAAGTCCAAATGACTACTTTTCAACATTTGACAAACAAAAATTGATACGTATCGCTAAATTTTATTCATCCGAGTTTTCTAGAATATTAGATGTCATTGAACTTGAAAGTCAGTTGGATACATACATTCTTGATGTTCGAAGTGATAATAATTTGAGAAACATAAGTGGAATTGATGAGCTAGCAAAAAGGTTGATTGAAAAGAGGAAACATATTTTATATCCATTAGTTTATTTACTAGTGAATTTAGCTTTGGTCTTAACAGTTGCAACATCAACAGTTGCAAGATCTTTTTCAGCCATGAAAATTGTGAAGACTCGTCTGCGCAATAGAATGAGAGATTCTCTGATGAATGAATGTTTGGTTACATATATTGAAAAAGATATTTTTGATAGTATTGAGAATGAAACAATCATACAGCTCTTTCAAAACATGAAAAGCCGTTGAGGACAACTTTAGAAATCTACTTTTTCATTTTTTTCAATTCATTGATAGAAATTTATTTAATAATTTATGATGTTATAAATGTATGTATTTATTTTAAGTTATTTTACTTATGTTATTTGCAAGTGATTATCAACTCTACAAAGTATACATTCAACTATAAATCATGTTTCAAAGTATTTGAATGTTGACTTATGAGGTAATTAATGTTTATTTTAATTATATATCGTGTTATATGTTATCATTTTCTTAAATCATTTGTATGTTACTATTTTTTGACCCCCCCTTACAAAAATTTCTGGCTCTGTCCCTGCGCATGGGGACGCGCCATGGTGTGCAGCGGGGGGGGGGGGGGGGGGGGGGGTTATGATGAGTTTTGCACAGGACCGCATATAGTAGAGTAGTACACGTGGGTACGTTCTAGACAGCGGGCGTTTTCGCAAGTTCTGGAGATTGATGTGACACAGTAGCACATTATATGGAGCGGTGCGCGTGGGCGCATTGTGTGAATGGGGCAGTGGGCATGGTATGTTAAGTTGTGATCGGGGTTGCGATATGTCAAACAACGAGCGGGGTCACACATTAGAGAGCAGTCCGCTTGCAGGCATTAAAGAGTGGTGCTCGAGATTTTCTTGGCAGACATGGGTCATAACATATAATGGCTCACACCATCCTCTCATCATTTCGACTCATTTAAACGAAGGAGTCTGTCCTCTTGTATATATTTTGGAGTGAACGTTTAGGGAATTTCCCCCTTTTTAATAATTTGACGGGCGAATAAGAAAGCCCAATATACGTACCTTAGATAATCAATTTTGATGGTTGGAAAACCTTGGCCCCCGGACGGATCAGGGCAGCCTGGCCAAGCTTGTCGGAGGGGTCGGCTTGCGCGGTGGTTGCCTCATCAGAAAAATGAATTTTCTCAAAACTTGATGATAATTTCAGGAAAACTCCATCTCCTTGCTACGAGTCTACTGGTGGAGATGATTTCTCGATCGAAGGATCAGAACTTCGGTAATCATTGGCCAGTTTGACTGCAATGACCGTCCACCAAAACCTTCGTTTGAATAACAATCTCATATGATTTTTTTTAATATAACATGACTTTTGGATCAATGTTTTGTCGAGGGAGGAAAGAGATAAGTTTCCAAGGTTTTGTGGAGGAAGGAGGGGATGTGAGCGCCCATGATCATGGGCATACCTCCCCATGCCGCTTGGTGGTCAACATAGATAAAGGCAGATGTGCCAGTGAGAGCCAACACCACATCCGACATCACGCTTTAGCAGGCATGCACTGGTGGGAGGAAGAGGATGGTCGGCACGGTCCGACAAGGTTTGGGTCGGATCGGGCCGGTTCGGGTCTGTTCTCATGTGCTTCCTTCGATGGATTATTTGAAGGGTCGAACACACTCGTAATTGTGTGATATTAAGGGCATTAGAATCAACTCAGCAAGTCAATCGCTGTCGTGGTCTTTCAGGTACAATCATCCTACTTATTTTTTAGAGGTACACAACAATTTCCCTCATTTTTATGGATGTCTTAGAGCCATCCACAAAATTTTTCATCATCCCCAAGGCTTGTTGATGTAACCACTCTCTTGATCTTGATATGAACGTTCTCTGAGGTTCGTGAAATGACTAGTCTGTAACTCTGAACAAAATAACCTCGACAAACAACCATGAAAAATTCTGATGAATCTGCAGGCCAATTAGTGCGTTACAAAAGCCAGCAAACTTGTGAACTCAAATAAAGTCACAATAAAAGCACATATAAGCAGAATATTAATCGAAGTAGTCACAACTCGAATAAAGGAAAGCAAATGTTTAAATAATGTCATAGCTTAGAGTTTTACAAAAGATATCCATGGCCATACAGGTGGCCCTATATAATGCAAACACATATAGCCGTGTGAATGTGTGAATAGCCAAAATCTAGGATCAAAATAGACATATAATATATGAAAATTATGTAGCACGACGAGACCTACAACTTTCATGGTAAACAATTTTTCTAATTTTGCATGTATTAGCCGGATTTTTGCCCTGAAAATACCCTAAAATGAGATAAGGACACGTGTGGAATTTCCGAGTCAAAAATCCGGCTCATACAAGCAAAATTAGAAAAATATTCAACATGAAATTTGTAGGTCTTGTCGAACTACACAATTTTCACATATTATGGCTATATGTGTTGGGACGGCTATATATATACATATGTGTTGGGACGGCTATATATATACATATATATTTTTTATAATATTAAAATGGAAAAATTGTCGAAACATTTAAAATGGTCAAATATAGTCATTATTTTAATCTTAACATATATTATAATCTATTTTAGGAAAATTAAAATATATAATGCTCATTCCAGCAGTTACACTTTATTCCTAAATTAAAATTAATTATGGAAATTCATTAAAAAAAAATTAGTAGAGCTCTTATAACTACTATGATAGGGTATTATTTGACATGTCATCGGTCTTTTCTAGGAAGGTTGTTATTAGGCATGCCAACATCATTCTCGATGAGCTACCGTTAAACCCGTCAACTTTATTAACGTTGATTTGAAATGCATGATGATGTATTAATTAAATGATATATGCATCAAGATAATGATTTTATGTATAATGATTTGAAATGATAATGATTTATTAATTAAACGTTGAAGGTTATTAATTAAATGATATTCTCGAGTATTAATTAAATAATATATTAACTAAATGATGAAGTTTATATATAAAACATGGAAATTCATAACATATATTATAAAAAATGGAAATTCATAAAATATAATAGCTATTTGTGTAATTACACGATATCCCTATAATAAAAATAATAATGAAAATTCATAAAATTCAAAAGCTTTTTAGTAGACCTCCTACACCTACTATGGTAGATGATCATTGGACTTCCTAGACATACTTTAAAATAATTTTTTGTTAAAATATAATTAGCATTTTTGTGCGGTCAATAAAATATTAATTAAAAATTTTGTGCGATCATTTTGATTACTCATATGTATATGTTGTGTGCGCAACCGGCTTGATGCGGGCGCAACCCGGAGCGTCATGGGTGTAGCATGCCGGGGGCAGGCGAAGCCCGCCGTCGCGGGCCAGGTACTATCGCGTTTGGCCGGGGGCAGGCGAAGCCCGCCCGTGCGAAGCCCGCTGGGGGCGGGCGAAGCCCGCTGTCGCCGACCGGGTACTGTCGCGCTTGGCAGTAGGAGCGGAGCCCCGTGCCTGTCACTCGTTATATTTTAGGGAACCCAAAATCTACTTAGTGTAACATTTGGACTGCCTAAAATGTAAGTGTATATTTGGATAATATAACGGGTCGGAGGCATAACGGGTACGGACGGATACGAGGATATCCGTCACTCATTACATTTCTAGGGTATGGCTATATAAACCCTCTTATGGGCAATGGGGAGTGAATTCCACTTAGATTCGCCTCTGGATGCTTCGAGCAACCAAATAACAATCTCGAAGTCTTGCCCCAACTGCTCTTCTATCTTTCTTGTACGCAGGATAAAGAACAATCGCGAGTAACCTCCGATCGCTGCTCTCCCGTCGTCGATCACTGCCGCTGCCGAGAGATTTCTTCTTGCGTGCGCCTCTGCCGGGATCGTTCCCTGTCGTTATCGTAGGGCTCGCCTCCGTCGATAGTACTCGATGTCGTATGCACTCGTTGCGTCTGTTCGCACGAAGCCACAAGCACCTCCTATTTCCCATCGCTGCTTGCAGTGTTCTCGCCGGTCCAGAAGCCGCTGCTACCACTCGGATCCAAAAGCCGCAACTGCCGATTCCCCCGCCGCAAAGCCGCTTCCACTCGGGTATCGCTGCTGCCCTACCCGGAGCACCTCTTCCGTCAAGATCCCTTCCAGTCGCTGCCCTCAGGCATCCCGCCGCCATCCAAGATCAAGTGTGCAGCCTTAATCCCACTATCGCCCCGGCTACCGCTCCTGCTATAAGATCCTTTTTTTTGCTTCGCTACCGGGTCTTATGCTTAGAACCGCCGCTTTGCGGTAACACCAATGCTCGGGAAGGTCGCCACAATAAAATGTTGATCATGCCTGTTGGATCTGTAGGCGCCCTTAGAGGGGGGGGGGGGGGGATGAATAAGGGTTTTAAAAACTTTAAACTTTAATAGAGAACTATTGATATTTTGGTCGAAGTTAAATCAAAAGTAAAGAGATAATGAAATTAGAAATGAAATCAATTTTATTAAACAAGAAAAGACATGATTATCATTTATAAAATTGATTACAAAATCTGATTTCAATGACGTTAGAAATCGAAGCGAATAATATAAAAACCTTTTTTTTCTATACCGACTCGTATCCCCACGAACCGGTTGGCTTTAGTCGATCTCTCCCCAGATACGGCCTCAAGCCGCTCTAGCCAATCTATCACCAGAAAGGCCTCGAGCACACCCTAGATCTACTCCCTAGAACCAGTCGCCGTGTGGCGAATTCGTCCCTAAGTCCTACCTAGACCTAGTCGCTGTGTGGCGAATTCCCCCTAGTCCCCGCAAGGCCCTAGTCGCTGTATGACGAGTTCATCTACCGAACAAAAGATATAAAGGTTACAATTTGAAAGTAAAACAAAACACAAACTAGAAACTCCCTCAAAAGTAGAACTTGATGTCGATGTAGATGTGATCGTATTGGTCTTCAAGTTCTTTGCGTTCACGAACGTTGACGGAGTTCTTCGGGCTGCTTGGAGAAGGCTCTCACGAGTGCTCTGAAAATATGGCTTCAATTCCTTCTATATCAGCAAGCACTAACGGAGGAGGCGCGCGTCTATTTGTAGAATCAGCCACTACCGCCTGCGGTAGTACTACCGCCCCGCGGTATTCACATTAGGCAGTGAAGCACACGGATCATGGTAGTTTAGGCAACATTTTGAGCGCCAAACACTAGCGCGCCTCAGTAGCGCTAACCCCCCGCGATAGCGAGATATCCTTCCTTCAGCCGTAATCTTCTTCCAAATCTGCTCTTCAATCAACTCCGGATGGGAAGTTTCCAAAAGCTACCGCCGGGCGTTAGACTTAACGCGCCGCGATAGTACTTGCCAAAATAGCGTCCCGTCGACATTCCTTTTTCTCCACTGTTTCCTTCTTGCAATTGTTTCCATTTAAACTAGCGCCAGCGGTAGTGCTAACGCGCCGCGGTAGAGCATATCTCTTTTTGTCGGGCATATTTTCGTCAACCTGGCCTCATATTTCGTCGACCGAATTTTCGTCGAACGGGATTCAACTTTCGTCGATCGCAAAATCGTCGAACGCAGTGATAAGCATTTCGTCGAGCACAACCTTCATTTCATCGAACGAATACTATCGCCAGCGGTAGTTGTAATGCACCGCGGTAGAGCACTTTGTCGGGCGTATCTTCGTCGAACGCCGCCTTCATTTCGTCGACCTCCATTTCGTCGATCGCTAGCGCCAGCGGTAGTTCTAATGCGCCGTGGTAAGGCATGCATTTCGTCGAGCGCCGTGGTAGAGCATGCAGTTTGTCGAACGCAGTCTTCATTTCGTCGAACGCCAGTTCGTCGAACGCAGCTTCCATTTCGTCGAACGAACACTAGCGCCAGCGGTAATACTGACGCTACGCGGTAGCAACAACAAAACACATTTCCATGGAGATTTGAAAGCACAGAATCCTGCATACTATAAACACAAAATAAGTATGATCAAATACATTAGGATTTGTTATTGTCAAACCAAGAGATGCGGAAAGCATGTTTCAACAAACTCCCCCTTTTGATAATAACAAATCCCCTTAGAAAGAAATAATTCAATTGATAGGAATTTGTGTTTATAATAGAGAACTAGTATGAAAATTAGGCATGTTCAAATGCTCCCCCTAAATGAATTCTCCCTCTAAGTGAATGCTCCCCCTACAACAAAAGTTCCTATGAACTTGACTCCCCAAAACATGTTAATTTCTTTCAAATTTATTCTCCCCCTTTTGGTATTATCAAAGAGGGTGGAGAGGTAGTCCAACAAAAAGTGTGCAATAACTGTGTAGAGAGGGAATGATCATTATAAAGAGCGAAACGCTTAGGAAAAATAGAATAGATATGAGAGAAAAAGAAGGAATGTGAAGAATTTTTCATAAAGAAACCACTTGTTGGGACAACGTATTCATGATCGAGCATACAAGTAGTAAAAAGGTGGAAAGCATGACGAAATAATTTTTTTTAAGTGAACATCTATATAGGAATTGTGAAGTATAGAAGATGATTAAGAATTTTAGACATAACAAAATAGATGTTGCAGCATTTTAAGTACACAAAATAGTTTCAGTTGTAACATAGCCATACACTAATTTTGAAAGGTATGCAATACAGAGTACTCATGGCGTAGCGGGAAAAAATATGTAAGCATGATACAAGATATCAAGTCAAGATGGAAGAATACAATGTTCTAAATTGAGAAAACAAGTACACTTATACATTGTATTGATCATGCAAGGCTATCTAGTGCATTTACTTAAGAATTTAGAAAATACATGTAGATATGCAATAGACTCCAATTCTCATGAGTAGGAGGCTTGCAAGTGAAAATGATGTGTACAAAATAGTATTTTTGATAAAAGTATACATATGAGTGAATCAAAAACATGACATATATAATGGAATAAACACAATAATATTGAACAAGCATTTTTAGAGTTACCTTGTCCAACAAAGCTATATAAAATTTTCAATGCACATAGAAAAATAGTACAACTATCCAGGTGCTCTGCATACACAATGCTTATTAAGACTTATCAGGGTGCAAAGTGCTTGGGGAATCGCAGTTATTATTTTGAATTTTTGTTATTTGTGATTCGTTGTACAAGAAGTAGTGTAAAAAGAAAATGTTTGCAACAAAGCACTTTACAATTCTCTCCAAGGTGCTCAACCTCACAATGCTCATTAAGACTTATCAGGAGGGTGAGTAGTGCTTGGTGGAGTTATCTTTGTCATTTATTCAGTTGATTTTTTTTTGCTTAACGACAAAGGTCTCTGAATTCACTTGTATGTGCAAACAAAAGATTTTTGGAAAGACATACTTCTTCAAAAAAATAGGTGCATGAAAAATATTTTTACATGTGGTGTAGGTAAAACTAAGCATGCCTAACAATAATAATAAGTTGTTACACTACACAATCATGAATGAGAAGATTAAATTCATATGTAGTATATCAAAAAGTGTGAGTGAAAAGATCATTTGCAAATATAAGCCATTTACTCATACATAGAGGCATGCTATGAAATACTACACATGATTTCTATTCTTAATTTCAAAGCACTCATAAGATAATGATCAAGGCATGCTACAAAAATAATGTTATTAAGATATTTGAAATAGAGAATGAAACATTGTATACAAAACTTGGCAACAAGATAAACCATATCATCCTTGAAACATAGGAAATTACATCAGTTTTTATAAATTTTAAGTTTTTCAAAAAAACAAAAATAAAACAAATAAAAAGCATGTTTTTGTTGTTTTGATTGGTTTTTAAATTTTGTAGTTGGTTTTGATATATAGAAAAACAAAACATGTTTATGGTTGTGAAAATGCACAGTTGACCTCACTAGAATTCTCTAGAGGGGGGGGGGGGGGGGGGGGCGTGAATAGAGATTTAAAAATACTTTGTGCAAAGTTAATAATTATATATATGTGTGTAATAATCACAGATTTAAGCTTCCCACACACCAACAAGAATTAAGCAAATAAAGAAGAAAAATGACAACAAGAAAATCACAGCACAAAACAAGAAAATATAGTGGTTCCCCAAACTTTGGGTAGTCCACTCTTCTACCCCCTTGGTAGGAATTCACTAACTTGCACTGAGTCTTTTGATAAGGAGACTCTTAGAACCACCCTGAGTCTTTTGATAAGGAGACTCTTAGAACCAGCCTGAGTCTTTTGATAAGGAGACTCTTAGAACCAGTACAACTGAATTTTTTGAAGAGAGATTCTAAAAACTCTTTTACACAGTTTGAAAATGAGGTAAGAAAGAAAAGAAGAAGTAGAACAGGTAGAAGAACAAGAAACAATATATGTAAGAAGGAATCTTCTTCCTAGCAAGAAGATTAGAAGCACAAGTATAGTGAATAGGATCTCTTTTCTATAGTGAGAAGGAGATTGTAAGCTTTTCTCTCTTTTATGAGAGCTTTCAGAATTTGCAGCAGAATGACTTCAGAAGAAGGAGAAGATGAAGACTTTTTCTTTTGCTGCAGCACACCATTTCTTTTCTCAACTTTCTCACTCTTCACTTGGGAGCTCTTCCTCTATTTCAAAATGGATGAAGTGGATCACTAATTGTATTCTCTGCCGACCTCCTTCTTATTTATAGCTCTGTTTAAAATATATTGCTAAAGGAGAATAATCAATTAGCAGACAAAGAATTAGAAAGAGGTAAGAGTTTCCATAATTAATATTTCTGTAGAAGGAAAATAATTCATTCTGATTTCAAATAATATCCATAATAATCTGAATCAAATAAGCCAAGAATCAAATAGAAGGAAAGGCTGATTCAGAACGGCTATAAAAGAATAATATTATTCCATAAAAATCAGATCTACAGAAAGAAGGAAAGAGATCTGGCGTGTTTTTGAATTTCTTGTAGATATCGACGTACGTCGATTACTATTCGACGTAAGCGTCGAATTCATCCTGGCTGGACGTCGAGAGGGGAATAAGGAAGGTGCGTCGACTAGGTTGCGTCGATATTATCACATGCGTCTACTGGAAGTCAGAGGTACGTCGACTAGGATTACGTCGAATTCTTCTAAGAGTTACTTCGACTCTTCCTGAGAGAAACGTCGACTATATTTTGACGTTGCGTCGAATACCAGTCGACGCATATTTACTTAGCCTAATTTTTCATACTTAGAATTTATATTCTTCTTAATTCTAGGGGTTAAGATAAATCATTTCCCCAACAATCTCCCCCTATTTTTCTTAACCCTACATAGAGAGAAATTGTATTAGTCTTTTAATCAACAAAGCAAAGCATTTTATATAGAGAGGAAATATGCTAAGCAATCAGAATCATATAAACAGACTTCATAATTTAAGCATGGAGAAGAGAAATGTAGATTGTATCAATATTGTTCAACACATCATTCAGGAGGGGTAGGGGGAGTT
This sequence comes from Dactylorhiza incarnata, assembly GCA_033032865.1. Taxonomy (NCBI): domain Eukaryota; kingdom Viridiplantae; phylum Streptophyta; class Magnoliopsida; order Asparagales; family Orchidaceae; genus Dactylorhiza; species Dactylorhiza incarnata. The sequence goes on along the minus strand of JAWHQI010000001.1, from coordinate 23,378,697 downwards.
TTTCTTTTCCTAGTGAATACTACTGTTTTTGGAGAGGTGGGTTGCCCCTTCTCAGTAGCAGGTAGTTCACTCAACTCCCCCTGAGTTACAGTAGGTTGCTCCCCTGGGATGGAACTTCTTTTGAGCCTTCTAATTCTTTTTCAATTTCTTTCTTATCTCCATTTTCAGGTATAACAGCATCTGGATCCCCCTGAGCTCCAGCTTCCTCTTCATTCTCTGCTCTACTTGCCTCCCCTTGTAATAGATCCACTTGTTGTGCAACTTCTCTTGCTCTAATCAGTACATCTGATGTCTGCTCTTCAGTATGTAGCTCTGGTACTACTTCATTTCCAATGATCTTAAGCAGTGCAAGACTATCAGTTTTTGAGTTAGGGAGAGACTTGTGAGAGAGAGATTTATGACTGGAGAGCTGTTCTTCATCTAACTTCTCCCCCTTCTTGACCTTCTTGGCCAAGGAGGTTAAGAAAGACCTGGTGACCTTAGAGGAAGAGAGAGAGCTCTTCAGACTTTGCACATAGGCGCTGACCCCATCTATTTGGGTGTGCATGTGTAGGATGGAGGAATGAATCTGGGAGCAGTGCTCATCCAGCATTGCTTGGAATCTTTGAGTTGTGGATTGGATGCGCTGAGTGATGAGGCTTTCAGTGGATGGAGATGGTTCAAAATGTGGTGGTGGAGGAGGAGATAATGGTGGACGTGAGTGTGATGAAGGTGGAGAGGGGACTGTATCAAGTTGATGAGGTGTATTTGTTGGAGGAGGTGGAGCAATAGAAGAGGGTTGAGCAGGTGACTGATTTGGTATTTGGGAAGGTGTGGATGATGGTGGTACAGAAGAGATGTTTGTATGAGCAGGAGGAGGAGGTGAAGATGGATGAGCAGGAGAGTTGGGAGGAGAGGGAGTCCTTTCAGGAATGGCACCAGGCTTGGGAATTTGCCTGGTCCATTTAGAGAAGAGGGCTATTGACATCCTTTTTCCTGGAGGAATAGGGATTCCTTTTGACCTACATAGGTCAGGGAAGGAGTGGAAGAGTACTTGACTCATAATTCTCATATAGGCATTCTCTTTGTGAGAGTATTTAAAGCCTATCATTTTCAGCAGGCAACTTGCCCAGTCTACCTTCTTCTTCAGCACAAGGGCCCCCATGATGTTCAGGTTCTGCTTGGGCACTGCATCATGAGAAGAGATCTTACATAGTAATATTTTCCCTACTATGTCTGCCAACAGTCTATACTCCTCAGAGAAGTCTATTTTCTTCAGGTGGATTGGTCTATCTTTGGAGAACTTCATGGTGATTAAAAAATTCTTTGTTTCATCAAGGGTAAGTTCCATAGGTTCATCACCTGATAGGGGAGTGATTTTAGTTATTCTTTAGAAAATGATTTGCTTTCCCTATTTGAACAAGGATAATATTGGAATATACCTGATCGAAGATCAAAGGTGGTCCTAATGTGTTCTGCAGAGATTGAGACATGTGTCTCATGGATTATTCCTTGGATTTCTCCTTGTTCAGATATCTGACCTTGAGTCATGAGCTCTGTGAGCTCTGTCTCCAGGAGCTTGCATCTTGTGGAGATGAGCTTGTCTAATCCAGCTTCAGTAAACAGAGCTATGATGCTTTTGTAATTTTCTGCGGTGGCTTGGAAAGATTCGAGGTCAATGTCAAAGCCTGAGTTGGTCTTAGGAGCCATTTTAGGTCAGTGACAGAGAGGAAAAAATGGTTGGACTGAGGAGCAAGAAGGATGGAAGATGCAGAGGTCGTGAAGGTTTCTAACTGAAGAGTCTATTTAAGTAAGGTGAAACGTCGAAACAAGGCACAATTCGAGGCTTATTCGGTACAACAGTGGATGTGACCGAAAATATTTTAGTATTGCCGCTCGTTTTCATGAAGTTGACGTTACGTCGAATGGAATTCGACGTGAGCGTCAATATAGTCTGGTTTGTGATGATAGGGTTTCCTATCAACGTATGTGTCGATTGGAGTCGATGCATGCGTCGATTTCATTTATGAAGCTGAGTTATCGACGATGCGTCGATTCGAAGTCGACGTGACTTTATTTGACAGATTCTGGGTTTTCCTTGAGAAATTATTTCTTCCTATTCCTAAAGTTTTCTAAGTTACTCTAGGACTAATTTTAAGAATAATTTGATTTATTATGCCAACACAGTTTGGCAGTGTGGCCAATTTTATTGCAAATATAACACCTAATTTTCTTTGGACTAAAGAAATTTGAGTTTAGAAAGGAATAGAGATGGTGATTAGGATAAAAGTTTTGATTAGGATAGTAATTTTGATTATGAAAAGATTTTTGATTAGGATAGAAGTTTTGATCAGGATAAAAATTTCGATCAGGATGAGAGGGTCCTGAATTGGGGTTAAGATGGAAGGTTTTTGGAGGATAGGCATTCAAGTTGCTCTGAGTTTGTATGCGTCGATATCCATTCGACGTATGTTGATAGTTGCGTTGATTTATATTCGGCGCTTTCTTCAGATTGCGTTGATCTGGTATCGACGCATGGAAGAAGTTGCGTCGATTCGATGTCGATGTACTTTTATTCAAGCGTCGAGTTGAGGTCGAGGCATCTGAGCGATTGCGTCGAGTATAATTCGACGTACTATCATTCATGCGTCGATATGAAGTCGACGCAATTGTGTCTTCACAGATTTTATTTTTCCCTTTTTCTGATTGGAGTTTTGTTTCTTTATAACTTGTTTCTTTTGGCTTAGTTTCTTTCTTATTCGTAGTTTGAGAGTCTTCATCTGTATAGTATGATGTTTCATCAAAATGGTTTATCTCATTGAGTGAGTCTTCTTTCTTATTTTGTGAGTCTTCTTCTTGGTTTATTGATTTAGTGGGTTTAGTGAATTTAACAGGGCTCATCCAAGCAGGTTTGTTGGATGGAATTAGGCTGGTTGAGGGATCAGCGCCTAGCCCAAGATTTTTATGTCTCCTTGTTTGTTGTTCAGTGATTTCCTTAAGTGTTTGGCTTCTCATTCTTATTGATTCTTCAAAAGCTTTTGCCTGGGATACCTTATCCTTAAGGAGCTGGTTTTCTATTCTAGCCCTTTCTATTTCCTTTTCTATGATGTTAGCCCTTAATTCATAGTTTTTAGAGCATGTAGCCTCTCTATTTCTTTGGTTTTTAACCATATTAATTTATTCTTTTAGATCCTTAATTTCTTGCTTAGCTTTTAGTAGATCTAAACATAATCCTCTAAAGTTGTTTTTGAAATCATCACATGAGAAATCTATTTCATTAAAAATGCTTACCTCATCCTTATCCTCAGATTCATTTATGAGAATAAGGCTATTTTCTCTTTCATCTTCAGATGATATGCTTTCTTCTGATCCTGTCTCACTCCATGATTTGGCATCATGTTCTTCTTTTGAGCTTTCAAAAGCCATTAGGCATAGGTCTTCTTGCTTAGACTCTTCAGTGTCACTTTTGGATGAGGTGCTGTCCTCAGAATCTGTTTCACTCCAAGCTTCTGCAATGAAGCCTCTTTCTTTCTTCTTCCCCTTTTTCTTGAGATCTTTCTTTTTCAGATCTTTCTTTGTCTCAGCATTTTCTGGACATTCTGGGGCAATATGTCCAGGTTTCCTGCAAGAATAACACACAATTTCTTTAGTGGGAGTTTTGTCATACCTTGGTTTTGACACTCTCCATCTAGATCCATCTGTCCTGACCCATTTCTTGAATTTTCTAGCCATGAAACTGAATAGTTCTTCTTCAGTGACAGAGGTTCTTTCTTCTGTTGCTTTTAATGCAATGTTCCTGTCTTTTGAAGAGGTTGGAGTGTTTTCTCTTCTTTTCTTCTCTTCTCTGGTTTTCAGCAGTTGCTCATAGGATTTGAGTTTTCTTAAGAGAGCATCTGTTGAAATTTCCCTTTGTCCTCTTGTATCTCTTATTGCCCATATTCTTGAGTCCCATGAACTTGGGAGACCCATTAACAGTTTGTCATTGATCTCTGTGAGAGAGATCTCTCTATCCAGGCTCCTTAATTGATTGATGATCATACTGAATCTGTCATTCATCTCAGAGATGCTTTCTTCATTTTTCTTTTGGAAATTCTCATATTGAGAGATTAATAGAGCCTTCCTATCTTTTCTTTCATCAGCACTCCCTTCTACCATCTTTGTAAGAACTTCCCAGATTTCTTTGGTTGATTCACATTCAACAACCTTTTGAAAGATTTCATCTGAGAGGGTTGAGACCAGAATGTTCACAGCTTTTGCATCACATGTTCCTGCCTTCTTCTCTTCAGCTGTCCACTCAGCCTTTGGGACAAGTGTTTGAGTCACTTCACCACTTGAGTCTCTTCTATAGGGCTTGGGAGGACCTGTTAAGATAACATTAAACAATTCTTCATCAATAGAATTCATATAAATCCTAATTCTTGTTTTCCAAACTGCAAAATTTTCAAGATTGCACATTGGTGGTCTGGTGGAAGCATAATCTTTGATTTGTGCCATGTGAAAAATAATTTTTAGAAATATATATATAAGAGGTAGGATCTTTTTGATCAAGGAGTGTACCTTTTTAGATCAACCTATCTCTGATACCAATTGAAAGTGCACAGTTGACCTCACTAGAATTCTCTAGAGGGGGGGGGGGGGTGAATAGAGATTTAAAAATACTTTGTGCAAAGTTAATAATTATATATATATATATGTGTAATAATCACAGATTTAAGCTTCCCACACACCAACAAGAATTAAGCAAATAAATAAGAAAAATGACAACAAGAAAATCACAGCACAACACAAGAAAATAGAGTGGTTCCTCATACTTTGGGTAGTCCACTCTTCTACCCCCTTGGTAGGAATCCACTAACTTGCACTGAGTCTTTTGATAAGGAGACTCTTAGAACCACCCTGAGTCTTTTGATAAGGAGACTCTTAGAACCAGTATAACTGAATTTTTGGAAGAGAGATTCTAAAACTCTTTTACACAGTTTGAAAATGAAGTCAGAAAGAAAAGAAGAAGTAGAACAGGTAGAAGAACAAGAAACAATATATGTAAGAAGGAATCTTCTTCCTAGCAAGAAGATTAGAAGCACAAGTATAGTGAATAGGATCTCTTTTCTATAGTGAGAAGGAGATTGTAAGATTTTCTCTCTTTTATGAGAGCTTTCAGAATTCGCAGCAGAATGGATTCAGAAGAAGGAGAAGATGAAGGCTTTTTCTTTAGATGCAGCACACTATTTCTTTTCTCAACTTTCTCACTCTTCACTTGGGAGCTCTTCCTCTATTTCAAAATTGATGAAGTGGATCACTAGTTGTATTCTCTGCCGACCTCCTTCTTATTTATAGCTCTGTTTAAAATATATTGCTAAAGGAGAATAATCAATTAGCAGACAAAGAATTAGAAAGAGGTAAGAGTTTCCATAATTAATATTTCTGTAGAAGGAAAAGAATTCATTCTGATTTCAAATAGTATCCATTATAATCTGAATCAAATAAGCCAAGTATCAAATAGAAGGAAAGGCTGATTCAGAACGGCTATAAAAGAATAATATTTTTCCATAAAAATCAGATCTGCAGAAAGAAGGAAAGAGATCTGGCGTATTTTTGAATTTCTTGTAGATATCAACGTACGTCGATTACTATTCGACGTAAGCGTCGAATTCATCCTGGCTGGACGTCGAAAGGGGAATAAGGAAGGTGCGTCGACTAGGATGCGTCGACTTTATCACATGCGTCGACTGGAAGTCAGAGGTACGTCGACTAGGATTACGTCGAATTCTTCTAAGAGTTACTTCGACTCTTCCTGAGAGAAACGTCGACTATATTTCGACGTTGCGTCGAATACCAGTCGACGCATATTTACTTAGCCTAATTTTTCATACTTAGAATTTATATTCTTCTTAATTCTAGGGGTTAAGATAAATCATTTCCCCAAAAGGTTGGATTTTGAATTATTTTACAGATTTTTTTTTGTGTTTAGAATTTTTTAAAAGAAAATAACAGGAGCTGAAAAATAAAAAATTGAAAGAGAAAACAGGAAATTCAGAAACTGCCCACTAACGCCAGCGGTACCCATCTATCACCTGGCGGTAGTGACAGGACCAGAATTTTGGGGAAAACGTGAAATTTTTCAAAATTTTTCTTTTGAATATATTTGTGCAGATTTGTGACAATGAAGTTCAGCAATGAAATCAGACATATGCATAAACAAAAATGTGGATTTTTCAAGTTTAAGCTAATATGTCCAAAACCCCAAATTCTAACCTAAGGTGTCACAATACACTTTCAAAATACTTGTGTTTTTCACATGCATGAGTGTTCAGAAATAGATAATATGAAAAACATAAGATAACATATTTGAGCACAAATATGCATGAGTGGAATGATCATAAATAATATTCATGCAATGTATACAACATATGTATGTCTAAGATCAAGATACCCTAACAACATGTCTACACTCTAGCCCCGTACTAAGTGACGGATGTGCATGAGGAGCTGCATGCATGCCGTAGGTTGGGGTGTTAATCCCACATGCATACAAAAGATAATGCTCACCCTAGCACTCTTTCCCCCCAGTGCCTCGCAAGGCCCCACTAGAACCCTTCCCGGTTAAGGACAAGACATGACATAGTGGTTAGGTTTCTAATGCACACAATCCTACGCCCTCGCTATAGTGAGACACATAGTGTGGTTGAATGATCATGGGCATACTAAGCACTTAATCTTATTGAACCAATTTTCTAAACCATGGCTTTTGTGCGAGATTAATTTCTTATTAGATTTGATTTTAAAGCAACATAGTTATTATGAATTTTAACTTTATATTGTTTTTCTTTAAAATTGATTTATCATGGCATCATTAGATCACTAGCATGAAAGGTAGTATTGATTAGTTGATAATGCTAGAAAGAAGAGTTTGATCACAATTTTATGGCGTAAGATTTATTTCATTAATGTTGCATGTATTCAAACCTACTCATTCAAATTTTGGACATAGAATGAAGTGATGATTCTAGTTAATTTATTCTTTTAGATATAAAGATTATTCTGTGATCTTCATATAAATGAGATACATGTAAAACATAATTGATTCATATAATGGTCATGGTCACAAACTATTTGATGGAATCAATTGGATCTTTTGTAGATTTTTAATATTTGAATTAAAAGGATCAATTGAATTGGCAAGATTATTATACATGATCATGAATTTTAACACATAGGAATTATATACTCATAATTAATTGTTCATGATGATATAAATGAGATATTATTAAAGAGCATTCATATTCATCCTTTTTGAATTATTAGAGAGAAATATTATAAGGTGAAAACTTAAGATAAATGTAGAGAGAAAAAACATTTTTGGTTATTTAGAAGGATTTAGTAGATTTTCTCTTTGATTTTTGAAATCTTAAATAAATCACATATATATAGTTTTATGAAAGCATAGTAATAAGAATGGTAATACAATAATTTTTCAGAAAATAATATTTTAGCAGATTTTAGGAAAATTATGCTACCGCCAGCGTTAGAACCTAACTCCATGCACTAGCAACAGAGTTGACATTTTTTTATTTAAACACAAATGATTTTCGCAATTTTTCAATTTCGATTTGACATGATTATGATTTAACATACTAGGGGTAATAAAAAAATGACGCAAAGATATTAAATACCTAAGCAAAACTTGTGCATTTTATAAATTTACCCTAATACCCCTAAAATACCTTTTAAATCCATTTTGACACTTATTTCATTTAGTCTTAATAACATCATATGACAAATTTAGTTTTTCAAATTTTATAAGACTTTTAGCAAATGGATCTAGAAGGATAAAAAATAAAAAGGATAAGTAGATCACTTGAGAAATGATATGACATTTTATTCAACTTTATTCAATTTGATTTATTCATGAATTTTGGTTTAATATGTGAGAGTCATATCACAAGTTATATAATGTGATCATATCATGATGGTTCAACAAAAAAGAAAATAAACAAACAAAAATTAGAAAGGTTAGGCATATCATGAAGTAGAATGATGATATTTCATTTTTAGTTGATTTCTACTTCATGCAAATGATTTGATACTAATGAATGAGAGATTTAGGTATCCAAAGAGGACCGGGTGTGACGGTTCCTTTGGGTACCCAAATACATCGTGTTTGCTTTTGGGGAGATAGTGATGAATAGGCCCTTTTGAGTGGAGTTAGTGTTTCATCTTTAACTTTGGGCCTCCATTCAAACCTTGGACAAACATTATTTTTAGTTTTCAAATTTCCATAATCATTTACTTGAATATTTGGATCAAAATGATTTTTGAATTTATAATTTGGAGCAAATTTGTTTGCATTTAATTTTAGGTGTGGAGAAACATAATTTTGTAAATAATAATGATTTGGAATTTCATTTTCAGGCATTTGATATTTTTCATTTCCTTTGTTAGGCTTAGACATATTATGAAAATTCATATTTAACTTGTTTTTGGAATTTGTATTTACCATTTTCATAAGCAAGTTGATTTTTGATTTTAATTCATCATTCTTAACTTTAAGATTATGTCTAGCTTTATTATAAGCGATTGTACTATTTTTAAGAGTAGAAACAATTGAATCAATATGATTTTGATAGTTATTTCTATATTCATCAAATGTTTCATTCATCTCTTTAATTTCAATTTTATAGTCTTTACACTTAGCACAATCATTTTTCAAAGATGAATTTTCTAAACATAATCTTTCATTTTGTTCTTTTACAAAAGTAAACTCCTTTTCAAGTTTCTTGTGTTTTTCTTTTAATTCATTATATTCTACACAAGGTGTAATGTTTTCAACTAATTAAGGAGCCATGGATAGAATGAGATAAACTAGAATTTGATTCTTCATTAATTTTTGCCTTTAAATTTTTATTTTCTAAGCGCAAATATTTATTAGCATTTTTTAACTTCTTAATTTTGCGCTTTGTAGTTTGAAGCAATTGCAATGTAGAAATAGAAGTACAGAAAATGAGATTTGATTTCCTTATATTGCTTTCGGGAGAGGCACTATTTGAACATATAGTTTCTTTTTAATCTTTTTGGCACTCCTCTTCCGAAGACAGTACTTCTTCTTTTCTTCCATTTGATGTGTGCTCCATTGACCCGTCATGAGAGGAGCATTCTTGAAGACTTGTGCAAGCTTGCATATTCTCTAGTTCTTGTGATTGTTCCATACTTGTAGAAGGAGAATCATAAGTTCTTTCAAGAAAATTTCAAATCTCATATGCGGTAGGTAACGTATAAATAAGTTTGAAAATATTTTGGTCTAACGCACAAAATATACTATTCATAGATTTTGTATTTAAAACAATTTCGTTTCTAGTTAGTACGCTAGGTGGCTTTTCAATAGTAATATTCCACACTTTTTCATCTAAGGCCTTAAGAAAATTTTTCATTAATGTTTTCCACCCTTTAAAATTTTTGCCAATAAATAAAGGTGGTGATAATACTTTTTCATTTATATTAAAATTTTCTCCGCTAGTAGAAGCGAGATCATGATCAAGAGACGCCATTATTCCCGATTGTTAAGCCGATTTGGAATAACCTGGCTCTGATACCACTTGTTGGATCTGTAGGCGCCCTTAGAGGGGGGGGGGGGGGGTGTGAATAAGGGTTTTAAAAACTTTGAACTTTAATAGAGAACAATTGATATTTTGGTCGAAGTTAAATCAAAAGTAAAGAGAGAATGAAATTAGAAATGAAATCAATTTTATTAAACAAGAAAAGACATGATTATCATTTATAAAATTGATTACAAAATCTGATTTCAATGACGCTAGAAATCGAAGCGAATAATATAAAACCCCTTTTTGTTTTCTATACCTACTCGTATCCCCACGAACCGGTTGGCTTTAGCTGATCTCTCCCCAGATACGACCTCAAGCCGCTCTAGCTAATCTATCACCAGAAAGGCCTCGAGCACCCCCTAGATCTACTCCCTAGACCCAATCGCCGTGTGGCGAATTCCTCCCTAAGTCCTTCCTAGACCTAGTCGCCGTGTGGCAAATTCCCCTAGTCCCCGCAAGGCCCTAGTCGCCATGTGGCGAGTTCCTCTGCCGAACAAAAGATATAAAGGTTACAATTTGAAAGTAAAACAAAACACAAACTAGAAACTCCCTCAAAAGTAGAACTTGATGTCGATGTAGATGTGATCATATTGGTCTTCAAGTTCTTTGCATTCACGAACGTTGACGGAGTTCTTCGGGCTGCTTGGAGAAGGCTCTCACGAGTGCTCTGAAAATATGGCTTCAATTCCTTATATATCAGTAAGCACCAACGAAGGAGGCGCGCATCTATTTGTAGAATCGGCCACTACCGCCTGCGGTAGTACTACCGCCCCGCGGTATCCACAGTAGGCAATGAAGCACACAGATCGTGGTAGTTTAGGTAACATTTTGAGCGCCAAACACTAGCGCGCTGCGGTAGCGCTAACACCCCGCGATAGCGAGATATCCTTTCTTCAGCCACAATCTTCTTCCAAATCTTCTCTTCAATCAACTCCGGATGGGAAGTTTCCAAAAGCTACCGTAGGGCATTAGACTTAAGGCGCCGCGATAGTACATACCAAAATAGCATCCCATCGACATTCCTTTTTCTCCACTGTTTCCTTCTTGCAATTGTTTCCTTTTAAACTAGCGCCAGCGGTAGTGTTAACGCGCCGCGGTAGAGCACATCTCTTTTTGTCGGGCGCATTTTTGTCAACCTGGCCTTATATTTCGTCGACCAAATTTTCGTCGAACGGGATTCAACTTTCGTCGATCGCAAAATCGTCGAATGCTGTGATAAGCATTTCGTTGAGCGCAACCTTCATTTTGTCGAACGAATACTATCGCCAGCGGTAGTTGTAACGCACCGCAATAGAGCACTTCGTCGGGCGCATCTTTGTCAAATGCCGCCTTCATTTCGTCGACCTCCATTTCTTCGATCGCTAGCGCCAGCCGTAGTTCTAACGCGTCGCGGTAAAGAATGCATTTCGTCGAGCGCCGTGGTAGAGCATGCAGTTCATCGAACACAGTCTTCATTTTGTCGAACACCAGTTCGTCGAACGCATCTTCTATTTCGTCGAACGAACACTAGTGCCAGTGGTAGTACTGACGCTACGCGGTAGCAACAACAAAACACATTTCCATGGAGATTTGAAAGCACAAAATCCTGCATACTATAAACACAAAACAAGTATGGTCAAATACATTAGGATTTGTTATTGTCAAACCAAGAGATGCGGAAAGCATGTTCCAACAATGCCGGCCATGTCGATCACAGAAGATGAAGAGTACAAATGAACATGTAAGAGTTCAAGTCCACATCACATGATATATAAATCTCAGAGTGATATAGTCCACAGATAGTAACTGAATAAAAAGAAAACAATAATAAAGGGCTCATGCACAGTACATCATGTCTTCACTACAAGATCTCTCGCGGAAGCAACTACTAATAAACACTCACAGATCTTGAGGTTGGTGCTCCTGTGCTAGACTGGCCCATCTCCATCTGCATCGGCCGCTGGTGGTGATGCGTCTCCTTGGTCCCCTAAAATGATATGGTCCACAGACCATTAGTCAAAAAGAGTAAGCCTCAATTCCCACCACCCATCCCCAGTGGCTCCTAGGCACCGTGCGGGAGGATGAAGCGGAGGACAGCAAGAAGTATAAAACAAAGCAGATGGCATGACCTAGCTACATGATTATCTACACTACACATGTGTTTATATATAATTGAAGCATTAATTAGAGCATGGTAAAGAGGAAGTAAAGAACAGTAAGTAAAGACAAGTACACAATAGAAAAGTAATCATTGATTTATAGGAATGCCCATACAAACATATAGACCAAGGGGTCGTTTAGCAAGGCCTATCATATAAATCGTATAAAAAGTCTCATACCGATTTATACGATAGGGGTAGCGTGTTGGAACAACCCTATTACTGATTTGGGCTAGGATCACTATATGTTGATTAGGATCTGTATTGACCCCAATGTATAGCCTTAGGGTCAAGTTTTAGGCTGATTAGATTAACAGAACTTAGGAAAATTCAAGCTCAACACATGGCGAGTGGTGTTCGACGAATGACTAGATTCGTTTGACAAATTGCTTCCAGCAGACTGAAGAAACTCACAGTTTCAGCGGTCGACAAATTCTAATCCAGCGCTCGACAAATGACTAGCAGCGGTCGACAAATTCTAAGCCAGCGCTCGACAAATGACTAGCAGCGGTCGACAAATTCTAAGCCAGCGCTCGACAAATGACTAGCAGCGGTCGACGAATTCTAGCCAGCGCTCGACAAATTGCTTTCTGATGTTCAGACTTATATTCTCAGTGGATGTCAGTTCTCTGAACACAAATCAGCAGAATAACGGATATATTTATTTCTCTTTGGACGTATTCAGGCAGCCAAGTAAGGATATCTTTCTTATTTATTATATCCTTATATTCCCTCTATTCCAAGAAGAAGAATAGCCGTTGACATTTAATGCCAAGGCATCTTTAACGGCAAAAGGAATTGAAAGGACCTGCCAAAGTCGTCTTTGGGTGGCTACCTAGTTCCAAGAAGGATTTAAGTCAGAAAAATATATTCCTTAAATAGACAAAGGATTTGAATTTGAATTACATCAAGCTATCAAAAAGAAATAGAGATCAAGTATTCTTTCTCAGAAATATATAGAACATAAGTAGTTTAAGAAGAAGATATATTTTCCTCAAGCATTCTTCCTTAAAAAAAGAAGCATCCTCTTCATTCTGAGAACAAGATTCAATCTCTCAGATCTGCTGTAAAACAAAGTCTTTCAAGAGCAACAACAATCTGAAGATTAACTTCTTCCAGATAATCAGCTACAAAGACTTCTGTTTGTGAAAGCTCTATCCTCAAAGCTGTCATCAACTCTCAATAGACAGGGGGAGCTTTCAGCTTCAACACCTTTTGTCTTCTCTCAGATCATTGACAGAGAAGAACACTCTATACCTTTTATCTCATCTTGTAAATGGTTAATACACCCTTAAAAAGTTTACCCAGTGGTGGCAAGACACCTTATCAAAAAATCCCTGTGTGGTTTTTAAGCACCTTATCAAAAGCTTATTGGTGTGTGGACACCTTATCAAAAACCCCTTGGTGCCTGGGCACCTTATCAACCCTCCTAGTGGATTCCTACCAAGGGTGGTAGAAGAGTAGACGTACCAAGATTTATTGGGGAACTACTATAGCTCCTTGTGTCTTCTGTGCTTGTTTATTTTCTGTGTGCTTGTTATTACTTCTGTCTCTATCTTTCACTCTCACTGATTACATATATATTTACTCAGTATTTTAAATTCCGCTATAAACTAAACAAAAATGTTTAATACTCTATTCACTCCCCTCTAGAGTAACTTAAGATCTGACCTCCACTTTCAATTGGTATCAGAGGCAGGTTGATTCTTTACAGGCTAACACCTGAATCACAAAGATCAACCAGATCTTAATTTTTCTAAGAGTTTCCTTCTCTAGAATTTTATCTTATTTAAAACTCCTCGCACAAAACAAGGAGTATTCCAGCACAAGACCTCCTATGTGCAATCTCAATAAGTTTGCACTATGGAAAGCAAGGATTAGGCTTTATATGAACTCCATTGATGAGGAGAATTTTAATATTATTCTTACAGGGCCTCCAGCACCTACATCATCATCTAGTACTGCAGCAATAACAGACAACACTGCTGTTCCACCTCCTGTGTGTACTGAAGCTCAGAAGAAGCAGAGAAATGCAGATGCAAAGGCCATGAACATTCTGGCCCTAACTATGTCAGATGACATATTCCAGAAGGTTGTTGAGTGCACCTCAGCAAAAGAAATTTGGGAATCTCTCAAAAACATGGTGGCAGGCTCAGCAGATGAAAGAAAAGATAGAAGATCTCACCTGATCTCTCAATATAAGAACTTCAAGAAGGGAGAATCAGAAAATGTTGCTGATATGTACAATAGGCTCAGCCTCATAATAAATGAGCTGAAGTCTCTAGACAAAGTGATCTCACTCACAGAGATTAATGACAAAATTCTTATGTGCTTTCCCAGCACATGGGACTCCAGAATCTGGCCAATCAAAGAAGCCAGAAGTCTCAATGAGATCACCACTGAAGCTCTGCTGGGCAAGCTCAAGTCTTATGAGCAGCTCATCAAAACTAGGGAAGCTGAAGAATCTACTTCATCCCCAGCACCCAAGAAGGAAAGAAGCATAGCCTTCAAGGCTGCAGAGGATAAAGGAAAAGATCCTGACAAAGAGGAGTTTATGAGTCTGTTAACCAAAAGATTCTACAAGATGGCTAAGAAAGACATCAGAAAACAGCTATCCAGAAGTCATAACAAGCCAAGGTATGATAAAAATCACTCTAATGAAATTATATGTTTTGGCTGCAGGAAACCAGGACACATTGCTCCTGAATGTCCAGAGATTCAACACAAGAAGGACAAGAAGGAAAGAAGAAAAGAAAAAGGAAGAAAAGAAGGGCTCCAACAAATCTTCCTCCCACTCTCACAAAAAGAAGGGAAGAGGATTTGTAGCAACATCCTGGAGTGAAACAGAATCTGAATCAGAATCTTCATCTTGCTCTTCTGATGAAGAAGAAACAAAAGAAAACAGTCAATGCTTAATGGCTATTTATGACTCAGACAATGAGTTACAATCAGCTTCATCATCCAGCTCCAGTGATGATGAAGAAGAAAAAAGTTTTTGCATGATGGCAATCAATGCCTCAACCAACAATTCTGATGAAGTGAAATCAGAATTAGAAACAGAAGATGATATTGATCAGGTATTTTCTGACTTTGATTTCACTTCTATTGAATTCAAAGATGATTTCAAAATTCTTTGCCAAGACTTAATAAAATCTGAGAAAGAAATAATCTCTCTCAGAACTAAGTTAGTTGAAATGAACAATATAAGTGAAGAGAATGCAAATCTTAAGAAAGATTTGGCTGGCTCCAGAGAACACATCACTACTCTTGAGAATAAGTTATCTGAAGCCAAAGAGTTTGAAGAATCCCTCAATGGGAGAAGTATCAAACTGATGGACATCACAAGCACTGTCAATGCTAGATTCAATAATAACAAACTGGGCTTGGGTGCTTCATCGAGTGAGCCATCTCTGATTAAGAGAAACATCCTCTCCACACCCATAAAATTCATTTCTGCTAAAAGCAAAGAGGCTGCAGAAAGAAATAAAGACATTTCAAGCAAGTTTGTTAAGGATAAAAGAATTCAGAAAAATTCGTCGAACGAAGCTCGACAAAAGGATTCAAATCTGTCGAACGAGGCTCGATGAAAACTGAGAACAGATTTTCAGTATAGTTATAAAATGAACAATAATCGACGAATTTATTCAAATTCCTCGAACAAGTACTATACAGAAAACCCTAAGAATTCTAATCCTAAATATACTAAAAATCCTTTTACTGAGTGGACTATACCTCCAAGGAGATATCATCCACAAGGCTACAAGGATCAGCCTGAAATGACATTTATATCTGAATTTTGTGGTAACATAAAAGGACCCAAGGTAGTCTGGGTCAAAAACAACTAGTTTATGTTTTTGTCTTTGCAGGTACACAGCTATCCAAGATTAAATCAAAAATGGTACTTGGACAGTGGATGCTCAAAGCATATGATAGGGAACAAGGCCAACCTGAACAACTACAAGGCAAAACTTGGACCCAAGGTGATCTTTCGAGACTCCAACTGTGGACAAACCAAAGGCTATGGTCAAATTAAAGTTGGAACAATGACATTCAAGGAAGTAACCTATGTCAAGGGTCTAAAGCACAACCTCATCAGCATAAGTCAGTTATGTGATGAAGGTTATCAAGTAACATTTAATAAATCAGAATGCATCATTAAATCATCTGATAATGTTATTGTTCTATCAGGGATTAGACAAGGAAATATATATTTAGTAAATTTCAACTCATCTAAATCAGAAATTTGTTTATTTAATGAGTTAAGCAAATCTAGTGAATTATGGCATAAAAGATTAGGACATGTAAACCTTAAGACCATTGCTAAATTAGCTAAGGATAATCTTGTTAGAGGCTTACCATCAAGATCATATAAGAAAGAAGGTCTTTGTAGGGCATGTCAATTAGGTAAGAGAACCAAAAACAACTTTAAATCATTATCTAAAAGTGGTTCACCTAGAATCTTATACTTGCTACATATGGACCTTTTTGGACCTATTGCAATAAAGAGCTTAGGGGGTGAAGTCTTACACTCTAGTTATTGTGGATGACTTCTCTAGATTCACTTGGGTGTTCTTTTTGAGAGAAAAGTCAGATAACTTTAAAGTTCTTACAGAATTTCTTAAGAGCATACAGATTGAGTACTCTAATGTAGTTGCATTGATCAGAAGTGATCATGGCACTGAGTTTGAGTCTCTTCTCATGCAAGAATTCTGTGAGATGGAAGGTATCAAGCATTGCTTCTCAGATCCTAGAACTCCTCAACAAAATGGGGTAGTTGAAAGGAAGAATAGAACTCTAATTGAATCAGCAAGAACATTGCTTGCAGATGCTAACTTGCCCCAATCCTTTTGGGCTGAGGCTGTCAGCACAGCAAATTATGTTCTGAATAGAAGTTTGATACATAAAATTAAGGGTAAAACTCCCTATGAATTGCTTAAAGGGAAGAAACCCAAAGTGGATTATTTTAGAACTTTTGGATGTAGATGTTTTGTTCATAACAATGATAAGAAATATCTTAGAAAATTTGAACCAAAATCTGAAGAAGGAATCTTCTTAGGATATTCAATAGTTAGCAAAGCATATAGGGTATTTAACAAATCCTCTCTTAAAATAGAAGAGTCTATGCATGTTTCCTTTGATGAAACTAACATGTTTTACAAGGAGAAGAACTCTTCTACCAAGAACACTTTGCAGGTACCAACTCTATGTGAAGAGCTTAAAGGGTTAAATCTACAGACAGGAGATTCACTGCATCCATCACCTCAAACTCTTGAAGATAGTGAAGAAGAAGATCATCCAGATCTTGTTGATTACCTGAATCAAGCAACAGCAGAACATCCTCCACAGGGTGTAATAGCTGAACAAATTCCCAATGTGGATACTACTGCTGAACCAACTCCAACTACTGACCACATCACAGTTAGAGATCATCCAATTTCACAAGTGATTGGTGATATCACATCAAATGTTCAAACAAGGCATCAACTACACCAAAATCAGATGCATACTTGCTTTCTATCACAAGTTGAACCTCAAACCATAAAAGATGCAGAACAAGATCCAAATTGGATCCTTGCAATGCAAGAGGAACTCAACCAATTTGAAAGAAACAAGGTTTGAGATTTGGTTCCAAGACCAAAAGGCCATCCAGTTATTGGCACCAAGTGGGTCTTCAGGAACAAGCTTGATGATCAAGGAAATATTGTGAGAAATAAAGCAAGATTGGTAGCTCAAGGATATTCACAGGAAGAAGGCATAGATTATGATCAGACATTTTCCCCTATTGCAAGGCTTGAAGCTATAAGGATTTTCTTGGCCTTTGCTGCATTCAAGAAGTTCAAGGTATATCAAATGGATGTGAAAAGTGCTTTTCTCAATGGAGACATCAAAGAAGAAGTCTATATGGAACAACCACCAGGTTTCATCTCTCCAACTCATTCCTCCTATGTATTTATACTTAATAAAGCTCTCTATGGTCTCAAACAAGCTCCCAGAGCATGGTATGAGACTTTATCTAACTTTCTCTTGGAAAACAATTTCTGTAGAGGCATGGTAGACAACATTATTTTACAAAGTACATAAAAGTCAAACTCTACTAGTTCAAATATATGTAGATGACATTATCTTTGGATCTACTGATTCAAATTTGTGCAAAAGATTTTCCAATCTAATGCAATCAAGATTTGAAATGAGTAGTATGGGTGAATTATCATACTTCCTTGGTCTTCAAGTGAAGCAAACCCCATCAGGAATCTTCATCTCTCAATCTATGTATGCTAAGGAATTAGTGAAAAGATTTGGAATGTCTGATTCTTCTACTATGAAGACACCCATGGCCTCTAATGCTGTTATTAATACTGATGAATCAGGGAAACCTGTTGATCAGAAACTGTATAGGGCAATTGTTGGCTCTCTACTCTATTTAACAGCCAGTAGGCTAGACATAATGTTTGCTACATGCATTTGTGCTAGGTTTCAAGTTAATCCTAAAGAATCTCATCTTACTTTTCTAAAAAGAATTTTAAGATATCTAAAGGGTTGCCCTAATCTAGGACTTTGGTATCCAACAACATCTGAATTTGAATTAACTGGATTCTCAGACTCAGATTATGCTGGATGCAGGGTAGACAGGAAAAGCACATCAGGAACTTGTCAGTTTCTTGGCGACAGGCTTGTGTCTTGGTTTTGTAAGAAACAAACATCTGTGTCTACATCAACAGCTGAAGCTGAATACTTAGCTGCTGGCAGTTGCTGCTCATAGATATTGTGGATACAAAATCAGCTCCTAGACTATGGTGTCAACTTAAATAATTCAGTTATATTTTGTGACAACACTAGTGCAATATCTATAACACAAAATCCAGTTCTCCATAGTAAGACTAAAACAAAGAAATTAGGCACCACTTCCTCAGGGACAATGTGGATAAAAACAAAATTTGCCTACAATTTATTTCTACTGATTTGCAAAGAGCTGATATTTTCACCAAGCCCCTGGATGAAAAGAAACACATCTTCTTTATAAATCAACTAGGAATGGTAGATGGAGACTCAATCTGCTAAAAATTAAGTATTTCTATTTATCTCACAAATTCGTCGAACGAAGAACGACAAATTTGAATCATTTGTCGAACGGTGGTCTCTAAAACCTCTTAAATGCAGAGTCAGTTAAGGCAATTTCATTTGTTGAACGACGGTCGACGAAAAAGATGTTCTCGTCGAACGCTTTTAAACAAAGAAATAAAGCCTTTTCGACTTCTAATTTTATTAGGTTTTGTCGAACAATGGTTTACGAATGCGCCCTCATTCTTCGACCCTTCTATATAAGCCTTATTTTATCTTATTATAAGTTTTGCGCCTACAGAAATCGTCTTTCCCTCCAGTTCCCCTCTGCACTTGATCTTCAACTCTCTTTGCAGGAACAATTGTGATTCCTCAGGCCTCTCTGCACCTAATGAAGTTTGACGCAGGTTTCGACATTGACATGGACTCGTTTTCACAGTCAGACCAAATCTTTAAAGATATTCTTCAAACGCTGGATGAACAACATCTAAGGAAGCTTCTAAGCACCAGGCAGAAGATAGCTGTTGCAAAGATAAAAGAATGGGTTTACACTGCAAACCCAGTCGATGAAAGCTTGTCGGGAACAATCTCAGGTCATCATGTCTCTCTCTCTCCCATCATCCTTTCTGAAATCTTTGGTTTTGAAAATGGTGAAGATGAATTAGACATAAGCTCAATTGAATTTGACGAAGCTTTAGTCAAAATGGGCCATTTGACTGGAAACCCTAGCCACCTTCTGAAAAAGAACCTGTCTCAGGACTACAAGTTCTTAGCGGATATTGTTGGAAAAGTCTTGCCGAGCAAGACTTCTGGGCATGACTATATCAGCAGGCACAAATTTCTGTTAATGGTGGCCTTAATGGAGAGGAAGAAAGTCAACTGGGGATCAATTCTTTTTGAATTGATTAAAAAGAAAAACTCCAAAGATAATGTTTGCTTTGGAAGAGTTATAGAGATTTTTCTGCAGGAAAGGCATCCAGAGCTTCTAGTGTCACCAAAAGTGACAATAAATGCCAGCAAGAGGCTGACCTCAGCACTCTTTGCTAAATGGGATAGAGTAATTCCCAAGAAGAATATAGGAGCTGATGCCTCTAGAAAAAGGAAAACTTCTGAGGACACAAGGACTGATCAAGTCACTCCCTCTACCCTTCTAGAAGCTCCTTCCTCAGTTCCTTCTTCCTCTCATATCCTCTCTCCACCTGCTCAACAATCTCCTGCACATTCTCATTCTTCATCACCTCCTTCAACTGCCCACATCAATGATGTTCCACCTCCACCTCTATCTTCAGAACCCATACCTACCACACCTCTATCTCCAATACATAATGAATATCATTCACCTATTCATTCTCCTAGTCCAATCCATCTAGACATTCCCACACATACCACCAACATCAGCAATATCATTCCTCAAATCTCATCTCCATCCACTTCACAACCATCCTCTAGTCATCCACCAGATTATCCATCCCTCAACCTCTCCTCCATTGCTGATCAGGTTTTTGATCATATCCTTCTTAAAATTAGCCAGCTCCTGGATGCAAAATTTGCTCCAGTTCTTCAGGCAATTTCTGCTCTATCTGCTAAGATAGCTTCTCCTCCCTCCTCTACTGCTGTCCCTTCTTCTAGGGGCTTAAATTCAGGCTGCCCTGAAGCTAGGCAGGGGGAGATGTCCTATGAAGAAGCTCCAGAAATAGAAGAAACTCCAGAAGATACAGAAATTAAAGTTTTTGATACAGATATAATTGATTCATGTATAATATCAGATACACAAGTTATAGAAGAAATAAATAGTATATGCATTCATCCATCCTGTGATCTATATAGTTTATTATCAAAATTTGATGTCACATATACTTCAAGGGTATCACCAAAGGTATACATAAAGGATTTATCAAAGGCTCTGATATGCCTTCCTCAGAAGACTCATTCTGCTATCATACAAAATTACATCTCCTCTATTCCTTCATCCACTGTTCAAGACATTCAAATAAAGGATCATTCTGCAGAATATGAAGATGATATTGCAGAATTCCTTGATGATACAACAGCCTCACAAATTACTTCTTCACCTCCAATTCCTGTATGGAATGAAGAACCAATGCCAAGCTTTGATGAAATCTGGAGAGAAGCAGATGCAGAGTTTGACAAAGCTGAAGAAGAAAGATTAAAGGCTCGTGAAGCAATCAAGAGAATTGATGATTTATACAATAAGCCAATCTCATCTTCTGACTCTGATGATGAAGATGATGACAACAGTGATTCTGATGATACACTTTCAAAGAAAAGAAAGAAAAGAACAGCTAAGTCAAAGGCTGCTCCCAAGGCTCCAAATCCAAATAATGACATTCCTCTGTACATTTTGTATAATGTTCCTCTTGACGAGAAAACTCCTCACTGGATGAAGCTCTCCAGAAATGAGAACAACAGGAGGAAGAAATTCAAGAAGACTGGCTACATCCCTGATAAACCAGTCAAGCACAATCATCCTCCTCCTCCTCCTCCAGCAGCTGGTGCAGCAGGATCAATAGGTGTATCATCTTCCTCTCAGAAGCCAAGCTCTCAACATTTAGGGAGACCTAGTAGTTCTAGTGGTTCTCAAGCCTCTGGATCAGCCAGTGCTCCTCCCTCTAAGAAATCAGCACCTATCTTTCAAGAAAGTCAAACCTTTTCTTCTTCTCAAATATCTTTAGAATACAAACTTCACATTTCTGATGGATCTCTTCACAGAGATAGAGTACCTCAAAAGGTTATTCAAGACAAAAATGATTCAGAAGATATTTATTACTGTCCAGATGCAGAGGAAGAGACAATCTGTCAGATGACA
Organism: Dactylorhiza incarnata; assembly: GCA_033032865.1. Taxonomy (NCBI): domain Eukaryota; kingdom Viridiplantae; phylum Streptophyta; class Magnoliopsida; order Asparagales; family Orchidaceae; genus Dactylorhiza; species Dactylorhiza incarnata. Next base: position 23,357,098 of record JAWHQI010000001.1, on the reverse strand, counting down.
AGACTGAGAGAAACAATTACATCTGCACAGATTAAAAAGGCTAAAGCAGAAGGCAAAGACTTCTCAAATATCTCAACCATGTCAGAATACAGAAGAAAAGAACTTGAAAAATACAAAATAATTAAAGCATTCAATGCTGAGGAATATATTGACATGCACCCAGAAGCATTTATCCCTCATGTCAAAGAACAGAAAATCATTGGAGCTCAAGATTTGTTTATCAGCAAAAAGAAATCAGAAGACCCTAACAGGAAAATCATATTCAAGCCACCTTCTCAGGACAAAAAATCTTAAAAAAATTGCCTGGTTATGAATGTAAAGTTTCTAAACTCAGAGCATTTTTTTTCTATCTGATGATCTATTTTAATTTGTCAGATATATTTCATTTCATTGTTGCTCTGTTGATTATACTTTCTGCTGTATTTATTCAATTATTTGTCAAATAGTATCCTAACCCAAATAGGGGGAGATTGTTGGAACAACCCTATTACTGATTTGGGCTAGGATCACTATATGTTAATTAGGATCTGTATTGACCCCACTGTATAGCCTTAGGGTCAAGTTTTAGGCTGATTAGGTTAACAGAACTTAGGAAAATTCAAGCTCAACACATGGCGAGTGGTGTTCGATGAATGACCAGATTCATTCGACAAATTGCTTCCAGCAGACTGAAGAAACTCACAGTTTCAGCGGTCGACAAATTCTAAGCCAGCGCTCGACAAATAACTAGCAGCGGCCGACAAATTCTAAGCCAGCGCTCGACAAATGACTAGCAGCTGTCGACGATTTCTAGCCAGCGCTCGACAAATTGCTTTCTGATGTTCAGACTTATATTCTCAGTGGATGTCAGTTCTCTGAACACAAATCAACAGAATAACAGCTATATTTATTTCTCCTTGGACGTATTCAGGCAGCCAAGTAAGGATATCTTTCTTATAAATTATATCCTTATATTCCCTCTATTCTAAGAAGAAGAATAGCCGTTGACATTTAATGCCAATGCATCTTTATCGGCAAAAGGAATTGAAAGGACCTGCCAAAGTCATCTTTGGGTGGCTACCTAGTTCCAAGAAGGATTTAAGTCAGAAAATATATTCCTTAAATAGACAAAGGATTTGAATTTGAATTACAGCAAGCTATCAAAAAGAAATAGAGATCAAGTATTCTTTCTCAAAAATATATAGAACAGAAGTAGTTCAAGAAGAAGATTTATTTTCCTCAAGCATTCTTCCTTACAAAAAGAAGCATCCTCTTCATTCTGAGAACAAGATTCAATCTCTCAGATCTTCTGTAAAACAAAGTCTTTCAAGAGCAACAACAATCTGAAGATTAACTTCTTCCAGATAATCAGCTACAAAGACTTCTGTTTGTGAAAGCTCTGTCCTCAAAGCTGTCATCAACTCTCAATAGACAGGGGGAGCTTTCAGCTTCAACACCTTTTGTCTTCTCTCAGATCATTGACAGAGAAGAACACTCTATACCTTTTATCTCATCTTGTACAGGGTTAATACTCCCTTAAAAAGTTTACCTAGTGGTGGCAAGACACCTTATCAAAAAATCCCTGTGTGGTTTTTAAGCACCTTATCAAATGCTTATTGGTGTGTGGACACCTTATCAAAAAAACCTTGGTGCCTGGGCACCTTATCAACTCTCCTAGTGGATTCCTACCAAGGGTGGTAGAAGAGTAGACGTACCCAGATTTATTGGGGAACTACTATAGCTCCTTGTGTCTTCTGTGCTTGTTTATTTTCTGTGTGCTTGTGTTGTGTGCTTGTTATTACTCCTGTCTCTATCTTTCACTCTCACTGATTACATATATATATTTACTCAGTATTTTAAATTCCGCTATAAAACTAAATAAAAAGTTTTAATACTCTATTCACCCCCCTCTAGAGTAGCTTAAGATTTGACCTCCACTTTCATAGGGGTTAAAATGCAATTCTTATGCCATGACATGCAAAGTTATGCAGTTTATGCTATGTTCACACAAGTGTAACTCACACACTTTGACTCTATGCGCACAGACCTTTAGTTCCTCCATTTTGGAGCTAGCAAGACTCCTAGGATACCCCCCGTAGTGGCAAACAAAAGCGGTGGGTTGTGTCTCGCCCACCTCTAGGCTGGTATTCACACTTCCTAACCTAGCCCTATCGTACGCCTCAACGCAAAACCGCCGAGCGCCTGCGTACTCTTACAGGCTGGACCACCAAACTTTCTTGGCTAAGTGCAAATCCACACTTGCCGAGTTAGCGTATCAACATCGGTGTAAACGACCGTCATTACCAAAGACCCATCACCTTCATGCACATGCAATTATGATTACCATCTATCTCCGAGCCATAAACTCCATGGGCTAACCTGCCCGTCACTATAACCTTCCGAGCCACCGGCTCGCCGGACCAACCCGTCTGTTCCTACAACCACCGAGCCTACCGCTCGTACAGCCAAACCAGCTAACCACCCGCAGCGACGGGATGTGAGTGAGTATATTATGAGGTTAATCTTGTACAACAATTTACTCCTACAATTTAGGGTTAATCTTGGACTTCCCGAGGTCTACCCTGTGAGGGGCTCGCAGTGGTACTAGAAGGTACGATGGGATGATAGCCCAAACCGCCCTTTTCAAGACACTTATTTTTATTGATGTCTGCCCTTGAACATACCCCTCTTACCATTTTACTTGAGTTAACCCTAAGTGTTTTTTGACTCTCCAAGGGAAAGGCGATCTTTCGTCAACCCCGAGCACAACCTTGCTCCTTAACTTATCTGGCACACTCAACATATAGACTCCTATTGGTGACCTCAAGTCTCCTCAACCCGACTAGGTCCACTCTCTCCCTCCCATTCCAACCTAATGGTCTACAAGTTACTCAAGTTTTGCAGTTCTACTATATGCGGTGCATGAGAGGAGGTACTCCAAACAATCATCCAAAAGACCCAATATTATTATTGGGGGTGTGTTATGACATTTTAACACCTCTCCAGAAATTCATAATTTTACTACTTTATTGGGTATTTATTATAATTTCTCCAAAATTAGGGCACCTATGATTTTGTACATCATGTATGTTTTTCTGATAAGATATGGCATTACTAAAATTTATACAACTTTAAAACAGTAAAATAACAGGATGTATGAATTTCATAAATTTCCAAAAAGGTTTTGACCTCCAATTAAAATATTTACTAATTAATCAAATTCACGGATTTACAAAGAAAGTACTAGAATTTTTTATGTAAGAATTACAAGAAAAATAGTTGGTGTCCAAGTTGGTCAGAAAAGTTCAACGATGGAGTTCCATAATTATCTAAATCCATTTGACCATATAATTCCATTAAATAAACAAACATGTCCAAGGTCACCTTATGAAGGAAACCATATATATAACTCCAAAAATTATTCTAAAATTAGTAGATCATGTGCTTGGCCTAACAATCCTCTAACCAATTTCCATAATTTTTCAGTGAGTATTAAACCCATAATTAATTCTTAAACATCTAGGGTAAAGATTGAGGGTTATGAATGAGGTACCATAAATAACAGTTCAAAATTCTTGACAAAATTAACAGAGAATAATATTGTCAATATAAACTCACTGCCAAAGTTTCATAAACATCTTAGGCTATATGGGCATGTAATTCCTTCTGGTAAGAGAGTGCCCTAAATGACTCTTAACTAATTCAGAGAGACTAAATATCTCTAAAAATTCCAAATAAATTACCTAGGGCTTAATACCACCCTATGAACCTATCTACCAAATTTCAAGTCAATCCAAGGACATATGACTCTATGTCCTTCAACGGGTTCAATATACAACCCTGAGGTTTGAACTAAGGTCTTAGGGCATATCTGTAACATCCAAACTCTAAAATAGGGTCTAGCCAGTTCGGTTGAACCCTTGGAAAAGCTTAGGCTGGGTCAGAGGAAAACCACGACTCGACCTTCACCACATAAGGGTGGTCATTTAGAGAAATAACTTTTTTGGGCAGCATCGTGTTTCGCCACAACGTCAAAGTTGATTTTGAGCATACGCTCTCCTAATTGACTTCCGTCAATTGCGTTAGACTCGTATGGTCGATACGAGTGCAATGAAACTCGTTTCGTTCCAATCCGAGGTCATTTGGTGAAGTGACCATTTTGAGTATGGTAGCGCGTCACGACGACACTATTTTAGTATAGTGAGCATACGTACTCCGAATAGACTTCCGTCAGTTGCATTAGACTCGTATGTTCGATACGAGCGCAATGGAACTCATTTCATTCCAATCCGAGGTCATTTGGTGAAAGTGACCATTTTGAGTGTCATAGCGCGTCACACTGACTTTATTTTGGTATAATATGTATACATGCTCTGAATCAACTTCCGTTAGTTGCGTTAAACTCGTATGGTCGGTACGAGTGCAATGGAACTCGTTTCATTCCAATCCGAGGTCGTTTAGAGATAATGACTATTTTGAGTAACATCGAGCATCGCAACAATGCTATTTTCAAATGTCAAGCTAATGTTCTCCGAATTGAGTTCTGTCCGTTGCGATGGACCCGTATTGACAATATAAGTGCAACAAAATCCGTTTCACTCAATTCCGACATCATTTGGTCAAGTAAATAAATCAAACGCTCGTAAAATTATACGAAACCTCGAAATACGTGAACGCTGGATTTCAACCCAGTCGGAGAGATCCTACATCGTCGGAGAGGGGTCAGCGACCCTCTCTGGGAGGCCTCAGGTGAGTGCATCCCTGAGAAGAGGCGGCTCCGGTGAACCTGAGGACTAAGCCATCTACGATCTCCCTCACGGCGGCCGGCGGAGGCGCCAGACCACCGGAGCACCGCCGTGAGGTGAGACTGCCTCCGGCGAACCGACCGGAGGTGGTGGCGCACCGGTCCAACGACCGGCCGGCGGTGGTGAGAGCCCGTGAGCTCTCAGCCACCGCACCCTACAACTGTCGTTCGATCTTATCATTAAGATCCAATGGCGCATATCTCATGGGCAATGATTAGCCCTTCCCACAGCGGATCAGCTCCGGATCCGTTATGGGGCCGCAGGAGCTCCGGCGCTGCTCCTTCTCGGCTATCCGATCTCTTTAAAGATCTGTGCAGGGTGGTTTATTATTAGTATTTATTAGTTTTAATTTTTCTAAGCCCAAACCAGAGCTCAAGCTGAAAAACTGCAAGAAGGAAAGTTGTAGGTACTGATGAGAGCTACCTCCAGTAATTTTTTGTAGATTTTTCTGGTATCTGTAGGTATTTTTTGTAATTGAAAAATGGGTAAAATTCCTGTGTTTAAATTAACAGAGCGTTTGAAAGTAGATAGAAAATTCTGAGATAATTATGGAACCTTCATATTACTGTTCAACACTTACCATAATTATTTTAGAGTTTTTGGAAGAGATCTAATATATTTAGAGGGTTAAAAACTTTGTTTTTAGTTATTTAAGAAATAGCCACTCTTCCGAAATGTCTCCAAAATTTATGTGAAGTGTGAAGGGTTGAAACATACCATCTGAAAAGGTTTGGGGATTTTTAAAATACTCTTGCTATGTTTGGGAAGTAATTTGGCGGTTTTGAGAGCCTAAATAAATTACCAAAGACTATTTATAACTCAAAATGCCTTGGAAAATTTATGATAGCTCGTTATGGATGTTATCAGCCTAGGATAAAAGTTGGATAATTTCAGATATGGTCTACTATTTTAATGATCTTAAAATAGAATAATAACTCAATGAGTTGGGATTAGAAAAATGCTCGAACATTGGAAGTCGCCTCTTTTTGGAGAATTTAAGGGTCTCACAATAATGTTCCTCTAACTCGTTTAAGCCATGTGTAAAAGGCGCAATTAATACCCATGATCGGGCTGTAAATAAAGTGGCAGAATATGGAAGAGACTCATTTGAACGGAGATAGAACAAAACTTTCCTCCTATGAACAGAGATGGAACTGAAGCCTCCTATATATGGAGTGAAGGACTACTAACCCTTTTATTCTATTGCACTTTCTTTTACTCTTGTCTCGTACTGGTCCCGCTCCTTTCAGTTTCAGTACCTTTCATTCAGTTCATTTCCAGTACCACTCCAGTCTCGTACTGGTCCAGTTCATTTCCTATAATTTAGAGTTGACGTGAAGATAGGACATTCCTTTAGAGTCAACCATAAATAGTACCAAACTTGCCGCCGCTTGTAGAGCAGAGCGGACAGATCGATGTTTGGCATTATTTCAGTATTTTTGATTATTGTACCTTATTTCAGTACTTCAGTTACTGTACTTTATTTTAGTATTGCCTAAATTTAGAGTTGACGCGAAGATGGAACAATCCTTCAGGATTAATGATGAGCAAAACTATGCTTGCAAACGATAATGGCAAGTGTGCCGTATCGAATGTAGTATAGGTTATTAAAACAAGGTCGTATTAGACTCGGGGCGGTTGAGTACTCTTACTTCAAGAAAGTCTCTATTATTTTATCAAATAAAACTTGGGAGTGATTTTGCAAAAGGAAAATTAAAATAAGAATTAAAAGAACGATTAGCACTCGATCTTGAATCACCTTGGAGATAAAAATAATAACGAAGAATACAAGCGCATTCTCTTAATAAAATTGCTTTGACCGTGGAGATTGCTGAATTATGAACGCACCTCTCTCGAGGATGCGCTCAACTGAGTTTAGGTTGATCAATCGAACTCTCGTTCTAGAATCGAAACCCCTAAAACTCGCCTTATCGAAGTGAATCCCGCTATTGGCTTTTACTCCAATCTGGAAGGGTAGCATCGTCCTCTCTCGAGGATTGCATTCTACTCTTTTTATCCTTGAGTGATCGATTCGTCTTACGAGCCTCTCGGCTAGCTAAAGAACGAAAACAAGAACAAGAATTAAATATCAGAAATATAATCTCATTTCATTAGAATCAAGGATAAATCTTAAGCGTTTTTAGAAAAGAGAAAGAGCAATTCTAAATTACTTCAAAACCAATATTATTCCTTGGATCATCTCGAACGAATACTAATTAGAAATTTAGCTACTCATTGAGATAAAGGAATTAAAGAAAACAAAAGGATATATGAAAGAAAGAAGAAGAGAATTAAGAGAATAAGCAGAACTATTTTATTAATTGCAAATGAAAGGAAATACAAGCTATTGAAATGAAAATTACAACTAGTGAAATGAAAATACAATTGCTAATTAAAAAAAAGACATACATGAGCTACTAAAAACATGAAAATAAAATAAGAAAGGGAGAACTGAACTCCCAAAATTCGTCCCTGAAGATCTGGAGAAGCTCCCTTTATATAGCTGAAAAGTTGAGGTTACACGCCCTTGGTCACGCCCGTGACCAAGGGCGTGTAAGGGGCGTGATCGAAGCAGCAGCGGAGAGGGCGCCTTCTGGAGTAATTGCGAGCGTTTCGGCCGTGTCACGCCCTAGGTCACGCCCGCTGCTGGCGGGAACCTCTAGCGGGAAGAAGCGCGGGGCGAGTCACGCCCGTGACCTGATGTCACGCCCGTGACCTGGGGCGTGTAACTTTAAATGACGTGGCAGGCATGCTCTGGATGCTGCGGCGAGTCGCGGCCGTGACACTGGGTCACGCCCTTGGTCACGCCCGTGACCTGGGGCGTGTACTTGGCGAATTCTTCACGGAACGCTCCCTGGTGGAGGAATTGGGTCTGGAACACATCTTTGACTGTCACGCCCTTGGTCACACCCGTGACCTTGGGCGTGTACTTTGGATTTTTACTCAAAGTGCCCAGAAAACCTACAAAACATAAAATAAGCTTAAATTAGTTGAAGAGATTAAAAAGGAACAGATTAAATAAGAAAATACATAAAAATTATATAAATTCAATTTAAAACTATATTAAAATAATACTAAAAGATGAGTACAAAAAGTACTCATCAAACACCCCCATACTTGAGTTTTTGATATTCCAGAGCAAAAGAGTGAGGAAAGAATTACAAGACATCGATATTATTTCTAATTAACTAAAATTTTATTAAACCATGAATAAGTTAAATGCAAATTTTAGGAATTCAAGAATTAAGTCATAAGTTATGTTGATAATTTAAAAAGAGAAATTTATTTAGCTAACTACTTCTCAAGATAACTATTTAGCAATCAAAATTATAGAAATTTTCAAACAAAATTAGATTGAAATTATAGACACTCTAACATAAAAGAAGCTTAAGGAAAAGACACCTACTAAAATACTTCTCTCTTAATAATTTAGTTTAGGACTAGAAACAATGAAATTGGCTATGGATGGGTTTGAACGAAATGGCAAATGAAGAGTTCTTGAATAGAGGTGATGAATTTTATCCTCTCACCTCATTTGAATACGAAATTGTATATGTTTAGGAAAATAATGAATTTTATCCTCTTATTTTCCATGCCATATAATCTTTTAACAATTCTCTTCAATCAAAAACCCAAAATGTATATGTTTTAGATGTAATGAATTTTATCCTCTTACATCATGACATATAATATTTTAAATGATTTTGGGTGCATATGTTTTAGGAAATAATGAATTTTATCCTCTTATTTCCATGACATATGATCTTTTTCTACTTTTTTTTTTGCCAACAAAGGGTGAGGGGGGAGAAATACTTCTAGTTTATAAATTAAACTATTTTGAGAGCAACATTTTAGTGGAATGAGATTTCCTAAGATCTTAAAGTTAAAAGTGAATATAACAAAAAAAATCTAAAGATGTTTAGGCAATTTACCACAAAGTGAAGCTATTTAAAATTAAACGGAGAAGTAGTGCTAAATTAACTCTCTAATCGAATTAAAAACATAAAGTGTTTCTTAAAACTAAATTACTTCAAATTTAGATTTAACAAATTCTGATCAAATAAAATAATTAGCTAAATTAAAAATGTAGGAATTCTTATAATCGTACCTCAAACTAAATTTCTAGAACATTAAAAACAACAAGGCTAGGCGTATTAATTATTTTTATTATTATTTCTTGGACTTCCCAAGGGCTACCTGGTGAAGGGTTCGCAAGGTACTAGGAGCTGTGATGGGAATTCAAGCCCAAAGCGCCCTTTCCAAGAAATTAGATTTTTATAAGTTATATATATATATATATTTAAATAAAAATACAAGAAAAGCTAAGCTACACCCCCATACTTAAAATTAAACATTGTCCCCAATGTTTAAAACTAAGTATGAAGAACACTTGAAAATAAATTTTTATAAAACTGAAATTAAAGATAAGCAAGGGGAGCCTCCCAAGAGCGCTTTCTTTTTCCCGTCTTTAAGCTAGACGGTTATTGTTAGGAAAAAGGAAATTTACAAGAGAGGTGGATAGGCAACTCCCTTAATTTGCGCTGAGCCGAATGTGCCGGCGTCAGTCGCCTGGCTACTCCTCCGTTTATCTTATGATTCTCCTTTTGTCCTTGAACTTGAATATGTAAATCCAAATCACCTATACATACCTGAGGTGATTTGAATTTATAAAGATGAGAGGCATATGGATCATTGATTATTTGGGGTGGCAGCGGCTCATCCTTAACCTGAAAATTATTAGAATAAAGCGAATCACAAATAAACGAGTCAGAAAAATTTTTGCAAGGAGGAGGCGCTTGCGAAATTATAAAATCAAGCTCCGGTTGTTCCTTTTCTATAATAACATTTTCATTTGAGAAATCTAGTGCGTTACCAAGCGGAATAAAATTTTCGAACACAAAAGTTTCATGAATTTTTGGTTGGATAGAAGAAATTCGCGAATATTCATGACAATAAAATCCGGGTGAAGTAGGGGAAGAAACTTGTTCTTCTTCAATTTCATCCGAGGTGCCCATAACTTTAAGAAATTCTTGGTAAAGTAATTTTTATCATCTTCGGTAAAAGAAGTTATGGGATTACATGAAACCACATGTTCCTCCATAACTAAATCATCCAAAGGTGGAGAAAAAATACTAGTAGAAATAAAATTTTCCTCTAAAATTTGGGGGGTAGTATCTATTTGAATCGGCGGACATTCCCCAAAATTAGAGTACGAAGGTTGCGACGCAAAAGAAGAAGAACAAGAATTCGGTTCTAAAGATTTATCTTCATCGCCCCGTAAACTATCCGGGTGACCTTGCCACCAAGAATAATCTACTTCGGGGCTAGAAGACAAATTTTTAGAGGCCGAAAAATTATTCTCGTGAAAATTAGAAAAATTATTTTCCTCTAAATTTTGGGGGGAATTATCTATTTGGATCTGCGAAATTTCCCCCAAATTAGAGAACGAAGACTGCGGTGTATAAGAAGAAAAACAAAAATTCGGATCTAAAGATTTATCTTCGTTGCTCCGGGAACTATCCGGGTGAGCTTGCCACCAAGAATAATCATCTTCGGAACTAGAAGAACAATTATTAAATGCCAAAAATTTGTTTTCATTATAATTAGAAAAATTATTTTCATCAAAGTTTGAAAAATTATTCTCATTAAAAGTGGAAAAATTATGATCGTAATTACTATCAAAATTATTTGCATAATATTGAGGAAAATTATTTTCATAATAATTATTTTGATAATAAGAATGTAAATAACATTTCTCACTTTGATGAGGCGCACCACAATAATGACAACTAAATTGGCGTTCTCGCGCGGCTTGTAAGAGATAAAGTTGGTTTCGAAGCTCGGCAACCTTAACAGCCAATTCAGATTCTCTCATAATAAAAAATAAAAAAGTAACAACCTTTACTCAAATGAATGGATTTTTTTTAAAAATATTTTTATTATATATATATTTTTGAAAAAAGCGGGTTAAATTAGTCCCGGACTTCCCAAGATCTACCCGGTGAAGGGTTTGCAAGGTACTAGAGGCTGTGATGGGAATTCAAGCCCAAAGCGTCCTTTCCGAGAATTTAGATTGCGTTTTTTTTTTTATTATTTTTTTTAAAGAAAAAGTGGGAGAAGAAAGAGAACGATAAAATTAATAAATATTTCTTTTTTCGAAATATCAACCGTGTCCCCGGCAACGACGCCAAAAACTTGATGAGCAAAACTATGCTTGCAAACGATAACGGCAAGTGTACCGTATCGAATGTAGTATAGGTTATTAAAACAAGGTCGTATTAGACTCGGGGCGGTTGAGTACTCTTACTTCAAGAAAGACTATATTATTTTATCAAATAAAACTTGGGAGTGATTTTGCAAAAGGAAAATTAAAATATGAATTAAAAGAACGATTAGCACTCGATCTTGAATCACCTTGGAGATAAAAATAATAACGAAGAATACAAGCGCATTCTCTTAATAAAATTGCTTTGACCGTGGAGATTCCCGAATTATGAACGCACCTCTCTCGAGAATGCGCTCAACTGAGTTTAGGTTGATCAATCGAACTCTCGTTCTAGAATCGAAACCCCTAAAACTTGCCTTATCGAAGTGAATCCCGCTATTGGCTTTTACTCCAATCTGGAAGGGTAGCATCGTCCTCTCTCGAGGATTGCATTCTACTCTTTTTATCCTTGAGTGATCGATTCGTCATACGAGCCTCATGGCTAGCTAAAGAACGAAAACAAGAACAAGAATTAAATATCAGAAATATAATCTCATTTCATTAGAATCAAGGATAAATCTTAAGCGTTTTTAGAAAAGAGAAAGAGCAATTCTAAATTACTTCAAAACCAATATTATTCCTTAGATCATCTCGATCGAATACTAATTAGAAATTTAGCTACTCATTGAGATAAAGGAATTAAAGAAAACAAAAGGATATATGAAAGAAAGAAGAAGAGAATTAAGAGAATAAGAAGACTATTTTATTAATTGCAAATGAAAGGAAATACAAGCTATTGAAATGAAAATTACAACTAGTGAAATGAAAATACAATTGCTAATTAAAAAAAAAGAAATACATGAGCTACTAAAAACATGAAAATAAAACAAGAAAGGGAGAACTGAACTCCCAAAATTCGTCCCTGAAGATCTGGAGAAGCTCCCTTTATATATCTGAAAAGTTGAGGTTACACGCCCTTGGTCACGCCCGTGACCAAGGGCGTGTAAGGGGCGTGATCGAAGCAACAGCGGAGGGGGCGCCTTCTGGAGTAATTGCGAGCGTTTCGGCCGTGTCACGCCCTAGGTCACGCCCGTGACCTGGGGCGTGTAATCTTGAAATAGTGCTGCTGGCGGGAAACTCTGGCGGGAAGAAGCGCGGGGCGAGTCACGCCCGTGACCTGATGTCACGCCCTAGGTCACGCCCATGACCTGGGGCGTGTAACTTTAAATGACGTGGCAGGCATGCTCTGGATGCTGCGGCGAGTCGCGGCCGTGACACTGGGTCACGCCCTTGGTCACGCCCGTGACCTGGGGCGTGTACTTGGTGAATTCTTCACGGAACGCTACCTGGTGGAGGAATTGGGTCTGGAACACATCTTTGACTGTCACGCCCTTGGTCACGCCCGTGACCTTGGGCATGTACTTTGGATTTTTACTCAAAGTGCCCAGAAAACCTACAAAACATAAAATAAGCTTAAATTAGTTGAAGAGATTAAAAAGGAACAGATTAAATAAGAAAATACATAAAAATTATATAAATTCAATTTAAAACTATATTAAAATAATACTAAAGGATGAGTACAAAAAGTACTCATCAATTAACCCTAAATAGTGTCGAACTGGCCGCCGCTTTTAGAGCAGAGCGGACAGATCGATGTTTTGGCTTTTTCTTTCATTACTGCCTATAATTTAGAGTTGACGTGAAGATGGGACATTCCTTCAGGGTCAACCCTAAATAGTACCGAACTGGCCGCCGCTTGTAGAGCAAAGCGGACAGATCAATTTTTTTTCTTTTTCTTGCATTATTGTCTATAATTTAGAGTTGACGTGAAGATGGGACATTTCTTCAGGGTCAACCCTAAATAGTGCCGAACTGTCCTCCGCTTATAGAGCAGAAAGGACAGATCGATGTTTTGGCTTTTTCTTTCATTATTGCCTATAATTTAGAGTTGTCATGAAGATGGGACATTCCTTCAAGGTCAACCCTAAATTGTACCGAACTGGCCGCCGCTTGTAGAGCAGAGCGGATAGATCAATGTTTTGGCTTTCTTTCATTATTGCCTATAATTTACAGTTGACGTGAATATGGGACATTCCTTCATGGTCAACCCTAAATAGTTCCGAACTGGCTGTCGCTTGTAGAGCAGAGCGGACAGATCGATGTTTGTGCTTTTTCTTTCATTATTGCCTATAATTTAGAGTTGACATGAAGATGAGACATTCCTTCAGGGTCATCCCTAAATAGTGTCGAACTGGCCACCGCTTGTAGAGCAGAGCAGATAGATCGATGTTTTGGCTTTTTCTTTCATTATTGCCTATAATTTAGAGTTGACGTGCAGATGAGACATTCCTTCAGGGTCAACCCTAAATAGTACCGAACTGGCTGCCGCTTGTAGAGCAGAGCAGACAGATCGATGTTTTGGCTTTTTCTTCAATATTGCCCATAATTTAGAGTTGACGTGAAAATGAGACATTCCTTTAGGGTCAACCCTAAATAGTGTCGAACTGGCCTCCGCTTGTAGAGCAGAGCGGACAGATCGATGTTTTGTCTTTTTTCATTATTGCTCATAATTTAGAGCTGACGTGAAGATGGGGCATTCCTTCAGAGTCAACCCTAAATAGTGTTGAACTGGCCGCCGCTCTCGCAGCAGCGTAGACGAATCGATGTTTTGGATTTTATTTCTGTATTGACTGTAATTTAGATTTGGCGGAAATAATTTATGCCATCGAGAAATATTCCTACGGGAATATATTTTGCCATCGAGAAATATTCCTACGAGAATATAGTGTGCCTTCAAGAAATATTCCTTCGGGAATATATCGTGCCGTCGAGAAATATTCCTACGGGAATATATTGTGCCTTCGAGAAATATTCCTATGAGAATATAGTGTGCCTTCGAGAAATATTACTTCGGGAATATTGTAACGCCCCAGGTTTTTCTTATAATAATTTCAATAAAACACATGGAATTAATAATAATTATTCTAAAGCGAAATATTAATTCAAGGCATCGTGGCGAAAGGGCGTTACCGTCTCGGGAGCGTCGTCGTCAACCGGTGTTTCATTTTTAGAAAAAAAGGGCATATATGTGGGTACTTGTATAGATATATATAGATACAAATATATTCGTGTATATTGGGTCTTGTATAAATAAATTTGTGCAATCACGTTGTCATATAGGGAGGTGCATGTAGGCGTATTTATATGCTCACCGTTACGTATATGAGTATAGGCATATAAGATTTTTATGTATAAATTTTTATATGTGAATATATAAAAAAATTTAGATTTTTATATATAATATATATAAAAGTTTAATAATTATATATATATACATATATTAGCCATTCATCTCCCCCCTTCAGCATGATACTCTTCCTCCCCTCCCTCGATAACTCTGTCTGCTCAGCGAGCTAGGGTTCGTCGGGATCGTCGGAGGTGGTGTTTTGGGGGTCACCGACGCATGGTTTCTTCGTCGGAGTAGAGGATCGGAGAGCTCTTGTCGGGCTTTCCTTGGTCTGGGTGGTATTGCGGCCTTGGATCTCGGTTCAAGCAAGAAAACTTCTTCTTCTTCTTCCCCCCTTCCTTTCTTACTTCTGATGCTTGGTTAACACTTATGGCTGGAAATCCTTCTTACTTCTGAGATTTGGGTATGAATTTTTCATTTCATGTTGGAAAACCTCGTTCCCCTTTGGTTCGGAATTATTTAGGGCTGTTGTGGCTTTGTGCTTACTGCTGTAGCTTTGCCTTGCTGCTGTGGCTTTGTGCTTGCTGCTGTAGCTCTGCTCTGCTGCTATTGTAGTCGTGCTTGCTGCTGTTGTTGTTTTGCTCTTTTGTTGCTGTTGATTTGTTGGCCTGCTTTTGCTGTTTTGCCGGCCTGCTGCTGCTGTTTGTTTCCTTCCTGCTTCCGTATATTTGGGGCTATGCGTGAGCTTTGTTGGGCTTGTAAATTTGGGGGGTTTGATTCTCTTCTTGCTACCATACTTGTGCTGTTGAACATATGGATTTAGTTAGTTTGTGGGGTTTCACTTTACCCCTACTGCTATGGTTGTGCTTGGGCTGAACTTACTAATTCATTTGGGGCTTTCTTTTCTCTCTATCCTAGCTGCCCTTGGGATCTCTCTTAGGGGGCTGTTTGAATATAGTAGTTTATTTGGAATGCTTATTGCTGCTGCCATACCTGTGAATTTAGGAAATTTACTATTTCTTTGGGTTTCCTATTTCTGCTGCCATACTTGTGCTTGGGTTTGATCTACAATTTTTATGGGGTTTTCTCTCCCTGCTGCATTACACTTGTTGATATACATGGAATTTGCTGAATTTGGTATTGATCTGGGGGCTGTTTTGCCTTGGGCTGCCTTCGAGAAATATTCCTACGGGAATATAGTGTGCCTTCGAGTAATATTCCTACGGAAATATATTGTGCCTTCGAGAAATATTCCTTCAAGAATATATTGTGCCTTTGAGAAATATTCCTACGGGAATATATTGTGCCTTCAAGAAATATTACTTCGGGAATATATTGATCCTTGGGGAGTAAATCGGATGGCTGTGGTAACCCGAATGAAGGATGGTCTGGGATGACAACCAGAGTAAAACTTATAGAACTACATGGGTCTGAAACCATATGCAGGATGATACAGAGTACGTAGGCGGCGGTCGCGGGAAGACTGCCACGACCCAATAATAATCCAGATATTTCCTCCCTTAAATGTTATATTATGCTTGATGCTAATAGAAATCGGATTTGATTCGTGGTTCTAATAATTTGTCCTCAGCACAGGTGACAGGTGCGGGTGAGAGACAACACCCAAGTAAGGAGGAAGCCATAGAGCAGGCAACTTCAGGTATATATCCGTTAGGCCGCAACTTCTTTTATGCCCTAGCACATGGTATATTTATATATATAAGCCTCGGCACTAGAGTGGTTTGAGCGGCGGGAAGGATAACGCTAATCATACAGTTCTTAAATATAGGAGTTTCTGTGATGATTAATCTTCCGCTATAAATTAGGTCTTCCGCTAAGTGATATAAAGTGCACTCTTTAACGACGTCTTCCGCTAGAATACTGCTTCCTTACTCTGTTGGTGTATAGTGACTTTCGCTTAACACCACACCTAGGCGTGACAACGGAGTGTTCAAGGTTGGGGGTTGGAGAAGCTTGTACCTTCACCCCTCGGGATTGCTTCGGCGTCATGCTAAAAGGGTGGTGTGCAATAAGATCCCCCGGTCGAACCGCCGATTTGGGAGGGGGTCTTACAATATGTTGGAACAACCCTATTACTGATTTGGGCTAGGATCACTATCTGTTGACTAGGACTAAGTTGACCCCAATGTCTAAGGTTCAAGGTTTTAGGCTGCTAGAACTTAAGGAAAAGAATAAGTTTCTGCGTTCGATGAACTCTTATCTGCGTTCGATGAACTCCATCCTGAGTTCGACGAACGGCATGCTTCAGGTCGACGAATCAAGTTTATTTCTCAGTTCGATGAACTTCACATTGAGTTCGACGAACTCCTTTCTGTGTTTGACGAAATATCTTCTCATCTCGACGAACACAAATCTTCCAGCTAGATTCAACAGATTATCTTTTAGTTCGACGAACTCCAACTTGAGCTTGACGAAATCCAGACTGTGTTCGACGAATCATCAATAGATGTTTAGTTCGATGAACTCCAACTTCAGTTCGATGAACATAACCTTTAGATCGACGAACTCTTATCTCAGCTCGACGAATTTTCTAGACAGATCAGTTATATATTATTCTCTGAACTCAGATCAACTAAATCAGCAACGGATTTATTCTATCATTTATTCCTGATAAATCAAGGATTTTATCCTTCCATTTATTTATTCCTTTCCATTGTCTTCTCTCGAGAAAGTAGCCGTTTGGCTTATTGGAAAAGGATACATTTATTGAAAAGGAAAAGGAATTAAAGATTTGCTTGCAGTTCCAAGAAATAATCCTCCTGATTATTCTGATCCTTATTCAGAGGATTTGAATTTTAAATCAGAGATATATTCTCTAAGAAAAAGTAAGACCAGGAAGAAGAAGGATCACAACAAGAGACTAACACAGAGAAGATACATTCTAGAGAAACATACAGAAAGTAAAAAAAAAAGATCATCTTCCTCAAGCAGCACCCTTTCATTCTCTGAGAACATCAACAAGATCATTATCTCAGTTTTTAGCTGCAAGTTTCTAATCTTCAAGAGCAACAACAATCTGAGAAACTTTGTCTCTCAGATTCATCAGCTATCAAGGAAGATTTGCTTTACATTAAAGAGGAAACTCTATCCATTATCTGTCAAGAATTTCTATCAGATAGGGGGAGCTTTACAACAACAAATCCACTAGTCTTCTCTCAGCTTGTTGACAGAGAAGAACATCATACACCCTCTTTATCCCATCTTGTACAGGGTTCTTACTCCCTTCAAAAGTTAACCCTTTGGTGGCAGGGCACCTGATCAAAAACCTATGGTTGGTGGCAGGGCACCTGATCAAAAACCTGTAGTTGGTGTTTGGGCACCTGATCAAAAACTCATTGGTGTTTAGGCACCTGATCAAAAACCTAGTGGTGATAGGGCACCTGATCAAAAACCTAGTGGATTCCTACCAAGGGTGGTAGAAGAGTAGATGTACCCAGGTTGATTGGGGAACTACTATAGATCCTTGTGTCTTCTGTGTTTGTGTTTATTTTCTGTACTGTGCTGTGTTGTGATTTGTATTTTGTTTTTATACTCACTCTGTTATACACATATATATATCAGTATTTTAATTCCGCTATACAAATAAGTTAAAAACTTTTAATACTCTATTCACCCCCCCCCCCCCTCTAGAGTAAATCTAAGATCTAACCTCACTTTTAGTATCAGAGGGAGGTTTTATATGAAATTAAATTGGTGGCCAAGATTTCGTCACTTTTGTATGAGAATTAACCACTCAAACCCAACATGTGCACTTTTGACGTATTAACCCATAGTTTGACCAATCTTGGGTTAATTAATTACACAAACAATTCAATCCCAGATGGAATGAGATTTCTACCAGAGTCATATCATGACCCTAAGGACCACCTACCAAAATTTGGAAGGGTTTTGAGGTCATTAGACCCTATAATTAATTATTACATAAATTATTAAATATTTGCAAAAATCTTAAAAAAAGATCCTCCAAAAATTCTAATTTTTGGATATGTTGAGTGTGTGCGTATAAGTAGGCTATGTTTCAAATTTCAAAGCATTTGGATGGCTAGACTGATGGGGGCACTCAAATCAAGCTTTGTTCAACTCTATGTATAGGCTGCACCATTTTGAGTGTTGTGGTCAGACCATTGAGCCAAATGATGTGAAACTAATTTTAAAATAAAGTAGACCTCAAGGGCTATAAGTTTGGTATAGACTACTTTTCCATCAGGAGGCCCTAAGTATTTTTTAATATTTATTCCTATCTACTGCAATAAACTGGGACAAAATGCACTATTATTAATTCCAATAATGTAATCAGCCCGCACAAATCTTGGCGCAGAATGGACGGAATCCATCCCTCTTCTTCCTCTGGCCAACGACCAGGATTGCCCGCACCTGGGTCACCTTCAAAGTCATTTTCCCGGCCACCTGAGCGCCACCCCAGCCGACCAATGCCACCACCACCTTCGTTGAGGTGGTGGCCGGCGATTAGGGGTGGTTGGCCGACTGGAGGTGGCCGGAACAAGGTTTGTAGGTTGGAATTTCAAGCTCGATTCTGAGATTCTTGGATGGCCCAATCCAGAGCCGATTGAGATCGAACCTTGCCGCCGATTGAAGTGATCTACCCACTGAAGAGAGAGGTGGAGGGGAGGACCTTACTAGAGGCTTGAAGCCTTGTCGATTGCCTCCTCACCATTGTCGGACTTGGAGATTTTGGTGCGATTTGAACTCCTACACCAAGTGTCTCGATCTCTTCAGGTAAGTGGGGGAAAATGATCCTCTCAGTCCTCTGAAGGAGTTTTAATGTTCAATTGGGGGAGAGGGAGAGTCATGTCATCAATTGCCATGAAGGCCATTACTGGCCATTTTCGGCCAAAGTGAAAACTCCTCAAATTCCCCCTTCTATGTGGCAGGGAATGACCATTAAACTCCTCCAACTTGATTGGGGAAACTGATGGAGACAATAGAGGAGGAATTGGTGGCTATTGGTCTCCCTAAACCATGAATGTCATTTCTCCTTCTCTTTCTCTCTCCTCCATTTTTGGGGAAAATGAGATTTCTCTCTCCTAGTCATCATTTACAGAAATCGAGTGGCAACTCCTGGTACTTATCAACCTCCTAAGCTAGTGGGCTACTCCAATTGGGCCTAGCCCAACTTGATTGGGCTTGATTTGGGCAAAATAGTGCATTTTGACCTAAAATTAGGGTTGAGTTGACTTGAGTCAAATTGACCCCTTGGGTTGACCCCAATGAGAGTATAGTGACCCATTGGCGTCCCCTAACGATTAGGGGGGTCTAGGTAGGGTTAATTTGGCAAGGTGGAGGTCAATTGACCCACAATAGCACAATTTGACCAAAACAGGGCTAGAGTTAACTTGGGTGAAATTGGTTAAATTGGTGACCCCATGATGAGGCTTTTTGGTCCATTGAGTCCCTAATATCCTTATAAGGGTAGGGGCAAGGTCGAATTGGCGTGGTGGAGGTCTATTGACTCTAATTAGTCTATTTGACCAATTTAGGGTTAGGGTTGACTCTGGTCAACTTGACCACTTTGGTTGACCCCAATGGGTCCTTGGTACTCTGAGGGACCCTCCAAAAGGGTTAGGTGTGCCATGGTGGGGTCAAGGGGTCAAGGTGATTCCCTAATTTCCAACCTTAAGCTTGGTAACTGGAGATTGCTATTTGCAGACCAAGGTGCCTTCCCCTTCAAGGCTAAGGACAAGTGGACTCTTCAAGCTTCCTAGGGTTTTGTCATGACCTATTCATGACAAAACCACTCTATGGGGTCTAGTTGTTTGGGGGATGTTACAAATCCCAATAAACAAAAAAAAAAACAATTTCGTTCCCGAAATTCAGGTTAGGCTTGCGGGATTTTCACCAAGAGTGACTGAACGTAACATCCCCTAAGGATTGAAGTTATTCCTGACTCGAAGATCACCGACTATCCCTGCTACATCAATTCTAGTGGCTCCCAGGTGTGCTCCTCCTGTCCATGATTTCTCCACAAGACCTTGACCAGCGGGACCTTCTTGTGTCGCAAGACCCGCATTTTTGTGTCGTCTATCCTGACCGGCTACATGCGAACTCATCGGTCAAAAGCCATTGGACCATCTGTAATAGATATCTGCTGCTCTGACCATAGTAGAGCTCTCCTAAGGGAGGAGACGTGGAAGACATCATGCAAACCCGCTACCTCCGGTGGTAGCTCCAGTCTATAAGCCAATGGGATGATCCACTCTAGGGTATTATAGAGCCCTTTTTATCTTAGACTGAGCTTCTCCTGCCCGCGTACTCGTGAGTCTCTATGCATCAGACGTATCTTTAGGAACACCCAGTCTCCAACCTAGAACTCTACTGCACGATGCCACACATCGTAATACTTGGCTTGCCTGTTCTGGGCTTCCAACATCCTAACTCTAATCATTCGCACATGAGCATCTGTGTCCTCCACAAATTAAAAGCCGAGTGTCTTTAAATCCTCATCCTGGGTCCAAGATAGTGGAATTCTGCGTATTTGTCCCTTTGAGGGTGGAAAGATGTGATGAACGTCAACCAGGAGTCTCTTGGAACAACCCTATTACTGATTTGGGCTAGGATCACTATCTGTTGACTAGGACTAAGTTGACCCCCATTGTATAGTCTAAGGGTCAAGGTTTTAGGCTGTTAAGTTAGATAGAACTTAAGGAAAAGCTAAGGTTCTGCATTCGACGAAATGCTATCTGCGTTCGACGAATTGCAATCTACGTTCGACGAACGTCTTGCTCGAGTTCGACGAATTGGCTCAGTCTCAGCGGTCGACGAATTGGCTCAGTCTCAGCGGTCGACGAATTTGCTCTGTCTCAGCGGTCGACGAATTGGCTCAGTCTCAGCGGTCGACGAATTTGCTCAATCTCAGCGGTCGACTAATTGGCTCAGTCTCAGCGGTCGACGAACTGTCCAGTCTCAGCGGTTGATGATTTTGTCCAGTCTCAGTGGTCGACAATTTTATTCAGTCTCAGCGGTCAACAATTTTGTCCAGTCTCAGCGGTCGACGAATTTACCCAGTCTCAGCGGTCGACGAAATTCATTCACAGCTCGACTAATTAAATTCTTCCAGCCAGAGTTAGCAGCTTATCTTTCAGTTCAACGAACTCCAACTTGAGTTCGACGAATTCCAGTATGCGTTCGACGAATCAGCAACAAAAGTTCAGGTTGACGAAAATCAATATTCAGTTTGACGAACTCAGTTCTCTCAGGTCGACGAAAGATTCTTTTCAGCTTGTTAATTTCAGAAGGATCAATTTTATTCTATTCTCTGAACTCAGATCATCTTTCAGCAACGACTCAATTATTCCAGATAAGTCAAGGATTATATCCTTCTATTTATTTATTCCTTTCCATTGTCTTCTCCCGAGAATATACTTGTTTGGCGTACTAGAAAAGGAAAAGGAATTAAAGTCTTGCTTGCAGTTCCAAGAAATTATCCTCCTGATTATTCTATTCCTTATTCAGAGGATTTGAATTTCAAAATCAGAGATATATTCTAAAAGGAAAAACGAAGAAATATTATTACAGAGAACATCAGTAAGAAAGAGGAAGAAAGAGTTGGGAAAAGAAATACAGAAAGAAAGAAAAGCTTTCAGATCTTCATCTTCCCCAAGCAGCAAGTCTCTCAATCTTTGAGAACATCAACATCATTATCTCAGATTTCTGCTGCAAAGTTTTAAATCTTCAAGAGCAACAAATAATCTGAGAAACCTTTGTCTCTCAGATTCATCAGCTATCAAGGAAGATCAAGGAAGATCTATATTCAAGAGAAAGCTCCATCCTCAACTGTCAACTATTTTTTATCAGACAGGGGGAGATTTACAACAATACATTCCACTAGTCTTCTCTCAGATTATTGACAGAGAAGAACATCTTAACCCTCTTTATCCTATTTTGTACAGGGTTATAACTCCCTTCAAAAGTTAACCCATTGGTGGCAGGGCACCTGAACAAAAACCTGTAGTTTGGTTTGAGCACCTGATCAAAAGCTCAGTGGTGATAAAAACCCCATTGGTGATAGAGCACCTGATCAAGAACCTAGTGGAATCCTACCATGGGTGGTAGAAGAGTAGACGTACCCAGGTTTATTGGGGAACTACTATAAAATCCTTGTTTCCTCTGTGTTCTTGTTTATTTTTTTTGTATTGTGCTGTGTGCTCTCTTTGTGTTTGTTTTTATTACTCACTCAGTACACATATATATATCACTATTTTAATTCCGCTATAAAAATAAGTGAAAAAACTTTTTAATACTCTATTCACTCCCCTCTAGATTGACTTTAAGATCTAACCTCACTTTCAGAGTCTAGATAAGCTTGGGTTGATCTTCACTTCTTGTACGTAAACCGTCCATCCTGATCCTACACGATCGTCCTGGACACACCACGATAACGGGAAAACTGCTCAAAAATCCCATAAAACACCAACGGGGGTGTCCTTCCTGTCCGGGGTGACCTTAGCTACCTTGGTCAATCTATCCTCGATGTTCCAAATAAACTTGTGCCCGGAGTGGGGATGTGGTAACCTGTGTATGAAAACCATGATTATATCCTCAAGCTTCCACTCTAACATGGGCAGTGACTGTGGTAGTTCCCCAAAGACTCTTGCACTTGGCCTTCATAAGTTGACAGACCACACCTTGCATCACAAAACCAATGTCGTCTCTCTTTATTCTGGGTAAATACATGCTCCGGAATACACCATTTTTCCTGTGGCTAAATCTCTCGTTTGTATGGGTAGACAACGCCTCTATAAATTTTCTCTACACGTTCAGATTCTTACTACTTCTCGTTCGTCTGGGTAATCAAGCAACTCAACTCGACAACTTATCCAGTTCTTACCATTGATGGGAATGATCAGATCATCAAGCATCCCATTTATCCTCAAAATTTAATGGTGGGGGGGGGGGGGGGGGGGGGGGGGGGTGTACTCGTGAACCTTTATGAGTATATGTTAACCAATCATTATTATTGTAGTTAAAATTTTCTACCATGATAGGGCATGATTTTTTACAAATCATACGTTAATCACTTCCGAAAGACTCAAGCCACAAGAACATTCAAATATAACGATAGCTCGCAAGCCCTAATTTCAGTTCCCAACTTCCAGAAGGGCATCTGCACCCTAAGTGACTAAACCTGACAACTTTACATTTTTAATGCTTCAACTAAGGTCAAGTCATTGTTCGATGAACGAAGTCTATCTATTGTCCTGGTAATACTACTGGTCACCATTCCAAACGTGCTTTTACAGAATCCCATCTTCGCCCAGGTAACATCGAATAAGATTGACTTCAAAATCACTATGTTCACGACGTAACACTTTCTAAATTAGACCTAAAGGAAACTCATGTCAGTAACTAATTTGCCCAATAAACAAAAGATAAGCATCAATCTATTTTGGGCTATGTATCTTCGATATCACCATGGTATATTCGTCCCAAGTATGCAAACAATCCTTAGGGCGCACAACCTTAGACTTGGGGTTCTATCTTGAGACTTGTTGGTATGCTTCATACTTTAGACTCTTCAAGGTACCTTCTACGATAACCTTATCAGGGTCAACATGTGACCCAATCCCAAACGGGTCTCTTCTGAACTTGAATTCTTATCTGACCCTCGATGTTTGTCATGGTGGTTGTCTCAATGTAAACATATCACTAGTACGAGGGTTGAGACTATGAGTCCCCTACCATTCTGCCTATGTGTCAATCTCCTTAAGACGATCCTATCAGTTTGGATAATCCTTGGTGTGTGAAGTAGGGACATCTGAGTTTATGGCTTAGGTGGTCGTTCCCGCATTAAGCTCCTCCTCTAACCTCTTCTGGGTATCCTCGTACCTTAATCAAATTTATACCAATGGTCTATTTTAGACTAGGGCATGGTATAAATTATCATGGTGAGTCATGTGTCCTAGTGGGGTTGAGTCTAACTTATCGACTAAAGGACTATCTAAAGAGATCTTTGCAGCGGAAGGTTTTCCCTGCTGGGGGCAGGGTTCGCCGCAGGCTACAAAAGATAACTTGTCACTCGTAAGGAGATTTGGCTAAGAATATTCAGTTAAAAGTGGACTTTTTCATGTGATTTCCCCATATGGGCACACAATTGCTTCCGCTGCTTAGTTTGTCCTAAAACTAAACTCGCGCGGGGTGGCCCAGGGTTTGTGGACTTCTTTTCTTCGGATCGAGGTTTTCCTCTGATACCAGTTTGTAAGACCCCTTTTTTGCTTCGCTACCAGTTCTTATGCCCAGAACCACCGCTTTGCGGTGACACCAATGCTCGGGAAGGTTGCCGCTACAAAACGCCGATCCTGCCGGCCATATCGATCACAAAAGATGAAGAGTAAAATGAACATGTACGAGTTCAAGTCCACATCACATGATATATAAATCTCAGAGTAATATAGTCCACAGATAGTAACTGAATAAAAAGATAACAATAATAAAGGGCTCATTCCCAGTATATCATGTCCTCACTATAAGATCTCTCGCGGAAGCAACTAATAATAAACACTCACGGATCCTGAGGTCGGTGCTCCTGAGCTAGAATGGCCCATCTCCATCTGCATCGGCCGCTGGTGGTGCTGCGTCTCCTCGGTCCCCTAAAATGATATGGCCCACCGACCGTTTGTCAAAAACACTAAGCCTCATTTCCCACCACCCATCCCCCAGTGGCTCCTAGGCACCATGCAGGAGGATGAAGCGGAGGACAGCAAGGGGCATAAAATATAGCAGATGTCATGACCTAGCTGTTGGATCGTGAGTCGCCCTTAGAGGGGCGTGAATAAGTGTTTTAAAAAATTTATAATTTTATTTTAAACATTTGTAATTAGAAAATAAGAAATCAAGTAATATAAAAGAGAATCATGATTTTATTAATCTTGGGATATGAAATTACAAAACTTGATTTCTTATGACGCTAGAAATCGTGGGCGATAAATATAAAAATTCTTTTTCTTTTCTATCCCGACTCGTATCCCCACGAACCAGTGGCTTTAGCCTATCCTCCCCCAAATATGGCCTCAAGCCGCTCTAGCCTTTCTATCTCCAGAAAAGGCCTCGAGCACCCCCTAGATCTACGCCCTAGACCTAGTCGCCAACACGAGGCAAATTCACTCCATGATGGTAATAAAAAGAGTTACAAAAGAAAAATACAACATATAATAAAAACTCCCTATAAAGAATTCTGGAGAAGGTGAAGGCTCGCTGGATGTTCTTGAAGTTGAAGCGTGCGTCCTTCACATTGCATAAGCGTTGATCCGACTCTTCTTGAATTCTTTGCCTGAAACTTGTGTGGGAGAATATGGTCTGGAAATATGGCCCTTGCAGAGATTATCAAGTGCTGGAATAGGGCTCTCCAAAATCATTAGTGAGAGACGACGAAATCATCCAATTTATAGACTTTGAGCTAACGTCGGCGTTAAGTTTTAACGTCGGGCATTGACCATGTATAGCAACATATTGATGGCTCAGATCTTCAGAAGAGGAAGGAGATTCTGTACTTTAGGAAATGTTTTATTTTAGGCAATACTAACGCCGGTGTTAAGGCTAACACAAGCATTCAGCAAATCATTCCTAAAGCTCCTCCTGCAATCACGACTGCTTCCTCCTTGCCATAATCGTCAATTGATAACGCCGGCGTTAAGTGCTAACGCACGACGTTGAGTTTCTTTCTCTTTTTTACTCAGTCGGCAAGTCATCCCATCGGTCGACATCCCATCCCGTTGATCGGCATCCCATCCCGTCGATTTGTTAACGCCCAGCGTTAAGAACTAACGCCTGCCGTTAAACAACTTTCAATCCTTCTGCTTGTGGATAGTGCCAGACTAGTATTGCGGCAACCTGGTGTCATATCTGTCCAAACTTGCATGCTAAAAACACAATGGCAAACAAGATCAAATACAAGTAGGATTTATTATTCTCAAATCAAAGGGATGCGGAAAACCATGTTCCAACAATCTCCCCCTTTTGATAATAACAAATCCAATAAAGATAAATTAGATTCATAGATACAAAATTTGTGTTTTTATAAAGATATATGACACAAAGCAATTATAAGATACTGATAAGAATTATAGATCATTTAAGAATGCCCCCTATAAAAATGCTCCCCCTTAGTGTATACTCCCATATACTAGATACATGCTCCCCCTTAATCTAGTGAATCCTACTCTGTTTAATCATTATGATTTAGCACTTTATTCTCCCCCTTTTGTTATTAGCAAAAGAAGGTGGAGTTTAAATTAATAACTAGAGAAAGGAAGACACAAATGAGGGACAAAATTAAGAGAGAATTTAAAAGTTTTAGTTTAAACATAACGAAAGTCGTGATCGAGCTAAGGAAGAGAGTAGCACAGCGGAAATAGATATGATAAGTGTGAATGAACATTATTCCAATCCATAGTTTTGATTACTAGAAGAAACCACATACTTTAAAAAAATGTTTATAAGCTTGTTTGCAACAAAGTATGATAAAAGAAATTCCTAGAAGTAGGCATGATAAACCATAGGAACACATAACATAGTCAAATAGGAATGCGGAATATGATAAGGCATATAAATATAGAAGAATTTTGTTTGTTAAGAAAGAATATGTTTGACACTAGGTTTTTCACAATAGAGCAATAACACTGAAAGTTCTTATAACAAGTAGGCAAGCTTGATTTATCATACACAACAAGATAATAACTACAATGAAATCAATTCGAATTTCAAGTGAAGAAAACATTGTAGAAATCATGCATTACAATCTAGTGCTTTTACTTGAGTTGTTAGAGAGTTTTGTAATTTTGCAATAGGTTCCAATTCTCATGAGTAGAAATTTTATAAAAATCAATGATGTGTGCATAGAGTGTTTT
This sequence comes from Dactylorhiza incarnata, assembly GCA_033032865.1. Lineage (NCBI taxonomy): Eukaryota > Viridiplantae > Streptophyta > Magnoliopsida > Asparagales > Orchidaceae > Dactylorhiza > Dactylorhiza incarnata. The sequence continues at coordinate 23,330,041 of JAWHQI010000001.1, read as the reverse complement.
GATAAAAGTATACAAATGATATAATCAAAATACATGACATATATAATGAAATAGAAGTAATACTATTAAGAATGTAAACTTATGTTTACTTTCACACATCAACACAAGAATAGAATTTCAAGGCACAACAAAATAGGTACAACAACTAAGGTGCTTCTCCTACACAATGCTCATTAAGACTTATCAGGGAGCGAAGTATTGCTTGGGGGATCACTGAAGCAACTTTATTGAATTTTTATTTTTAGTGATCCGGTGTACAAATAGAAGTGATAAAAAATAATGTGTTTACACAAGACACTTTACAATTCATTCCAAGGTGCTCAACCGCACAATGCTCATTAAGACTTATCAGGAGGGTGAGTAGTGCTTGGTTGAGTTATCTTTGGCTTTATATTTCATATTAGTGTAATAGTCGGCCAAAGGTCTCGGAATTCACTTGTTGTTGTAAACACAATATATTATTTTCGAAAGTAATCACTTCTATATGTGCAAGAAATTTATTGTTTGAGTGAAGGTGTTAGTAATGTAGACAAATATCTTAATAGATTAAAACTATTACATTACACAATCATGCAAGTTGAAGATTATGAACATATGTAGATCATTAAAAAGTGAGTGTATGGATCATTGATTAGCATAAAACATTGCTCATGCTTAGAGGCATGCAAGGCAAAATATACACAATTATCTATAGACTATTTCATTGCACATAATTAGATTAAGGTCAAGGCATGAAAAATAGGACAATGTTTAATAAATTTGAAATTAAAATTGCTCATTTAAGAAACTCTTTTTGTGTATGCCCAAATAAGATTGACCATTTGAAACATAGATGATTAAGATGCCTTGCTCATGTGAAGATATATAGTCAAACAATAATTTAATATAGATAAGCAACAACACATGGAAAAAAAATATTTTTGGATTTTGGATTATATATATTTTTGTTGAATTTTAAAATAGACCTAACAAGAAAAAATAGAGAGAAACAATAATAAAAAAACATTTTGGCAATAACCCCCCCCCCCCCCCCCCCCCCCCCCCTCCCCCCCAAAAAAAAGTTTTCACATTTACAAAAGAGGGCTAACGCCTGGCGTTAAGTAGTTAACAGTACCAAAACAGGACACTGTTTTTTAAAGTTTTTGAAAAAAAAATTGTTGGGATAAATAACATGTATATATGCCTTCATAGTGTAGAAATATTAGATAATTTGGAAGATGCTAGAAGGCAAAGCAAGAATATTTTTTGTAAATTTATAAAATGGGTATATATATATATTTTTGTATTTTTGAGATGAAAATAACAAATTAAGGGGCAAACTAATTTAACGAAATAGAGTAGAGAAATACCAGAAATATGGCAGAGAAGACAGTTTAAATCTGATCAAAAAGGCTAACGCCTGGTGTTAACTAGTTAACGCCGAGACAGTACACGATTTTTAGAGATTTTTGAAAAAAAAAATTCTATGGGATAGGGAGTATGTACAAAGACTTTCTTAGGGTAAAATTTTCAGAGAAAATGGAAATGAGTAGAAGGCATATTTAAGCATATTTTGGTGGTTTTAAACATAGTTTTATTTATTTATTTTTATTTAATTTTTCATAACATGTGATGAGTTTTCAATTTGTTAATTCTAAGACTCCTAATTCTAATCTAAGTAAAGCAAAGCGGGAGTCAGGTAGAGGCTTGGTGAAGATGTCTGGAAGTTGGGATTCAGTTCCAATAAAGCTTACATGAACATGTTCCTTTTTTATGTGATCCCTAATGAAATGATGTCTAACGCCTATGTGTTTGGATCTTGAGTGATGAACGGGGTTGTTGGTTAAATCAATAGCACTCTTGTTGTCACACTTGCGTTCAATATTAGTTAGATGAATTCCAAAATCTTCTAAGGTTTGATTCATCCATAAAGCTTGGGCACAACAACTTCCTAGTGCAATATATTCCGCCTCAGTGGTGGAGAGGGCAACGAAATTTTGATTTCTACTTGACCATGCAACTAGAGAAGGACCTAAGAAATGACATGTGCCACTAGTGCTTTTTTTATCTAGGGAGCAACTCCCATAATCAGAATCAGAATACACATGTAATAGAAATGAATCATTAGTTGGGTACTAAAGACCTAGTTTAGGTGTGCCAATAAGATATCTAAATATTCGTTTTACCGCTTTTAAATGAGATTCTTTTGGGTTTGCTTGAAATCTAGCGCATAAGCATACGACAAACATAATATCGGGTCTAGATTCACAAAGGTATAATAAGGATCCAATCATCCCTTTATATAAAGTTTGGTCAATGGAAATTCCAGTTTCATCTTTTCCTAATTTTAGTGATGCGCTCATTGGAGTACTAGCTTGTTTTAAGTTTTCAAATCCAAATCGTTTTAACATATCATAAACATATTTAGATTGACATATAAAGATTCCATCATTTCCTTGGGTTATTTGAAAGCCTATCCTCCCCCTGATATGGCCTCAAGCCGCTCTAGCCTTTCTATGGCCAGAAAAGGCATTGAGCACCCCCTAGATCTACGCCCTAGACCTAGTCGCCAACACGAGGCGAATTCACTCCACGATGGTAATAAAAAGAGATACAAAAGAAAAATACAATATATAATAAAAACTCCCTATAAAGAATTCTGGAGAAGGTGAAGGCTCGCTGGATGTTCTTAAAGTCGAAGCATGCATCCTTCATGTTGCATAAGCGTTGATCCGACTCTCCTTGAATTCTTTGCCTGAAACTTGTGTGGGAGAAGATGGTCTGGAAATACGGCCCTTGCAGAGATTATCAAGTGCTGGAATAGGGCTCTCCAAAATCAGTAGTGAGAGACGACGAAATCATCCAATTTATAGACTTTGAGCTAACGCCGACGTTAAGTGCTAATGTCGGGCATTGACCATGTATAGCAACATATTGATGGCTCAGATCTTTAGAAGAGGAAGGAGATTTTATACTTTAGGAAATGCTTTATTTTAGGCAATACTAATGCCAGCGTTAAGGCTAACGCAAGTGTTGAGCAAATCATTCCTAAAGCTCCTCCTGCAATCACGGCTGCTTCCTCCTTGCCATAATCGTAGATTGATAACGCCGGCGTTAAGTGCTAACGCCTGGCGTTGAGTTTATTTCTCTTTTTTACTCAGTCGGCAAGTCATCCCGTCGATCGGCATCCCATCCCGTCGATTTGCTAATGCCCAGCGTTAAGACCTAACGCCTGGGGTTAGACAACTTTCAATCCTTCTGCTTGTGGATAGTGCCAGACCAGTATTGCAGCAGCCTGGTATCATATCTGTCCAAACATGCATGCTAAAAACACAATGGCAAACTGATAGTTTATATAGGTGTAGTCAATAATACCTAGAGGGGGGGGGGGTGAATAGGTTTTACTTATTTTCTTTGTTTAAACCTAATGTTTCTAGCTGCAGAAAACACAATCACAGAAAGCACATAAGTATGTATAGAGGTTCCTCAAGATAGAGTGTCTTGAGTAGTCCTCTTTCCCCCTTCACCTTTCTAACAATGAGTTAGACAAGGCCACAAACTCCAATCTCGGCTCCTTGAGCTTACACCACAAGTTCCTCAGAACTTCTCAGATCAAGAGTGATCCTACCTCAGGCATAGCAGCCCTACACTTAGGCTCAGCATCCCTACACCTCAGGCTCAGCAGCCCTACACCTCAGGCTCAGCATCCCTACACTTCAGGCTCAGCAGCCCTACACCTCAGGCTCAGCAACCCTACACTCAGGCTCAGCAGCCCTACACCTCAGAGTTATGTAACTCCTATAACTCCGAAATCACACAGATTTCCTACCTCAGACCTATCAAGAAGTCCTACCACTCAAGCTGTCAACACAGCTTTACACACAGGCTCAACAGCCTTTTACTCAGGAAACAATGCCTTACAAAGATATAATAGAGTTTGAACTAAATACAGAAGACAAAAGGTTTACTCTTAGGTCTTCTGAATCCTTTCTTCAGATCTGAAAACAACAACTTCAGATTTGTATCACCTTGATCTTCTCCTTCAGCAAAGCAGAAGATCAACTTGCCCTTCTTGAGTTTGTATAGGAAGAGCTAACTAATCTCCCTTAGAAGATTAACTTCAGCTTCTGAGAACACTTCAATTGGCTGAAACGTGAATGCTCGATTGCGGCGTGCAGCAAAAGATTTTCAAATGGAATAGTGCTTGTTGTTGTGCCCTAGCATCTTCTTTTATACCTCCAGAAGGCTTCAACGGCTATATCGATCCTCCTGACACGGTATGGGGCAGATTGGAGTTTCTTTTCCCTCTCAATTGTCGTTTGCGCCAAAAGCAGATCCCGTCAGCACATTTGGATCTGGCACAGTGGTTGGGCTGAGACAGCATCCAGTCTCAGCGGTTGGGCTGAGACAGCTTCCAGTCTCAGCGGCAGCTCCATTCCCCTTCTCAGCGGATCCGCTGAGATGGCTCCTCGTCTCAGCGGTTCTGACCCTTTGTCTCAGCGGTTATGCTGAGACAGATCTTCATCTCCTTGTAGATGATTTCTTCTTATCTAAGGCCATGTTTGGCCCTTCCTTTTGAGTCACCAGTGCCTGTATATCCTACACAAGTATAGCTTTGTTAAATACAATATGTCCATAGCATTGAGAGTGATTCCTCTTCAAATCAAGGTAATATTGAGGGCAATATACCCAACAATCTCCCCCTATTTGAAGAAGGCAGAACATCCCCAATGCTAAGGTCCATTTACAAGAAATCTTATCACAGAAAAAGTGATCTTATAGAAAAAAGCATCTGTGAAGCATAAGACCTAACACCCTAGGCATTTACACTGGCCCTTTCTCCCCTTTCTCCAGCATTGGTACTGGCCCTATCTCCCCCTTTCTGGTTTCTTCAACCTTAACCTGCTATGTATAGAGGGACAACATCTATAGATCCCTTTGGATCAACCTATAAGCTAATCTATACAGTTTGAGCATTTGCCAACTTCCCCTCAACCTGAGCAGGGAATTTACTCCCCCTCAATTGGAGAGCTATTTTCTGTAATAGCTGATCCATTTCAATTTGAACATCCCATTTAAGCTACTGAATACTAAAGATAATAAATACAGAGTACATATATCAATAGTAACAAACCCAATATTATGATCAGAATATGAAATATCATTTCACTTTAAATGTTCAGTACAGACAAACAAAAATCAACTTATAGTTGTACATTCAATCCAAAAAAAATTTCAAGGCTGGTTCTTCTAAGATGGACCCTGGGAAGAACTTTCTCCATCTATAGACTTTCTTTTCCTAGCTCCAGCAGCAGCCTTGATCTTCTCCTTTACTTTGAAGTACAGAAATGGCTTGGGAAGATATCTTATGGGAATCCTTAAAGGAGTTTCCCTTCTTACCATGTTTTCTTTGAGAATACTTTCCCTTAAAGATTCCCTTTCAAGGTGTTTGATCCACTCAGCAGCTGAATAGACATGGTCAATATCCTTCATTGGATTTCCATAGCTTACCCAGGTATTGACAACAATTGTGTCCAACTCCAGATTGTCATCTTCATGGAGTGGATCCTCTAATCTTTCCATACTTTTCTGTGCCATGTATTCTTCAGCAGTTTGAATACCCTCTACCCTTCTCCTCTTTGCTGCTTTCTCATCAGCAATCAGATTTGATTGACTTTGGAATTCAAAGTCTTCATCTCTGTTAGGGTTCAAGACTGGAAGATTCAAAGCAATTCTTGTTCCTTGCAGCACTTTTAAGATTGAGTCCCATTGGTTCTCAGTGACCTTTCTGACCATGGTAAGGATGTTTTCTTGAATAGCACTAGAAGCATTGTTGACCACTTCCACCACTTGCTTGCTGGCTTCTTCTTGATTGGAGAGTATCAGTTTATGGGAGGACTCTATGTTGATATACAGCTGTATGTGATCTCCTTTCAGCTTAGCATGTAGATTAAGAATCTTCTCCTCCCCTTCTTTGCTATGTTTTACTATCTTCTTCTCTATTTTAGAATGTTGATTCAATATGGATTGGGAGAGAGTTTGAAAGGTGCTGTTCACATCATCTAAAATGTATTCCTTTGCCTTGTCAATGTGGGACTTGACTTGGCTGCTTGATGTGTTGACCACTTGTGCCATTCTGGTAACAGCTTTTTCCCAGACATTTTCATTTTTGTAGAGCTGATTCTTTACATATGTGATGTCCTTTGTGGAATCCCCTTGATGGTCTGCAATATTCTTCAGAACTGTGTGCTGGGCAGCAATAGTATTTTTGGCCATTTCAAACCATCTTGTCATCTACAGAAGGATATGATCTGATGCAGTTTTGACATCATTAACCAGTGCATTGAGCTCAGTTCTCACTTCAGCCACTCTTGACTCCATTCTTTACTCCCTGGACTGGATCTCCTGAGTCAATGCAGCTCTTATTGTATACAATTCATTCCTTATCTGGGCAGAGGCATCATGGACCTTTTCAACAACAATCTCTTTTATGGACAACATCTGACCCTCAATCATTGTTTGTATTGAGTTTAACAGGTCAAATGTGTCCAGAGTTGCAACTAGCCTTTCCTGGGCTAATGACTTTTCAACCATCTCTTCATCTCCACTTTGAGCATTAGCCCTCACATCATCAGGGATCTGCTCCCCCTCAGATGGGGCATTAGGTGATACCAATTCCTGTTGATGTTCTCCCCCACTAGCATACCCACCTCTTCCTTCATAGGCAGGGCTATGCTCCCCCTCACTTGGGGCATCCATAGGAGGAGAATTTTGTCTAAGTCACCTGAAAATTGATTGATGAGTTAGACACCTAGACAATACTATTGATAGAAAAGAGAGGCCTAACTGAAATCCTAATTTACCAGAGATAGGTGAATTGGGAAAATCATCTTCAGCTTGAGGAATAGCTGGATCAGCATTCATCTGAGTTGGCTCAGGATTGGGCTCAACTCTTCCTTGGAGCTCCTCATCCCTTTTTGTCCTGGGGACATCTTCATTATCTATGTTCATTGGGTTGCTGCCAGATCTAAGGTCAGACCCATTAATGTCTTCATTGTCAGACTCATTAATGTCTTCATTGTCAGACCCATCTGACTTTGAGGATGAATCTGATTTCAGCTGGGATGATTCTTTCTTCTTTTCCTTTGCCACAGATGGCTGCCTCATAGGGAGCACTCTGGAGAATCTATCCAGAGTCTTAATGTCCATTCTTTTGAGATAATGGAGATTTGACCCCTTGGAGTTTGCAAAGGTCTCTGAATGACTATTCTGTAGGTACAAAGATAGTATTCTCCCCATATTGGTGGCTTGTAGAGATTCCTTTATCCTTTGAAAAATAACTTCTCCCCATGAGGTTTTCTTGGACAGAATTATCCTAGTCATAAGTTCAAACATGAACTATGAGACAGTATCATGTGAACCTGGCTTGCATAGGATAGCTTTGCCCACTATATTAGACAACAGCTTCCCCTGTTGATTGAAGAACTTCCTCCTTAGACAACTGGTTTTAGTATCACTGTATCCTGTCCACTTTAGGGCAGTCTGCTTATCCTTTTCAGATATCTCCTCCTCTTCAGTTTTACTGTAGGGGGTTAATTTCACTCCCTTCTCCAACCTTTTAGCTGTAATCTTTATCTTCTCATTTCCTATCTTGGACTTCAGGATGGTTTTGGTGGGAGATAATTTGACATGGTTGAACCATTGTAGAACTTCAGTTCTGAGAATGGAGCAGGGTTCATATAGCATATGCTCCAGACCTTGAGCTTCCATGAGATGAATCACGTGTCTTATTTCTTCTGAGGCATGAGAGAATCCATCTCTAACGATTTCATAGCCCTCCAGGAGATCTTTTGAGCTTTTTGGCGCCATGGAATCAGAAAATCGAGGCGCTGAGACGGGAGAGAAGATGAATCATCTCGACGGCTAAGGGTTTCGCTTTGTGGTGTGTTTTAGGTTACAGTGTATCTATTTATAGAATTTCAGTTTTGTTTTTATTAACCCTAGGCTTTTAGACTTAATTACCTTATTGTGTTAAGGAGTTTTGGGTTAATTATCAGATTTCATATTGAACATACCCCGCCTCAGCGGTTCAGCTGAGACGGAGACCTAGGCCGCTGGGACAGTGAACTGTCAACCGCTGGGACAGTTTGCTCGTCTCAGCGGTTCAGCTGGGATTTTTCTCAGCTGATTCAGCTGAACGTACTTCTGCATTTTAGCTGATCATAGGGTTTAGACCTAATGCAGATATTTTGGCTGAAGAAATGTCCTAGTAATGTCACTAAGTTGTAATGTATAATAATGTAAAGTTTTATAATTCACAATTCAGAATCAACAATAGTGACAGCTACTACTCATACATTTAGGAGTATTCCATACTAAGTATGCCAAGATCAATTTTGAAGGTATTGAATTTAGATTCATCCAGTGGCTTTGTAAAGATATCAGCTACTTGTTTGTCAGTGGGGACAAATTCAAGACAGATATCTTTACATTCTATATGTTCTCTATTAAAATGATATCTAATCTCTATATGATTAGTCCTGCTATGAGAGACAAGATTTTTAGCAAAAGAGATTGCACTGGATGAATCACAATACAAAGGAGATTCCCTTACCTTGAGGTTGTAATCCTCCAATTGATGCTGTGTCCAAAGGAGTTGTGCACAACAACTACCTGCAGCAATGTATTCAGACTCAGCTGTGGATATTGCCACACTGGTTTGTTTCTTGCTACTCCAAGATATCAATCTTCTCCCCAGGAATTGACAAGTACCACTTGTACTCTTCCTGTCTTCTTTGCAACCTGCAAAATCAGCATCTGAAAAGCCTGTTAGTTCAAAGTCATTGTTCTTAGGGTACCACATGCCAAGATGCAAGCTGCCCTTAAGGTATCTCAAAATCCTCTTCACAGAGGTGTAGTGAGATTCCTTAAGACATGCTTGATACCTATCACAAACACATGTAGAATACATAATGTCTGGCCTACTAGCAGTCAAGTACAATAGAGATCCAATGATGCATCTGTACATGGACTCAGCAAAGGCCTTTCCCTTTTCATCCTTGTCTAATGATACATTAGACCGCATGGGTGTTCTCATGGTGGAGGCTGATTCCATCCCAAATTTCTTGATGAGCTCCTTAGTGTACTTGGTCTGGGAGATGAAAATTCCATCATCAGACTGTTTCACTTAGAGCCCAAGAAAATATTTGAGCTCACCCATACTGCTCATTTCAAACTCCCCCTGCATTAGATTTGCAAATCTCTTGCAGAGGTTGTCATCAGTAGACCCAAAGATTATGTCATCAACATAAATTTGGACTAAGAGACACTTGCCCCTTGTTTCCCTAAGAAACAATGTGCTATCAATCTTTCCCCTCATGAACTTGTTCTTGAGGAGAAAGTTGGACAAAGTCTCATACCAAGCTCTTGGAGCTTGCTTGAGACCATATAATGCTTTCCTAAGAAGATAAACATGAGAAGTTAGGGATGGATGCACAAAACCTGAAGGCTGTTCAACATATACCTCTTCCTTCAAGTCTCCATTGAGGAAGGCTGATTTGACATCCATTTGGTAAACTTTGAACCCCTTGTGGGCAGCATAGGAAAGAAATAACCTAATTGCTTCCAACCTTGCAACTGGTGCAAAGGTTTGATCAAAGTCAACACCTTCCTCTTGCCTGTATCCTTTGGCTACTAATCTGGCCTTGTTCTTGATGATTGTACCGTTCTCATCAAGCTTGTTCCTGTATACCCATTTGGTGCCAATCACATTGTGTCCCTGAGGTCTTGGCACCAACTTCCATACTTTGCATCTCTTGAATTGTAGGAGCTCTTCTTGCATGGATTCAATCCAGAAGGTGTCTTGATTGGCCTCTTCAAACCTCTTGGGCTCCATTTGAGAAAGGAAGCTCAAGAATAGTGCTTCATTATGAGCTCTGCTTCTTGTCAATATGCCTTGGGTATGATCTCCAATTATTAGATACCTTGGATGATCTCTCAGGTGCCTTGCAGCAGCAGGAAGAGGGTCCTCTGGTGGATGTGTTTGTTCCACTGGTTCAGCTATGACTTCACCATCTTGTACCTCTTCTTCTTCAGGAATTGCAGTAGCTGTTTGTGTTTTGCTACTGCTGGGCTTGTCTTGGACAGTCAGCTCATGCATCCCTTCTTCATTTCCTGTCAAAATAGAAGAGCTACACCATTCTTTGTAGAGAAGGCTAGTCTCATCAAACACAACATGCATAGATTCTTCTACAACATGGGTTTTCTTGTTATAAACTCTATAAGCTCTACTATGTGAGCTATACCCAACAAGAGCCCCCACATTGCATTTTTCTGCAAACTTTGTTAATTGAGATTTTCCATTATTTAGAATGTAGCATTTGCAACCAAAGATTCTAAAGTAGGAAATTGTAGGTTGTTTGCCTTTCAGAATCTCATAAGGGGTTTTCGCAAGGACCTTATTGATGGAGGCTCTATTTAGAACATGACAGGCTGTATTGACTGCCTCAGCCCAGAAGTATTCTGGGAGTGAGGAGTCACTAAGCAATGTTCTCCCAGCTTCTATCAAGGTCCTATTCCTCCTCTCAGCCACACCATTTTGCTGTGGAGTCCTTGGGGAGGAGAACTCTTGGGTGATACCAAATTCTTGACAATATTTTATCATGGCTTCAGATTGAAATTCTGTACGATGGTCAGTTCTAGTCCTGACCACAGTACATAGTAGATCATTCTGAATAGCCTTGACATAATTTATAAAGACATGTAAGGTATCTGACTTCTTCTTAAGGAAGAATACCCATGTATACTTTGAATGATCATCCACAATTACCAAGGTATACAACTTCCCACCTAGGCTCTGAATTGGCAAAGGCCCAAACAAGTCCATGTGCAATAGGTATAAACACCTTTCAGTATCCTTGGAGCCAATACTTTTAAAGGTGGTCCTAGTTTGCTTACCCATTTGGCAAGCATGACAGGGACCACTTTTAATACATTTTAGTTTAGGACTATTTCTAACAAGGTTTTTAGATAATAATCTATACATTGTCTTATAGTTAATGTGGGCAAGTCTCTTGTGCCATTGGACACAAAGTGACTCACTTTCATTAGCTACAAGACACACAGAAGAGATAGAATAATTGCAAATGAAGTCTAAGCAATAAACATTTCCACTCCTAGTGCCTGAGAGAATGGTCTCCAAGTCATTAGACTTTTTGATCAAGCACCTGTCATTGTGGAATTCAATGACATAGCCTAAGTCACATAGTTGACTTATGCTTACAAGGTTGTGTTGCAACACTTCAAAATAAGCTACCCTTGTGATTGAGACTATGCCATTTGAAATCATACCATATCCTTTGGTGACTCCCTTTTCAGATCCACCAAAGATAACTTTGGGTCCATTCTTCACTGGATGGTAATCCTTTAGAAGATCCTTAGTTCCTGTCATATGCCTTGAGCACCCACTCTCCAAGTACCATATTTGATTGAGACTGGTACTTGAACTAACCTGCAACATAGAGTTTAATGTACCTTAGGATCCCAACTGATTTTGGGTCCTAGGTTCATGTTAACACCATAGGGAATATTCCTAGAAAGGGCTGGTTTGGCTTGAGGTTCTATCCTTGCCTTTGCAACATTGGGGTTGTGCCAACAATCAATTGCAAAGTGTCCTACTTTGCCACAGCACCAACACTCATATATATTGTATCTCCTCTTCTGAACAGTCCTAGAAGATGAAGCTTCCTGTTTCTGTTCAGTAGAGGATACAACTTCTATTTTCTTTGTTTTATCAGTAAAGGCCTGCCTTTTTACCTTCCTATAATCAGTCAAGGTAGCCAGTTTTTGTTTAACATCAACACCCTCTAGCTTAGCAGCTAAACATGTGTGAATGGCAGCAAAAACTGGGCTTTTTGGCTTGGTTATAGGACAGTCAACATCCATGGACTTTGCTGAATAATGTTTAGAATTGACAGCCTTGGTTATCTTGAGTGAAGGGGCTGAGGTTCCAAAAACAAAAGGTCCATGATGGGCCATTTGAATTTCCTCATGCAGAGCCTTGAAGGCACTCAAGCCTAACTCCTTTCTATATCCATAGCTGTGAGCATTCTTGCTCAAGTTATTGGATCTTCCATTTAATAAGTGACCATGAACACTTTCTTGGTCATACTTGTTTGAGGGCATCAAGACTTTCACAAAGGAGGTCTTAGATTCTTTTGAGTCCTTGACCTTTCCCTTAGTGTTGCTCTAGCTGCCTCTTGTTGAAACCAACACCTCTCATGTCATGGGAGTTGAAGGTGTCAATAATAGGCAGCACTGTCTTGGGCTTGGAGAACTTAGCCACTAGCATCCTCTCCTTAAGGAGCTTTTCTTCAAGATCCTTAATGATCTTGTTCTTATGGCTTATGGTGCCACATGGATGATTGACATTCCCCTTAGCTTGCCAATCTCCTTGGTCATTAGGGCTAGCTGGGTAGCATGCTCAATGCACTCAGATTTTGATTGCTTTAGGGAAGCAATTTCTTGAGCTTGCCTCTTGGATAGCATTTTGCTCTTTTTCAGAGCTTCCAGGAGTGCCCCATACTTATCAATCAATTGATTGACATCCTCCTCAGAATCTGATTCACTGCCAACTTTAGATGGAGGAGATTCAGATTCTGGACCTGTTTCATAATCAGAAGAAGAAGAAATGCAGTGTATCAATACCTATTCATGTTCTGAATTGCTGTGGCTGTCCTCATCTTCAGTTATAGCCATCAGCCCATGGTCATCAAGAGTGACCTCATCCTCATCTTCATCACTATCTGAATGTGATAGAGGGGCCCTTATTCCTATCCTGGTTGCAGGATAGTCTTCTTCCTCCTGATCAGCAAACAGCCCCAAGTAGGCTTCCTCCTCACCATCTGAATCTGAAGATGAAGATTCAGATTCTCTCTAGCTCTTGCCTTTCTTAGCTAGGAAGGATTTTTCTCCCTTCCTCTCCTTCTGGTGAAGAGGCTTCTTGTCACCTCTTTCCTTTCTTTTGACTGGACAGTCAACAATGACATGTCCAGGCTTACTACAACAATAGCAGATTATGTTAGTTGAAACATGTTTGCTAGATTTAGAGTCATACCTGTCCCCTTTGGGATGTTGCCTCTCAGATCTGTAAAGATCCTTCTTGGGATGAGAGGAGGAGGAAGGTTTGTTCTTCCATTGTTTCCTCTTGATCATCTTCTTGAACTGCCTTGTGAAGGCAGCAAATTCCTCATCAGAAGAGGAGCTGTCTGATTTGCAGCTCTCAGATTTCTCAGATTCAGCAGCCTTTCTTAGAGGTGACTGCACTCTAACCTTGTTCTTCTTAGAGCTTTCAGCTTTGAGAGAAACAGATCTCTCCCTTGTGTGAGCCCTGGAGGAAGAGTCCTCCTCGTTTCTTGCAGAGAGCTGCATCTCATATGAGAGCAGTTTCCCAAATAGTGTATGGGTAGGGGTTTCTCTAAGTCTTGCCCCTTCCCTGATTGCACAGATTTTAGTGTCCCATTCTCTAGTTAGAGATCTAAGGAACTTATCACTGAGTTCATAATCTGTGAACACCCTTCCATAGGTTCTTAGTTCATTTACAATCCTAAAGAACCTTTCATAACATATGGAGATATTCTCCTGGCTCAGTTGTCTGAAGGCTTCATACTCTTGATTGAGGAGTGACTTTCTATCATCCCTCACTTCAGCTGTTCCCTCCATATAAACAACCAATGTGTCCCACATTTACTTGGCAGTTTGGCAGTGGACCAAGTTCTGAAAAGTAGTGTCATCAATGGCATTTACTATTATGTTTTGGACTCTCTTGTCCATAGTGTACAATGCTATCTCATCATTGGTCAGCTCAAAAAATACCTTAAGTACTTTTCTAGTAGAGTCAATAGTGGAGACTTTCTCAAAGGTATAAGGACCATTTTTGACAGTCAAAAAGATACTTGGGTCTGAGGCTTCCATGAATAGCCTTACCCTTTGCTTCCATATCCCAAAGTTTTCTTTGGAGCATATGGGCAACTTCATTGACCCCAACTCCTTCTTCATTCCACTGTTGGCCATTGGATTTCAGATTTGATTACTCCTGTATAGGATCTGATCAGACTGTTAAGTCTTTTTTATCAACCTCCCTCTGATACCACTTGATAGTTTATATAGGTGTAGTCAATAATACCTAGAGGGGGGGGGGGGTGAATAGGTTTTACTTATTTTCTTTGTTTAAACCTAATGTTTCTAGCTGCAGAAAACACAATCACAGAAAGCACACAAGGATGTAAAGAGGTTCCTCAAGACAGGGTGTCTTGAGTAGTCCTCTTTCCCCCTTCACCTTTCTAACAATGAGTTAGACAAGGACACAAACTCCAATCTCGGCTCCTTGATCTTACACGACAAGTTTCTCAGAACTTCTCAGATCAAGAGTGATCCTACCTCAGGCACAACAACCCTACACTCAGGCTCAGCAGCCCTACACCTCAGGCTCAGCAACCCTACACCTCAGGCTCAGCATCCCTACACTTCAGGCTCAGCAGCCCTACACCTCAGGCTCAGCAGCCCTACACTCAGGCTCAGCAGCCCTACACCTTAGAGTTATGTAACTCCTACAACTCAGAAATCACACAGATTTCCTACCTCAGACCTATCAAGAAGTCCTACCACTCAAGATGTCAACACAGCTTTACACACAGGCTCAACAGCCTTTTACTCAGGCAACAATGCCTTACAAAGATATAATTGAGTTTGAACTAAATTCAGAAGACAAAAGGTTTACTCTTAGGTCTTCTGAATCCTTTCTTCAGATCTGAAAACAGCAGCTTCAGATTTGTATCACCTTGATCTTCTCCTTCAGCAAAGCAGAAGATCAACTTGCCCTTCTTGAGTTTGTACAGGAAGAGCTAACTAATCTCCCTTAGAAGATTAACTTCAGCTTCAGAGAACACTTCAACTGGCTGAAACGTGAATGCTCGATTACGGCGTGTAGCAAAAGCTTTTCAAATGGAACAGTGCTTGTTGTTGTGCCCTAGCATCTTCTATTATACCTCCAGAAGGCTTCAAAGGCTATATCGATCCTCCTGACACAGTATGGGGCAGATTGGAGTTGCTTTTCACATCAATTGTCAGAGGGCCAAACATGGCCTTAGATAAGAAGAAATCATCTACAAGGAGATGAAGATCTGTCTTAGCATAACCGCTGAGACGAAGGGTCAGAACCTCTGAGATGAGGAGCCGTCTCAGCGGATCCGCTGAGAAGGGGACTTGGGAAGCACATTTGGATCTGTCACAGCAGTTGGGCTGAGACAGCATCCAGTCTCAGCGGTTGGGCTGAGACAGCTTCCAGTCTCAGCGGCAGCTCCAGTCCCCTTCTCAGCAGATCCGCTGAGACGGATCCTCGTCTCAGCGGTTCTGACCCTTCGTCTCAGCAATTATGCTGAGACAGATCTTCATCTCCTTGTAGATGATTTCTTCTTATCTAAGGCCATGTTTGGCCCTTCCTTTTGAGTCACCGGTGCCTGTATATCCTACACAAGTATAGCTTTGTTAAATACAATATGTCCTTAGCATTGAGAGTGATGCCTCTTCAAATTAAGGTAATATTGAGGCCAATATACCCAACACAAACAAGATCAAATACAAGTAGGATTTGTTACTCTCAAATCAAGGGATGCGTAAGACCATGTTCCAACACTAGCTATAGGATTATCTACCTACACATGTGTTTATATATAATTGAATCATTAATTAGAGCATGGTAAAGAGGAAGTAAAGAACAGTAAGTAAAGACAAGTACACAATTGAAAAGTAACTCAATAAAGTGGATCCGAATGTTGCTTGCCACCATCTCAATCTCGACCCAAACTTCATCCCGATCCAGCAGAAGAAGAGGTCTGTTGCAACTACTCTAGCACAGCCCATCCGTGAAGAGGTAGGGAAACTCCTGAAGGCAAAGTTCATCCAACCAATCCAATACCCAGAATGGGTGTCAAACGTTGTAATGGTAAAGAAGTCAGGTGGGAAGTGGAGGATGTGTGTCGACTTTACTAAACTCAATAAAGCTTGCCCCAAGGATTGCTACCCCTTGCCTCGGATAGATTCTTTAGTAGATTCTGCGGTAGGTTATTCCTTTATGAGTTTTTTAGATGCTTTTTCAGGTTACCATCAAATCAGAATGCATAAACCAGATATACCACATACTTCATTTATCACAAATGATGGTTGCTTTTGTTATCTCGTAATGCCTTTCGGGCTAAAGAATGCTGGAGCAACCTATCAGAAAATGATGGATACAGT
Organism: Dactylorhiza incarnata; assembly: GCA_033032865.1. Taxonomy (NCBI): domain Eukaryota; kingdom Viridiplantae; phylum Streptophyta; class Magnoliopsida; order Asparagales; family Orchidaceae; genus Dactylorhiza; species Dactylorhiza incarnata. Next base: position 23,313,769 of record JAWHQI010000001.1, on the reverse strand, counting down.
TTTCAGGAGTCAAAAAGGAAGAAACCTTGAGGTATACGTTGATGACCTCTTGGTAAAAAGTAAATTATTCTCTTCTCATCTTAGAGACCTCTCGGAAACTTTCGCAACCCTTCGAACTTTTAATATGATGTTGAACCCGTTGAAGTGTGTTTTCGGGGCAAGTAAAGGAAAATTCCTGGGTCACCTCCTTACTCCAGAAGGACTAGAACCCAATCCTGACAAAGTAAGAGCTATACTGGAAATGCCACCTCCCATGTCCCCAAAGGAAATTCAGCAGTTGGGAGGGAGGATGGCAGGCTTAAGTCGCTTTATCTCTCGTTCAGGAGATAAGAGTGCACCTTTCTGTAAAACCCTCCGGGGAGGGAGTAGGTTCGAGTGGACGAAGGAATGTGATGATGCTTTCACTCAGCTCAAGAAGCAATTGACATCAACCCCTTTTCTCCAAAGCCCGCGAGAGGGAGAAAATCTATTTCTGTATATGGGAGTCGGAGCCGATGCCATAAACTCTGTTTTGGTCCGAGAGGAGAAAAAGAAGCAATTCCCAGTCTATTACGTGAGTCGAATTCTGAAGAATGCAGAGACTCGTTATCCTATTCTCGAAAAGTTGGCCTTAATGCTTATAACTTCAGCAAGAAGATTAAGACCATATTTTCAGGCTCATTCGATTCTAGTCATTACTGATCTTCCATTGAAGAATGTCTTGGAGAAGCCAGAGCATTCAGGCAGGTTGGCAAAGTGGGCAATAGAGCTCAGTGATTTTGATATATCCTATGTCCCAAGGGTGGCGATCAAAGCTCAAGTCTTAGCAGACTTCATGGTGGATGCCAAAGAAGTTGAGTCGCAGAAGGGGGTCGGAGTACCCCTTGCCTGGAAAATCTTCGTGGATGGAGCCTCAGGAAAAAATTCTTCCGGGGCGGGAGTCGTCTTAATCAACCCAAATGGAGTAAGGCTGGATCAAGCGCTAAAGTTCTATTTTCAAGTAACAAACAATCAGGCGGAATATGAGGCTTTGCTAGCTGGTCTTAAGTTTGCTAGAGAGCTGGGGATTGATGATGTCAAAGTCTTCACAGATTCTTTGGTGATGGCTTCTCAAGTAAATGGAACTTTTAAAACTAGAGATAGTATTTTAAAGCGGTATCTAACTCTGGTAAAAATCGAGGTAGGGAAGTTCAAAAGCTGTACCATCGACCATATTCCAAGAGGTGAGAACGTGTAAGCAGATGAATTGGCAAAATTTGGGCTTCTCTCAGGAGGAACGACTTCAGAATTGTTTCGCCCAGCAATTGAAGAAGGAGAGGTCATGGAGATTGATCAGCATCCGTCTTGGATGGACCCATTTGTTCTATATCTTTCGACTGGAGAGCTCCATTCATCAATAAAAGATAGAAAAAGGTTTAAACGAAAAGCGGCTAACTATTATCTTGTTGTAGGAGTGCTTTATAGAAGAACTTTCCTTTCGCCATTGGCATGGTGTGTTTCAGAGGAGGAAATTCCAACGGTCATTCAGGAGGTCCATTCTGGAGAATGTGGAAGTCACTCTGGGGCTAGAACTTTGGAGAAAAGAATTCTGAGGCAAGGATATTTTTGGCCTCAAATGAGGAAAGATGCGGAAAAAATTGCTAAGAAATGTGTAAAGTGCCAGAAGTTTGCTGCTCTCCAAAATCAGCCGGCTCAACAACTCAAGTCGATAGCAACTCCATGGCCGTTTGCAGTTTGGGGAATGGATTTGATTGGGCCTTTCCCTATGGCAAGTGGGCAACGTCGATATATTATAGTCATGATTGACCATTTCAGCAAATGGATAGAGCCAAAAGCATTGGCCAAAATTACGACTCAAGCCGTGAAAAATTTTATTTGGGGAGAGATAGTATGTCGACACGGAATCCCAATGGCAATCATCACGGATAACGGTTCTCAGTTCAACAATTCAACTCTTACTAATTTCTGTAAGCAAATTGGCGTTGAGCTACGTTTCGCTTCTGTGCATCATCCAAGAAGCAACGGGCAGGTAGAGGCCGCCAACAAACTCATCATAAATCTCTTGAAAAAGAAGGTAAAAAATGTCAGGGGCAACTGGGCAGAACAACTACCTTCCGTCTTATGGGCCTTGAGGACAACTCCAAGTTCTGCTACTGGAGAAACTCCATTCAAATTATCACACGGTTCTGAAGCCCTTATTCCGGTGGAATTTGAAGTAAAAAGCCCAAGAGTATTATTGGCGCAACAGAATCAAATTGACTGGATGGAAGGAAATGATGAGGAGCTAAATTGCAGCCTTGATTTAATTGAGGAGTTGAGAGATACGACAATCATCAGGCAAGAAGAGGTGAAGAGAAGAATGGCGAGGCTATTCAATAAAAATGTAAGAACCAAAGAGTTCGCTGTTGGGGATCTAGTCCTGAAGAAAATAGATACAGCAGCAAGAGCTGGTTCAGTTGGAAAGCTTAACCCAAACTGGGCGGGGCCGTTTGTGGTGAAGAGCGTGCTTAAAAATGGTGCTTACCATCTTCAAACTTATGAAGGAATAGAATTGTCTCATTCATGGAGCGGAGATGATCTCAAACACTTCTTTTCTTAAATGTTCGTATCAGATTCACTCATTCTTTTTCTCACTTTTTCTCTCTCAAATGTCACGCAGGTATTATCAAAGCATTCGCAATACGAGTGATGGGTGACAAGTTTTAAGGATAAGTTATTTTTTGAAAAGCCAAAAACCTGTCAAGTGAGACATCGACGGATCCTACTATTTTCCCCCTCGACTTGTTAGCTCGACGTGTGATTCTGCCAGGACCACAGATGTCGGGGAGATTTCGAATCTGTGTAGCAGTAGCTCGCCAAGTTTGAGCGGTGGAAGTTTAGGATACCGGGTCCTTGCTGACATCTGGCACACCTCAGCATTTCAAGGGGGTCTAGGTGGCTGGCTCAGCTCTGTCATGCATTAGGAAGGACATTGTTACGACCTTAATGATCTTTCAGGGAAAGCAATGTCGGTATAGCCTCCGCGGCATGACCACACCTGCCCTACCGATCATTTTGGTCTGTAACTCTCGAATACTCGTTGAAGCGTGGTTAGGTAAGGGGCGGTCAGAAACACCCATGACCGTCGCCTGAACCTTGGATTGACATGTTTGCAGTAAACTCGGTAATCCTTTTAAAAAAAGCAATGTCGGTATAGCCTCCGCGGCATGACCACACCATCCTTTTGGATCATTTTTGAGATCCCTTTTTTCCATCTTCTTACTACAAAAAAAAATCTTATTCATCCCTTTGTACTGGGATCGGGCGGTCAGAAATTTATGAGACCGCATGTTCTTCTTTCCTACTTTCTCCAAAGAGCGATTTGAGTCATTTACGATCGCCAGATATAACTTTTTCAGGATAATTGAGGCCGCTATTCAGAAATCTCTTATGCCAGCTTGATAGAGATCGGCCCGATCTCGGAAAATTTGAGATTCCAATATTTTCTGCTACTCAAAGCTATATGGAATGATCATGATACTCTGTTCCTCATCAAGTGAAAGTTGGGTTTTTCTTCAAAAGGGGCGGTCTAAACATAATGTGATCGCTGAACTGGAGAATCCATGAAGAGCTATCGTTTTCCTTTTCAAATAATAATCTTGGTCATCAAGGGGTCAACAAACGGGTTTCCTGAAAGTCATTTGGGCGCCGATCACCCAGAGTGTAATGAGTTCAAAACATCTTCAAGTTATAGTTTCCTTATATTGCAATCTGTGTAATACGAGACCGCACGACTATTATGGATAAGTTGGCTATTTTCTGACCACAGTTAAGTTGCTGAATTTCTTTTAGTGATCTGATTATCTCAAGATCACAGAGTAGTCTTGTGTATATAAATTATCGGTTTTTCCTTCAAGGTCTTAGTATTTTTTCAAGAGATCGCCACCTGAAGTTTTTAATGTTGATATAAAATTGTGACAAACCTAGGGCATTGAGATCGAATGCCGATTATAACTCAGAAGAACAAATAAATATATACATCAAAAACAAGTTCACTCAGAATCAAGCAGGAATCCAATTTTTATATATTCTCTGAAATATCTATTACAACGAGACCGCTCGATCTCCAAAAAAGAAAAAATGAATATCATTACAATTCACTCTCTTTTTGACCTTTTAGAGGACCGCCCACTCGAGGGGGAAGAACCGGTCTCCGCAGAAGATTCTTCTAAACTATTCCCTGGAATTCTAAATCCAGAGCTTGAGCTCGAACTAGAATCTAGGCCAAGGGTATAGCGGCTTCCACTTTCTTCGTCCTCGATCACGACATTTTCCTCTTGGCCTGCGGTCTCATCAGCAGCATCAGCAGACTCATCAGCAACATCCGCGGTCTCTTCAGCAGTCACAGATTGTTCTTCAATTCTTTGTGCTGCATCAGGGAAGAGATCGGCGAACGAGATATCTTTGAATTCTTCAGTAAATCCACCGCGGTTACGAACCTCATCCAGCACCTGGTCGGCGGTCTCTTTTATATGGTGCATCAAAGCCCTCTGGAAAGTTGGATTCTCAGGGTCATAAGCTGCTGTTTCAAATTGCTGCAAAAGAGATATATGTTAGACCGCGCGATCATAGGTAACATGTTCATAAAATATAAGTAAAATTCTCACTTTTCTGTCTTCTTGCAAGGCAGTTATTTCGTCCAGAGCGCTGCGAAGAGACCGCCCCATATGGTGATTTAAGATTGTACTTCTAGCGGTCACTTGGGCACAGAGGTCGGGGAGCGCATCGGTCTCGATATTCAATATTTCATTTGTATTTTTTCTCCCGTACAAAGCCGAAGTGACCGCGTATGCGTGACAGGTCACCTTCCCGCTCCACAAGGGCAGATCAGTGGACACCTTCACAGACTTTCCTTTGGCCGCCCATTTGAGGAGGGGTTTTCCTTTGATGTCCTTCATTTTTCTTTTAAAACCCACCAAGGGAAAAACTCGCTCGGCGGTCTCAGAAGTAATGCCGAACACGTCGGCCTCACGCTTCAGCCTCCTCTCCCTCTGAGTAAGAACTTCTGCAGCTGGGGAGATAGGATCTTGTACAGGGACCGCAAAGGTCGCTAAAAATAAAAAAAAAAAGGTTAGGAAAAACACACAAAACATGAAAGGAAATTATTCGAGACCGCAAGAAAAACTTACTTTCAGCTGGAGTGATCTCGGCGATCTCGGGCCAGATCGCTAGATAATGAACAAGATCGATCCTCTTGCCCGCCAAGAAAGCCAAGATTTTCTGCTCCTCTTCTGAGACCGCTTTTATCTTCTTAAAGATGCTGTCAGGTCGCGGAGAGGGCGAGTTCTTGAGACCACCAAGGTCACCTTCGAAGACAAGAAATCTCTCTGTCCAGAAAGAGATTTTATTAGGAAGATTCAGGATTTTTATTCCATCTGCTGAAAAGTACATCAACCCTTTAAACTCTTCCTTCTTTCTGCCTTCCTTCAAAATCTTCGCGGTGAAGGTTGCGCGGAACAGATTCATTGTGAATTTCACTCTTTCCGATCTCAAGTAATTAATGAAGACATTAACTAGACCGATGGAGTTCGGAGCCAACTGGGCGAGCACGAAGCCATAATATTCCAAAATCTCTAGCCATTCCCATGAGAGGGGAATCCTCAACCCGTTATCAAAGTGATAGATGGGAATAATAAACTTTTTCTCCTCCACAAAGTTCAACCTTTCTTGTTCAGTTGGCGGTCTCACAACTACCTGAGTTTGGATCATTATTTCTTTATGAACTCAATATATTCATCCTTCGATATGCGACCTTGTTTGTGATCGGCATTCAGGAAGATGGTGGCAGAAGAAGCACGAGCGGACACCATTTTTAGCGATCGCTGAGATCGGTGCTTAGAGCGCATTCAAGAAAGCATAAAATAAAGGTCATGAAGACGGCTATTTATAGAAGACGAAGGGTCATTTCGTAATCATTACCTCTTGAAGATCGCCCAGCAAAAAATAATCAGATCGCTCGACCTGTGCAAAGTTATGTGAAAGCATACTATGGTTGGCGATCTCAATCAATAAAAACACAGCAGCAATACAAGCAACCCAGGCATAAAGAGATCGAAACTTTACAAATCAAGGCCGCACAAAACATTAAAATTAAAACAGCCACACAAATATATGGAAAAATAATAGTAAAATTTTACAAAATATATTGTTTAAATCCAGAGACCGCTCGGTCTCAAATTAAATGTTCATCTCCTAGGAGGCCTGTTTCTCCCTATATGAGCTGCGACATCTTGCATGTCGTTCACTGCGGCCATAACCGACACCAAGCTATGATTGGCCAGCATTGCAGATCGGTGAATTTTCGACATCTCCTTGTCCACCTGCTCCATAGGGATCAGTACAATTTCAGGTTGCGGTCTCTCCGTTGGATGATCGCTGGAGGTACCCGGTCGCATCAGCATCTTTCCATGACCGCTCCTCAGCCTCTCATTCTCCGCGGACAGCGCCGCAGCGTTCCCCCTGTAGTACTCAGCCTCCTTTTCAGCCTTCTTAAGAGCTCGCACGATCTCTGCAACCCTCAGATCGCATTCTTCTCGAATCCTCTTCTCATTGGTGCGCAATTTACCTTCGAGATCGCGAATCTGATCATTCTGAGTTCGCTCCCTCATCAGCATAGAGCGAACATCCTCGAACATTGAGTTAAGGATGTTGGTTAGCTGAGGGGAGATCTTGATGTGCTGAGGAAGTTCTCCCTCCTCGATCTCAGCCTCATGGTCATCTGCGGTCACAAGAGATGGGTTATTTCAATCACGAACATACTATCAGATAAGCTCTTTAAATAAACAGAAAGAGTACTTGGAAAGAAATTGAGACCACAGTCACGTAAAGCTCTCCTGGTATTTTTAGTGACCGCGGGATCTGCGGTCAGTGAAAGGCGATCTGATCCCCTTAAACGCTCCAGATCCATTCTTTCCAAATCTCTTTTCTGCGACTTTTCTCCCTCTTTTCTTCTTCTTTTCAATTCTTCATTGCTCAAGAGGATATCATCGGTCTCAATAAAGACGATCTCACACTTTCTTTCAGGAGAAACAGAACGAACTATAGGTAATGGAAGGAACTCAACTGACTGGGGAATCGTTTTATGCTTACCAGCTCGCAAAATCGAGACCGCCGCCGCACGATCTGCTGCAGCCTTGTTCAAATGATCTCCCTGAAGAGAGTCGTCTAGGAAACCGCTAGAAAGTGCAGCTTTCTCCTTAGCGATCTGCAGCTTCTTCGCGATCTCCTCCTCAGCGTTTTTGTCCTCCGTAGTCTGCAAGACCACATCCTTTTTCCTCTCTTCAGCGATCAGGGCCGCCTTTTCCTCAGCAACCCTGACCGCTTCCTTTTTCCTCTCCTCGGCGATCAGAGCCGCTCTCTCCTCAGCAACTCTGACCGCATCTCTCTTCCTTTTCTCCTCGGCGATCAGAGCCGCTCTCTCCTCAGCAACCCTGACCGCCTCCTTTTTCTTCTTCTCTTCCTAGACGGTCTTAGCCGCCTCTCTCTTCTTTTCTTCTTCCTCTCTTTCTTTTCTCTCTTTCTCCTTGTCTTTCTTCTTCTCCTCATCCTCTCTCTTTTTCTTCTCCTTCTTCTCCCTCTTTTCTTTCTTCTCTCTTTCTTCTTTCTCCTTCTCTTTCTCTTCTTTTTCCCTCTGTTCCTCTACCTCTTTCTCTTTCTTCCTCTTCATCATCTCTTCCATTTCCATCTTTTTCTTTTCCTCCTCCTTTGCCTTGATAGCTGCGTCAGCGATCTCCTTCTCCCTGTCCGCGATCTCCTTATCAACAACGGCATTTCTGAGAGCTGAAGCCTCTAAGGGATCCAACACCTGCAATGATGAAAAAGATGAATTATTAGAAGAAACCTCATCAAGGTAGGCGATTAATCCAGAATCATCCTCTCTTGACAAAGTTGAGACCGCGGGAAGGAAGAGGGGATCGCCCTTAGCATTCAGCTTCTGAAACTCCGCAGAGTCTTCCAGATCGACAGATTCAGGAAATACGGTCGCCCCCATGGCGGTCACGTCTTTTTCTTCCTCATTCTTTCTGCTTCTCTTATAAGTCAAACTAGATGGACTTGAATCCTTTCTTTTCCTGCCCTTCGCAGCGATCTCCTGGTCAGCAATCTTCTGCCTCAAGGATTCGGCCTCGGCTTTCTTCTAACGAAGCCCAGCCAGAATGACCTCGGTAGAGGCGGTCTCAGGAAGTTTGGAAGATGTTTGATCCAGCGCCTCCAGGGATTTCTGACAATTAAAAGAAATGGAAAAGTCAGGCAATTTCCATACAGGATCTGAAGAAGTATTAGACGGTTCAGAAGCAATAGAGACCGGCACAATCGAACCCTCAGGAAGCTCAGTTTTCTTTAACGGAGATCGGGCGGTCTCCTTTGAAGTGCTCGCTTTCGTTAAATTTTTTGGCGCTTTCTTTCCTTTCTTCGAGCTGACACTTTCCTTTTTCCCAGGAGAGTTCGCTTTTGATGGAAGAGCCTTTAAGAGATCGAGCATAGTCATCTTTGCAAGAAGATCGAACCTGCCCAACTATCAAAGACCGCTCAAGGACGGGGATATCTCAATGTCTTGCAGAATGGAGGTTTCAGCCGGTATTTATAGACCAAGTCGCATTAATGACGGTCGCGGTCTCAGCGGTCAAAGCTTACATTTTAGAAGTTCCAGGTGCAACTTAAAAATATGCGGGGATTATGTTTGCCCAGAAAGCCCGCGCCCTCCTCTAATTGATCAGTTTTCCCGGTCTCAGCGGTCTCCATTTAAGTGATCGCCCAGATCGCCAGCTGCCTCCTCAACCGGGATTTTTCTAAGTACCGAGCGGTCAGGGTAGTGCATGATCGCCAGCTTAAGCGGTCTGATCTTTTTTCTTTTTTTTGTTACTTGTACCCCTTTTCCCTGCCCCGGCTCTCCTGTACCCCGGGCAGCCCGTAGTTTTCAGTTCTGCCCGTTTGGGCAGCCCCCTCGTCTATAAATAGAGGGGTAGGGGTACCAGAAAAGGGACCTTGGCTCTGAGGCTCCAACTTACAACCTGTGTAAACGGTCTCATTTCTTCGTGATCGCCATTTCGTGATCGTTTTCCTTTTGTTCCAGCATCTTCTGTCTTAGTAACCTGCACTTCGCAGTTTTCTCCCATCCCCTTTAGTGTGAATTTTGGAGGTACCATTTTTGGCACCAACAAGTAGTAAAAGTAAAAGGGAGTTTTCGACTTAGCATAAGAAAAAGAGTTAGCACAAAAGTAACAGCAGGATTTTACACAAAATATCCAGAATAAAAAAGTGCTACTCAACAAATAGTCTGAAAACAAAAATGACAAGGATAAAACATATGATAATTCTACTCGTCTAGTAGATCATCAGCATCCATGTCAAATACTACTCTTTCTCCTCCATCTCCACCATAGCCTGCAAGGAATTTCATGAGTTAGAAAACTCTATGAATTCATGAACATATGCAGTAACGTAGAAAGAGAACTAGCTCTTACATAAGTGAGCTTAGAACCTGTAGCAATGGTGAAGTAACATCGTCAGCATCTCTATCGAGTCTAGCAGGGACCAGTCTAGTGTTGATTCTGTAAATCAACCATTATCATATCCATTAGTGATCATTATGTGCTTCATCAACAAAAGTTGAATGATATGACACAACAACGTTTGCAACATTATCAGGTGTGGAATAATGTGCTATGATCATCAATGTTAGATAACCGACTACAATGACTTTCTATTCCCAGTTGAATAATTTTCGAATCAACTTACAATGAGAAAGATGCTTAGTTATCAAATGTGGAATAACAGGCATCTAACCATCTTGGGTTTTCATCAAGAAATTATTTGGGGTTTTCAGTCTGTTATTTAGATGCTTGATTGTTGCGACTATAGGTTCTCACTGTCAAAACATAAACTGCGGAGGAAAGTTTCATATTTCAATGAACTTTAGTCCCATCTCCCCCGATATTTTTATTGTGAGAGCTCTACTCAAGCCTTTGGTCAAGGCGTCTGCAACATTATCTTTAGATCTCACATCAATCAGGGTCATAATCCCTTGACTTGTTAGTTAGGTCAACCAGGATTGTTTCAGCCTGAGATGCCTTCTTTTGCCATTGAACAAAGTGTTCGTAGCAGTCGTTTTCGTAGCCTGATTGTCACAGTAAATTGCAATAGAACTCATTTTCAGGCTCGATAAAGGAATGTCCATCACCAAATCTCTTAACCACTCTGCTTCTTCGCCTGCTGCAGCAAGAGCGTAGAGTTTGGATTCCATAGAAGAGAGTGCAATACAAGACTGCCTCTTGGACTTCCAGGCTACAGCTGCTCCTCCTAGTGTGAATGCAAACCAACTAGTGGACTTGCTATCGTTTAATTCCGAGCACCATGATGCATCAGAATAACCTTCAAGAACTGAAGGATGACCAGTATAAACTAAAGCATACTTTTGGGTGTGCTTTAAGTATCTCATGATCCTATCTAAGGCGTTCCAATGGTCTTGGCCAGGATTACTAGTGAATCTGCACAACATGCCGACGTAAAGGCTATGTCAGGTCTAGTGCAGACCATAGCATACATGAGGCTACCAAGTAGTTTAGAATAATCTAACTGTCTAACCATAGCTCCTTCATTGGGCTTTAGGCGGTTAGTGTAGTCGTATGGTGTCTCAGATGCTCTACTGTCACTGTATCCCCACGTGTCCAACATGGACTGTATATAGTGGCTTTGACTTAGGGAGATGCCAGTCTGCCCAAAGAACACTTGCATGCCTAGTATAGTGTTAGCTACACCTAGGACTTTTATGCTAAATTCTTTTGTTGGAACAACCCTTTTACTGTTTTGGGCTAGGATCACTTTGTACTGATTAGGATCAGTTGACCCCATTGTATAGTTTAAGGGTCAAGTCTTTAGGCTGATAAACTAGCTAGAACTTAAGATTAATCTAAGGTTTTCAGCGTTCGACGAATGACTAGCAGCACTCGACAAATGGCTTTTGGCGTTCGACAAACGTCTAGTATCGTTCGACAAACTGTTCTAAGCAGACTGAAGTATTACAGCCAGTTACAACACTGGACATTTACTGATCAGCGTTCGACGAATGACTAGCAGCGCTCGACAGATGGCTCTCAGTGTTTGACAGTTTTTTTTATATAACAGCGCTCGACAGTTTTCTAGCCAGTGTTCGACATATTCTGGACAGCGCTCGACAGATGGCTCCCAGCGTTCGACAGATCATTTATTGAATTCCAGATTTATTATCTGTCACATTCTATTCTGTCCTAACAGCAAAACGACGACTATAACGGATCTATTCAATATCTTTGGATATATTCTGACAGATAAGGAAGGATATTTAAAACTCAATTAATATATTCCTTTCCTTCCTTTTTCCCGGACAGGAATAGCCGTTGACATTTAATGAAAAGGAATCTTTTCACGACCAAGGAACAAAAGGACCTGGCAGAGTCGTTTGAGCCTTGTTGTTATTTCCAAGAATGTCAACAGAATTCAAAAAAAAAAGGAGAAGGGATATATATATAGACAAAAAGAAGAAGAAATATAGAGACATATACAAGTAGTAATTTTCTTCTTTTTCTCTCTTCGACAAGCAGCACAAAAACCTCAGAGAACATCATCAAGAGGATTTTTACTCAGAATCTGCTGCAAAGATAGATCTTCTAAAAAGGGCAACAAACAATCTGAAGAACCTATTCTTCCAGATCAATCTGCTACTGGAGATCTTGGTTTTTCAAGAGAAAGCTTCTCCATCTTCTGTCAACTAATTCAATCAGACAGGGGGAGCTTTACAACAACATCCACTAGAATCTTCTCTCAGCATCTTGACAGAGAAGAACACTACAAACTCTTTCTTACCTCTCTTGTACAGGGTCATAACTCCCTTCAAAAGTTAATCTTGGTGACAGGGCACCTTTGCAAAAACCTGCACCTTGGTTAGAGCACCTTATCAACAGCTCACCTGGTGTGTGGACACCTTATCAAAATCACCTGGTGTGAGGGCACCTTATCAACAACCTCCTAGTGGATTCCTACCAAGGGTGGTAGAAGAGTAGACGTACCCAGTTTTTTTTGGGGAACTACTATAGCTCCTTGTGTCGTCTGTGGTTAATTATTCTTTGTGCTTGTGCTGTTTGATTTCTTTTATTTACCTTTTCTGTTTATTCAATTCTCACACTAATTACACTTATATATATATATATAACACTATTTTAATTCCGCTATAAAACTAAAGAAAAATTTTAATACTCTATTCACCCCCCCTCTAGAGTAATTTAAGATCTGACCTCCACTTTCAATTGGTATTAGAGGTAGGTTGATTCTTTACAGACTAACATCTGAATCACAAAGATCAACCAGATCTTAATTTGTCTAGAGCTCCTTTAACCAAGAATTTTATAACATTCAAAACTCATGGCACAAAACAAGGAATATTCTAGCACAAGACCTCCCATGTGCAATCTCAATAAGTTTGCACTATGGAAAGCAAGGATTAGGCTTTATATGAACTCTATTGATGAGGAGATTTTCAATGTTATTCTTACAGGACCTCCAGCACCTACAACAACAACCAACACTACTGCAGCAACAGACAACACTGCTGTTCCACCTCCTGAGTGGACTGAGGCTCAGAAGAAGCAAAGAAATGCAGATGCAAAAGCCATGAACATTCTAGCCTTAACTATGTCAGATGACATATTCCAGAAAGTTGTTGAGTGCACCTCAGCAAAAGAAATCTGGGAATCACTCAACAACATGGTGGCAGGTTCAGTAGATGAAAGGAAAGATAGAAGATCCCACCTGATCTCTCAATATGAGAACTTCAAGAAGGGAGAATCAGAAAATGTTGCTGATATGTACAATAGGCTCAGCCTCATAATAAATGAGCTGAAGTCTCTGGACAAAGTGATCTCACTCACAGAGATCAATGACAAAATTCTCATGTGCTTTCCCAGCACATGGGACTCCAGAATCTGGCCAATCAAAGAAGCCAGAAGCCTAAATGAGATCACCACTGAAGCCTTGTTGGGCAAGCTCAAATCTTATGAGCAGCTTGTCAAGAGTAGGGAAGTTGAAGAATCTACCTCATCCCCAGCACTCAAGAAGGAGAAAAGCATAGCCTTCAAAGCTGCAGAAGAAGAAGGACCAACTCCTAACAAAGAGGAGTTGATGAGCTTCATAGCCAAAAGATTCTATAATATGGCTAAGAAAGATTTCAAGAAGAAGTCGTCCAGAAGCCATGACAAGCCAAGGTATGACAAAAATCATTCTAATGAAATTATATGTTTTGGTTGCAGGAAGCCAGGACATATTGCTCCTTGATGTCCAGAAAATCAAAACAAAAAGGACAGAAAGGAGAGAAAAAGAGAAAAGGAAGAAAAGAAAAGATCCAGCAAATCTTCCTCCCATTCACACAAAAAGAAGGGAAGAGGATTTGTAGCAACATCCTGGAGTGAAACAGAATCTGAATCAGAATCCTCATCTGGTTCTTCTGATGAAGAAGAAACAAAAGAAAATAGCCAATGTCTAATGGCAACTTATGACTCAGACTGTGAGTCACAATCTGAATCTTCATCAAGCTCCAATGATGATGAAGAAGAAAAGAACTTCTGCATGATGGCAATCAATGCCTCAGCCAGCAAATCTGATGAAGAAAATTTAGAATCAGAAGAAGAAAATGATGCAGATCAGGTAATGTCTGATTTTGATTTTACTTCAGATGAATTCAAAGCTGAATTCAAAGTCCTTTGCTCAGATCTACTCAACTCTGAGAAAGAAATAATCTCACTCAGATGTAAGATAGCTGAAATGAAAAAGATGGGTGAAGAAAATGCAAATCTTAAGAAAGAATTGGCTGCCTCCAGAGAACACATTATTCTCATTGAGAATAAACTTTCTGAGGCCAAGAAATTTGAAGAATCCCTAAATGGGAGAAGTATCAAACTGATGGACATCACAAGCACAGTCAATGCTAGACTTAATAATAGCAAGCTGGGCTTGGGTGCCTCATCAAGTGAACCATCTCTGATTAAGAGAAATATCCTTTCCTCACCTATAAAATTTATTTCTGCTCAAGGCAAAGAAGATGTAAAAAGAGATAAAGATATTTCAAGCAAGTCTGTTAAGGATAAAAGAATTCAAAAGAATTCGTCGAACGGAGATCGACAAAAAGGTTCAAATTTGTCGAACGGAGCTCGACGAAATCTGAAAATAGATTTTCAGTATAGTTATCAGATGAACAATAGTCGACCAATTTATCCAAATCTGTCGAACAGATACTATACAGAAAATACTAGAAATCTCACTTCCAAACAAACTAAAAATCCTTTCACTGACTGGATAATACCTCCAAGGAGATATCATCCACAAGGCTATAAGAGCCAGCCTGAAATGTCATTTATCTCTGAATTTTGTGGTAACACAAAAGGACCCAAGGTAGTCTGGGTCAAAAACAACTAGTTTATGTTTTTGTCTTTGCAGGTACTTGGCCATCCAAGATTAAATCAAAAATGGTACTTGGATAGTGGCTGCTCAAAGCACATGACAGGAAACAAGGCCAATCTAAAAAATTACAAGGCACAGCTTGGACCCAAAGTGATCTTTGGAGACTCCAACTATGGTCAAACCAAAGGCTTTGGTCAAATCAAGGTTGGAGCAGTAACATTCAAAGAAGTCACCTATGTGAAGGGTCTGAAGCATAACCTCATCAGCATAAGTCAGTTATGTGATGAAGGTTATCAGGTAACCTTTAATAAATCAGAATGCATTATCAAGTCATTTGATAATGTCATTGTCTTATCAGGTATTAGACAGGGTAATATATATTTAGTAAATTTCAATTCCTCTAAATCAGAAATTTGCCTGTTTAATGAGCTAAGCAAACCTAGTGAACTATGGCATAAAAGATTAGGACATGTAAATCTCAGAACAATTGCCAAGCTATCTAAAGATAATCTAGTTAGAGGTTTACCATCAGGATCATATAAGAAAGAAGGTTTATGCAGGGCATGCCAGCTAGGAAAGCAAACCAAAAATAGTTTTAAATCCTTATCTAAAAGTGATTCACCTAGAATCTTATTCTTGCTACATATGGACCTTTTTGGACCTATAGCAATAAAGAGTTTAGGAGGGAAGTCTTACACTCTAGTTATTGTAGATGACTTCTCTAGATTCACTTGGGTATTCTTTTTGAGAGAAAAGTCAGATAACTTTAAAGTTCTTACAGACTTTCTTAAGAGCATACAGATTGAATACTCTACTGTAGTTGCATTAATCAAAAGTGATCATGGCACTGAGTTTGAGTCTCTTCTTATGCAAGAATTCTGTGAGAAGGAAGGTATTAGACATTGCTTCTCAGCTCCTAGAACTCCTCAACAGAATGGGGTAGTTGAAAGGAAAAATAGAACCCTAATTGAATCAGCAAGAACATTGCTTGCAGATGCTAATTTGCCACTATCTTTTTGGGCAGAAGCTGTTAGCACAGCAAACTATGTTCTGAATAGAAGTTTGATACAAAAACTTAAGGGTAAAACTCCCTATGAATTACTTAAAGGGAAGAAACCTAAAGTTGACTATTTCAGAACTTTTGGTTGCAGGTGTTTTGTTCATAACAATGATAAGAAATATCTTAGAAAATTTGAACCAAAATCTGAAGAAGGAATTTTCTTAGGATATTCAATAGTTAGCAAAGCATATAGGGTATTTAACAAGTCCTCTCTTAAGATAGAAGAGTCCATGCATGTTTCCTTTGATGAAACTAACATGTTTTACAAGGAGAAGAACTCTTCTACCAAGAATGCTTTGCAGGTACCAACTCTGTGTGAAGAGCTTGATGGGCTAAATCTACAGTCAGGAGATTCAATGCAACCATTAGCTCAAAGTCTTGAAGATAGTGAAGAAGAAGATCATTCAGATCTTAATGATTATCAGAATCATGCAACAACAGAACATCCTCCACAGGATACAGTTACTGAGCAAAATTCCCAAATAAATATCACTGCAGAATTAACTCCAACTGTTGACCACATCACAGTTAGAGATCACCCAATTTCACAAGTGATTGGTGATATTTCTGCAAGTGTTCAGACAAGACATCAACTGTATCAAAATCAGATGCATACTTGCTTTCTATCACAAGTTGAACCTCAAACCATAAAAGATGCAGAACAAGATCCAAATTGGATTCTTGCAATGCAAGAGGAACTGAACCAATTTGAAAGAAACAAAGTTTGGGATTTGGTTCCAAGACCAAGAGGCCATCCAGTCATTGGCACCAAGTGGGTCTTCAGGAACAAACTTGATGATCAAGGAAATATTGTGAGAAATAAAGCAAGACTTGTAGCTCAAGGATACTCACAGGAAGAAGGCATAGACTATGATCAAACATTTTCACCTGTAGCAAGACTTGAAGCTATCAGAATATTTTTAGCATTTGCTGCATACAAACAATTTAAGGTATATCAAATGGATGTAAAAAGTGCATTCCTAAATGGAGATATCAAAGAAGAAGTTTATGTGGAACAACCACCATGTTTTATCTCTCCAACTCACTCTTCTTATGTATTCAAGCTTAATAAAGCTCACTATGGTCTCAAACAAGCTCCCAGGGCATGGTATGAGACCTTAGCAAATTTTCTATTGGAAAACAAGTTCTGTAGAGGCTTAGTAGATAAAACCTTATTTTTCAAAATACATAAAAATCAAACACTGCTAGTTCAAATATATGTAGATGATATTATTTTTGGATCTACTGATTCAAATTTATGCAAAAAGTTCTCTAAACTTATGCAATCTAAATTTGAAATGAGTAGCATGGGTGAATTATCATACTTCCTTGGTCTTCAAGTGAAGCAAACCACATCAGGAATTTTCATTTCCCAATCCAAGTATGCTAAGGAATTAGTAAAAAGGTTTGGAATGTCTGATTCCTCTCCCATGAAAACACCCATGGCCTCTAATGCTGTCATCAATGCTGATGAATCAGGGAAACCTGTTGATCAGAAAATGTATAGAGCAATTGTTGGCACATTACTATATTTGACAGCTAGTAGGCCTGATATAATGTTTGCTACCTGTATTTATGCTAGGTTTCAAGTTAACCCTAAAGAATCACATCTATCTTTATTAAAAAGAATTTTAAGATATATAAAGGGTTGTCCTAATCTAGGTCTCTGGTATCCAACAGCATCTGAATTTGAATTAACTGGATTCTCAGACTCAGATTATGCTGGATGCAGAGTAGACAGAAAAAGCACATCAGGAACTTGTCAGTTTCTTGGTGAAAGGCTTGTGTCTTGGTTTTGTAAGAAGCAAACAACTGTGTCCACATCAACAGCTGAGGCAGAATATATTGCTGCAGGCAGTTGCTGCTCACAAATTCTGTGGATACAAAATCAACTTCTAGACTATGGAATCAACTTAAATCAATCAATCATATTTTGTGACAATACTAGTGCAATAGCTATAGAACAAAATCCAATTCTCCATAGTAGGACTAAACACATAGAAATAAGGCACCACTTTATCAGAGATAATGTGGATAAAAATAAAATTTGCCTACAATTCATCTCCATTGATTTACAAAGAGCAGATATTTTCACCAAACCTCTGGATTAAAAGAAACACATCGTCTTTATGAATCAACTGGGAATGATAGATGGAGACTCAATCCGCTGAAAATTATATGTTCTAACCCAATTTTCGTCGAACGAAGAACGACAATATTTTTTTTTGTCGAACGATGGTCGACGAAAACCTACATCTTAAGAGTCAGTGAAGAAAATCCCATTTGTCGAACGGCGCTCGACGAAAAAGATTTTTTTTAAAAAAACTTTAAAGTCGGTTCGACTTCAGAATTAATTAGGTTTTGCCGAACAGCGCTCCTCGAATTCTCCTCCCTATTTCCTCGACTATATAACACCTATTTTACTTCATTCTAAGTTCGCGCCTACAGAAA
Source organism: Dactylorhiza incarnata (assembly GCA_033032865.1). Lineage (NCBI taxonomy): Eukaryota > Viridiplantae > Streptophyta > Magnoliopsida > Asparagales > Orchidaceae > Dactylorhiza > Dactylorhiza incarnata. Next base: position 23,295,816 of record JAWHQI010000001.1, on the reverse strand, counting down.
TCGTTTTCCTTCAGTTCCCTATTGCACTTGATCTTTCTCTTCTCTTGCAGGAACAATGGCGATTCCTCAGGCCTCTCTGCACCCAATGAAGTTTGACGCAGGTTTTGACATTGACATGGACTCGTTTGCACAGTCAGACCAAATCTTCAAGGATATTCTTCAAATGCTGGATGAACAACAACTAAGGAAATTTCTAAGCACTAGGCAGAAGATAGCTATTGCAGAGATAAAAGAATGGGTTTTCACTGCAAAACCAGTCGATGAAAGCTTGTCGGGAACAATCGCAGGTCATCATGTCTCTCTCTCCCACCATCCTTACTGAAATCTTTGGTCTTGCAAACGGTGAAGATGAATTAGACATAAGCTCAAATGAATTTGATGAAGCTTTAGTCAAAATGGGCCATTTGACTGGAAACCCTAGCCACATTCTGAAAAAGAACATGTCTCAGAACTACAAGTTCTTAGCAGATATTATTGGGAAAGTCCTGCTGGGCAAGACTTCTGGACATGACTATATCAGTAGGCACCAATTTCTATTAATGGTGGCCTTAATGGAGAAGAAGAAAGTCAACTGGGGATCAATCCTTTTTGACCTAATTAAAAAGAAGAATTCTACAGAGAATGTATGCTTTGGAAGAATCATAGGAATCTTCTTGCAGGAAAGGCATCCAAAACTTTTGGTGTCACCAAAAGTGACAATAAATGCCAGCAAGAGGCTGACCTCAGCACCCTTTGCTAAATGGGATAGAATAATTCCCAAGAAGAATACAGGAGCTGAGGCCTCCAGAAAAAGGAAAGCTTCTGAGAACACAAGGACTGATCAAGTCACTCCCTCTACACCTCTAGAAGATCCTTCCTCAGTTCCTCCTCACTCTCATATCCTCTCTCCTCCTGCTCAACAATCTCCTGCTCATTCTTCATCCCCTCCTTCAACTGCAATACCACTCATCAATGATATTCAAATCTTAACCGACCACATCAGTGATGCTCCACCACCACTATCTTCAGAACCACTACCTACCACACCTCCCTCTCCAATACACAATGAATATCACTCACCTATCCATTCTCCTAGTCCAATCCATCCAGACATTCATACACATACCACCAACATCAGTAATATCATTCCTTCAATATCCTCTCCATCCACATCACAACCATTCACTTGCCATCCACCCGATTATTCATCCCTCAACCTCTCATCTATTGCTAATCAAGTCTTTGATCTTATCCTTCCTAAAATAAGCCAGCTCCTGGATGCAAAACTTGCTCCAGTTATTCAGGCACTTTCTTCTTTATCTTCTAGGATAGCCTCTCTTCCCTCCTCCACTGCTGTCCCTTCTACTAGAGGCCTAGATTCAGGTTGCCCTGAAGCTAGGCAGGGGGAGATGTTCTATGAAGAAGCTCCAGCAACAGAAGAAATTCCAGAAGATGTTACAATTTTTGATACAGATACACAAGTTATAGAAGTAATAAATACTATATGCATTCATCCATCCTGTGATCTATATAGCTTATTATCAAAATTTGATGTCACATATACTTCAAGAGTATCACCAAAGGTATACATAGAGGATCTTTCAAAGGCTCTGATTTGCCTTCCTCAGAAAACTCATTCTGACATCATACAAAATTATATATTATCTATTACTTCATCCACTATTCAAGACAGTCCAATACAGGATCATTCTGCAGAATTTGAAGATGATCTTGCAGAATTCGTTGATGATTCACCAGCCCCACAAATTACTTCGTCACCTCCAATTCCTGTATGGAATGAAGAACCAATGCCAAGCTTTGATGAAATCTGGAGAGAAGCAGATGCAGAGTTTGACAAAGCTGAAGAAGAAAGATTAAAGGCTCGTGAAGCAATCAAGAGAATTGATGACTTATACAATTAGCCAATCTCATCTTTTGACTCTGAAGATGATGATGACTCCAGTAATTCTGATGATACATTCTCAAAGAAAAGAAAGAAAAGAACAGCTAAGTCAAAGGCTGCTCCCAAGCCCCCAAATCCAAATAATGATATTCCTTTGTACATTTTGTATAATGTTCCTCTTGATGAGAAAACTCCCCACTGGATGAAGTACTCCAGAAATGAGAATAATAGGAGGAAGAAATTCAAGAAAACTGGCTACATTTCTGACAAATCAGTCAAGTACAATCATCCTCCTCCTCCTCCTCCTCCAGCAGCTGGTGCAACAGGATCAACAGGTGTATCATCCTCCTCTCAGAAGCCAAGCTCTCAACATTCAAGGAGACCTGGTAGTTCTAGTGGTTCTCAAATCTCTAGATCAACCAGTGCTCCTTCCTCCAAGAAATCAGCTTCAATCTATCAAGGAAGTCAAACCTTCTCTTCCTCTTAAATATCTTCAGAATACAAATTTCACATTTCTGATGGATCTTTTCACAGAGATAGAGTACCTCAAAAGGTCACTCAAGACAAAAATGATTCAGAAGATATTTATTACTTTCCAGATCCAGAAGAAGAGAAAATGTGTCAGATGGCAAGACTGAAAGAAACAGTTGCATTTGCACAGATTAAAAAGGCTAAAGCAGAAGGCAAAGACTTCTCAAGTTTCTCAACCATGTCAGAATACAGAAGAAAAGAACTTGAAAAATACAAAACAGTTACAACATTCAATACTGAGGAATATATTGATATGCACCCAGAAGCATTTATCCCTCATGTCAAAGAACAGAAAATCATTGGTGCTCAAGAATTGTTTATCAGCAAAAATAAATCAGAAGACCCCAACAGGAAAATCATATTCAAGCCAGCTTCTCAGGACAAAAAGCCTTAAATAAATTGCTTGGTTATGAATGTAAAGTTTCTGAACTCAGAGCACTTATTTTTATCTGATGATCTTTTTTTTTGCTCTGTTTTGCTGCATCTATTTGATTTCTTGTTAAAAAGTATCCTAACCCAAATAGGGGGAGATTGTTGGAACAACCCTTTTACTGTTTTGGGCTAGGATCACTTTGTACTGATTAGGATCAGTTGACCCCATTGTATAGTTTAAGGGTCAAGTCTTTAGGCTGATAAACTAGCTAGAACTTAAGATTAATCTAAGGTTTTCAGCGTTCGACGAATGACTAGCAGCACTCGACAAATGGCTTTTGGCGTTCGACAAATGTCTAGTATCGTTCGACAAACTGTTCTAAGCAGACTGAAGTATTACAGCCAGTTACAGCACTCGACATTTACTGATCAGCGTTCGACGAATGACTAGCAGCGCTCGACAGATGGCTCTCAGTGTTCGACAGTTTTTTTTATATAACAGCGCTCGACAGTTTTCTAGCCAGTGTTCGACATATTCTGGACAGCGCTCGACAGATGGCTCCCAGCGTTCGACAGATCATTTATTGAATTCCAGATTTATTATCAGTCACATTCTATTCTGTCCTACCAGCAAAACGACGACTATAATGGATCTATTCAATATCTTTGGATATATTCTGACAGATAAGGAAGGATATTTAAAACTCAATTAATATATTCCTTTCCTTCCTTTTTCCCAGACAGGAATAGCCGTTGACATTTAATGAAAAGGAATCTTTTCACGACCAAGGAACAAAAGGACCTGGCAGAGTCGTTTGAGCCTTGTTGTTATTTCCAAGAATGTCAACAGAATTCAAAAAAAAAGGAGAAGGGATATATATATAGACAAAAAGAAGAAGAAATATAGAGACATATACAAGTAGTAATTTTCGTCTTTTTCTCTCTTCGACAAGCAGCACAAAAACCTCAGAGAACATCATCAAGAGGATTTTTACTCAGAATCTGCTGCAAAGATAGATCTTCTAAAAAGAGCAACAAACAATCTGAAGAACCTATTCTTCCAGATCAATCTGCTACTGGAGATCTTGGTTTTTCAAGAGAAAGCTTCTCCATCTTCTGTCAACTAATTCAATCAGACAGGGGGAGCTTTACAACAACATCCACTAGAATCTTCTCTCAGCATCTTGACAAAGAAGAACACTACAAACTCTTTCTTACCTCTCTTGTACAGGGTCATAACTCCCTTCAAAAGTTAATCTTGGTGACAGGGCACCTTTGCAAAAACCTGCACCTTGGTTAGAGCACCTTATCAACAGCTCACCTGGTGTGTGGACACCTTATCAAAATCACCTGGTGTGAGGGCACCTTATCAACAACCTCCTAGTGGATTCCTACCAAGGGTGGTAGAAGGGTAGACGTACCCAGTTTTTTTTGGGGAACTACTATAGCTCCTTGTGTCGTCTGTGGTTAATTATTCTTTGTGCTTGTGCTGTTTGATTTCTTTTATTTACCTTTTCTGTTTATTCAATTCTCACACTAATTACACTTATATATATATATAACACAATTTTAATTCCGCTATAAAACTAAAGAAAAATTTTAATACTCTATTCACCCCCCCTCTAGAGTAATTTAAGATCTGACCTCCTCTTTCATCTTTTATTAGGTCTGACTTAGCGTCATCCACTTTGGATTGATCAGACCCTAGAATGAGCATATCATCTACGTAGAAGCATATTATGGCGACTTTATCCGATCTATTACACATGTAAAGACATTTATCCGAGAGACTTGACATGAATCCCATGTTCTTTACACTGTAGTCGAACTTCTCATGCCATAATTTCGGTGCTTGCTTTAGTCCGTATAAAGACTTAAGTAATTTACAGACCTTTGTTTCGTGACCGTCTACAATGAAACCTTCAGGTTGACTCATGTAGATCTCTTCGGTCAGATCTCCGTTCAAGAACACAGTCTTAACATCCATTTGATGAACAATAAAGTTCTCAATAGACACAATAGCAAGGAGGGCCCTAATGGTTGCTAAGTGACACACGGGTGAGTAGACATCAAAATAATCTACTTCGCTTACTTGTGTGAAACCTTTAGCCACCAAGTGTGCTTTACACTTAGCTACGCTACCATCAGGTTTTAGTTTCTTTTTCAGAATCCACCTACACCCTACGGTTTTAGACCCCTTTGGCATATCAACCAACGTCCAGGTGTTATTCTGAAGTAGAGAATTCATCTCTTCATCAATAGCTTCTTTCCAGAGTAGGGAATCCCTGGATCTCTTCGCGTCCTTATAGGTGGATGGATCAGCCTCAACGTGGCAAGTGACAAAGTCACTATCGAAGGTTCTGTGAATTCGCTCTCTTAGAGAAGTTCTCCTAGACTGTAGGCCAGAGTTATCTACAGGAACGGAATAGGAGGTGCTCGGTACTGAAGTAGGATCATCTTCAGTAATAGTTACTTGCATTCCTGGGAGAGACAGGTTCTTATCCTTGAGGAACTTATCTTCAAAGAACACTGCGTCCCTAGATTCTATAACAACGTTATTAGAAATATCTAAGAATCTATCTGCAGCACTATCCTCAGCACAACCTAGGTAGACACATGTATTGGTCCTAGGTCCAATCTTAGACCGTCTAGGGTCAGGGACCCTGACATAGGATATGCAGCCCCAGGTCTTAAGTCTAGTAAAAGACGGAGGTCTCTTAAACCAAAGCTCGTAGTGTGTAACCTCTAACTTGGCATGAGGAACTTTATTCAAAATGTGATTTACAGCTAAAATTGCTTCTCCCCAATAAGCGGAAGGCATGCCTGCAGTCAGGAGCATAGAGTTTAACATTTCTGTTAACGTGCGATTTTTACGCTCAGCTATGCCATTAGACTGTGGCGAGTAAGGAGCAGTGGTTTCTGCAATGATTCCATGCTGGGCAAGGAAACATTTGAACTCACTGGACATCTATTCTCCTCCTCTATCACTTCTAAATCGTTTGATTTTCATGCCTAATTGGTTTTCTACCCTGGTTTTGAAAATACAAAATTTTTCAAACGCTTCATCTTTAGTTTTAAGGAGATAAATGTGACAAAACCTAGAACAATCATTTATGAAGGTGATCAAATACTTCCTTCCTCCTCTAGTGACAAAACTTTTGAAGTCACATATATCAGAATGTATTAGTTCTAAGGGTGTTGTGCTCCTAGTAACCGCACTAAAAGGTTTCCTAGTGATCTTAGTTTGAGCACACACTTCACATTTATCAGTTTTAACTGTAGTGTCTAAAGATATCTGGTGAGTTCTAGCAATTTGGAACATCTTCCTATAGTTTACGTGTCCTAGTCTCTCGTGTAGAGTCTTAGGGCTAACTAAGTTTGTTTGAACTTGTTGAACTATTTCGTTTGCTAGACTTAATCTGTACATTCTATTTTGGACGTAGGCATATCCAAAATAGTGTGAGTTAACTGACAGTGTTACTCTTCCGCTAAAGAAAGTAAAAGACATACCAGCATCACATAGTAAGCTAATAGACACTAAGTTAGCAGCTAAAGAAGGAATAAACATAACATTATTTAAAGTTAAAGTCTTACCTAAGGATAGCAGCAAAGTTGCATTCCCCACCTTCAGCACGTCAGCTGTCTCACCGTTGGCAACGACCACAGATTATCTTGCGCCAGTAAGACCTATCATCATAGTAGGGTTGTTGCAAACATGGCACGTTGCCCCGAGTCAAGGAACCACTCGGTACTGGCCTTTCCGTTTCCGACCATGGCGACAAAGTCGGATGGCTCAGTGAGACTAACCATGTTAGCATGGTTGCCTTCCTGTGGTGTATTGCCCTTCTCCTTACGAGGAAGCCTGCAATCAGATGCGCTGTGTCCCCACTTGTTGCAGTTAAGACACTTGCCCTTAAACTTTTTGATTTGTTTACTTGGGCCTGCAACCTGGGAGCTACTAGGGTTGGGCTTTTGCTTCCTAGGGTTCGGCACGCGTCTAGAGTTCATAATCATGTTAGCAGCAGTCTTCTGCTTGCTAACGACTTCTAGAGCGTGTCGAGTCCTATTTTCGTCCTCAATGCGTATAAAACGCTTGAGTTCGTTCAAGCCCACCTGCATCTTTTTGCGGTACATTTCAGTTTTGAAATTGTACCACGTAGAAGGCAACTTATACACAATTGTGCCAACAACTAAGCTATCTGGCAACGCAATGTTCTCACTATGTAAGGAATCTACTAAAACTTCAAAATTTGATACCTGAGGGAGAATGGCCTTTTCCTCATCGAAGGTGAACGAGTGGAACTTGTCCACCAAGTGCGCCTTGGACAGGTCCTCCTCCTGCCTGAAGTGCTCCTACAGCGCATCCCAGATTGCCTTAGCTGTCATCATCATCATGTACGTCTTCGCTAGATTGGAAGATAGGCAGTTCAGCAGGTATTCCCTGCAGAAGTCTTCATCTGAAACCCACTGTGACCCTTTAGCAATCCCTACGACCTCAGCACCATCAGACTGAACTGTGTAGAACACATTTAGAAACTTCATCCCGAACTGAGTATTCAACTTCCAGTCATTGAAATCAGTCGCTGTGAACTTCTCCAGCTTTATCATCGGAACGAGGGACGCCATGTTGTTCCCCTTCATCATTGTGCGCCCGACAGACGAGAACAAGCCACCAGACAGAGGAGTCAAAACTCTATAGCTAGCGCCGGCGGTAGCCAGGGCGGTAGCCTGGGCGGTAGCCTATTCTGCTGCGAGCGCCAGGCGCTAGAAGGTAGCGCTGGCGGTAGCGCTTAGGGCAGCACTTCCTGGGCTTGGAGACGGCGGCAGCGTGAGCTCCTGATGGCGGCGGCTGGGTGGGATCTGGAGGCGGTGGTGACGGCGTTGCGGTAGATCTGAGACGGAAACTTGCTGCGGGCTAGGGCAGCAGCGACAGAGGCGTCAGCGGCAGATCTGGACGACATAGGCGGCGGCGCGGTGGATCTGAGGCGGGAGGCTTTGGATCTGGCTGATCTGGCGACTGCGGCGACTGCTCACGGCAGAGGGCTCACGGTAGACCTCCTTCTTCGCGAACGGCGACGGAGAAGACGCAGCGAATGACAGCGACTTGCGATCTCTTCTCCAGGGGAAGGGCGGCGGCTGGGTGAGATCGCGAACTGCTTCACGCGAGCGGCAGCGACGGCGGCTGGGCGAGAGCGATCTCCTACACTCGAGCGGCAATGGCGGCGGGAGTGAACGGCAGCAAAGATCGTGATCTCCTCCTACGTCGATCGCGAGCGGCAGCAGCGGGAGAATCGCGAAAGCTTCGCGTGAACAGGCACCTCGCGGACAGGAGCACGGGAGCAAACCCTAGAGGGCTACTTTGAGATTATGAGAGGTTTGCTCGAAGCATCCGGAGGAGGATCAAGGTGGAATCCACTCCCCGTTGCCCCTAGCGGGTATTTATAGGGAAAACCCTAGGAGTACCTACGGGGATGAGTATTCGTGTACCCAACTGACCCGTTATACCTTCGAACCCGTTATTTAACCAAATAAACATTAACACTAATAGCAGTGCACTTTTATTACCGTTCAAATATTGACAGGATACGATGATGAAGCATAATTATGGGTGATGGTGAGTTCGAAAGTATCAGATATACACATGGGTATTTAATTTAATATTTTTATGTATTTTCCAGATTTTACTAATTGAATATTGCATTGTGATATTTTTTTCCATTCAGGTTTTGCTTGACTGTTTTACATTGGCTTCTGCGTATTTGGGTTTACGGATTTTTTTCCCTTTGTTTACTTCATTTGATTAAATGTAAATTATTGAGTGGTTCAATTCTTTCATTGCAAGTTACATTCGCATGCACAGTATTTTGCCCGCACAATGATTCACCCACACAATATTTCACCCAAACAATGTTTCGCCCGCACAATGATTCGCCCGCACAATGTAACCACTGGGTAAACATTGGAAACAATAATGAAAACGATCACTTTTACGCGCCTATAAAATGCTAGTTCCGATCTTGGTGAGATATGTTCTTGGTAGTTTTACGGGATGAAGAAATCCGAATTAGGCATACTTTATTCAACATAAATTGGTCTATATATAAACACGAACCCGTACGAACAAAAGCCCACGCACACGCCCGGCGCACACGCCAGTGTGCCCGAACCGCGTGTCCCAAAAGATGCGTCGGTTCGTACATGCACATCTCCTCATGGATTTGTTACAATAAATCGCACACAAGGTCATGACACGCGGGCGTGTGCAAAAACCATCGCACACGCCCGGTGCACACGCCCGTGTGTCCCAAAAGACGCGTCGGTTCGTACATGCACATCTCCTCATGGATTTGGTACAATAAATCACACGCATGGTCATGACACACGTGCGTGTGCCTCAGACCATGTGCCCTCAATAGTTGTACCCTTTGTGTAACACCCCACCCGTTGCACAGTATATAACAGTAGGTCCGGCCAGGACCCAACACCATTTAAAGTGAACAAGCATGAGGGTTACGTATTTAGTTACCCAACCAACAACATCTCAGAGTTTGCACAACAACAGAAGCATGAATTTATTATCTTGAACCAGAAAGCACATGCCCACAGTACAAAATAGGAATGACTGATATATATATATATATATATGAGTTTGGCACTCAGGCCATACAACTAAATGAGTTTCTCTTTACATTATTTTCAAACATCGTCACCCAGGCCGTCAATACATGAAGGAAAAACACTCAAAACACTTCGGCCTTTGAGGGCCAGCAAAATGCAACAGCAATTGGGGTTCCAAACCCGCTATTTCCTGCTCGCCTCGCCCGGACCTGTGAAGCACAATCCACCAAGCGGTGGGAAAACAGGTAACCGGTCAGCTTTAGCTGACCAAGATTATAACGACTCCACCCCATGCTCGGGGTGGCGGTTCTCTTTCCCTGCAAGCAAGCAATAACATCATATATTTCACAGATACGTTTAAGCACCGCATAGAAATATTCACCACATACGTCGACTCAGGGCCGCACGTATTGTGCTCTCAAGGCACGACATCCACAAGTCTTTTTTGAACTTGGATGGTCAAATTGAGCTTAGCCGTACACACGAAACTCTGGCATCTTCCAAAAGACAGCGTACCGAGGGGCTCCCTCACCACCGACCACTATGGGCGGGTTCAGATCCAGCTAGGTCCAGCTCAATTAATCATCGTGAACACATGATGCAGGTAATCTTTCACCTCAGCCCGACAACTAGAACACTGCACTGGGTCATCAAAATAGCCTCAAGGGCTATTTCTATACGCACCATGCGATATTCCATATCACTGGCACTAGCGCGGGCGTTAGCACAAGCGCGGGCGCTAGCCAACAGAACTCATTTCTGCCAGCTCTTTCAGGTATTTCCTGGAGGTAGCCTCCAGGTCTCCCTGTAGCACATCACAACACTCAAAACCCGAAAACAAGCATACATACTCAGAGTCTTCTCCGGAGTGCAACATAGCATATCAACATCACCAATCCAGACCATCCTGTCCAGATGGGCTTCACACAGTATGCCTATGTCCGTACATCGATCCAGACTCTATATGCAATTTTCTACGAGGTTACTCCATATCAACCCGTAGGAAGAGCCAATCCACTAATTAGTGGAAATCTTCCAGCTACTATGCGAATCAAAGGACTAGCATGTCCAGAGATTAAGCAGGAAAATTGTTACCCTTGCTGCTCATTTCGGTGCCATCAGACCAGGATTCCTCTCCACGGATTTGAATACGACACAAGAACACAAGAAGCCTTCTACCTCGGGCCTGCCTAGCCAACAAGACTTCCTTCCACTGATTTCTGCTTCCTAGCCTTAGAAGAGAGATAAGATCAGCAAGAACTTAAGAGAAAACTATGGCCTGAAGGCTATATATAATAAACCACTACCACCGGCACTAGCACAGAGGCGGTACAACTTAGCCGCTTAAGGATTCGTCGAGAAATGCATCCACTAACGCTAGCGCTATCGCCTGCGCTACCTTTCATCGACGAATTCACTTGTTCAACATGATTCGTCGGAATACATTCGTCGGGACACAATCATCGAGAAAACTACCGCTAGCACTAGCGGTACCACCGATGCTAGCACTCGACGACGCGTCTTGATGCTTTCGACGATACACACAAGCCCCTTCGTCGATACACTACCAATTCGACAATAATAGCTACCGCCAATGCTAGCCCTAGTGCCCGACACTAGCTCCATTGCTTAGTACACCGCGAATTCTTTGCACCTGAACACTGATGGTCTTACAATCCTCCCACCTTAAAAAGAATTTCGTCCCGAAATTCTAACGGTGCAAAAACTACAAAGTTACAAAAGTTAACTCTGTACCATAATGGAACAACTCAGGGAACTCCTCAAGCATGGTCTGCTCTCGCTCCCAGGAAAGCTCCTCACGCCCGTAATTGTCCCAGCAGACTTTGACCATTCTGATCGAATTGCTTTGTAATTTCTTGATTTCAGTGTCCTCAATCTGAATGGGCTTGACCCTGTTGGATCAGTAGGCGCCCTTAGAGGGGGGAGGTGAATAAGGGTTTTAAAACTTTTTATTATACTTTGAATATCTTGAAATAATAAGAGATTAAGACGGTGAGAAATCAAACAAACTAAGTAAATAAAATTGAGACATGTTTTATTAATATAAAATATGGGTTTACAAAAATTGATTTCTATAACACTAGAAATCGGTGGCGAATAATAATAAACTCCTTTTATTTTCTATCCCGACTCGCATCTGATGCGTGTCGGCAAGTGCACCGGTCGCTGTCAAGTAATAATTGTGGAGAATAAATTCCCCGGATGTCGGTCTCTTGAGGAATGCAGGATGGGTGAACGAATCGCGCAGTAATGATTGTTACACAAGCGTTCAACAAACACAAAGAGGGGTTTTTGGTTGGTTTTCCTAATCTTAGCAATAACAAAAGAAATGCGGGTCGAAAACACCGCTTCGCAAAGTGAGGTGGATGCAACGGCCGCGATGCCGTGCTTCGTGAGGCGGATGAAGTGAACTCAAGTGCGAGAGGGTGAGGGTCGCAAACACCTCTTCACAACCGCCGTTAGCTCTTGCTAACGCGGGTCAAACACCTTGCGTGCGGGCGCGAGTAAGTGAATGAGAACGGAGTGAATCACAACCAAACCATGAAGAATAACAAAGAGATATTCATTTCCATCAAAATAAACATCACAATATTCGAGTATTGCACGGTTCAAAGAGTACAATGGAGGAAAGAGGAAAGAAATAACCAATGGTGAAGACTAGCGGCCGTTCACGGCCGGAATGGTAGGTTGTCGGGCTACCTCCGGACTCGGGCGGACTATGCTTCCGGCGTAGAGAGCTGTCACGATCTCCCTACGTAGCTCCGTCGTCTTCGACTTCAGGTTCCTTCTTTTTCTCACCGGGCGGAATGAGAGAATGGTTGCTTGGAGGCTTGCGGACGATGGAGAACACTCACGGACAATGGAGGAAGTCTTGGAATGGATGGAGGAGGCTTCCCCTTGCGTAGGAGATGAAGTGGAGGCGTCCCACGGTGGAAATCGGCGGCGTACAGAACAGGAATCCCGCTCCCGGCATGAACCATCCGCCCTAAAATCGCAACATGCATTTAAATAGGCGCTGGATTAAATACTGCGCACGATCATTGGCGCACGACCAGTGGTCGTGCGCACTGGAATTCTGCGATCGTGCGCACTGCCTGGGTGGAACCTGCAAGATACGAAATTATAAAATAAAATGTTCGCACGACCAGTGGCGCACGGCCGGTGGTCGTGCGCACTGGAGTTGATGGTCGTGCGCACTGGAGCAAACAGAACTCGGAAATTAAATGGTAAGTGCGCACGAGCAGTGGCGCACGACCGGTGGTCGTGCGCACTGGCGTTGGTGGTGGTGCGCACTGCACCAAACAGAACTCGTGGAAAAAGGGTTAAGTGCACACGATCAGTGGCGCACGACCAGTGGTCGTGCGCAATAGAACCGGTGATCGTGCGCAGTGTTCCTGTGCAGAATTGCACCGGGAACACTTGTACGACTCCTATTCCCGCACAACCACAAATCTTGCCATTGAAAGTGGCACTTAACAGGACAAGAATACTACTAATGACAATAAGCACGAAAATCACACCAAAGTGGGCCAAGATGTGCACCTACCATGAATTATCAAATATAAACTATAACAAGGCTAAAGTGCGGAGAATTGACTAAATAACGGCCCGGATGAGTCCAAAAATGTGTATATGATCAGGACTCATCACACCCCCAGACTTAACTGTTTGCGCGTCCCAAGCAAACGAATCCGGCGGAGCGTGAAAACGATAATTGACATAGAGAATTACACAAAGGAGTACGGTGCGAAGTAACATACGCATGCAAGTAGAGAATTTAGTAGAAGGAGATTCTAGATATGCTAAATAATTTACAAGAGTATTAAAGCGTAATTAAAGATTTAGATGTACTCAATTGGTGAATTATGAAGAATTTGACGATCATGCCCGGTATGAAAGTGACGAGACACTGAGGCGGGTGTTGCAAAAGATCGGGGCTTAGGAATAACTCCGCTGAAATCCATCAACGTCGTGAACCATACGCTCGCCCGGTCACACTCTCTCCACGGCGCTAGCAAACTCGCAAATCAAATCAGTAGGACTTATAGGATTAAAACGAGGCTTAGGTTACGGTATGATATTCAAAGTTAAACACGGTGGCTACGCAACCCAAGTGAGCTAACGGAACGCTGCACCACACAAGACCAACAAACTATGCTCGTGTGACACACCCCCAGACTTATCCTGAAAACCAGGTGTGCACACGGCCTACGTCACAAAAACCAACAGATTTTCTGTTTTTAGCTCGGGAGGATTTTTTTCAAAATACTCTTTTTTTTTCTTTTACATATTTTACTTCTTTTATTGAACCCCCGGTTGGTTCAAAATCAGCAGAAGGACTTTATTTTCTCTTCATAACACAAAGATTCCACACACCACACAAGTTGAGACTTATGAGCGCAGTTAAAAACATTTTGGTTGCGGGAGTAGGATAGGCTTCAGGCTTTGGTGGATGAAGAGTGGCTGTACAAAGGAATGGTAGGCACAAAATGGGCTTGCAACGGTGAATGAAATGGACATGGAATAACAAAGCTCAAACTAGCCAAAGGGTGGCCTACATCATGCTTGACTCAACGAGTAGCTCTCACCCATGCTTCGAGAGTCGCTTGGGGCAAGTTCTTAGCCCACGAGAAAGATAAACCTTCCTCCCGACTCGAGCAACACACGACTAGCAACCGCACACACACAACACCGGGTTATCGTCAATTCCATACAAATTCACCACTTGAGTATATTAAATCTAAATTCACGCAGAAATACTAAAACATAAATTAGATGCATAAAGAAAATCTAGTTCTACACAAATTCTACCATAGCATGCGAAGTGACTAGAACACTACATGAGTCAACATCGCACTCCAAATAATAATTCCTGCGTTAACAACCTATTTCACATTCCAACCAAACTAGTTTAAATGGAACAACAACAAAAAGACAAGCACGCACTCAAGTGGGTGAAGTGGTGTGAGAAGAATGCAACGATGATAATGAAAATGATAAATAAAAAGCAACCTTCTAGTATGCAATGCAGCATGTGCACATTGGATAACAACAACCGCTCCCCCAGACTTAAGCTAAGCGATATATCTAGAAATTGAAGCAAAAAGAGGGGAGGAAGTGTTACCCAATGCTCAGAAATGAGCATACTAGACGATTGGCGTTTACGATCAAGACTAGTCCGCAGCATCCACACCATCGAACACAAAACCTGCAAGCACAAACTCAAAGCAACAAAAGCAAATACAAAAGCTGAACTAAAAGAAGTTAGAAAAAAGGAAATACGAAAACAGGAAATCTGGGTTGTCTCCCAGGAGCGCTTTCATTTAACGTCCTTAAGCTGGACCAAATACCTGTATTAGCAGTGTTTATAAAGTTCAGGAATTAAAAAGAAATCTCAAAAATAGTTCACCACAGCAAATAAAACACACATCAACTAAAAGCGCTCTTATGGTGTGCTTCTCCCATAGCACGTAGGCGGGAGGTGAAGGCTTTAGGGCCAGCACTGGTATTACCCAATGCTCCCCTAACCTCCGCCACCTTGCCACGGAGAGCGGCAGCACGAGCGTCGCGCAGAAGTTTTTCCTTTTTAAGTTTGGTGACAGTCGGAGACTGCCACCGTTGAGAGTTCTCAGATTTTTCCTCCTTAGAATCAGGTGGCGTCACTTCCGGCATCGTGGTGACTACCGGATCGGCCCAAGAGATGGAGCGCTTAGATAGTTTATTACATGATTCACCATAAGAAGATAAGTAATCAGCAACCCTAACTACATTCACGTCAACGTTTCCCGAACTGCCGTCTTCCTCCTTCTCGGAGTCGAATTCTTTCCGGAAGTCGACCTCTTCTTCCTCATCCGATTGGAGCTCCTCCATTCCTCCTTCACCTGTTTCTTGATCATGTATCTTTCCTGCACATCTTAGAAATTCATCAGAAATCACGAGAGGGGGAGGAGTGGATGTGTCAGCTGTAGCTTCGAGGCGAGTGGGCTGCAGCGCCTTGTTAGGTAGGAGAACACACCCCGTAGCGAAGTCAAGGGTGGCGCCGCTCTCTTTCAAGAACGGCACACCCAAGATAGGAATGGATTGATTTTCCTGGGGGCCCAACACCTGAAAGTCCGCGACCACAGTCGTCCCCTCAACTATTACTTCCACATTTCTCACTTCCCCCTCAGATTGGATAATAGTGTCGTTAGCGAGAATAAGCGATTTCCTTTCCTCCGTGTTCATCTCAAGTTGTAATTTCGCAACATCTTGCAGTGCAATGACGTTGCGGGAGGAACCGGAATCGCATAAAGCTTTTGTTTCAACCTTATTGATGGCACAAGAAATTACCAGCTCACTCGGTTCAACCTCTACCACATCCCCAAGACTCTTCCCATGATCAATTGGGTTCTTCTCCGTGTTGCTGGGAAGGGTCCCCTGCGATCGCTCAGTTAGCACTTGGGCCAATTGGCCCAACTGCGTTTCCAGGTTTCGCATGGATGCAGTTTGATTCACCATATTAGAGTTGGCCGCTTGCATGAACTTCTCCATCATTTCCTCCAAATTACTCTTTTTTTGGAATGGGGGACCTTGGTTATAATCCGGGTGTGGTGGCCTCGGTTGGCTCCCGGAGGCGTAAGCATCGTTTTGATGCTGCCCCGGTGCCCATCGTTGGCCAGGTGTGTTTGGATTCCACGAGAAGTTCGGGTGACTTCTCGCTCCCGGATTATAAGCATTATTGAAAGGCGCCCCCCTAGGCTGATTTCCTACATAATTAACAGATTCGTTCAAGTTCAAGTGTGCGAAATCACCTGCCACGTTGTTCCCCGAACACTCATACGCGTGGTGGCCTCCGCCTCCACATCCCTCGCAGGTAATGACAGCAGCAGTAGCGGATGGTGAGGGGAGAGAGTCGACCATGAAAAGACCTCGGCCGCTTCTTGGAGCATTTCTCCCTGCAGTCCAGAATGTACTGTGGGAGGCAGTGTCACGCAGAATTCGAAGGGCTTCTTTAGGAGTGTGGTTCATCAAGGTGCCACCCGCCGCAGCATCGATCATTGCCCTGTAGTTGGGCTCGATCGCAAAGTAGAACAATTCAACCACATTCCATGGTTGGAGCTCGTGGCCAGGGCAACGGCGAAGGAGATCGTTGAGGCGCTCCCATGCTTCAGCAAGGGTCTCTTGGTCAAGTTGGCGAAATGTGGCGATCTCCCGCCGCAAGCTTACAATCTTATCCACAGGGTGGAATTTAGCAAGGAACTTGGATGCGAGGGCATCCCAAGTTGCAGCAGTCCCGGGCGGAATGGAGTGGAGCCACACCTTTGCTTTGTCGCGGAGTGAAAAGGGAAACAGTCTAAGCTTGACCGTGTCGTCAGCAATCCCCGCATAGCGGAAGGTTCCGCAAATATCAGAAAACTCCGCCAGATGCAGATGCGGATCTTCGCTGGCCAACCCCGAGAACTGAGCGTTGTTCCGGATGATGTTTAAGATCGCAGGCTTGATCTCAAACTGATTATTCATAATGTTTGGCCCGAACCCCGGATACACACTCCCAGCAGTTGGAGTGGTGTAGTCCCTCATCGTGCGGGGTCGAGGCCTGACTGCCTCCTGCTCAATCCCAGGCTGATGTTCCCCCACGCCGGGCATTCTCGGATCAACATCATTTGGGTCTACCTGATCACCCATGGCCGCTTGTACAGCCGCAGCGCGCCTTCGCGCGCGAGCAGTTCGTTCGATTTCTGGATCAAAAGGTGCGAGTTCACCTGCGACCTGCCTCTGCATGAACTGTCAAAAACAAAAAGAAAAACAAAGAAAATAAAAAACAACTGCTCGTATAACGAAAGTCACAACACAAGACGAAACACGCCTGCATTCCCCGGCAACGGCGCCAAAAACTTGATGCGTGTCGGCAAGTGCACCGGTCGCTGTCAAGTAATAATTGTGGAGAATAAATTCCCCGGATGTCGGTCTCTTGAGGAATGCAGGATGGGTGAACGAATCGCGCAGTGATGATTGTTACACAAGCGTTCAACAAACACAAAGAGGGGTTTTTGGTTGGTTTTCCTAATCTTAGCAATAACAAAAGAAATGCGGGTCGAAAACACCGCTTCGCAAAGTGAGGTGGATGCAACGGCCGCGATGCCGTGCTTCGTGAGGCGGATGAAGTGAACTCAAGTGCGAGAGGGTGAGGGTCGCAAACACCTCTTCACAACCGCCGTTAGCTCTTGCTAACGCGGGTCAAACACCTTGCGTGCGGGCGCGAGTGAGTGAATGAGAACGGAGTGAATCACAACCAAACCATGAAGAATAACAAAGAGATATTCATTTCCATCAAAATAAACATCACAATATTCGAGTATTGCACGGTTCAAAGAGTACAATGGAGGAAAGAGGAAAGAAATAACCAATGGTGAAGACTAGCGGCCATTCACGGCCGGAATGGTAGGTTGTCGGGCTACCTCCGGACTCGGGCGGACTATGCTTCCGGCGTAGAGAGCTGTCACGATCTCCCTACGTAGCTCCGTCGTCTTCGACTCCAGGTTCCTTCTTCTTCTCACCGGGCGGAATGAGAGAATGGTTGCTTGGAGGCTTGCGGACGATGGAGAACACTCACGGACAATGGAGGAAATCTTGGAATGGATGGAGGAGGCTTCCCCTTGCGTAAGAGATGAAGTGGAGGCGTCCCACGGTGGAAATCGGCGGCATACGGAACAGGAATCCCGCTCCCGGCATGAACCATCCGCCCTAAAATCGCAACAGGAGTTTAAATAGGCGCTGGATTAAATACTGCGCACGATCATTGGCGCACGACCAGTGGTCGTGCGCACTGAAATTCTGCGATCGTGCGCACTGCCTGGGTGGAACCTGCAAGATACGAAATTATAAAATAAAATGTTCGCACGACCAGTGGCGCACGACCGGTGGTCGTGCGCACTGGAGTTGATGGTCGTGCGCACTGGAGCAAACAGAACTCGGAAATTAAATGGTAAGTGCGCACGAGCAGTGGCGCACGACCGGTGGTCGTGCGCACTGGCGTTGGTGGTCGTGCGCACTGCACCAAACAGAACTCGTGGAAAAAGGGTTAAGTGCACACGATCAGTGGCGCACGACCAGTGGTCGTGCGCAATAGAACCGGTGATCGTGCGCAGTGTTCCTGTGCAGAATTGCACCGGGAACACTTGCACGACTCCTATTCCCGCACAACCACAGATCTAGCCACTGAAAGTGGCACTTAACAGGACAAGAATACTACTAATGACAATAAGCACGAAAATCACACCAAAGTGGGCCAAGATGTGCACCTAGCATGGATTATCAAATATAAACTATAACAAGGCTAAAGTGCGGAGAATTGACTAAATAACGGCCCGGATGAGTCCAAAAAATGTGTATATGATCAGGACTCATCAGCATCCCCACGAACCGGTGGCCCTAGCCTATAATTCCCTGGATATGGCCTCAAGCCACTCTAGCCACTCCTTCCCGGGATATGGCCTCGAGCATCCCATAGACCTAACCTAGATCTAGTCGCCAACACGAGGCGAGTTTCTGCCCTATGTCCTACACAGACCTAGTCGCCAACACGAGGTGTAACACCTCCCCTGTAATGACTATATAATATAGGTCCGGCCGGGACCCCACAGCATATAACCGCCATAGTTTCAGTATTAAAAGATGATATAACTACCCAACTAAAAACTCAGATACCATAGCCGAAACAAAACTAAGAAACACAGAGATTGTCCACAACTACATAAGAGTAAAACCGGCCTTAAGGCCTTACAAAACCAGTACCCAAGTCATCAAATATTCAACACAAATAAGAAATCCCAATAAGGGGAAAAATGGCTTCCCTAAGCTACCTCGACATGCAAGCCGGGAATAACAAAAGACAAGTACAGAAAAGCAGGAAAGCTAAGTAAACACTTCATGAAGCTTTAGACCTTTTTAGTCAGTGAGCTGGGTCTGGCCTGCGATCCTTGGCCTGCATCCAAATCACAAAGAGCGGTAAACGAGGGTAAGCTATGGCTGACCACAAACAGTGTAACAACACCCCTCCTCCCGGCCATCCTAGCGGACCCCGGGGAACTACATCACCCTGCAAGTCAGCACTTCGTATGCACATATATATAAATAAAAGTAACATAAACAACAGGCATGAGTGTCACAACCATCATCCACGTTTCTATGTTGAGCAAGTAATAAAAGGGGCCTACAAATGCAATATGAATGCAACCCGGGTTTCACCCAAGGCACCCTAAAGCGTATGAATCTAACACAATATCATACATCAACAGCACAACCACGAGGTACTTACTCGACATTTCCCCCCAAAGGGCATCGTAGCCCAAGGCCAAGAGCTCACACTGTGACCCACCGCGCCTGGCCCACCATGCCATCAGGCTTATCTGACAGCTCACTTGCTCTTGCCGCCAACATTACACACAACACAATCACGGGGTACTCGACACTTCCCCCAAAGGGCATCGTAGCCCAAGGCGAAGAGCTCACGCTGTGACCCACCGCGCCTGGACCACCATGCCATCGGGCTTGTCTAACAGCTCACATGCTCTTGACAGTCAATACCGAAGGGACTCGTCATGCCGGGACACTCTCCACACGTGAATTCCAGCATTCATGGGATAGCCAACCGACCACAAAGACCAAGTCGCACCTTCACACATCACTAGGCATCACACGACTCATAACCCGCACATTATTTCCCCGCACGAAAACCAACATTCGTTAACATACGAAACTACAAGGGCAACACGGCGATGAATTCGCCGTATTCGGATTTCTAGCAAAACCCCTAAAATGCGCGTCAATCAACATCATCGAATCAGACCAACAGTCGCGAATCCAGCTTCAACCACAATGCCTAATCCACTAACGAAGCGGATTTCTAGTGCAAATCATGTCGGGGATGGACTAAATCAACCCGATGGTTCCTCTTGAACTAAGGCGACCCAGATCCCTCTCACTCGTCGGATCTGGTGCCAAAATGCAGAAAAAAGTGAGGAAAAAGGGATGCCATGCACGCATCCTAAAGACCGTGAGGAGAAATGTCGTCACATTTTGAGATTTCCTCCTAGCCATGGGAAACTTGCAAAAGATTGGAGGAGAAGAAGCGCCTCGACGTCCCCTACGCGCTGCCGGTCTTGGATCGGCTAACGGAGCTCCGAAGCTCCAACAATGGCGGGATCTAGCTCTCTTCCTCCTCCAATCCCCTTCTCTCTCTCAAGCCCTCAAAACCCAAGAAGAAAAGAAATGAAGAGGGAAAACCCTCTCAGCCCTAATTAGACCCCTCCCACGAACTCATCTGAGCCGTTAGATCAAGATCTAAACCAAACAGACGCCCAGATTTTGCTGTTTATGGAACTGGTTCCGTCAGCTAGAGAACACACGGTCGAACACACGACCATGCGTAAAAATGCACGACCAAAGTCAGAACACCATTTTGCCAGCCGAATAGCACACACGATTGGATCGATCGTGCGTCAAGAAAAACGCACGATCGTGCGTCAAGAAAAACCTGTCGTCTCGATGGTTACCAGCGAAGAAGACCTAACGCCCGACGTTCACTCTCAGATCAGCAAAACTGGGGTGTTACAACTCCACCCCCCCTTAAAAGAATTTCGTCCTCGAAATTTCAAAACTGAAACAGAAAACTGCGATGCCTACCTGATGCAAAAAGTTCCAGGAAGTCCTTCCGCATCTATTGCTCACACTCCCAAGAGAATTCGTCACGCCCGCAATTATCCCATCGCACCTTTATAAGCCTGACTTCCTTGTTACGCATCTGCCATACTTCCGAGTCCTCCACGCAGATCGGACGAACCCTTGTCCTCAGATCCCCCATCACCGGCACCACCGCCGCTTCGACCACGACGCTTGGCTCTACCAAAGATTTCCTCAGCAGAGAGACATGAAAAACATCATGTAGTCCACTCAGCTCGGCGAACAATGCCAAATGATAGGCTGCTTCGCCTATACGCTCTGTAACCTCGAACGGACCCAAATATCTCGAACTCAACTTCTTGAGTCGCCGCACACGCGAAACGCCCTTGAACGGCTTGATCTTCAAGTAGACCATGTCGCCCACTACAAACTCCACATTTCTATGGCGCGCGTTAAAATACTTCACTTGCCGATCCTGGGCAACCTTCATGCGCTCCTGAATCGTCCGCACGATCTCGCAGGCATCGGCCACCACTTGCTTTCCCAAAAGCTTAGTGTCTCCCGCCTCTGCCCAAGACATCGGCGTTCGACACCTCCTTCCATACAATGCTTCGTATGGCGCCATCTTGATACTCGCCTGGAAGCTATTATTATAAGCGAACTCCACCATGAACAGGAGGTGGTCTTCCCAACTCCTACCAAAGTCAAGAGCACACATCCTCAACATATCCTCTAATGTACGGTTCGTTCGCTCTGTCTGACCATCGGTCTGCGGATGGAACGCGGTACTAAACTTGAGTTTGGTGCCTAAACTTTTTTGCACTAACCTCCAGTCCTTCGACGTGAACCGCCCATCACGATCACTAAAAATGCTGTTAGGAATCCCGTGCAACTGCACAATATTTCGAACATAAAGCTCCACGAGCTTCTCCATGCCATCCCCCTTCTGATTCGCAATGAAGTGAGCCACCTTGGTCAGGCGATCCACTATCACCCAAATCGCATCGTTACCCTGCTGCGATCGAGGCAAACCATGCACAAAATCTGTGGAGATAACGTCGAATTTCCATTCGGGGATAGGAAGAGGATTCAAGAACCCGCCGGGCCTTTGGCACTCAACCTTCACTAAAGCACAAGTCTGACACCGGCTTACATACTCAGCTATATCCCGCTTCATCCCAGGCCACCAAAAGGATTTCTTCATATCTGAGTACATCTTTGTACCACCTGGATGAATGGAGTACTTCGTAAAGTGAGGCTCAAACATCAACTCCTCACGGAGCTTGGCAAAGCGCAAAACACAAACCCTTCCGTCTCTCTTCAAAATCCCACCGACCATCTCCAAAGCACTGTCTTCGCTTTGCTGAGATTCCAACACCAACCGTTGGCACTCTTCGTCTGCACTAGTCGCCTCTCGGATTCGATCTGTTATATCACACTACATTTCAATCCAGTTCAACCGAGCCATGCTAGACTCACCTCTAGCCACACAAGCAATGTCAAGAGACTCCAAGTCTCGCACCAATCGCTCATCATGCGCCTCGATCCAATTACCTTGCCTGGAGTACTTCCTACTCAGGGCATCCGCCACCACGTTGGCTTTGCCTGGCGTATACTGAATCTCCACGTCGTAGTCCCCAAGGAACTCGACCCACCTACGCTGCCGCATATTCAGATCCTTTTGGTCTAGGAGATACCTCAGGCTTTTGTGATCCGTGAAGATCTCCACCTTTGCACCATATACGTAGTGCCGCCACAATTTTAATGCAAAGATTACCGCCGCCAACTCCAGATCATGGACGGGGTAATTCCTCTCATGAGTCTTTAACTGCCTTGACCCATAAGCTATCACATTGTCGTGCTGCACCAGCACGCAACCCAAACCGCAACCTGATGCGTCACTGAAAATCTGAAATCCTTCCGTCCCACTAGGGAGACTGAGGATCGGAGCAGACATCAACCTTTCCTTCAAATTATCAAATGCACGGGCACACTCCGGTGTCCACACGAACTTTTGGTCCTTGCTAGTAAGAGTGGTGAGGGGCAAGGCCACCCGCGAGAAGTTCTCCACGAATCTTCTGTAATAACCGGCTAGTCCAAGGAAACTCCGGACTTCCGCCACAGTTCTCAACACAGGCCAATCTCTAATGGCTTCAATCTTCGCCGGATCTACCTCCGCCCCATCTCCACTGATCACGTGACCCAAAAATGCCACCTTCTCGATCCAAAACTCGCACTTCGAGAACTTAGCATAAAGTTGGTTCTCCCTTAGAGTCTGCAATACTAGCCTCAAGTGAGACTCATGCTCCGCTTCCGATTTCGAATATACCAAAATATCATCTATGAACACCACCACAAACGAATCCAAAAACGGTCGAAAAACCCTGTTCATCAAATCCATGAACACAGATGGCGCGTTCGTCAGTCCGAACGGCATCACCGAAAACTCATAGTGGCCATACCGAGTCCCAAATGCTTTCTTGGCAATGTCCTCTTCTCGAATCTTCAATTGGTAGTACCCCAACTTCAAGTCCAACTTGGAGTACACCACCGACCCCACTAAATGGTCGAACAAATCATCGATTCGGGGAATCAGATATTTATTCATGACGGTCAACTTATTTAGCTCACGGTAGTCAATGCACAACCGCATACTTCCATCCTTTTTCTTTACGAACAATACCGGCGCGCTCCACGACGAAGAGCTGGGCCTAATATACCCTTGCTCTAATAATTCTTGCAACTGAACCTTAAGCTCAGCCAGTTCCTTCGGTGCCATCCTAAACGGAGGACGCGACACCGGCCTCGCACCCGGTACCAACTCTATCGAAAAATCGATTGCACGCAGAGGAGGTGCTCCCGGAAGCTCCTCAGGGAATACATCCTCAAACTCTTCCACCACCTGAACATATCCAATAGCCAACCTTGTGGAGTGAGTCTCCAACAAAGCTATGAACGCCTCGCCTCCTTGGTTTACCACACGCCTCACTTGCTTGGTGGAAATCAGGGAGCAAGCCACTCCGCTTAGGCATTCAAACTTGACCTCTGCTCTACCCTTGCCTCTCAGGGTTACCCCCATCAACTGGCAGTCGATACTAGCTCGCTGCTCTGCAAGCCAGTCCATCCCTAAGATAACATCAAATTCGGCTAGTGGCAGAGTCACTGCTACCAACTCGAAATCACAATCGCAAAATTGCAACACAATGCGTCCTTTCCTCACGGTGGTCATGAAAGACCCATTCGGCATGCGCACGCTCAGCTCCACCTCTTGCCTCGACAGACTCAGCGCCAATCTTCCGGATAAAGCTTTCCGCGAGAAAAGAGTGTGATGCTCCCGTGTCGAACAACACTCAAGAGGGGTAGACCGAAACTAGCACAAAACCTAACCACGTGCATAACAAACATAAAAGGCCGCAAACTACATTACCGTAACGAATGAAAACTTGAACTTTTCGTACCTGTCACCACGTCGGGTTGACGAATCGCTTCCTGCTGCCCAAGATTATACGCTCTAGGCTGCACCGGAGGGAACCGCAAGGCACTAGACTCTGTCGCCTTCCCTTTCTCCACAACACTAGGGCTGGAACACACCGAGTGTTTCTGCCTCGGCTCTGGCTCAGCTCCGCCCTCGGTTCAAAACCGACTTTTGTGACCCACCTTGCCACACTTGAAACAAGTAAACGGACCTTTGGAGCGAAAATCTCCCGAAGGTGAGCCACTTCTCTCCCCAGGCCTACTAGGACGGGGCTTTTTCTTCCATCGGTTGCCCTCGGACTTCCACTGAGACTGAGACTGAGAAGGCTTTCCTTCTCCCTGCTTTGCCGCAAAACCCTTTCGCCGCTGGGTTCGCTCCATGTTGCTTTCTAATGTGTGAGCAGCTTCGACCAACTCATTAAATCACGCATTCTATAAGGCTATCATTGGCTTCCTTAAATTCTCTCTCAGACCTTGATAGAAGAGATTGTCCCTCTCTTCATCGTCTGCCATAGTTGTTTCCGCATACAGACCCAACCGAGTGAACTCCTGCAGATACTCATCCACTCTCTTCTCACGCTGCACCAAATGCAAGAACTACCGCTGTAGTGCTAACCTCATCGAAGATGAAATGTAACGCTTGAGGAAGGCATTCCCGAACTCCTCCATGGACGGAATGCGCCCAAGGAAATGGCGACCACTGTGATTCACCCACCACATCTTTGCATCGCCATCTAACATGAAGCTCGCGAAGTGGGACTGCCTCTCTGCTGGGGTCTCTGCTGCCTTTCAAAAGTTCCTGGATCCTCGAAAGCCAATCTTCGGCATCCGTTGGAGTGCGAACTCCCTTGAATGTCGGAGGATGGAAACTCAAGAAGTACTTCATAAATCGATCGCCCATCACATAAGATCTCTCCGCTAAAGGCTCTGCTTGCCTCACTCCAACCTCCGGTGTATCTGGTGTAGCCGCCGGAGTAACAGGAGTCGTAACTTGCACCACAGGCGTCGGAACCTGTGGCATCGCTGCAGTTTGAGCCTCTACCATGGCTTCCGCTAGCATGCGACAGAAGTCAGCCGGGGACATGCCCATAATCATGAGGCCTGGAGCAGTAGCACTGCTTCTTGAAGGCTCCTCTTGCCATCTCGATGTCCCCGCATCGTCGCCAACATCCTAGCATAAGCAAGGAAAAAGAAGACTCATCAAATTCTACTCGCGAGACTCGAACACAGGGATATTCATGATCCTGCACAATACTCCTATATGGACAACCTCTTTACGCGATCAGAATACACTAGACCTCGCACGAATACTAAACCTAGCTTTGATACCAAATTGTAACACCTCCCCTATAATGTCTATATAATATAGGTCTGGCCGGGACCCCACAATATATAACCGCCACAGTTTCAGTATTAAAAGATGATATAACTACCCAACTCAAAACTCAGATACCACAGCGGAATCAAAACTAAGAAACACAGAGATTGTCCACAACTACATTGGAGTAAAACCGACCTTAAGGTCTTACAAAACCAGTATCCAAGTCATCAAAGTCAACACAAATAAGAAATCCCAATAAGGGGAAAAACTAGCTTCCCTAAGCTACCTCGGCATGCAAGCCGGGAATAACAAAAGACAAGTACAGAAAAGCAGGAAAGCTAAGTAAACACTTCATGAAGCTTTAGAACTTTTTGGCCGGCGAGCTGGGTCCGACCTGCGATTCTTGGCCTGCATCAAAATCACAAAGAGCGGTAAACAAGGGTCAGCTATGACTGACCACAAATGGTGTAACAACACCCCTCCTCCCGGCCGTCCCAGCGGACCCTGGGGAACTACATCACCCTGCAAGTCAGCACTTCACATGCACATGTATATAAATAAAAGCAACATAAACAATAGGCATGAGTGTCACAACCATCATCCACGTTTCTATGTTGAGCAAGTAATAAAAGGGGCCTATAAATGCAATATGAATGCAACCCAGGTTTCACCCAAGGCACCCTAAAGCGTATGAATCTAACACATCATCATACATCAACAGCACAACCATGGGGTACTTACTCGACATTTCCCCCCAAAGGGCATCGTAGCCCAAGGACAAGAGCTCACGCTGTGACCCACCGCACCTGGCCCACCATGCCATCGGGCTTTTCTGATAGCTCACTTGCTCTTGCCACCAACATTACGCACATCACAACCACGGGGTACTCGACACTTCCCCCAAAGGGCATCGTAGCCCAAGGCCAAGAGCTCACGCTGTGGCCCACCACGCCTGGCCCACCATGCCATCGGGCTTGTCTGACAACTCACATGCTCTTGCCGGTCAACACCGAAGGGACTTGTCTTGCCGGGACACTCTGCACACATGAATTCCAGCATTCACCGGATAGCCAGCCAGCCACAAAGACCAAGTCGCACCTTCGCACATCACTAGGCATCACACGCCTCATAACCCGCACATTATTTCCCAGCCTGAAAACCAACATTCGTTAACATACAAAACTACAAGGGCATTACGATGACGAATTCGCCGTATTTGGATTTCTAGCAAAACCCCTAAAATGCTCGTCAATCAACATCACCGAATCGGACCAACAGTCGCGAATCCGGCTTCAACCACAATGCCTAATCCACTAACGGAGCAGATTTCTAGTGCAAATCATGTCGGGGACGGAGTCAATCAACATGATGTTTCCTCTTGAACCAAGGCGACCCGGATCCCTCTCACTCGACGGATCTGGTGCCAAAATGCAGAAAAAAGAGGAAAAAGGGATGCCATGCATGTATCCTAAAGAACGGGAGAAGAAATATCATTACCTTTTGAGATTTCCTCCTAGCCATGGGAAACTTGCAAAAGAATGGAGGAGAAGAAGCGCCTCGACGTCCCCTACGCGCTGCCAGTCTTGGATAGGTGAACGGAGCTCTGAAGATCCAACAATGGCGGGATCTAGCTCTCTTCCTCCTCCAAACCCCTTCTCTCTCTCAGGCCCTTAAAACCCAAGATGAAAAGAAATGAAGAGGGAAAACCCTCTCAGCCCTAATTAGACCCCTCCTACGAACTCATCTGAGCCGTTAGATCAAGATCTAAACCAAACAGATTCCCAGATTTCGATGTTTACGGATCTGGTTCCATCACCTAACGAACGCACGGTCGAACGCACGACCGTGCGTAAAAATGCACGATCAAATTCGGAACACCATTTTGCCAGCCGAATAGCACGCGCGGTCAGATCGATCGTGCGTCAAGAAAAATGCACGATCATGCATCAAGAAAACCTATCGTCTCGGCGGTTCCCAGTGAAGAAGACCTAACGCCCAACGTTAACTCTCAGATCAGCAAAATTGGGGTGTTACACGAGGCGAGTTCACTAAACAATTACAGAAAAAGATATGAAATAGAAAGAAATTAATATGAAAATCTCCCTCTTGAAGAACTTCTAAAGTTTATGACAAAAGACCGTTGCAGTATAAGCGTTGATGAAGAGATCTTCGGTCGGATCCGACGCGAAGAAATCCCCCTTCAGAAATTCGTGAAACTTTGGTGGGAGATCACTTATCGGCAGAGTAAGGGTCTGGAATTCTAGCACTTCACCTCTCTCAAACTTGTGTGTTGAAAACAAGAGAAGAGGCCTCCTTTTATAGGAATGAGCGCTAGCGCCTGCACTAGCGCTACCGCCGGCGCTATCCCATATTAGGGAATATTCTCTGCGCGCGTATCTTCATTCTAGGGAAACTCCACCGCCTTGCCTCTTGTTCTCCGTGCTACCGCCTGCGCTATCCGCTACCGCTTGGCGCTAGCGCTTTCTAAAAATGTTGCCAGAATTTGCGCTAATCATCGCTAGCGCCGGGCGCTAGGTGCTACCGTCAGCGCTAGTGGGCATGTTGGATTTATTGGCTCAATTTTGGGGGCAACCTTCTTATGTTATCCTTGAGTCATATGGACTTTGCTTCCTGCACACTTAAACACACAAGATCAAATACACATAGGATTTGTTATTCTCAAACCTAGGAGATGCGGAAGACCATGTTCCAACAAACTCCCCCTTTTGATAATAACAAATCCATTAATGATGAATGAGAGCATTAATATAGAAGCATGATGAAACCTACTTGTATGTGTGTGAGAGTGATGACTTAGGATAATTATCGATTTAGTATTTAAAATTGCTCCCCCTAAATACATGCTCCCCCTAAGTGAATGCTCCCCTAATATGTAAGTTATCATGTTAGTTCTCCCCCTTTTGATAACGGATTTTATTTATCATGTTAGTTCTCCTCCTTTTGTTATTAGCAAAAGTGGGTAAGGAAGGAAAACACATAAAACTTTTGAAAATAAGATAAAGACATGAGCGAGCTTTTAGAGAGAAGGAAATGATAAGGAGTTTTAGAATAATTTTCATAGAAATAAATCAGAGTTTTTAGCATAAGTGTGTTCATAGAAATAAAAAAGAGTTTTTAGCTTTAAAAGGAATAATATAACATTTACCATGTAAGTCTACCATTTAGATAAAAAAAATTGGGAGTTGGAAGACTTGAGATAAGCATGAAAAGAAAACAATGTAAACGCAATGTTGCGGAAGACTTATAAAATACAACAAACATCTTTTTGTAAGACATGATGATTCCTAAAAGGAAATATGAGTGAAGGACCAAAAAATGAAAAAGGATGTTTTTGTAAATCATTTTTATTTGAAAATCTTTAAAGATTACCATGAAGTAACCAAGCATGAAAGAGATGTATATAAAAAACTATTACAATGTTATTCCAATTAACAAAGTTAAAACATACCAAATATTATAGAGAGCATGCTAGGTTATCTAGTGCATTTATATATAAAAAGTATTATAGAATTAACATTAGGATCCATCATGAGAAAAAGTGTTATGGAAGATAATGATGTGCACATAAGTGTATTTTGAAGAGAGTAAACAAATGTTATAATCAAAAATACAAGACATATGCAGAGTAAAGTGCACAATAAAACACAAATAAGTTTACTTCCACACACTTTTTATGCACAAAAAATGTACAACTACCAAGGTTTTTTGCACACACAATGCTCATTAAGACTTATCAGGGTGCAAAGTAGTGTTTGGGGGATTACACAATTTTATTTTTCAATATTGATTTTGTTTTTGATCCGGTGTACTTAAGAATAAGTGGTGTAAAAAATTGAAAGGTTTGCACAAGACACATTACTAATCTTTCCAAGGTGCTCAACCTCACAACGCTCATTAAGACTTATCAGGAGGTTCAAGTAGTGCTTGGTGGAGTTAACTTTGTCAATTTATTTCATGATTTTTGTTTTGTACAAAGTTTTTCGATTACACTTGCTTTGCAAACCAATTACATTTTGAAAGTACAACCACTTTTCTTAATATTTAATAGTGCAAATAAATGTAGTGTAGGTAAGATTCTTTTGCAAATTTAATTTATTGTACAATTACAATACACTAGCAAGCATCTTTAGATTAAAAAACACATGTAGACTTAGCCAAAAAGTGAGTGAAGAAATACCATTATCAACCATAAAGCATTTACTTATACTTAGAGGCATGCTAAGCTTGGTTCTACACTACTTTTACAATATAATTGATGCACATATTAATAGATATATCAAAGCATGATAAGAATAATTTTCAAAGTAGTTTGACAAGATAAATTGTAATATTGTAGATGTACAACCCTCATATTTTCCGAGTCGGTGTGACCCGACGCGGATGAGGTCGTGATAGAAAAGGTGACTATAATGCGGCAAACCGAATAATCGGAGATCGTCAAGGACCGAAAAGAGAAGGCCACGGGGGCAAGGTATCTTGGGCGAGCGGACCCTGGGTCCACTCGCCCAAGGCCCCGGGCGAGTGGACCTTCCGTCCACTCGCCCAAAGCCGGGAGCGAGTGGACCATCGGTCCACTCGCCCCCAAGCCAGCAGGCAAGTGGACCTGTGGTCCACTCGCCCGGGGCGAGCGGACCCTAGGTCCCCACTCGCCCGGGAAGCTGGGCGAGTGGCCCTATGGTCCACTCGCCCGGCTCAGGTGATGGACTTTGATCCACCTATCTGACCCCTGCAAGGAGGGAAGTGGACGTCTCATCCTCCACTCGGCCCTTCTCATTTTGATCGTCCAGGTTCGTGGTTGAGCTGCGGATAGCAGAATTTTGGCTATCCGCAACCCAATTTTGGGAAGTCTATAAATAGACCCCCATGGGCACCTTGGGAAGGGATGTTGGTACCGCCCTCCCTCGTGTGTGTATTGTGAGCAAGCACTACCCTTTAGCTCCCCCTTGTCATCTAAGGTGGACGGTGAGGTGATCCTTAGTGCCCTCCAAGGTGCCCAGGCTCAGCATTGGCTTGGGAGGGGAAGTTCCTTGTGAGCTTCCGGGTATGTGGTGGGACCTCCACGCTACAGCTTAAGGGGTCCGTTTGTGGAATTATGTGTTCTTCAAGGGCTAGATTCTTCGGTTCTTATTGACTGGTCAAGGGTCTAGCTCGGGTCAAGTAAGGGTTAGCTGCATCTCCCTTTCGAACGTCGAGACCAGATCTCTGGTTTTAACATTCTGGTGCGGTGAGCGTGGAAGCAGCTAGTTCGGAAAGCTCTGAGCAAGTCTCATGGCTGGAAGCGATGAGCTGGGGGACTCACCCCCTACCAGCAAGTGCATGAAGAAAAGGGATTTTGAAGAGTTCAAGGAGTCGGTTCTGTAGCTCATGCGGGTCGCACTCCCCCCTCGCGGAGAGTGCTCGACACCACCCGCACCTGTGATCACCTTGCCTTCTCTGATAGAGATGGGGCAAATAAGTCGGCAAGGGAAGGAGCAAGCCGTAGGGGAGGGCTCGGGTATCCAGGTAAGAGGGCTCTTCAACGACCCTCCCAGGACCAGCTACCCCGGTGGAGAGATGGAGAGAACGCCTCGACTCGCCAGGGAAGATGGGGAAGTCCCTTCGGCGAGCTGATCATCTCAGCTCCCGTTCCCGATGAGTTCAGCAAGCCTGACATGTCTTACTATGCAGGAAAGGACGACCCTATTCAGCACCTCTAGTGTTTGAAGACATGGTCTTGGCCAGGCAGATGACGGACGTCTCCAAGTGTAGGCTCTTCTCCATCACTTTCAAGGGAGAGGCAAAAGACTGGTTCCACCAGCTCCCATCAGGTACTATCTACAGCTTCAAGGACCTGCGTCGAAGTTTCTTATTAAGGTTCTCCACCTCGAAGGGGGAGGAAGGGTCCCGAGTCCCTGTTCTTGATTCAACAGAAGTAGGGGGAGACGCTGGGAAGCTACGCAGATCAGTTCCAGGAGCAAGTCTTTCGCCTCCAGGTTGACCAGTGATGCAGGAAGGACCAGAAGAAAGAGAAGGAATGAGAAGGCAGGGAATGTGGAGGAGGTGATAAAAGAGATGGCCGAAATGCATGTGGCCGAGTAGGCGCAAGAAGGCATGTTGTAATAGATATGTAACCTCCCTATGATGAATGAAAAGTAGGTTGAGATAGAACCTTAGGTAAAGCCTCTGAGAAGGTGTTGGGTTCCTCCGCCTCTAGGTGAAGGTAAGCACCAAGGACGTGGATGGGTACTCCGCCTCCAGTTGGTAAGATCCACGACTAGAGACCATTCTCTGGGCTCAGTCATGCCGGCAGATGGGAGACTCATCGGGTCGACTCGCTACTTGACTAAGTGGCTTGGGAAGGTGCTGGGTTCCTCCGACTCCAGGTGAAGGTAAGCACCTAGGACATGGATGGGTACTCCGCCTCCAGTTGGTAAGATCCCCGACTAGAGACCATTCTCGGGGCTCAGTCATGCCGGCAGATGGGAGACTCATCGGGTCGAATCGCTACTTGACTAAGTGGCTTGGGAAGGTGCTGGGTTCCTCCGCCTCCAGGTGAAGGTAAGCACCTAGGACGTGGAAGGGTACTCTGCCTCCAGTTGGTAAGATCCCCGACTAGAGACCATTCTCCGGGCTCAGTCATGCCGACAGATGGGAGACTCATCGGGTCGACTCGCTACTTGACTAAGTGGCTTGGGAAGGTGGTGGTTTGCCCCTCCTACAGGTGAAGGTAAGCACCTAGGACGTGGATGGGTACTCCGCCTCCAGTTGGTAAGATCCCCGACTAGAGACCATTCTCCGGGCTCAGTCATGCCTGCAGATGGGAGACTCATCGGGTTGACTCGCTACTTGACTAAGTGACTTGAAGAGATGATGAGCTCCTCCGCCTCCAGGTAGGCTAGGTCCCTAGGACGTGGATGGGTATTCCACCCCCAGTTGGTTTAAAAAGTGTTGAGTTCCTCGGCCTCCAGGTAAGCTAGGCCCCTAGGACGTGGACGGGTACTCCGCCCCCAATTGGTTTGGGAAGGTGCTGGGTTCCTCTGCCTCCAGGGAAGCTAATCCCCGAGGACGTGGATGGGTACTCCGCTCCCAATTGGTTTGGAAAGGTGTTGAATTCCTCTGCCTCCAGATAAGCTAAGCACCTAGGACGTGGACTGGATCTCTGCCCCCAGTTGCTTTGGTGAAATGGTTGAGTTCCTTTGCCTCCAGGTGAAGGTAAGCACCTAGGACATGGACTGGTTCTCCGCCCCCTGTTGGTTTGGGTAGATGATGATTTTTCTTCCACCTCAGGCCAAGTTTAGTTCGACCTAAGGTGTTGAGCTTTCTCCACCTCCAGTTGAGCTCGGTTCACAGGAGGGTTGTTAAGTGTAGAAAGGTTAGTCTTCCACCTCAGGTCAAGTTTAGTTCAACCTAAGGTGTTGAGCTTTCTCCACCTCCAGTTGAGCTCAGCTTACAGGAGGGTTGTTAAGTGGAGAAAGGTTTGCCTTCCACCTCAGGTCGAGCTGGGCTTGACCAGAGGTGTTGATTATTCTTCCACCCCAGGTCAAGTTTAGTTCGACCTAAGGTGTTGAGCTTTCTCACCTCCAGTTGAGCTCGGCTCACAGGAGGGTTGTTAAGTGGAGAAAGGTTTGCCTTCCACCTCAGGTCGAGCTCGGCTCGACTAGAGGTGTTGATTTTTCTTCCACCTCAGGTCAAGTTTAGTTCGACCTAAGGTGTTGAGCTTTCTCCACCTCCAGTTGAGCTTGACTCATAGGAGGGTTGTTAAGTGGAGAAAGGTTTGCCTTCCACCTCAGGTTGAGCTCGGCTCGACTAAAGGTGTTGATTTTTCTTCCACCTCAGGTCAAGTTTAGTTCAACCTAAGGTGTTGAGCTTTCTCCAACTCCAGTTGAGCTCGACTCACAGGAGGGTTATTAAGTGGAGAAAGGTTTGTCTTCCACCTCAGGTCGAGCTCGGCTCGACTAGAGGTGTTGATTTTTCTTCCACCTCAGGTCAAGTTTAGTTCGACCTAAGGTGTTGAGCTTTCTCCACCTCTAGTTGAGCTCGGCTCACAGGAGGGTTGTTAAGTGGAGAAAGGTTTGCCTTCCACCTCAGGTCAAGCTCGACTCGACTAAAGGTGTTGATTATTCTTCCACCTCAGGTCAAGTTTAGTTCGACCTAAGGTGTTGAGCTTTCTCCGCCTCCAGTTGAGCTCGGCTCACAGGAGGGTTGTTAAGTGGAGAAAGATTTGCCTTCCACCTCACGTCGAGCTCGGCTCGACTAGAGGTGTTGATTTTTCTTCCACCTTAGGTAAAGTTTAGTTCGACCTAAGGTGTTGAGCTTTCTCCACCTCCAGTTGAGCTTGGCTCACAGGAGGGTTGTTAAGTGGAGAAATGTTTGCCTTCTACCTCAGGTCTAGCTCAGCTCGAGTAGAGGTGTTGTTTTTTATTCCACCACAGGTCAAGTTTAGTTCGACCTAAGGTGTTGAGCTTTCTCCACCTCTAGTTGAGCTCGGCTCACAAGAGGGTTGTTAAGTGGAGAAAGGTTTGCCTTCCACCTCAGGTCGAGCTCGGCTCGAATAGAGGTGTTGATTTTTCTTCATCCTCAGGTCAAGTTTAGTTCGACCTAAGGTGTTGAGCTTTCTCCACATCCAGTTGAGCTCGGCTCACAGGAGGGTTGTTAAGTGGAGAAAGGTTTGCCTTCCACCTCAGGTCGAGCTCGGCTCGACTAGAGGTGTTGATTTTTCTTCCACCTCAGGTCAAGTTTAGTTTGACCTAAGGTGTTGAGCTTTCTCCACCTCCAGTGGAGCTCGGCTCACAGGAGGGTTGTTAAGTGGAGAAAATTTTGCCTTCCACCTCAGGTCGAGCTCGGCTCGACTAGCGGTGTTGATTTTTCTTCCACCTCAGGTCAAGTTTAGTTCGACCAAAGGTGTTGAGCTTTCTCCACCTCTAGTTGAGCTCGACTCACAGGAGGGTTGTTAAGTGGAGAAAGGTTTGCCTTCCA
Organism: Dactylorhiza incarnata; assembly: GCA_033032865.1. Lineage (NCBI taxonomy): Eukaryota > Viridiplantae > Streptophyta > Magnoliopsida > Asparagales > Orchidaceae > Dactylorhiza > Dactylorhiza incarnata. The sequence goes on along the minus strand of JAWHQI010000001.1, from coordinate 23,260,960 downwards.
CCTCAGGTCGAGCTCGGCTCGAAAAGAGGTGTTGTTTTTTATTCCACCTTAGGTCAAGTTTAGTTCGACCTAAGGTATTGAGCTTTCTCCACCTCCTGTTGAGCTCGGCTCACAGGAGGGTTGTTAAGTGGAGAAAGGTTTGCCTTCCACCTCAGGTCGAGCTCGGCTCTAATAGAGGTGTTGATTTTTCTTCCACCTCAGGTCAAGTTTAGTTCGACCTAAGTTGTTGAGCTTTCTCCACCTCCAGTTGAGCTAGGCTCACAGGATGGTTGTTAAGTGGAGAAAGGTTTGCCTTCCACCTCAGGTCAAGCTCGGCTCGACTAAAGGTGTTGATTTTTCTTCCACCTCAGGTCAAGTTTAGGTCGACCTAAGGTGTTGGGCTTTCTCCACCTCCAGTTGAGCTCGGCTCACATGAGGGTTGTTAAGTGGAGAAAGGTTTGTCTTCCATCTCAGGTCAAGTTTAGTTCGACCTAAGGTGTTGAGCGTTCTCCACCTCCAGTTGAGCTCGGCTCACAGGAGGGTTGTTAATGTTGGAGCATGCGTTCCGCACTCGTCCGATTTGAGAATAACAAATCCCGAATGTATTTGATCCTATTTTTGATTAATGGTGTGTAGATAACAGGTGCAAGAATAACATGTTTGCAATTGGAAGCAAATTACCGATTTTCCAGAAATTGGAGCTATTGGATTTCCGACAGCAGTACCGGATTTCCGACAGCGCACGATTTCTTCCATTCTCCGATCTCTGCTCAACGTTTTAGAGCTATCGGATTTCCGACAGCAGTAATGGATTTCCGACAGTGCACGATCTTCCCGTAACTCTACGACGTGCAGTAGTTACGCAAGCTAACATATATCCGATAGTGCTACCGGATATCCGACAGCCCACGTATCGACCACGACTCAATCGCGATCGCCACTCTCCGCAAAAATGGCGAATACATGGGACACGTGGCACCTCAGGAGCTATCGGATTTTGGCGATAGCTAGCTAACGGATGACGTTATCTCTCTTTTATAAAAAGGGCTCAGAACTTCGTGTAATTGAAGCTTTGAAAATTCTAAGTCCTTTCCTGAGTGCATACGAACAGAGAGCTCCAGAACCTACATCAACTCCCATTTGTGCTTAGAAGGTTTGAAATTGAAGATGAGATCAGACGCGCTTCTACATCAATGATCATCTCGAGGCTTCAACCTTCCTTTCAGAGATCTGAATTTCTAGGGAGTTCTTCATTTGATTTTGTATTTTCATTTATATACATTTCACTTTGTATTGGTAGGGAAATCGTCTCCTTGTGCGTGACGTCTAAGTCCTTGCGTGGCTTAGGGGAAAATCGCTTCCTTGTGCGGAGCGTCCAAGTCCTTGCGTGGCTTGGTAGGAAATCGTGGCCATGTGTGCTACGTCTAGATCTTGGGAAGATCTAGAGGATAGGCTTGGGCTTGGTCTAGGGAGAGACAAGTGATAGCCTTCCGATCCTTGGGAGATGGGTTGGTAAACTCAAATTGTTAAAAGTTTACTAACATATTTGTGCCTTGATCTTAAGCATTGTTAAGATCATTTTTATTGTATGTGAATTTCATGATTAAAAAATTATGACTTTTTCTTTAATTGCAAATTAGGTTGCTTAATCTTTAACTTAGAAATTTGTGTTTGAATTAATTTAAAAATTACATTGGTTTGAAATTTTTTTATAAGTAATTTTTAGAAAAGTAAAATTTGTTTAAAAATTCTTAAGTTAAAAATTATAATTTAAACACACCCTTATTCATCCCCCCCCCCCTCTAAGGGCGTCACACGATCCAACACGTGATATCAGAGGCAGGTTACTCCAAAACGGTTTTACCACCGGGAGTAATGGCGCACAATGATCACGCGTTCGTTGAGGAGCAAGGAATTAGTAGGTCACCACTTTTTACGGGCACAGACTATAACTATTGGAAAACCCGAATGCGGTGTTTTCTAATAGCTCTCGACATAGAAGTTTGGAATATGGTCGAGACGAGTTATACTTCCCCAACATTTGTTGTAGGAGATGTAACTATGGTGAAACCCAAAGACAAGTGGGATGACAATGATAAATTAAAATGTAAGAACAATGCAAAAGCCATGAATGCTTTATTTTGCGCACTAGATCACACTAAATTTAATAGAATTTGTGCTTGTGATACTGCATTTGAAATTTGGAATCTTTTAGAAATTACTCATGAAGGTACTTCGCAGGTAAAGGATTCAAAGCTATTTCAACTGGAGTCAAAGTTCGAAAGATTCAAAATGGAGGTGGATGAAGAAATTGATACAATGTACACACGATTCACTAAAATCGTGAACGATTCAAAGGTGTTGGGTAAGGTTTTCCCCAATGGAAATTTAGTAAGGAAAATCTTAAGATCACTTCCCCCGAAGTTCAATCCTAAAGTGACTGCAATTTCTGAGTCACATGATCTTAAGACCTTACAATTGGAGAGCCTCATTGGGAATCTAAAAACCCATGAAGTGGAGTTGAAGATTCAAAGCCAAGAGTACAATTTGGAGCCCAAAAAGAAGAGCTTGGCGTTGAAATCTAAAAAGGAAATTGAAAGTGAGACTGAAGAAAGTGAGGAAGATGAAGGACTGTTTGTGAGGAACTTTAAGAAGTTTATGAGAAATCCTGAGAGGAGAAACTCATTTAGAAAATTTTTCAAAAAGAAGGATTTTTCCTACAACAAAGGCAAAGGAAAAATGGATGATGAAGAAGAACGTCCGCTACCGGAATGCTATCATTGCAAAAAGATTGGACATATAAGAAGCAAGTGCCCAAAATATCTGAGAGAGCAGAAAGAGAAGAGGCATGATAAGAAGTTCAAAAAGAAGGTTCTGAAGGCGGAGACTTGGGATGACACAACTTCTGAAGGCTCAAGTGAAGCAAGCGATGAAGATAAAGAAGAATCAAATGTATGCTTGATGGGGAAAGAAAATGCGTCATCTGATGATGATAGCAATGTCCAAAGCGACACTGAGGTAACTCCTCCATCTTATGATGATTTATATTCTGAATTTATGAAAACTTGCAAATTTTTGGATAAAAGCCTAAAGGAAATCGATTTTTTAAAATGTGAAAATAAAGATCTTTTGAAAGTAAATAAAAAGTTATCAAATGAGTTGAAATCTATTGGGAACGAGAAGGTAATTTGTCAAGAGTGTGATCACTCTTCGACAAGGATAAAAGAACTTGAAAACACTATTTCTAAGTCCGATCAAAAAATTGATCAACTTCTAAAAGAGAAAAAGGACTTAGAAAAGGTTGTGAAAACTTCTCATTTTCAATTAGAGAATTACAAGAAAATGTTGCAAATCGATGTGGCATGATAGTAAAAGAAAATTCAATTTTAAATTCCAAAGTAAATGAATTGAACATGGCAATTGGAAAATTTGGTGTTGGGAAAAAATCTCTGGATATGATTTTAGGCAACCAATGCCATGGGTTAGCAAAATTTGGACTAGGATACATTTCTGGAAGCTCTGGAAGTTATCGGAAAATTCCGACAACTGCTGTCGTCAGCGACAGCTCCAGGTTCAGAAAACCTCTTTTTCAAAATAAAATTTTTTCTAAGCCCACACATAAAGATGTTGGATCGTGTGACGCCCTTAGAGGGGGGGGGGGGGGGGGGTGAATAAGGGTGCGTTTAAAAATATAATTTTTACTTAATAATTTTTAGACAAATTTACTTTAATAAAAAGTTACTTATAAATAATTTTAAACCAATGCACATTTTGTATTAAACCAAACACAAATTTCTAAGATAAAGATTTAAGCAAACAAATTTGCAATTAGTGAAAAGAGCATAATTTTATTTATCGTGAAATTTGCATACAATAAAAATGATCTTAACAATGCTTAAGATCAAGGCACAATTATGATAATAAAAAATACAATAATTTTTGGTTTACCAATCCTTCTCCCAAGGATTGGAAGGCTATCACTTGTCTCTCCCAAGACAAAGCCCAAGCCTATCCTCTAGATCTTCCCAAGATCTAGACGTAGCACACAAGGCCACGATTTCCCACTAAGCCACACAAGGACTTGGACGCTCCGCACAAGGAAGCGATTTTCCCCTAAGCCGCGCAAGGACTTAGACGCCGCACGCAAGACGATGATTTCTCTACCAATATAAAATGAAATGTGTGTAAATGACAACTCCCTAGAAATTTAGATCTCTGAATGGACTGTTGAAGCCTCGAGATGATCGTTGATGTAGAAGCGCGCCCGATCTCGTCTTCAATCTTCAATCCTTCTTTGCACAAATGGGAGTTGAAGAGGTTCTGGAGCTCTCTGGTTCGTATGCACTCAGGAAGGGACTTGGAATTCTCAAAGCTTGGAATGCACGAACCAAGGTGTCAATTTATAGAAAATCGCTGTCGCCTGGGCGACATTGACTGTCGGAATTTTCCGACAGCGTTAAACTGCCGCTGGAGTGGCGTCGTGCGGGCAGTTGCTGTAACCGTCGAGCTGTTTCCTGGGCGACATCGATGTCGCATTTCCGACAGCGCAAAACTGCCGGTCGTGGGTGGTGTCGTGGGCAGTTGTTGTAACCTCCGAGCTGTCGCTTAGGCGACACCGCTGTTGGATTTTCGACAGCTCAAAACTGCCTTTCGTCGTGCTGCCGTGGAGGGAAGTAGTTGTAACTTCTCTGCTGTCGCCTGGGCGACATCAGCTGTCGGAATTTTCCGACAGTGAAATTTCCCACATTCAAATTTAGCTCCAGCAGAAATGTGAACATCTCATACCTATTATCTGCACACCATTAATAAAAATAGAATCAAATACAAACGGGACTTTGTTATTATCAAACCGGAGGAGTGCGAAACGCATGCTCCAACAAAAGATGTTTCCTCCAGCAAGAGTCCTGAAAAACCATTAAAGATTGGTTCCTCACTAGTCATTGCATGTGCCAAATGTCATCGATTTGGTCACATCTCGGACTCATGCTGGAAGAAAGGAAAAGTTAGTGTTAAACAAATCTGGGTACCTAAGGCTTCCACCTATACCATGGGAGGGACCACTTGGGTAACCAGATATTTACTCTCATCATCTTTTTAGATGTCCGTGCAGGCTAAGAACAAGGAAGACGTGTGTTATTTGGACTCTGGATGTTCAAAACACATGACGGGCGATAAATCAAAGTTCCTTAGCCTGGAGATGAAGAAAGGTGGAACATTGACATTTGGAGATAATGGCAAGGGTAAAGTCAAAGGCATTGGAGTAGTAGGTAACGAAGAATTTAAAATTTCAAATGTTTTATATGTTAAAGGTTTGAAACATAATTTAATTTCTATTAGTCAAATATGTGATAAAAATCTAAATGTTTTATTTGACTCTAGCTCAAACCTTTGCAAAATTATTGATTCTAAAACAAATGAAATCGTACTTACTGCACCAAGAATAAACAATGTCTATACAATCACTTTTCATGATTTATCTCATTCTACATTTAAATGTTTTATTTCAAAGAATGATGAACTTGAATTATGGCATAGGCGACTAGGACATTCTAGTGCTAAACGAATAGTAAAGCTTTCAAAGAATAAAATAATTAAAGGTTTACCGAATTTAAATGGAAAGCTTTCATCATTGTGTTCACCATGCCAAAATGGAAAGTTTACTAAATCATTGTTTAAGAGCAAAAATGTTATTTCTACTTCTAGACCTTTACAGTTAGTACATATGGATTTATTTGGTCCAATTACACAAAGTCTAGGAGGTAGAAAATATACATTTGTTATTATTGATGATTATTCTAGATTTTGTTGGACACTGTTTTTAAATTCAAAATCTGATGCTTTTGATGAATTTGTAAAACTAATTTCACGTATTCAAAATGAACTTGATTTAAAAGTAAAATGCATTAGATCGGATCATGGAGGAGTGTTTGATAATGAAAAATTTATTTCATATTGTAATGAATTTCGGATAAAACACGAATTTTCCGCTCCTTGCACACCACAACAAAATGGTGTAGTGGAGAGGAAAAATAGAACACTTCAAGAATTAGGATGTACTATGCTTTGTGAATTTAAATTGCCAAAATATTTTTGGGCCGAAGCGGTTAGTACTGCATGCTATATTATTAATCGTGTCATGATTCGTCCTACATTACAATTAACTCCTTATGAAATTTATTTTCAAAGAAAACCAAATGTATCTTACTTTAAAGTTTTTGGTTGTAAGTGCTTTATTTTGAATACAAAAGATAACTTAGGTAAATTTGATGAAAAATGTGATGAAGGAATTTTCATTGGTTATTCTTCAACTAGCAAGGCCTATAGAGTTTATAATAAATGTACTAAAGTGGTTGAAGAAACTATTCATGTAAAATTTGATGAAAACATTTCTTGTGTAGAAAATACTAAAATTGCAGGTAATGAGAAAAATGAAGAAGATGTGGAACAAAATCTGAGGAAAAATGATGATGATGATGAAGAAAAAGTAGAGAAAGAAGACGAAAAGATGGTGAAGAAGAAGAAGAACAAAGATATGTACCTCCAACCGAGCTAAGGTTCTCAAAAGATCATCCACAAGATTTTGTTATTGGAGAACCATCAAGTGGGGTACGTACACGTTCTAGTTTACATGAAAGTTTTTCAAATTTATGTTTTGTCTCTAATATTGAACCAAAAGATGTTGCCACCGCTTTAAATGATGAAACTTGGTTTTTAGCTATGAATGAAGAACTTAACCAATTTGAAAGAAATAAAGTTTGGACTCTTGTTGATAGACATAGTGATCATCCAGTGGTAGGAGTCAAATGGGTTTTCAAAAATAAATTAGATAGTGACTCTAGGGTCACTAGAAACAAAGTTAGGCTTGTAGCGAAAGGATATAATCAAATTGAAGGGGTATATTTTGATGAAACATTTACACCCGTAGCACGATTGGAAGCAGTTAGAATTTTTGTCGCATTTGCTAGTCATAAAAGATTCATATTGTTGCAAATGGATATTAAAACTGCATTTTTAAACGGGTTGATTAAAGAAGAAGTTTATGTTGAACAACCCCCAGGATTTATAAATGAAAAATTTCCTAATCGCGTATATATATTGCTAAAAGCTTTGTATGGTTTAAAACAAGCACCACGAGCATGGTATGATAGATTGACTTTATATTTATTACAAAATGGTTTTAAAATGGGTTGTGTTGATTGTACACTCTTCATTAAGCAAGTTGATGATAATTTAATTGTTTTACAAATTTATGTTGATGATATTATTTTTGGAGCAACTAATGAAGAGTTGTGTAATTATGTTGTAAAAATGATGGAAAGTGAATTTGAGATGAGTATGGTAGGAGAATTAAAATATTTCTTAGGATTTCAAATTGTTCAAAAACATGATGGAGTTTTTATTAACCAATCAAAATATATTCATGATGTTTTAAAACGATTTGGATTTGAAATTCTCAAACAAGCAAATACTCCTATGAGTGTATCTTTAAAATTAGGAAAAGATGAAAATGGAATATCTATAGATCAAACTTTATATAGATGCATGATAGGTTCACTTTTATATTTGACTGCATCTAGACCAGATATTATGTTTTCAGTTTGTTTTTGTGCTAGATTTCAAGCTAATCCCAAAGAATCTCATTTAAAAGCGGTTAAAAGAATCTTTAGATATTTAATTGGCACATCTAAACTTGGTTTGTGGTATCCACACACTGATGATTTTACTTTATTTGGTTATTCTGATTCTGATTATGCCGGTTGTTCACTAGATAGGAAAAGCACTAGTGGCACTTATCATTTTTTAGGCCCTTCACTTATCTCTTGGTCGAGTAGGGAACAAAATAATGTTGCCCTCTCAACCACCGAGACCGAATATATCGTACTTGGTAGTTGTTGTGAACAAGCTCTTTAGATGAAACAAACATTAGAAGATTTTAAAATTAAACAACAAACTATTGAATTATGGTGTGATAATAAAAGTGCAATTGATTTAACATACAACCTGGTCCATCATTCAAGGTCTAAACACATTGATGTGAGACATCATTTTATTAGAGATCATATTAAAAATAACCACATTAAAATTTCATTTATAGGCACGGATAATCAACTAGCGGATATATTCACTAAACCGTTACCGGATTCCCGTTTTTCTATGCTTAGGCTAGAATTGAGAATCCTAGACATTTCACAATGATTATATCACTACTTATAACCTATAAAATTAAAAACATCACAATAGATATACATTTTAAAAAGAAAAAACTAAATCTTAAACGATCAAAACATAGACATTCACCAACATAAATCATGTCCAAATATTAAAAATTATTACAGAACTTTAATAAAAGAGTACTTAAAATGTCTCATAAAAGAAGTTCACAAAATTAAGGAGAGATCTGGGTTGGGAAGCTATCGGATGACGTTAGCTCCCAGAAGTCATTTTCAATCCGAATCCTCCTCATTTCGACTGCCTGCTCCACTACTTTCTGGAAGATCATAAACTGGTCTCCTTACCACTGCCTTCTTACGTCGAGCCTGACTAACTGATTGGCGACGCGGCGCCTCCTCCGTAGGCACTTCCCATTCAGCGGCTTCAGCAGGTGTAGGTTTTAATTTTAGTCCCTTAACAAGGAACTTCATGAACTTCTGCATCCGTGTCCGATCCTTCTTCATCTCCACTTTGTGTTCCTCAAAAGACTTTCTATGCTCTTGAAAATCATCAATGTGTCTATCCAACTTTGTTTGAAAAGAGTCGAGTACCTCCCGCATAGACTCTCCACGTGAAATAGGAGGCTCTCTCATCTCCGTAGTAGGCGGCTTCCGTTGATTTTTCTTACTCTTTATACCCACCGTTTGATATATATCCGGGACACAATCTCCAACATAAAAGTCCTGATCTATCCATGTGTATTTCTTGAATAGAATACGCTGGATAATCGTACCCAAAGGGAGGGAATGTGCCTTTTTCCACTCAGGATTTTTGAGGCGGAATGTATAGCGAATCATAGACAAAAGAAGATCGGCCATTTTTACTATCACAAATACTCACTTTTTTTTCACAAACAGACAACATTTTTTCAACATCTATATAATTTTGAAAAATCAAAACTTTGGTGAAAAACATTATTCATCATCTTCTTCCTATAAAAAAAATTCAAAGTTCTAATTTTTATTCTATCACAAGATCTAAACCCTCTTTTGAACACCAAGATCTAAAATGTCTAGATCTCCTAAAACTTCTACATTTTTTCTTCACAAAAACACTGAAAACCAAGAGGAATATCAAAATCACATAAAATTTGAAAAATTTTAAACAAAACTTGAAAAATCAAAGTTCCTCACCTTAGATCTAAAGTTTTTCGGCGACCTGGAGCTCTAAATCTCGGAAAATTTCCTAAAAGTGAAGTGAGGCGTCGGTGGAAAGACGAACCAATTCTTGTTATCTTTTTAGAGGTGTCGGATGGCGACATCTAGCTGTCGGATATCCGACAGCTCCCAAAAATTAATTTCTATTCTTCTCTAGCTTTTTCATTCCCTGTTTCTATTAATGTTCATATGAGAATTTTTTAATCTTGCATAAATGATTCTTCATGTGTTATTTTTCGTAAAAATAGCTTAACACATGTTTATGATGTTCAATCTTAAGTTATCATTGTAATGACACTTTCATATAGGAATTAAGAATTGTTTTCGCATGCCTCTAAGTATAAGAAATCTTTTATCTATGACAATGAGCAATCACAAACACTTACTTTGCAAATACATGTTAATAAAATTTATTTTATACAAACATCATGATTGATCGAACATAACAAAAAACATTTCAGAAATGCTACCTTCAACTTTGCTACTTTGCACTTATTCAAATTATACCATTTTTTGCATGCAAGTGAATTCGGAGATCCTTTACATACATAAATATAAAAAAAACAAATTCAAATGCAAAATATATATTTTGCCAAAAATTTTGAAAGAAAGAAATTAAAAAAATTGAAAAGGATCCTCCACCAAGCACTACTTAGCCTCCTAATATGTCTTAATGAGCATTGTGAGGTTAAGCACCTTGGAAAGAATTGTAAAGTGTCTTGTTATGCAAAAACAAAATGGTCCTTTTATGTATACTTGCAAAGTTTCTATAAGTTCATAAGTTTGGCTTTATGTATATTTATGTTATGCTTAACAATTCCATGATCATGTATATTTTAAATATATTCATATGTATTCTTTCTCAAAGTATCACTACTACACTTCATTGTTATTTATAAAATTTCTTCTTATGAGAATTGGACCGAAACGATTCAATATTCTATCTGCTAATGTGTCTTTCTCTGATAATTGCACTTGAATCTCATAAGGGTTAAGTATATTTGCTTTATGTATATTGATAACAGATAACTAGAATGCTTGGCCTCATCTCTAAGGTTTCTTATCTCGATGTCATATCACTTACTAAGCTTCCGCTAGTGTACTCCAACTTTCCCTATATTCTTTCTTATTTTCTACCATATCTCTATGATACTCCTTCCTCGTCTCTATTCATTACTTTTGATAATATCAAAGGGGGAGAATATAATAAGAAATCACTTAAAATACTTAATTAATTCACGGAGCATACATGTAGGGGGAGTTTATATGTCGGGGGAGAATATTTTTAGAAGGAGCTAAAATTAAGGGGGAGATCATATTAAGGGGGAGATCATGGAGATCATATGTTCACACTTGTAGACACATGATATACTTTTCAATATCTCTATAGGATTTATTTGATTTCTTTTTATAAGGATTTGTTATTATCAAAAGGGGGAGATTGTTGGAGCATGCGTTCCGCACTCGTCCGATTTGAGAATAATAAATCCCGAATGTATTTGATCCAATTTTTGATTAATGGTGTGCAGATAACAGGTGCAAGAATAACATGTTTGCAATTGGAAGCAAAATACCGATTTTCCAGAAATTAGAGCCATCAGATTTCTGACAGCAGTACCGGATTTCTGACAGTGCATGATTTCTTCCATTCTCCGATCTCTACTCAACGTTTTAGAGCTATCGAATTTCCGACAGCAGTAACGGGTTTCCGACAGTGCACGATCTTCCCGTAACTCTACGATGTGTAGCAGTTACGCAAGCTAATGGATATCCGATATTGCTATCGGATATCCGATAGCTCACGTCTCAACCACGACTCAATCGTGATCCCCACTCTCCGCAAAAATGCCGAAAACATGGGACACGTGGCACCTCTGGAGCTATCGGATTTTGGCGATAGCTAGCTAACGGATGGCGTTATCTCTCTTTTATAAAAAGGGCTCAGAACTTCATGTAATTCAAGCTTTGAAAATTCTAAGTCCTTTCCTGAGTGCATACGAACAAGAGAGCTCCAGAACCTACATCAACTCCCATTTGTGCTTAGAAGGTTTGAAATTGAAGACGAGATCGGACGCGCTTCTACATCAACTATCATCTCGAGGCTTCAACCTTCCTTTCAGAGATCTGAATTTCTAGGGAGTTCCTCATTTGATTTTGTATTTTCATTTATATACATTTCACTTTGTATTGGTAGGGAAATCATCTCCTTGTGCGTGACGTCTAAGTCCTTGCGTGGCATAGGGGAAAATCGCTTCCTTGTGCGGAGCGTCCAAGTCCTTGCGTGGCTTGGTAGGAAATCGTGGCCTTCTGTGCTACGTCTAGACCTTGGGAAGATCTAGAGGATAGGCTTGGGCTTGGTCTAGGGAGAGACAAGTGATACCCTTCTGATCCTTGGGAGAAGGATTGGTAAACTCAAATTGTTAAAAGTTTATTATCATATTAGTGCCTTGATCTTAAGCATTGTTAAGATCATTTTTATTGTATGTGAATTTCATGATTAAAAAATTATGACTTTTTTTTAATTGCAAATTTGGTTGCTTAATCTTTAACTTAGAAATTTGTGTTTGAATTAATTTAAAAATTACATTTGTTTGAAATTTTTTTATAAGTAATTTTTAGAAAAGTAAAATTTGTTTAAAAATTCTTAAGTTAAAAATTATAATTTAAACACACCCTTATTCACCCCCCCTCTAAGGGCATCACACGATCCAACAGTTAAGTGGAGAAAGGTTTGCCTTCCATCTCAGGTCGAGCTCGGCTCGACTAGAGGTGTTGATTTTTCTTCCACCTCAGGTCAAGTTTAGTTCGACCTAAGGTGTTGAGCTTTCTCCACATCCAGTTGAGCTCGGCTCACAGGAGGGTTGTTAAGTGGAGAAAGGTTTGCCTTCCACCTCAGGTCGAGCTCGGCTCGACTAGAGGTGTTGATTTTTTTCCACCTCAGGTCAAGTTTAGTTCGACCTAGGTGTTCAACTTTCTCCACCTCCAGTTGAGCTCGGCTCACAGGAGGGTTGTTATGTGGAGAAAGTTTTTCCATCCACCTCATGTCGAGCTCAGCTCGACTATAGGTGTTGATTTTTCTTCCACCTCAGGTCAAGTTTAGTTCGACCTAAGGTGTTGAGCTTTCTCCACCTCCAGTTGATCTCGGCTCATAGGAGGGTTGTTAAGTGGAGAAAAGTTTGCCTTCCACCTCAGGTCAAGCTCGGCTCGACTAGAGGTGTTGATTTTTCTTCCACCTCAGGTCAAGTTTAGTTTGACCTAAGGTGTTGAGCTTTCTCCACATCCAGTTGAGCTCGGCTCACAGGAGGGTTTTTAAGTGGAGAAAGGTTTGCCTTCCACCTAAGGTCGAGCTCGGCTCGACTAGAGGTGTTGATTTTTCTTCCACCTCAGGTCAATTTTAGTTCGACCTAAGGGGTTGAACATTCTCCACCTCCAGTTGAGCTCGGCTCACAGGAGAGTTGTTATGTGGAGAAAGGTTTGCCTTCCACCTCATGTCGAGCTCGGCTCGACTAGAGGTGTTGATTTTTCTTCCACCTCAGGTCAAGTTTAGTTCGACCTAAGGTGTTGAGCTTTCTCCACCTCCAGTTGAGCTCGGCTCATAGGAGGGTTGTTAAGTGGAGAAAAGTATGCCTTCCACCTCAAGCTCGGCTCGACTAGAGGTGTTGATTTTTCTTCCATCTCAGGTCAAGTTTAGTTCGACCTAAGGTGTTGAGCTTTCTCCACTTCCAGTTGAGCTCAGCTCACAGGTGGGTTGTTAAGTGGAGAAATGTTTTCCTTCCACCTCAGGTCGAGCTCGGCTCGAGAAGAGGTGTTGATTTTTCTTCCACCTCAGGTCAAGTTTAGTTCGACCTAAGGTATTGAGATTTCTCCACCTCCAGTTGAGCTCGGATCACAGGAGGGTTGTTAAGTGGAGAAAGGTTTGCCTTCCACCTCAGGTCGTGCTCAGATCGACTAGAGATGTTGATTTTTCTTCCACCTCAGGTCAAGTTTAGTTTGACCTAAGGTGTTGAGCTTTCTCCACCTCCAGTTGAGCTCGGCTTACAACAGGGTTGTTAAGTGGAGAAATGTTCGCCCTTTTACCTTTCACCTCAGGTCGAGCTCGGCTCGACTAGAGGTGTTGATTTTTCTTCCACGTCAGGTCAAGTTTAGTTTGACCTAAGGTGTTGAGCTTTCTCCACCTCCAATTGAGCTCAGCTCACAGGAGGGTTGTTAAGTGGAGAAAGGATTGCCTTCCACCTCAGGTCGAGCTCGGCTCGACTAGAGGTGTTGATTTTTCTTCCACCTCAGTTCAAGTTTAGTTCGACCTAAGGTGTTGAGCTTTATCCACCTCCAGTTGAGCTCGGCTACCAGGAGAGTTGTTAAGTGGAGAAAGGTTTGCCTTCCTCCTCAGGTCGAGCTCGGCTCGACTAGTGGTGTTGATTTTTCTTCCACCTCAGGTCAAGTTTAGTTTGACCTAAGGTATTGAGCTTTCTCCACCTCCAGTTGAGCTCGGCTCACATGAGGGTTGTTAAGTGGAGAAAGGTTTGTCTTCCACCTCAGGTCAAGTTAAGTTCGACCTAAGGTGTTGAGCTTTCTCCACCTCCAGTTGAGCTCGGCTCACAGGAGGGTTGTTAAGTGGAGAAAGGTTTGCCTTCCACATCAGGTCGAGCTCTGCTCGACAAGAGGTGTTGATTTTTCTTCCACCTCAGGTCAAGTTTAGTTCGACCTAAGGTGTTGAGCTTTCTCCACCTCCAGTTGAGCTCGGCTCATAGGAGGGTTGTTAAATGGAGAAAGGTTTGCCTTCCACCTCAGGTCGAGCTCGACTCGACTAGAGGTGTTGATTTTTCTTCCACCTCAGGTCAAGTTTAGTTCGACCTAAGGTGTTGAGCTTTCTGCACCTCCAGTTGAGCTCGGCTCACAGGAGGGTTGTTAAGTGGAGAAAGGTTTGTCTTCCACCTCAGGTCAAGTATAGTTCAACCTAAGGTGTTGAGCTTTCTCCACCTCCAGTTGAGCTCGGCTCACAGGAGGATTGTTAAGTGGAGAAAGGTTTGCCTTCCACCTCAGGTCGAGCTCGGCTCGACTAGAGGTGTTGATTTTTCTTCCACCTCAGGTCAAGTTTAGTTCGACCTAAGGTGTTGAGCTTTCTCCACCTCCTGTTGAGCTCGGCTCACAGGAGGGTGGTTAAGTGGAGAAAGGTTCGAATTTCCCCTCAAGTCAGGTTCAGCTGAAAAACTTGGCAGGAGTATCCCGTTGGCAGGGCCCTTCGTGGATTTCCCTAAGGTCCCACCTACTCGTCAAATATGTGGGTTGGACTTTCTTTCCAAGCTTAAGGCAAACTCGAAAAGAGCGGGAATTGTGTATAACCCTCATATTTTCCGAGTCGGTGTGACCCATCGCAGATGAGGTCATGATTGATAAGGTGACCACGACGTGGCAAACCGAACCATTGGAGATCGTCAAGGACCAAAAATAGAAGGCCCAGGGGGGCAAGGTCTCTTGGGCGAGCGGACCCTGGGTCCACTCGCCCAAGGCCCCGGGCGAGTGGACCTTCGGTCCACTCGCTCGAGCAAGGGGGCGAGTGGACCTTGGGTCCACTCGCCCAAAGCGGGGAGCGAGTGGACCATCAGTCCACTCGCCCAAAGCGGGGAGCGAGTGGACCATCAGTCCACTCGCCCCCAAGACAGCAGGCGAGTGGACCTGTGGTCCACTCGCCCGGGGTGAGAGGACCCTAGGTCCACTCGCCCGGGTAGCTGGGCGAGTGGCCCTATGGTCCACTCGCCCGGTAAGTGGAGTGAACCATAGGGTCCACTCGCCCGGCTCAGGTGATGGACTTTGATCCGCCTATCCGACTCCCGGCAAGGACGGAAGTGGACGTCTCATCCTCCACTCGCCCCCCTCTTGTTTTGATCGTCCAGGTTCGTGGTTGAGCTGTGAAAGCAGAATTTTGGCTATCCGCAGCCCAATTTTGGGAAGTCTATAAATAGACCCCCATGGGCACCTTAGGAAGGGATGTTGGTACCCCCCCTCCCTCCCTCGCGTGTGTGTTGTGAGCAAGCACTACCCCTCCCCTCCCCCTTGTCATCTAAGGTGGACGGTGAGGTGATCCTTAGTTCCCTCCAAGGTGCCCAGGCTCAGCATTGGCTTGGGAGGGGAAGTTCCTTGTGAGCTTCCGGGTATGTGGTGGGACCTCCACGCTGCAGCTTAAGGGGTTCGTTTGTTGACTTAGGTGTTCTTCATGGGCCAGGTTCTTCAGTTCTTAGTGACTAGTCAAGGGTCTCGCTCCGGTCAAGTAAGGGTTAGTTGCATCTCCCTTTCGAACGTCGAGACCAGTTCTCTAGTTTCAACAGTAGAGGTTCTAAGTGATAGATTAAATTATGCTTGACTTTCACAATGAAGGCCATAGAGTTTTTTGATAATTTTTATGTTTTATATTTTTGTATTTGATTTTTGCATTTAGAAATAGAATTTAAACAAATGAACAAAAAATGGAGTAAAGGAAATATTTTTTGTAATTTGGCTTTTGTATTTTTTTTTACTTTTTTCAAAAATCAATTCAAAACAGAAATGCAAAACTATGTAGTACATATAATAGGGCATAATTTTGGGTATTTTATAAAATTTGAAAAATACATAAAAACAGAGAGGTGCGTTAGCGCTAGCGCGGGAAATAGTACACGATTTTTTTGGATTTTAAAAAATTTAATTTTTGATATTGGTTAAGTGTCCAAAGTTTAGTTTTATGCAAAAATTTCAGAGGATTTGAAGATGTTTAGATATGGAAAAATTGTATAAAACTATTGCGTGTTAAGAATGCATTTTAATCCGAAAGATCTAGGACACCTAATTAAAGTCATAATAAGTGAAATCTTGCATCGGGGAGAGGTTTAGTGAATATGTCAGCAAGTTGGGAGTCCGTACCAATTAAACTTACTTTTACATGCTCTTTCTTAATATGATCCCTAATGAAATGATGGCGAATATCTATGTGTTTGGATCTAGAGTGGTGTATGGGATTATTTTTAAGGTCTATGACACTTTTGTTGTCACATTTAAGATCAATGTTTTTGAGATGAAAACCAAAATCCTCTAGAGTTTGGCTCATCCATTACGCTTGTGTACAACAACTACCAAGTGAGATTTATTCGGTCTCCGTGGTGGAGAGTGCAACCGAAGATTGTTTCCTACTAGACCAAGCAACTAATGAGGGTCCTAAAAAGTGACAAGTATCGCTAGTGCTTTTTCGATCTAGTGAACAACCGGCGTAATCCGAATCAGAATAGCCGCGAAGTGTAAATGAATCATTGTGTGGGTACCATAATCCTAATTTAGATGACCCTAATAAATAACGAAAAATACATTTTACCGCTTTTAAATGAGATTCTTTTGGATTGGCTTGAAAGCGAGCACATAGACATACAACAAACATTATATCTGGTCTAGATGCACTTAAGTAAAGAAGAGATCTTATCATTCCCCTATATAAAGTTTGATCAATGGAAATTCCATATTCATCTTTTCCTAGTTTTAAAGAAGCACTCATAGGAGTAGAAGCCTGTTTAAGGTTTTCAAATCCAAATCGTTTAAGCATATCGTGAACATATTTTGTTTGGCAAATAAAGATACCATCTGTTGGGAAAATGATTTCTCTTAACCCCTGAAAATGAGAATTCCAAGAAAGGAAAATCAAGGTAAGTAAATATGCGTCGAATAGTATTCGACGCAACGTCGAAGTTGTATCAACGTTCCTTTCAGAATGAGTCGAAGTAGCTCCAAGCAGAATTAGACGTATCCTATGTCGACGTAGCTCTGACTTCCAGTCGACGTATCTTGAGAAGTCGACGCACCCTAGTCAACGCACCTTCCTTATTCTCCTCTCGACGTCCAGCCAGGATGAATTCGACGCTTACGTCGAATAGTAATCGACGCACGTCGATTACTATGATTAATTCAAAAATCGCCAGATCTCTTTCCTTCTTTTATAGATCTGATTTATATGGAATCAATTTATTCTTTATAACCGTTCTGAATCATTATTTACTCTAATAGATTCTTGGCTAAATTGATTAAATCCTTTATGGACATTATTTGAAATCAGATTGAATACTTTCCTTCTATGGATATAACTGTTATGGAAATTTCTCTTTCTTTCTAACACTCTGCCTGTTAATTGATTACTCTCCTATAGTGTTATTTTAATAAACAGAGCTATAAATAACCAAGGAGGTCGTCAGAGAAAAAGAAGAAGTGATCCACCATATACACATTGAACAAGAGGAAAAGCTTCCAAGTAAAAAGAAAGAGAGTTGAGAAAGATTCCTGCAGCAAGCATCAAGCATTCTTCTTCTTCTAATTCTAAAGCCATACTGCTGCAAAATTCTGAAAAGCTTACAATCTCCTTCTCACTATAGAAGGGAGATTTAATTCACTACTTCTTGTGCTTCCAATCTTCTTGCTAGGAAGAAGATTCATTCTTGTCTTAAATACTTCTTTTCCTTTTTCTTATCTTCATTCTCACATATTGTAAAAGAGTTTTTAGAATCACTCTTCAAAAAATTCAGTTGTACTGGTTCTAAGAGTCTCATTTTCAAAAGACTCAATTGGTTCTAAGAGTCTCCTTGTCAAAAGACTCAGGGTGGTTCTAAGAGTCTCCTTATCAAAAGACTCAGTGCAAGATAGTGAATTTCCTACCAAAGGGGGTAGAAGAGTGGACTACCCAAAGTTCGGGGAACCACTATATTTCCTTGTGTTGTGCTGTGATTTCTTTTCTTTACTTGGTTAATTCTTGTTGGTGTGTGGGAAGCTCTAATATGTGATCACTACACCCATATATATATAATTATTAACTTTGCACAAAAATATTTTAAATCTCTATTCACCCCCCCCCCCTCTAGAGAATTCTAGTGAGGTTAACTGTGCACTTTCAATTGGTATCAGAGGTAGGTTGATCTAAAAAGGATAACTCCTTGATCAAAAAGATCATACCTCTTATTTATATATATATATATTTCTCTAACAATTATTTTTCACATGGCACAAATCAAAGATTATGCTTCCACCAGACCACCAATGTGCAATCTTGAAAAGTTTGCAGTTTGGAAAACAAGAATCAGGATTTATATGAACTCTATTGATGAAGATTTATTTAATGTTATCTTGACAGGTCCTCCCAAGCCTTATAGAAAAGACTCAAGTGGTGAAGTGACTCAAACACTTGTCCCAAAGGCTGAGTGGACAGTTGAAGAGAAAAAGGCAGGAACATGTGATGCAAATGCTGTAAATATTCTGGTCTCAACCCTATCTGATGAAATCTTTCAAAGGGTGGTTGATTGTGAATCAGCCAAAGAAATTTGGGAGGCTCTCATAAAAATGGTTGAAGGAAGTGCTGATGAAAGAAAAGATAGGAAGGCTCTATTGATCTCTCAATATGAGAACTTCCAAAAGAAGAATGATGAAAGCATCTCTGAGATGTCTGACAGATTTAGTCTGATCATCAATCAACTAAGGGACTTGGATAGAGAAATCTCTCTTATAGAAATCAATGACAAATTGCTGATGAGTCTCCCAAGCTTATGGGATTCAAGGATATGGGCAATAAGAGACACAAGAGGACAAAGGGAAATTTCAACAGATGCTCTTTTAGCAAAACTCAGATCCTATGAGCAACTGCTGAAAACCAGAGAAGAGAAGAAGAGAAGAGAAAACACCCCAACTTCTTCAAAAGAAAGGAACATTGCATTAAAAGCAACTGAAGAAGGAAGCACTATCACTGAAGAAGAACTATTCAATTTCCTGGCCAGAAAATTCAAGAAATGGGCCAAGACAGATGGATCAAGAAGGAGAGAGTCAAAACCAAGGTATGACAAAACTCCTACTAAAGAAATTATTTGTTATTCTTGCAGGAAACCTGGACATATTGCCCCAGAATGTCCAGAAAATGCTGAGACAAAGAAAGATCTGAAAAAGAAAGATCTCAAGAAAAAGGGGAAGAAGAAAGAAAGAGGCTTTATAGCAGAATCCTGGAGTGATACAGACTCTGAGGACAGCTCCTCTTCTAAGAGTGACAATGAAGAGCCTAAGCAAGAAGATCTGTGCTTGATGGCCCTTGAAGGATCAAAAATGATGATGGTGCTAAATCATGGAGTGAGACAGGATGAGAAGAAAGCATATCTTCTGAAGATGAAAAAGAAGATAGCCTTATTCTCATAGAGGAATCTGAGGATAAGGATGAGGTAAGCATTTTTGATGAAAAAGATTTTCAAAGTGATAATTTCAGAAATGATTTTATGGGAATGTGTCTAGATCAACTAAAAGCCACACAAGAAATTAAAGATCTAAAGAAACAAATTAATGTGGCTAAAATCCAGAGAAATAGAGAGGATAAATGCTCTAAAAATTTTGAAGTAAACATCATAGAAAAAGAAGTAGAAAGGGCTAGAATAGAAAACCAGCTCCTTAAGGATAAGGTATCCCAGGCAAAAGCCTTCGAAGAATCAATAAACATGAGAAGCCAAACTCTCAAGGAAATCACTGAACAACAAACAAGGAGACATAAAAATCTTGGTCTAGGGGCTGATCCCTCAA
Organism: Dactylorhiza incarnata; assembly: GCA_033032865.1. Taxonomy (NCBI): domain Eukaryota; kingdom Viridiplantae; phylum Streptophyta; class Magnoliopsida; order Asparagales; family Orchidaceae; genus Dactylorhiza; species Dactylorhiza incarnata. The sequence continues at coordinate 23,241,056 of JAWHQI010000001.1, read as the reverse complement.
CCAGCCAAGTTCCATCCAACAAACCTGCTTGGATGATCCCTGTAAAATTCACAAAACCCATCAAATCAAAACAAGAAAAAGACTCACTAAATAAGGAAGAAGACTCCCTCAAGGAAATAAAACAATTTGATGAAACATCATATTATTCAGCTGATGACTCTCAAACTTCATCTGAAGAAGCAACTAAGCCAAAAGAAACAATACATAAAAGAACAAAATCAGAAAAAGGGAAAAAGAAAATGTGTGAAGATACAGTTGCGTCGACTTTATATCGACGCATGAATGATAGTGCATCGACTTTTACTCAATGCAACCTCTCAGATGCCTCGACCTCTACTCGACGCTTGAATAAAAGTACGTCGACTTCCAAACGACGCAACTTTTTCCATGCGTCGATATCAGATCAACGCTATCGGGAGAAAGCGCCGAATATAAATCGAAGCAACTATCAACATGCGTCGAATAGATATCGACGCACAAAAATTCAGAGCAACTTAAATGCCTATTCTCCAAAAACCTTCTATAATTCCCATTCAGGATCCATTCATCCTAACCATGATTTCCATCCTAATCAACACCTCTATCTTAACCAAAATGTCTACTCTAAACCTGGTAACCAAAATTCCCATCTCAATCAAACTTTCTATTCTAATCAACCCTTTTATCCTTCTCTAAACTCAAATTACCATAAGAATAAGATAATCAAGTGCCATATATGTAACAAAACTGGCCACCTTGCCAAACAATGTTGGCACAACCAATCAAACTATCTGTATAAATTAGTCCAAGACTGACTTAGAACTAGGAAGAGATAAAAAGAAATATACACCTAAAATTCTTCAGGAAAATCAAAAGTCACGTCGACTTCTAATCGACGCACCGTCGATGACTCAACTCAATAAGTAAAATCGATGCATACGTCGATTACAATCGACGCATACGTCGATTACAATCGACGCATACGTCGATACGAAACCATAACATCTTAACGCGGGCTGTATCGACGCTTACGTTGAATTCCACTCGACGTAACGTCGACTTCATAAAAACGAGCGGCAATGCTAAAATATTTTCGGTCACATCCACTGAAGTACCGAATAAGCTTCGAATTGAGTCCCGTTTCGACGCTTCACCTGACTTAAAAAGACTCTTCAGTTAGAAACCTTCACTACTCTACATTCTTCATCCTTCTTGCTTCTTAGTCCAGCCAGTTCCTCCTCTCTTTCACTGACCTAAAAATGGCTCCCAAGATAAACTCTGGTATCGACATTGACCTCGACTCCTTCCAAGCCACTGCAGAAAATTATAAGAACATCATAGCTCTCTTAACTGAAGCTGTATTGGACAAACTCATCTCCACAAGATGCAAGCTCCTGGAAACAGAGCTCACAGAGCTGATGACTCATGTTCAGATATCTGAACAAGGAGAAATCCAGGGAACAATCTATGAGACACCAGTCTCAATCTCTGTAGAACATATTAGGACCTCCTTTGATCTTCCTTCAGGTATATCCTAATATTATCTTTGTTCAAATAAAATAGGGAAAGGAAATCAATTTCTAAAGAGTAACCTTATAAGTCTTTATCATTCCCCTATTAGGTGATGAATCTATAGACCTCACACCTGATGAAATCAAGCATCTGCTAACCACCATGAAGTTTTCAAGGGATAAACCAATCCATCTAAAGAAAATAGATTTTCTTGAGGAGTACAGACTGCTAGCAGATATAGTAGGAAAGATACTACTATGCAAAATTTCAGCCCATAATGCAGTTCCCAAGCAGCAACTGAACATCATGGGGGCCCTTGTGCTGAAGAAGAAGGTGGAATGGGCCACATGGTTGCTCAAAATAATAGGCTCCAAATACTCACACAAAGAAAATGCATATATGAGGATTATGAGTCAAGTACTCTTCCACTCCTTCCCTGACCTCTGTAGGTCAAAAGGAATCCCCATTCTTCTAGGGAAAAGAATGTCAATAGCCATATTCTCCAAGTGGACCAGGCAAATCCCTAAGCCTGGTTCCATTCCTGAAAGGACTCCCTCTCCTCCTAACTCTCCTGCTCATCCATCTCCTCCTCCTCCTCAAAGAGACAATTCTTCTCTACCTCCATCATCCACTCAAATAGTCTCTACCACCCTCACAACTCCTACTCTACCTACCTCTTCTCAAACACCTGCTCCTCAAACAGCAGTTTCCCCATCTCCTCCTCCTCATACTTTCTCATCCTCTTCACCTCCATTATCACCAATACCTCATGCATCAACTAACCTTTCTCCACCTTCATCACCACCTCCACCACTCTCTCTTCATCACCAACCACAACATGAACCATCTGCATCCACTGAAGCTCTCCTCACTCAGTGCATTGCATCAGCAGCTCAAACATTCCAAGCAATGCTGGATGAGCACTGCTCCCAGATTCATTCCTCCATCCTACACATGCACACCCAAATAGATGGGGTCAGTGCCTCTGTGCAAAGTCTGAAGAACTCTCTCTCTCTTCCTAAGGAGTTACCAAGTCTTTCTTAACCTCCTTGGCCAAGAAGGTCAAGAAGGGGGAGAAGCTAGATGAAGAGCAGCCCTCCAATCTTAAATCTTCCTCACACAAATCCACTCCTTCTTCAAAATCTGACAGTCTTGCACTGCTCAAGACAATTGGAAATGAGAAAGTACCTGAGCTACATATTGAAGAACAAACAATAGAGGTACTCAATATAGCAAGAGAGGCTGCAAATCAAGTGGTACTATTACAAGGGGAGGCAAGCAGGGCAGAAAATGAAGCTGAAAAGGAAGATGTGGCAGATGGTGAGAAAGACAAAGAAACTGAAACTCAAGGGGAGATGAATACTGCTATGAATGAAGCTGAAAATGAAAAAGGACAGCCAGATGCTGTGTTGGCTGAAGCTGAAGCTCAGGTGGAGCCAGATGTTGTTTTAACTAATACTGAAATAGAAATAGAAGGCTCTGAAGTTCCATTCCATGGGGAGCACACCACTGTGACTCAGGGGGAGCTGAGGTACAATCTGCTACTGAGAAAGAGCAACCCACCAAAGTATTCAAAAGAAAACGAAAGACTCCTCCTACCCCTCCTGAACAGTGATTGAAAATAATGTTGATATACTTTACCTTATAGTTGAATACTAAACATGAAGTCTGTTTATATAATTCTGGGGAATCTTGTTTATATGATCTCTCTTTCTAATTTCTCTTCTGATTGCATATTTTTGTTCTATATAATTGCCTTGCTGAGTTGATTAAATGCTAGTACAATTTCCCTCTAAATAGGGTTAAGACAAATAGGGGGAGATTGTTGGGAAAATGATTTCTCTTAACCCCTGAAAATGAGAATTCCAAGAAAGGAAAATCAAGGTAAGTAAATATGCGTCGAATAGTATTCGACGCAACGTCGAAGTTGTATCGACGTTACTTTCAGAATGAGTCGAAGTAGCTCCAAGCAGAATTCGACGTATCCTATGTTGACGTGGCTCTGACTTCCAGTCGACGTATCTTGAGAAGTCGACGCACCCTAGTCAACGCACCTTCCTTATTCTCCTCTCGACGTCCAGCCAGGATGAATTCGACGCTTACGTCGAATAGTAATCGACGCACGTCGATTACTATGATTAATTCAAAAATTGCCAGATCTCTTTCCTTCTTTTATAGATCTGATTTATATGGAATCAATTTATTCTTTATAACCGTTCTGAATCATTCTTTCCTCTAATAGATTCTTGGCTAAATTGATTAAATCCTTTATGGACATTATTTGAAATCAGATTGAATACTTTCCTTCTATGGATATAACTGTAATGGAAATTTCTCTTTCTTTCTAACACTCTGCCTGCTAATTGATTACTCTCCTATAGTGTTATTTTAATAAACAGAGCTATAAATAACCAAGGAGGCCGGCAGAGAAAAAGAAGATGTGATTCACCATATACACATTGAAAAAGAGGAAAAGCTCCCAAGTAAAAAGAAAGAGAGTTGAGAAAGATTCCTGCAGCAAGCATCAAGCATTCTTCTTCTTCTGCTTCTAAAGCCATACTGCTGCAAAATTCTGAAAAGCTTACAATCTCCTTCTCACTATAGAAGGGAGATTTAATTCACTACTTCTTGTGCTTCCAATTTTCTTGCTAGAAAGAAGATTCATTCTTGTCTTAAATACTTCTTTTCCTTTTTCTTATTTTCATTCTCACATATTGTAAAAGAGTTTTTAGAATCACTCTTCAAAAAATTCAATTGTACTGGTTCTAAGAGTCTCTTTTTCAAAAGACTCAGTTGGTTCTAAGAGTCTCCTTGTCAAAAGACTCAGGGTGGTTCTAAGAGTCTCCTTATCAAAAGACTCAGTGCAAGATAGTGAATTTCCTACCAAAGGGGGTAGAAGAGTGGACTACCCAAAGTTTGGGGAACCACTATATTTCCTTGTGTTGTGATGTGATTTCTTTTCTTGCATTTATTTTCTTTACTTGGTAAATTCTTGTTGGTGTGTGGGAAGCTCTAATCTGTGATCACTACACCCATATATATATAATTATTAACTTTGCACAAAAATATTTTAAATGTCTATTCACCCCCCCCCCCCCCCCCCCCTCTAGAGAATTCTAGTGATGTTAACTGTGCACTTTCACCATCATTTTGTTCTGCAATTTGAAACCCAAGAAAATACGATAGTTCTCCTACAAGACTCATTTCAAATTCATTTTTCATTACTAAGACTACTTCATTACACAACTCTTCATTAGTGGCTCCAAAAATTATATCAACATATATTTGTAAGATAATTAAATCGTTATTTTTATGCTTAATGAAGAGTGTGTTGTCGACACTTCCCATTAGATAACCGTGCTTTAATAAAAATGATGTAAGTCTATCATACCATGCACGGGGTGCTTGCTTTAAACCGTAGAGCGCTTTTTTTAATTTATAAAATAGAAATGTTTCGTTTATAAAACCGGGGGTTATTCTACATATACTTCTTCTATTATAAACCCGTTTAAGAAAGCACTTTTAACATCGATTTGAAATAATTTTATTCTTTTAAAACTCACAAATGCCAAAAATATTTGTATAGATTCTAAGCGAGCAACGGGTGCAAAAGTTTCTTCAAAATCTACCCCTCGATTTGAGAAAAGCCTTGAGCGACTGAGCGAGCTTTATTTCTTGTAATCTTAGATTCACCATCAAATTTATTTTTAAAGATCCATTTTACACCAACAACAGGATGATTAGATGGGCATTCTACTAGGTTCCAGACTTTATTTCTTTCAAATTGATCTAACTCTTCATTCATAGCCAAAAACCAAAATTCGTCATTTAAAGCGGTGGAAATGTTTTTAGGTTCAATTTTGGAAACAAAGCAAATATTTGAAAACGTTTCATGAAGAGAAGATCGAGTTCTTACCCCAATAGATGGTTCCCCAATGACTAGCTCTTTTGGATGATTTTTTTGAGAAATTCAAGATGCTTGGGGGGCACATATTCATCTTCCTTGGTCTTCTCCTCCTCTTCGTCATGCTCCAAAGATGGCAAAGGTTCATCATTTGTACCTGTAGGAAGTCTTTCTACACAAGGAATAAATTCATCAAATTTTACATTAATAGACTCTTCAACCTTACTCATTCTTTTGTTAAATATTCTATAGGCTTTACTAGTTGAAGAGTATCCAAGAAATATTCCTTCATCACATTTTGCATCAAATTTTCCAAAAGAATCTTTTGTATTTATAATAAAACATTTTACAACCAAATACATTAAAATATGATACGCTAGGTTTCTTTTGATAATATAGTTCATATGGTGTGAGATTTAAAGATGGACGAAGCATGACTCTATTCATTATATAACATGATGTGCTTACGGCTTCGGCCCAAAAGGACATATGTTATTTATATTTAGATAGCATAGTACATGCTAGTTCTTGGATTGTCCTATTCTTTCTTTCTACAACAATGTTTGTTGAGGTGTGCGTGGAGCGGAGAACTCATGCTTAATACCTAACATTTCACAAAAAGATTTAAAATTTTCAATTTCAAATTCTCCTCCATGATCTAAGCAAATGCATTTTATTTTTAAATCTAGTTCATTTTGAATACGAGTACATAATTTTGAGAATTCGCAAAATGCATCAGATTTGGAAGAGAGAAATAAAGTCCAACAATATCTAGAGAAATCATCAATTAGAACGAAAGTATATATTCTACCACCAAGACTTGCAGTGCTAACGGGACCAAAGAGATCCATATGAATTAATTGCAATGGTTTTGAAGTAGAAAATCCATTTTTGCTTTTAAAAGACGATTTTGTAAATTTTCCTTTTTGGCATGGAGAACAAAGTGAAGATAAATTTCCATTCAATTTAGGCAATCATCTAATCAATTTATTTTTAGCTAGTTTTAAAATGAGCTTTGTACTAGCGTGACCTAAACGTCTATGCCATAGTTCTAACTCGTCATTTTTAGTTATAAAACATTTTATAGATTATTTGGAAAGATCATGAAACGAAACTATATAAACGTTGTGAATTCTAGGTGCAGTTAGTAAAACATCTTTTGTGTTAGGATTAAATATTTTGCAAAGATTAGTGGATGAATCAAATAATACATCTAATCCTTTATCACACAATTTACTAATAGATATTAAGTTATGTTTTAATCCTCTTACATAAAGAACATTTGAGATGAGAAGGATTCGTTACCCACTGCACCTACTCCCATGATCCTTCCTTTACCGTTATCACCAAACGTTACGATCCCTCCTTTCTTCTTTTCTAGGCTAAGGAACTTTGCTTTGTTGCCCGTCATGTGCTTGGAGTAGCCTGTGTCCAAGTACCACATGTCCTCCATTTCCTTAGCCTTCCTGTAAATCTAGAAAGAAGATGAGAGTAAAGATCCAGCTACCCAAGAGGTACCACCCATAGAGTAAGTGGATTTCTTAGGTACCCAGATTTATTTTAAAGATCGTTGTTTTATATTCCAGCAAGAGCTAGACGTGTTTCCAAACTTAAGACAATTTGCACATGAGATAAAGGGGGTTGAGACCCTTTTCTAAATTTCTACATTGCTCTTGCTGGATGATGTTTGAACTTTAGAAAAAACAGGAGATTTTTTACTGTTAAGCTACTGCCGGCCTTAGTGGCTAGCGCCGGGCGGTACGACTCACTTTGATATCCGAGCCCAAACTTTCCAGAACCATAACATTGGTTTCCCAAAATCATATCCAGGGATTTTTGACCAATTCTGATTTTTTTATGGCCATATTGAGGTCATGATTTTGTTTTTTAAGAGATGTATTTTCTTGTACAAGCATAACACATTTATTTTCAAAGCCCTTTTTGTTATTTTCAATTTGTAAGGGAGAGGTTTTTAGTTTTCTCTCTAAGTCCCCCTTTTCTTTTGCAATAGTTTTGATTTGTGAGAGGGCCTTAGAAAGAGAAACTTCAAGTTATTTTGCCTTACATAAGGAGTGCACACACTCTTGACATGAAACCTTTTTTTTTCAAGGGAAATTAATTTTTTAGTAAGCTTATGATTTTCTTTGATGATAGATTCATTTTCACGATTTAAAATAATATTATCTTTTACACTTTTATCATAGGCTTTGCAAGTTTGAACAAATTCACATAAAGTTCTTCGAAGGTGGGAGGAGTTACCTCAGTGTCGCTAAGAAAACTGGTGTCGTCATCTTTGCTTTATGCCATTAAACATAAGTTTGCTTCCTCCTCGCTGCTTGACTCAGATCCGCTTGATTCTTCAGAGGGAGAATCATCCCAAGTTGCGGCTTTCAATACTTTCTTTTTCTCCTTCGCTTTGTATCTTTGTTTTTGCTCCTTTTGAAACTTCGGGCACTGGCTCCGAATGTGCCCGGTCTTTCTGCAGTGGTGATACTTCTGGTGGTGGTCTTTCTTCTTCGTCTTCACTTCCTTTTTCTTTCTTTGATGAGGAGGAAGACCCTTTTCGTCGAGCATCTTTTTGGAAGAACTTCCGGAATGTGTTCCTTCTTTCCAGATTTCTAATGAACTTCCTAAAGTTTTTTCTAGGAGACCTTCTTCATCTTCATCATCATCTTCGATCCTTTTTTTACTTTAGTGCCAACGCCTTTTTCTTTGGCTCCTTGTTGTATTAATCGTTTTGAATTTGAAGTTCTACCTCATGGGTTTTGAGATTCCCAATAAGGTTCTCAATCTGGAGCATTCTTAGGTTGTGTGACTCCGAGATGGCCGTCACCTTTGGATTGAACCTCAGAGGTAGTGAGCGAAGAATTTTTCTGACCAAGACCCCATCTGAGTAGATCTTTCCAAGTGCTTTTGAAGCGTTTATGATCTTGGTGAAGCATGTGTACATCGAGTTGATGTCCTCTTCGGCATCCATCCTGAATTTTTCATATTCCGATTCCAGTTGGAATAGCTTTGCATCTTTTACCTGCGATGTACCTTCATGAGTAACTTCCAATTGATTCCAAATATTATAAGCAGTTATACATACAGAAATTCTGTTAAATTCAGTTCTATTTAAAGCGCAATATAAAGCATTCATCGCCTTAGCATTATTTTTGCACCTTAGTTTATCGTTATCATCCTATTCATCCTCAGGTTTTAGTAACGTAGCCTCTCCTACTACAGTTGTAGGAGGAGAGTACCGAACTTCTACCATGATCCATACTTCTACATCCATGGTCATAAGAAAACACATCATTCGATTTTTCCAGTAGTTGAAATTTGACCCAGAAAAAAGAGGTGGTCGACTAACACCCTGACCCTCCGGAAAAGCGAGATCATGAGACGCCATTATTCTCATTTGTTAAGCCGATTGGAATAAAACCCCTCCGATACCACTTGTTGGATCGGTAGGCACCCTTAGAGTGGGGAGGGGGGGTGAATAAGGGTTTTAAAACTTTTTATTATATTTTGAATATCTTGAAATAATAAGAGATTAAGATGGTGAGAAATCAAACAAACTAAATAAAATTGAGACATGTTTTATTTATATAAAATATGGTTTTACAAAAATCGATTTCTATAACGCTAGAAATCTGTGACGAATAATAATAAACTCCTTTTGTTTTCTATCCCGACTCGCATCCCCACGAACCGGTGGCCCTAGCCTATCCTTCCCTGGATACGGCCTCAAGCCGTTCTAGCCTCTCCTTCCCCGGATATGGCCTCGAGCACCCCCTAGACCTAACCTAGATCTAGTCGCCAATACGAGGCGAGTTTCTTCCCTAAGTCCTACCCAGACTTAGTCGCCAACACGAGGCGAGTTCACTAAACGATTACAGAAAAAGATATGAAATAGAAAGAAAATAATATGAAAATCTCCCTCTTGAAGAACTTCTGAAGTTGGTGACGAAAGACCACTGTAGTATATGCGTTGATGAAGCGATCTTCGGTCGGATCTGGCGTGAAGAAATCCTCCTTCAGAAATTCATGGAACTTTGGTGGGAGATCACTTTTCGGCAGAGTAAGGTTCTGAAATTCTAGCACTTCACCTCTCTCAAACTTGTGTGTTGAAAACGAGAGAAGAGGCCTCCTTTTATAGGAGTGAGCGCTAGCGCTACCGCCGACGCTATCCCATTTTAGGGAATATTCTCCAAGAGCATATCTTAATTCTAGGGAAACTCCACCGCCTTGCCTCTTGTGCTCCGTGCTACCACCCGCGCTATCCACTACCGCCTGGCGCAAGCGCTTTATAAAAATGCTGCCAGAATTTGCGCTAATCATCGCTAGCGTCGGGCGCTAGGTGCTACCGCCGGCGCTAGTGGGCATGTTGGATTTATTGGCTCAATTTTGGGGGCAACCTTCTTATGTTATCCTTGAGTCATATGGACTTTGTTTCCTGCACACTTAAATACACAAGATCAAATACACATATGATTTGTTATTCTCAAACCTAGGATATGCGGAAGACCATGTTCCAACAGACCCTTGCTGTAACGCCCCTATTTTTCGTTAATTATTTTGCGTAGCCGCTGTGACGTAATTTTGGCGTAAGGGCGTTACATCAGCTCGTCAGGTTTAGTTTGGGCCTTAGCTTAGTTAAAGTATGTAATTTAGATCAAGCGTGCAAAATTTCGTGACGTTTCGAGTTAAAGGGATTATTTTGGGTAGTTATCACTATTTTAGTTTCGGGAAGCTTTATCCCGAGTTTGGCTCGTCGGAATTGAATTCTGACTTCGTCGTTGGGTTCGTAGCACCATTTTTTTGTTAGGGGCGAGTTTCGTGAAAATCCGAGGTGAGTTAGTTGCCCTCGTATTTTAAATAGAATGTATGAATTATTTATTAATTAATCAAGAAATTAGGGTTTTATATAAATACCTAAAATTTCAACGAAACCCTATTCCTCTTCTTCTCCATCGAGCCGACCAGTGCTCTTGCGATACCGAGAGTGGTGTGTCGAGATTTTCTTCTGGCCAGCGATTCGAGAGCCGTAGTGGACGTAATCGTATTCGGAGAGTAGAATCGAAAAGCTCTCGGCGAGATCTTCGTTCTAGTGGTAAGAGTTACCTATTTCTTAGGATTTTTGGAGTCAAGGTTGTGACCTAACTCCTACTTTTGGCCCAAAAAGTTTCAGGTTGTTGTGCTTGAGTGATTTCATAGCCGATCTATAGCTTTTGGAGTGGAGGACATCGAGTTTGCAAGGTTTAAGGCAAGTGGCAATTTTTTCTCCTTCTCTTTCGTTGTTGAAGTGTCGTTTCTTGCTTGAGTTCTTATCGCATACTTAACTCTTGACCTTAGGGTGTTTCTTGGTTATTTTAACTTTTGGTATCTCCTTGATCTCATCCCAAAATGCCTAGAATTTCCTCTAGGAAAACCTGTATGCTGCTTAAAATTTTCAACCTTTACTCGGGAGATTTGCGTCAATTTCTCGAGAAATCCTTTACTTCTCGAGAAATCCGTGTAAGTCCCAAGAGCCCTTTATGTTCTGCCTCTCGAGAAATCCTGGCACTTCTCGAGAGACCATCGTGTTCTTTCTCGAGAAATCCTTTACTTCTCGAGAAATCATTCACCTCCCGAGAAATCTTCCATCTCTCGAGAAATCCCCTTCCCGCTCGAGAAATTCCTTTACTTCTCGAGAAATCGAGTTATTCTCGAGACAAATCCTTCAATCTCTCGAGAAATCACCGTTGGTCTCCATCAATTTCTCAAGAAGATCTTGTTCCTTGCTTAGGATTTCTCGAGAAACCCTTGTGCATTGCCTTGACCTCTCGAGAAATCCTTGTTCTTGGCTTTTGACTTCTCGAGAAACCCTAGTAGTTTGCTCTCCTATTCTCAAGAAATGCTCGGGTTGCTACCCATGTTCTTTTAGGGGTATATCGTATTTTTTTGATTCTCCCGTGTTGACTTCTGTATGTGTATATGTTTGTGTGAGGACCCTGGACCCTTATGAATCGTCTTGAGTGGTGTTTACTTCATTTGTGACCCTATCCTTAGGGTATCTTGGTGACAGTTTTCTCGGGCTTCGTCCCTTGCCATAATTAAAGAAATTAATTTAAAATGAACCATTGCCTTTAGCCTTGCACGGTGGGCCGTGTTTGGGGGGCAGTGGGGATTTGTAGTAGCCTTGCACAGTGGCCATTTTAGTGGTGAATCGCGGGCTTGGCCTGCGGTCCCGAGGGCCGTGTTTGGGTTTTTGGGGATAGAGAAACCCCCACCCGTTGTTTGGCTTTGGGTGGCAGAGGATAAAGGACCGCCCCCATTTTAAATCGAGCTGATCAGTCTCATAAATAGAATTGACAAGATAAATGAACTTTGCTTGTACCTCTAAAAGGGATTTGGGGCACTGGGTTCGTTGATTGGCCCTATGTCTTGGAGCTTCTTTTTCAAACAGTTTGGCGTGGGTTGGTACCCCTTATGCCTTTTATTTTGTTTTTTTTCTTGTTTCGTAAAACTTTTATGTTCTTCTGCCACTTGTGTATTCCTTGCTGAGGCGTTCTTTGTTTTATTGAATGCCTCAGGATCTGAGCCGTAGCGGCTAGTGGTATAGCCCAGAATCTTCGAGTTTTTTAGTTGCTGTTTTACCGTGCTGCTGCGAGGTAGTTGTTGTTAGTTTTCTTCTTGTGTTCAGACATGCTAGTTCGGAGCCAATGGGTTAGTGTCTGGTTGTTGACACCTGTTGTGCCTCTTTTTGATACTTTATAGTTTACTTGCCAGCTAATGCCACTGCTTTTAGATCTGAGGTATCTTGCTCTCTGGGAATGATTTATGTCTAGGTGCATCATAGTTATAAAAGGATTTTTCTTTCATCCTCATCGCATTCTTTTAACTGAAATCCTTAGTTTTAAAGTCACCTAAAGGTATTTTCTATACTTATACTACACCTAGATATGTGCATATCATTTACTATATGTCCTGTCATCACGTGCATAATGGACCTTAAGTGAACAAGATCAAGTATTTTTCCGCTGCAAATTTCATATATTTTCTCGGTGGACTAGTCGATCCACGAACTGAGAGACACAATTATTACTCCAAACCCTAATAAATGATTTCAAATGATGAATTATCATGCAATCATGTTTAATTTAAATAATTAATAGGTTCCCACCTGAGCGTCTGCAGTTGTCTCCTGCATGACGTGGCATTATGACGCGTATTTTCTCTTACTCTGATATTCCTAAATTCGGAGAAAATGCGGGTTGTGACACTTGCCGCTAACCCACTTTCGATCGACACTTGAACATCATAAACAAGTATTCGAGTAGGATCTTGCACAACCTTCCTCAGTACGGAGATGTGGAACACATCATGCAAACCACTCAGCTCTGTCAAAAGAGCGAGTCGATAGGAAGCTGCACAAACACGCTCCAGTATCTCAAACGGCCCAAGGTATCTGGGACTCAACTTTTTCAAGCGTCGAATCCTTGACACACCCTTGAACGGTATTATTTTGAGATAATCACAGTATCCCACGACGAACTCGATGTTTATGTGTCTAGCATTATAATAGTTTGCTTGCCTATCTTGTGCAATCAGCAATCTCTCCCAGATTGTCCGAATAGTCGAAGTAGCATCTTCAACTTCCTTTTGCTTAAACAACGTGGTCTCTCCCGTCTCCGCCCATGACAAGGTGTACGACACTTCTTACCATAAAGGGCTTCAAAAGGCGCCATTTGCAAGCTTGCTTGATAGCTGTTGTTATAAGCGAACTCGATCATAAAAAGATGATCCTCCCACCTTTTGCCAAAATCAAAGGCGCACATTTGGAGCATATCCTCCAAAGTCCTGTTGGTCCGTTCAGTCTACCCATTCATTTGTGGGTGGAAGGCAGTGCTAAACTTCAGCTTGGTACCCAACAGTTGGTGGATTAGCCTACAATCATTCAAAGTAAAGCGCCCATCTCGGTCACTTACGATGCTACGGGGCACACCGTGCAATCACACTATGCTATCAACATATTACTTCGCTAGCTTTTTCACTGAATCATCCCGCCGGTTCAGAATGAAGTGTGCCACTTTCGTTAAACAGTCCACAATCACCCAAATGACATCATTCCTGGACTGCGATCTCGGCAAACCATGCACGAAATCCATAGAAATATCATCGAATTTCCATTCCGGAACAGGTAATGACTTCTGGAAACCTCTGGGTTTTTGGCATTCAGCCTTCACAAGCACGCAAGTGTGACACTTGGCTACATATAAGGTGATATCTTTCTTTAAACCCGGCCACCAGAATAGCTTCTTCATGTCCTGGTACATTTTTGTGCTCCCTGGGTGGATTGAATACTTAGTAAAGTGTGCCTCGTACATCAACTCCTCCCGTAATTTACCAACATTGGGGACGCACAGACGACTGTCTTTCCACAAAAGACCATCTTCCAAGGAAAACTCGGTATTAGACCCATCCCTGGTCTCTGCCACATACCGCTTCATACTTTCATCAAGTTCTAATGCCAATCAGACTCTATCCATAATGTCACACTATACCTCTGTCCAGTTCAAACTTGCTGCGACACTGGTTCTTTTATCCACACAGGAAATATCCAAGGCTTCCAAGTCGCTGATCAGACGCGGATCATGCCTCTGAATCCAGCTGGCTTGTGCAGAAGTCCTCTGACTTAAAGTATCTGCGACAAAATTTCCCTTCCCGGGAGTATAGTGAATCTTGAAAGTGTAGTCCCCCAGGAACTCCATCCACCTTCGCTGTCGCATATTTAGCTCTTTCTGATCTATTAGATACTTCAGGCTCTTATGGTCCATAAAGATGTCAATCTTCATGCCATATAAATAGTGCCGCCAAAGCTTTAGAGCGAATATCACGACCGCTAGCTCCAAGTCATAGACCGAATAATTCCTCTCATGTACTTTCAGTTGGCGAGAGCCATACACAATAACCTGACCGTGCTGAAGAAGAACACAGCCTAAGCCGCTCCCTAACGCATCGCTGTAGATATCAAAGCCTTCTGTACCACATGGCGAACATAGGATTGGCACCGTGGTCAGATGACTCTTCAGCTCTTCAAAAGCTCGCGCGCACTCAGGCGACCAAACGAACTTCTGATCGTTCCTAGTCAATGTCATGAGAGGCATAGCTATCCTCGAGAAGTTCTCTATGAAGCGCTTGTTATAGCCGGCAAGTCCTAGGAAAATCCAGACTTCCGCCACTGTAGTCAACATAGGCCACTCCCTCATTGCAACTATCTTTGTAGGATCCTCTGCAATGCCCTCTCCACTGACCATATGACCTAGGAATGCCACAGAGGACAACCAAAACTCGCACTTTGAGAATGTGGCATACAGCTGACTTCGCCTCAGGGTATCCAATACAATGCGCAAGTGAATCACATGTTCTTCTTCCGACTGAGAGTATACCAGAATATCGTCTATGAAGACAATACCAAATCGATCTAGACACTCTAGAAACGTTCAGTTCATCGGATCCATAAATACCGATGGCGCATTCATCAAGCCAAACGACATCACTATCAACTCAAATGCTCGTAATGGGAACTAAACACCGTCTTGAAATGTCACATTCCCGAATCCGCAATTGGTAGTAGCCAGACTTCAAATCCAGCTTTGATTACACAGTCGATCCAACTAACTGATCAAACAAGTCATCGATTCTCGGAATCGGATAATTATTCTTTTCTGTCAACTTATACAGTTTACGGTAGTCTAGGCACATACGCAAGATTCCATCCTTCTTCTTCACAAAGAGGACCGGTGCACTCCAAGGGGATGAGCTTGGACGTATATAGCCTTGCTCTAGCAACTCCTGCAATTGAACTTTCACCTCCGCCATCTCCTTAGGCACAATTCGGTATGGTGAGCATGCCACAAGTTTGGCACCTGGCAATGGCTCAATAGCGAAGTCAATCTCTGGCTGAGGTGGATCCCCAGGAAGATCTCTTGGGAAAATATTTGCATACTCCGATACGATCGGGACATCACACAAACTGGGCTTTGGCTCATAAGTCTCCAATAACGTGAATAACAACTCTGCGCCTTTCCGAACCGCCTTGACTACTTCGAGAGCAGACATGAACATCTTGCTCGATCCTAGCAAACCAGTAAACGTAGTCTCACATTTAGTATTCTTCCCTAGCATGACCTCCTTCAAGTTGCAATCAATGCATGAACGCTGCTTCGAAAGCCAGTCCATGCCCAAGATCACATCGAACTCGGATATCGGCATCATCGACGCTTCCAAGTCAAACTCATGACTTCCTATCCACACCTGAACACTACAAACTCTATCCACATGCATTCGAAACCCATTTGGCAGAACGATATCCAGTCTATCCTTTGCCATGAGCCCACGAACGAAGGCACTCCAATACGCAGTATGAAGTCCTCAGACAGAAAGGAGTGAGATGCTCAAGTGTCGAATAAAGCTCTCCCCGGATAGTTTCGAATTAGGATAAAACCTAATATGTACAAACAGGGTATACATGCAATCACATACAAGGTATAAAAGACAAAGCTATAAATGCTATATATTAAATCATACCTGTCACGACATCGTTGTGTTTAATGGCCTCTTGCTGGCCAAGATTATATACCCACTGTTGAGTTTGAGTGTAGTGGGATACAAACGTCTCTGCTGCCTTCCCTTTCTCCGCCGCATAAGCTGCATCTTCCTTTTTGCCGCCGCGACACTCCCAAGCAAAGTGGTCCACCTTGCCACAATTATAACATGTAACTGGACCTCGTCCAGTAGCTGCTCCTGAAATAGAAGAGGAAGCCAGTTTCAAAAAACTAGACTTCTTTTTGAATGGTCGGGACCCAGACTTTGACGAGCTAGGTAATTTAAACTCCGTCGTTGCTTCCTCTCGGTCCTTGTTAACATGGATCATCTTCAGGTCCTTCTCAAGGGATCTGGCGGTATTTACCAATGTCAGAAAGCATTGTGTCATCAGGCCTGACAGAAGTACCCGCAAATCATCACATAGACCTTCATAAAACATGTTGGTCTTTCGCTCTTCATCATCAAAGGAAAAGCCTGCATACCTTCCCAGTCATGTAAACTCGTGGTGGTACTCATCAACCATTCTATCCCCTTGAGTCAACCTTTGAAACTGGTTCTCCATTTCGATGCGTTGAGCAGAAGGGAGATACCTTGCCAAGAACACTCTCGAGAATTCTTCCAACGTGATGTCTGTCAGTTGCCTGTCGGCATACTGATGCCTTTCCAAACCTTCCCACCACAACTTAGCCTCCATCCAATAGATAGGTAACAAGGGTTACCTTCTGCCTTTCCTTCGTCTCTGTAGCTGTTAGGGTTCTCTTCACCCGAGACAGCCAATCCTCAACTTGCGTTGGCGTTCCTACCCCTTCAAACGTAGGAGGGTGGAAGCTCAGAAACTGCTTCAAGTGAAGGTTTATTGCTCGTGGCACCTCAACCGGTACTGCCGGTACTAGTCTTTCCACAACAGGCTCAACTATGACAACCAGCTCTGGGCCCACCCCAAGGTCAGGAGGCTGTACAAGCCGTCCTGGTTGCACATTGATCATGGCGACCACTGCATCAGGAAGCCTTCGTATTATTTCCTCTGAAGGAGGAGGCATAGGAATCTCAGTTGTTGCACTACTCTCGGCAGTGCGTTGGGGTTGGGACTGCCCCGCACCACTTTTAGTCCCCTATAATCATGTCGGACACAATTAAGTGACTAGTAACACAACAAAAATAGGAATTAAGGAATGCGCAGGTTCCATAATCATGCTAAAACATATATAATGCATTCCTAAATTGACATTCTAGTTATTGAAATGTGTTAAATGGTGATGCACACACGTGCCTACCACCCATTAAAGGAATTCGACCACGAATTCACACAGAAGGGAACGAGACCCATATATGATACCAAATTGTAACTCCCCAACCGTTCCACAGTATATAACAGTAGGTCCGGCCGGGACGCCACGCCATATGAGGTGAACAAGCAAGAGAGTTACGTATTTAGTTACCTAACCAACAACTTCTCAGAGTTTGCACAACAACGGAAGAATGAATTTATTATCTTGAACCAAAAAGCACATGTCCACATTACAAAATAGGAATGACTGATATATATATATATATTTATATATATATTTATATATATATATATAAACGAGTTTGACACTAAGGCCATACAACTAAATGAGTTTCTCTTTACATGATTTCCAAACATCGGCATGCAGGCCGACAATACATGAAGGAAAACACTCAAAACACTTCGGCCTTCGAGGGACAGTAAAACGCAGTAGCAGTTGCGGTTCCAAACCCATTATTTCCCTCTCGCCTCGCCAGGACCTGTGAAGCACAATCCACCAAGCGGTGGGAAAACAGGTAACCGGTCATCTTTAGCTGACCAAGATTATAACGACCCCATCCCATGCTCGGGATGGCTGTTCTCATTCCCTGCAAGCAAGCAATACCAACATATATTTCACAGGTGCGTCTAAGCACCGCATAGAAACATTCACCACATATGTCGACTCAGGGCCGCACGTATTGTGCTCTCAAGGCACGACATCCACAAGTCCATTTTCAAATAGGATGGTCAAATTGAGCTAAGCCGTACACACAAAGTTCCGGCATCTTACATAAGGCGGCGTACCGAGGAGCTCCCTCACCACCGACCACTATGGGCGGGTTCAGATCTAGCTAGGCCAGGATCAATCATCGTGAACACATGATGCAGGTAAGCTTTCACCTCAGCCCGAGAACGAGACAACCACACTGGGTCATCATAATAGCCTCATGGGATATTTCTACACGCACCACGTAATATTCCGTATCACTTGCACGAGCGTTGGCACTAGCACTAGCGTGGGCGCTAGCCAACAGAACTCATTTCTGCTAGCTATGTTGGGTATTTCCTGGAGGTAGCCTCAAGGTCTCCATGCAGCACATCACAACACTCAGAACCCAAAAACAAGCATACATACTAGGAGTCTTCTCTGGAGTGCAATATAGCATATCAACATCACCATTCCAGACCAACCTGTCCAGATGGGCTCCACACAGTATGCCAATGTTCGTACAATGATCCGGACTCTATATGTAATTTTGTACGAGGATACTCCATATCAACCCGTCGGATGAGCCTATCCACTAATTAGTGGAAATCTTCCAGCTACTATGCGAATCAAAGGACTAGCATGTCTAGAGATTAAGGAGGAGAATCGTTACCCTTGCTGCTCGTTTCAGTTCCATCGGACCAGGATTCCTCTCCACAGATTTGAAGACGACACAAGCACACAAGAAGCCATCTACCTTGGACTTGCCTAGCCAATAGGACTTCCTTCCTCTGATTTCTGCTTCCTAGCCTTAGGAGAGAGATAAGATCAGAGAGAACTTAAGAGAAAACTACGGCCTGAAGGCTATATATAATAAACCGCTACCACCGGTGCTAGCCACTAGCGCCTGGCGCTAGCCTAGAGGCGGTACGGCTTAGCCGCTTAAGGATTCATCGAGAAATGCTACCGCTAGCGCTACCGCCTGCACTATCTTTCGTCGACGAATTCACTTGTTCAACATGATTCATCGGGACACAATCATCGAGAAAGCTACCCGCTAGCGCTAGTGCTACCACCGACACTAATACTTGACGATGCGTCTTGATGCTTTCGACGATACACACAAGCCCCTTTGTCAATATGCTACCAATTAGACAACAATAGCTACCGCCGGCGCTAGCCCTAGCGCCCGGTGCTAGCCCTAGCGCCCGGTGCTAGCCCTAGCGCCCGACGCTAGCTCCTTAGCTTAGCACACCGCGAATTCTTTGCACCTGAACACGGGGGGTCTTACACTTTGACCTAGAGATGCACCCTACCATTATCCTACCATTTTGAGCACACATTCCCTTGGCACACGTTCGTATGCCTCAGACCGTGTGCCTCAAAAACCCGTAAAACATATCATTTTATCCCACCTAGAGCTTGGTTTCACAAGCAACACAATCAAACATTTCCAATTTTTGCACGTTCTTATGTGCAACCATTTAGGCTCGTATTACGTTGGTAGTAAGACTAAATCCTTGACTACTTCTAGATCAGTAAATTTCAATATTTTTCCTTTCATAATTACTTTCACTTTATGTATACTCTATGTTGTGACAATGTGATTGCTGACATGATAGGCCTTATGTGGTAGGGGTTAGCCCATATGCTAGCACTACCATAGAGTGTTTTGTAATATCCCCCAGAACTCTGCTAGACCCCTATTTCATTGTTGGGTTGCAACAAGAATAGTGGGTCCCAATTAACACACACCACTACCTACCTAATTAACATGGACATTGTTTACCATGGTCTTAATCTAATATGTACAAAATTCTATAAGAACCCAGTGTGCCTAGTCGCCACACATATCAAATAACCACCGGGTAATGTCTCAATTCCAGCTAAAAGATACACTGAGTCCTAATGTAACCCAAGTGATAATATCAAACCCCTTTTCTTGGGACATTAAGGCTGTTTAATTAAATAAGTATTATATAATTAGTTATTATTTATTTTAATATAATTTTGATAAATAAAATATCAAAATACAAATTGACTTCATAAAATTTTGGAAAATTATATCCAATGTCACCAAAGACCATGTCACTCACTTCAATATTTTGTATGATATTTCAGTCTAATTATTTATTTTGAATAATAATTTTATCATCAAACGGGCTTTAAAAATTATCAAAATTACTTGGGCCTTTCCCATTGCCCAATAAGGAAGCTCATCAGCACTAAGAGCCCCCCAACAACCTCACTCTACATAGGCCCATCAAGGGTCAAAATGCTCACACTCATTTTTTATTCAATTCAAAAAGGAGAAAAAAATTAAGCTTATGCTTATGGTTCTCCATAGGGGGAAATAATGATTATTCCCCACCCCAAGCCTATGCCGACACAACCAACTGACATGGGTCAGTAGCCATGTATAAGGGGGGGGGGGGGGGGGGGGGGGGTTACCTAGGGAGGAAGGAGACAACCCATCACCACTATAAATTGAACCCTCCCCTACCTCTAGACCTTCACACCACCCCATCCCGACCTTAAACAAAGCCAAAGATCACCCCTCCCCTCTCCGACAATTACTGATGATAAAATGTCCCCCATCGAGCTCCATGGAATCCCCCACTCGATCCATCCACCCTCTAGGCCAAATGGTGAGCTTCTAAACTCTCCAAGCTTGTAGGTACTCTAAAGAACTCCTAAACCCTCCCCTAGTCGGAGAAGCATTTGAAAAGCTAAAATATTGGGAGAAGGGGTGGCAACGGAGGCCCTCTTCTCAATTTTCCATCTCGCCGACCGCCGAGGACTATCCACCAGAGCACTACCCACCAATGCACATGTTTGCCCGGAAGTCCGCGTCCTCTTCTTTTCAGTCAGAATGGTCATTTCCAGCGTTCTCAATTTTGGGAGACCTCCCAGACCACCTGTCTCCTCTCCATCATTTTTTCGAAGGCACAGACGACCAAGATCGAGCGAGATTGTCAGACCGTGTGGTCTGAGCTTTTCTTCTTTTTTCTATTTGCACTCCATGTAACCTCTCATCTTTCCCCAGTTCTCTTTTACACCAGACAGCTCATAATTTTTGGATCTGCACGTTTGGGCAGCCTTCACGTCTATAAATAGAGGGGCAGAGGTACTAGAAAAGGAACTTTTTTCTTTGAGCCTCCAGCTCTCAAATTTTGTTACCTTTTCTACCTCTCACCCTTACGTGTTTTAGACCCCCTTCTGTAATCGTTTTAGAGATCAATCAAAGCCGCTTTTCTCCCAGAGATCTCTCCTCTAGCATTCCTCGTCCCGAGTAACCTGTGATCTCTCCTCTACCAGTCAATTCGAAGTTATGAACCAGGTTCTAGCTGCGATCTCTCAGAGGATTCTTCCTCAGCCCGGTAAGGTCGCTACCCATGATCGTTTGGCTGGCGGTCACCCCTTGACCATGCGACCTCTCTGCCCACAGCTCCTGTGCGACCTCAGAGAGGGGAGTTCGCATATCATCAGGATTTCTTCAGAGCAGCAACTCAAGGACCTCCAGCCCAGGCCCTAAACTTTCAGGGGGATTATGCTTATCCTCCAGCTCCTACTGCCTTTCCTGCTCCTTCTGACGCTGTTGAAGCGGAGGAGCCTTCCCCCTTTACTTATAAAGTCCATTGGGAGCCAATTCCCAACGGCTTTAGAGTGTCCCATCTACCTATGTTTACTGGGAAAAGTGATCCAATATCCCATCTCCAAGCCTTTGAGTCCGTTATCGCTCTGAGGACTCTTTCGAATGCTGTGAAGTGTAAGCTGCTAATCACTTCTTTCGATGGACAAGCCAGAGAATGGTTTTCCAAGTTACCTTCCCAGTCCATCTCAAGCTTTGCCTTCCCGAGGCATGAGCTTCTTCTGATGTTTGCAACCTTCAAGAAGAGGAAGAGTGGTCCTGCAACCCTATTCAAAATTAAGCAGGAAGGAAGCGAGACTGTGGCTCACTTTATTGATCATTTCTAGATGGAAATTCTTGAGATTCGGGATGTAGATCCCTCCATCTATATGGTGGCCCTGGTAAATGGCCTGCAGGAAGGACCTCTCAACTTTGAGGTCACCACCAAGGAGCCCAACTCATATCAAGAGCTGATTAGCATCACCAACCGCTACATAGAAGGGGAAATCAACAACCCCACTTATGTCTCTAACCTGACAAGCAAAGCCGACCAGAAAGGCTCTGCGGGTTTTTATCCAGCCCAGCCATCATCAAAGCCGCCACGTCAAAAGTTCCAGCGTCTAGCCCAAAGGGCAAGGAACTTCCGCCCCACTGTCCCCATCAGGGGCATCCGCAATTCCAATCCAATGAACCTTTGCAGCTAGCCCAAGCTGCTCTAGCTCCGTAATCCACACCAGTTCACCAGATTCAGTACATCCAACACCTTTTCTAACCTTGGCTCAACCGCTCTTCAATGATTCACAAGAGTCTTTTACCGATCTTGGCATCACTATGAGTGAAGTAGTTCAAATCCTCTAGAAGCAACCCTTTTATAAAAGGCATGACCCTCTCAACTCAGATCCGAAGATTAGGAATCCAGCCCTTTACTGTGAGCATCATAGGGAGAGGGGTCATATGACTGAAAATTGCAGAGCTCTCCATTTGCTGGTAGAGAAGCTCCTAAAGGAGGGAAAATTTCAAGATCTGTTCCAGAAGGGAGATTATTCCAAGGCTTCAACCTCCAAGAACAAGGATATAGTAAAAGTCCACTGGGAGTGCGAAGAGGTAGATGACGTTGGCCATTTTGGCAACGTCGGATATCCAGATGAATGTGTGGATGCAAACGATGAAGGTACTATGGGTCACCTCTTCTGCATCCATGGAGGTGCATGGCTCGAGTCTTCTAGGAAAACTAGTCTCGCAAGAGTCTATCAAACCAAAGTCGTTGCTACCTCCTCTCCAGCTCCAATTCGAGGAACAGCCACCTTTGAACAAGAATAACTTTCTCCGACCGCCAATCTTTTCAAAGACGACGTCGTTATCAAGGCGGAAATCGAGAACTATACTGTAGTGAAAATCCTAGTGGATACCGAGAGCTCAGTGAATGTGCTCTACAAGCCTTCCTTCGAAGCACTGAAGACTGGAAAAGCTCTTCTCTCTACCGAAGGGTTTCCCTATGGTTTCTCAGGGAAGAAGAAGGAAGTGGAAGAAGTTGTCACTCTCTCGGTGACACTAAGAGGTATTATAAAGTTGGTAAAGTTCATATTCGATGAAGCTCCGAGCAGCTACAACGCAATATTTGGAAGGCCAGTGCTGAATGAGTATCAGACAGTAGTTTCAACCTACCATCAGGCCATAAAGTTTGCTTTAAATGGCAAGCAGTACCGAATCAGGAGAGATCTGAGGAAAGCCAGAGAATGTTATGTCAAAACGGTCAAAATGATCGAGTCTTATCGTTTTCAAGTAGCTGAGATCTCTTCAGCACCTCAAGTTTCTGACCAAGCCAAAGTAGTAGCGGAGATTGAAGAGGAAGTTTCAAGAGATGGGGTTTGCTTGGAACCCGCCCAAGCAACTCAAGCCATACCCATCAACAAGGAAGATGGGAGCAAGAAGCTCTCAATCAATGTTGAATTGCCTGAAGCTGATAAAAGTCGGCCATCTTCTACCTTCTGAAGAACCTGGATGTCTTCGCATGGTCAGCGGATGACATGCCGGGAGTTGATCCAGATGTTGCTTGCCATCACCTTAACATCGATCAAAACTTCATTCAAATCAAACAAAAGAAAAGAGCAGTGGCAGAGACCCTTGCCAAGCCGATTCGGGAGGAGGTGGAGAAGCTGCTGAAGGCCAAATTCATTCAGGAGATTCAATACCCAGATTGGGTATCGAATGTTGTAATGGTTAAAAAATCTGGTGGGAAGTGGTGCATGTGTGTAAATTTTACCAAGCTCAATGAATCGTGTCCCAAAGATTGTTATCCATTGTCTCAGATAGATTCTTTAGTTGACTCCATGGTTGGTATTCTTGTATGAGTTTCTTAGATGCATTCTCGGGATATCACCAAATATGAATGCACACGCCCGATATTCCTCACACCTCATTCATCACGAATGACAGTTGTTTTTGCTATCTCGTAATGTCTTTTGGGCTAAAGAATGCAGGTGCAACTTATCAAAAAATGATGGACACCATCTTTAAAAATAAAAAAGGAAGAATTTTAGAGGTTTATGTCGATGACCTCCTCATAAAAAGCAAGTCCTATTCAGCTCATCTTAACTATCTCACAGAGATGTTTGCAACTCTCTAGAACTTTCCTATGAGGTTAAATCTATTAAAGTTTGTTTTTGGAGCTAGCAAAGGGAAGTTCCTCGGCCATCTCCTCACTCCAAAGAGGTTGGAACCGAATCCCGATAAGGTGAAGGCCATCCTAGAGATGTCACCTCCTAAATCCCCCAAAGACATTCAGCAGTTAAGAGGAAGGATGGCAGGCCTAAGCCGTTTTATCTCTCGCTCAGGAGGTAAAAGTGCTCCTTTCTTTAAGACTCTCAGTGGAGGAGCTAAGTTTGAGTGGACAAAGGAGTGTGATGATGCTTTCAATCAGCTCAAAAAGCAGTTGACATCAACTCTCTTGCTCCAAAGCCTGAGAGAGGGAGAAGACCTTTTCCTATATTTTGGAGTTGGCTCCGATGCCATCAGTTCAGTGCTGGTCAAGGAAGAGAAGAGGCAGTTTCCAGTCTACTTTGTGAGCAAGATTTTGAAGGATGCGGAAACTCGATATCCGATTCTTGAGAAACTAGCCCTAATGCTCGTTACTTCAGCACGAAGACTAAGACCCTATTTTCAAGCCCATTCAATCCAAGTTGTCATAAATCTTCCATTAAATAATGTTTTAGAGAAGCCAGAACACTCTGGAAGATTGGCAAAATGGGTAATAGAGTTCAGCGAATTCAATCTCTCTTATATTCCTAGAGTAGCAATCAAAGTTCAGGTGCTAGAGGATTTCATGATCGATGCAAGGGAAGCTAGCTCAGAAAAGGAGGTTGGTATGCCTCTCGCCTGGACAATTTTTGTTGATGGTGCTTCGGGAAGAAATTCTTTCGGGGCAGGAGTTGTTTTAATTAACCCAAATGGGGTTAGATTAGATCAAGAGTTGAAGTTCTATTTTCCAACAACAAACAACCAAGCAGAATATGAAGCTTTACTCGCCGACCTCAGATTTTTAAGAGAGATGGGAGTTGAAGATGTTCAAGTTAAAATTGATTCTCTGGTAATGACATCTCAGGTAAATGGAACATTTGAGACCAGAGATCGCACTTTGAAACAATATCAAGCTCTGGTAAAAAATGAGATATGCAAATTCAAGAGCTTCGCTATTCAGCATATCCCAAGGGGAGAGAATGCACAAGCTGATGAATTGGACAAGTTTGGCCTTCTTTCCAGAGGAACTACCTCAGAATTGTTTCATCCGGCTATCGAAGACTGACAAGTCATGCAAAAAGATCAACATCCATCTTAGATGGATCCCTTCATCCTCTACCTCTCGACTGAAGAGTTCCACTCAACGGTAAAGGATATGAAGAGGTTTAAACTTAAAGCGGCCTATTATTATCTTATTGCAGGAATACTCTACAAGAAAACTTTTCTTTCACCATTGGCACGGTGCGTTTCTGAAGAAGAAATCCCAATCGTCCTTCAAGAGGTTCATTCGGGTGAGTGCGACAGTCACTCAGGAGCTAGATCACCAGAAAAGAGGATTCTAAGGCAGGGTTATTTATGGCCGCAAATGAGGAAGGATGCAGAGAAGTTCGAAAAGAAGTGTGTTCAATGCCAAAAGTTTGCTCCTCTTCAGCATCAACCAGCTCAACAACTTAAGTCAATAGCAACTCCATGGGGGTTTGCGGTTTGGGGAATGGATTTGGTTGGACCTTTTTCCTAGGCTAGTGGTCATCACAGGTTTATTTTAGTAATGATCTATTACTTCAGCAAATGGATCGAGGCATAGTCGTTGGCTAAAACTACTACTCAAGTGGTGAGGAATTTTATCTGGGGGGAGATAGTATGTAGGCATGGAATTCCCATGGCGATTATCACAGATAATGATCCACAATTCAACAATTCAAGTATTAAAATTTTTTGTGATAAAATCGTCACTGAGTTGCGATTTGCTTATGTACATCATCCTCAGAGTAATGGTCAGGTAGAGGCTGCCAATAAACTAATAATCAACCTTTTGAAGAAGAAAGTGGAAAATCTCAGAGGTAATTGGGCAGAGCAGTTACCTTCGGTGTTATGTTCTCTGAGGATAACTCCAACCTCAACTACAGGAGGGACCCCTTTCAAATTGTCCCATGGTCTGGAAGCTCTTTTTCCAGTTGAATTTGAAGTAAGGAGTCCAAGAGGATTGCTATCTCAGCAGAATCAAGGCTGGATGGAAGGGAATGATGAAGAACTGAAATGTTGTCTCGATCTCATTGAAGAATTATGAGATACAACAACAATTAGGCAAGAAGTGGTGAAAAGAAGAATGACCAAATACTTTGATAAAAGTGTCAGAGTAAAAGAATTCATTATTGGTGATCTTGTCCTGAAAAAGGTAGATGCAGCAGCAAAATCCAGTTCAGTTGGAAAACTCAACCCAAACTTGGCAGGGCCATTCATAATCAAAGAAGTACTCAAGAATGGTGCATATAGACTCCAAACTTATGAAGGAGAAGTAATATCTCATACTTGGAGTGGAGATGACCTCAAGCGTTTCCTCTCTTGAAAAATTGTATTTTACATTTTCTTTCCTTACTTCTCTTCTTTAAAACATTATGACGATATGGTTAGAATCTCTTATGATCTATTTCGTTTAAAAGGAAGCACCAAAAATGAATTATTAACAAAGGCTAAGGTCCTGCCAAGAGAGATATCAACGGATCCTACTTGTTGCCTCCTCAACTTGAAGCTTGAGATGTAAATATGCCAGGACCATAGATAGTGGGGAGATTTCACGTCTATGTAGCAGTTGCTCGCCAAGCTCGTACGGAGGAAATTTAGGATGTCGAGTCCTTGCTGACATCTGACACACCTCTGCATCAAGGGAAGTCTAGGTGAATGTTCAGCTCTGTCATGCATTGTAGGAGGACATCATTACAATCTTGATGATCTTTCCAGGGAAAGCAATTTCGGTATATCCCCTATGGCTAGAACACACCTGACCTATGAATCATGTTGTTTTGTGACCCTCGAATGCTCACTGATGCATGGATAGACAAGTGATGGTTGGAAATATCTATAACCATCTCCTGAGCCTCGAAGTAGCAAGTGTGTAACAAGTTCAAATATCTTCTTTCATCTTTTTCTCTTTTCCTAAGATTTCTGTAGTTGGATTATCCCATGGGATTCTGCTACCCGGGCTCTCATAGCCGGTGGGGAAGGTTGATCTCACGGTGAGGTTTTCAAGGAAGATTTTTGTAGCTGGATTATCCCGTGAGATTCCACTACCGAGCTCTCATAGCCAGTGGGGCAGGTTGATCTCATGGTGAGGTTTTCAAGGAAGATTTTTGTAGCTAGATTATCCTGTGAGATTTCGCTATCGGGTTCTCATAGCCGGTGGGACAGGTCGATCTCACGGTGAGGCTTACAAAGGAAACGTTATACTCTTTATTCAAGAATGGGTGGTCTGAAATATTAGTGACCGCCAGATTTGGGTTTAGGATTTCTTCAAGGTTATACTACTTCATCAAGTGTGAGCGGTCTGAAATATTGGAGAACGCCAGTTTTGTATTTTCTCTGATAAGTCGGTCTGTAACATTTAAGACCGCAAGTTATGTTTATATCATTATATTAAAAGACGGTCTCTAACATTTGAGATCACTGGCCATGATTACTTTAACAAAGAGCGGTCTGGAGTATTTGATACCGCCACCTGTGTCTCCTCGAAAAATCCTTCTAATTAAGAAGTGCTTAGTGAACGTTTGAAATCATCTGAGGGCTTCCCACACGTATTTGATGCGCAAATCTTAGCACACCGCTAAAGGTGGTAGTAAGACTGCAGCATGAAACGGCAGTGTACAGATCATTCAAGTAATATAAAACGAGGAGTAATCCCCGAGTATCGAATCTCTCAAGGAACACAGTAAGGTGGAGTTAACGTTCGAGGAAGGACTTGAGATTGAAGTCCTTTACGTCGGATGGATGTGGAACGGGGGATTTGGTTTGTGGAAAATAAAGAGAAAATATTACACTACTCCTATGCAATGCCGCTATGCAATGCTTCGGTTGGCGGGATGGAGACTAGGCAGGCCTTGAGCGCACTGCGTCGCAAGGGCGGATGGACGAGTAGGCAAGCGGAATCGAACTATGCAGGCCTTGAGTGCGCTGCTTCGTAGGGCGAGTGGATTACACGGGCCGCTATGCCACGCTTCGCTAGGCGGATGGACGAGTAGGCAAACGGAGTGAGGGTCATAAGCACCTCTTCGACAAGCACGCCACTAGCAATTGCTAGTGCGGCGACGAACGTGATGGCGGGATGGAGGATGGAAAGGGGCGTACCTCAAGCAACATAAACCACAAAGCATTTCACATAGACATGAAATATATATAAAGACAAACTAGTTTAAGTGCTCTACTTCATCAAAATACAAAAATCTACACATATACACTTCAATAAGAGAAGAACATGGCAAGAAATCGACCGAATCCGAAGGCTCATTGGAGATTCACGGTTGGAATCGCTGGGTTGTCAGTCCGCGTCCAAGCTCGGTCAGTAACTGCGTCCAGGGTAGAGAGAGCTATCACTACTCTCCAATGTACCCGTCTTCTTCGTCTCACGATCCGGTGGAGGTTGCAAACTTCCTCTTGCTTGAAGGATATGGTGGCTAGATCTCCCTTGAAGCTCTAGGATGAAGGAGGAGGCCAAAGGGACGAAACCCTGGTGGAGATGGCGAAATCGGCGCAGCTGTACAATGCGTACGGGACTCTCCCGTTCTATGCTAGGCAATGGATGTACAAGGGGGATGGGCTCGGTCATGTCAGTGCCCAGATTAGCCGCACATCTGGTGACCGTGTCCACATCATACCCTTCATAAGATGAAGGTAATATGGCCACATAACTAGATGTTGAAGGTGTGCTACCAGAAGTAGGAGTCGGGACGATCCGGATATCCGGCTCGTCATCCTTGTCCAATTGGCGAAGATAATTAGCACAATCCTTCAAAGCATGATCTGCGCTCTGACAAAACAAGCACTGCCTTATAAGCTTCTTTGGCACAGCAGGTGCTGAAGCCGAAAAGAAGATTGACGGTAAAGGCGTGGCAGAATAGCCATAAGACTTCCGCGCACCATATGGAGTACCAGACGAAGTCGGTGCTCCATATGCTGGGCTGGGAGTGTTAGGGCTACTATCTCCCTTGGGACATCTATCACTAGCATGAGAGATATCTCCACAAAAACGGCAACGAATATTAAATGATGACCACATGGTGTGAAGATAAAATGATTCAAACAGAAAACACTATTGTTCAAAATACTACACCTAACAATAAATTACTAAGCAACCTAATAAAAATAGGAAAATAAAATAAAAAGAACTGAAATAAAATAAAAGATGCAATTTACAAATGAAAAGGGCTTAAATCTCAGATTCTCCCTCTCCAGAAAACTCACACGACTGTGTTCCCCGGCAACGGCGCCAAAAACTTGATGCGCAAATCTTAGCACACCGCTAAAGGCGGTAGTAAGTCTGCGGCACGAAACGGCAGTGTACCGATCGTTCAAGTAATATAAAACGAGGAGTAATCCCCGAGTATCGAATCTCTCAAGGAACACAGTAAGGTGGAGTTAACGTTCGAGGAAGGACTTGAGATTAAAGTCCTTTACGTCGGATGGATGCGGAACGGGGGATTTGGTTTCTGGAAAATAAAGATAAAATATTACACTACTCCTATGCAATGCCGCTATGCAATGCTTCACTTGGCGGGATGGAGACTAGGCAGGCCTTGAGCGCACTGCGTCGCAAGGGAGGATGGATGAGTAGGCAAGCGGAATCGAACTATGCAGGCCTTGAGCGCGCTGCTTCGTAGGGCGAGTGGATTACACGGGCCGCTATGCCACGCTTCGCTAGGCGGATGAACGAGTAGGCAAACGGAGTGAGGGTCGTAAGCACCTCTTCGACAAGCATGCCACTAGCAATTGCTAGTGCGGCGACGAACGTGATGGCGGGATGGAGGATGGAATTGGGCGCACCTCAAGCAAAATAAACCACAAAACATTTCACATAGACATGAAATATATATAAATACAAACTAGTTTAAGTGCTCTACTTCATCAAAATACAAAGATCTACACATATACACTTCAATAAGAGAAGAACAAGGCAAGAAATCGACCGAATCCGAAGGCTCGTTGGAGATTCACGGTTGGAATCGCTGGGTTGTCAGTCCGCGTCCAAGCTCAATCAGCAACTGCGTCCGGGGTAGAGAGAGTTGTCACTACTATCCAATGGACCCATCTTCTTCGTCTCACGATCCAGTGGAGGTTACAGACTTCCTCTTGCTTGAAGGAAATGGTGGCAAGATCTCCCTTGAAGTTCTAGGATGAAGGAGGAGTCCAAAGGGACGAAACCCTGGTGGAGATGGCGAAATCGGCGCAGCTGTACAATGCGTACGAAACTCTCCCGTTTTAGGTCGAATCTGCAGCTTTTATAGGAAAATGTTTGAAATTTGGTCACGCACGGTCGAACGCACGACCGTGCGTGGACCGTGCGATACTTAAGCTCAGCAGGCGTGCAAGGGAAGAAGGCCAGTGCCCGTGCATTTTGCTCACGCACGACCCACACCGCCCGTGCGTTCAAACGCACGGGTAAATTCTGACACTCTGAAATCATCAAGACACAGGTCGACCGTGCGTTTTACTCTCGCACGGGCGAATCTGCCCGTGCGTCAAAACGCACGAGTAAACTCTGACGCTCCGTTTTTTGCCCAGACACAAACGCACGACCGCCACCGACCGTGCGTCAAGGAAACGCACGACCGTGCGATATGCACAGAAATTACTTTGGGGAGAACGGGACGATCAGGTCACCTGCATACAAGAGACGCAAGCTGGGAAAGTACTACCAGCAGCAAAGAGATAAAGAGGATACAATGGGGAGCACGCAGTGCTTTCCCCCAACAACAAAGTGCGCAATTGCACACAAAAACAGGCATACTATGTACTCCAATAAAAAGCATGAATAAGGGAAATATGAACAAAACTGAAGCATAAAAGCAAGAAAACTAGCCTAAATGAGTCCGAATATATATATATAATAGGGACTCATCACACCCCCAGACTTACCTGTTTGCGCGTCCCGAGCAAACAATTCCTACGCAAGCGGGAATATGAAATAGCTTACTAAAAATTACAAAATGGAATACTATGCGAAGTCGCATGCTCATGTTCGTATAAGAAAACTAGAGAAGATTTCTAAGTATACACAGAGTTTATGAATTTTAAAAACATAAATAATTGTTACTTTTACTCAAAATGAGAATTACGGTGAATCATCCGGTCACGCATATGGAGAAAGTAAACTGAACGCTGAGGTGAGCATTGCCAAAGATCGGGGTGCCGGAAAAACTCCACTGAAATCCATCAGTGTCGGTGACCATAGGCTTGCCTGGTCATATTCTTTCCACGACGCTAGATTGGCTCAAGGCGTGAGTCAATAGGACTTTCAGGTTTTGAATGGGGCTTGGGTTACGGTGTGGTAAACAAAGGTAAGCCTAGAGGCTAAGCACACCTAACCCAGCATGAGCTTTAAGTAAAGATACCCGCACAGCTATAAGCATACAAGAGTATCACACCCCCAGACTTGGACTTTTGCAACATAGGTGTGTGCACTCCCTACTCCCAATCATAAATTTATACAAAGATTTTTCATTCAAATCATTTTTCTCTTTTTATTTTATTTTATTTCTTTTTCTTCTTCATTCTTCTTTTATTTTCTTTCTTTTTTCAGCAAATTTTCTAATTAACATAACCACAACATCACATAATAAGCAACACAGTCACACCCCCAACATGAAAATAATAATCAAATTTAAGCTCCATTTTGGTTGTGCAACTAGGTTGGGCTTTTAGGCTTTGGTGAAAAATATGTGGAGCTGAATCAAATGAAGGGGTAGGCACAAAATGGGCTAGCAAGGAATAAATGATAGGAATGGTACACAAAGCTCAACCTGGCCAAAATGATGGCCTACGTCATTCTCACGCACTCAAACAATCTTATGTCAATGCTTCGAGAATCGCTTGGGGCAAGTTCTAGCCACCGAGAAAGATTCTCCTTTCTCCCGACTCGAGCAATACGAATCCAGCAAACGTCTACACACATCCTTACGCTACCGTTTGATTCACACTGGATTCATCATTTGAGTATAGTAAACAATATTTATACTAATAAAAATGCATAAAGCTAATAGTAAAAGGAGAAATCTAATCTACATGAATTACTATACTTGCATGAGTACTTGACTAGAAACACCGGAGCCAACATTTTATTCCACTACATAATTTAAAAGCTAGCCCAAACATTTTCTCATATGCACAAAGGGATGAGTTATACTCGTGACGCGCTAAAGGTAAAGTACACGCTCAAGTGGGTGCTAAGTGTGCAGACAAAATGAACAAAAATGATTCTTAGATAAAGAAGGTTCTAGCATGCTAAATAACTGTGCACGTGAGTGGGTACACAAACATGTCTCCCCCAAACTTAAACTATGTATTAAGATATTCTAAAACAAAGTTTTAGGGGACGAGGGTACCCAATGCTCAGCAAGTAAGCATTCCGGAAGATTGTAGTGAAGCTCTACGAATAATCACGACCACCGCCTTCACAAATAGAAAATACCTGCAAATGGTGGTCTCCACACCCGAAAACTAAAATAGCACAAAATAAGCTAGTTTTTGCAGGGGATAAATTAAAAGACAAGAAAAATTAAGATAACTACTGGGGTTATTGTCTTCCCAGCACGACTTATTTGGCTTTTGTACAGTTCTAGCTAATGTGCCTATGAAAAGAAATGTGAACAGGCAACTGTTCTAATATGCGTGTCGGTAGCGGGTACCGATACGGCGATAAAACAGTTATTCCCCTACCTAAATAACGATACCTGCTGAACACAGGTAGCGGGAATAGGAAGTAAGAAGAGGAGGAGGCCTGGTCCTCACTCATCTCACCACAAAATAAATCCTTGCCTAGCAAGGTGTCATCTCCAGGAAGGTAGCAGGATAAAGAGATCAATGGTGGAGCTTCCTCATTGGAGGAGGGATCAACCTCCTCGCACATGAGGATGCTATCATCATTGACCTGAGCTGGAAGCTCCAAGTCCTCCTGATGTACCTGTGGAGACTCAACCTGCACAGACTCAGATATAGCAGAAGGGGGGTCAAGAAATAAAAGGGAAGAAGAACATAAATAAAAATCAGGCGGGGGAGTGGTCCCGGACATACTCCCATCAGGTTGGGAAAGGTAAAATAATGTTGGCATTGTCATCAATGCCACAAGATTCAGCGGGATCGACAGTGGCCATGCTAAGGATTTGGACTTCCTCCACCAGTGCTGAGGATAGCTCCTCTTCACCTAGAAGGTTGTCCACCTCCATAAGAGCAGGCACACTTAGATCGCTAGCCTCATCCTACGACACATCCTCAACAATGTCGTCAAAGACGAGTATATTAGTATGCACAATAGGGGGAGGTGTAGTGCTTGGATAAAAGTCAAGCACTGGTTCCTCACAAAGAATCAAATCTATGCTAGGCAATGGATGTACAAGGGGGATGGGCTCGGTCATGTCAGTGCCCAGATCAGCCACACATCTGGTGACCGTGTCCACATCATACCCTTCATAAGATGAAGGTAATATGGCCACATAACTAGATGTTGAAGGTGTGCTACCAGAAGTAGGAGTCGGGACGATCCGGATATCCGGCTCATCATCCTCGTCCAATTGGCGAAGATAATTAGCACAATCCTTCAAAGCATGATCTGTGCTCTGACAAAACAAGCACTGCCTTATAAGCTTCTTTGGCACAGCAGGTGTTGTAGCCGAAAAGAAGATTGACGGTAAAGGCGTGCAGAATAGCCATAAGACTTCCGCGCACCATATGGAGTACCAGACGAAGTCGGTGCTCCATATGCTGGGCTGGGAGTGCATGGGCTACTATCTCCCTTGGGACATCTATCACTAGCATGAGAGATATCTCCACAAAAATGACAACGAATATTAAATGATGACCACATGGTGTGAAGATAAAATGATTCAAACAGAAAACACTATTGTGCAAAATACTACACCTAACAATAAATTACTAAGCAACCTAATAAAAACAGGAAAATAAAATAAAAAGAACTGAAATAAAATAAAAGATGCAATTTACAAATGAAAAGGGCTTAAATCTCAGATTCTCCCTCTCCAGAAAACTCACACGACTGTGTTCCCCGGCAACGGCGCCAAAAACTTGATGCGCAAATTTTAGCACACCGCTAAAGGCGGTAGTAAGACTGCGGCACGAAACGGCAGTGTACCGATCGTTCAAGTAATATAAAACGAGGAGTAATCCCCGAGTATCGAATCTCTCAAGGAACACAGTAAGGTGGAGTTAACGTTCGAGGAAGGACTTGAGATTGAAGTCCTTTACGTCGGATGGATGCGGAACGGGGGATTTGGTTTATGGAAAATAAAGATAAAATATTACACTACTCCTATGCAATGCCGCTATGCAATGCTTCACTTTGCGGGATGGAGACTAGGCAGGCCTTGAGCGCACTGCGTCGCAAGGGAGGATGGATGAGTAGGCAAGCGGAATCGAACTATGCAGGCCTTGAGAGCGCTGCTTCGTAGGGCCAGTGGATTACACGGGCCGCTATGCCACGCTTCGCTAGGCGGATGGATGAGTAGGCAAACGGAGTGAGGGTCGTAAGCACCTCTTCGACAAGCACGCCACTAGCAATTGCTAGTGCGGCGACGAACGTGATGGCGGGATGGACGATGGAATGGGGCGCACCTCAAGCAACATAAACCACAAAACATTTCACATAGACATGAAATATATATAAATACAAACTAGTTTAAGTGCTCTTCTTCATCAAAATACAAAGATCTACACATATACACTTCAATAAGAGAAGAACAAGGCAAGAAATCGACCGAATCCGAAGGCTCATTGGAGATTCACGGTTGGAATCGCTGGGTTGTCAGTCCGCGTCCAAGCTCAGTCAGCAACTGCGTCCGGGGTAGAGAGAGCTGTCACTACTCTCCAATGGACCCATCTTCTTCGTCTCACGATCTAGTGGAGGTTGCAAACTTCCTCTTGCTTGAAGGAAATGGTGGAAAGATCTCCCTTGAAGTTCTAGGATGAAGGAGGAGTCCCTAGTCGAGATGGCGAAATCGGCGCAGCTGTGCAATGCGTACGGAACTCTCCCGTTTTAGGTCGAATCTGCAGCTTTTATAGGAAAATGTTAGAAATTTGGTCACGCACGGTCGAACGCACGACCGTGCGTGGACCGTGCGATACTTAAGCTCAGCAGTCGTGCAGGGGAAGAAGGCCCGTGCCCGTGCGTTTTGCTCAGGCACGACCCACACCGCCCGTGCGGTCAAACGCACGGGTAAATTCCGACGCTCTGAAATCATCAAGACACAGGTCGACTGTGCATTTTACTCTCGCACGGGCGAATCTGCCCGTGCGTCAAAACGCACGAGTAAACTCCGACTCTCCGTTTTCTGCCCAGACACAAACGCACGACCGCCACTGACCGTGCGTCAAGGAAACGCACGACCGTGCGATATGCACAGAAATTACTTTGGGGAGAACGGGACGATCAGGTCACCTGCATACAAGAGACGCAAGCTGGGAAAGTACTACCAGCAGCACAGAGATAAAGAGGATACAATGGGGAGCACGCAGTGCTTACCCCCAACAACAAAGTGCGCAATTGCACACAAAAACAGACATACTATGTACTACAATAAAAAGCATGAATAAGGGAAATATGAACAAAACTGAAGCATAAAAGCAAGAAAACTAGCCTAAATGAGTCCGAATATATATATATAATAGGGACTCATCACACCCCCAGACTTACCTGTTTGCGCGTCCCGAGCAAACAATTCCTACGCAAGCGGGAATATGAAATAGCTAACTAAAAATTACAAAATGGAATACCATGCGAAGTCGCATGCTCATGTTCGTATAAGAAAACTAGAGAAGATTTCTAAGTATACACAGAGTTTATGAATTTTAAAAACATAAATAATTGTTACTTTTACTCAAAATGAGAATTACGGTGAATCATCCGGTCACGCATATGGAGAAAGTAAACTGAACGCTGAGGTGAGCATTGCCAAAGATCGGGGTGCCGGAAAAACTCCACCGAAATCCATCGGTGTCGGTGACCATAGGCTTGCCTGGTCATATTCTTTCCACGACGCTAGATTGGCTCAAGGCGTGAGTCAATAGGACTTTCAGGTTTTGAATGGGGATTGGGTTACGGTGAGGTAAACAATGGTAAGCCTGGAGGCTAAGCACACCTAACCCAGCATGAGCTTTAAGTAAAGATACCCGAACAGCTATAAGCATACAAGTGCATCACACCCCCAAACTTGGACTTTTGCAACATAGGTGTGTGCACTCCCTACTCCCAATCATAAATTTATACAAAGATTTTTCATTAAAATCATTTTTCTCTTTTTTTTTCTTTTTTTTCTTTTTCTTCTTCATTCTTCTTTTATTTTCTTTCTTTTTTCAGCAAATTTTCTAATTAACATAACCACAACATCACATAATAAGAAACACAGTCACACCTCCAACATGAAAATAATAATCAAATTTAAGCTCCGTTTTGGTTGTGCAACTAGGTTGGGCTTTTAGGCTTTGGTGAAAAATATGTGGAGCTGAATCAAATGAAGGGGTAGGCACA
This sequence comes from Dactylorhiza incarnata, assembly GCA_033032865.1. Classification (NCBI taxonomy): domain Eukaryota; kingdom Viridiplantae; phylum Streptophyta; class Magnoliopsida; order Asparagales; family Orchidaceae; genus Dactylorhiza; species Dactylorhiza incarnata. The sequence goes on along the minus strand of JAWHQI010000001.1, from coordinate 23,204,220 downwards.
AAATGGGCTAGCAAGGAATAAATGATAGGAATGGTACACAAAGCTCAACCTGGCCAAAATGATGGCCTACGTCATTCTCACGCACTCAAACTATCTTATGTCAATGCTTCGAGAATCGCTTGGGGCAAGTTCTAGCCACCGAGAAAGATTCTCCTTTCTCCCGACTCGAGCAATACGAATCTAGCAAACGTCTACACACATCCCTACGCTACCGTTTGATTCACACCGGATTCATCATTTGAGTATAGTAAACAATATTTATACTAATAAAAATGCATAATGCTAATAGTAAAAGGAGAAATCTAATCTACATGAATTACTATACTTGCATGAGTACTTGACTAAAAACACCTGAGCTAACATTTTATTCCACTACATAATTTAAAAGCTAGCACAAACATTTTCTCATATGCACAAAGGGATGAGTTATACTCGTGACGCGCTAAAGGTAAAGTACACGCTCAAGTGGGTGCTAAGTGTGCAGACAAAATGAACAAAAATGATTCTTAGATAAAGAAGCTTCTAGAATGCTAAATAACTGTGCACGTGAGTGGGTACACAAACAGGTCTCCCCCAAACTTAAACTATGTATTAAGATATTCTAAAACAAAGTTTTAGGGGACGAGGGTACCCAATGCTCAGCAAGTAAGCATTCCGGAAGCCTGTAGTGAAGCTCTACGAAGAATCACGACCACCGCCTTCACAAATAGAAAATACCTGCAAATGGTGGTCTCCACACACGAAAACAAAAATAGCACAAAATAAGCTAGTTTTCGCAGGGGATAAATTAAAAAACAGGAAAAATTAAGATAACTACTGAGGTTATTGTCCTCCCAGCATGACTTATTTGGCTTTTGTACAGTTCTAGCTAATGGGCCTATGAAAAGAAAAGTGAACAGGCAGCTGTTCTAATATGCGTGTCGGTAGCGGGTACCGATACGGCGATAAAACAGTTATTCCCCTACCTAAATAACGATACCTGCTGAACACAGGTAGCGGGAATAGGAAGTAAGAAGAGGAGGAGGCCTGGTCCTCACTCATCTCACCACAAAATAAATCCTTGCCTAGCAAGGTGTCATCTCCAGGAAGGTAGCAGGAGAAAGAGATCAATGGTGGAGCTTCCTCATTGGAGGAGGGATCAACCTCCTCGCACATGAGGATGCTATCATCATTGACCTGAGCTGGAAGCTCCAAGTCCTCCTGATGTCCCTGTGGAGACTCAACCTGCACAGAATCAGATTTAGCAGAAGGGTGGTCAAGAAATAAAAGGGAAGAAGAACATAAATAAAAATCAGGCGGGGGAGTGGTCCCGGACTTACTCCCATCAAGTTGGGAAAGTAAAATAATGTTGGCATTGTCATCAATGCCACAAGATTCGGCGGGATCGATAGTGGCCAAGCTAAGGATTTGGACTTCCTCCACCAGTGCTGAGGAAAGCTCCTCTTCACCTAGAAGGTTGTCCTCCTCCATAGGAGCAGGCACACTTAGATCGCCAGCCTCATCCTGCGACACATCCTCAACAATGTCGTCAGTGACGAGTATAGTAGTATGCACAATAGGGGGAGGTGTAGTGCTTGGATAAAAGTCAAGCACTGGTTCATCACAAAGAATCAAATCTACGCTAGGCAATGGATGTACAAGGGGGATGGGTCGGTCATGTCAGTGCCCAGATCAGCCGCACATCTGGTGACCGTGTCCACATCATACCCTTCATAAGATGAAGGTAATATGGCCACATAACCAGATGTTGAAGGTGTGCTGCCAGAAGTAGGAGTCGGGACAATCCGGATATCCGGCTCGTCATCCTCGTCCAATTGGCGAAGATAATCAGCACAATCCTTGAAAGCATGATCTGTGCTCTGACAAAACAAGCACTGCCTTACAGGCTTCTTTGGCACAGCAGGTGCTGAAGCCGAAAAGAAGATTGACGGTAAAGGCGTGGCAGAATAGCCATAAGACTTCCGCGCACCATATGGAGTACCAGACGAAGTCGGTGCTCCATATGCTGGGCTGGGAGTGCTAGGGCTACTATCTCCCTTGGGACATCTATCACTAGCATGAGAGATATCTCCACAAAAACGGCAACAAAAATTAAATGATGACCACATGGTGTAATGATAAAATGATTCAAACAGAAAACACTATTGTGCAAAATACTACACCTAACAATAAATTACTAAACTACCTAATAAAAACAGGAAAATAAATAAGAAGAACTGAAATAAAATAAAAGATGCAATTTACAAATGAAAAAGGGTTAAATCTCAGATTCTCCCTCTCCAGAAAACTCACACGACTGTGTTCCCCGACAACGGCGCCAAAAACTTGATGCGCAAATTTTAGCACACCGCTAAAGGCGATAGTAAGACTGCGGCACGAAACGGCAGTGTACCGATCGTTCAAGTAATATAAAACAAGGAGTAATCCCCGAGTATCGAATCTCTCAAGGAACACAGTAAGGTGGAGTTAACGTTCGAGGAAGGACTTCAGATTGAAGTCCTTTACGTCGGATGGATGCGGAACGGGGGATTTGGTTTATGGAAAATAAAGAGAAAATATTACACTACTCCTATGCAATGCCGCTATGCAATGCTTCGCTTGGCGGGATGGAGACTAGGCAGGCCTTGAGCGCACTGCGTTGCAAGGGTGGATGGACGAGTAGGCAAGCGGAATCGAACTATGCAGGCCTTGAGCGCGCTGCTTCGTAGGGCGAGTGGATTACACGGGACGCTATGCCACGCTTTGCTAGGCTGATGGACAAGTAGGCAAACAGAGTGAGGGTCGTAAGCACCTCTTCGACAAGCACGCCACTAGCAATTGCTAGTGCGGCGACGAACGTGATGGCGGGATGGAGGATGGAATGGGGCGCACCTCAAGCAACATAAACCACAAAGCATTTCACATAGACATGAAAAATATAAATACAAACTAGTTTAAGTGCTCTACTTCATCAAAATACAAAGATCTACACATATAGACTTCAATAAGAGAAGAACAAGGCAAGAAATCGACCGAATCCGAAGGCTCGTTGGAGATTCACGGTTGGAATCGCTGGGTTGTCAGTCCGCATCCAAGCTCGGTCAGCAACTGCGTCCGGGGAAGAGAGAGCTGTCACTACTCTCCAATGGACCCGTCTTCTTCGTCTCACGATCCAGTAGAGGTTGCAAACTTCCTCTTGCTTGAAGGAAATGGTGACTAGATCTCCCTTGAAGCTCTAGGATGAAGGAGGAGGCCAAAGGGATGAAACCCTAGTGGAGATGGCGAAATCGGCATAGCTGTACAATGCGTACGGAACTCTCCCGTTTTAGGTCGAATCTGCAGCTTTTATAGGAAAATGTTAGAAATTTGGTCACGCACGGTCGAACGCACGACCGTACATGGACCGTGCGATACTTAAGCTCAGCTGGCGTGCAGGGGAAGAAGGCCACTGCCCGTGCGTTTTGCTCACGCACGACCCACACCGCTCGTGCGTTCAAACGCACGGGTAAATTCCGATGCTCTGAAATCATCAAGACACAGGTCGACCGTGCGTTTTACTTTCGCACGGGCGAATCTGCCCGTGCGTCAAAACGCACGATTAAACTCCGACGCTCAGTTTTCTGCCCAGACATAAACACACGACCGCCACCGACCGTGCGTCAAGGAAACGCACGACCGTGCGATATGCACAGATATTACTTTGGGGAGAACGGGATGATCAAGTCACCTGCATACAAGAGACACAAGCTGGGAAAGTACTACCAGCAGCACAGAGATAAAGAGGATACAATGGGGAGCACGCAGTGCTTACCCCCAACAACAAAGTGCGCAATTGCACACAAAAACAAGCATACTATGTACTACAATAAAAAACATGAATAAGTGAAATATGAACAAAACTGAAGCATAAAAGCAAGAAAACTAGCCTAAATAAGTCCGAAAATATATATATAATAGGGACTCATCAGTATTCTCACAATAGGCAGTCTGAAGAAATTAGGATCGCAGGCTAAATATTTTCTCCTTTACTTTTTCTCTCCCAAAATATATGTGAATATTCATGGGGTTCCTCTCTCATCTATTGAGTGGTGGTCTGGGAAATTGAGACCACTGGCCACCTGTCTCTAACAAGTTCTAAGGTTTTTTGAATATCGAAGAATCTGGGTTAAATGGGGTAATTCATATGTAACATCCCAGTTCGAACTAGACCCCTCGAGTGACACGGGTCACTTAGAGATGCTCGGACAAGGTGGGATCTGGAGATCCTAATAGGCCATGGTTGTTCCTTGATCTCCAAGAGTGGAGGTAGCCCTCAAATAGGAAGCTGTGTTTGACGAACGGCCTGAAGGCTGCGTTCATTGAACGTCCTGAAGGCTGCGTACGTCGAACGTCTTGAAGGCTGCGTTCGTCGAACGGCCTGAACGCTGCGTTCGTCGAACGGCCTGAAGGCTGTGTTCGTCGAACGGCCGGAAGGCTGCGTTTGTCGAACGGCCCGAAGTGTGCGTTCGATGAACGGCCCGAAGGCTGCGTTCGACGAACGGCCCGAAGGCTGCGTTCGACGAATGGCCCGAAGGCTGCGTTCGACGAACGGCCCGAAGGCTGCGTTCGACGAACGGCCCGAAGGCTGCGTACGACGAACGGTCTGAATGCTGCATTCGTCGAACGGCCCGATCTGGCGTTCGCCAAATAGCGTTCGACGAAGTTGTAGCGTTCGATGAAGTTGCCGCCGAATAGCGTTCGACAAAGTTGCAGCGTTCGATGAAGTTGCTGTCGAACAGCGTTCGATGAAGTTGCCGTCGAACAGCGTTCGACGAAGATGTAGCGATCGTCGAAGGGGAAGTGTTCGATGAAAGTGTAGGTGTTCGACGAAAGTGTAGGCGTTCGGCGAAAGTGTAGCTGTTCGACGAAATTCCGCCAATCGGCGATCGACTAAATATTGAGCGTTCGACGGAAGTTGTGCCTTTCGACGAAAGTGTTGCTGGGAAATTTTTCTGCCGTCGTCCGGTAAAGCTTAAATGCTTATATTTTAGGCTAACAGTGGAATTAATGTCCAATAAGGAGCTGACACCTAACTTTGGAGTTCCAAGGCAAGGTATGGAAAATTGGGTTGCATTTAAAGTCTTATTAATGCGAACTCTCTTCTCTCTTAAAGTAAAAGGGTTGCTGGTCAAATTACCCTATTCATCATCTTCTTCTTCTCCTCCTTCTTCTTCTCTTCATCTTCTTCCTCCCACCTTAAGGTTTTAACTTAGGGTTCTTGAAGGAGCAAGCTTGGAGAGGGATTTGGAGCTTGGCTGACCACCACCCCTCTGCCGTGAAGATGAACTTGAACCATGGCTGGAAAATAAGCTGACTTCCGACCCCTCTCCCTTGGTGCTAGATCGTAGAGAAAAATAAGGGGAGGTGTTGAGCTCGAAAGATCTTTTCGACGATATGTTACCCATTTTTTGAAGTGACCTGTAGCTCCCTACAAGTCCAGTCAAGTGGACTGTCCAGAAAGCTGGGAGGTGATGAGTGTGTGTTGTTTTGCTGTCCAGATTTCTGCAGTTGACTTTAGAGCAGATTTTAGGTAGGACCCACTTGGATCTTGGTGTAGGACTCAACATGAATTTTGTAGCCCTTGATGTTAGCTCTCCAAAATGGGGTGGATCATAATTTTTGGACAAATGTAGCACCCAGAAATCCAGTTTTAGTAAACGGTGTCATAACACTTCTGATCTCAGTATTTTGTGGATTTCTCTTAATGTATTTGTTGGATGCTCATGAAAATTGGTGGAGACATAGGTGATAACAATATGTAGATCCCTGTTGAATTTCATAATTTTTGGATAAGTAGTATTAAAGCTATTGCTGTTTCGCTTGATAATTTGAAGGAGATATAAATGCTGAATGTGCCGAAATTTTGTATGAATCATGTACATGCTAGTATTGAGCTGTGATAATGATTTAAGATTTATATCCGTTGGGATGACTCCTTAAATGAACCTTCAATTTTTAGTTACGGGTGGAACCAGAAACATGGCATGTGTGGTTGATGGTGAATGTAAGTAACATTGGTTATGGGTGAGGTCTAAGTGTTTAGCATTGTTTATAATGGTCATATAAATGTAGAGCACCGTAAATACATATTGCATAATACAATGAGGTTGAAATTTGATGGTAATTATTCCGGCATTAATTATGACTTATAGTAGAAGTTTCTGTGGATTTGGTTTTAGAATGAATCCATAATTAAACGTGCTGCTAATAATTATTATGCTGAATAGAGAGGTTAAGGTGCTCATCTGGACCAAGATTTTGGAAACGTGACGTTAAGCGCACAAATAATCCTACAGGATCTAGTATGGTAATTTCCATGTTATACACATGTAACTGCATAGAGTCATGACAACTCGGTATTAGTAGCATTGATGGTTTGGTGTGGATTATAAGATATGGTTATATCTTGTGGTGAAATGTTAAGGACCCTATTATTGGGGGCCTTGGATGCTAATTAGCATCAGTTGAACTTGTATGATGTGAAAGGTAAGAAGGCTCCATCTGTGAGTCCCGGGGTGCTTGATTGCACGAGTGTGCATGGGAAATTACATGTATATGCATGGTTTACACATGGTGGTGTAATGATCCGGGTTGGAGGATTACTTGTGGCGGGTCTATGGGCTTGCTAGTCATGACACTGACAGAAGCCGACAGTTAGACTCTAGACCGGTTGGGTTGGACTCTTGGTGCTCACCTACCCAAGTCCCCTACTGTGTCCTTCAAGGCTCAGCATGATGCGAGCAGTACGCAGTGTCTCCGCTGTGTGTTCTTAGCGTCGAGGCGTACAGAGGTATGATGTGAAAGGTAAGAAGGCTCCATCCGTGAGTCCCAGGGTGCTTGATTGCACGGGTGCGCGTGGGAAATTACATGAATATGCATGATTTACATATGGTGTTGTTATGATCCGGGTTGGAGGATTACTTGTGGCGGGTCTACGAGCTTGCTAGTCGTGACACCGACAGAAGCCGGTAGTTAGACTCTAGACCGGTTGGGTTGGACTCTTGGTGCTCACCTACCCAAGTCCCCTTCTGTGTCCTTGAAGGCTCAGCATGATGCGAGCAGTACGCCGGGTCTCAGCTGTGTGTTCTTAGCGTCGAGGCGTACAAAGGCCTAGGACTGGTAGTGTTCATACCCTCCTAGTAGTGGAGGAGCTCGTTCCACTGTCTCCCTCTGGCCACAATGGGAGATGCCTGAGTGGTTAGCTACCTCTCAAAAAGCAAGAACTGTAGGTCTATGTTGACGTAACAACATTGCATGGGTGAGTATCATTACATAATCATTGCATTGCATTCATCATTACATAATCATGTCATTGCACCGCATCGGAACTCATCATATAAACTTGTATGGGCACCTTTATATAATGGGTTACATTATGCTCGGATCCTTAACTTATAAGCTTGTATGGGCACCCTTATAAGTTAAGTTCAAATTCTGTTATTATATGCTCAACTGCTTATACACTGTCGTTGATCCTGCTCTCTTTTGATGTACTCTCTTATACATATGTTATAACTGCTCTCTTTTGATGTACTTTCTTATACCACGATATAGCTGCCTTGATTACATCTTTCCTTATCACCTGTTTTTGCTACTACTGACTATATTGCAGCTTTTCTTCATTCCCTTCCGCCCGGTGCCATGGAGTCACTGAGGGAGAGGATGTGAAGCCACTTAGTCATTATGACAAATGGTTGTTACACCACTATTTTTAGGAGCAGCAGCGTACTACACAGGAGGACAGCAAGGCTAGGGTGACAGTGCTGGTGATTATGATACCTTGGCTACCGTCGGTGGCAGATTTGAGCGAGTGGTTAGAATGTAGCCTTAGGGCAAGTTTATGCTCTGATGATATATAGGAGCTTGTGTAGCTTTCTGTCCTTTTTGTACAGTTTGGACATTGCTGCTTAATTATGAATATATGGCTTCTTGCATTTACATTATTGATGGGTTGGCACTGTTCAGTTGGTTTGGCCGCCAGGATAGGCGTCTTGTGGGGGAGGCTAGCTCTTGTGCTGGCACTTTCGCAAGGCGGCTGTCCTGGGCATAAGACTCCTCTCAGCCGTGTCTTGTGTTCCGGGAGGGGGGGGGGGGGGTCTTACAAATGGTATCAGCTTGCAACAATTCTGAGATAAAGAAGTCCATTAAACCACTAGGCCGCCCCGTTAGCTAAATCAATTTGAGTACAAAATGATGCAGCAGAAGCGGTGGTGTGCCCATGTGTGATTCACATTAAGTATGTCCACTTTTTCCTATAGTAAGTGCCAACCAAAGCCAAACTCGTACCCTTACGTATAGATGCTGGCTCATTCCGAGACAGTAATTGGTATTCCCATTCCAACAACGAGTGTTGGTTTGGCATAGGATTGATGCCAACCTAACTAGGATACCACTTTGGTCGACTTAGCAGGATATGTCGTGAAATACCCTTACCTTATATCGATCTCAGGGATGATGTGGCCAAGCAATAAGTGACCGCAAATGACTAAGGGAAGAGTTTAACGTGACTGTAGATGATAGAGACTCACACCCTGAGATTTCTATCTCAGATATGGAGTGATATTATCACCTTACCCAAAATATTAGGGCAATCTCACTGAGATTGGTGCATGTAGTCTATTATCAGCTTAGTGAGAGACCACTAAGCATGCCTTTTATAATGTATGAAGATACCTCTCACTTCTATTTATGTAGAAGGTTTCATATGGAGAAGATATGATAAGAATTTGGATCTAGAGAAGGCCTATTTTTGGACGAATGTGTTATATTGGTGGTAGAAGAAACTCAGTCGAAGAGATACGGGGGCTTATCTCTTCGTTTATTGGGCTAGTTATGTACCGACTTGGGTTCCTTGAGGATTTAAAATCATTGTAATTTTTGACATTGGAAGTGGGGACCCTTGAAGGGTTAATTCACCTTAAGCAAGGCGGCTGCTAAGGCCATGTTTGGGTTGATAGGAATTTTATTAGCATAATAAGAGAGGGAAGCATTTTGCAAATGATAATTTTCTCTATATTGTTCTAAGATTATGTGGATAAGTAACGAGAAGAGTAGTAAATTAACACTTCGGGGATATGCAGCAATGTTGTGATAACATTATAACTGGGAAGTTAATGAAATTTTGTGCATGCATTGCTGGTATGATGATACACTAACCCTGAGTTTGGAAATTCTTGGGGAATATTCCCTTAGTGTTGTAATTACTTGATATTGTGAAATTAATAAGTGTTAGGCGGTGTAGTCAACAAGATTAATATGACTTGATTGATGATCTAAAATCCTAAAAGTTTTTATAAAATAAACATGCCATGCATGATCGTTGGCAGGGATGGTAGGGCGCTTGGAATGGATTTGATTTAGTTTATCATATTGTGAAGTATGCCCAACTTTTGGTAGTCTGTGTAACCCGTGTTGAAGGGAAATCATCTAGAGCCTTGCACCTTGGTTCATGATAAGTTCAAACATATATAAATGTACCATATGGGCGGTGGAAGAAATTTAGTCCAAAAACGTACGGGAGCTTGTCCCTTCATTTATTGGACTATTTACGAATTCAGGAGCTTGTCCCTTCATTTATTGGACTATTTACGTATCGAATTCGTTTTCCCTTAGATCTTGTGTATTTGAAGAGTACGTGAACAATGATGATTAGATTCATGATAACCTCTCAATATGGGTGATAGCGTCAAGGGTGTTGAGACACGCCGTGAATTCAACATGTGAAGGGGATATTGATGATAAGTTGCACTTACTTATTTAGTGAGATATGAATATGTCTCTATACGAACAAGTAAGAGTACGTGTAGTGTTTTACCTCGACAAGGTAGATTTCTAAAGGCTCTATACCGAAACCCAACTGTTGGATAAGTTATATGTTCACGGTTGAGGAGCCCTTAAATGAAATGATTTAAATCACAGGATAAAATTGGCGCCAATTTTTGAATCTGGTGCAAATCAAAGTAGAACCGGGAGTAGACAAAAGTAACACTTGACTCGAGGTCACATGTTATTAGAAGGGAACGATGTGATTATCACCCATGCGAGGTGTAGAGTCATGGATTCACCTTAATTTGAGCCTCGATAACAATTCATAATATCACCATAACCAAATGATAAGCATCATCGGATGATCACGTGCGGAATTTGGAAACTTTTCGGAAACATAAAAGCTTCCTGAGCTTAAACCCTTGAGCTAGTAACATCATTTTTGGTAGTTGATGAATTGAAAGGGGCATAATGTCATGGCAAGTACGTTGGGGTGATTGCAGGACTTGACTATTATGGCTTTCAAGTCAAGCGGTAAACATCCATGATGTTTAACCATTGTAATTATCTTGCCATAACTAGATACTGGACTTGGTTGGTGGCTTTTGCGTGAATTATTATAAGGTGATCATAACGATTGTTGAAGCTTAATATAAAGTGGATGTCGTGCTAAGTGTAAAAGATGTGTTGTATGAATGATGACGAGATGACATTGATTGAAGCGATTGATAATGATATAGATAATGATGGTTGTACTAGAAGATGAGATTAAGGCTTGCTTCTACATTTTTAATACATAAGAGAGACGATCTTGCGGATATAATAATCGTTTAGGTTTGGGGGCTGCTTTATGAAATTAAAAATTCCTGGGAGCTGTGATATATATATATAATCTTTCTTGGTTTGGGAATGTTGTACGCGACTAACATTTCTAGGTTGCTATATATATACATAATCTCTCTCCGTTTGGGTATGCTCCAGGAATTTTTATTCAGGAAATTTCATTAGTGGCTGGTTGGGCTAAAGCTCCAGGAAATTTTGATTACTAGCAATTTCATTATTTGTTGTTTGGGTTCATACTCCGGGAAATTATTCATATTTATCTCCTCGATCATAATGGGCTGGTGGCTGTTGGTGGTGGTTGGTTTACCCTTCCAGAAAATCTTTACCTAAAAATTATGCTTGGGTGGATGCTTGCTTGTTGTTTCCTTTAGGAGATAAGGGGTTGGTGGCTGTTTGGTTTTAGTTAGAGATTCTATATGATTTATGTGATATTGGTGGCTTGGTTTTAAGAGAAAGGATTGGTCATATCCCCTTATGCTAGTAGCCTGGTTAATTTTAGGCTAAGCCTTGGGAGGCTCTGTCTGAACCTGGGAATTTCTTTTGCTAGTTCTCGATGATTCAACGAACCATTAATTGCTAACTGGAAAGTTATGTAGATGAATTTTGGGTTTCGAGCTTTATACCTGTTCCAATTATCGGCAACTTTATTCTTATGGTAATAATGGTTACCAAATGCTCTTATACAGAATTATACTCTTGTGTATCGGGGTCACTGATCTTAAGGGGATTTAGATCAAAGGTGCAATGAAAGTTGGTTTTTTAAGGTGAGGGAACAAGGGAGTATGGGTTTCGGTTATTTTCGACCTGCCCGTAGGGAGAGCATGGCTATAAACCCAACTATGTCTTATCACCACCATATTGGTGTTTGCATCAGGATGAGAGACACTTAAGATTTCTCTGTGCATAATTTGGATTATAAGTGTCATGAAATATAACGGAAGTACATACGGGAGAAATTGGAAGTGTGGTGATGTGAACGAGTTGTGACCCTCACTAGTGGTGAGCGGGATTTAAAGTGTACTACATATGACTTTTGTGATTTGAACTTAAACCCATAACCTCAACTTAAATTTCGGGGACAAAATTGTTTCTTCGTTTATTGGATTTATAACATCCCAGTTCGAACTAGACACCTCGAGTGACACGGGTCACTTAGAGATGCTCGGACCAAGAGGGATCTGTAGATCCTAATAGGCCATGGTTGTGCCCTGATCTCCAAGAGTGGAGGTAGCCCTCAAATAGGAAGCTGCGCTCGACAAACGGCCTGAAGGCTGCGTTCGTCGAGCGGCCTGAAGGCTGCGTTCGTCGAACGGCCGGAAGGCTGCGTTCGACGAACAGCCCGAAGGATGCGTTCGACGAACGACCCGAAGGCTGTGTTCGACGAACGGCCCGAAGGCTGCGTTCGTCGAACGGTCCGTTCTGGCGTTCGCCGAACAGCATTCGACGAAGTTGTAGCGTTCGACGAAGTTGTCGCCGAACAGCGTTCGACGAAGTTGTAGCGTTCAACGAAGTTGCTGCCGAACAGCGTTCGACGAAGATGTAGCGATCGTCGAAGGGGGAGCGTTCAACAAAATTGTAGGCATTCGACGAAAGTGTAGGCTTTCGACGAAAGTGTAGGCGTTCGACGAAAGTGTAGCCGTTCGATGAAATTGCGCCGATCGGCGATCGACTAAATATTGAGCGTTCGACGATCGTCGAAGGGGAAGCATTCGATGAAAGTTGTGCCGTTCAACGAAAGTGTTGTTGGGCAATTTTTTTTGTCGTCGTCCGGTAAAGCTTAAATGCTTATATTTTAGGCTAACAGTGGAATTAATGTCCAATAAAGAGTTGACACCTAACTTTGGAGTTCCAAGGCATGGCATGGAAAATTGGGTTGCATTTAAAGGCTTATTAATGCAAACTCTCTTCTCTCTTAAAGTAAAAGGGTTGCTGGTCAGATTACCCTATTCATCAACTTCTTCTTCTCCTCCTTCTTCTCTTCATCTTCTTCCTCCCACCTTAAGGTTTTAACTTAGGGATCTTGAAGGAGCAAGCTTGGAGAGGGATTTGGATCTTGGCCGACCACCACCCCGCTGGCATGAAGATGAACTTGAACCATTGCTGGAAAATAAGGTGACTTCCAACCCCTCTCCCTTGGTGCTAGATCGTAGAGAAAAATTATGGGAGGTGTTGAGCTCGAAAGAGCTTTTTGACGATAGGTTACCCGTTTTCTGGAGTGACCTGTAGCTCCCTACAAGTCCAGTCGAGTGGACTGTCCAGAAAGCTGGGAGTTGATGAGTTCGTGCTGTTTTGCTGTCCAAATTTCTGCAGTTGACTTCAGAGCAGATTTTAGGTAGGACCCACTTGGATCTGCGTTTAGAACTCAACATGAATGTTGTAACCCTTGTTAGCTCTCCAAAATGGTGTGGATCATAATTTTTGGACAAATGTAGCACCCCGAAATCCAGTTTTAGTAAATGGTGTCATAACACTTCCGATCTCAGTATTTTGTGGATTTCTCTTAATATATTGGTTGGATGCTCATGAAAATTGGTGGAGACATAGGTGATAACAATATGTAGATCCCTGTTGAATTTCATAATTTTTGGATAAGTAGTATTAAAGCTATTGCTGTTTCGCTTGATAATTTGAAGGAGATATAAATGCTGAATGTGAAGCCCGATTGGGCCGAAATTTTGTATGAATCATGTACATGCTAGTATTGATCTGTGATAATGATTTAAGATTTATATCCATTGGGATGACTACTTAAATGAACCTTCAATTGTTAGTTTCGGGTGGAACCATAAACAGGGCATGTGTGGTTGATGGTGAAGGTAAGTAACATTGGTTATGGGTGAGTACTAAGTGTTTAACATTGTTTATAATGGTCATATAAATGTAGAGCACCGTAAATATGTATTGCATAATACAATGAGGTCGAAATTTGGTGGTAATGATCCCGACATTAATTATGACTTATAGTAGAAGTTTCTGTGGATTTGGTTTTAGAATGAATCCATAATTAAATGTGCCGCTAATAATTATTATGCTGAAAAGAGAGGTTAAGGTGCTCATCTGGACCAGGATTTTGGAAACGTGACGTTAAGCGCACAAGTAGTCGTACAGGATCTAGTATGGTAATTTCCATGTTATACACACGCTACTGCATAGAGTCATGACAACTCGGTATTAGTAGCATTGATGGTTTGGTGTGGATTATAAGATATGGTTATATCTTATGGTGAAATGTTAAGGACTCGGTTGTTGGGGGCCTTGGATGCTAATTAGCATCGGTTGAACTGGTATGATGTGAAAGGTAAGAAGGCTCAATCCGTGAGTCCCGGGGTGCAATCATGGGAAATTACATGAATATGCATGGTTTACACATGGTGGTGTAATGATCCAGGTTGGAGGATTACTTGTGGAGGGTCTATGGGCTTGCTAGTCATGACACTGACAGAAGCCGGCAGTTAGACTCTAGACCGGTTGGGTTGGACTCTTGGTGCTCACCTACCCAGGTCCCCTACTGTGTCCTTGAAGGCTCAGCATGATGCGAGCAGTACGCAGGGTCTTCGCTGTGTGTTCTTAGCGTCGAGGCGTACAGAGGTATGATGTGAAAGGTAAGAAGGCTCCATCCGTGAGTCCCAGGGTGCTTGATTGCACGAGTGTGCGTGGGAAATTACATGAATATGCATGGTTTACACATGGTGGTGTAATGATCCGGGTTGGAGGATTACTTGTGGCGGGTCTACGGGCTTGCTAGTCATGACACCGACAGAGGATGACAGTTAGACTCTAGACCGGTTGGGTTGGACTCTTGGTGCTCACCAACCAAGTCCCCTTCTGTGTCCTTGAAGGCTCAGCATGATATGAGCAGTACGCAGGGTCTCCGCTATGTGTTCTTAGCGTCGAGGCATACAGAGGCCTAGGACTGGTAGTGTTCATACCCTCGTAGTTGTGGAGGAGCTCGTTCCACTGTCTCCGTCTGGCCACGATGGGAGATGCCTGAGTGGTTAGCTTCCTCTCAAAAAGCGAGAACTGTAGGTCTCTGTCGACATAGCAACATTGCATGAGTGAGTATCATTACATAATCATTGCATTGCATTCATCATTACATAATCATGACATTGCACCGCATCAGAACTAATCATATAAACTTGTATGGGCACCTTTATAAGATGGGTTACTGATGACGCAAATCTCGCACACCGCTATAGGTGGTGGCTAGACTGCGGCACGAAACGGCAGTGTACCGATCGTTCAAGTAATGTAAAATGGGAATGAATCCCCAAGTATCGATCTCAAAGGAACACAGTAAGGTGGAGCTATCTATCGAGGAAGGACTTGAGATTGAAGTCCTTTATGTCGGATGGGTTGCGAAAATGGGGGTTTTGGTTTGGAAAATAAAGAGAAAACAACTAAACTACTCCTATGCAGGCCTTGAGCGCACTGCTTCGCCGGGCGGATGGAAACTACACGGGCCGCAATGCACCGAATCGCTAGGCGGATGGATGAGTAGGCTTGCGGATGGAGTGGAGAGAATGGCGAAATCGAACTGTGCAGGCCTTGAGCGCACTGCTTCGTTAGGCGAATGGATTACACGGGCCGCTATGCCACGCTTCGCTAGGCGGAAGGAAGAGAAGGCTAGCAGATGGAATGATTCGCACCGGCGGAGTCGGAATGGATTACATGGGCTGCTATGCCATGCTTCTCTAGGAGGATGGAAGAGTAGGCATACGGATGAGGGTCGCAAGCACCTCGTCGACAAGCACGCCACTAGCAATTGCTAGTGCGGCACACGAACGTGACGGCGGGATGGAGGATGGAATAGGGCGCTCCTCAAATCACATACACCACAAAGATAACCACAAAACTATGGAAAAATACACTAATAACATTTAGGGTTTATGGACATCATTCGTATAGAAACATACAACCACACATATCAAATAGAATCAGCAAAAATAACAAGGAGGAGGTAAGATTACAACCGAAGCACGAAGACTCGTTGGAGATTCACGGCCGAAATCTAGGGTTGTCAATCCTCGTCCGGGCTCGGTCTTCAATTGCCGTCCGGGGTAGAAGAGGGCTGTCACTACCTCCCAATTGACCCGTCTTCTTCGTCAATAGCTTTCAGCCACGATCTTGCCGGAGAACTCCAAGGATATAGTGCACAATCCGTTGAAATGGAGCTTGGAAGCTTCTGAATGATGGAGGAGGCCGAGAGGATACTCCGGCTCAAGATTGGCGTGGAGAGTATGTCCGGAGCACCTCCAGATGGTGGGCGGCGATGAAGGGGCGAAATGGGAGCTCTGGAGCAGGAAACGGCACAGCTGGGCAGAGTCGGGAGATGGATCCCGACCTAAAATCGCGCTTGCCTATTTATAGGCGGAGCAGAAATAAACAACGCGCACGATCAGGCACACGATCAATGGTCGTGCGCGAAGGAATGCCTCTGATCGTGCGCGAAGAACCTGTAGCTCAATCCAGATTTGCACAAAAGCGCACGGTCAGCGGCGCATGACCAGTGGTCGTGCGCGAAGAAGGCCAATGATCGTGCGCCGTCGCTCAGTCTGGGAGGGGAATTAACGCACGACCACTGGTCGTGCGCCTGATCATGCGCTAAGGAATGCGCACGATCAGTGGCCTTCTTGACTGAAAATTCCCAAGAACCAATCCCGAGTGTCGCACAACCCTTGGACCTGCATGAAAATATACCAGACCTCAGAATTACATGAAATCACACCAAGATGGGGCATAAATGTGCACTAAGCAATGAAATGGGCAACGTGATCAAATATGAATGAAAACTTGCCTAAAATGTAGTGCAAAGACTAGATAATCGGCCCAGATGAGTCCATAAATGTGTATATAATTGGGACTCATCACACCCCCAGACTTACCTGTTTGCGCGTCCCGAGCAAACAAATCTGGCGGAATATGAAAATGGTAGTTAGCGTAGAGAATTGCAAAGAAAGAGTAAGATGTGAAGTATCATACCCATGCCAATAGAAATTCTGTAAAAGAAGATTCTAACTATACTAATTAATTTACAAAAGTATACATGCGTAAATAGAGATTTATTTGTACTCAGATGGTGAATCATGAAGAATTTGTGCAGTCGTGCCCGAAGTGAAAGTAAACAAGCCACTCAGGAGGGTGTTGCTAAAGACCGGAATTCAGGGATAACTCCGCTGAAATCCATCAACGACGAGAACCATAAGCTTGCCCGGTTACACTCTCTCCACGACGCTAGCAAACTCAAAAGTTAAATCAGTAGGACTTTCAGGTTATAATGGGGCTTGGGTTACGGTATGATATTCAATGATAAACATGATGGCTACGTAACCCGAATGAATTAAAAGACCAAGCTGCACCTGAACAAGTCCAAGACAAATGCTAGTGTGACACACCCCCAGACTTAGCTTGAAAACTGGGTGTGCACACAGCCTACTCCGAACAAACACCAACCGAATTTTTTCTATTACGCCCGAGGGGATTTCTATTCATTTCAGAATTTTTTCCAGATTTTTACTTCTAACTTCATTTTTTTTTCAATTATTTTATCCCCCAATTGGTTTACAAAGGTGTGTTCAGCACACAATATAATAAATTTTTTCACATCACAAAAATTCCATACATCACACCCAAATAAGAAACATAATTTCAGTTAACTCACTACTTTGTTGCGATAATAGGATAAGCTTCAGGCTTTGGTGATTTAAAAGAAGAGCTGAAACAAAAGAAGGGTAGGCACAAACTTGACTTGCAAAGGTAAACGCATAGGTCATGGAAAACAAGGCTCAAACTAACCAAAAATGGCCTACATCACATTTAACAAAATGAGTTGCTCTCGCACATGCTTCAAGAGTCGCTTGGGGCAAGTTCTTAGCCCACGAGAAAGGTAAACCTTCCTTCCGACTCGATCAACACACAACTAGTGCTTGCTTACACACAACAACGTGCTACCGCAAATTTCGGTTACATTCACCAAATGAGTAAAATAAATCAAAAACCACGCAAGAACAATAATTGTAAATTAAAAGTATAGAGACAATCTAATTCTACTCAAATTTCTATGCAAGCAAGGAATATGCGACTAGAGCACTACAAGAGTCAACATCGCACTCCGATTTGCAATTCCTAAGCTAACATCCTATTTCACATTCCAAACCAAGATAAGCGTGAGCGGAAGCACACAAACAAGTGAGTGCACGCTAAAGTGGGTGCAGTGGTGTGCGGAGAAAGTAAATAAATCATAAAACTGAAAATAAAATACTTCTAGCATGCTAAGCACTAGTGCACGTGCAGTGAACACTCGGTACACTCCCCTCCCCCCCAGACTTGAATTGGACAATCACATGAATTATGACAATGAGACTAAAGAAATGTTGCGGAAGAGGGTACCTATGCTCAGATATGAGCATACCAGAAGATTGGCGTTAATACTGCGAAGGGAATCCAAGTCCGCCACCAAAATAAATTGCCGCACACCTGCAGGAAAAAAAAGGCTCCAAGAAAAAATATATAAAACTAAACTATTAACGGGTTAGCAACAAAAACTTGGGTTGTCTCCCAGCAGCGCTTTTGTTTACCGTCCTTAAGCTGGACTTAATACCTGTATTAAGCAGTTAATAATATTTTCTAAGCATAAGAGCAAAAGTTAATAAATCCTTAATATTACATGCCTCAAAATGATCAACTATAAGTTGATTTAAAATAGTAACTAAAAATAAAAGAGATGGGTCCGAAGACCCAACAGCAGCAGTCAAGAGGATTATGAGCTTTCCATCTCCATATTTTGTCTTTCTTCATCCTCTTCCTCTCCTCCAACCTGCGGTCATGGATGAAGTAACGCTTTCCTCCCTGCACCCAGTCTTTCAAGGAAAAAGCAGGCAATGATGATGAAGTGGAATAGACGATTGAATTCATCATTGCCAACTGCTTTCCCTGCCAAGACTGCCTCTCAAAATTACCCAAGAATGGGTCTATAAATTCAAGCATCTGCAGAGGGATAAATGAAATATCAGACATTAAAGCAGGCAGTGAAGCAGGAAGGATGAACTTATCAATATCAGCATTAAAAGAAGGTTGATTAGGAAATAAAATGGACGAAGAACTAAAAGAATCAAACAAAGGAGGAGTGATCCCGGTTTCACTCCTGGCAGGATCCAAGGATAGATCACTATCATCATCGTAAGTATCATAGCGAGGGGAACCCAAGAACTCAAGGGCCTCGGTGGTGAGTTGGACCTCCTCGTCCCATGAGGAAGTGCAAACCTCTTCATCAAAGAGAGTATCCTCCTCATCCCACCAAGGTGCATCATCGTGATCAAAGTATTCATTCTCCCCTTCAGGGAAAATGACATCCTCATCCCACTTTGGGGCACCCTCCGAGTCAAAAGCATCACCCCACTCCTTCACTTCGATAGGATCATAAAAAATGTGTGTAGAAAAATCATGCAAAGAGACTGGAGGAACAAAAAGATTTGGTTCCTCCGCAAAAAGATCCGCTAACGCCTCCCCAATGGAAAGAATAATTTCCTCATCATACTCAGGTGCATCTAGGAGCTCCCATTCCTCTCCTTGTTGGCTAACAGATGAGTGATCATCATCACTAGGAGTGAAGCCATACACAGGGAGTGAGGAGTCCATGCACGAGACAAGCTCAGGGGTAGAGGGCACAATTGCCTCTATGGGTAAAGAAAGAGCGATAGGGACAATGTTGTCATGAGTGGAGGAGCAGCGGTCAGGATTGAAAAGACTTGGACAGTCCTTCAATTCATGACCCTCTCCTCGACACAACAGGCAAACAAAGTTCCTACACTGCCTAGCATTTAACTCATTCATTTGGTCTATATAATAGACCATCTTGTCGTAAGTGCTAGGAGAAATGTCCCATGATGACATATTTGACAATTAAAGCAAATATAACGAGATTGAAATTCTTTGCAAGAAAATTTACACAAACTAATAAAACTTCTTGGATTAGACTTGCCTAAAACTTTAAAATAAGAGGGAAAGAAATAATAACAAGCAGTAAATAAGTAAAAAGAAAACAAACAAAAATAATAAGGCGGCTATACACACTGGAAGAAACTTCTCTCTCTCAGCTCTCCCTCTCAAGAAAACTCACACGTCTGTGTTCCCCGGCAATGGCGCCAAAAACTAGATGGCGCAAATCTCGCACACCGCTATAGGTGGTGGCTAGACTGCGGCACGAAATGGCAGTGTACCGATCGTTCAAGTAATATAAAATGGGAATGAATCCCCAAGTATCGATCTCAAAGGAACACGGTAAGGTGGAGCTATCTATCGAGGAAGGACTTGAGATTGAAGTCCTTTATGTCGGATGGGTTGCGGAAATGGGGGTTTTGGTTTGCAAAATAAAGAGAAAACAACTAAACTACTCCTATGCAGGCCTTGAGCGCACTGCTTCGTCGGGCGGATGGAAACTACACGGGCCGCAATGCACCGAATCGCTAGGCGGATGGACGAGTAGGCTCGCGGATGGAGTGGAGAGAATGGCGGAATCGAACTGTGCAGGCCTTGAGCGCACTGCTTCGTTAGGCGGATGGATTACACAGGCCGCTATGCCACGCTTCGCTAGGCGGAAGGAAGAGAAGGCTAGCGGATGGAATGGTTCGCACCGGCGGAGTCGGAATGGATTACACGGGCCGCTATGCCATGCTTAGCTAGGCGGATGGAAGAGTAGGCATACGGATGAGGGTCGCAAGCACCTCGTCGACAAGCACGCCACTAGCAATTGCTAGTGCGGCACACGAACGTGACGGCGGGATGGAGGATAGAATGGGGTGCTCCTCAAATCACATAAACCATAGAGATAACCACAAAACTATGGAAAAATACACTAATAACATTTAGGGTTTATGGACATCATTCGTATAGAAACATACAACCACACATATCAAATAGAATCAGCAAAAATAACAAGGAGGAGGTAAGATTACAACCGAAGCACGAAGACTCGTTGGAGATTCACGGCCGGAATCTAGGGTTGTCAATCCTCGTCCGGGCTCGGTCTTAAACTGCTGTCCGGGGTAGATGAGGCCTGTCACTACATCCCAATTGATTCGTCTTCTTCGTCAATAGCCTTCAGCCATGATCTTGCCGGACAACTCCAAGGATATAGTGCACAATCCGTTGAAATGGAGCTTGGAAGCTTCTGAATGATGGAGGAGGACGAGAGGATACTCCGGCTCGAGATTGGCGTGGAGAGTATGTCCGGAGCACCTCTAGATGGTGGGCGGTGATGGAGGGGCGAAATGGGAGCTCTGGAGCAGGAAACGACGCAGCTGGGCGGACTCGGGAGATGGATCCCGACCTAAAATCGCGCTTGCCTATTTATAGGCGGAGCAGAAATAAACAACGTGCACGATCAGGCGCATGACCAATGGTCGTGCGCGAAGGAATGCCTCTGATCGTGCGCGAAGAACCTGTAGCTCAATCCAGATCTGCACAAAAGCTCACGGTCAGCAGCGCACGACCAGTGGTCGTGCGCGAAGAAGACCAATGATCGTGCGCCGTCGCTCAGTCTGGGAGGGGAATTAACGCACGACCACTGGTCGTGCGCCTGATCGTGCGCTAAGGAATGCGCACGATCAGTGGCCTTTTTGACTGAAAATTCCCCAGAACCAATCCCGAGTGTCGCACAACCCTTGGACCTGCATGAAAATATACCAGACCTCAGAATTACATGAAATCACACCAAGATGGGGCATTAATGTGCACTAAGCAATGAAATGGGCAACGTGATCAAATATGAATGAAAACATGCCTAAAATGTAGTGCAAAGACTAGATAATCGGCCCAGATGAGTCCATAAATGTGTATATAATTGGGACTTATCAGTTACATTATGCTCGGATCCTTAACTTATAAGCTTGTATGGGCACCCTTATAAGTTAAGTTCAAATTCTGTTATTATATGCTCAACTGCTTATACACTATCGTTGATCCTGCTCTCTTTTGATGTACTCTCTTATACATATGTTATAACTGCTCTCTTTTGATGTACTTTCTTATACCACGATATAGCTGCCATGATTACATCTATCCTTGTCACCTGTTTTTGCTACTACTGACTATATTGCAGCTTTTCTTCATTCCTTTCCGCCCGGTACCTTGGAGTCGCCGGGGGAGAGGATGTGAAGCCACTTAGTCTTTATGACTAACGGTTGTTACACCACTATTTTTAGGAGCAGCAGCATACTACACAGGAGGATAGCCAGGCCAGGATGACAGTGCTGGTGATTACGATACCTTGGCTACCGTCGGCGGCAGATTTGAGCAAGTGTTTAGAATGTAGCCTTAGGTCAAGTTTATACTCTGATGATATACAGGAGCTTGTGTAGATTTCTGTCCTTTTTGTACTGTTTGGACATTGTTGCTTAATTGTGAATATATGGCTTCTTGCTTTTACATTATTGATGGGTTGGCGATGTTCGGTTGGTTTGGCCGGCAAGATAGGCGTCTTGTAGGGGAGGCTAGCTCTTGTGCTAGCACTTCCGCAAGGCGACTGTCCTGGGCATAAGACTCCCCTCGGCAGTGTCTTGTGTTCCGGGAGGGGGGGTCTTACATCATAAGATCTCATCCCTATGTTTATCCCAATACTTCTACCAAGTAACGATCTAAAAATAGGAGACCGTTGGTTATCCATTCTCAGAGGTTCAAAGCTCAGGTTCTGATCATTTGTAGAATGAGCGGTCTGGATTATTGAGATCGCTACTTATCTCTTCCTTAAGTGTGATTTCAAATTGATAGTCAGGATCATTTATTTGTGAATAGTTATGATTCTATATCTCAACAGAGAAATTTCACAACATAGTGATTTCATATGATTGAGGTGAGCTCCAAGTCGTCTACAGGGCGCTCTGATGATAAGGAGACTACCATTATGAGTTGATCGAAGTATAGAATATTATGCATATAGCTATTTTTTCAAACTCAGCAATGCCTAATTCATTGAGATCGAATGCCATTCCTATCTCGCAAAAATGAGATCGCAAATAATCAAAACTACTCTGGTACAAGTCCAAGAAATCAGGTTGTAGTCCGCTGAGATCGATTCTTTCTTGCTAAAAGATTATGATGGGCTCGCGAACATAATGATCGACATAAATATATGAAAATATAATGAGCATTTATCCACAAAAGAGAGGTATGCCAAAGTTCTATTTTTATTTCATTGTTTTGACTAAATAGTTCACCCGGTCTCAATACTGGTGATCAAAATTTACAACGAACAAGGAAAATTAGAAAAAATCTTCTACTTGCTCCTCGATCTCTTCGGAGACCGCTCATCTAATGAAGAAGAATCGACCTCTTCTGAAGATTCTTTTGAGTCTCCATGAGAAATCTTGGATCCAGAGCTTGAGCCCGCAGAAAAGCTTACATCATCGCCTTCAACATATTGGCTTCCACTTGGTACATCGACATCTTCTTCGATCTCTACAACTTCTTCCTCCTCAACACCGGTCTCATCTGCGGTGACCGACTATTCATCTATTACTCTTGCTGCGTCTGGGAAGAGGTCGACAAATGTAACCTCGTTGAGCTCGTCGGTGAGACCACTGTGGTCATGAAGTTATGAGATTGTCAGCTCCGCCGTCTCTTTCACATGATGCATCATGGCATTTTGGAATTCAGGATTGTCCGCATCTTATGCTGCCTTCCTTGATTGCTACAAAAGAAAAATAGTTAGATCGCGCGGTCATGAAAAAGGAGAGCTAGAGACCTCATGTAAAATTACCTTACATTTTGCTCTTCTTGTAGACGCTCAATGTCTCTCAAGGCACCTCGCAGATGTAAAGAAACAGGGTGTGCCGAGACGAGAAATTTGACAGGAAAATTTCAAAACAAGGAAACACAGCAAATCGGATCTATCACAAAAGACACACAGATATATAGAGGTTCACCCCAATCTGGGCTACGTCCCGTCTCCCCTTCCTCTTCTCTTCTTTCTATTTACCAAGATGGATTACAGCTTACAAGGTTACAAGGATCAAATCCGATCCTACCTCACTTAACCCTCTTCAGACAAGAACAGAGGAACCGCCACCAAGGAACACCGTGCAAAAACACAATTGCACTCTCTTGGACTTAATCATCTTCTAACCCTAAACCAGGGTTATGCACCCTTTAAATAGGGCGCCAGACCGGGCTCAGACCAAACATCCGCTGAGACGGTTCAATAAAATCCGCTGAGACGGAACCTGCTGAGACAGCATGTACACCAGGCGTCGAGCGTCGAACGCAGGCGTCGAGCGTTGAACGCAGGCGTCGAGCACAGGCGTCGAGCACAGGCGTCGAGCACAGGCGTCGAGCGTAGGCGTCGAGTGCAGGCGTCGAGCGCAGGAGTCGAGCGTCGAACGCAGGCGTTGAGCATAAGCATCGAGCGCAGGCGTCGATCACAGGTATCGAGCATCGAACGCAGGCCTCACCCGTTCGACGAACCCTTCTCCGATCGTTGAATGCCGTTCGACGAACCCTTCTCCGTTCGTCAAGCATAGGCGGAGTTCGATGAACTCTTCTCCATTCGTCGAACGCCATTCGATGAACCCTGACCAGAAGTGTTCCTCAACTCCAACATTTTCCCACTTGGTGAACATCTTCCTCTGATGAGAGCTGCTCCTCCAACCTTCTTCTTCAACCCTACGGCCGTTGCACACCACTGGTATTTGGCAACAGGAACCGCCTTGGTAAGAAAACCTGAGCTGTTCTCCATCGTGTCCACCTTTTCCAGTTGAACTACCTTCTTCTCCACCTTCTCCCGAATGAAATGGTACTGGATGTCAATGTGTTTGGTTCATGCGTGGAAGGCAGGATTCTTGGCTAGCTGAATAGCCCCTTGACTGTCACACCACAGCTTCACTGGCCCCTGCTCAAACCCGAGCTCCAAACATAGCCTCCGTAGCCATATGGCCTCCTTGCTCGGATGAGTAAGAGCCATGTACTCTGCCTCCGTCGATGAGAGTGCCACCACGCATTGCCTCCGACTCATCCAACTGATATCTCCTCCAAACTATGTGAACACGTACCCACTGGTGGATCTCCTGCTATCCAGATCACCTCCCCAATCCGAGTCCACGTGCCCAACCACGTCCAGGACTCCTCCTTCACCAGCTCCTTCAAAATATAGGGAGTAATTTGAAGTGCCTTGGAGATACATGAACACACGCGTCACAGCGTTCCAGTGTTCCTTTTCTGGTGTAGCCATATACCGGCTCAACACTCCCACTGCTTGAGCAATGTCAGGGCGAGTGCAGACTATGCCGTACATCAAGCTTCCCACAGCACTAGCATAAGGGACCTTCGACATGTCCTCGACCTCATCTTGAGTCTTCGGGCTCAACTCTGCAGATAACTTGCACCCAACTGGCATTGGTGCTCCCACTGGCTTGTAGTCCGTCATATTGAACTTCTTCAACATCTCCTCGACGTACCTCTGCTGCCCCAACCAAAGCTTCTTCTTGCTTCGATCCCTAGAAATCTGCATTCCCAGGATGACACTTGCTGGACCCAAATCCTTCATCTCAAATTTGGTTGAGAGCAACTTCTTCACTTGTTGGATCATCCTGACACTATTGCCCACTAGTAGCATATCATCTACATAGAGTTTCAGGAAGATGAACTGCTCTCCCTTTCTCTGGATGTACACACAGTGGTCCGAATTTGACATTTCAAAACCTAACTCCAGCATGTAGGTGTCGAATTTCTGGTACCACATCCTCAAAGATTGCTTTAGTCCATGCAGGGACTTCTTCAGCCTGCAGACCTGATCCTCCTTGCCCTTGGCATCGAATCCTTCCGGCTTCTTCATGTATATCTCCTCCTCCAGATCACCGTGAAGAAATGCCGTCTTCACATCCATCTGCTCAATCTCTAGATCATGCGCTGCCGCAATAGAGAGTACCAGTCTGATCTACGTCATCTTGGCTACAGGTGAGAAGATCTCATCATAATCAACACCTTCGACCTGGGAGAATCCCTTTGCAACCAACCTTGCCTTGTATTTCTCCACAGTGCATCACCCTTCACCTTCTTCTTGAAAACCCATTTACTTCCAATGGCCTTCCTCCCCTTTGGAAGCTTACACAGACTCCAAGTCTGATTCTTCCTCAGAGATTCCATTTCATCCACTATGGATAGCTCACAATGATTTGAATCAGCCCTTGCTCTAGCATCTCTGGCAGAGATTGGATCTTCACCAAGCATACTCAGGCAACATTGTACAGCCACGGCATATTATGGATATCTCACTGGTGCCTTCCTTTCCCTTGTCGATCTCCTCAGAAGTGGAATTTCCTCAGCTTCTTCTTCTGATTCATCATCACTTCTCACCACCTCCAAATCATCTGATTCAGAATCAGATTCAGCCCCAACAGTAGTAGCTTCTTTCTCAAAGCTTCCTTCCACCACCACTGTCTCTTTCTCTGCTTCTTTGGCCTTCTCAGCTTGTGTGACAGCCTGTGGACTGGTTTCATGAAACACCACATCCATGCTGAATGTTACAGTCCTGGACACAGGATTCCAAAGCTTGTAGCCTTTTATACCATTTTTGTAACCCACAAAGATGCACTTCTCAGACTTGACATCAAACTTCCCTCTCTTCTCCTTTGGAATGTGAACATATGCATCACACCCAAACACACGAGCATAGGCCAAATTTGGCTTTCTCTTGAAGATGACTTCAAAGGGAGTACATCCCTCCACAGCAGATGTAGGGGACCTGTTCTTCAGGTAATTTGCAGTCACCACTGCTTTAGCCCAGAACTCCTTCCCCAAACCTGCCCAACTGAGCATGCACCTGACCTTCTCCATCAAGGTCCTGTTCAGCCTCTCTGACACTCCATTCTGCTCTAGAGTGTACGGTGTGGTCTTCTGCCGTGCAATCCCCTGCTCAGTACAGTACCGCTCAAAAGCATCAGAGCAGTACTCCCCTCCATTGTCAGAACAGAAAACCCTCACCTTTCTCTCCAACTGGTTCTCCACCAGGTTCATAAATTCCTTAAACCTGTCCAGAACCTCTGACTTGGACCTGAGAAAATAGATCCAAGAATACCGTGAGAGGTCATCAGTAAAGGACACATAGTACCATGCACCGCCTAGAGATGGGGCTGGAGTTGGCCCAAACACATCACTGTGTTTCAGCTCCAGCACTTAAGTTGCCCTCGTGCCCATCCCACGAAAGCTTACTTTGGTCTGTTTGCCAAGCAGGCAATGTTCACATAACCCAAGTCTTGTGGAGCACTCCGGCACCCCTTCCACCATCTGACCAGATGCCATGGCCGACATCCCCTTCTCACTGATATGCCCAAGCCGATGATGCCACAGCCTGGACACCTCCTCCTGGTCAACCTCCTGACTCTCAGAGATACAAGCCCCACTTGGAACCACTGTATTAACAAGCAGAGTGTATAGTGTTCCATGTCTTACTCCACTGGCAATCACCATTGCCCCCTTGACATCTTGCAAGTTTGCTTGTCACAGCTGAAGTGCACTCCTGCATCCGCCTTGGAACCCACCGAGATTAAATTCCTACTCATCCCAGGAATGTGCATCACATTTGGAAGAGACCTTGTGGTCCCATTAGACAACTTCAACATCACCTTGCCACGCCCAATGATCTACACAGCAGAATCATCACCCAGCATGACATCTCCACCGTCAAACCTCTCATATTCACAAAATAAGTGCCTATGAGGGGTCATGTGGTATGATGCTCCTGTGTCTACATACCACAAATTAGAGTCTCTCTGAGCAACACACGCGGCAGTGATGTACATGTCACCATCGTCGCCCTCCTTCTTCGTACCAGAAGTTGTCGGTGTCTCCTTGTTCTGAACGGCCTTGTTTGGACATTGAGACTTCACATGACCAGTCTCATTGCACTTCCAGCACCGAACGGGCTTCTTACTCTTCTCCCTCTCCTAGCTCTTGGATCTACCTCGAGACTTATCTCGATATCCACCATGCTTGTTCTCCCTTCATTGAGGACGGGATCTAGATACACTCAAAGCACCTTTGCTCGTCGCCTCAGAGCCTCCTCTCCTGGGCTCCTCAGATAAAAGAGCTGCACATACAATATCATATGACAGTTCCTTATCTCCATTCCACCCCAATCACGACAATCAGATCGTCCCATGAATATGGCAGTGAGCACAACAAGGTGATGGCTCTATCCTCATCCGAGATCTTCTCACCGATAGAGATTAACTGACTCACAATGGTGTTGAATTGAGTCAAGTGCTCTGAAAACGAATTGCCCTCATGCATCCGAAGTTTATACCACTTCTTCCTCAACAGAAATTTGTTTACCAGGGACTTGCTCTGGTAGAGGGATTCCAACTTACGCCACAGACTTCGTGCTAAAGTCTCCTCCATGATATTAGTCAAGATTGAATCTGTTAGGAATAACCGGATCAGGCCCTTAGCCTTTCGATCGGTTTTCGTCCAGGCCGCCGCCTCCGCTGCACCATCTGCAGTCGCGTCTGTAGATTTTCCCTTCGATGCGCTCGCATCTTTCTCTGCTACCTTAGGAATGGGAGGATCATCTTCGATCGCAGACCATAGATCTCGATCAATCTACATATCTTCCATCTTCATCTTCCATAGATCAAATCGACTTCCGTCAAACTTTTCGATCTCGATCCGCACGCCGCTAGAACCCATTTCAGGGATCAAGAACCCCCCTATGATACCAAATGTAAAGAAACAGGGTGTGCCGAGACGAGAAATTTGACAGGAAAAATTCAAAACAAGAAAACACAGCAAATCAGATCTATCACAAAAGACACATAGATATACAGAGGTACACACCAATCTAGGCTACATCCCCTCTCCCCTTCCTCTTCTCTTCTTTCTATTTACCAAGATGGATTACATCTTACAAGGTTACAAGGATCAAATCCGATCCTACCTCACTTAACCCTCTTCAGACAAGAACAGAGGAACCGCCGCCAAGGAACACCGCGCAAAAACACTATTGCACTCTCTTGGACTTAATCGCCTTCTAACCCTAAACCAGGGTTATGCACCCTTTAAATAGGGCGCCAAACCAGGCTCAGACCAAACATCCGCTGAGATGGTTCAATAACATCCACTGAGACGGAACCTGCTGAGACAGCATGTACACCAGGCGTCGAGCGTCGAACACAGGCGTCAAGCATTGAACACAGGCGTCGAG
Organism: Dactylorhiza incarnata; assembly: GCA_033032865.1. Lineage (NCBI taxonomy): Eukaryota > Viridiplantae > Streptophyta > Magnoliopsida > Asparagales > Orchidaceae > Dactylorhiza > Dactylorhiza incarnata. Next base: position 23,175,404 of record JAWHQI010000001.1, on the reverse strand, counting down.
CGCAGGCATCGAGCGCATGTGTCAAGCGTCAAACGCAGGCATCGAGCGCAAGCGTTGAGCGCAGGCATTGAGCATAGGTATCGAGCGTCGAAAGCAGGCCTCACCCGTTCGACGAACCTTTCTCCGTTCGTCGAACATCATTCGACGAACCCTTCTCTGTTCGTCAAGCGCAGGCGGAGTTCGACGAACTCTTCTCTGTTCGTCGAATGTCGTTCGACTAACCTTGACCAAAAGTGTTCCCCAACTCCAACAGCAGAGACCGCCCCATATGATGGTGTAAGACCATACTCCTAGCAACCACCTATGCATAGAGATTAGGGAGCATGTCGATCTCAAAGTCATATGCCTCCTTGGCATTGCTTTTCCCGTAAAGAGCGGAGGGTGTTCTAGAATTGCTTATGTGTATTGGTCGCGCACAGGAGTTTTTCTCGTGTGTGAGTAACAATGCACGAGCTTGTCTTTTTGTCTACACTTTTATAAAGTTATTGCCCGTGCGTTTGCTTCACGCATGGTTGGAGTTAACCATGCCCAAGGAAACACATGAGCCCTCTTTGTTGTCCCATTTTCCAGGTGTTCTGGAATTGCCCATGCATTTTTATGCATGGTCTATTTTGATCGTGTGTGTGTAAAATCACACGGGTCCGCTATGTCGTCTTCTTGGCTTCCTGCTTCTTTAATAATGCACGGTCCACACACGGTCGTGCGTTCGACCGTGCGTGACCATTTTTCTGACTGTTTACTATTAAAAGCCAGGAATTTCACCTTTGGAGAAGATCGCATTCCAGCCCGCCATTTTAGCGCCAAATCCGCCCTTTTCATCGCACCACCATCGCCCACTCTAGTAGAAGCTCCGACCATTATTTCCTTGCAAATCCAATGCTAAAGCTTCCTCCTCAGCCTCTTCCATCATTCTCGAGCTCAAGAACTCCATTTCTAGAGATTTCCGCTGCATTCAAGGGTTCTCCTTGAGAGTTAGGTTCAAGCCGTGAGCCGAATAAGACAGGACATAGAGGAAGATGACAACTCCTTCAGACCCCGGAAGTCAACTGAAGATCGAGCACGGACGGGGAGTGACAAACCCATGATTCCGGCCGTGGACCTTCAGCGAGTCTTCGGGCTTGGGTTTACTCTTTTCCACCTTTTGTATTGCTTAGTTTTAGTGTGGATTTCTTGTTGTTAAGAATGATGACCATAAACCTATTCATAATGTTAATGCTATTTTCATGTCTTTGAAATGCTTTCATGGTGTATGTGTGTTGAGGAGCACCCCATTCCACCATCCACTCCATCGTTACGTTGTGTGCTGAACTAGCAATTGCTAGTTCCATGTGTTATGACGAGGTGCTTACGACCCTCACTCTGTTGATTCTGAATCCTCCATCCGCAAGCCTTCTCATCCACCCGCTAACCGAAGCAGTGCAATATGGCCTGCATTAGATCCATCCACAAGCGACGTGGTGATTGCAACCCGCATAGTTAATTTAGCTCTCCTTTATTTTGTTTTTCAAAACCAATCAAAACCCCCCTTTTTAAAACTTTAGAAATCTTCATAATTGATTTCCCTAATGACAAAATCATACACCCCAACATGCAGTCCTTTGAGAATGTTATTCGGGGAGTTTCTCCCAACTTTTATTATGTGTACGACCGATACACTTGTCGTAAGCGTATCACTCATCTGATCCAAAGTCTTAAGAAGATTCTTTAGGTTCCATGATTAATCAGATAAAGGTTGTGCTAATTGAAGAAAGACATCTCTATCAATCTAATGTCGACAAAGCTGTGTATGAAATTTAGGAAGACATGTTTGTTTCAATGAAAGAGACGAAGATAGAAATTGACAATGTCAATTTATAAATCAACAGCTGGTTCACCAAGGCTAGAACAGCTGTAGACTGCAACATGAATGCCCTTCAATCTCTAGGATCAAGGATGGACTCCACCTTGGAATTCAATCAAAAATTATTGGAGGAATTTGAAAGTGTAGTTGACTGGATCACAAAAAGAATATCTGACAGTCAGAAAGTAATCATGAACAGGTGTGTGAACAGTCAAGAGTTCACTAATGAAACTCTATATAAGAAATTGGAAGTAGCTTCAAAGGACATTCAGAGAAGTATCATTGAAGAAGTCAGAACGGGGGAGAAGATTGGAATTGATCAAGATCTTTGGATAGTGAATAAACTGCATCAATCACTCGGACTAAATCCAATAGTGTATGAGCCTATAAAGTCATCAGAACCCCAATGGTGTAAAATTCCTTAGAGCACTTATGGAAATGCACAGTTGGAAGCTGCATCAAGTTAGTAAAAGAGGCAAAGGCTATCAAATGAAGATATGGCTGCAAAGAGGAAAAGAGAAGAAGTAAGAGCAAATGATCCTAATTTTGAAATGTGGAGTCCAAAGTCAAGAAACATCATACTACAAACATGGAGAGACTTTGGAAGTATTGAAAAAGATACAAATAAATACCACTCCATTGATGAATGGATTAACCATAAGAAGGCTGAAGTCCAGAGGAGGTTGTTCATGAAACATCAACAGGAGGGAATATTGCCAAGGAATGCTCCTCCTATACCTAGCAAATATATTCCCAAGCCATTCAACTACTTTGAGAGACAAAAGAAGATGGAGAAAGCAAAAGGAAGGAATAAGGGCTCTAAAAATATTAGATATAAATGGGCTGATTGCAAATGTAGTTCCTGTTAACCCATTTATGAACATTTGGCAACTTTGTATATATGATATTTTGAATGTCACCAAAATTCTCTGTGTTGTTATCATGATATTTGTTATGTGTAGCTTATCATTGATTGAGATTCTGAATTCTTCAAATAAGGGAGAGATTGTTGGGAACTTTGCCCATAATATTCCTGATTTGAAGATAGTGTGTTTAGATGTGTTGGGACTTTGCCCATAATATTCCTCAAGTGAAGGATAAACACATTATGCATTTGATGCATGTGTTTAGATGTGTTGATTTCAGGTATTAGATAGTGCAAGCCTAACATTGGGCTAGACTTAGTGTTATGAGACATAGTATTTCTAATTAATCCCTCATTATACAAAACACCATGTCGACCTAAGATCTAGACTATGTTAGACTTGTCACTCACTCATAGACATCAGGTAGAAAGGCCTAGAAAGTTGGATAGAGCAAAAGATCAGAATTTTGGAAGATATTCAAATATCATCTTGAAGAGGTAGACATATTGTCTTGAAGAGGTAGATATATTGTCTTGAAGAGGTAGACATATCATCTTGAAGAGGTAGACATGTTGTCTTGATAACCTTAAACTTCAAGTCGATATCGTCTTGAAGCTTCATAACTAAAGTCTCAAATATCATCTTGATAATACACAATTCAAGATGATATCACTTTGATAGGTATCAATCATTAGAATATCATCTTGAAGAAGATCAACACGATTGTTATCATCTTGACAAGCTAAAATGGCATCTTGATAAGCCTAACAATCGGCTTGAAGACTCAAATGTCGGCAAGAAAAGAGGAAATATCATCAAGGCAATGCAAATGTTATCGAGATAGTTCAAGTCACAAAAATTCAAAGATCGTCCAAAAAAAGATTCAATCAAGATCATGGATGAACGAGTGAAGGATATCTGCTTAGAAGCCCAAGAAGACTCAATCCTTACAAGAATTTTTTTTTTCTTGAGACTATTTGTATTGATATAAATAAAGCTGATTTTATGTTCTTTGATATATAAGTGTAGGGTTCTGTGTTAGGCTAAGATAGGATTCAAGGTTGAATATGAGTTGTAGGAGTTGTGTACTCTGAGTTGTAGGATCTAGTGTTTGGGATCTGAGGTAGGGAACTTATAAGAAATAATTTTGGTTTTGATTTGTGATTTTTGATTTGGCCAAGCAAAGCTTGGGGTTTATGTGATGATGTTCTCCAAACCTATATCCGTTGAAGGCAAGTGTACCTTATCGTCTATTGTATAGGATATTTAAAAATACCAAGGTCGTATTCCTCAGGGCGCATTGAGTACTTCTACTTTGAGGAGGAAACTATTATCTTGTCAATTGATTTTTTTAGAGAAGTTCAACTTAACTAAAAAAAGAAACAATTTGCGATTTTAGGTAAGGTTTAGACGAAGAATAAAGAGATTAGTACACGATCTTGAATCACCTCGGCATGAGAATAATCAAAAGTGTTGGATCTGTAGGCGCCCTTAGAGGTGGGTGTAAATATGGGATTTAATACGTTTAAACTTTATTGAGTTTATTTAAATAGGTTGACAGTATTTATAAGAATATCTCAGATTAAATAATGTAGTAAGCTTCTTATGAAAGTGGGTCGTATTTGGCATGACAGATGTGAACTCGTTTACTACCACCAGTGGTAGTGTTACCTCTCGGCGTTAGTGATAGAGAATGTCTTTTCATTTAGATTTCAAAGATCAGAGATTGCATAATGATATTAGTGAAAAACATATAGTATTATTACTTTTAGAATCATTACAAAAATTGATCCCAATAACGCTTGAGACTGACGTGAATGCGTAAAAACCTTTTTGGTTTTCTATACCGACCCTTCTCCCAAGGACTGATTGTCTCTAGCCTATCCCTCCCAAGATGTGGCCTCGAGCCACCCCTTAGATCTAACCCTAGACCTAATCGCCACACCCACGCGACAAATTCTCCCTAGTCGTCGCAAGGCCCTAGTCGCCAACCACGTGGTGAATTCTTCCTAAGCCACTCACAACCTAGTCGCCAACACAGGCAAATTTCTCTACCGATACAAAGGTTAAGAGTTACAAGATAAAATAAAAACTAAAGACAAAAAACTCCCTCTTATGTCGAACTCGAAGAACTTGTTGAAGGCGCGCTGAAGTAATCTTTGATGTTGATGCGTACGGCCTTCGTGTAAGATAAGCGTGATCGATCCTTCTTAGAGTTCCTTGCGTTTATGAACGTTGATCAGAGTTTTCTTGGCTGCAAAAAGGAGGCTATCACGAATATAGGAGTTGTGGCTTAGATGCATTGTCCAATCAGCAAAATCAGCAAGCCAAAATGGAGGTGCACCGCTCTTTAAATAGACTCAGATCCTAGGGCCAGCGGTAGTGCTACCGCAGGGCGGTAGCCACTTTATACAACAATCTGACATGCGGTATCTCCTCCTACCACGCTGCGGGAATGCTAACATGCCAGGTTAGTATATATCATTCCCAGCTGTGAGATATCCTTCCTTTTCTGCTCCTGAATCAACACCGTGATCACGGGACTTCCATAACTTACCGCCAGGCAATAGCCATAATGCTCTGCAGTATGAGTTGACATATTCAAACTCGATGACCTTCTAGTCTCGATGAATGTTTCCTTATCGACGAAGTTTCCAAATCTGCACATGCTACCGCCAGTGCTAGCAGTAGCACGCCGAGCTAGTATCAAAACCTTTACCTGGTAGGGAATTCATCGTCTTTCTTTTTCATACTCATAGAGGCTTGAAAGTAGAAGTTCCTGCACACTATAAACACATGGCAAGTATGATCAAATACAATGAGATTTGTTATTCTCAAACAAAGAGATGTGGAAAGCATGTTCCAACAAACTCCCCCTTTTATAATATTAAATCCACTTTAGAAAGAAAACATTTAACAATAAGAAATGTGTTTATAGCAAAGGATATGCGTGATAGTATGAATATACTCGCCCTATATAGATGCTCCCCCTATATAAGTGCTCCCCCTAAATCAAAGCATCTTATGTATTTTGCTCCCCTGAAGTGTGGATTTCTTTCAAAGTTATTCTCCCCCTTTTGGTATTGTCAAAAGAGGGTGGAGAGAAGGGATAGAGCATGACAATGATTTATGACTTAGTGATACAACATGGTGAATGAGTAAAAGATGAAATTTGAATTACTTAGATATTCTCCTCCTTTTGTAGGAAGTTTGGAGTAAGAATGAGTATCAATAGATAAGGAACTAATATTACTTATTGGGTAAAACAAATATTCATGATCGAGCGTACAAGTAGAAAGGACAGTGGAAAGCATGATTTAAGATAAATAAACATCTTTATAGGTGTTTGAAGCATAGTAAATGAGTAAGAGTTTTGTTTTAGTGGAAGATAGATGTTTTAGCAATTTAAGTCCATGATCAAAATATCACTTGTTATCAAAAGACAGTAGCACTTTTTTAAATAGTAAATAGGCAAGAGTGTGCATACAAAGCGTAGCGGAAGATAAGTTCAAATATAATACGCACTTTTAAAATAAATATCCATTTTGAGATTTGCAAGCATAATAAACAAGAGTGTTAGTTTTTAAAATAAGATGTATTGAATTTGAAATACAAGATGTGCTTGTGGTATACAAAAATAATTCAAGCATGATTTTAATTTATCAAGACAAGATAGGAAACTACAATGTTTTAAATTCATAATTCAAGTATACTTATACATTGTAGAGATCATGCAAAACTATCTAGTGAATTTACTAAAAGACTATAGAAATGATATGTAAATATGCAATAAAGTCCAATACTCAAGAGTAGAAGTTTTATATGAAATAATGATGTGAACAAGCATTGTTTTTTATAAGAGTATACAAATGATTTAATCAAAACACATGACATGTATAATGGAATAAACACAATATTATTGTAATGCAATTTTTAGAATTACTTCCACCCATATAGCTATATTTTATTTCAATGCACATAAAAAGTAGTACAACTCCCAAGGTGCTCAACACACACAATGCTCATTAAGACTTATCACGGTGCCAAGTAGTGCTTCGGGGATCACATATATTTTATCTTTTCTTTTATTTATTTGTGATCCGGTGTACAAGAAGAGGTAGTGTATAAAGGAGTTTGCACAAGACACTTTATAATTCTTTCCAAGGTGCTCAACCTCACAATGCTCATTAAGACTTATCAAGAGGGTGAGTAGTGTTTGGTGGAGTTATCTTTGTCAGGTATTCAATTGAATTTTAGTTTGTGATAAAGTTCTCCGAATTCACTTATTTTTTGCAAACAAAGAATTTTTGGATTAAGAACACACTTCTTCAAAAATGTGTGCATGAAAATGGATTTTTATGAGGTGTAGGTAACCTAATCACACATCTAATAATGTTATGTTGTTAGACTAAACAATCATGCAAGAGTATGATTAAAATCATATGTAGATTATCAAAGAGGTAAGTGAGTAGATCATTATCAAATATAAAACATTACTCATACTTAGAGGCTTGTTAAGCAATTATACACATGATTCCTATAATCAATTTCATTGCACATTACACAATAATATTCAAGTCATGACACAAATTATTATTTTAAGATATTTGAAATAGAGAATTTTCATTGTATTTTAGTCGTGAAAAGATAGCACAAATCACCCTTGAAAACCTTTTAATAAATAGTAACCAGTTTTTATAATTTTTGATTTTTAATAAAAAATACAAAATTGTAAACACTCATTAAGAAAAAAATAAGAAAATCATATTTTTGTTCTTTGAAATTTGTTTTGAAAATTTTCATTTGATTTTTAAATGGTCAAATTAAAAAAAAACTTGTTTTTGATTGATTTTGATTAATTTTACACATTTTTGTTTTAATTATTTATAGAGTAACATGAATTAAACAGAAATACTTAACTGAAAAAAATATGTTGAAGAAACTGGATTTTAGACTAACACCAGCGGTAACAAACTGGATTTCTAGAAAAATGTATATTTTTTGAATTTTTTTGCCTGATTATGTTTGTTTAGAGTAGAGGCTATGTATTCAAGCAAAGACATCAGACAAGAGTACACACAATATGCGTGTTTATCATTTTATAAGATAAGAGACACTAAGTACCGCAGAGAGTTTTGAATAATAGTGTGAAAGATGTGGATAAAAGATTTTTGGCTTAAGGTGTCAAAATACTTTTTCAAAATCATGAAAGTCCAAAGAATATATAGTATGGAAAAAATATAAGATAGCATGTTTGAGAAAAATATGCATGAATGCAATGATCATAAAGAGTAAAATAATATTCATGCAGTGTATATAATATGAGTATGTCTAAGATCAAGATACCCTAACTACATGTCTACACTCTAGCCCCGTACTAAGTGGCAGATGGGCATGAGGAGCTGCACACATGTCATAGGTTAGGGTGTTAATTTCATATGCATACAAAAGAGGATGCTCAACCTAGGACTCTTTCCCCCTAGTTCCTCGGAAGACCCCACTGGAACCCTCCCCAGTTAAGGATAAGACATGACTTAGAGGTTAGGTCTCTAATACACACAATCATACGCCCTCGCTATTTTGAGACACATAATGTGAGTAAGTGATCATGGACATACAAAGCATTTAGTCCTAAATACCAATTTGTAGACTATGGCTTTATTTTAGAAATTTTTGAAATGAGGATTGTTGACTTAAAGCCAAAATAATTTTTATTACTTTCAAATTTCATTATTCTATTTTACTTTAACATAGCATGACATGATATAACTAGCATAAACATTGATTTCTACTTAAGGTAAGAGACGATGTTAGAATGAAAAGTTATGGTATCCAAATGCAATGTTAAGTAAAGATTACAAACATATAATTGATTTGTATGTATACAACATAAAGTTTCAACCTAAATGTCCATAAACCTAGAATGATGTGATTTAACTTTGTGAGTTATTTTTTAAGAGTATAAGGTTGATTCTAAGGTCTAGACAATAGTGAGATACATGCAAACAAGAGTGAAGCACATCATATACACACAATACACCAAATAAAGTAAGAGACTATAATTCCAATAACCATCATATCATTCATAATTCCAAGTGTGATAGAAATATGTAATTTAGGATTAATTAATGATGACTAATGATATATAATTAGAGTGAAGTTAAGCATAGAATATCAGCTTAATCATAATATATCATTGAGGTGTATGCGAAGTTCATATTTATCCTTTTTAATTTATTATAATGAAATCTTTTAATATGAATATGTTTTGGTGATTTTTTGAGTTGTTTTGTAAATTTGTTTTTGATTTTTAGAAATTAGCCAAAACATACACAAATATCCAAAAGTAGAAAATAGTGATGCTTAACACAATGAAAAGGAGGTACATTTGAGAAAATCAGGAATTTTCAGAAAATATAGATACCGCCAACGATAGTGTTAGCGCCAGGCGGTAGCAAGCAGAGATTCAAATTTTTAATTAAAACACATGGTTTTTGAGATTTTTCAATTCTAATTTCTCTTGATTATGATTTTACATTATAGGGGCTATCACATGCAGCAACGACATTAGGGAAATAATAAAAAAGTTGCACATTTTAAATTTTAGCCTAAGACCCCTAAATAACCTACTTAAATTCATTTTTGAAAATATTAGTTTCGATAATATAACATAACAAATTTAGTTTTCAATTTATGATGATAAAATAAGACTTTAATAGGTAATGGATTTAGAAGGATAAAATTAAAAAATAGATATGCCACTTGACAAATGAAATGACTTTTTGTTAAATTTTATTCAATTTGATTCATTAGTGAATTTAGGCTTAAAGTATGAAAGTCATACCACAAGCTATATAAAGCGACCATATCATGTTGGTTCAAGAAAAAAAACGAAAAAGAAATTAAGCATATCATGAAGTAGAGAATTGATATTTCATTTTTAATTATTTCTACTTCATGCATATTTTGGATACTAATGAATAAGATATTTATGTATCCAAAGGGGACCAAGTGGGATGGTTCCTTTGGGTACCCAAATACATCGTGTTGTCTTTTGGGGAGATAGAGATGAATTGGCCCATTCGAGTGGAGTTAGTGTTTAATTTTTAACCTTGGGCCTCCATACAAACATTTGTTTAATGTTATTTTTATTTTTCAAATTTCCATAGTCATTTACTTGAATCCTTGGATAAAAATGACTTTTGAATTTGTTATTGAAAGGAAATTTGTTTGCATTCAATATTATGTTAGGAGAAGATTTATGTTGTAAATGATAATGATGATAGTGTTTTGGAATTTCATTTACAACCTTTTGATGTTTTTCATTTCCTTTGTTTGTCTTAGTCAAATTATGAAAATTCATATTCAACTTGCTTTTGGATTTTGCTTGATAATGTGAATGTATATTTTGAGAATTTTTCATTATAATTTCCTTAAGCAAGTTGACTTTAGTTTCCAATCCATTATTCTTAATTTTGAGAATATGTCTAGCTTTATTGTAATCGATTGTGCTATTCATAAGAGTGGTAACAATTGAATCAATATGAGTTTTATAATTATTTCTTAATTCTTCAAGCATTTTATCCATCTCATTAATTTTAATTTTATAATTTTTACACATTGCACAATTAGTTTTCAAAGATGATTTTTCTAAAGATAATTTATCATTATATTTTCGTACAAAAATAAGTTCCTTGTATTTTTCTTGTAATTAAATTCTATACAAGATGTTATATTTTCAACTAAAGAGCCATGGGGAAAACTAGATGCATCAAAATTTGATTCTACATTAAGTTTTGCTTTTAATCTTTTATTTTCTAAACGCAATTTACAATTAGCATTTTTTCAATTTCGTAATTTTACGCTTAGTAATTTGTAGCAATTGCAATATAGAAATAGAATTACAAACAAAAAGGAAATTTGATTTCCTTACAATGCTTTTGGGTGAGGCAATATTTGAACATAAAGTTCTTTTGACACCATCTTATTCCTCTTCCATTAATGATTTGCCATCTTCCCTTTCACTTGATGTGCATTCCATGGAGTCATCAAGAGACGAGCTTTTTTGAATACATGTGCAAGCTTCCATATTCTCTGACTCTCGCGATTATTCTATACCTATAGAAGGAGAATCATCAGTTTTTTCAAGAAAGTTCCAAATTTCATAAGAAGTAGGTAAAGTATAAATAAGTGTGAAAATATTTTGATCTAGCGCACAAATTTGACTATTTATAGATTTCGCATTTAAAACAATTTCGTTTCTATTTAATACGCTTGATGGCTTTTCAATAGTAATATTCCAAACTTTTTCATCTAAAGATTTAAGAAAATTTGTCATTAATATTTTCCACCACTTAAAATTTTTGCCCATAAATAAAGGTGGTGCCAAAGATTTTTCAGTTAATAAAAAATCATCCCCTCTATTGGATGCGAGATCATGAAACGCCATTATTCCCGGTTGTGAAGCCATTTTGGAATAACCTAGCTTTGATACCACTTGTTGGATCTATAGGCGCCCTTAGAGGGGGGGGGGGTGAATAAGGGATTTAAAACTTTTAAAATTAATTGAATTTTTTTAAATAGGTTGACAATATTTATAAGAATATCTCAGATTAAATATTGTTGTAAGCTTCTTATGATAGTGGGTTGTATTTGGCACGACAGATGTGAACTCTGTTACTACTGCCAGCGGTAGTGTTACCGTTCGACATTAGTGACAGAGAATGCCTTTTCGTTTAGATTTCAAAGATCAAATATTGCATAATGATATTAGTGAAATACATATAGTATTATTACTCTTAGAATCATTACAAAAATTTATCCCAATAATGCTTGAGATTGAGGCGAATGCGTAAAAAACTTTTTGGTTTTCTATACCAACCCTTCTCCCAAGGATCGACTGACCCTAGTCTATCTCTCCCCAGATGAGGCCTTGAGCTGCCCCTAGACCTAGTCGCCACACCAATGCGATGAATTCTCCCTAGTCCTCGCAAGTCCCTAGTCGCCAACAACGTGACGAATTCTCCCTAAGCCACTCACGAACTAGTCACCAACACAAGCAAATTTCTTTATCGATACAAAGGTTAAGAGTTATAAGATAAAATAAAACTAAAGACAGAAAACTTCCACTTATGTTGAACTCGAAGAACTTGTCAAAGGCGCGTGGAAGTAATCTTTGATGTTGATGCATACAGCCTTCGTGTAAGTTAAGCGTGATCGATCCTTCTTCGAGTTCCTTACATTTATGAACGTTGATCAGAGTTGTCTTGGTTGCAAAGAGGAGGCTCTCACGAATATAGGAGTTGTGTCATAGATGCGTTGTCCAATAAGCATAATCAGCAAGCCCAAATGGAGGCATGGCGCTCTTTAAGTAGACTCGGATCCTAGCGCCAACGGAAGTGCTACAGTTGGGCGTTAACCACTTTAGGCAACAATCTAGCGTTGATCGAGCCATTTTTGGCAACCTTCTGGCTCCAGAATTGGCATCCCCTCCTACCACGATGAGGTAATGCTAACACACTGCGTTAGTATATATTATTCCCAACCGTCAGATCTCCTTCCTTTTCTGCTCCTCAATCAGCACCGTGATCGCGGGACTTCCATAAGTTACCGTCGGGCGATAGCCTTAACACTCCTCGGTTAGAGTTGCCATATTCAGGCTCGACGATATTCCATTATCGATGAATGTATCCTTATCGATAAAGTTTCCAAATCTGCACATGCTACCGCCAGCGGCAGCATTAGCGAGCCGCGCTAGTATTAGAACTTTGACCTGGTAGGGAATTCATTGTATTTCTTTTTCGTACTCATAGAGGCTTGAAACTATAAGTTCCTACACACTATAAACACATGGAAAGTATGATCAAATACAATGATATTTGTTATTCTCAAACCAAGAGATGTGGAAAGCATGATCCAACAAAAAGTAGATAAAAGTAATTCTAATTCCTTTTAAATAAACAACTCAATCATGGTGGTTCCCGAAGCATGAACATGCCTCTCTCGAGGAAATGCATAACTAAGTTTAGGAAAAATTGACCAAACTCTCATTCTATAATCGAATGCCTAAAACTTGCTTTACGTTGTGAACCCCACTATTGGATTTGACTCCAATCCAAGAAATTTACGTCATCCTATCTCGAGGGGTGCATGCAACTCTCTTTAGCCTTGAGTGATTAATTCATACTTTGAGCCTCTCGGCTAACTAAGTATGAAAACTTAAGTGAAAACCATATATCGAAAATATGGACTCACTACTTTAAAATCAAGGGTAAATCAAAAGTGTTTACGTAAATGGAAAAGGAGAGCTAAATGATCATAACTTGATTATCTCATCCTCAGATCATCTCGATCGAGCACTAATGAGATCTTAGTTAATAATGGTGGAGGGAAAAAGAAAGACAAGAAATAAAATCGCATGAAAAATTAACTAAAGTAGAGAGAGAAATTAAGAAAAGCAAAGCTAAACTTTTATTGAAAACAAAAGTGATTACAAGCTTAAGTGAAGATTACAATACTAGCAAAAGAAAGATTAAAAACTTACTATGAAGTATTGCATGAAAGAAAACTAGAGGATATTACTTGAAAAGAAGAGAGAGAGAGAGAGAGAGAGAGAGAGAGAGAGAGAGAGAGAGAACATAAAGAGTAAATGTAACATCCCTCAAGCAACTTGACTCCTAGCATGGTTTTGTCATGACTAAGTCATGACAAAACCCTAGGATGCGCGAAGAGATCATAAGACCTTAGGCAAGTGGGTAAATACCACATTGATCTGCATGTAGTGCATTCCAAATATCTAACCTAGGGTTGGCTTTAGGGCGTCACCATGACCCATGACCCCACCATAACATGTCTAACCCATTAAGGGGTCCCTTCGTAACACCTTAATTATCCAATCGTAGAAAGAAAGGTATTTTTAATTCTGAGCTAGCGCCGACGCTAGGGGCTAGCACTAGCGGTAGTGGTGGTTTAGATGAACCGCTGAGACGAGCTCCGAACTGCTGAGATGAGCTCCAAACCGCTGAGATGAGCTCCAAACCGCTGAGAAGAGATCTATGTCGTCGAGAAGCGAGCAATAGCACTAGCGTTGGTGGTAGTGGTTGTCTAGATGAACTACTGAGACGAGCTCCATACCATTGAGATGAGCTCTATGTCGTCAAGACGCTAGCGCTGGCGATAGCGGTTGTCTAGACGAACCACTAAGATGAACTCCATACCATTGAGACGAGCTCCATACTGTTGAGACAAGCTATATACCATCGAGATGCTAGCGCTGGTGGTAGTGATCGAACCGGCGAGCTTTGTTCCGTCAAGACACTAGCGTTGGCGCTAGCGCCAGTGTAGGCGGTAGCTGATCCCACGGAATGCATCCGGGATCAGTTTTGGTGGAGTAAATTAAGGTCAAGGAAGGAGAAAGGGCTTCCCAATTGATGGGGATTCATTCCCCTATTAATTAGGAGAAGATTAAGAGGTTTTCCAACCCTCATGGGTGATGAATTTTGTGGTTTTTGGGGATAGCCGAAGTTTCACCATTAATGGTGTTAATGATGGAATACCAAGCTTTGTCTCTTCCCCTTCCCGAATTGGATCCTTAAGAAGCCTCAAGGGGTGAAGCGAAGGAGTTTCCCCCAATTTCCCGAAGAAATCGAGCCTCTAAACTCATATCGACACGACACCAAAAGCTCCACGACCAACAATGGCGGACCGGCGATCGGCACAGCTACAAGCCACTACTCAGGTCCTCCCCTCTCATCTCTCTCTCAGTGGATTGATCTCATCATGTTGGCCGCAAGGTTCGGGGCCAATTGGTCTTGGATCGGCAAGGCCGAAAGCTTGGATTTCAAGATTTTTCCTCCACCATAAACCCCAATTCTGGCCACCTCCGGTTGGCCAACCACCGTCCATCGCCGACCGCCACCTCAACGGAGGTGGTGTTGGCATTGGCCGACCAGGAGAGGGTCTAGGTGGTCAGGAAATCACCTCCCAAGTTGGTACAGGTCGGGACGATCGTGGTCGTTGGCTGATTGGAGAAGATTAACTGATGCCCTCCATTTTATTTGGATAGATTATAAAATTAATATGATTGTTTACTGTTATAATTCCTCCTAGGAATGTACATTTTTGAAACTGGAAACTGAACCCTTAGATGCCTTTTCAGGAAAAATGTCCAGAGACAAAAGTTGTAGATCTTTGTGTCTAGTTTAATATAAAATTAATTTGAGCCAATTTGGCCCACCTGTTTGACAGTAGCACTCAGTTTGGTGCAAGGTGTCGTAAGGTTGACCAAAAATCAAAATGGGTGCCCCACTAAACTACTCATCCAAATGCTTTGAAATTTGGACAATAGGCTGGATATACCATTTCCCTCAACATATCCTAAAATGGGAATTTTTAGAGGAAATTGTTCTATAGTTTTTTGTCGAAAGTTAATAAACCATGTATGAATTAATTTTAGGGTCTAGAGACCTCCGAACCCTACCAAATTTTGGTGGGTGGTCCTTTGGGTCATGACATGACTGGTAAAATTTCATCCCTTTTGGGATCGATTTGGTTAGGTAATTTGGTGACTCATTTTGCTTACTTTAGGGGAAATTAGGCCAAAATTGCACCTATTGGATTTGAGGGGTCAAACATCCTCCAAATGTTGTGAAACCTTGTCCACTAACTTAATATCACATAAAACACCCCCACAAGTGGTTTTGGGTGGTTTGGGGTGGATGTGCCCTAGAACCCTAGTTCAAGCCCTATGGTTGTATATTGAACCTATTGAAGAACATAGGGTTGTATGTCCTTGGATTGACTTGGAACTTGGTAGGGAGGTTCATAGGATGGTATTATGCCCTAGGTAATTTATCTGTAATTTTTAGGCATATTTATCCCCTCTGAATTAATTAAGAACCAATTAGGGTACTTCCTTATAAGAAGGATTTACATGTTTATTTAACCTTGGATGTCCATGAAATTTTGGCAGTGAGCTTGTATTAGTGATATTGTTCTTTGATAATTTTATTGTGAATTTTAGATTGATCTATTTAGTACTTCATTCACAAGTCTATTCTTTGGCCTATTTATAAGGGGAATTAATTAAGGTCTCAATATTCACTCGGAAAATCATGAAATTTGGTCAGAGGACTTTTTATGGCAAGTATATGATCTGTTAATTTTGGTATAATTTTTGGAGGAATTTATATATGGTTCCCTTCACAAAGTGCTCTTGGAATTGTTTAGTTAAAAAAAGGATTCATATGGTCAAATGAATCTGGGAAATTATGAAACTCAAGCTGTGAACTTTATTGATCACCTTGAATATATGTTAATTTTCTTGTAATTTTTGAATGAGTATTTTTGGTACTTTCTTTATTAACTCCTGATTAATATAAGTAAGTGTTTATTAGAGTTAGTTGCCCATGAAATGATCTACTTTCTTTCTTTAAGAAAAGTAGATAAGGCCTCATAGACATTTCTGAATTTTCGTTCCACAAACATGAAGTTTGCTGGGATGGCCTTCTCTAGATTCTTCTGAATTCTTTCACGTCCCTAGAAAAGCTTCTCCAAATCAGATTCTGCTTTAGGATAGACATCACTGAATTTGATTCCTAGACCAATGACTTTAGCAGTCATCAAATTGATTTCTTCCAGATCTAGCTCTTCTGGATCCGGTACTATAAAAGTAGACTAAATGACTCAAGGATTTGGAGTTGACTTGAACACAATCTTCTTTCTCTTTTGAAGAGGCTATTCTGCTTCATCCTGATCACATCCAAGGACTCCTTTGTGAAGTTACCCTTTATTTTCCAGTAGTTTTGCATGAGGATTCCTGGCAATATACTTTGTAGGATCAAATAGTGTGCTTGGAATTTGAATTGCCATCTTTAGTTGTTCTTTTTCCACAGCATCCTTGCCCTTCTTCAGCCATTCAATGAACAACCTTCTCTTTTCTTCCAGCTCTTTGTGAGATGCTTCAAACTCATATTGATCCCTTTCTCTAATCTCATCTAGGTCTTTATCAAGCTTTGTTTCACTATATACCTCCATTCTATTTTCAGGGATTTCAACCTTCTCATAGGTTTTGTTATAATATTTGTCCTTCTTCAACTGCTTTCTTTGTTCTTTTGTATACCTTTCCCAAATAGGTATGTCTCTTCTATATCCCCTTCCTCTAAATTCTCTTCCCCTTCCTCTGTAATTTCTTCCATGTCCCCTTCCTCTGAATTTAGGTCTTCCTTTGGAGGCTGGTGCTGGGACTTTTGGAATGAGAGCTGGAGTTGGAGCAGGAGGGAGATGAGCTGGTGTAGGAGTAGGAGGGAGCTGAGCTGGTGTTGGAGAAGATGGAGTAGATTCAGAGACCTGAGAAGTAGGCTTGACTGGAGGTGATGCTGTTGTTGACACTTCAGAATAAGGCCTGAAGTCTGGTGTTTCAGGAATGGGTAAATCAGTCCATTCTGAGTATTCCTTCAGAATTTTTAGGTAGTCATTATCATCTAAGAAGAGATCATCCTCCCCATGTTTGGATGGCTCTCCTTGAATTGAAGACTAGGTTCTGGGAGGAGAAGATGATGCAGGTATCATAAGGAGCTTGGAGGTGATGGTCGGCTCTCCTTCAGAAATAAAAGACAAGGGGAGAGATGTAATGTATACTGAATCTTGAGGGTTTCTGCTGTCACATTTCTCTCCTTGCTTTATATCTTTGAAGAAAGATATCAAGACATCAGCAGGCAGTGTTGACAACCTCACCTCTTCTTCAAGGGCTTTTGTTTGAGTAGTGATGTTTTGTAGCCTTCTATGTTGATCACACAATTTATGGTAGCAGTCTTAGGATAAATCAAAATATAGAGAACTGAACTGAGACAGCAGTGTCTCTAAGGCTAGATCAACTGCTTCAACAAGGTCTCTTTGAACTTGAGGAGAAGCCATCGATTACCTGTGGGTACCTACACGGATAAAGAAAGAGAGAAGTAGAGAGGAAAATGGAGGAGAGCGAAAGAGAGAGAGAGAATTCGAAAGCACAATACAGTCTAATGAATGATTTGCTTTGAGTAGACGAATCATCGTAACTTAGGGTTATATTCGACGTGACGTCGAAAAGAGGTAAATTCGGTGTGCCAAAACAAGTCGAAGTTGCTTCTAGAAGCTAGTCTGCGGGTGTTATGCAAAGTCGATGTAACGTTGAGTAGAAATCAGCATGGCTCCAAATATAGTCAGCAACTATGATGTCGACATAAGCGTCAATATGTATTCGAAGCTATGTCGAGTTCTATTTAAATGAACTATCCCAGACAACTCTCAAAGTTAACTTCGAATAGAAATTGATCGTGCATCGATTTGTATTCGACTCAGCGCAGAATAAGCAATTATTTTTTTTTTTAATTTTTGCTATTTTTCCCAGCAATATTTTTATATGAAAAATATGTTAGTACACAATAAAGGTGTCCTAGAGAGCTCCATCAAGCATTCTCAGTGCATTTATGAATAACTTGTGCTTACTTTCATCAAGTGGATTAGTGAACATGTCAGCCCTTTAAATATTAGTGGAAATGTATTGAAGATTGATCTTACCCTTCTCTATATTGTCCATAAGAATGTGGTGCCTTATATTTATGTGCTTGGTTCTGTTGCGGAGAACATGATTGGAAGCTATAGAAATAATACTAGAGCTGTCACAAAATATTGTGGAGTTTTCAAGAGAAAAATTGTAATCTAACAACTGATTCTGCATCCACAATATTCGTGAGCAACACCTTCCTGCAGCTATATACTCAGCTTCAGTTATAGAAGTGGAAACTGAGGTTTGCTCCTTGACAAACCAGGAGATCAGTCTAACACCTAGGAATTGATAGGTTCCTGAGGTGCTTTTTCTATCAAGCCTGCATCCAGCATGATCTGAATTTGAATAGCCTACTAATTCAAATCCAGATTATGCTGGATACCATAAACCAAGTTCAGGTATACCCTTTAGATATCTGAGTATTCTTTTTACAGAACTCATGTGGGATTCCTTATTGTCAACCTAAAATCTAGCATATATATATATATATATATATATATATATATATATATATATATATAGAAAACATGATATCTGGTCTGCTAGCTGTCAGATATAGGAGTGAGCCAATGGCTGCTCTATAAGTCTTCTGATCAAAGGACTTACCCTTTTCATCTCTATCAAGAACAGTATTGGTAGCCATGGGGGTTTTTTTGATAGATGCATTTTCCATCCCAAACCTCTTGATAAGTTCTCTGGTATACTTGGATTAGAATATGAAAATGCCATCTGCATTTTGCTTTACTTGAAGGCCAAGAAAGTAGGATAATTCCCCCATGCTACTCATCTCGAATCTAGATTGCATTAGGTTAGCAAACCTTTTGCAAAGTATTTGATCTGTTGAGCCAAATATGATATCATCTACATATATCTAGACTAAGAGTAGCTGATTTTTATGTGCTCTAGTGAAGAGTGTTTTATCCACCTTACCTCTTACAAAAGAGTGTTCTAGAAGAAATGTGGATAATGTCTCATACCAAGATCTTAGAGCTTGCTTGAGACCATATAGTGCTTTATCTAATCTATAAACAAAAGATGGATATGATGGATTGAAAAAACCTTGGGGTTGCTCCACATATACTTCTTCCTGAAAAATTCTATTTAGGAATGCACTCTTCACATCCATCTGATAGACCTTTATCTTCATATGTGCAGCATAAGTAAGAAATATCCTGATTGCTTCCAGCCTTGCCACTAGAGCAAATGTCTGGTTGAAGTCAATTCCCTCCTCTTACCTATATCCTTTAGCAATAAGCCTGGGCATGTTTCTAACAATGACTCCAATTGAGTCCATCTTATTCTTGTATACCCATTTGGTTATAATTATTGGGTAATTTCTTGGTCTCTCATCCAAGGTCCATACTTTGTTCCTTTCAAACTGAGCTAGCTCTTCTTGCATAGAAGCTATCCAGTGAGGGTCACTATCTGCCTCTTCCAAAAATTTTGGCTCATATTATGAGAGGAAGCATTGCAACACAATCTCATTTATTATCTGATTCCTTGTCTTCACTCCCACAGTCAAATATCCTATTGTACAACCTTGTATTCGTCGAGTGGGCCCCCCGGGACCCAGGAGGTTTTTGGGCCAAATGTTATTTTTTTTAGCTGTCCCAGGTAAAGAAAGGAGCGAGCAGGGAGAGCGGCCCGCCCCCTACTCGCCCAGCCCTTGGAAGGGGTCGAGCGGAGAGGGCGGCCTGCCCCGTCTCTCCCCATCCCCAATAAGGGGTCGAGAGGAGAGGGCGGCCTACCCCCTCTCTCACCATCTCCAGCTGAGGGGGCGAGCCAGAGGTGGGCGACCTCCCGGGATCGCCCCCGCCCTAGTAGAGGGGGCAAGCCGGAGGTGGGCGACCTCCTAGGCTCTCCCCCTCCCTAGCAGAGGGGGCGAGCCGGAGGTGGGAAACCTCCCGGGCTCGCCCTCGGCCCAGCAAAGGGGGGAGCTGGAGGTGGGCGACATCCCGGGCTCGCCCCTGCCCCAGCAGAGGGGGCGAGCCGGAGGTGGGCGACCTCCCGGGCTCACCCCCGCCCCAGCAGAATGGGCGAGCCAGAGGTGGGCGACCTCCCAGCTCGCTCCCGCACCAGCAGAGGGGGAGAGCAGGAGGTGGGCGACCTCCCGAGCTCGCCCCCACCCAAGTAGAGGGGGCGAGCCAGAGGTGGGCGACCTCCCGGGCTCGCCCCCGCCCTAGCAGAGGGGGCGAGCCGGAGTTGGGTGACCTCCTGGGCTCGCCCCCGCCCCAGCTAGGGGTGAGCCGGAGAGGGGCCAAACTCCGGTCTCGCCTCACCCCAGCAGAGGGGGCGAGCCGGAGGTGGGCGACCTCCCGGGCTAGCCCCCTTCCCAGCTAGGGGCCGAGCCGGAGAGGGGTCAACCCCCGGTCTAACCCCGCCAAAGAAAATGGGGCTAGCCGGAGGTGGGAGACCTCCCGGGCTCGCCCCTGTCCCAGCTAGGGGGCGAGCTGGAGTGGGGCCAACCCCCGGTCTCGCCCCGCCCCGGCAGGGGGCGGGCCGGAGAGGTGGCGGCCTCCCGCTTGCCCAGCCCAGTGAGGGGTGGGAGGGGCGAGCAAGGGAGGTGGCCTGCCCCTTCTCGTCCAGCCCCAAGAATATGGGGTGGCCTGCGTTTACTGCCTCAGAATGGCAGGATTTGGCTGTTGGCAGGCCAAACTTGGGGGTATTTTCTTAATCTCGTGGGCCAGAATCTGGCTATTGGCAGACCAAGTCCAGAAATCTATAAATAGGACCAAGGGGGCACCTTTGAAGGCGGACTTCTCTTTTGGCTACTCTCTCCCCAAGATTCTCTGGTGAGTGAAGAGAGCCTCCAAAGGTGCCCAAGCTTAGCATTGGCTTGGGAGGGAAAGTGCTCTAAGATCTTCCGGGTAAGTGGTGGGACCTCCTCGCTAAGCCCTTGGTCTTGTTCCTTATTCCTAAGCTTTCAACCTAGCGCTCTCCCTTGGGAGAAGTAAGTGTGATGTCACCCCCCAACTTGTTGGGGGCCCGAGCTCCACAAGAGACCAAGTTATTGGTTTCAACATTATGTTGCGGTGAGCGTGGAGAGTGACCAGCACAGAAAATCTCAAGCTGAGCTCTATGGCTGGAGGTGGAGGAGATGGATCCGACCCGAGCCACTTGGAGTCGACAATGGCTGTGACAATGGAAATGTTTGAAGAATTCAAGCGGGAGGTCCTACAGACCTTGCATCTAGCTTTTGATGCGAGAGGCGAAGGCGAGAGAGGAGGCGGTCCGGAGGTCCTGACCCAGCGGATGGGCGAGAGCCCTTTAGGCCAGCAGCCCAGGAAGGAGGTATCAGCTGGGGCAAGTAGGGAGGTATCCCCCCCCCCCCCACTCGTCTAGCCTCCAAAGACGGGGCGAGTGGGGAGGTGCCATTCCCCCACTCGCCCAGCCCCTAGGGAGCGATTGGGGAGGTCACATACCCCCACTTGCCCAGCCCCAAGGGCGGCGAGCGGAGGGCATCCGGCCCCCATTCGCCCCACCCCAAAAGAGTTCAAGCAGATGCGGGTGGACAACCCGGGGGAGGAAGTCCCTTTCGACCTAAATACCTTATAACTGGTTGATCCTATCGGCCCCGGTTCTAGGGGGTTCAGGGGGCCGGAGATGTCTCACTACTCTGTCAAGGATGACCCAGTCCAGCACCTGCAGTGGTTCGAGGACATGGTCTCTATCAGGCCTATGTTATATGTCTTATAGTGCCGACTCTTTGCACCACCCTGAAGGAGAAGACAAGGGATTGGTTCCACCAGTTCCCCATAGGGTCTATCTGGGCCTTTGAGGATTTGCGTTGAGGTTTCCTGTTGCGCTTCTCGACGTCGAAAAAGAGGAATAAGGATGCTGAGGAACTTTTCAAGATTAGGCAAGAGCCAAGGGAGTCGCTGGCTCGTTACATGGACAGGTTCCAGGAAGAGATCTTGCAAGTCCAAGAGGTGTCAGGGTTCACCCTCCAGCTCACCTTCATATTGGGGCTACGGGAAGGGTTCTTCAAGATGAGCTTAAAGCGGAAGACCCCCCTTTCCTTCGAAGACTTGATGGAGAGGGCGACATAAGAAATCGAAGGGGAGTAGGCCAACCTGGAGTTCACACAAAGGTTGGCCAGGCTGAGTGAGCCGGATGCAAGGCAACATGGAGGGGGTGCGGAAGACGCCAGAGGGAAGTATGACCAAGGAGAGGGAAACTTCCAAGGGGAGAGACCCGACTCCCCAAGATGGAAACAGGGTCCGAATGCACCCCTCCCGCCACCTCAGCAAGCCATGGTGATTGGCGGGGGAAGGAGGAGGTGAGCCAGAAAAGCAGAAAGGAGAGGAAGAGGAGAGGATAGGGTTGCGTTACCCTACTGTGACGTCCACGAGGAGGAGGGTCTTGCGACGTCTGCCTGCCCTGAGTTCTTGGAAATGAGGGAGGCTAGGGTTCCAAGGCAGCAACAACAACAACCGGAAGAGGTCGAGGAAGACCAGGCCTGGGAGCAGGAGACCAAGTTTTGGCTCCCATAGTTTTTTCTACCCTTAAGTCCATATAGTGCGATGTTTCATTTCCATACTTAGTTTTTTCTCGCATATATTATGATGATTAATATAATGAAATTTTTTCAAAGTACTTAGCCCCGATGTTGTCCCGCTGACCAGGCTTCCACCTAGGTGGCAGGGCCGGGAACCGCTCAGTGGACGGAAGGAAGGTACTTATCCCCGATGTTGGCCCGCTGACCAGGATCCCACCTAGCTGGCAGGGCCGGTAACCACTCGGTGGTAGGAAGGAAAGTACTTAGCCCCGATGCTGGCCCACTGACCAGGCTCCCACCTAGCTGGTAGGGATGGGAACCGCTCAGTGGCAGGAAGGAAAGAACTTAGCCCTGATGCTAGCCCGCTGACCAGGCTCCCACCTACCTGGCAAGGCCGGGAACCGCTCGGTGGCAGGAAGGAAAGTGATTAGCCCCGATGCTGTCCCGCTGACCAGGATCCCACCTAGCTGGCATGGCCGGGAACCGTTCGGTGGTAGGAAGTAAAGTACTTAGCCCCGATGCTGGTCCGCTGACCAGGCTCCCACCTAGCTGGCAGGGCCGGGAATCGCTCGGTGGCAGGAAGGAAAGTACTTAGCCCCGATGTTGGCCCGCTGACCAGGCTCCCACCTAGCTGGCAGGACCGGGAACCGCTCGGTGGCAGGAAGGAAAGTGCTTAGCCCCGATGCTGGCCCGCTGACTAGGCTCCCACCTAGCTGGCAGGGCTGGGAACCGCTTTGTGGTAGGAAGGAAAGTACTTAGCCCCGATGCTGGCCCGCTGACCAAGCTCCCACCTAGCTGGCAGGGCTGGGAACCGCTTGGAGGCAGGAAGGGAAGTACATAGCCCCGATGCTGGCCCACTGACCAGGCTCCCACCTAGCTGGCAGGGCTGGGAACCGCTTGGAGGCAGGAAGGGAAGCACATAGCCCCGATGCTGGCCCACTGACCAGGCTCCCACCTAGCTGGCAGGGCTGGGAACCACTCAGTGGTAGGAAGGAAAGTACTTAGCCCCGATGCTGGCCCGCTGACCTGGCTCCCACCTAGCTGGCAGGGTCGGGAACCGCTATGTAGCCGGAGGTTTTCCAAGTAATTTTCCCCCGAGATGGCTCCGCTAGCCGGGCTCTCACTAGCTGGCAGGGTAGGAAGGCCTCTCTGGGAGGCTAAGTGTTTTTCCACCGAGGTGGCTCCGCAGCCGGTATATCACTAGCCGGCAGGGTAGGAAGGCCTCTCGGGGAGGCTAAGTAATTTTCCCTTGAGGTGGCTCCGCTAGCCGGGCTCTCACTAGCCGGTAGGGTAGGAAGGCCTCTCGGGGAGGCTAAGTAATTTTCCCCCGAGATGGCTCCGCTAGCTGGGCTCTCACTAGCCGGCAGGGTAGGAAGGCCTCTCGGTGAGGCTAAGTAACTTTTCCCCCGAGATGGATCCGCTAGCTGGGCTCTCATTAGCTTGTAGGGTAGGAAGGCCTCTCGGGGAGGAAAAGTAATTTTTCCCCTGAGGTGGCTCCGCTAGCCAGGCTCTCACTAGTCGGCAGCATAGGAAGGCCTCTCAGGGAGGCTAAGTAACTTTCCCCTCGAGGTGGCTCCGTTACCCGGGCTCTCAGGAAGGTACTCGCCGAATATGAATGGTTGGACTTTTCTTTCCAAGCGTGAGTGTTGGAACAACCCTATTACTCTTTTGGGCTAGGATCACTATGTTTTAACTAAGGATCAAGCTGACCCCACTGTATAGCTTAAGGGTCAAGTATTTAGGCTGATTGATTAGCTAGAACTTAAGGAATATTTAAGTTCCCAGTATTCGACAAATGGCGAGTGGCGTTCGACGAATGACTAGCTTCGTTCGACAAATTCTTCTCAACAGACTGAAGAATTATAGCCAGTTCCAGCTCTCGACATTCTCTGAGCAGCGTTTGACAAATGGCAAGCAACGTTCGATGAATTCCAGCCAGAGCTCGACAAATTTTATATGAAAGCTCAGTTCGACAAATACAAGTCCAGATCATCTATATCAGTTATTTTGTCAACTCTCTGAACACAGATCGACGACCTTAACGGATCTATTCAAGTTCTTTTGGACGTATTCAGTCAGTTTAGTAAGGATATCTTATTCATTTATTATATTCTTTTATTCCTTCTATTCCAAGACAAGAATAGCCGTTGACATTTAATGCTACGACATCTTTCACATCTATGGAATCAAAAAGGACCTGGCAAAATTGTTTTGGTGGCTGTTACAGTTCCAAGAAGGATTTAAGCCAGAATAACATATTCCTTAAAGACAGATGATTTGAATTTCAAATTAGAAATCCATCACAGAAAAAAAGATATACAAAAACAGTCGTATACTCCCTTAGACAGATATCTTATACAGTTATTCAAAAGAGTTTCTCAGACACACAGTTCTGTAGAACAACAAGAATACAGAAGGATTAGAGAAAGAAGAAGAAGAAGAATATACACACAGAGAACATCTACTTTCAGTCTTCTTCTTCCTAAAAGCAGCATCTTCATCTCTCTGAGAACAACATTCATTCTCTCAGATCTGCTGCAAGTTCAAATCTTCCAAAAAGCAACAACAATCTGAAGATTTACTTCTTCCAGATTAATCTGCTACAGAAGAGTTCTGTTTTAGAGAAAGCTTCATCCTCAAGCTGTCAACAACTTCAAACAGACAGGGGGAGCTTTCATCCTCAACCCCTTTTGTCTTCTCTCAGAAAAATTGACAGAGAAGAACACTCTAAACCTTCTTACCTTATCTTGTACAGGGTTAATTCTCCCTCCAAAAGTTTACACAGTGGTGGCAAGACACCTTATCAAAAAATCCTGGTGTTGTTTTTAAGCACCTTATCAAAAGATTATTAGTGTGTGGACACCTTATCAAAAACCCCTGGTCTTGAGCACCTTATCAAAAGCTCTGTGGTGTGTGGACACCTTATCAAAAACTCCTAGTGGATATCCTACCAGCTGTGGTAGAAGAGTAGACGTACCCAGATTTATTAGGGAACTACTATAAATTCCTTGTGTCTTCTGTGCTTGTGATTTTCTGTATTGTTTCTGTGCTGTGTGCTTTTCTTTATTCAAATTATATATCACACTTTGCATTACACACATATATATATATACATCAGTAATTTAATTCCGCTTTAAAAATTAATAAAAAGTTTTAATACTCTATTCACCCCCCCCCCCCTCTAGAGTAACTTAAGATCTAACCTCCACTTTCAATTGGTATCAGAAGGTGTTGATTCTTTACAGGCTAACACCTGAATCACAAAGATCAATTAGATCTTAAATTCATCTAGAGTTTTTGTTTATTTTTTTTTTGTTAAAAACTCATGGCACAAAACAAGGAATACTCAAGCACAAGACCTCCAATGTGCAACCTTAGCAAGTTTGCACTTTGGAAAGCAAGGATTAGACTTTATATGAACTCCATTGATGAAGAGATTTTTAATGTTATTTTGACAGGGCCTCCAGCACCTACAGCATCAACCAGCACTGAAGCTACATGAGACAATCATGCTGTCCCACCTCCTAAGTGGACAGAAACTCAAAAGAAGTAAAGAAATGTAGATGCTAAAGCCATGAACATATTGGCTCAAACCATGTCTGATGATATATTTCAAAAAGTGGTTGAATGTACATCAGCTAGAGAAATTTGGATTTCTCTGAACAACATGGTTGCAGGTTCTGCAGATGAGAGAAAGGACAAAAGATCACACTTGATCTCTCTGTATGAAAACTTCAAGAAAGGAGACACAGAGACAGTGGTTGACATGTACAACAGACTCAGTCTCATAATAAATGAGCTGAAGACCTTGGACAAAGTGATTTCTATCACTGAAATAAATGACAAGATCTTAATGTGCTTCCCCAGCACATGGGACTCAAGAATCTGGCCAATCAAGGATGTCAGGAGTCTCAATGAGATTACTACAGAAGCACTGTTGGGCAAGCTCAAATCTTATGAGCAGCTCATCAAGTCCAGGGAAGCAGAATCATCCACTACATCTCCAGCAACAAAGAAAGAAAAGAGCATAGCATTCAAGGCAGCTGATGCAGAAGAAGGAAAAACTCCTGACAATGAGGAGTTTATGAGTCTAATAGCCAAAAGATTTTACAAGATGGCTAAGAAAGACTTCAAGAAAAAGTCATCCAGAAACTATGACAAGCCAAGGTATGACAAAAATCATGCTAATGAAATTATATGTTTTGGTTGCAGGAAACCAGGACATATTGCACCTGATTGTCCAGAAAATCAAAACAAGAAGGACAAGAAGGAAAAGAGAAAAGAAAAGGAAGAAAAGAGAAACTCCAGCAAATCTTCCTCTCATAATCACAAAAAGAAGGGAAGAGCATTTGTAACTACATCCTGGAGTGAAACAGAATTTGAATCAAAATCTTCATCCTGCTCTTCTGATGAAGAAGAAACAAAAGAAAATGACCAATGCTTAATGGCAATTTATGACTCAGATAGTGAGTCAGGATATGCTTCTTCATCCAGCTCCAATGATGATGAAGAAGAGAAAAATTTCTGCATGATGGCAATCAATGCCTCAGCCAACAATTCTGATGAAGAAAAATCTGAATCAGAAGCAGAAGATGATGTTGATCAGGTAATAGCTAACTTTGACTTTACTTCTATTGAATTCAAGGATGAATTCAAAGTCCTTTGCCTAGACTTAATTAAATCTGAGATGGAAATAATCTCACTCAGACTTAAGCTAGATGAAATGAATAACTTAAGTGAAGAGAACGCTACTCTTAAGAAAGAGTTGGCAGCTTCCAGAGAACATACTATTCTCATTGAGAATAAATTATCTGAGGCCAAGAGATTTGAAGAATCCCTAAATGGGAGAAGTATCAAACTGATGAACATCACAAGCACTATCAATGCTAGACTCAATAGCAAACTGGGTTTGGATGCTTCATCAAGTGAGCCACCTCTAATTAAGAAAGACATCCTCTCTACACCCATAAAATTCATCTCTGCTAAAGGCAAAGAGGCTACTGAAGACAATAAAGATATTTCAAGCAAGAATATTAAGAATAAGAGAATTCAGAAGAATTCGTCGAACGAAGCTCGACAAAAAGATTCAAATTTGTCGAACGGGGATCGACGAAAACAGAAAACAGACTTTCAGTATAGTTATAATATGGACGGCGCTCGACAAAAACATGCACATTCGTCGAACGGCGGTCGACGAATTTACCCAAATTTGTCGAACAGATATTATACAGAAAGTTCAAAGAATTCTAATTCTAAATATACTAAAAATCCTTTTACTGAGTGGATAATACCTCCAAGGAGATTACACCCACAAGGCTATAAGGATCAGCCTGAAATAACCTTTATATCTGAATATTGTGGACAAACAAATGGACCCAAGGTAGTCTGGGTCAAAAACAACTAGTTTATTTTTCTGTCATTGCAGGTACACAGCTATCCAAAAATAAATGAAAAATGGTATTTGGATAGTGGCTGCTCAAAGCCTATGACAGGAAACAAGGCCAACCTGAACACTTATAAGGCAAAGCTTGGACCAAAGGTTGTATTTGGAGACTCCAACTGTGGATAGACCAAAGGCTATGGAAAAGTCAAGGTTGGAGAAGTCACCTTCAAAGAGGTAGCTTATGTCAAGGGACTGAAGCACAACCTTATCAGCATAAGTCAATTATGTGATGAAGGGTATCAGGTAACCTTTAATAAATTGAATTACCTTATTAAATATACTGATAATATTACTGTTTTATCAGGTATTAGGCAAGGTAACATATACTTAGTGAATTTCAATTCATCTACTTTAGAAGTTTGTTTATTTAGTGATGAAACAAATCTAGTGAACTTTGGCATAAGAGACTAGGACATGTAAACCTTAGGACCATTGCTAAACTATCTAAGGACAATCTTGTTAGAGGATTACCCTCAGGATCATACAAGAAAGAAGGTCTTTGTAGGGCATGTCAACTAGGTAAGCAAACTAAAAATAGTTTTATATCATTATCTAAAAGTGATTCACCTAGAATCTTATATTTGCTACATATGGACCTTTTTGGACCTATAGCAACAAAGAGTTTAGGAGGGAAGTCTTACACTCTAGTTATTGTAGATAACTTCTCTAGATTCACTTGGGTGTTCTTTCTGAGAGAAAAGTCAGATAACTTTAAAGTTCTTACAGACTTTCTTAAGAGCATACAGATTGAGTACTCTACTGTAGTTGCATTGATCATAAGTGATCATGGTACTGAGTTTGAGTCTCTTCTTATGCAAGAATTCTGTGAGATGGAAGGTATCAGGCATTGTTTCTCAGCTCCCAGAACTCCTCAACAAAATGGGGTAGTTGAAAGGAAAAATAGAACTCTAATTGAATCAGCAAGAACATTGCTTGCAGATGCTAATCTGTCCCTATCCTTTTGGGCAGAGGCTGTTAGCATACTAAATTATGTTCTGAATAGAAGTTTGATACACAAACTTAAGGGAAAGACTCCTTATGAATTACTTAAAGGGAAGAAACCTAAAGTTAACTATTTTAGAACATTTGGTTGTAGATGTTATATTCACAATAATGATAAGAAATACCTTAGGAAATTTGAACCAAAATCAGATGAAGGAATTTTCTTAGGTTATTCTCAAATCAGTAAAGCATATAGGATTTATAATAAATCCACTCTTAAAATAGAAGAATCCATGCACGTCTCTTTTGATGAAACTAACATGTTTTACAAGGAGAAGATTTCTTCTACCATAGAAAATCTGTAGGTACCTATATTATGTGAGCAGCTAAATCAATTAGCTCTACATAAAGAAGGAATTCTGAACAGCAGAATGATGAAGAGAGTGAAGAAGAAAATTTCCCAGTTTTTGCTGAAAGTTCAGAACAGACAACAGCAAATCATTCTTCACAAGATATAGCAGCTGAACAAATTCCCCAAGTGGATACAATTGCTGAACCAACTCTTACTGTTGATCCCATCACAATTAGAGATCATCTAATTTCACAAGTAATTGGAGATATTTCAGCAGGTGTTCAAACAAGGCATCAACTACACCAAAATCAGATGCATACTTGTTTCCTATCACAAGTTGAACCTCAAACCATACAAGATGCAGAACAAGATCCAAATTGGATTCTTGCAATGCAAGAGGAGCTCAACAGATTTGAAAGGAACAAGGTTTGGGACTTGGTTCCAAAACCAAAGAATTATCCAGTAATTGGAACCAAATGGGTCTACAAGAAGAAGCTTGATACAGAGGGAAATATTGTGAGAAACAAAGCTAGGCTAGTAGCTCAAGGATACTCACAGGAAGAAGGGATAGACTATGATCAGACATTTGCACCAGTTGCAAGGTTAGAAGCAATCAGGATCTTCCTTGCATTTGCTGCATACAAAAGATTCAAAGTCTATCAAATGGATGTAAAGAGTGCATTCCTAAATGGAGAAATCAAAGAAGAAGTTTATGTGGAACAACCACCAGGTTTTATCTCTCCAACTCAACCCTCTTTTGTATTTAAACTTAAGAAAGCTCTCTATGGTCTCAAACAAGCTCCTAGAGCGTGGTATGAAACTTAGCTAGTTTTCTTTTGGAAAACAATTTCTGTAGAGGCAAAGTAGACAAAACCTTATTTTACAAAGTACATAAAAATCAAACTCTACTAGATCAAATATATGTAGATGACATTATCTTTGGATCTACTGATTCAAATTTGTGCAAAATATTTTCCAATATAATGCAATCAAGATTTGAATTGAGTAGTCTGGGTGAGTTATCATACTTCCTTGGTCTTCAAGTGAAGCAAACTCCAAATGGAATCTTCATATCCCAATCTAAGTATGCTAAGGAATTAGTGAAAAGATTTGGTATGTCTGATTCTTCCACCATGAAAACACCCATGCCCTCAAATGATGTTATTGTTAATGATGAATCAGGAAAACCTGTTGATTCAAAAGTATACAGAGCAATTGTTGGCTCACTACTTTATCTAAGAGCTAGTAGACCTGACATAATGTTTGCTACCTGTATTTGTGCTAGATTTCAAGTTAACCCCAAAGAATCTCACTTAATTTTATTAAGAAGGATTTTGAGATATATAAAGGGTTGCCCTAATCTAGGACTTTGGTATCCAACAGCATCTGAATTTGAATTAACTGGATTCTCAGATTTAGATTATACTGGATGCCGAGTAGACAAGAAAAGCACATCACGAACTTGTCAGTTTCTTGGTGATAGGCTTGTGTCTTGGTTTTGTAAAAAGCAGACATCTGTGTCTACATCAACAGCTGAAGCTGAATACATGGCTGCTGGCAGTTGCTGCTCACAGATGTTGTGGATACAAAATCAGCTTCTAGACTATGGTATCAACTTAAATAAATCAACTATATTTTGTGACAATACAAGTGCAATATCTATAGCACAAAATCTAGTTCTCCGTAGTAGGACTAAACACATAGAGATTAGGCACCACTTCCTTAGGGATAATATGGATAAAAATAAAATTTACCTACAGTTCATTTCCACTGATTTACAAAGAGCTGACATTTTCACCAAGCCCTTGGATGAAAAGAAGCACATCTTCTTTATAAATCAACTAGGAATGATAGATGGAGATTCAATATGTTAAAAATTAATATTTCTATTTTATCCTCTAAATTTGTCAAACGGAGGACGACGAATTTGAACCATTTGTCGAACGGCAGTCGACAAAACCTGTTAACCTCAGAATCGATAAAGACAATTTAATTTGTCGAATGATGGTCGACGAAAAGGATACTTTTGTCGAACGTTGTCTGACGAAGACCTAAAGTCTTTTCGACTTCTGTTTTTATTAGGTTTTTGCTGAACCCCGCTCCTCAAATGTGCCCCCTTCTCCTATCTATATAATATCTTTTTCTATTTCGTAATAAATTGCGTCTACAGAAATCGTTTCCCTCCAGTTCCTCTCTGCACTTGACCTTTCTCTTTTGCAGGTACAAATGGCGATTTCTCAAGCCGCGCTATATTCGATGAAGTTCGATACCGGGTTCGACATCGACATGGAATCCTTTACTCAATCTGACCAAATCTTCAAGGATATTCTTCAACAATTTGAAGAGCAGTAGTTAAAGAAGTTAATGAGCATAAGGATTAAGCTGCACGCAGCAGAAATCAAGGAATGGTGTTTTACAGCTAAGCAGGAAGATGAAAGTCTGCCAGGAACTATCTCAGGACACCAGGTCTCTCTTACCCCTACCATCTTAACTGAAGTTTTTGGTTTTGTTAATGGTGATGATGAAATAGAGCTCAGCTCTATTGAAACTGGTGAAGCATTGATTAAAATGGGTCATTCCACTGGAAACCCTAATCACCTGCTTAAGAAGAACTTATCTGTAGATTATAAGTTTCTTTCTGATATAGTTGGCAAAGTGTTGTTAGGGAAAACAACAGGACATGATTATA
This sequence comes from Dactylorhiza incarnata, assembly GCA_033032865.1. Classification (NCBI taxonomy): domain Eukaryota; kingdom Viridiplantae; phylum Streptophyta; class Magnoliopsida; order Asparagales; family Orchidaceae; genus Dactylorhiza; species Dactylorhiza incarnata. Next base: position 23,143,230 of record JAWHQI010000001.1, on the reverse strand, counting down.
TTAATAGGCTCCAATTTATGTTGATGGTGGCCATAATGGAAAAGAAGAAAGTGAATTGGGGATCAATCTTCTTTGGATTGATTAAGAAGAAGATTTCAAAGGACAATGTCTGCTTTGGAAGGATCTTAGGAATTGTTTTGCAGGAAAGACACCAAGACCTTATGGTCTCTCCCAAGGTGACAATTAATGCTAACAAGAAGCTGACCTCAGCTCTCTTTGCTAAGTAGGACAGGGTATTTATCAAGAAGAACACAGGAGCAGTTACAAAGAAGAAAACTTCTGAAGGCACAAGGACTGACCCAGTCACTCCCTCACCCCTTCTAGAAGCCTCTTCTCCTCCTCCTATTGTTTCCTCTTCTCCTCTCCCATCTCCACCTCAAAATATTTCCCCTGCACAATCTCCACCTCCAAATTCTCCCACACTCATTGATGACATTCCATCCTCATCTACCCTTCTAACCACTCATACTTCTCCACCTCCATCTCCAATGCATGATGACTATCATTCACCCATCCATCACTCTTGCCCCATTCATTCTAACATCCCTCAACAACATGCAAATGTTGCAAACATTTTTGTACCAACCCCCCTTCCATCCACTTCTCAACCACCTTCATCTCAACAACCTGAAATGTTATTTTTACATTTTCAATCTGTTGCAGATCAAATTCTTGACTATATTCTTCCAAAAATTGATCAAATCCTGAATGCAAAACTTGCTCCAGTCTATAACATTCATTCTACTATTGACTCCACATTGGATGCAAAAATTGCTCCAATTCTTCAAGCAATCTCTGAACTCTCTTCTACTATATCTTCAATTCTCTCCTCCATCTCTGTCCCTTCTTCTAGGGGCCTAGATTCAGGTCTCCCTGAAGCTAGGCAGGGGGAGATACCTTTTGAAGAAGTTCGATAAGGCATAATTTCAGATGATACAGTTTTTGTTTCAGATACTGTTTTTGTTGAAGAGGATGCTGAAGAAACAGTTCAAACTTCTGATGTAGATATGTGTGAAGAAACTCCAAAAGTACCAATCATAGAAGAAATTAATAATATTTGTATTCATTCCTCTTTAGATATTATTCATTTGTTATCTAAGTTCAATCCCATCTATTCAGTTCTGCCAAAATATCAAGATTATTCTAGAGCAATTGTTCCATACAATGCTCCTATAGATAAAGTTTTGTTGAAAAAGATTATCAAAAGTTTTAAAGTTCAGACTACAGAGCCAGCTCCTAAGACAGTTCAAGTTCAAGATCCAATAGAAGTATCAGTTATTATTCCAGAAGAAAATTTCAAAGGCTTTGCTGTTCCACATTTTATCTTTGATGAATCACCTATTCCAGATTTTGATGAAATCTGGAGAGCAGAAGATGAAGCTTATGAAGTTGAAGAGCAAAGAATCAAAGCTCTTAAAATGATCAATGATTTATATGATAATCCAATTCCCTCTTCTGATTCTGATGAAGAAGAAAATGACAGTGATTTTGATGATACTCTATCAAGGAAGAGAAAGAAAAGAAAAGCAAAGACAAAGGCTGTTCCCAAGCCTCCAAATCCTGAGAATGATGTCCCCTATTATGTTCTTCATAACATTACTCTTGACAAAGATACACCTCATTGGATGAAATTCTCAAGGAATGAGAATAAAAGAAGAAAGAGGATGAGAAAGACTGGTTACTATTCTGACAAGCCTGTCAAATATAACCATCCTCCTCCTCCTCCAGTAGGATCAGCAGGCTCAGCAAGATCTTCTTCTACTTCTCAGAAGCCTAGCTCTCAGCACTCAAGGAAATCTGGTAGTTCCAGTGGATCTCAAGTATCAGGATCAGCCAGTAATCCTCCCTCTAAGAAATCAGCAGTTGCTTCACAAGAAAGTCCAATCATTGTTTCACCTCAAATATCTTCAGAATACAAACTTCATATTTCTGATGGATCTTTTCAAAAGATCAGAAATCCTCAAAGTGATCTTCAAGATCAAGTTGATAATTCAGAATATGTTCCTTATCTTCCAGATCCTGAAGAGGAAAGATTATTTCAATTGGCAAGACTCAAAGAATCAATTGCTTATGCCAAGATTAACAAAGCAAAATCAGAATTTAAAGATTTTACAAACATTTCTACCATGCCTGATTATAGAAGGAAAGAACTTGACAAGTACAACTCCAAAGAGTTATTCAATGCTGAAGAATATCTTGAAAAGCACCCAGGAGCTATTGTCCCTCATGTTAAATCTCAAACTATACTGGAGCTCAAGATCTCTATATAAGCAAGATGAAGTCTGAAGATCCAAACAGGATAATCATCTTCAAAGCTCCATCAGCAAAGAAGTAAAAGAGGTTAAGACTTATTTATTTTTGTTGCTGTTAAACATTTTTGATTGTAATGAACTCAGAGCACTAGTTTTATTCAATCTGCTGAAATGAATTTTTCATTCTGTCAGATACATATATTTTATGCTCTGCTGTTTATGTTTTCTATTGTATTTATTTGATTAATTATCAAATAGTATCCTAACCCAAATAGGGGGAGATTGTTGGAACAACCCTATTACTGTTTTGGGCTAGGATCACTATGTTTTAACTAAGGATCAAGTTGACCCCACTGTATAGCTTAAGGGTCAAGTATTTAGGCTGATTGATTAGCTAGAACTTAAGGAATATTTAAGTTCCCAGCATTCGACAAATGGCAAGTGGCGTTCGACGAATGACTAGCTTCGTTCGACAAATTCTTCTCAGCAGACTGAAGAATTATAGCCAGTTCCAGCGCTCGACATTCTCTGAGCAGCGTTCGACAAATGGCAAGCACCGTTCGATGAATTCCAGCCAGAGCTCGACAAATTTTTAATGAAAGCTCAGTTCGACAAATACAAGTCCAGATCATCTATATCAGTTATTTTGTCAACTCTCTGAACACAGATCGACGACCTAAATGGATCTATTCAAGTTCTTTTGGACGTATTCAGTCAGTTTAGTAAGGATATCTTATTCATTTATTATATTCTTTTATTCCTTCTATTCCAAGACAAGAATAGTCGTTGACATTTAATGCTACGACATCTTTCACATCAAAGGAATCAAAAAGGACCTGCCAAAATCGTTTTGGTGGCTGTTATAGTTCCAAGAAGGATTTAAGCCAGAATAACATATTCCTTAAAGACAGATGATTTGAATTTCAAATTAGAAATCCATCACAGAAGAAAAGATATACAAAAACAGTCGTATACTCCCTTAGACAGATATCTTATACAGTTATTCAAAAGAGTTTCTCAGACACACAGTTCTGTAGAACAACAAGAATACAGAAGGATTAGAGAAAGAAGAAGAAGAAGAATATACACACAGAGAACATCTACTTTCAGTCTTCTTCTTCCTAAAAGCAGCATCTTCATCTCTCTAAGAACAACATTCATTCTCTCAGATCTGCTGCAAGTTCAAATCTTCCAAAGAGCAACAACAATCTGAAGATTTTCTTCTTCCAGATTAATCTGCTATAGAAGAGTTCTGTTTTAGAGAAAGCTTCATCCTCAAGCTGTCAACAACTTCAAACAGACAGGGGGAGCTTTCATCCTCAACACCTTTTGTCTTCTCTCAGAAATATTGACATAGAAGAACACTCTAAACCTTCTTACCTTATCTTGTACATGGTTAATTCTCCCTCCAAAAGTTTACACAGTGGTGGCAAGACACCTTATCAAAAAATCCTTGTGTGGTTTTTAAGCACCTTATCAAAAGCTTATTGGTGTGTGGACACCTTATCAAAAACCCTTGGTCTTGAGCACCTTATTAAAATCTCTGTGGTGTGTGGACACCTTATCAAAAACTCCTAGTGGATATCCTACCAGCTGTGGTAGAAGAGTAGACGTACCCAGATTTATTTGGGAACTACTATAAATTCCTTGTGTCTTCTGTGCTTGTGATTCGCTGTATTGTTTCTTTGTTGTGTGCTTTTCTTTATTCAAATTATATATCACACTTTGCATTACACATATATATATACATCAGTAATTTAATTCTGCTTTAAAAATTAATAAAAAGTTTTAATACTCTATTCACCCCCCCCCCCCCCTAGAGTAACTTAAGATCTAACCTCCACTTTCCGTGAGTCGCGCTCGAAAAGAGCAGGGATTATGTACAACCCTGTATTCTCTGAGTGGGCCCCCGGGACCTAAGAGGTCTTTGGGCCAAATGTTATTTTTTAGCTTTCCGAGGTAAAGAAAGGAGAGAGCAGGGAGAGAGGCCCGCCCCTTGCTCGCCCAGCCCTTGGAAGGGGTCGAGAGGAGAGGGCGGCCTGCCCCCTCTCGCCTCATCCCCAATAAGGGGGCGAGAGGAGTGGGCGGCGTGCCCCCTCTTGCCCCATCTCCAGCAGAGGGGGCGAGCCGGAGGTGGGCGACCTCCCGGGCTCACCCCCGCCCTAGCAGAGGGGGCGAGCTAGAGGTGGGTGACCTCCCGGGCTTGCCCCCGCCCCAGCATAGGGGGCAAGCCAGAGGTGGGCGACCTCCTAGGCTCGCCACCGCCCCAGCAGAGGGGGAGAGCTGGAGGTGGGCGACCTCCCGGGCTCGCCCCCGCCCCAGCAGAGGGTGCGAGCCGGAGGTAGGAAACCTCCCGGGCTCACCCCCGCCCAAGCAGAGGGGGCGAGCTGGAGGTGGGCGACCTCCCGGGCTCCCCCCCCCACCCCAGCAGAGGAGGCGAGCTGGAGGTGGGCGACCTCCCGGGCTCGCCCTCACCCCAGCAGAGGGGGCGAGCCAGAGGTGGGCAACCTCCTGGGCTCACCCCCGTCCCAGCAGAGGGGGCAAGCCGGAGGTAGGAGACCTCCCGGGATCGCCCCCGCCCTAGCAAAGGGGGCGAGCCGGAGGTGGGTGACCTCCCGGGCTAGCCACCGCCCCAGTAGAGGTGGCGAGCCGGAGGTGGGCGACCTCCAGGGCTCGCCCCCGCCCCAGCGAGGGGGCGAGCTGGAGAGGGGCCAACTTCCGGTCTCACCTCACCCCAGCGAGGGGGCGAGCCAGAGGTGGGCGACCTCCCGGGCTCGCCCCCACCCCAGCTAGGGGGCGAGCCGGAGAGGGGCCAACCCCCGGTCTCGTCCCGCCCCAGCAGACGGGGCGAGCCAGAGGTGGGAGACCTTCTGGGCTCGCCCCAGCCCCAGCTAGGGGGCGAGCCGGAGAGGGGCCAACCCCCGGTCTCACCCCTCCCCGGCAGGGGGCGAGCCAGAGACGGGGGCGTCCTCCCGCTCGCCCAGCCCAGTGAGGGGGGGGGGGGTGAGCAAGGGAGGCGACCTGCCCCTTCTCTTCCAGCCCCATGAATAGGGGCGGTCTACGTTTTGCGCCTTAGAATGGCGGGATTTGGCTATTAGCAGGCCAAACTTGGGGGTATTTTCGTAATCTTGTGGGCCAGAATATGGCTATTGGCAGACCAAGTCCAGAAATCTATAAATAGGACCAAGGGGGCACCTTTGAAGGTGGACTTCTCTTTTGGCTACTCTCTCCCCAAGTTTCTCTGGTGGGTGAAGAGATCCTCCAAAGGTGCCCAGGCTTAGCATTGGCTTGGGAGGGGAAGCGCTCTAATATCTTTCGGGTGTGTGGTGGGACCTCCTCGCTAAGCCCTTGGTCTTGTTCCTGGTTCCTAAGCCTTCAACCTAGCGCACTCCCTTGGGAGAAGTAAGTGTGAGGTCACCCACCAACTTGTGAGGGGCCCGAGCTCCACAATAGACCAAGTTATTGGTATCAACACCTATAACCTGACTAGGAGGATGATCCTTTAGGGTCATCTTTGTTCTTGTTGAGTTGATTAGTGGATTCACCTCATCATGAATTTCCTTCTGTTCATGAATTTCCTCCTGCTCATTGACTGTGGGAGCACCATTTTCATTTACTAGAGTGACCTCTATGTCTGGTAGAGCTAGTGCTCCAATGTCATCCTCATCTTCAATAGATTCTTCATCTAAATAATTGTCAGCTTTCTATTTGCCTTTTTCTTGGCAATCTGATGGGTGATCCATGATGCTGATCCTCTCTAATTGATGTTGGAGTTTCTGAGATGATCTCAAAGCAATCAATAGTTAGTCTTACTGCCAACACAATATGAGCCTAAAAGGTCGCACATAAAAGCGTTTGGAGAAGTTGGAGAAAGGATTGAGTTGGCCTTGCTTATATAGGATATGAGTGGAGAACCAATCCTGTGACTGTTTGGAATTAATTTGAGAATGTCTCAAATGGGAAATCGTATAAAAGGTTTAAACGAATGGATTTATATACTTGACAAATTCGGCTAAATGGTTTAACCGAACTACGTCAAATTCAGCTGAAGGGTTTAACCGAATTAGCTTGATTCAACTAATCAAATTCGGCGATATTGATTCAGCTAAAGTGTTTAGACGAAATGTAACAAATTCGACGAAATGGTTTCGACGAAATCATATAGTCGAATCGGCTAAAGCATATAGTCAAATTCGGTTATTGTATATAGTCAAATTCGGTTATATTGTTTAGTCAAATTGTCGAATTCAGCGAATGTGTAAATCTAGACAGAAATGTTCTGTTTTTCCTCTGGTCTGCGGATAGCCTATTTTATACCTTGCGTATAAAAGGAAGGCGATTAGGTCTTCGAAAGAGACTGAATAGAGGCTGACCCCTTTCGCGATTTAGACGAGAACAGCCGCTCGAAAAAGTTCCGGAAGGGGGCTTTTCATTCTTCTCGTCCGCCGATCGTGTTCCACCGTCGACGGTCGCCGCCTTCCCTGCCTCGGACCTAGCAGCCCATGGGGACGCTGAGAGCTTCCTACTCCGACCCATTCCTTGTTCGACAAGGCTTTAGGGTTTTCTATCATTCATGTGGATCGATGTAGAGGAGCCGATACATTTCGGTTCTTGGAACTCAGATTTAGTCTACCCGATTTCATCTTGGAGCACCTTGGTTGAGTATTGACTCAATCCTGCGAAGGTATATTGTATTTGCTTTCCTAATCCCTTGATTCTTGAGATCTGCAAGTTCCTTACTCTTTGGGTTGTTCTAGTATTTCTTCTGCTGCACACATTTGATGTGTTCATATCATTATGAATGGTATTCAAGAAAAACCCAACAGTGGTATCAGTGCCAGGTTTCGATCAAGTGCATGCAAATCTAGAAATTTGGAAGCGTTCTAAATGTATAGATTTCTTCTTGGAACGCATGTGATTGCGTTGCGATTTCATTATTTTAGAGATTGTTTCTCCTTTGCAGTAACCGTCCCTCGATATGGTTTGTGAAACCAAATGTCGTGGATTTTGAATCTGACATTGAGAGATGAGCTTGTCTACTGCATTAGTGGAGTTGCTTTGCTCGTGTTAAATGCATTTAAATCTAGAGATTTAGAAGTGTTCTAAGTATTCAGATTCAGACCCTTTTATCAAAATGTTGATAATCCTTTTATGTGCCCATAGGGGATGTATTTGTTTTGTGTATGTGCACGGTGATTAAATGTTAATCACGATGAAATGTTCATCAATCGAAAAATAAAATCCCTTATCCAATATTAAGTATACGGATGCCTTTCGATGGATGACACTCTTCCTGCCTCGATCGATGAAGTGTGGGCTTGCCAAAGCAAGGTGCATTAATCTATCTTGGTAAGGGTGCGAGCGGATAATTGTGACATCCCACTGTCGACATCGGGTCTAACTTAACTAGGTGACCTCAAAGGTTGAGTGCCAATAGGTATAGGGTTGGCATGCTCCATATGATGGATGTGAATAAAGAGTTATTTACCAACCATACAAGAGTTGCATAGTGATGCAATTGACAAATGTTGTCTACCTAAATAACCGCATTATGAGAGGAACGCCAAAGCGGACTCGTTGTGTTGGTGAAATACGGATCTTGTCCACTAAGAGAGTAGCTCGCATAAACTCTCCGAATCGAAATTAAGGGTTGTCGATTTGATTAAAATAGTGGGAGCCTTTAATAAAAGTCCTTATTAATATAAAATGCATTTCGAAATACAGTACTGAAAGTTTTGCGAATTCATTGTAGAATTTCCATGGCAAGTGGATCTCACTCCACCCTGTCCCTGGGAGCTATTATTGAGAAGGACAAGCTCAACGGGATGAACTTCCTCGACTGGTATAGGAACCTGAGAACTGTTCTCAGGCAAGAGCGCAAGCTCTATGTCTTGGAAGGTGAAGCCCCCACAGAGCCGACCGGAAATGCTTCGAGAGCAGATAGAGATGCTTTCAAGAAGTATCAGGATGATACCTTGGATGTGGAATGCCTCATGCTTGCTACCATGTCCTCTGAGCTTCAGAAGAAACACAAGAGCATGTGTGGTTATGAGATAATCGGGCACCTCAAGAAAATGTTCGAGGGGCAAGCCCGGCAAGAGAGGTTTGACATATCCAAGGCATTATGTGCAAAATGGGAGCTCGAGACTCAGTAGGGACTCACGTACTCAAGAAGATTGGGTATATCGAGAACCTTGATAGACTGGGTTTTCCCTTGGTTCAAGAGTTGGCCACAGATCTGATCCTACAATCATTGTCGGACAGTTATGAGCAGTTTGTCTTGAACTATAACATGAATGAAATAGACAAGACACTGCCCGAGCTCCTAGGCATGTTGCGAACTACTGAAAATAATATGAAGAAGGTCAAGCCTGCTAGCCCCATATTGATGGTGCACAAAAGAAAGGGCAAGACTAAGGGATTCAAGAAGACGAAGATAGGATCTAAGTCTCATCATGATCCCAAATCTTCTGCACTGAAAAAGAAAGGTCTGGCAAAGGAAGGAAAGTGCCACCACTGCGGTAAAGCTGTGCATTGGAGGCGGAACTGTCCCCTCTATATTGAGGATCTGCAAAAGAAGAAAGGAAGTGTGACTTTCACTTCAGTTATTTATGTTATAGAGATAAACCTTTCTGCTCCTTCATCTTAGGTATTGGATACCGGATGCGGTTCTCACATTTGTACAAATGTGCATGAACTGAGAAGGAGAAGAATGATGGGTAATGGGGAGGTATACCTGCGCGTCTGGAATGGAGCAAGAGTTACTGTCGTCACCGTTGGTGTCTATTGTCTTTCTTTGCCCACTGGGCTTGTTATAGAATTAGATAACTGTTATTTTGTTCCAACCATAACTAGAAACATTATATCCATATCATGTTTTGACATGAAAGGATTTTCATTTATAATTAAGAACAATTGTTGTTCAATTTTTATGAATGATTTTTATTATGGTGTAGCCCAATTGTTAAATGGTTTATATGTTTTGAACTTAGACCATCCGATCTATAATGTAGAAAATACTAAAAGACTAAAAACAAATGATTCGAATCCTACGTACCTTTAGCCTTGTCGTTTATGCCATATAAACGAGAAATGCATATCCAAGCTCCATAAAGATGGACTACTGGACTCATTTGATTATGAATCATTTGAGAGATGCGAGTCATGTTTATTAGGCAAGATGACGAAAGCTCCTTTCACTAGTTGTAATGAGAGGGCTGATGATCTCTTGGGTATAATACATAGTGATGTATGCGGACCCATGAGTTCTATGGCTAGAGGTGGGTTCTACTACTTCGTTTCATTTACAGATGATTTTAGTAGATACAGATACGTGTTTCTTATGAAGAACAAATCTGAGGCCTTTGAAAAGTTCAAAGTGTTTAAAAATGAAGTAGAGAACCAACTGGGAAAAAAGGATAAAAGCACTTCGATCTGATCGAGGTGGCGAATATCTGAGTCATGAGTTTCATGATCACCTAAAAGAGTGTGGTTTTGTATCACAGCTCACTCCGCCCAGAACACCTCAACATAATGGTGTTTCTGAGAGGAGGAATCGTACCTTATTAGACATGATGCGATCGATGATGAGTCATGCAGATTTGCCCGTTTCCTTTTGGGGTTTTGCTTTAGAGACTGCTGCTTTCACACTAAATTGAGTTCCAACGAAAATGGTTCTAAAGACACCATATGAGATATGGACTGGAAGGCGTCCTAGTATGTCGTTCATCAAGATTTGGGGCTGTGAGGCATACGTGCGACGTCAAATTCCTGACAAGCTGGAACCCAAATCGGATAAATGTTATCTAGTGGGGTATCCTAAGGAAACCAAAGGATACTACTTCTACTTGCTGTCTGAGGGCAAAGTGTTTGTCGCAAGGACTGGTGTCTTTTTGGAGAAAGAGTTCTTCTCCAGAAAGACTGCAAAGGTAGAACTTGAAGAAATTCAAGAGCCACAAACAATGAACGAACCGAAATTGGAACCTGAGCAAGGACTACAAGAAGTTATAGCTGGAGAGCCTGCTCAAGAAACACAAGTCCTACGTAGATCTGGTAGACCAAGATTTGAGCCTGAGAGATATGGATTTCTCATGACTCAAATAGGTAATGTGTTGCTTATGGATCATGATGATGAGCCTGCAACCTACCAAGAGGCTATGAATGGACCAGACTCTGAGAAGTGGCTTGAGGCCATGAAATCTGAAAGGGACTCCATGTACACAAATCAAGTTTGGACCTTGGTGGAACCACCTGAAGGGGTACGACCCATAGGGTGCAAGTGGGTCTTCAAGAAGAAGACCGACATGGATGGGAATGTACAGACATTCAACGTCTGGCTGGTGGCTAAAGGTTTCAGGCAAATTCATGGTATTGACTATGATGAGACCTTTTCCCATGTGGCCAAGGTCAAGTCCATCAGAATTCTACTTGCTATTGTTGCGTATTATGACTACAAGATCTGGAAAATGGATGTCAAAACGGCTTTCCTTAATGGAAACCTCCTTAAGGAAGTGTACATGACACAACCTGAGGGTTTTGTATCTCCAAGTGAAGCCATTAAAATATGCAAGTTGAATCGATCCATTTATGGATTGAAACAAGCTTCTCGAAGTTGGAATCTGCGTTTTGATGAGAAAATCAAAGAGTTTGGTTTCATCAAGAACGAGGATGAGCCTTGTGTTTACAAGAGGATTAGTGGGAGCATTGTCGTTTTCCTGATATTGTATGTAGATGACATACTACTGATCGGGAATGACATTCCAACCCTGCAAGCTGTTAAGAACAGGCTAGGGAACTGCTTTTCTATGACGGACTTGGGTGAGGCGACTTATATACTTGGTATTAAGATCTATAGAGATAGATCGAAGAAGTTGCTGGGTTTGACCCAGAGTACATACATTGACAAAGTGTTGAAACGGTTCAACATGCTTGAGTCCAAGAAAGGATTCTTACCCATGTCACATGGTGTGAGTCTCTCTAAGGACCAGTGTCCAAAATCTTTGGAAGATAAGGACCGCATGAAGTTGATTCCATATGCATCGACAATTGGATCAATCATGTACGCAATGTTATGCACTCGACCCGATGTCTCTTATGCTTTGAGCATGACGAGAAGGTATCAGTCTAATCCTGGTGATGGTCACTGGATAGCTGTCAAGAATATCCTAAAGTACTTGAGAGGGACTAAGGATACGTTCTTGGTGTATGGTGGAGAGGAAGAGCTCGTTGTAAGTGGTTACACAGATGCTAGCTTCCAAACTGATAAGGACGATTCAAAGTCCCAATCAGGTTTTGTATTTTGCCTTAATGGAGGAGCTGTAAGTTGGAAGAGTTCCAAGCAGGAGACAGTTGCGGATTCTACGACAGAAGCCGAGTATATTGTTGCCGCAAATGCGGCAAAGGATGCTGTGTGGATTAGGAAATTCATCGGCGAGTTAGATGTTGTTCCTAGCATTGTTGATCCCGTAGTTCTCTACTGTGACAACAACGGTGCAATAGCCCAGGCTAAGGAACCTAGATCTCATCAGCGCTCTAATCACATACTTCGGCGGTTCCATCTTATTCGAGAGATTGTCGATCGATGAGATGTGAGCATTTGCAGAGTAACGACTGAAGAAAACATAGCAGATCCACTGACAAAGCCTCTTGCGCAAAAGAAGCATGATGGTCATGTTAGATCAATGGGTATTAGATACCTGAATGATCGTATTTAGTGGGAGCCTTGTGGATTGTATGTTTGTTGGTTGTTTATTCATTTGATGAATTGTAATGTATACTGTATGTTTCATTTTACATTTTTATGGCAAGTTCTTAATATTATGTCAATAGTATTTATTTGATAAATTAATTAGCATAATAAACGCCCTTACCATGTTTGCTTCCACAGGAATTCAAGTTCGTGACTTGAATGTGAGGGCCTATGAATAACCAGAAGCTTCATTCTTAAATGGTCCCTAGTCGGAGTATCATCATAGAAGTTGAAGGGCAATGATGATACGTTAAGACTAGCATGTGCGTTGACTGATGAACGGTTCTCACAGGTCATGATATTGTGATATCAAGTCATCACATGGGTGCTTGTTAGTGAACAAGTTGTACTGGACAGACCCACCATGAGACTACTTTGTGGATTGTTATATGAACGTGTCACAAGTAGGTCTCATCTGACAATGGTGTTTGTAGTTCTTTGACCTGAAGTCACAGCATTCATCAAGTGAGGAAGAGCGTACTTTGATGCCATCTAAAGTCTTCCTTGAGAAAGGTTGACGATAAGGGTGGTTATTGGGTATGTTATGATTCATTTTAGTGTTTGTGTGTGGACAGATATGGGATTTGTCCTCCTTTATGACAGGAGTTACATCCATGGGCCCCTTGATGGAATGAGACCAAGAAATGCATGGCCATGCTGGGTTGAGCCAATATATGATATTGAGCTTACCACTTTCTTAAGGTCTATTCTAGATCAAGAAACGAGGATAGAACAATTATGAGGGTGACACGGTCCATGACTCTAGTTCTATCTGGGTGTAAAGGACAAAGGAATGAGACAATACTGATACATTGGTTAAGACAAGCTTATTGATTTATGAACTCTTATTGCTTGGGTAGCAATGATGTATTGCTAGATACCGCTCATTGTTTGTGAGACTTTTGTTGATACTTTGTGATCAAGTGGGAGACTGTTGGAGTTTCTGAGATGATCTAAAAGCAATCAACAGTTAGTCTTACTGCCAACGCAATATGAGCCTATAGGGTCGCACATAAAAGCGTTTGGAGAAGTTGGAGAAATGATTAAGTTGGCCTTGCTTATATTGGATATGAGTGGAGAACCAATCCTGTGACTGTTTGGAATTAATTTGAGAATGTCTCAAATGGGAAATCGTATAAAAGGTTTAAACAAATGGATTTATATACTTGATAAATTCGGCTAAAGGGTTTAACCGAACTGCGTCAAATTCGGCTAAAGGGTTTAACCGAATTAGCTTGATTCGACTAATCAAATTCGACGATATTGATTCGGCTACAGTGTTTAGCCGAAATGTAACAAATTCGACAAAATGGTTTCGACGAAATGATATAACTGAATTCATATAGTCGAATTGGCTAAAGCATATAGTCGAATTCGGTTATTGTATATAGTCGAATTCAGTTATATTGTTTAGTCGAATTGTCGAATTCGGCGAATGTGTAAATCTAGACAGAAATGTTCTATTTTTCCTATAGTCTGCGGATAGCCTGTTTTATACCTTGCGTATAAAAGGAAGGCGATTAGGTCTTCGAAAGAGACTGAATAGAGGCTGACCCCTTTCGCAATTTAGATGAGAACAGCCGCTCGGAAAAGTTTCGCAAGAGGGCTTTTCGATCTTCCCGTCCGTCGACCGTGTTCCACCGCCAACGGTCGCTGCCTTCCCTGTCTCTGACCTAACAGTCCGTTGGGACGCTGAGAGCTTCCTACTCCGACCCATTCCTTGTTCGACAAGGCTTTGGGGTTCTCTATCGTTCATGTGGATCGCTGTAGAGGAGCCGATACATTTCGTTTCTTGGAACTCAGATTTAGTCTACTCGATTTCATCTTGGAGCACCTTGGTTGAGTATTGACTCAATCTCGCGAAGGTATATTGCATTTGCTTTCCTAATCTCTTGATTCATGAGATCTGCAAGTTCCTTACTCTTTGGGTTGTTCTAGTATTTCTTCCACTGCACACATTTGATGTGTTCATATCATTATGAATGGTATTCAAGAAAAACCCAACACTTGATCTGTAAGTTGGTCTTCTTCCTACAATGTAGCATTGATGGAAGTTTCCTTCCCCTTGGAGAACATGTTAGTTTCATCAAACACAACATGCATTGACTCCTCAATTTTGAGGGAGCCCTTATTATAACACATATAGGCCATGCTTGATGAGGAATATCCCGAGAATATCCCATCATCAGCCTTCTTGTCCAATTTGGCAAGATGACTCTTTCCATTATTGAGAATGAAGAAAGTCCAACCAAAAATCCTAAAGTATGTGACTATAGGTGTCTTTCCTTTTAATAACTCATTGGGAGTATTCAACTTAGTTTTGTGGATGAGACTCCTATTCAGAACATAGTTGGCAGTATTCACATACTCAGCCCAAAAGGACTTTGGCAAATTGGATTCAGCCAATAATGTCCATCCTGATTCAATTAGGGTTCTATTTTTCCTTTCAGCCACGTCATTTTGTTGGGGGGTTCTAGGAACTGAAAAGCTTTGTATTATTCCCCCATCCTTACATAATCTACAAATTAACTGATTTTCAAACTCAGTGCCATGATCACTTCTAATCATAGCAACCTGATTATTGAATTCAGATTGAATCTGTCTAATGAATCTTGAGAGGATCTTGAAGGTGTCTTACTTAACTTTTAGAAAGAACACCTAGCTGAATCTAAAAAAGTCATCTATAATGACTGATGTATAAGACTTGCCTGCTAAGCTTTGAGTGGAGATAGGACCAAATAGGTCCATGTGCAATAGATATAGGATTCTAGGGGAATCATTCTAACTAATTAGTTTGAATGATGACTTGGTTTGCTTTCCTAGTTGGTAAACTCTATAAGGATGGTCTTTCTTGAACTTACCAATTGGTAGCCTCTTACTAGGTTAAGCCTAGATAGCTTAGCTATTGTCTTAAAATTCAGATGACCAAGTCTCTTATGCCACAATTCATTGTTTTATAGGTGAGAGTTAAACAATCAAAAATCTGACTTGGCATATTCAAAATCTACTACATACATCTTACTCTTTCTAAGTCCAGTGAATATTATTTGATTAGTTACAGAGCTAACTATATGACATAAGGACTTAGTGAATACAACTTTATATTCATCATCACATAATTGACTAATATTAATTGGATTATGTTGAAGACCTTCAACATAAACTATCTTGGAGAAGGAGATTTCCCCAATCCTGAGCACACCATATCCTTTGGTCTGACCAGAGTGGGAATTCCCAAAGATTACCTTAGGGCCTTCCTTGGCCTTGTAGTTTTTCTGCAATTCTTTTGCTCTAGTCATATTCATGGAGCATCCACTTTCTAGATACCACTGCTGGTTTGTGGTAGAACAGTGTCCTCTCTGCACATAAAATTAAACATTAGTATAGACCCTCTCTTTCTGGGGTCTCTTTCTTCTATCATCACATGAAGTTATGAAAGAATAAGTTGGTCTTTCAGTATACCCCTTAAGGTGAAGATGCACTGGTTTATTATGCCAGCAATATTTGACCTTGTGCCCAAATTTAGAGCAACAAAAGCATCTAGAGTTGTAAGTAGGAATAAAAGAGAGAGAGATCTAGATGTTTGAAAATTTCTTGCTAGAAATGTGCATCGAGAAGATATTGATGTATCTTTAGAGTTGCGTTGAGTGTAATTCGACGTGTTTACATAGTTACGTCGATAATAATTCAATGCAGAATATTGGTTGCATCGAATATAATTTGATGCATCCTCATACTTGCTTCGAGTTGATGTCAGAGCATTTGCAAAACTCTGTCGAGTTGCAGTCGATGCATCTTTAAAATTGCGTCGAGTTCTAGTCGATGCATAATTTCTTTTATTAAGAATCTTATAATTTCATATTGTATTTTCTAAGGGTTTGATAGTGCATTATTTATAGTTATTGTTATATAGTATTTTAGTAGTAATTAATTAGTTTTTATATAATTTTAGTTTAATTTATATCTAATTTACTTTATTTTGTGTTTTCGGGTAATCTGGGGCTGCTAATAACAAATTCATGCCCACAACCGTGTTCAGGGGAAATTCCAGAACAAATCTGCAAAAATCCTCAATACACTCCCCAGGTCACGGGCGTGACCTGGGGGCATGACCATGGTAACAGTCGTGCTCCGCTTTCATCTCCTAGAAATCGTTGCCACGTCAGATTAAGATTACACGCCCCAGGTCATGGGCGTGACCGGGGGCGTGACCTTCAGGTCACGGGCGTGACTCGCCCGACAAGCAGTTTCCGCCGCCGAGCCGTTCCAGCTTACACTCCCTTGGTCACGGGCGGGACCAAGGGGCGTGACCTCTCCCGCAACTGCCAGATTAACTCCAGATCGCGTCGTTTCCCGCCGTTTCCTGACTCGGTCAAGACACGCCCTAGGTCACGGGCGTGAGCTAGGCCGTGACCCGTCGAGATGATCAATTTTTGCATTTTGTCTTCCCCAACGTTCCCGGGCTTTCATGACGCAGTTACGCAGCTTACACGCCCTTGGTCACGGGCGTGACTCACCAATTTTCTGCCTATAAAAGCCAGCTGATGGAGCCGACGACCCTCAACAAGAAGATGATAGCAAAGAGATGCTTACGGATGCTACCGACACGCTTGCGGACGACGACGCCTCTCCAACCAAAGACTTGTGTCGCCATCACCGCAACGATTTTAATGACGGAACATTAATTAATAATTATAATAATTTAATTATAATTATTAATTAATATTATCAAGATTTTTAAAATAAGAATATTTTAATTAATAATTATCCTTATAATTATTAATTAAAATTGGTCTCGCTTTATTTTATTTATTGGAATTTTTCATGTTTTGTTTATTGTTTTAATTTGGACAGCGATTAGCCGCTGTAATTGTAAAGCCTATATAAGGCTATGTTTTGGAGGATTTGAGAGACAAGGAATGAAATAAAAATTTGAAACCTAAATCTCTCTCTCTTGGATTTTCCCCCCTCTTTCTCTTTGGCTGCCCCTCTCTCTTTCCCTCTCTCTCCTAGATTCGGCCAAGGGAGGCCTCCCCCTCCTCTCCTCCATCTTCTAGCCACCGGCCACTCTCCCCTCTTGGAGATCTTCCCCTCTACTCTCCTCTAGCCTCCCCCTCTCTACCACGAAATTATCCCACCACCTTTCCTCTCTCCTAGCCTTGGACGGTTCTTCGTTCTCTATGGATTCCTCCACGGATCTAAGCGGTATTCGGCGGATCTTGGATACGGTGAAGCAAGACGGCGAATGGATTCCTCTCCAAACAACGCGCCTCCGGTGGATCCGAAAAAGAAACGATCGGGCGAGTGTGTTGCTTGAGGCCAATCCTATCTCAAGCGTGTAACGAACAAACCACTTGTGTGTTTTCTCTCTTGATTTTTCTTGTGGTGGAATACTGTGGCGTGATCTTCGAATCACTGATTTTTTCGTGGTTTTCTTCATATTGAAAGTTGCATTTTTTTCATCCGTTATTTTAATATTCGAAGGGGTTTGGCGAGCCCCGCTTTTTGTTGGGAGAGATCTACCATTATCCGAATCGATATTTTTCGGTGGATCTCTTTTGGTACAACACATAGCTTGATCGAATCGGGTGGGTCCTTTTCGCTTGATCGAACATTGGCTTATCACCCTTGGGAGATCTCAAGAGGATTAGCGGTCCTTCGTGTGGCAATCGTTTCTCTTTGCCTAGTCCGGTGCACTTGCACTGTGTAGCTTGCATTTGCATCATTTTTCTTGAGTCGCGCGTTCGTCGTAGATCTACCCGGTAACGAGTGTATTGGAGAGCGTAGGCCTACATCAATTTGGTATCAAAGCGAGGTTCGTGTCAATTTCTAAATTGATACATTCCTTGGGATTTTCGTAGAACGACGTCACTCACAATTTTCACACGATTTGGCACTCAAAAATTAAAAATAAAATTTCGTCGGTCTGCGAATAGCGGCCTAAAATTCTCATTTTTTTGCGAAATTCAAAAAAATTCTGGATATTCTACTTATTATTTTTGTCAGAAAATCAAAAAATATTTTCACTTACCTTAGTTATTAGGCGGGAATAAAATTATCTTTCGTAAAATTTTGACCTCATTTAAATTTCTGGTGTGCGAATAGCGGCCTTAAAATATTTATTTTCAGCGAAAATTAAAAAACAAAAAAATTTTTTGCAAATCTGCGTACTATTTTCTACTTGAAAAAAAATTTATATATATTTTAAATTCCCGAAAGTCAAATTCAAATTTTGAAATTCAAAAAAATTAAGTTCAAAATTCAAATTTTGAAATTCAAAATTCAGATTCAAAATTCAAATTCAAAATTTAAATTTTTGAAATTCAAAATTCAAAATCAAATTCAAAATTCAAAATTTTGAAATTCAAAATTCAAATTCAAAATTCAAATTTTAAAATTCAAAATTCAAATTCAAAATTCAAATTTTGAAATTCAAAATTCAAATTTTTGAAATTCAAAATTCAAATTCAAACTCAAATTTTTGAAAATTCAAAATTCAAATTCAAAATTTTCGGATTGGTCTGCATTTAGTAAAAACCTCGGAATTTTAAAACTTATCAAAAAAATATGAAAATTTTTCTGTAGCTTCCTGCTCTTATTTCCAACAACATTAAAACAGAAATTTTTTTGATTCGACCACGTTAGGTTAGCCTGAAAATTGGAGACATTATAATTTTGTCCGTGTCAGCACATGAACTTTCACTAGTAATGACTACTAGGCTGAATCCGGGGTATCCCCCGGCACTCTCCTGAATAACTGCACCACCGGCTAATTTAAAGGAGTTAGTTAAGGGTCGGAATGACGCTGTGAAGGTGATTAGGCTCAGCCGCGACCCGAACCACAGATTTCGAGCAAATTTTAAACACGGTGAGAAGTGGTGCAGGCTCGTGGTGGATAGTGTTTGCCATACCAATGTTATCACGGAGAATGCAGTTTCTAGGATGTTGATGACCACTGCGCCACATCCTTGCCCTTATCGTCTCGTATGTCCGGATGAGAGCACTATCTTAGTGTCCAGGCGATGTTTGGTGCCCCTCACCATCAAAGCCTATTCTGAGTGTGTTTTTGGTGTGATGTCCTTCCTATTAAGGACTTCCATGTGTTGTTAGGACGCGCTTGGCTTGCTAGCCATGATATTATATACGATGATCGTGATGACACCTTAGACTTCGTGTATCAAGGTCGGCTTATATCTCTTAGGTCCACTCCACCTACGAAGCCATCGGTCCCATCTAGGGACATTTGTAGGCCTGTTGAGTCGACACCCCTATGCTTAGCAACGAAAAGGGATGTTGACACCACTAGTCAAAATTAGCCTATAGACTGTATTAGCCACTCAGAAACAAACACTTTGTGCCTAACCGTTAAACCCGAGACTAGTCCAGTTAGTCATAGCCTGCCCATAGGCCATACTGTCCATGTTGATACTCCCACGATTGGCTTAGTGTCTGAGACTGAGGTTGCCCTGATTAGTCAACATTTACATGATCCCATTAGCTTTAGGGAGCCTCTGGTTGCTCATCCCGAGATCATTCTGAAGGTTGTTGAAAATTCTGAAATAGAGCCAAGTGATTCTGATGATGTTGGTGAGAAAGCCGAGGAGATGGGATGACCCTTATTAGCTCCTCACACTCTTGATAGTGGGATTAGGGCTAGTGAGTTTCCTGTGTCTTCTAGTGGGGAGGACAAGTGGTCCAATCCATTATCTGTTGGTAGTAGTTGTGTGGGCACATTCTCTGCACTAGTGGACCATATGCTAGTGATAGCTCCCCCGTTGAACCGTCACCCATTTATGGTTGCTTGGGTCCCCCCTACTTCGGTCCCGACCTTGAAGTATGGTATGGAACCCGTTACTATCGCGGGCCGAGATGAGTGGTTTCGTTGGGTTGTCCTTCATATGCTAGTTGACCATAAATTTTGGGATCATCCTAGGTTTAGTTCTCCTGATACCACGCCATCTGGGAGTGCTAGCATTTTTGAATCTAGTCTTGGGAACAAAGTTATGAACTTTTTAACATTCTTATCTCCCAAAGACCGCGTTGTTATAGTTCGTGCGACTACCCATTTTAGGATGAACTTGGATTTACAATTATATAATGAATTAGTGGGTGTTCCAAGAAGTCTTAACTCACCCAAACATGATGAATTGTTGCTAGCCGACCCATCTGGGTCCATTCACTTTGTAGTCACCGCACCACGTAGATCTGACTATGTATCACATTTGACTATTCAATTTTCGGCGTGTCCGCCTACGTTTTTTACCTCGACTATGACCGATTCTGAGTCCTTGCCCATTGTGTCTCTGGATGTGGTGTCACTTAATCATACCTATCTACCACACCCGTTTGCACACATTTACCCACCGCCTTTTGATGACCCTCATTTCCACACGTTAATGATGATAGAAAGGCCTCTTGAGTTGTGTCGCTCGCACATCCTTGCACATCCCGGAGTGATCAACTCTATGGTTTTTGATGAGCAGTTCTCCTTGGCATATCTACATGCCAAGCGAGAGTATTTAAAATATAAAATTATAGCTACAAAGTTGGAATCCTTTCAAATCATTTTTGATTATAAGGCTCCCGTGCCACCTGACTTAGTCCCCTTATCCTCCGCAGTCGGGTCAAGTCATGTAGCACATGGGTTCAGTCCTCATGTATCTAGGACGTTAGTGTTTCATTTTAAAATATGTCGCATTAGTGATTTGGGTTTAGTCCGGTCAGTCCCTGAGCGGATGCCGTCTGGCTCTGTTCATAAATTAATTCGTAGGTACGCCGACCCATCCATGATCATGAAGAACGTCGGATTTAATGCTTTTATTTCAGATTTTTATAAAGCACAGGATTTTGCCTCTCAAATTCTCGAATTACATAAACATGTGAAGGACACGCTTGAGACTCAATACCCGTCCTATCAAGTTCACGCTAACGTACATAGGAGGGCATCCCATTTGAAAGTTGGAAATTTGGTTATGGTGCATCTTGTCCCAGAATAGATGCCTTCTGGCGCCATAAAAAAGTTGGCTAATCGGCGAGCGGGCCCATTTCGAATATTAAAAAAACTAGGAGAAAATGCATTTCTTTTGGAGTTACCCACTGATTGGGGCATCTCCCCTATTTTCAATGTTTCGGATTTAACGTCGTATGTTTCTCCACCACTTGATTTATCGGTCTGCCCGTTTGGTTCCACTTCTTTGTCTGCTGGGTGTGGGGGTGAGGTTATGCCCGGACCGCTCTCTTCTTCGGTCCCCACTGGAGGTACATTGAATGTTGATGATGGAATTAATTCTCCTTATTTACCTAATGCGTTTCCAAGGTTCCCCCGAACCATTTATATTCCTGACAGGATCCTTAGAGATGAAGTGCTTTCCTCGCCCAGTGGTACCAGTCGCCGCTACTTGATTCGCTGGCGTGACCATCCAGCCTCTGATGACTCGTGGCTTCCAGAATTGAAGGTGACCCTTTTGGATGATACTCTTCTCCACCGCTACCGCCAACGCAACTCATCGGTGATGAGTACTTTTGAGCGGGGGAGGATTGATGGAGTCGACGACCCTCAACAAGAAGATGATAGCAAAGAGATGCTTATGAATGCTACCGGCACGCTTGCTGACGACGACGACTCTCCAACCAAAGACTTGCGCCGCCATCACCGCGGCGATTTTAATGACGGACGCCATCGCCGCTACAACCTCCGTCCGCGACACAAGAACATTAATTAATAATTATAATAATTTAAATATAATTATTAATTAATATTATCAAGCTTTTTAAAATAAGAATATTTTAATTAATAATTATCCTTATAATTATTAATTAAAATTGGTCTCGCTTAATTTTATTTATTGGAACTTTTCATGTTTTGTTTATTGTTTTAATTTGGACTGCGATTAGCCGCTGTGATTGTAAAGCCTATATAAGGCTATGTTTTGGAGGATTTGAGAGACAAGGAATGAAATAAAAATTTGAAACATAAATCTCTCTCTCTTGGATTTTCCCCCCTCTTTCTCTTTGGCTGCCCCTCTCTCTTTCCCTCTCTCCTAGATTCGGCCAACGGAGGACGCCTGATAAGTAATAAAATATATGTATTTTTAGTATAATTATTAGTATAATTTTAATTAATATTATGAATTTTCTATGTAAATTAATGAATAAATTGCTTCTTTATTATTTCTGGTTTCTAACTTAGTTTTATTTTTGTTTTTGCATTTTTTTGCAAAATTTTCCCAGGTCACGCCCGTGACCAAGGGCGTGTAATTTTAAAGATCAAATATCAACAGGACGGCTCGATTCAGATCAAATCCCGACAAATCGCTCAAGTCACGCCCTCGGTCACGCCCGTGACCAAGGGCGTGTAAATTTAAAGCTCTGCGCCCGACGAATTTCTCTCCAGCTCACTCCAGTTGACCAAGTCACGCCCGTGACTCTACAAGTCATGCCCGTGTTCCAGCAGACTCACGCCCGTGAGCCGCCAGCGCGTCACGTCTCGAAGCCGCGCCCATGCTGCCGACATCAGCCACCCATAGTCACGCCCGTGACTCACAAAGTCACGCCCGTGACATACCAAGTCACGCCCGTGTGCAGCCATGTTTGACGGCCAGACCTTCCAGAAGGCGGCGAATACAGCTGAGCAAATGTCACGCCCTAAGTCATGGTCGTGACATTCAAGTCACGCCCGTGACCTAGGGCGTGTAAAACTCAAATTTTCCCTATAAATAGAGGGGCTCGGCTGAAGTATTTTTCATCCAAATTTTGAGTAGTTATGGTTGTATTGTGAGTTCTTTTGAGTGATTATGAGCTTCTCTTTTGCAATTCAGTTTAAGTTTGTTTTTAGTTTTTTTCGTCTTCCTAGTCTAGTTGTAATGCTGATTTCAGAAATAAAATGATGTTTTTCTCATTTTGATCATCTTCCTTTTTATTAATGTTAGCGTGTGTGCGTGTATGAGTTTAGCTTTATTGCTTTCATAATTTAGTTTTATTGCTTTTATAGTTAGGTTTATTGCTTTCATAATCTAGGTTTACTGTTTTCATAGCTTAGATTTACAAGCTTTCATAAAATAGTTTTATCGTTTTCTTTTTCGCTTTATTTTATCGCTTTCATTTTAAACGCTTTCTTTTCAGTTTTTTTTAGAGTGTGTGCGTGTATGAGATTATATTTTTCTTTTTTGTAACTTAGTTTTATTTCAGTCTTCATATAACTGCTATATACCACCCCCATCTTGAATAAGAGGCTAATTAACTTTAGCATTTATTTAAGTCGGTTGGGACGGATATTATTTATGCACCTTTATAAGTCTTTTCATTTCTATACCACCCCCTTCTTGAATAAGAGGCTAAGAACTTTTTAGGGCTTGTTTAAGGTGGTTGGGACGGATATTATTTCTGCACCTTTATAAGTCTTTTCATTTCTATACCACCCCCTTCTTGAATAAGAGGCTAAGAACTTTTTAGCGCTTGTTTAAGGTGGTTGGGACGGATACTATTACTGTTTTTATATAAGTCTTTTTATTTCCTTTTTATCCGCTTATATCCGCTTTAATCATTAAACATGTATTTTTCAACCGATAATGCCGTCTCCATTCCTATGAGTGGCTAATTTCCTTTAGCACACGACGTCGAAGAGCATTGGGACACAAAAATAGTTTTTCTATAAAATTAAAACATCTCTTTCTAAAATAATTAACGCTTAAGGTTTACCCGAGAATCACGTTGAGTGGAGCCACATAATCGATGTGTGGTTTTCATTTCCGTTTTCGTACCTAGTTAGCTGAGAGGCTCGTGCGTACGGATTGATCGCTCACGGGTAAAAAGAAGTGCGCTCTACCCTCGAGAGAGGACGAGGTAATTCTCCCGAATTGGAAATAAAAACCCAATAGCGGGGTTCACAACATAAAGCGAGTATTAAGAACATTCGATTGTAGAACGAGAGTTCGGTCGAATATTCATAATCTCAGGTGGGCGTACCCTCGAGAGAGGAGCGTTCATAATTATGGAACCTCCATGGTCAAGTCATCTTAATATTTTGAAAAGTCATCACTTTTAATTCTACGAAAAAATCTATTTTCGTCTCAAGGTAATTCGACGTCGCGCGCTATCTTTCTCATCGCTTAGAACTCTAGTTAATCGCTTATTATCATCTTTCGCTTTTTATCTCTTAGAACTCTTATTAAACCAACTAAAAATATTATTCAGATAAAATAATAGTTCGTTCCTCGAAGTAGCATAATCAACACGACCCGCGGAAATATACGATCCCGATATTTTCTAAAAAAAAATTATCCTGTATTACTTGCGATAAGGTATACTTGCCTTTATCAAATGATTAATTTGGACTAAAAATTCAAACACAGCTTTCCAAACTCAATTAGTGCAAAACTCTCCTCTTCTACTTTTCAATTCAATAGAATTCGGCGTTGTAGCCGAGGCGTGATTGTCAATATTCCGAAAGAAGAAAAAGATCGTTACTTCTATCCTTCGATAGGATAACGGTTAATTTCTCAAAGTAGGAGTACTTGCAAGACTCTTCGAAAATATCCGTCAATTCTAAACTCTTAATATAAAGGTTATCTTTTATTTATAAAACAAAAAGAAGAAGTCCAACCTAAATCATCAAGTTTTTGGCGCCGTTGCTAGGGACCTTTGTGTTGTTATTTGAAAGTAGGAACTGTTATTAATTTTATTCCTTATCTATATATTTTTACTAAAAAAAACAACAAAATACAAAAAAGTAATATAAAAAATATATATAAAAAACTTATATTTAAAAAATTAATTAATAATAAGAAACAAAAAAATTCCCAAAAAAAAAAATTTGTTTTTAGTATATGACCCGAGGAAGCTCATCGGACGATTCGACTATTCCTTTTGACCCCGAAATCGAGTGCACTCTTCGTGAGCGTATCCGATCTCGTGATCAAAACTTACTCGAAACCCCCGAAGTGTCAATCGGAGATACTGCAAATATGGGCGATCCAATTCCAAATGCGGCCCCGGCCCGGACCATGGCATATTATGCCCGACCGAATTTGGACGATACAGGATCATGTATTACTCGCCCAACAGTTAATAATAATAATTTCGAAATAAAATCCAGCATAATTCAAATGGTACAACAGTCGATTCAATTCGACGGTTTGCCAGATGAGGACCCAAATCAGCACCTTTCAAACTTTTTAGAAATATGCGACACCTTTAAAATTAATGGCGTCACTGATGACGCCATTCGTTTACGCTTATTTCCATTTTCGCTACGGTCAAAGGCCAAATCGTGGTTGACTTCTCTTCCGAGAGGGTCCATAACCACGTGGGCCCAATTGACGGAATTTTTCTTAACTAAGTACTTTCCTCCGTCAAAAACCACAAAACTACGCACGGATATCACATCCTTTGTGCAATTCGATTCCGAGTCTCTTTATGAGACTTGGGAGCGGGTTTAAAGAATATTTGCGTAGGTGTCCTCATCACGCGCTACCAACTTGGCTACAGGTCCAGACGTTTTATAATGGTTTAAATTTTTCTACGCGGCAGATGATTGATGCAGCCTCCGGGGGAACGTTAAACAACAAAACCCCGGAGACCGCTCAAGCTCTGATCGACGAAATGGCCATGAACGCGTACCAATGGAACGTGCCAAGGTCGCGTCCTAATAAACCGGCTGGTCTTTTTGAAGTGGACGCCACTACTTTCTTAGCCTCACAGGTAGAGCGGCTAAGTAAGCAGGTGGCGGAGATGACTGTTTCCTCCTCCACTCCCGCTTGGAATAATAATAATAATAATAATAATAACGTAATCGAAGAATCGGTGGATTACCTCGGTAATCCGGTTAGGCCCCCCTTCAACCCTAATAACAACCCGTATGGTAATAATTATAATCCGGGTTGGAGTACCCACCCTAATTTCTCCTGGAGCAATCCTAACAATGCTCAGAGGCCCCCAAATATGAATCCCCAAGGATTTCCGCAGGGATTCCAGCCTCCTCCAAAACCTTCGCCGCTCGAAGATGTTTTGTGTAAATACATCGCGTCCAACCATTCAAATATCCGGAATCTTACCGGATCGATTAAAAACTTGGAAAACCAGGTTGGACAACTTGCAAAGATGGTCTCCGAGCGGCCATACGGAGCTCTACCAGGGAATACGGAGCCGAACCCCAGGGAAAATGCCAACGCTATAACCCTTCAAAGCGGCAAGGAGGTCGTCTCCCCATTGCGGGTTGAGCCTAAGGTATGCATTTCGCCTCCGACCCCTCCACCCTCTTCCTCGATTCTAATTGCTCCGTATTCTCCGGTTGCGCCGAATGTTTCGAGTCCTCGATTTCCTTCCCCGTCTAAAATTAATAAAGAGAAGGAGGACGAAAATTATCAAAAAATTTTGCGTATTTTAAAACAAATTCAAATAAACGTCCCCTTCTGCGAGGCACTCTCCCAAATGCCGAAATACGTGAAATATCTTAAGGAGTTGCTTTCTAATAAAAAGAGACTCGAGGATGTTTCACGTGTTTCCCTTAATGCGGAATGTTCGGCTGTTCTCCTTAACAAATTGCTGCCAAAACTGAACGACCCGGGAAGGTTCTCCATCCCGTGTCTCTTTGGCAATATGATAATAAAGTACGCTCTTGCGGACTTAGGCGCCAGCATCAATTTGATGCCTTTTTCTCTTTTCAAAAAACTCAATTTAGGCATCCCGAGTCCGACAAAAATGAGCATCCAACTCGCGGATCGCTCGGTAAAGTACCCAATCGGGGTAGCGGAGGATGTTCTGGTCAAGGTCGACAAGTTTATCTTCCCAGTAGACTTTGTCATCCTGGACATAGAGGAGGACGTCGAGGTACCCATCATCCTCGGTCGCCCCTTTCTCGTAACCTCCCGCGCGTTAATCGATGTCAGTAACGGTCGCCTCCTCCTTCGAGTTGGAGACGACGAAATTACTTTACATATCAACCCCTCCATGCGGAACTCACTATCGAATGATGATTCCTGTTTCAATTTGGAATCCGCGTTTGTGGACGAGTGTTCTTCTCTTTCGGAATTGCTATCTTTAAGGATAGACGATTCGGATCTGGCGAATCAACCTCCTTTAGACGAATTACCGCCAAATTCGCCTTTCGAGCCTTTTGATTCGAAAGATTTAAAAATCTCCACTTCCTATGAAGAACCTCCGGTCTTGGAGCTTAAGCAACTCCCCGACCATTTAAAATATGCTTTTCTAGCCGCGAACTTAAAACTTCCGGTTATAATATCGTCTACTTTAACCGATTCGGAAACATCCGAATTGGTTGAAGTTTTATCTAAACATCGTCGTGCAATTGCATGGCAAATTTCCGATATCAGGGGAATTAACCCCTCATTCTGCTCCCACAAAATTTTTCTCGAAGAAAACACCCGCAAAACAATTCAGCCTCAACGGCGACTTAACCCGAACATGCGGGAAGTCGTTAAGACTGAAATTATTAAACTCCTCGACGCGGGGATTATCTATCCTATTTCCGACAGTACGTGGGTAAGCCCCGTACAAGTCGTCCCAAAAAAGGGCAGTATAACGGTCGTGGCAAACACGAATAATGAATTAATCCCAACTCGCACTGTTACGGGTTGGAGGGTGTGCATCGACTACAGAAAACTAAATGATGCCACCAGAAAAGACCACTTTCCGTTACCGTTTATTGATCAAATCTTAGAACGTCTCTCCGGTCATCCTTTTTATTGCTTCCTTGATGGTCTCTCGGGATTTTTCCAAATCCCTATTTCACCTGAGGACCAAGAAAAAACGACTTTTACTTGCCCTTTCGGCACCTTCGCATATCGAAGGATGCCGTTTGGCCTCTATAACGCGCCAACTACATTCCAAAGATGTATACTGGCAATATTTGGCGAGCTAGTAGAAGACATAATGGAAGTCTTCATGGATGACTTCTCGGTCTTTGGAGACACTTTTAAAAATTGTCTAAAAAATTTAGATAGAGTCCTCCAACGGTGCGAGGACACGAACTTAGTCTTGAACTGGGAGAAATGCAACTTCATGGTCCGAGAGGGTTTAGTCCTCGGCCATAAAATTTCTTCCAAGGGGATGGAGGTCGATAGGGCCAAAGTCGCTATAATTGAACAACTTCCTGTTCCTTCGAACGTCAAATCAATTAGAAGTTTTCTTGTCCACGCAGGTATTTATCGGCGGTTTATTAAAGATTTTTCAAAAATAACCAAACCGCTAACTCACCTCCTGGAAAAGGATTCCCCATTCATTTTTGACACGGCCTGCATAGAGGCATTTGATTTTATAAAAAAACAACTTATCAATTCTCCAATTCTGGTGGCGCCAGATTGGTCCCTTCCGTTCGAGATTATGTGCGACGCGAGCGATATCGCGGTAGGAGCTGTCTTAGGCCAACGCGTAAATAAATATTTTCATCCAATATATTACGCTTCTCGCACACTCAATGCCGCACAGGCTAACTATACAACGACGGAAAAGGAACTTCTTGCCGTCATCATTGCCTTTAATAAATTCAGGCCTTACGTAACACTTTCACACGTGATCGTTTTCACTGATCACTCTGCCCTAAAATATCTTTTGGCCAAAGTTGATGCCAAGCCTCGCTTACTTCGATGGATCCTCCTTTTACAGGAATTTGACTTAGAGATCCGGGATAAGAAGGGGGCTGAAAATTTAGCAGCCGACCACCTCTCACGTTTAGAACACCCCGTCGCAGAAGCGCTCGTCAAACCAGAAATAGACGATCGATTTCCTGAGGAGCGCCTTTTAATCATAAATAATACAAAAACTTCTTCTACCCCTTGGTTCGCAGATTACGCGAACTATTTAGTCGCGCGGGTCCTTCCAAAAGATTTTTCGGCTCAGCAGAAGAAGAAATTCTTCTCTGACTTGAAAAACTACTTTTGGGAGGACCCCTTTCTCTTTCGCATCTGCACAGACCAAGTGATACGAAGATGTGTTTCAAGCAAGGAGGGTGCGCAAATATTGCGACACTGCCATGAGGGGCCGGCTGGAGGGCATTATCAAGCCAACCAGACCGCGTGGAAAGCGTTAGAGTCAGGCTTTTATTGGCCCACTCTCTTTAAGGATGCTCACACTTTTGTGAGTATATGCGATAGCTGCCAGCGGTCGGGTAACATCTCTCATCGTGACGAGATGCCCCAAAACTTTTATTTAGAATGCGAAATCTTCGATTTCTGGGGCATAGACTTTGTAGGCCCCCTACCTCCTTCTTTTAATAATCGCTATATTTTAGTGGCGGTCGACTACGTATCTAGGTGGGCGGAAGCGCAAGCTCTGCCCACCAATGATGCGCGAGTCGTCGTCCATTTTCTAAAAAAATTATTTTCTCGCTTCGGCACGCCCCGTGCAATAGTTAGTGATAGGGGCACGCACTTCAGCAACGCCCAGTTTTCAAAAAATTTATCTAAGTACGTCGTCACGCATAAGCTCGCCACCGCCTATCACCCCCAAACGAGCGGCCAAGTAGAGGTAGTAAATCGTGAGATAAAACGCATTCTGGAAAAAATCGTCTCTTTAAATAGCAAGGATTGGTCCTCAAAACTCGACGACGCGTTGTGGGCGTATCGTACGGCACACAAGACCGCTATCGGTTGTACGCCCTATCGATTAGTCTACGGCAAAGCGTGCCATTTACCGGTAGAGTTAGAACACCGCGCTTTTTGGGCCTTAAAATTTTTAAATCTCGATTCGAACTTAGCCTCCGAGAATAGGAAATTCCAACTAAATGAACTCGATGAATGGCGTGCAAACGCTCATGAGAGTAATAAATTTTATAAGGAGCGTTCAAAGTTCTACCACGATCGAAAAATTAAATTTCCAAAAACTTTCGCGCCGGGCGATCTTGTCCTTCTTTATAATTCACGTCTTCGTCTTTTTTCGGGTAACCTCAAATCTCGCTGGTCTGGCCCCTTTGCAGTCAAAGAGGTTTGGCCGTATGGGACCGTTCTTATCTCTCACCCCGAAAAAGGCGATTTTAAAGTCAATGGCCACCGTTTAAAACTATATCTTGCGGGCGATCCGGTGGACGGACATACGGAATCTTTAACCCTCCCCAATTTATAATCTCACCACGCCAAATGCGTCAAGCTACGCGACGGTAAACAAAGCGCTCGTGGGAGGCACCCCATATTTATCTAATATTTTTATTATGCTTTTTATCTCTTTTTGCAGGGTTTCTTACGACCCCGCCAGCTTTAATTCAGGGAAGCCTTTTTTCTTCCTCTTTCCTTTTGTATATATTGCAATGTTATTTTACCTCCTTCATACTTACATTACAACATTGGGGACAATGTTGGGTTTTAAGTATGGGGGTGTATTTACCGTTTTCATTTAAAAAAAAGGCTTCTTTTTACAAAAAATTAAAAAAATTACACTGTCATAATACAAAAAAAAAATATTACAAAAAAATATATATGTTTTTTTTAACTTTGTCATAATATTAAAAAAAAAACCCAAAAAAATTCCAAAAACCCCAAACCCCCCAAAAAAAACGTTCCAAAATAATATACCCTACTTTACTTTTATTCTTAAAAGCATTTAGTTTCGAGAGTATATGTTTGTGGATTTTCATAATCGCTAGTTTTACTATTTGTTTGTTTATCTAAGATCGATAGATTTAAACGTTCGGGGTTAAGTTTTAAAGAATATCTTGTGTTTTTAATTTAAATAGAGGCTTTGTTATCAAGCACTACTTCTACTAGCTAAAATAGAGACATGTGTATTATGTTGGCAAAACAACTTTAGACTGCAATTATCCCTACTTTATGTCTTCAGGAATCTAGGAATATTCAACTTACTAAGGTTGCGCTCAAAACTTTTTTTTATTATTCTAGAATTTCTCATGAAAACCCCTTGTATACACCAATTTAGCATGGCAAAAACAAAAGATGAAAACAAAAAGATCTTATGTCAATGGGAATACAAAAATTCCGTAAACATAGGCACCCATTATTTGTTAAAAGAGATCCTATGTCAATTGGAATTGAAAATTCCGTAAACATAGGCATTGGGTTAATTAAAAAGATCAATTTTCCCTCGTACACCAACGATGGGAGTCAAAGGAAACTATTTAAGAGGGGTGAAAAAATAAAATTCTTCACCCCTAATTCAAGTACTCTTCAATTTGTCATGACTTTGTACCCGCTTTTCCCTTAACCACATTATTGTTTCTAGTTTTAATTCAAAAAATCATTTGAGAGCATAATTAGTAACTTATATTTTTCCTTCATGTTTCTTTAAACAAAGGTAATTATAATTTCGATCTAATCTCGTTTACTAATGATTGCAATTTTGTTTGCTATTTGGTTAATTAAGAAGTCTTTTGGCTAGGACATTTCTTTCTACTTAAATCATTTGCATAATTTAGGACTTAACTCTTATTACTCCGAATTTTTATTTTTCAGTCTCTTATGATTAAAATAAAACGATAGCCAAAAATTAGAACTTATGTTAATCCCGTATAGATCTCTCTTACTTTTGCTCTGGAATAGCAAAAGCTTAAGTATTGGGGTATTTGATAAGTAATAAAATAAATGTATTTTTAGTATAATTATTAGTATAATTTTAATTAATATTGTGAATTTTCTATGTAAATTAATGAATAAATTGCTTCTTTATTATTTCTGGTTTCTAACTTAGTTTTATTTTTGTTTTTTCATTTTTTTTGCAAAATTTTCCCAGGTCACGCCCTCGGTAACGCCCGTGACCAAGGGCGTGTAATTTTAAAGATCAAATATCAACGGGACGGCTCGATTCAGATCAAATCCCGACAAATTGCTCAAGTCACGCCCTCGGTCACGCCCGTGACCAAGGGCGTGTAAATTTAAAGCTCTGCGCCCGGCAAATTTCTCTCCAGCTCACTCCAGTTGACCAAGTCACGCTCGTGACTCTACAAGTCACGCCCGTGTTCCAGCAGAGTCACGCCCGTGAGCCGCCAGCGCGTCACGTCTCGAAGCCGCGCCCATGCTGCCGACATCAGCCACCCATAGTCACGCCCGTTACTCACAAAGTCACGCCCGTAACATACTAAGTCACGCCCGTGTGCAGCCATGTTTGACGGCCAGACCTTCCAGAAGGCGGTGAATACAGCTGAGCAAATGTCACGCCCTAAGTCACGGCCGTGACATTCAAGTCACGCCCGTGACCTAGGGCGTGTAAAACTCAAATTTTCCCTATAAATAGAGGGGCTCGGCTGAAGTATTTTTCATCCAAATTTTGAGTAGTTCTTGTTGTATTGTGAGTCCTTTTGAGTGATTGTGAGCTTCTCTTATGCAATTCAGTTTAAGTTCGTTTTTAGTTTTTTTAGTCTTCCTAGTCTAGTTGTAATGCTGATTTCAGAAATAAAATGATGTTTTTCTCATTTGGATCATCTTCCTTTTTATTAATGTTAGCGTGTGTGCGTGTATGAGTTTAGCTTTATTGCTTTCATAATTTAGCTTTATTGCTTTTATAGTTAGGTTTATTGCTTTCATAATCTAGGTTTACTGTTTTCATAGCTTAGATTTACAAGCTTTCATAAAATAGTTTTATCGTTTTCTTTTTCGCTTTATTTTATCGCTTTCATTTTAAACGCTTTCTTTTCAGTTTTTTTAGAGTGTGTGCGTGTATGAGATTATATTTTTCTTTTTTGTAACTTAGTTTTATTTCAGTCTTCATATAACTGCTATATATCACCCCCATCTTGAATAAGAGGCTAATTAACTTTAGCATTTATTTAAGTCGGTTGGGACGGATATTATTTATGCACCTTTATAAGTCTTTTCATTTCTATACCACCCACTTCTTGAATAATAGGCTAAGAACTTTTTAGCGCTTGTTTAAGGTGGTTGGGACGGATATTATTTCTGCACCTTTATAAGTCTTTTCATTTCTATACCACCCCCTTCTTGAATAAGAGGCTAAGAACTTTTTAGCGCTTGTTTAAGGTGGTTGGGACGGATACTATTACTGTTTTTATATAAGTCTTTTTATTTCCTTTTTATCCGCTTATATCCGCTTTAATCATTAAACATGTATTTTTCAACCGATAATGCCGTCTCCATTCCGATGAGTGGCTAATTTCCTTTAGCAAACGACGTCGAAGAGCATTGGGACACAAAAATAGTTTTTCTATAAAATTAAAACATCTCTTTCTAAAATAATTAACGCTTAAGGTTTACCCGAGAATCACGTTGAGTGGAGCCACATAATCGATGTGTGGTTTTCATTTCCGTTTTCATACCTAGTTAGCCGAGAGGCTCGTGCGTACGGATTGATCGCTCACGGGTAAAGAGAAGTGCGCTCTACCCTCGAGAGAGGACGAGGTAATTCTCCCGAATTGGAAATAAAAACCCAATAGCGGGGTTCACAACATAAAGCGAGTATTAAGAACATTCGATTGTAGAACGATAGTTCGGTCGAATATTCATAATCTCAGGTGGGCGTACCCTCGAGAGAGGAGCGTTCATAATTATGGAACCTCCACAGTCAAGTCATCTTAATATTTTGAAAAGTCATCACTTTTAATTCTACGAAAAAATCTATTTTCGTCTCAAGGTAATTCGACGTTGCGCGCTATCTTTCTCATCGCTTAGAACTCTAGTTAATCGCTTATTATCATCTTTCGCTTTTTATCACTTAGAACTCTTGTTAAACCAACTAAAAATATTATTCAGATAAAATAATAGTTCGTTCCTCGAAGTAGCATAATCAACACGACCCGCGGAAATATACGATCCAGATATTTTCTAAAAAAAAATATCCTGTATTACTTGCGATAAGGTATACTTGCCTTTATCAAATGATTAATTTGGACTAAAAATTCAAACACAGCTTTCCAAACTCAATTAGTGCAAAACTCTCCTCTTCTACTTTTCAATTCAATAGAATTCGGCGTTGTAGCCGAGGCGTGATTGTCAATATTCCGAAAGAAGAATAAGATCGTTACTTCTATCCTTCTATAGGATAACGGTTAATTTCTCAAAGTAGGAGTACTTGCAAGACTCTTCGAAAATATCCGTCAATTCTAAACTCTTAATATAAAGGTTATCTTTTATTTATAAAACAAAAAGAAGAAGTCCAACCTAAATCATCAACGCCCCCTCCTCTCCTCCATCGTCTAGCCACCGGCCACTCTCCCCTCTTGGAGATCTTCCCCTCTCCTCTCCTCTAGCCGCCCCCTCTCTACCACGAAATTATCCCACCACCTTTCCTCTCTCCTAGCCTTGGACGGTTCTTCGTTCTCTATGGATTCCTCCACGGGATCTAAGCGGTATTCGGCGGATCTTGGATACGGTGAAGCAAGACGGCGAACGGATTCCTCTCCAAACAACGCGCCTCCGGTGTATCCGAAAAAGAAATGGTCTGGCGAGTGTGTTGCTTGAGGCCAATCCTATCTCAAGCGGGTAACGAACAAACCACCTGTGTGTTTTCTCTCTTGATTTTTCTTGTGGTGGAATACTGTGGCGTGATCTTCGAATCACTGATTTTTTCGTGGTTTTCTTCATATTGAAAGTTGCATTTTTTTCATCTGTTATTTTAATATTCGAAGGGGTTTGGTGAGCCCCGCTTTTTGTTGGGAGAGATCTACCATTTTCCGAATCGATATTTTTCGGTGGATCTCTTTTGGTACAACACATAGCTTGATCGGATCGGGTGGGTCCTTTTCGCTTGATCGAACATTGGCTTATCACCCTTCGGAGATCTCTAGAGGATTAGCTGTCCTTCGTGTGGCAATCTTTTCTCTTTGCCTAGTCTGGTGCACTTGCACTGTGTGGCTTGCATTTGCATCATTTTTCTTGAGTCGCGCGTTCGTCGTAGATCTACCCAGTAACGAGTGTATTGGAGAGCGTAGGCCTACATCACCAGCTACTGCCAAAGTGATGAAAAGGGAGTCCATGCTTAGTTTGGATCATTTGTAGTATAGTTTTTCTGCATTTTTCTTAGTGTAACTTTATTTTATGTCTTGTCTTTTTAATTCCTAGCTTAGATTTACTTTACTTGCAATTGTACTTTTCTTAACAAAATGTCTTTCTTCTCAATTATGTTTAGCTAATTTTCATAGCATTTGATCGGATGAATTCCTAAGCTTTTATATTTCGTAATCTCTTATTCATAGTTTAGTTTTGGAAAACTATGATTTACCGTTGATTTGCAATTATTGGTTTCATATTTCTAGGGTATGATAATCAAGTTTGATCCGTATTTTAGTGTATCGAGAGATCCGTAAATACGGGTAGATCGCTCATCGGTAAAAAGAGTTGTATGCATTCCTTGAGAGAGGGTGATGCAAATCTTCCGGATTGGAGTCAAATCCAATAGTGGGGCTCACCGCATAAAGCAAGCTTAGGGGTTTTGACTGGCAGAGGGGTCTTAATCGATCAACCTAAGGTTAGGTGGTAGTTCTCTCGAGAGAGGCTCTATCATATTTTGGGAACCTCTACGGTCGAGTTTGTCCAAATCAATTTATGATGTTTACGAAATATTTTACTTAAGAAGAATTATCGATCAAATGTTTCATTTCTTTTATTATTTCTTGTATAAACCTTTTAACTATTTTTCGGATAAAATAATTATAATTTACGTGAGCAGAAGTACTTACCAACCCCGTGGAATACGACACTTGATATTTATTTCTAAATATCCTATGCTATGAACGATAGGTGCTCTTGCCTATAGTTCGTAGAATTTCGAGAAAATTATTTATATCCTAAATTTTAGCTATCAAGTTTTTGGCGCCGTTGCCGGGGAATTTTTGTTGATATTTTGAAAGCATAAATTCTATTACTTTTATCATTCTTTTTCTCCGCCCCCATTTCTCTTTTTTGTTTTTTTTAATTCCTTTCTATTAGGTGACGGTTGTTTAATTTTCTCTTTTCAAAAAAAAATGGTATTATCGCAATTGGCCGCAAAAGTTGTTGAGCTTCAACATAAGGTAAACCTTTTGGAAGCCGAACGACAGCGCCAACTTATTTGTAAATTTTGTGGTGCAAATCATTCTAGTGAGGAGTGTTATTCTTATTTTTATTCTCAAAATATTTTTGATCAAACTAATTTTTCCCAAGATTATAATTCTTATGAAATTCCTTCTTGCTCCGATAATAATTATTCGTGGTGGCAAGATCACCCAGATAGTTTACGGTGCAATGAAGAAATTTCTTTTGATCAAAATTTATCTTCCTCCACATTTTACCCACAAAATTATTTTTCTTCTCTTGGTGATTCTCCAAATATTCCTATTCAAAATTTGAATAGTTTTTCCCAAGAAGAAAATAATATTTTATACCAAGAATTTATTAATGTAATGGGTGTACCGAGCGAAATAGAAGAAGATGTTTCATCTTCTACTTCGCTCGACTCTATTCCGCTTTCTCATGAATTTTTAAACCCACCACATAAATATTTTGGAATCAAAATTCATGAAAATTTTGTCCCCCATAAATTTACTCCCCATGGTAATAATTTTTCTGATCATAATTTTATTTTTGAATAAACAACTAGAGCTTAATCATGAATTTTCACAAGAAACTCCTCCTTGTGAAAAATTTTCTCACTCGCTAAATTTTGATTCTTTTGATTTTAACGATTTTCATGTAGAGGATGAGCCGTTGCAACCAAAGGTCTTCACCGATCCATTTGCCGCTCATCTCCAACAATCCAAATTACCTAAGGTATGTATAGGTAATTTGGATTCACAATTTCGAGCTAATGGACAATGAAAGAATCAAGAGTTTAGTGGAGGAGTCGCAGGGCGACCGACTTCGGCATGCTCACCTGAGCGTGAATTAAGGGAGTTGACTGTGAATTTTCAATTTTATTTTCCTTTTTCCTAACAATAACCTTCTAGCGTAAAGACGGGAAAAAGAAAGCGCTCTAGGGAGGCACCCCTTGCTTATCTTTTTTGTGAATTTTCTTTTCTTTATCTACCTTTTCTTTTCAAGTTTTTCCTTCTTCATCCTTGTCTATAAACATTGGGGACAATGTTTATTTTTAAATATGGGGGGGTGTTCTCTAATGTTTGTTTTTATTCAGAAAATTTAGAAAAACACTTTTAATAAAAAAAAATTCAAAAATATTTAAAAAATCATAAAAAATCTTCTTTTGTCTTCTTTTTCAATTTGGTTTTTAAAATTTGGAAATTACAAAAAATTAAAAAAATTAAAAATTTAATTTCTTGCGAAAGGGCCGTGTTGGGCTTTCATCCCAAAAAACAGCCTAGTACCTTGCGAGCCCGTCATTGGGTAGCCTTTCGGAAGTCCAAGAATATTAAAAAAACATTTTGTTTTAATATATAAAAAAAATTCAAAAATCTAATAAAATAAATTTTGTAATATTAAATTTCTCCAAACTTCATTTATGCAAAATTAATTTTAATTATGAGTTGTTTTTAAGGCATTTTTAAAGAGTTTTCTTTCTATGAATTTTTAAATCTTATATTTCTCTTCAAAATATGTTAGATTTAATTTTTAGATGAATTTGATTTAATGAGTTTTTCATTATCTTGATTTGTTTAGAATATTTCTTAGTTTTATTTTCTCTTCTTAAAATATCATAATTCAATTTTGTAGTAATTGTGTTAAATATCTTTAGATTTTACTTATATTAACTTGAGCTCATAGTTTCTTATAGATTGCTCAATTTGTTTTCTATGCTCTTAAAATGTATCTTCGGAATTTGTTTAGCCTTTAGACCCTAGCCCTTCCCCTACCTTTTTGTTTAACCCCATTGTTTGGCATAAATTTTTTTTTTGTAAAGATCATATGTAATGGAATGAGAGGATAAAATTCATCATTCCTAAACATATGCACCCAAATTAGTAAAAGATTATATGGCATGGAGATGAGAGGATAAAATTCATCACTCCTAAACATATACATTTGGGATATAAAAAGAAGAAGAGATTTAAAAAAAGATGGAAATGAGAGGATAAAATTCATCATTTCCTATATACAAAGTAACTTCTTCAATGTCAATTTTACCCCATTTAGCCAAGTTCATTTGCTTATCCAAGATATTTTTGAGGGAGCATAGTTAATATTTTGTAGTTTTCTAAAAAGTTTCTAATGATGTTTAAAGTTTCTATAATTTTAATCTTGGATATTTTACTTAATTCAATGCAATTTTGTTTATGAAGATTTAGTTAGAGAATTTTAAAACTAAAATTTATTCTACTCATTTCAATTTTTGAATTATTAATTATTTCTTATAAATCTGAATTTTAACTTCTTAACTTATTTTGATATGAGTTTTATAAGATTTGAAGTACATAATTAGAAGTAAATCTTTTTGGAAATGTCCTATAAATTCTTCTCAAACTTATAAATTAGTTTTGCTCTGGAATAACAAAAGCTTAAGTATGGGGGTATTTGATAGTGCATTATTTATAGTTATTTTTATATAGTATTTTAGTAGTAATTAATTAGTTTTTATATAATTTTAGTTTAATTTATATTTAATTTACTTTATTTTGTGTTTTCAGGTAACCTGGGGCTGCTAATAACAAATTCAAGCCCACAGCCGTGTTCAGAGGAAATTCCAGAACAAATCTGCAAAAATCCTCAGTACACGCCCCAGGCCACGGGCATGACCTGGGGGCGTGACCATGGTCACGGCCGTGCTCCGCTTTCAGCTCCCAGAAATCGCTGCCACGTCGGATTAAGATTACAAGCCCCAGGTCACGGGCGTGAACGGTGGCGTGACCTTCAGGTCACGGGCGTGACTCGTGCAACAGGCTTAGTTTGGATCGTTTCTAGTATAGTTTTCTGCATTTTTCTTAGTGTAACCTATTTTATGTCTTGTCTTTTTAATTCCTAGGTTAGATTTACTTTACTTGCAATTGTACTTTTCTTAACATAGAAATAAAAATGTCTTTCTTCTTAATTATGTTCAGCTAATTTTCATAGCTTTTGATCGGATGAATTCCTAAGCTTTTATATTTCGTAATCTCTTATTCATAGTTTAGTTTTGGAAAACTATGATTTACCGTTGATTTGCAATTATTGGTTTCATATTTCTAGGGTATGATAATCAAGTTTGATCCGTATTTTAGTGTATCGAGAGATCCGTAAATACGGGTAGATCGCTCATCGATAAAATGAGTTGTATGCATTCCTCGAGAGAGGGTGACGCAAATCTTCCGGATTGGAGTCAAATCCAATAGTGGGGCTCACCGCATAAAGCAAGCTTAGGGGTTTCGACTGACCGAGGGGTCTTAATCGATCAACCTAAGGTTAGGTGGTAGTTCTCTCGAGAGAGGCTCTATCATATTTTGGGAACCTCCACGGTTGAGTTTGTCCAAATCAATTTATGATGTTTACGAAATATTTTACTTAAGAAAAATTCTCGATCAAAATTTTCATTTCTTTTATTATTTCTTTTATAAAAGCTTTTAACTATTTTTCCGATAAAATAATTATAATTTGCGTGAGTAGAAGTACTCAACAACCCCGTAGAATACGACACTTGATATTTATTTCTAAATATCCTATGCTATGAATGATAGGTGCTCTTGCCTATAGTTCGTAGAATTTGGAGAAAATTATTTATATCCTAAATTATAGCTATCAGGGTTGCTTACCTAGAATTCTTGTTTGATAAGTAATGTTTACCCTATTCAATACAGTGATTTTATTAGGGTTATTATTTTGTTCTTCAAATAAATCTAAGTTTTTATTAGGTTGATTTATACTAGATCTACTGAACAATATAGGATTTTCCCAGGCAGGTTTGCTAGGGATTAGTGTGATGGTGAATGGATCTGCTCCTTGACCAAAATGTTTGAATCTCATGGAGAGATTTTGTGTAATGTCTTTAAACTTTTGACTCCTCCCATTGAGTGAGTCCACAAAGGCTTTTACCTTTGTAAGCTCTTCCTTTAGACTGGAATTTTTATTAGCTAATGTATCTATTTCTTTTTCATTCCTATACATTTGATTTCTTAATTCATAGTTGACTGAATACAGATTGTCTTCCCCATGGTCTTCTAGTTCTTCTCTAAGTGTGTTAAGTTCTTTTTGGCTGTTAATATAATCTTGACAAAACTTTTCAAAACAATCTTTGAAATATTCTGAAGAGAAATCAAATTCATTAAATAGTGTTACATGATTTTCTTCAGTAGAATCTTCTGAAACCATTAAAAAGGCTTCTTCAGCTGCAATCTCTTCATCACTGCCAGATGATGAGGAACTTGACTCAGAGTCTGAGTCACTCCCGATTTCAGTAATGAAACCTTTTGCCTTTTTCTTATCCTTCTTCCTGAAGGATTTTTTTCTTGTGCTCCTTCTTGCTGCTGCTTCTGTTTCTCTATTCCTATGTTCCTCAGGACATTCAAAGGGAATATGCCCTGGCTTTCTGCATGAAAAGCAGATTATTTCCCGCTTTGGAGTTTTATCAAACCTTCGTTTGCTTAAACTCCTCTCCTTTCTTCTGGAGTCTTTTGTCTTGACCCTTCTTTTGAATCTCCTAGCCAAGAGGTTAAACATATCTTCCTCAGAGGTGGAGGGCTCTCCTTCTGCGGCCTTTAGAGCAATTATCCTCTCTTTAGGAGTTGAGAACTTTTCTCTGGCTTCAGTCTCAGCACTACTTTTTAGAAGTAGCTCATAGGATTTGAGTTTGCCAAGTAGAGCATCTGTAGAGATCTCTCTGTGGCATTTGGACTCTCTAATGGCCCAGATCCTTGAATCCCAAGTGCTTGGGAAACACATAAGGAGTTTGCCATTGATCTCTATCAATGATATCTCTTTGTCTAATCCCTTGAGCTCATTTATGATTAGGCTGAACCTATCATACATCTCATCCAAATTCTCTTTAGTTTTCTTTTGAAAGTTCTCATATTGCGATATGAGCAGGGACTTCTTGTCCTTTCTTTCATCGAAGCT
This sequence comes from Dactylorhiza incarnata, assembly GCA_033032865.1. Classification (NCBI taxonomy): domain Eukaryota; kingdom Viridiplantae; phylum Streptophyta; class Magnoliopsida; order Asparagales; family Orchidaceae; genus Dactylorhiza; species Dactylorhiza incarnata. The sequence goes on along the minus strand of JAWHQI010000001.1, from coordinate 23,102,365 downwards.
TCCTTCTACTAGTCTCGACAGAGATTCCCATATCTCTTTTGGTGAGTTGCAGTCAACCACTTTTTGGAAAATGTCTTCAGAACTTGTTGAAACCAGAATATTCATGGCTTTGGCATCACATACCTTTACCTTCTTTTCAGCCTCAGTCCATTCTGCTCTAGGGACAAATTCTTGTGTCACTGTCCCACCTACATCTTTTCTGAGTGGGACTGGGGAACCTATGATAATAACATTAAAAATTTCTTCATCAATAGAGTTCATGTATAATTTTATTCTGGCCTTCCATAGTGTAAACTTATTAATATAACATACTGGTGGTCTTGTTGATGCATAGTCCTTAGAACTCATTTTTTGAAAATAGTTTTAAAAATAGAAATATGAGTGATGAGATCTTTTGATCAAGGTGTTAGCCTTTTTATGATCAACAACTCTCTGATACCAATAGAAAGTGCACAGTGTAACAGTGTAACCTCTGAGTATTCTGTAGAGAGGCGGGAGTGAATAAAGATTTAAAACTTTTACACTAAGTAAGCATATAATAAAAACATCAAATAACTATGCAATCATAGTACCCGCTCAGAATAAAATAAATACATTACTGATATAAAAACAAGTAAAGGGACTACACATAAATTCACATCACAAGACAAAATCTATAGTGGTTCCCCAAATAATGGGTACATCCACTCTTCTACCACCTTGGTAGGAATACCCTAAACAGTTCCTGAGTCTTTTGATAAGGAGACTCTTAGAAAAACTAAGTCTTTTGCTAAGGATACTCTTAGAACCACCTACAGTGTCTTTTGATAAGAAGAGTCTCAGAACCAATCTAGATATTTTGAGTAGGAGATCTTGAAAAACTAAATCCTTTGGAGAAAGATTCTAAATACTCTTTACTCAAGTTACAGAATGTGACAGGGAGAAAAAAGATTTAGAAGTTGTAGATACTTCTGTTGGTGTTCTTCAGGATCTGTTTTGAATGAACCCTTGCTTAAGGTATAGAAGAATGCAAGGATTGTAAGCTTGTGATCTTGATTATCTCTCTGTACTCTTGATGACTTCCTGCTATAGATGAAGAAGATGAAGAAGAAGAAGTAGAGCCTTTGTATATTCCTATAGAAAGATATATTCTCCTTGATCTTTCTGAGAGATTGAGAGAGCTTGAGAAAGAAGAAGACTGAATAGCTTGAATTGTTGTGTTATCTTTCTCTCTATATTCCTATTCTCTGTCGAATAGCGCTTCAAATTGTTTCCTCTTCTGTTATGTACTTTGAAGGAATATCCATGGGATAATAAAGATTTCTTTCTATTTCTATTCACGACCGGTCAATCTAATTTGAATAATTTTCGAGAATGTCTTTGTTGTCTATCTTGAGTACTTCATTCCATTCTTGGCAATATACAAACAATTAGATTTTGAATTACATCCTTGGATACCTTCTGGAAAAGCATCAGAAAAGAAAGCAAAAAAATTATATTTCTGTCTATGTTCGATGTTGCGTCGACTTCATCTTCCTTTTAATCAACGCACCTCTGAGTTCTAATAGACGCTGCTTTGAATTCCTTCTCAGCATTGAATAAACTCAGATATCGAGGTTGCGTCGAATCCTTATCGACGTATCTGTCGAGTTGAAGACTTGGACTTTGAACTTCATCTTCTGCGCCAAATTCCATCCGAAGTTGCATCGACTTTTGATATTGCTTTGACAAGCTCTGACTTCTGCGTCGGGTATATTTCGATGTTGCATCAACTTCAACTATACTTTGACCTCAGTCTGAGTTATTCTACTTGCACTCGAAGTTTCTTTGACTTTTTGTTGAAGTTGCGTCGACTTCTATTCGACGCACGTTTAACTCAACTAAATTTTGTGTTTAATTTGAACTGGTCTTGACACTCTAGTGTGAGTGTGATATCCTAGAAAATCTAATGACCAAATTACTCTTTCTATATAAAATGGGTAATACATCTTAGATAATGAAATCCCTTGTTGATAATTTATAAGATAAATCACAAGGGTGTTTTTCCCAACAACTAACAGCACCTCCCCTTCTCTACAAACATGAACCTTAGACTCAAGGAAGCCTCTAGAATTTATAGGAAAAAATATCAAGATACACACCCTCGGTAATGCCTGTGACCAAGGGCGTGTAATTACTGTTCTACTCACCTGGGAAGGCGGCGTGGGGCATGCATGACGGCGCAACAAAAGTCAGAAGTTACATGCCCGTGACAAGAAGGTCACAACCGTGTACTTGGGTGGCTTCATTAAATGCAGTGTGGGCTTGAGTGGTGGCATCGCGGAAGTCAAAGATCACGCGGGTGAGTCACGGTCGTGACTTGCAGGAACATGGGCATGACTTGGACAAATCTGCACGTAATTTCCACCTGGACACGACAGCAGCTGGGAGTGATCTTTAAGTTGACACGCCCTTAGTCAAAGGCATGACCGAGGGCGTGTAATTGAACACAGGAGTGACTTGTTTGAGATGAGCTCAAATCGCGCAGCAACAACATTGGACATGAATAACCATTACACGCCCTTGGTCACCGGCGTGACCGAGGGCGTGACTTGCATTTTTAATCCAAATTGTCCAGAAATCTGCAAAAATAGAAATATGCAAAATAAGATTTAAATTGTATAAAAGATCTATTTATAAATTAAAATTGACATAAATAAGAAAAAATCATATTGAAAAAAAATACTAAAATCTATACTAAAAATTTCATATAAAAACTACTTATCAAATAACCCATACCTGAGCTTTTGCTATTCCAGAGCAAAAGTATGATACATATTTTATAAGACATTAATATATTTTTTAATTTAAACTAAAATTTCATTTAGACCAAAAGTAAGTTAAAAATAAATTCTAAGAGAAATTAAGCCCTAAATTCGGATGATAAATTGAAAAGAGGAAAAATGCTTAGCTAAGGACTTCTCAAACTAATTAATTAGCTAACAAAATTGTAGAAATTATCAAACTAAATTAGATTAAAATTATAAGAACTCTAACATAAAAGAAACTTAAGGAAAAGGTAGCCTACTAAATATCGCTCTTTCCATAACATAAATTAAATCAAGATCAATGATAATGGTTAAGGGGGTCACAAAATTTGGCAAAAAAAGAGATCTTAGAATGGAGGTGATGAATTTTATCTTCTCACCTCACTCAATTTTTTTAATTGTATATGTTTAGGAATAATGAATTTTATCCTCTTACTCCATGCTATATAATCTTTTAAAGTTCTCTTCTAATAAGAACCCAAAATGTATATGTTTAGGAGTAATGAATTTTATCATCTTATTCCATGCTATATAATCTTTTAAATGATTTTCTGTGCATATGTTTAGGGAATAATGAATTTTATCCTCTTATTCCCATTACATATGATCTTTTAATACTCTTTTTTTATTATGCCAACAAAAGAGTTGGGTAGAGAAAAATTTCTAGCTTATAAATTAAATTATTTTGAGAGCAAATTCTAGGAAATTAAAATTTCCTGAGATCTAAAAAGCTAGAAGAAAATATAATAGAATTCTAAGGATGTTTAGCAAATTTACCACAAAATGAAGTCATTTAAACTAAAAAGAGAAGTCATGCTAAATAGATTCTCTAATCAAATTAAAATCATAAAATGATTCTTAAAACAAGATTACCTAAAATTTAAATTTAACAAACTATGATAAAATAAGATTTTAGCCAATTAAAACATAAAAATGCTTATAAGCATTCTCAAATAGATTTCAAGAAATACAAAAAACAACAAGCAGGGGTTTTATAATTTTTATGGTTTTTATTCTAAGTTTTTCATATTTTTTTGGGAATTTTTGATATTATCTTTTTTTGAATTTATAATAATAATAATAATAAAAGAAACTAGTTTTAATCCGAAATTGTTTTTTAACTCTTGGACTTCACGAGGTATACCCCGTGAAGGGTTCACACTAGTACTTGGATGTGTGCTAGGATGATAGCCCAAGCGTCCCTTTCCAAGATATTAGATTTTCGATTATCTGATTTGTTTTGGGAATTTTTGGGTTTTGTAAGTGCCTGAGATAGAGAAAGTAAAAGAAAACATTTTTGAAGATTTTCTAACTTAGAAACTACATTACACCCACATACTTACAGTTACACATTGTACCAATATGTAAAACTAAGTATAAAAAGAAAAGGAAAACAAATTGCAAGCTAAGGAAGAAGAATATAAGATAAAATAGAAAGAAGATGTGGGGAAAAAAGGCTTCCCTAATTATGAAGTTCCGGGGGGGGGGGGTCTAAGACCCAATTTTTTTTGCTTTCATTTCTGGGTCTTAACATCCAGAACTGTCGTCTTGCGGTGGCACCGACTCTCAGAGTGGTCACCACAATACGCAGATCCAGCCGGCTTATCATTTATCCAGGCCAACCACAAAACATAAATAATTAAAGGGAACATGTCCACAACAACCACATCCACAATAAGATATTTAATTACTTGTCTAAATGAGATAATAATAGAATAAGTACTGAAGAAAGAAAAGCTAAAGATAAAAGGGGCTTTATCCTGATACATCATGCTTTCTTGGTCTATCTCTTGTCAAAGATAAAATACTGTAAGCACTGACACAGACTAAGGACCTCACGACTGTATAACTCTCTGCTCTGCCCTGGATAGACATGAAGAGTGGGTATTGGAAGAGGGTCGCTCACCGGTGCTCTCCCCGCAGCTGGCGAGAGACCAAGTCTAGGTCTAGCCACCGTGTCATGTTCCTCCCTCTGGTTGAAGGTCTGCTCCCCCTGGCGCTCCTATTTGTTATGCCACAATCAGCCGTCAGTCTATAAGACTCAGCATGTTCCTCAGCGCCTCCACCCGCAACTCCTAGGCACCATGCGATTGGAGGAAGCGGAGGACAACAAGGGTTAAAAAAAGATAAGCAGATGACATAGAACTAGTTATACAGTATATTTATGAATAAAACTCTTTATCTCTAGCAGTTTACAGAAGTAAGCCATATGTACAAAAGTAAGTCATAAGTACAATTCAAGAATTCACAAGGTTCCAACAACAATTAAAGTACACTGTCTCTTCAATCAAAGATGATCTATATACCTACTTCACAAATGTTGTAAAAGCAATGAGCTACACTAATGAAGGTCTTAAGAATGTATATGACAATTCAAAGACTCTGCTTGCAGGTCATAACTCCATCTATCAGCAAGGGAAAAGTACAAGAACTGAAATCTCTGAAGATCTGTAAAACTTCAGGGAAGATATTCTCCAAACCCGTAATGAAGAAGTCAGAAAGGGGGAGGAGAAGATCTTAGTTCAGATGCATGACTTAAGCAAAGAAGTTGAAAGTAAGTTTTATGAGGCCGCTGTTTTCAATCACCACATTTTTCAATGGCTCTATGACAACTTGATAGGTAGGCCTCAAGGTCAAGTCTTTCCAAAACAAACATATGAAGACATTGCTCCCATCCCTCCAGTTCAGTACAATCAGGTGTGGTCCGATACTAAAGATTTTTCAGAAAATTTTCTAGAAGACATTCTTGAATCTTCTGAGCCTCCTGTCAAAACAAGGAATTATGTTGAAGGACGTTTTGCTAGAAGGTCAGATCCCTCTGCAAGGAGAAGTTCATGCATAGAGACCAGAGAACCTGTAGCAGAAAGAAGAGAATTCACTAAGGTTCGGATCCCTATTTCTAAATCAATCATCTTGGACACAAACAAGTTGGTTGATATCTCAAATGAAGAACCTCAGAAATATTATAGTAAAGATGAAATTAACAAGCACAAAGCCTCTCAATTGAAAAGGAAATTTGATTTCAGAGATTATGGCTACAACAACCAAGATGCTCCTCCACCTTCATCACGATAATATCCTACGCTCAAAGCTTATTTTGACAGGCAAATGAAAAAGAGCAAGCAGGGGAAGGATAAGATGCCTTAAATGTATATTGTGACTTGATTGAAATCTGAAAAACATTTACATATATATATATATATATTTGATGTTTTTATATTTAAGTTCATATGGTCTACTTTTTATGTCATGATATAATTTTTATCTGTGCAATTCACCTTAGTAGACATGGTTCTGACTTCTTCAGAAAGGGGGAGATTGTTGGGTATTGTAGTCACAATAACCTTGATTTGAAGAAGTGTCCCTTGAGCTATGAAGAATTGATTTTGTATTTGATGTAGTTTCTTAGTTGTGTGTTTGCAGGACTCTAATTGCTAAGTACAAACCAATGTCAAGTTTCAATGAGTCATAAACACAGGCCTATGCAATGTAATCCCTCATTGTGTAGACTAAAGTGTTGACTCATGTGAAGTCTCTCTATTGGGATGTACTTCATATTCAAACACTATGGAGAAGACAAGGTGAAGCAGGTGCTGAATTCAAAAGTGGAAGAAAATAGCCTAAGTCTTTTTTGTCGAGTGGTCTCGAAGAATCCAAGTTAATTCATCGAGACAACTCGTGAAAGACTTAGCTATTCGTTGATTATACTCGAGACGTATCAAAAAACTCTTTAAGTAATTTTCATCGAGTAAAGGTTGTTCACTCGAGAACATTCGACGAATTCGTCGAGTGGTCTGTCGATTTCTCATGAACACTCGATGAATTCGTCGAGTGATCTCATGAAATACTCGAGTGGACTTAGTTTCTTTTCTTCCCGTATCATCTCTTGTCTATTAGTCAATTCGATGAGTCATAACTATAATTCATCGAGTAATCTTGTATTTGACGAGTTCTTTCGACGAATCTAGACAGAGCGCATTATCTTCTATGTTGACGCGTTTTTTTGGCCATGTATAGTCCACGTGGATCTCTTGCTATAAATACCTAAAGGACATTTCTACTAACCCTAATCGTGCAATTTGGAAAGAAATATATTGGGATTTCCATCTGCCATCTCTCTCATTCTCGTAAAGACGATCTCTTGCCGCTGATAAGTTCTGTGCTTGATTCTTCCACAAGTCTTGATTCAACAAGATCTCAGTGCTTATATTGATTCAATTTTCTCTAGATCTTGTTGGGTCGATAGGTTTTCAGATCAAAGTTTTCAAGACAAAGGATATCTTCTCCCTCTTTCAAGTTCAGGATTTCATCTATTTCAAGGAAGAAGAAGAACTATTATTTCAGATCTGTAGAAGTAGAATCTCCTTGAGATTCTTAGAGATTGGATTTTCAATCCAAAGTTCTTGTAATATCTTTTACATATTATTGAAGGAAGTTTTATCTTCCGAGTCTTTGTAGATCATAATTTAGAGGATCGAGTTTGTAGGAGAGCTTTGTTCTCCGAGTTTGTAGGAGAATGTGTTCACCTAGTTTGCAGGAGTTTTACACTAAGTTGTAAGATTATTCTTAATCTGAGATTAGTGAATTAGCCTAGTCTAGCTGAGCATGCTAGATAGGTGAGGCGAGAAAGTGGAGTACCCACATCGGGGAACCACTATAAAATCCTTGTGTTTGTGTGTGCTTTGTTTTCTGTGCGCTTTTCTTTATAGAGTTTAATTCCGCATACAAAGCCATAGAACTCACCTATTCACCCCCCTCTGGGTGATTTAGGTAACAACTAGATACTTTAAATAAGAACTTGCCTAAGGTAATTATCATCGAGGTAATCTCAAATATCATCAAGGTCACATGAAATGTCATCAACGAACCAACACGATATTTCATAAGTATGCAAGGCAGATTCGACCAGATAGGCATATCACTTGGCGAGAAGATAGAATGAATCAATTATTATCTTGAAGACTATATAGAAACATCAAGTCGATTCATATAGAAGATTCGACTAGAAGCAAAACAGTAAATATCGTCTTATGAACCATAAAGGGTCATCAAGATGATTCGTGCAGAAGATTCGACTAGAAGAGCAAGGTAGTGAAATATCATCTTGTGAACTACAAAGGAACATCAGGACGATTCATGCAGATGATTCAACTAGAAGATTGAAGCAATAAAATATCACCTTGTAGATCACCAAAGTTACCAAGACGATTTATGCTGAAAAGTTGAAATAATTATACAGAGTTCAAATTCGACCAGAAGAATTGCATTCGACTAGACATCTAGTCAAATTGCGGAAAAGCTAGAATACAAATTAAAGTGTGGTTTTGGTATCACATCATTTTTTGCCGCAGCAGATTGGACCAATCAAAGCTGGACTTTATGGAAAGTTGATTTCTTACATAAAGGTTGTCTAAGGAAATGACTGTTATCAAAGGTCATTAGAAAAGGGAAAAGACGAATTTCAACAAACCATAATCTTGAGATTCATAATTTTCATAATCATTTTGAAGAAAGAGCTCACCACCGACCACATGTAATTCATTCTCAGAGCTCAAGTAAAAAGAAGAAATTCATTGAAGCTAATCATTCTATTCTTCTAAAGAAAGATTCAATCATCTTGCCGATCAAAAGATTTAACACCTTATTGCAAGAATATATCCCCTTCTGCGTCGAGTTGAAGTAGAAGATGCATCGACTTCTCAAGTTACTTCTCAAACCCATGACCTCTACGTCGACTTCTCTTCGACGTAACATCGAATTGAGTTACTTCGACAGAAGGGTTGAACCACTTGGACTTCTAGTCAGAGCAGCGTCGATATGGACTCGATGTTGCATCGAATTCTATTCGACACAAATGTTAACTTAGCCCAATTTTGTTTCCCTTGAACTGGTCGTGACACCTTATGTTGAGTGTGACATCCTAATACATCTAATGACCAGATTACCCTCACTATACAATTGGCAATTCAATCCTAGTAGTTAAAATCACTTTTTATATAATTTGTTAAGTTAAATCAAGGGTTTTCCCAACAATCTCCCCCTATTTATCTTAACAAATTTTACAGATTTGAGTAAAGTGATTTTATACATTTCTTTGCATAATCAAACATACATGCAAGATAACATAGACTTAGAGAGGAAACAACTGAAATTATAGACATCAGATTTCCATATCAAGAAATTGTTTAGCATTGTTCTTCCCACCAAATATAATTCCACAGAAACAAATAATTCATCTGATACCTAAAGTTCAGGAATCCTTCTCAGGAGTTCTTCTCTTCCTGGAGAAGACTTTTGGAATTGTATTCTTCTTGTCCATTCTCAATGGTGCATCTTCATCATCTTCAGGTTCTTCAGCATTAGTTTTATCCTTAGGAAGCTCCCCATGTGCTTGTGCATTCTGCTCAGCCTCCTGGGCAGCTTCCTATGCAATCTATGCAACCTGATTTAATAGGTCTTCATTTGGAGGCTCATCCTGGACAACTGCTGTACCCACAGCTTCCATTTCCAAATCTAGATTCCTCTGAATATCAGGAATAGGCTCCCCCTGAACTATAAGCATTCCTTGTTCCAACATTTCTGGAGGCTCCCCCTGAGTTGCAGGCTCCCCCTGAATCAGTGCATCCTGAAAGGTGATTACCTTGTTAGGAGCAGGCTCATTAGCATTACCCTGATCTTGTTCACTCATATCAGGAGGAGGTCTTTCTTCCTCTAATATGTTCTCCCCCTTCTTGATCTTGCTGGCCAGGGAGGTTAAGAATTCCCTTGAAACCATAGAGGAAGATATAAAATCTTTGAGGCTCTGGAAGGATCTTTGAAATCCTAATAGCTCACCCTCCATTTGTGAGTATTTTCTGTCAAACTTTCTAGCCTGAGAGGCCACTTGATCTGCAAATGTGGAGGAGGCAATGGCCACAGCTTTGGAAATGATTTGCTCAAGATCAAATGTGGGTGGATAAGATATAGATGGAGAAGGTGATGGAGAGAACTCTTCTTGTATATGGTTGAGAGGATGGTAAACATCAGGGGAGAAATGAATTGATGGTGGTTGAGGTGGAGTAGGGTGATGATCTGGAATGAGAGTGTATGGTACTTGATAGGTTGGCTGAGGATATGGCTCAGGTGCTGAGGAGGATTGGTGTTATTGTTGTTATTGCTGTGGAGGTGAATGTTGGGCTGTAGTATCATCCTGATGGGTATCTGGAACATTGTCTAGTGGAGGTTGAGAGTGAGCAGGAGGGATAGCATCCCTTGGAGGGTATGGTGTGTGCCTTTTTGGCTCTTAATGAGGAGGAGATGGAGGAGGAGAGACTGTAGCTTGACTAGGCTTCACTATTTGTCTGATCCACTTGGAAAAGATCCCTATATTAATCCTCTTCCCAGGAGGAATAGGGACTCCTTTGGATTTGCAGATGCTTGGATAATGTTGAAAGAGCACATGGCTCATCATTCTCATATAAGCATTTTCCTTGTGGGCATATTTGTGCCCTATCATCTTCAGAAGACATCCCCCCAATTGATCTTCTTCTTTAGAACAAGTGCTCCCATTATATGAAGTTGTTGTTTGGGAATGGCATCATGTGCAGAAATCTTACATAACAGTACCTTTCCTACTATATCTGCCAAAAACCTATGTTCTTCTCCAAGGTCAATCTTCTTTAGATTGATGGGTTTGTCCTTCTTGAACTGAATTAGTTCCAGGGCCCTCTTAACCTCATCCCCTGTTAGTTCATCTGTCTCATTTCTAGGAACAAGATCATATGTTTGGTTCAATATTTCCTCTGTTATCAGTAAGTCTGTGTCACAAACTCTTCCCTTGAGGGAACCATCTTCTCCTATCTGAACACTGTCTTAAATTCAGTCAATTCAATATCCAGGATTTTGCATCTTGTGGAGATAAGCTTGGAGAGACCGGCCACTTGAAATAGACCAAGGATGGCCTTGAAACTTTCTGTCGCTGCACTGAACGACTCAATGTCGACATCGAATCCTGTGTTCACCTTGGGAGGAGCCATTTGTTTGTTCTTACCTGCAAAAACAAAGACAGAACGAGAGAGAGAAGCACACGAGAGATGGAGAACAAGAGAGAAAGAAAGCAAGAGAATTCGAAAGCTCAATGATTTTGACGCCGATGTTGCTTAAAAGAAGATGATTCGTCGTAACTTAGGGTTTATGTCGACGCACCGTCGATGTATATTAATTTTTGGCTTGCAGAAAAGAATTGGGAATGCTTCAAGAAGTCATTCTGAGCGCGCAGTCAATTCGACGTAATCCATTCGACGGAATTACTTTCTGAAGATTGCATAACAAACTCAAGTCAACGTAGTTTAGTAGATGTTGCGTCGATTTGCATTCGATGCCACCTCGACTTTGATCAGCATCCAATCATTATGACGCATGCGTCGATAAGAAATCGACGTTACGTCGATTTCTATTCGAATTACCTTCTCTGCATGCTTCTTGACGCTGGCGTCGACTAGAAATCGATGGTACGTCGACTTCTATTCGACGCAACTCTGAATGAACAGATTTATTTTCCTTGAAAATTCTTGTTGTTTTCTCAGCAATTTTATTTATTGAAAATAGATTATACAAATAGTTTTATAATCTGTTAGGAAACATTAAGGTAGAAATTACTCCCTTAAGTGGAGTTTGTCCCTTATGCTTGTCCTATATCTCTCTTCCCACTCCATTTTCTTCTGAGTGGGACCCTACCTACTTCTGCACAAGTAATTCAAACATTAGATGGAACTCAGGTTACCTTGGGCCCTTTGTTTTTACCATTATAGGGTTCAATGAAAGAATAGAATGGTCTTTCATGATACCCTTTAGGATGATAAGGAATGATTTTCCCAAACCTATTGTTTTGATATTTGAAATGGGTATAAAATGTATCTAGATATAATAAAACAGAGGAGTGTTTTATTATCCTAGGTCTTGATTTACCGTTTTGGTTATTATTATTTAATTTCCCAATATTGTTCCTACCAGAGGGTTTTACTTTATTAGTTTTACCTACCCTATCTGAATGGTTGTGATCCTCACCCTTAGATGGAGCACTCTTCTCACTGGGCAGATAATTACTAGGTCTAAAAAAGGACACAGGATTTTTCCAAGCAAGCTTCCTAGGTTGTTCTGTGCTGGTGGAGGGCTCTGCCCCTAATCTTAGGTGATTAAATCTCATAGAGAGATTTTCAGTGATGTCTTTGAGCTTCTGACTCCTCCCATTGAGTGAGTCCTCAAAGGCCTTTGCCTTTGATAGCTCTTCTTTTAATTGTATGTTCTCTTCCCTAAGTTCAATTAGTTCAACTCTTTATTATTGATTTCATTTGTGAGATTCTGATTCCTTAGGTAGATTTCAACTTTCTTGAGGTTTTCTAATTCCTTCCTAGCAGTGTCTAGTTCTTTTTCTACCCTAAGATGATCAATGCGGAAATCTTTGAAGCATGATTTAAAATCTTCTGAAGTAAAATAAAATTCATCAAAGACAGATACCTGATCATTTTCATCATCTGATGACATTCCAAGAGCCATCATGTAGGCTGCTACTGCTTCTTCTTAATCATCACTCTCAGATGATGATGAGCACTCTTCCACTTCTGAATCGCTCCAGGTTTCAGCAATGAAACCCTTTGCTTTCTTCTTGTCCTTCCCTCTGAATGAATTCTTCTTCTTCTCCTCTTTATTGCTGCTCATGTTCCTTTGCTCTTGAGGGCACTCAGGGGCAATGTGCCCTAGCTTGTTGCAGGTAAAGCAGATAATCTCCTTCTTTGGAGTCTTATCATACCTGGGCCTTGAGTCTCTTTCTCTTCTCCTTGAGTCTTCAGTCTTGACACACTTCTTGAATCTCCTTGCTAGGAGATTGAACATCTCATCTTCTGGAGTAGAGGGCTCTCCTTCAGTTGCTTTCAGAGCTAAGTTCCTTTGGACAGGAGCTGGAGTAGTTTCCCTCTCTTCTGACTCAGCCCTGGTCTTCAGTAGCATCTCATAGGACTTAAGATTTCCTAGCAAAGCTTCAGTGGAGATCTATCTATGGCATCTGGATTCTCTGATTGCCCAAATTCTTGAATCACATGAGCTAGGGAAGCACATGAGGATTTTATCATTAATTTCAGTCAATGATATCTCCTTGCCCAAGCCTCTGAGCTCATTAATGATAATGCTGAATCTGTCATACATATTAGCAACAGATTCTACAGCTTTCTTTTGAAAGTTCTCATACTGGGATATGAGAAGGGACTTTCTGTCCTTCCTTTCATCAACACTTCCTTCAACCATTATGGTGAGGGAATCCCAAATATCTTTTGCTGATTGGCATTCAACAACCTTCTGGAAAATGTTATCTGACATTGTTGAAACCAGAATGTTCATGGCCTTGGCATCATATGCCTTGATCTTCTTATCAACCTATGTCCATTCCTTTCTTGAGACAACCTCTATTGTGGAGGATTCTCCTGCCTTTTGTCTAACTGCAGCTGGAGGACCTGTGAGAAGGACATCATAAATGTCTTCTTGTAGAGTCTTATTCTGGCCTTCTAGAGTGTGAACTTATTCAGGTTACACACTCGTGGTCTTGTAGAGGCATAATCCTTAGTACTCATTTTTCTGTATGAAATATATTTGTATAAAAGAAATAAGAATATGAGGTCTTTTTGATCAAGGTGTTAGCCTTTATTGATTAACCTCCCTCTGATACCAATCGAAAGTGCACAGTGTGCCTCTGAGAATCCTCTAGAGGGGGGGGGGGGGGGGGGGGGGGGGGGGGGGGTGAATAGAGATTTAAAAATTATTCCTATTCTAACTATGGAAATAATAAAATAATCTAAGGATTTATGCACACTCAAGCTGCTAGACAGAATAAAATAGTGCTGGAATATAAAGCAAACAAAAATAAAGCAAACTAGCTATGAGGGACAACACAAAAAATTATCCAACCAGAAGACACAAATTTTTATAGAGGTTCCCCAAAATGTGGGTACTCCACTCTTCTACCACCTGTTAGGGATGCAGCACAGTTCCTGAGTATTTTGGTAAGGAGACTCTTAGAACCACTAATCTTTTGACAAGGAGATCATGAACCACCAGATCTTTTGATAAGGAGATCTTGAACCACCAGATCTTTTGATAAGGAGATCTTGAACCACTGAATCCTTTGAAGGGGGATTAACAAAACTCTTTACAAAAGGGAAAGAAGGAGAAGGAAGAAAGTTGTTGGAATTCTGTTCTCAGAATTCCTGAGAAGACTGTATGAAGAACAACCTATTAGATGTTCCACAGGATCTGCTCTTGATTAACCCCTGCTTCAGATAGTGATGGGTTGCAGGTGCTTTGTATGTCAGATCCTTTTTACTTCTGCTGATTGAGATCTGGCTGCTAAAAGATTGTGATGTAGAGCATCTTTCAGATCCTCTGTTCTACTAGATGAAGAACAACAAAGCATTTTTTATTTTATCTTTTCTATATTAGGGTTCCTGAGAGAGAGAGGAGAAAGAAGGAAGACCCAATAGAATAGTATAGATGATTGAGATGAGTGCCTTTTTTTCTCTTTCTTCTGTTGCATTTTATAGTCCCACCATTGAATTTGAATTTGCTTCCCTTTAGGTAAGTCCTGAAGGGTATATTTGTCTAGGAAATACATCCTTCCTTCCTTCTTTTATTCCCGACCCGTCCACCAACATTTAAGCATATTTCCAAGAAAGCTTTTGTCTGACCTCAGTTAATTCTTTATTCCATTTAAGGTAATTAATGGAGCGGTTGGGGAATGGTCTTGAGAGAGGTGGGCCATGAGAGAGGGTCAAAAATGACAGCTAAAAAGGTTTCCCTTTTCAGACTGTATTCGACATAGCGTTGAGTTCACTTCCTCTCTTTTCGATGCACCTTCGAGTTCCTGTAGGAGCTGCTTCGAATTCATCCTTGCTCGTATTGAACTTTGCTAGTCGACGTTGCATTGATATCTTATCGACGTAATCGTTGAGTTGATCTGCATGGCTCTAAACTTCATCATCTGCTTCGAGATGAAGTCGACGTTCTGTCGACTTTAGTTGGCTTTGACAGATATCCCCTTCTGCGTCAAGTTGAAGTAGAAGCTGCGTCGACTTCTCAAGTTACTTCGACAAACCCATGACCTCTACGTCGACTTCTATTCGACGTAACATCGACTTGAGTTACTTCGACAGAAGGGTTGAACCACTTGGACTTCTAGTCAGAGCAGCGTCGATATGGACTCGATGTCGCGTCGAATTCTATTCGACGCAAATGTTAACTTAGCCCAATTTTGCTTCCCTTGAACTGGTCCTGACACCCTATGTTGAGTATGACATCCTAAGACATCTAATGACCAGATTACCCTCACTATACAATGGGTAATTCAATCCTAGTAGTTAAAATCACTTTTTATATAATTTGTTAAGTTAAATCAAGGGTTTTCCAAACATATGATCAATTTGCAGAATTTCTCACCACTCCTAAAGCTTAAAGAGAAAATGTTAGTTCTTTTCCAATAATCCAAAGCGTGAGGGGTGTTCAAAATAAAATGTATCACCATAACATTGAAATCATCTTCCGTATCACAAGGTACCCCTTCAGATTCAGACTCATCAGTAGCTTCATAAACTTAATCAGAGGTTTCACTAGATGGTTCAAGCAAAGTCAAGTATTTCTGTATGGTTCTACTGCATAATGTCCTTGTAACCCACATGTATAGTATGTTGTATGGTTCTACTGCATTAGGATTTTTAGTATTTTTAGCCATGATGACAATGGTGTTTTGATCAGTAGTTTTTTATTTTCCCATGTATTTATGAGACAGAGTGGAAGTATTTTGAGAGTACTTGCTCCTAGTTTGATTATTTTTAAATTTTGACTTGAAGGCAAGATGTTTCTCTATATCTAGAGCAACATTGAAGGTAGTGTTCAAGTATGTATGGCTAGAGCGAAGGAGCTTTCTTTGGACATCAAAGTTAAGTCCTTTACGGAACCTAGAGAGAGTTAATTCATGCATCTCTTGTGCCTCACACCTTACCATTTAATCTTTCAAATCTTACATATATTCAGCTACAGATTTATCACCTTGTCTTAGGGTGGCTAATTCATCAAACATTTGTGTGCGATGATATGCTGGAACAAATTGGTTCGTAAGGAGCTTTTTCATAATTTGCCATTCGACATGGGTAACACTATTAATGGCTCTAAAATGTCTTTATTCATTCAACCAAAAGACTTTGGCATGCCCAGTCAGTCTCATTTTGGCCACTTGAACTGGTTCTGGGTATGTCAAATGGTGCCAATCAAAATAACATTCAATGTCTATGATCCAATTTAAGATTTTTTGGGGGATCACCGAGACCATCATAAGTAAGAGCATCAATTTTAATTTTTGTTGTAAGATCAGGTTCCTGCTCATTAACCCGGCCATGTCACCTAGCACATGTGGGGAAAATCAAGGTCATTATCATCAGCATTGTGGGCATGACGATTAGGGTGTTGAGTACCCCTATCTAGGAGGATATGGATTCCTATTGGTCATAAATTGAGCGAACATACCCCAAAGTTCATCCATCTGTTGGTTCATCACACACATTAATAATTCAATAAGATCGGGAGTTTGGTCCCTAGGTTGGTCGTGAGCCATACTAGAAGGAGAAGAAGTACTAGATTCTTAACTTGATCTAGTGTGCATAGAGTACTAGAAGGAGTGATGTGTTTATGACAAGAAATAATGCATATTTGGAAAATATGATGAACATAAAACTTGTAGAGGACTCAAAGATAGAATAGTAGAATTTTAAATCTCCAGAATCAGATCATTGATGAATAAGTTATGACCGAAATAGTGGACAGCAAGAAATCGGTCCAGCACAGAAAATAAGTGTCTGATATGGTAACAACTTTCACAAATTTTTTGTGCAACAAAACGAATCTAGTAAATTATGGAAATCTTTGTGTAGGGTCGTGAGAGTGTCTTTAGTTTTTAGTAAACATTTCAGCCCAAAACATAAGAAACATAAATACTAAAAATAAAACAGCAAGGGGTGCAAAATAGGAAACAAATATCAAACCCTAATTTTTTGTTGTTGTTTTTTAAATGCAGCTATCGCTCATGCAATGAGATGAGGAATTCGATAATGTGATGAAAGGAAGATCAGTGACAAGTTAAGAAATTTGCACTTGTATCTCTGATATCGAATCATTACATTATTTTTGCATGCGAATTATTATATTATTCTTTAATATAGATTATACAATATACTTATTAATAGTCATATTCCACCCAACTATATCAATAAAAATAAGAACACTTCTCATTAATTATTTCATTAATTCAATTCATCTTATACTTTAGGTTGTTAGGCCTAATAAGAGTAATATGCCTATGATACCACTTGTTGGATCATGACGTGCCCTTAGAGTGGGGGAGGGGGTTAATAAGTGATTATTAATTTTTATAAAAATCTTTTATAAGTTAAAAACATTTGATTCATAAGAAACCTTAAATTCAGGAATGAGACAGTATTTAAGATAAAGAGAGAGAAATTATTTTATTATAATAAAAATTATTATAAAATTTTGATCTTCATAATGATAAAGATCAATGAGATGAATAAAATATCTTTTTGTTTTCAATACAGAGTTGCACCACGAACCTGTTGGACTTAGTCTATCTCTCCGTAAATAATCCTCAAGAAGCCCAATATACCTAAACATCAGTCTAGTCGCCTTACACACAAGCTAAATTCCCCCTAAGTTGTGCAAAGATGTAGTCTCTAGCTCAAGGGTTAATTCCTCTTCACACAACAAAAATGTCTCCAACAATAATGAGAAAATACAAGAGAGAAAATAAAAATATTCTGAAATATAAACTCCATAGAGAACCTCTAAAGGTGAGGATGAAGGAAGGCTCGTGATTATCAGCGTAGATGTATTTGCTCTTCAGCTTGAATAAGCATTGATCTCATTTGCCATTGAAATCTCTTCTGGTGGATGTATGGGAGTCTTAGATAACCTATTGTACGTCAGGCATGAAGGCTCTCTTGAAAATAATATTTTCATGCCCGAGAGACGGTGTGAAATGTTCTTTAAATAGAACATTGTCTGTTATTTCCTGCGGCAGCACCTATTGCCAGGCGAAAGCATTATTAATTCAATTTCCTCCTCTCATACGGCTTGATTTGGAAGAAAACCTTTTATCTTAGGCAATGGTTTATCATAGCACGGTAAACATATCACTGCATGGTAGTTCGATATTGTAGCTTGCCAAAATGGTCTCCTACTTCATTTGGCTCTTATATCATTTTCTGATTGTCGGGGTTACATTAAGGTTACCGACGCAAGATAATTATTTACATAATAAGCTTTCATCTTATAACATCACAAGATTTTTAGGTACCCTATAAGTATTGGTGGCTTCTCCTTGTTGGTGCCAAAAATGGTACCTCCAAAATTCACACTAAAGGGGGTGGGAGAAAACTGCGAAATGTAGGTTACTGAGACAGAAGATGCTGAGACAAAAGGAAAACGATCACAAAAAGGCGATCACGAAAAAATGAGACCGCTTACACAGGTTGTAAGCTGAAGCCGCGGAGCCCAAAGTCCTTTTCCTGGTACCCCTACCCCTCTATTTATAGACGAGGGGGCTGCCCAAACGGGCAGAACTAAAAACTACGGGCTGCCCGGGATACAGGAGAGCCAGGGCAGGGAGAAGGGGTGCAGATAACAAAAATAAGAAAAACAAGTAGACCGCTCAATCTGGCGGTCTCGCACTGCTCTGACCGCTTGACTCTTAGAAACTCTTGGTTGAGAAGGCAGCTGGCGATCCGGGCGGTCACACAAACGGAGACCGCTGAGATCGGGAAAAAAGTGCCATGAGAGGAGGTCGCGGGCTTTCTGGGCAAACATAATCCCCGCACATTTTTAAGTTGCGCCTGGAACTTCGAAAATGTTAACTCTGACCGTGGAGACCGCGGCCGTCATAAATGCATCTTGATCTATAAATACCGGCTGATATCTTCATATTCCGAGATATTGTGAAAACCCAATCCTCAAGCGGTCACTGAAAAGTTGGCAGGCGCGATCTCCTGCTAAGATGACCATGCTTGACCTCTTAAAAATTCTTCCATCAAAAGCAAACTCTCCTGGGAAAAAAGAAAATGTTAGCTCAAAGAAAGGGAAGAAAGCGCCAAAGATCTTGACGAAAGCGAGCGCTTCAAAGGGGACCGCCCGATCTCCGAAGAAATCTGAACTTCCGGAGAGTTCAGTTGCGCCGGTCTCTGTTATCTCTGAGCCATCTAAAGCTTCTTCAGATCCTGTGTTGAAATTATCTGACTTTTCCATTTCCTTTGATTGTCAGAAAACCCTGGAAATGCTTGATCAAACAGCTTCCAAGCCACCCGAGACCGCTTCTACAGAAACCATTCTGGCCGGTCTGCGTCAAAAACATGCCGAAGCAGAATCTCTAAGGCAAAAGATTGCTGACCGCGTGGAAGTTGCTGAGAACAAGAAGAGAAAAGATTCGAGCCCTTCCAGTTTAACTTATAAAAGAAGCAGAAAAAATGAAGAAGAAAAAGAAGACGTGATCGCCCCGGGGGCGATCACACTGTCTGAATCTACCGATCCGGAGGTCACTATGGAAACTTCCAAGGTAAACATTAAGGGCGATCCCTCCTTCCTTCCTGCGATCTCAGTTTTATCAAGAGAGGATGATTCCGAATTAATCGCCTATCTTGATGAATCTTCTTCTAATAATTCGTCTTTTTCATCGCTGCAGGTGTCGGATCCTCTTGAAGCTTCCGCTCTTAGAAATGCTGTTGTTGAGAAGGAGATCGCTGATAGGGAGAAGGAGATCGTTGACAGAGCGATCAAGGCGAGGGAGGAAGACAAGAAGAAGAAGGAGAAAGAAGAGATGCAGAAGAAAAAGGCTGATGAGAAGAAAAGGAAGGATAAGGAAAGGGAGAAAAGAGGAAAAAAGGAGAAAGAAGAGGAAGAAAAGAAAAAGGAAGCGACTAAGACCGCCGAGGAGGAACGGGAGAAAGAGGCGTTCAGGGCTGCCGAGGAGAAGGCAGCTCTAATCGCTGAGGAGAGGAAGAAGGAAACGGTCAGGATTGCTGAGGAAAAAGTGGCCCTGGTCGATGAAGAGAGGGAAAAGGCTGCGGTCTTGCAGACCGCAGTGAATAAAAATACTGAGGAGGAGATCGCGGAGAGATTGCAGATCGCCAAGGAGAAGGCTGCACTTTCTAGCGGTCTCCCAACTGATTCTCTTCAGGGAGATCGTTTGAACAAGGCTGCAGCGGATCGTGCGGCGGCGGTCTCGAGTTTGCGATCTGGTAAGTATAAAATGATTCCTCAGCCGGTCGAGTTCCTTTCATTACCTATAGTTCGCTCTGCTTCTCCTGAAAGAAAACATGGGATCGTTTTTATTGAGACCGATGACATCCTCTTAAGTAATGAAGAATTAAAAAGGAGAAGAAAAGAGGGGGAAAATCGCAGAAAAGAGATTTGGAAAGAATGGATCTGGAGCGCTTAAGGGGATCAGATCGTCTTTCTCTGACCGCAGATCCCGCGGTCACTAAAGATACCAGAAGAGCTTTACGTGACTGCGGTCTTAACTTCTTTCCAAGTACTTTTCTGTTTATTTAAAAAAGCTTATTTGACTGTATGCTCATGATTGAAGTAACCCATCTCTTATGACCGCAGATAATGAAAATGTTGAGATCGAGGAGGGAGAGCTTCCTCAGCACATTGAGATCTCCCCTCAGTTAACCAACATCCTTAACCCGATGTTTGAGGATGTTCGCTCTATGCTGATGAGAGAGCGAACTCAGAACGATCAGATTCGCGGTCTTGAAGAAAAACTGCGTACTAATGAGAAGAGGATTCGTGAAGAATGCGATCTGAGAGTTGAAGAGATCGCTCGAGCTCTTAAGAAAGCCGAAAAAGAGACTGAGTACTATAAGGGAAAAGCTGCGGCGCTGTCCGCGGAAAATGAGAGGCTGAGGAGCGGCCACGGAAAGATAATGATGCGACCGGGTACCTCTGGCGATCATCCATCGGAGAGACCGCAACCTGAGATTGTGCTGATTCCTATGGAGCGGGTGGACAAGGAGATGTCGAAGATCCACCGGTCTGCGATGCTGGCCAATCACAGTTTGGTGTCAGTTATGGCCGCAGTGAATGATATGCAAGATGTCGCTGCTCATGTAGGAAGAAATAGGCCTTCTAGGAGATGATTATTTGTTTTGAGACCGAGCGGTCTATGAATTCTAAACATTTTGCCTTGTAATATTTTTACTATTAATGTTCCATCTGTTTTTGTGACCTTTTTATTTTATGCTTTGTGCGGTCTTTGATTCATATAATCTTGGTCTTTATGCTTGGACTGCCTGTATTGCTGCTGCGCTTTATTTGATTGAGATCGCCAGTCATAGCATGCTTTTGCGTGACTTTGCACAGGTCGAGCGGTCTGAACCTTTTTCTTCTGGGCGATCTGCAAGAGGTAATGATTACGAAATGACCCTTC
The DNA here is from genome assembly GCA_033032865.1 of Dactylorhiza incarnata. Lineage (NCBI taxonomy): Eukaryota > Viridiplantae > Streptophyta > Magnoliopsida > Asparagales > Orchidaceae > Dactylorhiza > Dactylorhiza incarnata. The sequence goes on along the minus strand of JAWHQI010000001.1, from coordinate 23,081,068 downwards.
GTCTTCTATAAATAGCTACCTCCATAACATTCATTTTATGCCTTCTTGATTGCGCTACAAGCTCCGGTCTCAGCGATTACTAAATATGGTGTCCGCTCGTGCTTCTTCTGCTACTATCTTCCTGAACGCCGATCACAAACAAGGACGTTTATCAAAGGATGAGTATATTGAATTTATAAAGAAATATATGATCCAAACTCAGGTGGTTGTGAGACCGCCAACTGAGCAAGAAAGGCTAAACTTTGTCGAGGAGAAAAAGTTTATCATTCCCATCGATCATTTTGATAATGGGCTGAGGATTCCACTCCCCTGGGAGTGGTTAGAGATTTTGGAATATTATGGCTTCGTGCTCGCCCAGCTGGCTCCGAACTCCATCGGTCTGGTTAACGTCTTCATCAATTATTTGAGATCGGAAAGAGTGAAATTCACAATGAATTTGTTCCGTGCAACCTTCACCGCAAAAATTTTGAAAGAAGGCAGAAAGAAAGAAGATTTTAAAGGATTGATGTATTTTTCAGCAGATGGAATTAAGATTCTGAACCTTCCTAATAAAATTTCTTTCTGGACAGAAAGATTCCTTGTTTTTGAAGGTGACCTTGGCTGTCTCAGGAGCTCACCCTCTCCGCGACCTGACAGCATTTTTAAGAAAATAAAGGCGGTCTCAGAGGAAGAGCTGAAGATTCTGGCCTTTTTGGCGGGTAAAAGGATCGATCTTGTTTATTATCTAGCGATCTGGCCTGAGATCGCCGAGATCGCCCCTGCTGAAAGTGAGTTTTTTCTTGCGGTCTCGAATAATTTCTTTTTATGTCTTTTGAATGCTTTTTAAAACCTTTTCTTTACTTTTAGCGAGCTTTGCGGTCCCTGCGCTTGACCCTATCTCCCCAGCAGCAGAAGTTCTTACTCAGAGGGAGAGAAGGCTGAAGCGTGAGGCCGACGTGTTCGGCGTAACTTCTGAGACCGCCGAGCAAGTTTTTCCCTTGATGGGTTTTAAAAGAAAAATGAAGGATATCAAAGGAAAGCCTCTCCTCAGATGGGCGGCCTCAGGAAGTTCTGTGAAGGTGTCCACTGATTTACCCTCGTGGAGCGGGAAGGTGACCCGTCACGCATACGCGGTCACTTCGGCTTTGTACGGGAGAAAGAACACAAATGAGATATTAAATATTGAGACCGATGCGCTTCCCGACCTTTGCGCTCAAGTGACTGCTAGAAGTACAATCTTGAATCATCATATGGGGCGGTCTCTTTGCAGCGCTCTGGACGAAATAACTGCCTTGCAAGAAGAAAGAAGAGTGAGAATTTTTCTTATGTTTCATGAATGTGTTACCTGTGATCGTGCGGTCTAACATATATCTCTTTTGCAGCAATCTGAAAAAATGGCTTACGACCCTGAGAATCCTGCTTTCCAGAGGGCTTTGATGCACCATATAAAAGAGACCGCCGACCAGGTGCTGGATGAGGTTCGTAACCGCGGTGGTTTTACTGAAGAGTACAAGGACGTCACATTTGCCGATCTCTTCCCTGACGCGGCGCAAAGAATTGAAGAACAATCTGTGACCGTTGAAGAGACCGCAGATGCTGCTGAAGGATCTGCTGATGCTGCTGATGAGACCGCAGGTCAAGAGAAAAATGTAGTGATTGAAGACGAAGAGAGCGGAAGCCGCTATACCCTTGGTCTAGATTCCAGTTCGAGCTCGAGCTCTGGATCTAGAATTCCTGGGAATAGTCTAGAAGAACCTTCTGCAGAAACCGATTCTTCTTCTTCAAGCGAGCGGTCTTCCAAAAGATCAAAGAGAGAGTGAATTATAATCCCTTTTTCCTTTTTGGAGACCGAGCGGTCTTGTTGTAATTGACATTCCAGAATATATATAAAAATTTGATCTGTTGGATTTTGCCTAGATGAATAAGTTTGTTCTTGATGCATATATTTATTTGTTCTTCTGAATTTAAAATCGGCATTCGATCTCAATGCCTTGAGTTTATCATAATTTTTATTTTTATCATTAAAAAACTCCAAGTAGCGATCTCTTGGAAAAAACACCAAAGACTCTAAAAGAAACTATTCTGCATAAACAGGAACTACTCTGCGACCTCGAGATAACCAGATCAATAGATCGCAATATGAGGAAACTACAAGAAGATGATTTGAACATATTAGACTCAGAGTGATCGGCGCTCAAACGATAGGAAATCCATTTGATGGCCCCTTGATAACCAAGATTATAAAAAGAGCTTCATAAATCTCCAGATCAGTGATCACATTATATCCAGACCGGCCTTTTTTGAAGGAAACCCAACTCGATGGGAAACAGGGAATACTAGAATAACGAGAATACTAGAATCTTGATCTTATTGAGACCGGGTCGAGCTCTGTCAAGTTGTCACGAGAGCTTTCTGAATAGCGGCCTCAATTACCCTGAAAAAGTCATGCCCGGCGATTTATAAATGACATCACCCTTTGAAGATAGAAGAACATGCGGTCTCATAAACTGCTGACCGCCCGATCCCAATACAAAGGAATGAATAAGTCCTCTATGATAAAAATAGAGGAATGGATCTTGAAAATGACCCAAAGGGATGGTGTGGTCATGCCGCGGAGGCTATACCGATACTTCTTTTCTTAAAGGATTGCTGAGTTTGTTGCAAATTTGCCAATCCAAGGTTCAGGTGACGGTCATAGATGTTTCTTGCCGCCCCTTACCTAACCACGCTTCAACGAGTATTCGAGAGTTACAAATCGAAATGATCGGTAGGGCAGGTGTGGTCATGCCGCGGAGGCTACACCGACATTGCTTTCCCTGAAAGATCATTAAGATTGTAACAATGTCCTTTTCGATGCATGACAGAGCTGAGCCAGCCACCTAGACCTCCTTGAAACGCTTAGGTGTGCCAGATGTCAGCAAGGACCCGGTATCCTAAACTTCCACCGCTCGAGCTTGGCGAGCTACTGCTACACAGATTCGAAATCTCCCCGACATCTGTGGTCCTGGCAGAATTACACGTCGAGCTAACAAGTCAAGGGGGAAGATAGTAGGATCCGTCGATATCTCACTTGACAGGTTTTTTGGCTCTTCAAAAATCAACTTATTTTTAAGACTTGTCATCCATTACTTATATTGCGAATGCTTTGGTGATACCTGCGTGATATTTAGGAAAAGAAAAGAGTTAGGAACAAAGAATGAGTGAATTAGATACGAACATTTTAAGAGAAGAAAAGCTTAAGATCATCTCCGCTCCAGGAATGAGGCAACTCTTCCCCTTCATAAGTTTGGAGATGGTAAGCACCATTTTTAAGCACATTCTTTACCACGAACGGCCCTGCCCAATTTGGATTAAGCTTTCCAACTGAACCAGCTCTTGCCGCTGTATCTACTTTCTTCAAGACTAGATCTCCAACAGCGAATTCTTTGGTTCTTACATTTTTATTGAACAACCTTGCCATTCTTCTTTTCACCTCTTCCTGTCTGATGATTGCAGTGTCTCTTAATTCCTCAATTAAATCAAGGCTGCATTTTAACTCTTCATCATTTCCTTCCATCCACTCGATTTGATTTTGTTGTGCCAATAATACCCTTGGGCTTTTCGCTTCAAATTCTACCGGAATAAGGGCTTCGGAACCGTGTGATAATTTGAACGGAGTTTCCCCAGTAGCAGAACTCGGAGTTGTTCTCAAGGCCCATAAGACGGAAGGTAGTTGTTCTGCCCAGTTGCCCCTAACGTTTTCTACCTTTTTTTTCAAGAGATTTATGATGAGTTTGTTGGCGGCCTCTACCTGCCCATTGCTTCTAGGATGATGTACGGAAGCGAAACGTAGCTCAATGCCAATTTGCTTGCAGAAACTAACAAGAGTTGAATTGTTGAATTGAGAACCATTATCCGTGATGATTGCCATTGGAATCCCGTGTCGACATACTATCCCTCCCCAAATAAAGTTTTTCACGGCTTGAGTGGTAATTTTGGCCAATGCCTTTGCTTCTGTCCACTTGCTGAAGTAGTCGATCATAACTATTATATATCGACGTTGTCCGCTTGCCATAGGAAAAGGCCCAATCAAATCCATTCCCCAAACTGCAAATGGCCATGGAGTTGCTATTGACTTAAGCCGTTGAGCCGGCTGATTTTGGAGAGGAGCAAACTTCTGGCATTTTACACATTTCTTAGCAAATTTCTCCGCATCCTTCCTTATCTGGGGCCAAAAGTAGCCTTGCCTCAGAATTCTTTTTTCCAATGTCCTGGCTCCAGAGTGACTTCCACATTCTCCAGAATGGACCTCCTGAAGGACCGTTGGAATCTCCTCCTCCGAAACACACCGTGCTAGTGGTGAAAGGAAAGTTCTCCTATAAAGCACTCCTGTAACAAGATAATAGTTAGCCGCTTTCCGTTTAAACCTTTTCCTATCCTTTATTGAAGAATGGAGCTCTCCAGTTGAAAGATAAAAAACAAACGGATCTATCCAAGACTGATGCTGATCAATCTCCATGACCTCTCCTTCCTCAATTGCCGGGCGAAACAACTCCGAAGTTGTTCCCCCTGAAAGAAGCCCAAATTTTGCCAACTCATCCGCTTCCACGTTCTCACCCCTTGGGATATGATTGATAGTGAAGCTTTTGAACTTCCCAACCTCAATTTTTACCAGAGTCAAATACTGCTTCAAGATACTATCTTTAGTCTCGAAAGTCCCATTTACTTGAGAAGCCATTACCAAAGAATCTGTGAAAACTTCGACATCATCAATCCCTAGTTCTCTGGCAAACTTGAGACCGGCTAGCAAAGCCTCATATTCCGCTTGATTGTTTGTCACTTGAAAATAGAACTTCAGTGCTTGATTTAGCCTTACTCCATTTGGGTTGATTAAGATAACTCCTGCCCCGGAAGAATTTTTCCCTGAGGCTCCATCCACGAAGATTTTCCAGGCAAGGGGTACTCCGACCCCCTTCTGCGATTCAACTTATTTAGCATCCACCATGAAGTCTGCTAAGACTTGAGCTTTGATTGCGATTCTTGGAACATAAGATATGTCAAACTCACTGAGCTCAATTGCCCACTTTGCCAATCTGCCTGAATGCTCCGGCTTCTCCAAGACACCCTTCAATGGAAGATCAGTGACGACTAAAATCGAATGAGCTTGGAAATACGGTCTTAATCTTCTTGCTGAAATTACAAGCATCAAAGCTAGCTTCTCTAGGATCGGGTAGCGAGTCTCCGCACTCTTCAGAATTCGACTTACATAGTAAACTGGAAATTGTTTCTTTTTCTCCTCTCGGACCAAAACAGAGCTTATAGCATCGATGCCAACTCCCAAATAAAGAAAAAGATCTTCCCCTCCTCGCGGACTTTGGAGTAGAGGAATTGAAGTCAACTGCTTTTTAAGCTGATTGAAAGCATTATCACACTCTTGAGTCCATTCGAACCTGGCTCCTCCCCGGAGAGTCTTAAAAAACGGTGCACTTTTATCCCCTGACCGGGAGATGAATCGACTCAAGCCTGCCATTCTCCCTCCCAACTGTTGAACTTCTTTTGGGGTTCTGGGAGGTGGCATTTCCAAGATAGCTTTTACCTTGTCTGGATTTGGTTCTAGCCCTTCTGGGGTGAGGAGGTGACCCAAAAATTTACCTCTGTTTGCTCCGAAAACACACTTCAATGGATTCAACCTCATATTGAAGGCTCGTAGGGTTGCAAAAGTTTCAGAGAGATCTTTGAGATGAGAGGAGAAAGATTTGCTTTTCACCAAGAGGTCATCGACATATACCTCAAGGTTTCTTGCCTTCTGATTTTTGAAAACTGTATCCATCATTTTTTGGTAAGTTGCTCCAGCATTTTTCAACCCAAAAGGCATCACGAGATAACAGAAGCAACCATCATTTGTGATAAACGAAGTGTGCGGTATATCGGATTTATGCATCCTGATTTGGTGATAACCTGAAAAAGCATCTAAAAAACTCATAAAAGAATAACCTACCGCAGAATCCACTAAAGAATCTATCTGAGGCAAGGGATAGCAATCCTTGGGGCAAGCTTTATTGAGTTTAGTAAAGTCGACACACATCCTCCACTTTCCACCTGGCTTTGTTACCATTACAACGTTTGACACCCACTCAGGATATTGGATCGGTTGGATGAACTTCGCCTTCAGGAGCTTCTCCACTTCCTCACGGATAGGTTGAGCCAGAGTGGTTGCAACAGTCCTCTTCCTCTGCTGGATTGGGATGACATTTGGGCTGATGTTGAGGTGATGGCAAGCAACATCTGGACTCACTCCAGGCATGTCGTCTGCCGACCAAGTGAAGATATCTAAATTTTGCAGAAGACAAGAAATGAGCTGACCCTTGTCAGCTTCAGATAATTCAGCGTTAATGGAGAGACCCTTGCCCTCATCTTCCTCGCTGATTTGGACCTTCTGGGTTGCTTGGGCGGGTTCCAAACGAACTCCATCTCTTGCATCCTCCTCAATTTCTTCTGCAACTGGAACTTTTTCAGGAGCTTCGATTAATTCAGCCATCATGATTTCTTGAGGAGAGGATACGATCATGTTGACCGTTTTCACATAGCATTCCCTGGCCTTCCTTGGGTCACTCCTGATTCGGTGTTGTTTGCCATTCAAGGCGAACTTCACCGCTTGATGGTAGGTAGAGACGATGGCTTGATAGGCATTTAGGAAGGGTCTTCCAAAGATGGCGTTGTAGCTACTGGGAGCGTCAACGACTATGAATTTGACCAACTTCACTATCCCTCCCAGAACCACAGAAAGGGTGACGAGTCCTTCCACTTCTTTCTTTTCTCCTGAAAAACCATAGAGGGGGCCTTCAGTTGAAAGGAGAGTTTTACCCGTCTTCAACGCCTCGAAGGCGGGTTTGAAGAGCACATTAACTGAACTTCCTGTATCTATTAGAATTTTTTCCACCGTATAATTTTCGATTACAGCTTTGATGACGACTGCATCATCAAAGGGATTCGCGGTCTGAGGAAGATCTTCATCTCCAAAAGTGACCGTCCCTCGAACCGGAGCCGAAGAGGTAGCAGCAACCTCTGACTGGTAAACCCTCTTCAGACTTGCTTTTCTCGAGGACTCCGGCCCTGCACCCCCATGGATGCAGAATAGGTTGCCCAAGGCACCTTCATCATTAGCGTCCACGCACTCGTTGGGAAAACCGATGTTGCCCAGATGACCAACATCATCTACTTCCTCGCACTCCCAGTGAACTTCTGCTACCTCCTTGGCCTTGGAGGTTGAAGCTTTGGCAGAATCATTCTTTTGAATGAGATCGCGGAGCTTTCCCTCCTTTAATAGTTTCTCTAAAAATAGGCGGAGAGCTCTGCAATCCTCTGTCAAATGACCCCTATCTCTATGATACTCATAGTAGAGAGTAGGGTTTCTGGTTTTCGGATCAGAATTCAGCGGAGCTGGCCTCTTAAAAAAGGGCTGCTTCTGAAGGATTTGAAGCACTTCATTCATGGGAACACCAAAGTCTGTGAAGGACTCTTGGGATTCATTGTAAAATGAAGGAACGGGTAGAATAGGAGGTTGAGCATACTGGATCTGGTGGATGGGGGTGACTTGCGGAGCAAGAGTAGCGGGAGTTTGAAGAAATGAATTTTGAGGTGGGAAAGATTGATTACCTCGATTGAAGCGGTTGTTTCGGTAATTCTTACCTCTCGGGGCCGGAGGTGGAAGCTCTTGCCGAGGTTTCGAGGAAGATGCCGCAGGATAGAATCCTGCAGAGCCTTTCTGAGTGGCTCTGTTGGTCAGATTGCTAACATAGGTGGGGTTGTTGATCTCCCCTTCTATGTAGCGATTGGCAATGCTGATCAGCTCCTGATATGAGCTAGGTTCCTTGGTTGTGACTTTGAACTTCAGAGGACCCTCCTGCAGGCCGCTGATCAAAGCCACCATATAGAGCTCGGGATCCATGTCTCTGACTCCCAAGATCTCCTTCTGAAAGCGATCAACGAAATGTGCTGCAGTCTCGTTGTCTCCTTGCTTAATTTTGAAGAGGGTCGCAGGACCACTCTTCCTTTTCTTTGCGGTGGCGAACCTCAGGAGGAGCTCTTGCCTCAAGGCGGCAAAGCTTGGGATAGATTGACTTGGCAGCTTGTAGAACCATTCCATGGCTGACCCATCGAAGGAGGTAACCATCAGCTTGCACCTCACTCCATCTGAAATGGTCCTGAGGGCAACGACAGATTCGAAAGCTTGGAGATGACACATCGGGTCGGTCTCTCCTGTATATACAGGAAGACGGGGTTCTCTGAATCCATGAGGAATTGGATCCCGATGAATCTCATCAGTAAAGGGGGAAGGCTCCCCAAACACAGAAGGTCCTGGAGGAAGAAAAGGAGTTGGAGGATCTTGAGGGTAAGCAAACCCTTCTTCAAAATTCAAAGCCTGAGCCGGAGGCCCCTGGGCTGCGGCTCGAAAAGAATTACGACGGGCGGCGAACTCCTCATGCTGAGATCGCTGAGGAGCTGCGGGCTGAAAAATGGGATGATCGCTAGGGTGACCGCTTGCCATGCGGTCAGGGGTCGCGACCTGAGGGGATTGAGGAAGGATCTTCTGGGAGATCGCGGCCAGAACTTGGTTCATGGCCTCGATCTGCTTCGCGGACTCCTGCTGAGTCCGAACAACTTCCTGTCGATCTCGAGCGGCCTCTTGCTGTGACCGCGCGATCTCTTGCTGAACAGCGGCAGCGTCCTGCCTGGCTCGGGCGGCCTCGCGGAGAGCCTGCTCAACGCGAAGCTCGAAGCGGCGCTCCATCGCTTATAACGGATTGTGATCGTAAGGGGGAACACTGGGAGACCGCAAAGGACGACCTCTACGGCGATCAGCCATCTTGAAAGTCTGAAGTTCACCTAACACTTCGAATCTGAAGGCCGCGTGTTCGTTCTGTTGGTGCCAAAAATGGTACCTCCAAAATTCACACTAAAGGGGGTGGGAGAAAACTGCGAAATGTAGGTTACTGAGACAGAAGATGCTGAGACAAAAGGAAAACGATCACAAAAAGGCGATCACGAAAAAATGAGACCGCTTACACAGGTTGTAAGCTGAAGCCCCGGAGCCCAAAGTCCTTTTCCTGGTACCCCTACCCCTCTATTTATAGACGAGGGGGCTGCCCAAACGGGCAGAACTAAAAACTACGGGCTGCCCGGGATACAGGAGAGCCAGGGCAGGGAGAAGGGGTGCAGATAACAAAAATAAGAAAAACAAGTAGACCGCTCAATCTGGCGGTCTCGCACTGCTCTGACCGCTTGACTCTTAGAAACTCTTGGTTGAGAAGGCAGCTGGCGATCCGGGCGGTCACACAAACGGAGACCGCTGAGATCGGGAAAAAAGTGCCATGAGAGGAGGTCGCGGGCTTTCTGGGCAAACACTCCTGATGCCCTAAAGACTCGTAGAACCCTCAAAATGCCCTAACTTCAGTGGTTCCCTAGGGTTGAACCCAAGCACATCAAGGGGTTGTAAATGGCTTAATTATCTATGTTAATCTTAAATTAGGTCAGTATTCATTATCATGGCCTTGTATTCACATCAGGCTTACTCTAGAAGTTTGATCAACTCAGACTCAATCCTTTGGGGCCTCTTTTCCCCTGAGAAGTTGATTCAATCCTGTGTGGACCCAAGTTGACCCAATGGGGTCCATCTAACCCTAGTTAACCAGAGAAGTTAACCATAGGTTGACATGGTCAACCCTAAGTATATATTGACCTTATAAGTTACCATGGATCCACATTGACCTAAGCTTGATCTAGTGGTCCAATTAATGTTCTTACCCCTCATTCGTGACACCACATCACCATGATTGCATGACATGGTCAAACATATGATTTAATGTAAAGAATCCAATAGGGTTTGATTTTTTGAGCCTTAAATGGTCTCCTTTTGCCTTCTGACCCAAGGCAGCTAGGTTGGACTAATATCCTTCATGACATGGTTTGCAATGTCATCATATTGGTAAATCCCCACCTTGAAGTCAAACCCTAGCTAGGTTCAAGGCATATCCACCCTTTTTTATTATTTTAATTGTTTCTTAATCCATTGGATGCTTATGAATGGCCTATGGGTGGAAGCCAAGTCATATCCAATGGAGTTGAAGGATTGGCTAACCATGAAAGGGTGTGTGCAGCCATGGCTTTATAATGAAGTGTTTGGCCAAACCCTAGCAGGCTTTCTCTATCATTTTCCTGACATATAATGACCATATATCAATTCCTTGATAGAAGGAGAACCAAAACAAAACAAAACCATCAAGTATTGGGTTGCCATTAGTGAGGAAGAGCTCTCCCAACCACCACCGCCACCACATCTGCAAGATGGTCCCCCTCCACTTCCATACATCCAAACTCCAAGGAAGGTGATGTTCCGGAGCCTCCTCTTTGTCTAGATCATCTTAGGATCATTAGGTTCTAACTATGACCACCCGAGGTGGAGTTTCTCGCCCTAGAAATAACTCGGACCTTAGAAAGAGAACGAGCAAGCCAGGTCATTTATGAAGGAGTCTTGGTCCTTCCCAATGTCCATTGAGGTGATGATAATTCTATTGTTCATAAGAAGGAGGTTTATGATGAACATAGACGGACAACAACTAGACCGCTCTCCAATGGTTCGTAGTCCTCTAGTAAGTCAATAAGTGGCGTTGGTGTGGCGACGGAAGAGCAGCGACAGATGATTTTTTATTTTTCTATGAGTTATTCTCTGACAAGCCCTCTCCACCATCCAATCAGACGATGAAGACGACCTAATTGCTATTGATTCCCTTACAAGCTGCTAGCTAATTTTTGGTAGGCTCGGTATAGCAGATTGATAGTGGATGTGTTATGGGTAAAGGATATTTTTGGTGTTTCTGTGCCTGTAAGTTTCAGATCTTGTTAAGATCTGTGTTGCAAAATGACTTAACCTATTTAATAGCATTATTAAACTATAGAATGTGTAATTAATAGGTTATATGTGATAGAACATTTAACTACAAAAATTATGACACTTAATTACATAATTTATAAGCGTGTCCAACATAAAAGTTGTAGATATCTATCTTCTCAATCCAGAATGGTGTTATGCATTTTCTAGTGACGAATGTAGCTCCTTGTAGAGTCATTTTGGGGGGACTATATTATAAGTGTGACAATTAAATAATGTTAATATTTCATTTTATATTGACCTGACCTTGAAACTCTGGAACCCTCTGAGATAGGCTAGTACCTATGCACAAAAATTGAAATAAGTTGTAGAGACTTTGGCCTAAAGTTTTGTGCAAAATTCACAATTTATTAAGGGTCATATAAATGAAATATTTAGGGTTTGTGAAAACATTTAATTGATAACTTTTGGCAGTTAATTAGGGAGTCATAATCACATTATGTGTCAAAATATAGGTCTTTTGAATGAGATAAAAATAATAAAAGTACTTGATCAGATTTGTTCACCTAAACTTAATGTGAATGAGAGAGAAACACTATGATATGTTTAATAAGTATGATAACTCTCTGAATATGAATCATATGTTTATGAAACTCAATATATAAGTGAGTTAGATCATTTCCCAACCTCCCAAAAATTAGTGGAATCTTTGGTGCACTTTTGTCCTATAGTTTTATTTAATATTATTCACTGAATATGTAGAGATCATATTAATGAAGATAACTGGCATATGACCTAATCTTGAGACCAAATATTGGGACATTGTTTATCTGATTATAACACATTGTGCCAAAATCTTAGGGTTCGTTCATTTGGCATAAATGGGATGCAGAAATTGGAATTAACCCATTTTTTATTCCCGCAGGAAGTGGAATTGAAGTAAATTCTAATTCTTCTATTCGGGTTAATGCATGAATTCTATCACAGTAATTAGAATTAGGAATTCTGTCAAGTGGAATGGATCCCAATCCCTTTCCATGTGGGCATTGGCAGATTTTACCTTAGCATGAGATTACTTTGCTCTCATACATTTGCATGTTTCAAACCCATGAGAACCGTTAATCAAAGAGTACATACAATAATATTTATCATCATTGTAAGCTAGGATCTAATGACACAAATTAAACAGGGTGAAAAGAATGCTCTCATTCATGTGCAATGACAAATCTGCAGCAGAGGAAACAATGGCGCCCTGAATGCTTTTACAAATTCTCATGGCCCCATTAGTTATATATCGATGGTGGCGTTCAATCCCACAAATGGTGGAAGCCATTTCACTCTAATAATGCAGCCATCCTTTTATTCACTATACTGTCTCGTTAATCAGAGATAGAAAAGAGGGAAAGAGATGAAGGGAGAGAGAGAGAGAATTTAATATTAATTTCAATTCCCACATGGTGGATCCCAGAGATCTCTTCCCCCGAGTCCTTTTTTGTGAATAGTAATATTCAAAAAGGGTAGGCCTACAAGAAAAGAAAAATAGTCAGCATTAGGTTTCCAGTACACACTCGGAATGAAAAACATGAGGAGGTGAGAGTGATAATTACATGTGTAAAATCATGTCTGTGAGAGGTAGAAGAAGCACTTGGAGGATGTTGCCTTAATTTGCGTGGAGGAGGAAAGTTGTTGGATACTTCATTCGCCATCGCCGGAGTTGCTATCGCCAAAGATGTTGTACCCGTATAAGAGCATCATCAGAGGAATATCTCATTGTTAGGGAAGTGTGTGGGAGGACATTTGCCTTCATTTGCGGCAGCACAATACGATAGCGCGCTATGGAAAATGTCAGTATCGTGAATGAAGACCTCGAGAGGTCGAAATTCATGGGGCTTGTTTCCTCTATAGTGAATTCCCATAAGAATTGAATTCCAATTCCCATGAATGTTTTGGGCTACCAAACGACGGAATTAGAATGAAAGTGCACAGTGTGCCTCTGAGAATCCTCTAGAGGGGGAGGGTGGTGAATAGAGATTTAAATTTATTTCTATTCTATTTGTGCAAGTACAATAAAACCTAAGCATTATGCTTCACCAAGATAAGTCCCAGAATAAATAACTGCAGTTAAGTAATGAAAGAAAAAGCAGTAAATGAAATCTAAGCTATGAGGGACAGCACAAAAAATTGACAACCAGAAGACACACAAATTTTTTATAGAGGTTCCCCAATATGTGGGTACTCCCCTCTTCTACCACCTGGTAGGGATCGGATGCACCATTGTGCCAGAGTCTTTCGTTAAGGAGACTCTTAGAACCACTGATCTTTTGACAAGGAGATCATGAACCATCAGATCTTTTGATAAGAAGATCTTGAACCACCAGATATTTTGATAAGAAGATCTTGAACCACTGAATCCTTTGAAGAGGGATTAATAAAACTCTTTTATAGATTGAGAAAGAAGGAGAGGAAAGAAGGTTGTAAGAATTCTGTTCTCAGAATTCTTGTGAGGATTGTATGAAGAATAGCCTATTATGTTCCACAGAAACTACTCTTGATTATCCCCTGCTTTAGATAGTGATGAATTGCAGGTGCTTTGTATGTCAGATCCTTTGTGCTTCTGCCGATTGAGATCTTGCTGCTATGAGATTGTGATAATCTGCAGCTTTTAGATCCTCTGTTCTATTATATGAAGATCAGCAGAGTTTTTTTTGTTCTTTTCTCTTTTCTGTGTTGGGGGTTCTTGAGAGAGAGAGAAGAGGAAGTCCTAGCAAGAAGAAGAATAGTCAATTTTGATTAATGCTCTGTTTGTTTTTGTCTTCTCTTCTCCTTTTATTCTCTCTATTCCATTTCAAATTTCTTTCCCTTTTTGGTATGCCTTGAAAAGGTAATCTTCTGATGACATTCTTATTCCTTCCTCTTTAATTCTCAGCCCATCCACCTACAAGGAGTATGGTTCCAAGAAACCTTTTGTGTCCTTTAATGCTCCTTTCTATTTCACGCAATTATTGAGCCGTTGGGGAACGGTCTTGAAGGATGTGGGCCATGAAAGGAGGATCAGAGAGACAGATGAAAAGATATACTTTACAGACTGTATTCGACGTAGCGTCGAATTCATTTCTTCTCTTATCGACGTAACTTTGAGTTCTTGTAGAAGTAGCTTCGATTTCATATCTGCTCTGATTGAACTCTGCTAGTCGTCGTTACATCGACATCTTATCGACGTGTACATCGAGTTGATCTTCCTGGATCTGAACTTCATCTACTGCATTGAGAAGAAGTCGATGTTGCGTCGACTTTAGATAGCTTGGACAAATTACATCTTCTGTGACGAGTTGAAGTAGAAGCTGCATCAACTTTACTAGTTACTCTGACAAGTCCCTGACCTCTACGTCGATATCTTTTCGATGTAACGCCAACTTGGGTTACCTCGATAGTGGGGTTGAATCACATGGACTTCTAATCAGAGCAGCGTCGATATGGACTCGATGTTGCGTCGAATTCTATTCGACGCAAATATTAACTTAGCCCAATTTTGCTTCCCTTGATATGCCCTGATACCCTATGTTGAGTATGACATCCTAAGACATCTAATGACTAGATTACCCTTACTATATAATGGGTAATTTACTCCTAGGGGATAAAATCACTTTTAGTTAATTTGTTAAGTTAAATGAAGGGTTTTTCCCAACAATCTCTTCTTATTTATCTTAACAAATTTTATAGTTTGTTTAGAGTGATTTTATATAATTTTGCATTTCTTAAATAACAATACATGCAATACAAAATAGCACACACATTAAATGAATAACCCATATGAACTGATAACAGAGATAATACCAGATTAGTCAGAGGTTCGACATAGTTTACTCAAAAGTGAGTATCACTACTTCTCTCTGAGGAATAGAGATAGATCTTCATATACTTTCCTGTATTTTCTTTCCACATATTTAAAATTTGCTGGAGTAGCTTTTTATGGATTCCTCTATATCTTCCTATGGCCTTTGAAGAGCTTTTCCAGATCTATTTCTGTGTTAGGATGAACATCCTTGAGTGTAAAGCCCAGCACAAAAACTTTAGCTGTCATCAAATTTATAATTTCTAGATTCAGGTCAGCTGATTCAGGGACCTTCTCTAATATGGATGCAACAGGCAGTACTTGTGATTCACTGACAGTAGCTTGTTCCTTTCCAGAAGTTGAAGCTTTTGTGAACATGACCTTCTTTATCTTGATCTCCTCTTCAGGTGACTTATTCCCTTTCTTTCTCTTCTGTGTGAATTGTACTGCATCTTTGGGATTGCAACCAATACCACCTCTGTGGAGTTGTCCAACTCCTTCTAGCATTTTAGCTTGAGGGTTCTTTGTAAGGTACTTTGTATGATCAAACCAGGTTAATTTAATGGGAATTGCCTTGGCCAATTCCGCATGATCAACTACCTCTTTTCCTCTTTTTAGAATGTCAATAAATCTATTTTTCTTTCCTTGAAGCTCCTTTTGAGTTGTCTCATATTCATACATTTCACTTTCACCAATATCTTCTGACACTCTATCAAGTTCTGGATTAGAGTGTCTTCATTGTGTTTTCTGGAACTTCAACCTTTTCATACTTCTTGTAATAAGACTTATCCTTTCTGTAATCTTTTCTCTGTTCCTTTGTATACATTTCACAGATGGGTATTCTTCCCCTTCCCCTTCCCCTTCTTCCTCTTCCTTTGCCTTGATAAGGAGGTCTTCCTCTGTAAACAGGTGTTGGAAGGGTAGGTTTAGTTATTTGTCTTGGGACAGGTGATGGAGAAAGAGGCTGAGCTGGTGTTGATAGCTGATCTGTGACCAGATAATTTGACGCAAGTTCAATTGAATCACATTCTTGATCAGGCACCTTGGCAGAAGCAGGTGTTGTGGTAGAGTCATCAGAGGACACCCTGAATTGAAGGGGATCAGGAATGGATATCCCAGTTTTAGCAGTGTATCCCTGAGTGTGCATGACATGGATTTGATCATCTGAACATACAGGACTCCCCCCTGTATTGAAGACTCCCCCTGCAGTGAGGGTAGGATTCTTGGTGAGGATGACTCCCCCTGGATGGCTACATGTGTCTGTAACTTAGATGAAATAACAGGTTCTCCTTCAGAGATGAGGGAGAGGGATTGCTGTCGTGTAGATAGAATCTTGAGGGATCTGCTGTTGATGAGTTTGTTGTCTGCTGGTACAGCTCTCCCCTGCTTTATATTATTGAACAAGGATAAAAAGCCATCAGCAAACACAGCTGCCGATCTCACTTCCCTGTCAAAGACAGCTAGGTCAGAGGTAAGGTCTTGCAATCATTTATATTGCCGGGGTAGTTTTCGATAACAATCCATGGAGAAGTCCAGATAGAGCGAGCCAAACTTGGATAGGACTGTTTCAAGAGCTAGGTTGACTGCCTCCACAATATCTTCATAACTGGATGGAGAGGCCATTGAAACATTACACATACCTACACTGAAACAAGGAAAATATACAAAGAGAGAGAAGAAGGAAGAGAGCAGGAAGGAGAGAATTCGTATAGCACAATAGAACTAAACGCAAAAGTTGTTTTGAGTAGATGAATCATCGTAACTTATTGTTTTATTCGAAGCAACGTCGAGAGAGGAGCAGAATTCAGCGCGCCAAGATATGTCAAACTGCGCGATCTGCCAAATCGACGGAGCATCGAGTTGATGTCGACGTGGCTTCGAGATATAGTCCTTAATCATAATGTCAACGTAAACGTCGATAAGTATCCGACGTTACATCGAGTGGTATCCAAGGGATCCTCCCCATAGAGCTCTCGAAGCTGACGTCAAGTAGAAGTCGACAGTACGTCGATTTGAATTCGACGCAGCTTTGATTAAACTTGTATGATTTTATTCAAGATTTTTGTTGTTTTCCCCAGCAATAATTTTCTATAGAAAATAGATTTTTGTAATAATAGGGGACCTACAAAGCTGCATCAAGCATCCCCAAGGCATTGATGAAGAACTTGTGCTTACTTTCATCAAGAGGCTTAGTGAAGATGTCAGCCCTTTGATTGTCAGTAGATATGTATTGAAGGTTTATCTTACCCTTCTCTACATTGTCTCTGAGAAAGTGGTGCCTTATCTCTATGTGCTTAGTTCTACTGTGGAGAACAGGATTGGAAGTAAATGAAATTGCACTAGAGCTGTCACAATAGATTGTGGAACTGCCAAGAGAAAAGTTGTAATCTAGCAACTGATTTTGCATCCACAAAATTTGTGAACAGCAGCTTCCTGCAGCTATATACTCAGCTTTAGCTGTAGAAGTGGAGACTGTGGTTTGCTTCTTGCTAAACCATGATATCACTCTACCACCCAGAAACTGACATGTTCCTGAAGTGTTATTTCTATCAAGCCTGCATCAAGCATAGTCTGCATATGAATATCCAACAAATTCAAATCCAGATTCAGCTGGATACCATAAGCCAAGCTCAGGAGTACCCTTTAGATATCTGAGGATTCTTTTGACAGAACTCATGTGGGAGTCCTTTGGATCAATATGAAATCTTGCACAGATACATGTAGCAAACATTATATCAGGTCTGCTAGCTGTTAGGTAGAGAAGAGAGCCAATGGCTGCTCTGTAAGTCTTCTAATCAAATGACTTACCTTGTTCATCTCTATCTAGAACATCATTAGTAGCCATGGGGGTTTTCATAGCAGATGCATTTTCCATCCCAAACCTCTTAATGAGTTCTCTGGTATATTTGGATTGAGATATGAAAATGCCATCTGGACTCTATTTAACATGGAGTCCAAGGAAATAGGATAACTTCTCCATGCTACTCATTTCAAATCTTGACTGCATTAGGTAAACAAACCTTTTGCATAAAGATTGATCTGTGGACCCAAATATAATATCATTCACATATATTTGTACAAGAAGTAGCTGATTTGTGTGTGCTCTTGTGAAAAGGGTTTTATCCACTTTCCCCCTTTCAAATTTGTGTTCTAGAAGAAAATTGGATAAGGTCTCATACCAAGCTCTTGGAGCTTGCTTGAGACCATAGAGTGCTTTATCTAGTCTAAATACAAAAGATGTAAAGGTTGGATTGACAAAACCTGGTGATTGTTCCACATACACATCTTCTTGTAGATTTCCATTGAGGAAGGCACTCTTAACATCCATCTGGTAGACTTTTATTTTCATGTTAGCAGCATATGCCAGGAACATTCTGATTGCCTCCAACCTTGCTACAAGAGCAAATATCTGATTGAAATCAATGCCTTCCTCTTGTCTATACCCTTGTGCCATAAGTCTAGCCTTGTTTCTGATAATGACTCCTGTTGAGTCCATTTTATTCTTGAACACTCACTTGGTGCCAATGACTGGGTAGTTCTTTGGTCTTTCTACCAGAGTCCGCACCTTGTTCCTCTCAAACTGGGTCAGTTCCTCTTGGATGGAAGATATCCAGTGCGGGTCACTGTCTGCTTCTTCAAACTTCTTGGGTTCATATTGTGATAGGAAACACTGCAACATAGTCTCACTTGTGAGTTGATTCCTTGTCTTGACTCCTGCTGTCAAGTTTCCTATCACTTGAGTTGAAGGATGGTCTTTTTGGGTCATCTTGGATCTAGTTGAGTGATCTAGGATCTGCTCTTCTTCCTGGGCTATGACTTGCTCAGTGATAGTTGGAATTTCAACCTCATTTACTGGAACAGTATCTGTAGTTGGTACCCCTGGTGTTGTAGTTTCCTCTTCATGTGCTGCAGAGTCCTCACCAGAGTCAGTGTCAATATCTTATTGTTCCTTTTCTTGACATACTGATGGATGATCTACTATGCTCATACTTTCAACCTGCTCTACGAGTTGATCTTCTTCCTGTAGAATAGGACTAGTGAAAGTTTCCTTCCCCTTGTATACCATGTTAGTTTCATCAAAAACTACATGCATTGACTCCTCAATTTTGAGAGACCTTTTATTGAAGCACCTATGTCTTGCTTGATGAAGAATATCCTAAGAATATACCATCATCAGCCTTCTTGTAAAATTTTGAAAGATGGTTTTTCCCATTGTTAAGGATAAAGAAAGAACACCCCAAGATTCTAAAGTAGGTGACTATGGGTGCCTTTCCCTTCAGCAGCTCATAGGGAGTCTTCAACTTAGTCTTGTGGATGGGACTTATATTCAGAACATAATTTGCAGTATTTACTGCCTCAGCCCAGAAGGACTTTGGCAAGTTAGATTCAGCCAACATTGTTCTTCCTAATTCAATTATGGTTCTATTTTTCCTTTCAGCCATCCCATTTTGTTGGGGGGTCCTAGGAGCTGAAAAGCTTTGTCTGATGCCTTCATCCTCACAGAATCTACACATTAACTGATTCTCAAACTCAGTGCCATGATCACTTCTGATCACAGCAACATGTGTATTAACTTCAGATTGAATCTATCTAATGAATCTTGAGAGGATCTTGAAGGTGTCTGACTTAGCTTTTAGAAAGAACACTCAGCTGAACCTAGAGAAGTCATCAACAATGACTAATGTGTAGGACTTTCCTGATAAGCTTTGAGTGGAGATGGGACCAAACAGGCCCATGTGCAACAGGAAAAGGATTCTAGGAGAATCATTCTTACCACTTGGTTTGAATGAGGCTTTGATCTGCTTCCCTAGTTGGCAGGCTCTATAATGGTGGCCTTTATTGAATTTACTATTTGGTAAACCCCTGACTTGATTTAGTTTGGAAAGTTTGGCTATGGTCTAAAAGTTAAGGTGACTAAGTCTCCTATGCCACAACTCACTATTTTCTAATTGGGAGTTAAACAAGCAGATCTCATACTGTGTACTCAATGTCTACAACATATACTTAACCCTTTCTGAGACCAGTCAAAACTCCTTGATCAGTCTTAAAGCTAACTATATCACACAAGGACTTAGTGAATACAACTTTGTATTCACCATCACACAGCTGACTAATGCTGATAAAATAATTGAAGTCCTTCAACATAAGCTACTTTAGCAAAGGAGATTTCACCAATCCTGAGCAAACCATACCCTTTGGTTTGACCAGAGTGGGAGTTCCCAAAAATTACCTTGGGTCCTTCCTTGGCCTTGAAATTTTCCAGCAGATCTCTTGCTCCAGTCATATGCATGGAGCATCCACTGTCCAGATACCACTGCTGGTTTGTGGTTGAACGACCTTCCCTCTGTACATGTAAATTAAACATTAATAAAGACCCTCTCATGTTTGTTAAAATTTTTTATTTGAATCGTTTAGGAGTAAGCAGGAGTTGCATCAACTGAGTTATAGCCAAACAACCACAATGCCACACAGCAACACAATAATCTTTATTGAATCACAAAACTTCATTACATTTCGAGACATACATGGCGAGACATGATTCATAAGAATCACGAAGGAGAGAAGAACAAAACACACCAAAAAACAAATCTGGCGACCTGACAAAGCAGAGACCGCACAGACCGCTGCACTCCAGAGACCGCCTGTCTTGTCCTGAGACCGCAAAAAGAGAATACAGGCAATATGACCTGCACTGCAAGGCCGCCACCTCAGACCGCACGAACTGGAGATTATTGAACTGAACAAAGAACAGAAGCTGTCGCCAGACCGCAACTTAGATCGCCTAACCACAAAAGGTTGCCTGATCGCCGAGCTCGCTGCGAACAGCACAAGAACAACACAAACCAGTTCGCAGACAAGCCGCTGCCGAACTGTTTATTCAAGCCACTGGGAAATCACCAAGGAAGGAGACCGCAACCTGCTGACCGCAAACCTGCGAACACAACAAACAGTCAACTCGCTTCAAAGACCGCCCGACCTCAAAGTTGAGACAGCACAAAACAACCCAGGCTCTAGTTCTTACAGTTCTTGTTATGAATGACGGGCCCTGCACCTCTATTTATAAGAGAGAAGATAGATGTCGTCACTGCCACAAGAGAGGTATAGTCACCACCCATCAGGTCGCGAGCGATCTCATAGAGCAGACCGCGCAATAACACCACTTGGACAACATCCGGTCCAAGACCGCAAATCAGCAGCAGACCGCGCACAAGCTGCGCGGACACAGATCACTCCTTCCTTAGATCGCCAAGGACAAACCAAGAACATCTGGCCGACTTCAGACAAGTTGCCAGATCAACCTACAAAAGCCGCCCGGTCACAGCAGTAACTCAAGAACAGACCGCCCTGTCTTCTTACAAGGCAGATAGACCAACCAAGTAGAGCAGGCCGAAAGAGACCGGAACACACTAGAACAAACCCGGCAAATCACAGCAGACCACCAGAACTAGACCGGCAGAGTCAGACCGGCAGAGCACCAGCACAGAGACCGCGCGGTCTCTGCGGTCACCAAAATACAGACCGCCGGCCACCTTCCACTTCACTTCAATAATTTCAACACTCCCCCTTGAAGTGGGAAGTGGAAACTAGCCCAAGTAAACTCCGCAACCGAGTAAATGGTCCCTTCACCAGCGGCTTTATGAAGATGTCTGCAACATTGTCCGCACTTCGAACATGCTCGACCATAAGAGATCCTCCCAACACCTTCTCACGAATGAAATGGTGCTCAATCTGAATGTTCTTGGTCCTCGCGTGACAGACTGGATTATTAACCAACTTGAGAGCACTCTCATTGTCCCCGCGTAGCATAGTGGGACCTCGAACCTCCTCATGAACGTCCTCCACCAACCTCCTGAGCCAAACGAATTCCTTAGCTGCCAAGGCCGAAGCCTTGTATTCCGCTTCTGTGGTAGATACAGACACCGAGTCCTGCTTTTTATTGCACCAAGAAATAGCTGTGGGGCCTGTCTTAAAGACATAACCAGACATTGATCTCCGATCATCCACGTTTCCCCCGTAATCAGCATCCATATATCCAAGCAACTCCAAGCTTGACCCTCTCCTATATAGGAGACCCAGATCAGAGGTCGACTTCACATACTTCAAAATTCCTTTTGCCGCCAGAAGATGAGGCTTCCGTGGTTCCGCCATGTACCAACTCACTTTGCCAACTGCATAAGCAATATCTGGCCTCGTGATGGTCAAGTAGATCAAGCTCCCAACTAGAGCTCGGAACACCATCGGTTCAGATAGAACCCTCCCCTCATCCTTCCGAAGATTATGATGTTGTTCCAGAGGTATATAGCTGCTTTTCCCTTCCTCCATGCCGAATCGTTGAACGATCCGCTCCGCATACCCAGCCTTAGAAATGAGCACTCCGCTCTCCCGCCTCTGAACCTCGATTCCAAGGAAATGGTGAAGCTCACCCAGATTCTTCATCTGAAATCTGATAGCAAGATCGGCTCTCAGCCTTGCTACTGCCTCCTTTGAATTCCCGGTGATGATCATGTCATCCACATACAACAGAACAATAACCCGAAGCACCCCCCTCCTTCTTGACGAAGCAAAGAACTCGCAGAATAGAAGATACTCCGCGATCTTCCCATAACACGCCCGAGGCACTTGCTTCAACCCATACAGGGCTTTCATCAGTTTGTAGACGTAGTCCGGACAATCCTCCAAGATGAAGCCCGGCGGTTGGATCATGAAGATATCCTTGTCAATCTCTCCATATAAGAAAGCATTCTTCACATCGAGCTGCAAAATCTCCCATCAACTAGATGCCGCCAAAGCAATAACAAGTCGAACCGAAGTCATCTTTGCCACTGGACTGAACGTCTCATCATAATCTTCTCCGTACTGCTGTGAGAACCCGCGAGCCACAAGGCGAGCCTTGTATCGCTCGATCGTGCCATCAGCTTTCTTCTTGAGCTTATAAACCCATTTGCATGTCACAGGGGTAATGCCCTTGGGCGTGGGCACTAGAGACTAAGTCTCATTTTTCTTGAGAGCATCCATCTCCTCCTGCATAGTGTCCCACTTCTTCATGCCTTTGGCCTTCTCAAAGCTCGACGGCTCCCGCTCATCCAAGGGACTAGCAAAGAAACATGAGACAAAGCTCACCATGTTTCCTCATGTGTATCGATCAGGTGGCTTGATAGTCCTCTTCGACCTCCTAAGAGGTTGCACCTGACTATCCACCTCCTCAGTTGCTTCTTTTGTGCTAGCTCCTCTTCCAGGCGAACTTGGAGCATCACACCCCCTGCTTCCAGAACCTGAAGCCTCCATCTCAGAGCTTGACATAGCTGGAGCTCCTGGTAAAATAGGCAACTCCACTTGAAGATTTTCTGCAGCCTTCTCTTTTTCATCAACCCTGCTCTCCGGTAGTTCAACTCCTGAACTCCCCTTGTAGGAAGTCACCTCATCGAACACTACATCCCGAGATACCACGGATCTTCGTGTCTCAGGATCCATGCATCTCCATCCCTTCCTCCGCTCATCATATCCAACAAAGACTAGCCTCCTTGCTTTCGCATCTAGCTTTGTCCGAAGAGCATCAGGGATATGCACATAACAGGTTGACCCGAACACCCGAAGGTGTGCAACACTCGGCTTCTCCTTGAACATCAATTCGGGAGGGGCCTTCATGTTTATAGGACTTCGAGGCATCCTGTTGATGACGTATGCCGCACAAGACATTCCCTCCGCCCAAAAGGACTTTGGGATACTCTTGGCATGAAGCCAGCATTTGCAGGTTTCCGACAGATGACGGATCTTCCGCTTTGCAATGCCATTTTGCTGTGGAGTATGGGCACAAGTGAGCTCTCTCTGGACGCCATGCTTCCTCCAAAAACTTGAGAACTCACCAGAGGTGAACTGCCCACCATTGTCAGTTCTCAATTTTTTCACCCGCAGGCCTAACCAACCTTCCACCAGCTCCTTGAACTCCACGAACTTCGCAAAAGCTTCTGAATTCTCTTTTAGAAAATACACCCAGACATATCTAGTATAATCATCGATCAACACCAACATATATCTTTTTCCTCCAAGGCTTGGGGTGGCAGTCGGTCCCATCAAATCATCGTGAATACACTCCAATGGTGCTTTGCATCTTGTTTGCGATTTATCAAATGGAAGTCGGTTAGACTTACCAAACTGACATCCCGCACAAACATGACCATCTCCATAGGAGGACAAGCTAGGCAAGCCCTTGATAAGGCCCCTTACCGCCATAGCCTTTAATTTGTCCATGCCTACATGCCCCAACCTTTCATGCCAAATAGTCGCGCTATCATTGGTCTTCATCTTGTCAACATTGGTACTTGTCGATAAAACGAACAAGTCCTTTACCCGCTTTCCAATATGAATTACATCTCCCTTTATCTCCGGTTGAGTTTTAAGAAACTTCACTTCTGTTGGGCCAAACAGAACGTGATAACAAGCATCGACCGCATTGGTCACAGAGAAGAGATTCTTCTTCATACCCGGCAAGTGATAAACACTCCTTTATGTGAGTGGGCCCTTATCACTGCTCAGAGAGACAACACCTTCTTATTCTACTGCATAAACAGAATTATCAGCCGTAATGATTGCATCGTTACCTGAGTAAGGCGCCAAAGAAGAGAACATTGATTCATCCCCAGTGAGGTGATGCCCACACCCTGAATCCATGATTCAATCCTATTTGAAGTTGATGGCAGCCAAGGCCTTAACGGGCATCGCCGTCATATTGGCCGCAAAGACTCCTCCCCATCCAGCTTCATCAGACTTTGTCTTCTCCTTCTCCGCTGCATGTCCCGGCTGAAGATTAACCCGGCAATCCTTCTTGAAGTGTCCGATCTTATTGCATATGAAGCATCTTGGTCCCTCTCCCTTCTTCTTCCCATCAGACTTAGGAACATAACCCCTATCCTGCTGACCTGAAGTATATGGTCCATCATGACCTGGCTTCTTCTTCTCCCACTTCTTCTTCTTGCTGGAGAATAACACATCACTATCTCCCCGAGATAGAAGTCCCCGCCATCTGTCTTGCCAAACTTTCCTACGAAGCAAGTAAGTTTTCCAACTCCAATAGAGATGGCTGATTTGCCCAACCCTGAACTTACGTCACAAAGGCAAGATACTCCTTCCGCAAACCGCGGATGATATGCCTCTTTAGTTTTGCCTCCGAGATGGGCTCATCAGGATCCAATGCAGAAATCTCTGCTGTGAGGTTCTTCATCTTGAGAAAGAAGGTAGAGATAGAAAGATCACCTTGAGAGGCCTTTGCCAACTCATTTTCAAGAAACTGTAGCTGAGCTACATTTTTCCTATTGAACAGCCCGTCCAAAGACGTCCAAATCTCAGCAACAGATTTACATCCAATGATGTGATCGAATAGCTCTGGTGAGATAACCCTCTTGAGTGTGAACTCTGCCTTTGCATTAGTCCTCCTCCAAAGTCTCACCTCTGCCATATTATCCCCTGCTAAAAAAAACTTCTTGTGTGTCTTCTCCTCCAACTATCTCCCATAGATCCTCGCTAAGCAAGTAACTCTCCATACACGACTTCCATTTCTTGTAGTTAGTCGATGTGAGGAGTTCAATACCAAGCCCTCTTGCGTATCCAGCTTCCATGGCAAACTATGTGGTCTCTTCTTCACAAAGACGATGGCAACTCAAGTTGATCACTGCTTATCCACTCCAACAACCTACCTCTGATACGATGTTAAATTTTTTAATTTGAATCGTTTATGAGTAAGCAGGAGTTGCATCAACTGAGTTATAGCCAAACAACCACAATGCCACACAGCAACACAATAGTCTTTATTGAATCACAAAACTTCATTACATTTCGAGACATACATGGCGAGACATGATTCATAAGAATCACGAAGGAGAGAAGAACAAAACACACCAAAAAACAAATCTGGCGACCTGACAAAGCAGAGACCGCACAGACCGCTGCACTCCAGAGACTGCCCGGCTTATCCTGAGACCGCACGAACAGAATACAGCTAAGATTACCTGCACTATAAGACCGCCACCTCAGACCGCACGAACTGGAGCATATTGAACTGAACAAAGAATAGAAGCTATCGCCAGACCGCAACTCAGATCGCCTAACCACAAAAGGTCGCCTGATCGCCGAGCTCGCTGCAAACAGCACAAGAACAACACAAACTAGTTCGCAGACAAGCCACTGCCGAACTGTTTATTCAAGCCACTGGGAAATCACCAAGGAATGAGACCACAACCTGCTGACCGCAAACCTGCGAACACAACAAACAGTCAACTCGCTTCCGAGACCGCCCGACCTCAAAGTTGAGACCGCACAAAATAACCCAGGCTCTAGTTCTTATAGTTCTTGTTATGAATGATGGGCCCTGCACCCCTATTTATAGGCGAGAAGACGGATATCGTCACCGCCGCAAGAGAGGCACAGTCACCACCCATCAGGTCGCGAGTGGTCTCATAGAGAAGACCGCGCGATCACACCACTTGGACAACATCCGGTCCAATACCTCAAATTAACAGCAGACCGCGCACAAGCCGCGCGGACACAGATCAGTCCTTCCTTAGATCACCAAGGACAAACCAAGAACATCTGGCCGACTTCAGACAAGTCGCTAGATCAACCTGCATAAGCCACCCGGTCACAACGGTAACTCAAGAATAGACCGCACGGTCTTCTTACAAGGCAGATAGACCAACCAAGCAGAGCAGACCGAAAGAGACCGGAACACACTAGAACAAACCCGGCCAATCACAGCAGACCGGCAAAACTAGACCGGCAGAGTCAGACCGGCAGAGCACCAGCACAGAGACCGCGCGGTCTCTGCGGTCACCAAAATACAGACCAACGGCCACCTTCCACTTCACTTCAATAATTTCAACAATGTTGGGGTCTCTTCCTTCTATTATCATATGGAGATATGGAAGAATGAGATGGTCTTCCATTTTTCTCCCTTGGGTGAAGAAATGCTGCATTATTATGCCAACAATATTTGTCAGTATGTCCTTGTTTGGAGCAGCAAAGACATCTTATGTTAGACAAAGAAGATTTTGATGTTTGATGATTTTGTGCAGGAAATATGCGTCGAAAAGAAATCGATGTAGTTTTAGATTTGCGTCGAGTGCAATTCGACGAATCTGCATAGTCCCGTCGATAATCATTTGAAGTAAGATATTGGTTACATCGAGTGTAATTTGACGCACCCACATAGTTTCTTCGAGATGATGTCGACATATATGCTTGAGTCCGTCGAGATATATTCAATGAATTACTAAAATTGCGTCGAGTTCTATTCGACGTATAATTTATATCATTCAGTGTTCGTGAATTTGAACTTACAATTTCCTTATGCAAATTAATTTCTGACCTTAATTTATCATTTTTGATCATTAAGTCTTGTCTAGCTTTACTGTAGGCATTTGTGCTATTTTTAAGAGTAGAAATGACAGAGTCAATGTTGTTTGGTAATCATTTCTATATTCCTCAAAAGTTTCATCCATCTCTTATATTTCAATTTTATAACTTCTACATATAGCACACTCATTCTTCAAATCTAAATTTTCCAAGGGTTGTGTGCCTAGGATTCCTGGTTCATCACTAGTGTCTACCTTATTAAATGTGGTGAGTTTATTAGGGTTATCTTTCTCATGTTCTTTACATGATTCTGATTAATTATTTGGTCTAGACGAAGAAGATGTTACTGGTCTATCACAAGCAACTTTGCTAGTGAGTGATTGTGAATCATGATTAAGATGATTAAATCTCTTAGAGAGATTTTGTGAAATCTCTTTGATCTTTTGGCTCCTTCCATTGAGGGAGTCTTCAAAGGCTTTTACCTTTAAGATTTCTTTCCTTAGATCTGAGTTTTCATTATCTAAAATGTCTATTTCTTTTTCTTTTTCAAGCAGTTCACATCTCAGATCATTGTTAACTGAGGATGAGGGATCTTTACTAAGAGCTTTTATTTCAGATTTGATTGTTTCAAGTTCCATTTGTTTGCTGATAAAATCATTGCAAAATTTCTGAAAGCATTCTTTGAAATATGTTGAGGAGAAGTCAAAGTATTCAAAGATGCTTACCTCAGCATTATCAGTGGAATTTTCAAAGGCCATCAGACAGGCTTCTCCTGGTCCACCTTCTTCTTCATCATCAGATGAGAGGGAGCTTGATTCAAAGTCTGAGTCACTCCAGGTCTCAGCTATGAACCCTTTCTCTCCTCTCTTTCCCTTTCTCATGAGGGATTTTCTCTTGTGCTCCTTCTTTTGCTTGTTCTTCTTATTCTTTTCATCTTCAGGACATTCAGTAGAGATGTGTCCTGGCTTCCTGCAAGAGAAACAGATAATCTCCTGGTTAGGAGTTTTATCATACCTCGGCTAGCTTGAGCTCCTCTCTCATCTTTTTTGGACACTTCTGTCCTAACTCACTTTTTGAATCTCTTAGCCAAGAGATTAAACATTTCCTATTCAGTGGAGGAGGACTCTTCTTTTGCAGTTCTTAATGCAAGAGTCCTCTATTTAGGAGTTGGTGTCCTCTCATGGGCTTCTAACTCAGTTCTGCTTTTTAGTAGAAGCTCATAGGATTTGAGCTTTCCCAAGAGAGCATATGTTGATATCTCTCTGAGACATCTAGAATCTCTGATGGCCCAGGTTATAGAGTCCCCATGTGCTGGGAAAGCACATGATGAGCTTGTCATTAATTTATGTGAGAGAAATTTCCTTGTCAAGCCCTCTCAACTCATTTATGATGAGACTGAATCTGTCAAACATTTATGTAATGCTTTCATCACCCTTTTTCTTAAAGTTCTCATATTGAGATATGAGAAGAGCCTTTTTGTCTTTCCTCTCATCAGAACTTCCTTCAACTAGTCTGGAGAGAGATTCTCAAATCTCTTTTGCATGGTTGCAGTCAGCAACTTTCTGAAATATGTCATCAGACATAGTTGAGACCAGTATGTTCATGGACTTGGCATCACATGCCTTTACCTTCTTCTCATCATCAGTCCATTCTGCTCTGGGAACTGAAGATTGTATAACTTTTCCACTGGTGTCCTTCCTTATTGGAGCTGGGGGATCTGTGAGGATGACATTGAAGATTTCTTCATCAATAGAATTCATATATAGTTTTATTCTGGCCTTCCAGAGTGTAAACTTACTCAGATTACATACTGGAGGTCTTGTTGAGGCATAATCCTTAGAACTCATTTTTTATGAAATATATGCGTATAAAAGAAAATAAGAGTAGGATGACTTTTTGATCAAGGTGTTAACCTCTTAGTGATCAACCTCCCTCTGATACCAATTAAAAGTGCACAGTGTGCCTTTGAGAATCCTCTAGAGGGGGGGTGAATAGAGATTTAAATTTATTTCTATTCTATTTGTGCAAGTACAATAAAACCTAAGTATTATGCTTCACCAAGACAAGTCCCAGAATAAATAATTGTAGTTAAGTAATGAAAGAAAAAGCAGTAAATGAAATCTAAGCTATGAGGGACAGCATAGAAAATTGACAACCAGAAGACACACAGATTTTGTATAGAGGTTCCCCAAAATGTGGGTATTCCCCTCTTCTACCACCTAGTAGGTATGCACCACTGTGCTTGAGTCTTTTGATAAGGAGACTCTTAGAACCACTGATCTTTTGACAAGAAGATCATGAACCACCAGATCTTTTGATAAGGAGATACCACTAAATCCTTTGAAGAGGGATTAATAACACTCTTTTACAGAAGGTGAAAGAAGGAGAGGAAAGAAGGTTGTAGGAATTCTGTTCTCAGAATTCTTGTGAGGACTGTATGAACAACAACCTATTATGTTCCACAGAATCTGCTCTTGATTAGCCCCTGCTTTAGATAGTGATGAATTGCAGGTGCTTTGTATGTTAGATCCTTTGTGCTTCTGCTGATTGAGATCTGGCTGCTATGAGATTGTGATAATGAGCAGCTTTCAGATCCTCTGTTCTATTAGATGAAGATCAGCAGAGTTTTTCTATTCTTTTCTCTTTTCTGTGTTGGGGGTTCTTGAGAGAGAGAGAAGAGGAAGCCCTAGCAAGAAGATAAATAGCCGATTGTGAGTAATGCTCTATTTGTTTCTGTCTTCTCTTCTCCTTTTATTCTCTCTATTCCATTTAAAATTTCTTTCCCTTTTTGGTATGCCTTGAAAAGGTAATCTTCTGATGACATTCTCATTCTTTCCTCTTTAATTCTCGGCCCGTCCACCTACAAGGAGTATGGTTCCAAGAAACCTTTTGTGTCCTTTAATGCTCCTTTCTATTTCAGACAATTATTGAGCCATCGGAGAACGGTCTTGAAGGATGTGGGCCATGAAAGAAGGATCAGAGAGATATTTTAAAAGATATACTTTTACAAACTATATTCGACGTAGCGTCGAATTCACTTCTCTTATCGACGTAACTTTGAGTTCTTGTAGAAGTAGCTTCGATTTCATCTCTGCTCTGATTGAACTCTGCTAGTCGTCGTTACGTCGACATCCTATCTACGTGTACGTCAAGTTGATCTGCCTGGCTCTGAACTTCATCTACTGTGTTGAGATGAAGTCGACGTTGCGTCGACTTTATATGGCTTCGACAGATGACATCTTCTGCGTTGACTTGAAGTAGAAGCTGCGTCGACTTTACTAGTTACTCCGACAAGTCCCTAACCTCTACGTCGATATCTTTTCTATCTAACATCAACTTGGGTTACCTCGACAGAGGGGTTGAATCACATGGACTTCTAATCAGAGCAGTGTCGATATGGACTCGATGTTGCGTCGAATTCTATTCGACGCAAATATTAACTTAGCCTAATTTTGCTTCCCTTGATGTGGTCCTGATACCCTATGTTGAGTATGACATCCTAAGACATCTAATGACCAGATTACCCTTACTATATAGTGGGTAATTTACTCCAAGAGGATAAAATCACTTTTAGTTAATTTGTTAAGTTAAATCAAGGGTTTTTTCCAACATAGAATTGTCAATTGAATTCCAAATCTAATGCTCCAATTATGACATAAAGAATTGTGCTTTAGTGTAATTGGGTGATGAAAATGTAGTCTTAGCTTAGTCAAATTGGTGTCATGTTTATCGGTTTGACCTATATTGTTTGAAGGTGTAAATGGCACACTTCCTTTATTCTTAATTTAGATGAAGTGGTACTCTATGAGGAGTAAAATATTGTCCTATCTAACTACACATAATATTGGGAGATTTTGAAGGGCTTGGTCCTTTAGTTTTGAAGATAATTTATGAAATAAGGTTTTCACTAATCTAAAATTAATTAATTATTAATTAATTTGTGGAGCCCAACTTTGGTTAGAAAATATCAAAATGATAACACTAACCTATAACAACAATTTGGTGGCTTTTGACTATTGTAATTCAGGATTTTGAATCGTTGACAAACTGTGGGATTAAATATATGACAAAAAAGATGTCTAAGGCATTATGTGATATTTGTTCATGTTAATTAGACCTAATTATGTTGTTGTAGGGATTTGATGGCTATATCAATATGTGAACTCATGTTATTGAGTGTGTAATCACTTAGGTGATGTCATCATAATATATTTGGCTATATCAGATTGATATAACCCCGTATTAATGTATATATTGTAGATCCCTTGTTATTATGTATATATGCGTTAGACGATTGTTACATCTAATTGGAGTTATAATGTCATTTTACACAAGGCCTTCAAAAGTAATGTACTTCACCCATCATTACATTATCTTGTCTGAATTTAAAGGTACATATTGGATAGATTTTATGTATTGATCATGTGTTATCAAATAGAAAAACTATGGGATAACAAGTAGTTCTTTTGTTTAAGAAAAGATATCATTTAAATGGTGTAGTAAAATTTTGTTTTCGTTGATCAATTTAGACATATAACTTCAATGAATTTGTTTTATCTAGATCTCGAGGGTTTCACACAACTCTGGTTTCCACTATCAAATGGACAACCAGAGCACTGATTTTAGGTTGATCTAACTAAGATTTGGACTCGCTTAAAAATCTAATGATCGATTTATCGTTATGTAAACCCTAACACTTGACTTTGACACCAAGACATGAGAATTATGGCTCACTATTATTTCAGGGTTGCAAGCAATTATCTTTATCGGTGTGTGATCAAATTCATTAGCATACACAAAATTGTATGTATTCTACTAATAATGGATAAGGATATTATTCTAATTCTATTGACACATTATATTATTAAATCTAGATAAATTTTAGGAAAATGATGAAAAGAGGAAGATTTACAAATTTGAACGATCAAAATAGAGTTTACACCATTCAAATGACATTGAAAATAACATAAACACAAATACAAAAGATATAAGAAGTTTAGAGTACTAGAAGGAACAAAGAACGGTAAAAATATATAGGAAGCATACTAGAGAATCCCCTTTTCATCATTAATTCTTCTTCTCCTCTTCCCTACATGGTGTTCCTCTTCCAAGTTTATGGGAAGAATGGCACTCGATCAAGCATAAACACTTCATAGAGAAATGATCTATTTTATTCAGAGGACTCGGTCAAAATTAGGTCATGGCCTGATGTAAGACCCCATTTTTTTTCTTTTCAAACACCGGGTCTTAGGCCCAGATATGCCGCTTTGCAGTGACACCTTCACTCGGGAAGGTCACCACTACAAAACACCGATCCTGCCGGCAAAATCAATCACAAAGAAAAGTGCATTACAGAAGACAAGTCCACAGAATCAACATGAAATATAAAACCATAAAGGTAAATGTCCACAGATAATAACTGATTAAAAGATTGTTACTATAATAAAGGGCACATGCCCTGTACATCATGTCCTCACTACAAGATCACTCGCGGAAGCTAACTACTAATCACTCACTGATCCTGAATCCGGTGCTCCTGTAATAGGCTGGCCCGCCTCCGTCTGCACCGGCCTCTGGTGCTGCTGCGTCTCCTCGATCTCCTAAAATGATATGGTCCACCAATCGTTAGTCAAAAAGACAAAGCCTTATGTTCCCCACCGCACCCCCAATGGCTCCTAGGAACCGTGTGGGAGGATGAAGCGGAGGACAACAAGGGGTATAAACAATAGCAGGTGACTAGGGTACAAGGAATGTTTACACTACACATGTGTATATATATAATTGAAGCAGTAAAAGAGCATAGTAAGAGCAGGTAAAGAATAAGTAAAGTGCAGTAATTAAAGACATGTGTATAATAGAAAAGTAACCATTGATTTATAGGAATGCCCATACAAACCTATAGACCAAGGGGTCGTTTAGCAAGGCCTATCGTATAAGAAGTCCCATAACCGACTTATACGATAGGGGTAGGGGTTGAAATGCAATGTTGATGCTATGACATGCAGAGTTATGCAGTTTATGCTATGTTCATACAAGTGCAACTCACACACTTCGACTCTATGCGCATAGACCTTTAGTTCCCCCTTTTTGGAGCTAGCAAGACTCCCAGGATACTCCCGTAGTGGCAAACGGAAGCGGTGGGTTGGGCCTCGCCCACCTCTAGGTTGGTATTCACACTACCCTACCTAGACCTATCATACGCCTCAACGCAAAACCGCAGAGCATCTACGTACTCTTACTGGCTAGACCACCAGACTTTCAAGGCTAAGTGCAAATTCCACACTTGCCGAGTCAACGTATTGACGTCGGTGTGAACGACCGTCCAATACCAGAGACCCACCACCTTCATGCACATGTAACATGTTCTACTACCTATCTTCGAGCCATAGGCTCCCCAGTCTAACCCGCCTGCTACCATAACCTTCCGAGCCACCGGCTCGCCGGACCAACCCGTCCGCACCAACGACATTACTGAGTCACAAGCTCACTAGACTAACTAGTCTGCTACTACAACCGCCGAGCGTACCACTCGTACAACCAAACCAAATAACCTCCCATAACTACGGGGTGTGCGTGTGTGCATTATTAAGTTAATCTTGTATAACAACTTCTTACTACTTCGACTTTTCGTTAATCTTGGACTTCCCGAGGATTACCCTGTAAGGGGATCGCTACGGTACTAGGAATTGTAATGGGATGACACCCCAAAGTTCCCTTTCTCAAGACACTTAGTGTTGTTGGTATCTACCCACAAGAACACCCTCCTTGTTATTACACTTGAATTACCCCTAAGCATTTTATGACAGGCTAAGGGAAAGACGATCTTTCGTCAATCTCGAGCACCACTTTACCCTTAACTCACCAAGCACACTCTCATCACCTAAACCCCTTTCTGGTGACCTAAATCTCTTTATCCTGACCATGTACACCAACTACATGCCATTCCCACCTAGTAGGCCACTAGTTACCCAAGTTCCACAGTTTTACTAAACGCAGACCAAACTAACTATATGAAGCATATAACTAGAGTTACTCCAAATATTCATCCAACTGACTCAAGATATTTACTGGAGATCTATCATGATGTTATAAGACTAAATCGAGAGAATCATATTTTTCCTAATTTATTTAGCATTTATTTTAATTTCTCCAAACATTTGCCAAGTATAAAATTGAACATGAAGTATAATAAATTCTCATGATATGGCTCTTCAAAAATCATGATAATTCTAGGATGACAAAATAATAGCAAATACAGCATATCATATTTTTACAGTAAGAATTGCCCTCTAATTTAATTATTTATCATCCATCCAAAATTGTAATTTTATGAAGGAACCACCAAAAAGATCAACACTAAAATTATGGGAAAAATACCAAACTCTTGTATTCATCAGAAAAGGCTACTGAATAAGTTTCAGGATTTAAGGAAATCACTTTCTCACTAAAATAAATACATTAAGTAAACCTCAAATTAAATGAATTGTGAAGTAGCCTACTGATTTAAGTCTTCAAAAATTCTATAAAAATTCACAGAGCTTCCTAATGCTCTGAAACGTCCTACCACCAATTTTCACAAATTAACAAAGAGTATTGGACCCTCAATTATTTTTCTTAAGCCTAAGACAAAATAAATGCCTTGTGAATGAAGTACTGGATAAATCATTCAATTAACTACACAAAAATTACCAGGGGTCTAAACCATGATTATAAGGGTACTACAAAAGTTTCATCTCCATACAAGACCTTTTAAGCATGTAAATGTCTCTTATAATAAAGTTCCCTAAAGGGGTTATGACCTAATTCAAAGGTAATAATTGTTTCTAAATTTTTTATAAAATTACCGAGGGCCTATTTACCCCATATAAACTTATCCACCAAGTTTCATAACCATTCTATAGCTTTTGACCACATGTCCTTCACAAAGATCTATATGCACCCCAAGGGGTAAAACTATGGTTCTAAGGCATATCCACCTCTACACCACCCCATCTTACTCATGAAGGTGTTTTAGGGGATCCTAAACCAGTGGCCAAGGTTTAAACTCATGGTGAGGAGATTTGACCTCAATACCCCAAGATAAACAACATGCCTTAACTTTGACCTAACTTGGGTTGATAAATTACCCAACCAAATCAGTCCCAATTGGGCTGATATTTTTACTAGGGTCATGTGATGACCCTAAGAAGCACCCACCAAAATTTGGATGGCATTGGAGGTCATTTGACCCAATAATTCATTACTAAATGATTTATGAAATTATCACAAAAACCTTAGAAAACTTTTCTCCTAAAATTCCCATCATTGGATAACTTATGGGTGTAGGTACAAATAGACTAGGTTTCACTTTTCAAGTCAATCACATAAACCAATCAAAAGTTATTCAAGAAATGGTGGATGTCCTACACCAGGGACCAGTCCCACCAAAATAGACCTACAGGGAGCTACAGAACTCTATTTGGGCTGAAACAAATTTTAAAATAAAGTAGACTTCAAGGGCTACAACTTTGATGTTGACCACTTTTTCAGGTGATGGCCCTAAGTATTGTTTATATTTATTTCTAACTACTGCCAGTAATAATACAGAAAATGAAATAATAATAAATATTGCTATTAACATTCCTGTACATAATTTTCAACGGCATCCCTTCATCTTCCTCCTCCAGCCAAGGGCCACGATTGCACCGACCTGTAGCACTTCCTCCCTCACTTTCCCGGCCATCCGGCCACCTCCCTGGCCGGCCACCACCACCACCTCCGTTGAGGTGGTGGCTATCGCCGGGAGGCGGCACGACCGCCGGAGGGGCCGATTCCGGCGAACCCAACGGGAAGAAAATCCATGAAAATTTCAGATTTTTCTCACTTGGATCGGGCTCAATTGAGCCCGATTTCTCACCTATTTTGATCTAAGATATATCCATAGAGGGAGAGGAGAAGAACCAGACCTTCTTGGAGCCCGACGACGATGGCGGCGGTGTTCGGCCATGACTTTTCCCTTCTCCGGCGAGCTTGCCCGATCTCTCCATTCTCCACCAAAACCTTCGATCCAATATATGAGTTCGACTGCCATCCACCTTTTGAAGCTAATGGTGAAGTTAGATTTGAGTGGGGAGGGCTGTATAGGGGGAATTTGAGGAGAATAGATTTTGGCCATGATGGTTGGGCTCCTCCATTGATGATGGCTGGCTGGAATTTATGGGGAAACTCCTCCCAAGCATCATGGAAGATGAATGGAGGGGCTTGGGGAGATGAATGGAGTGACCCATGGCCTCCCACCATTAACTTTCCTTCTTTTTTCCTCTTTCTCTCTCTTCAAAATTGGGGAAATTGCACTTTCTCTCTCCTACTCACAATTTCTAGAAATTGAGTGGTAACTCCTGGTAATTATCAGCCTCCTAAGCTAATGGGCTAATCCAATTAGGCCTAGCCCAAGTGGATTGGGCTTGAGTTAGCCTTTTCCCCTCTTTTTGGGCAAGGTTGACCAAGTGTTGACTTGAGGTGTTGACTTGGTCAACTGATGGGTTGACTAGTCCAAGTGGTGTGTCTTGAGTCCCTTGACACCACCCAAAGTTGGTTGAGTCATGGTGGTGCCCCAATTGGGCCAATTAATCCAAAAGGTGTTGGTTTGACCAAAACAGGGCTAGAGTTGACTTTGGTCAATTTGGCCTATTTAGTTGACCCCAATGGATCCTTGGTGCTCTAAGGGGACCCCTAAAGTGTTAGGTATGCTATGGTGGGGTCAAAGGGTCAAGATGAGGCCCTTAAGTCCAACCCTAAGCTTGGTAACTATAAATTGTTATTTGCAGACCAAAGTGCTCTTCTCCTTCAAGCCTAAGGCCAAGTGATCTCTTCAAGATTCCTTGGGTTTTGTCATGACCTATTCATGACAAAACCACACTAGGGGTCTAGTTGTTTGGGGGATGTTACACCTGACCACAATGCCGTGTCTCATGTTTGTGTACACTAAAAATTTATTTCTGGTCATGTTTAACTACCTCCGTGTGTTGGACACGGCCAAGGTACAAGGCCTTGTCAATTGGACATGTATATCCCAGATTGCTTGTACAAAAATTTGCTCTGTAATGTTTCAATTTGTTCCAAAACATGTGTATTGTTCCTGCACAGGTTACACACAAATAAGTACAGAAATAATCACAATAAATTTGTATTTTAACCGTATTAAAGCAAATTTACATAGATGAAGTATATAATAATATGTATATGATTAAGCTATTGGATCATGAGGCACCCTTAGAGGGGGGGATGAATAAGGGTTTTTAATACTTTATTATTTAATATAAAAACTTTTGTTGTTTTTCTGTAAATCGACTTAAATCAAAATAAAGAGGAGTGAATCAATTAAAACAAACTAGAAAGAACATGATTTTCATTATAATTTATGATTACAAAAGATGTGATTTCTATAACGCTAGAAAATGAAGGCGAAATATAAAATATCTTTTTATTTTCTATACAGACTCTTCTCACCAAGAACCGGTTGGCTTTAGCCGATCTATCCCAATTCTGGCCTCAAGCCGCTCTAGCCTTCCTATCCCCAGAAAAGGCCTCGAGCACCCCCTAGATCTACTTCCTAGACCTAGTCGCCAACACGAGGCAAATTTGCCCCCTAAGTCCTACCCAGACCTAGTCGCCAACACGAGGCGAATTTACTTCCAAGCAAATAATAAAAGGTTACAGATAAATGTTTGAACAAAAAGACTAAAACTCCCTATGAAGAATTCTAGAGATGGCGAAGGCCACTGAAAGTTCTTGAAGTCGAAGCGCGCGTTCTTCGCATTGAGAAAGCATTGATCCAGTTCTCCATGAATTCTTTGGTCGAATGTGTGCGGGAGATGAAGGTCTGGAAAATACGGCCCTGATTGAGTTTCTGTAGTGCTAGAGTAAGGCTCTAATCAATCGGTACTTGGAGAAGATGAAATCATCCAATTTATAGAACTTGAGCTAACGCCGACATTAAGTCCTAATGCCGAGCGTTGACCATGTATAGTAATGTTTTGATGGCTCAGATCTTTAGA
Source organism: Dactylorhiza incarnata (assembly GCA_033032865.1). Lineage (NCBI taxonomy): Eukaryota > Viridiplantae > Streptophyta > Magnoliopsida > Asparagales > Orchidaceae > Dactylorhiza > Dactylorhiza incarnata. The sequence continues at coordinate 23,043,009 of JAWHQI010000001.1, read as the reverse complement.
AGATGAAGGAGATTCAGCACTTTAGGAATTGTTTATTTTAGGCAACACTAACGCTGGCATTGACGCTAACGCTGACGTTAGGTCAAACATTCCTAAAGTGCTCCTTCAATCACGGCTGCATTCCTCCTTCCAAAATCATCACGATGGAATCAAGAGACAACGACCAGCGTTAAGTCCTAATGCCTGATGTTAGAGCTATCCCGTCGATCGGCAGACCATCCCGTCGATCGGTAGACCATCCCGTCGATTGGCAGACCATCCCGTAGAATGACAACGCCCGGCGTTAAAGGCTAATGCCTGACGTTATACATTTTTCATTTTTTTTCTTCTTGTGGATAATTCCAGACCAATATTGCAGTAACATGGTGTCATATCTGTTCCAACCTGCATGCTAAAAATACAATGGCAAACAAGATCAAATACAAGTAGGATTTGTTATTCTCAAATCAAAGGGATGCGGAAAACCAAGTTCCAACAATCTCCCCTTTTTGATACTAACAAATCCAATAGAGATAAATCATATTCATATATAAGATATGTGTTTTTAGAAGGATATATGACACTAAGCAATCATAGAAATAATAATAAGAGTTATAATTCATTTAACATTGTGCTCCCCCTACTTAAGTGATCCCCTTAGTGTATGTACCCATAGACTAGATTCATGCTCCCCCTTAATCTAGTGAATCCTACTCCGTATGATTTATCATTTTATTCTCCCCCTTTTGTTATTAGCAAAAAAGGGTGGAGTGTAATAAAAAAGAGAGGGCAAAAAGTAGAACATAACTAAGAGAGAAAGTAAGCATTTTGTTTTAACAGAAGGTAAGTCGTAATCGAGCTATGGGAGAGAGTGGCACAGTGAAAAAAAATATATGATAAGCGTGAAAGAACAACATTCCATGATTTTACCAAAGAAATCTACCACTTGCTTTTCAAATTTAATTTTAAGTAGAATATTACTTGTTGAAAGAAAATGCAATATTGTTTGACAAGTACAAGTGAAAGACAAATCCTTTGAAAGAAGCATGAGAACACATGGTAAATACTACATAGTCAAATAGGAATGCGGAAAGATAAAACAAAGTTATTAAGATTTATATTTTTGTAATAGTTTGACCATTTCAACAATATATCTAGACTCTTCACATTTGAGCATTGGAACTTTGAAAATATTCATAACAAATAGGCAAGCATGAATCAAAATATTCAAAAAGATAATAACTACAATGTAACAAATTCGTATTTGAAGTAAAGAAAACATTATAGAAATCATGCATTGCAATCTAGTGCATTTACTAAAGTTTTTAGGGAATTATGTAATTTTGCATTAGGATCCAATTCTCATGAGTAGAAGCTTTATGAAAAATAATGATGTGTGCATAAGGTGTTTTGATAAAAGTATACAAGTGAAATAATCAAAACACATGACATATGTATTGAAATTGTAATAACAATATTAAGATTGCAATCATATAATTAGTTTCACACATCAATGTTAGAATAAAATTTCAAAGCACATAAAAGGAGTACAACTACCAAGGTGCTTCACCCTCACAATGCTCATTAAGACTTATCAGGGAGCGAAGTATTGCTTGGGGGATCACATAAGCATTTTTATAAAAATTTTATTTTAGTGATCCGGTGTACAAATAGAAGTGATAAAAAAAGAGTATGTTTGCACAAGACACTTTACAATTCTTTCCAAGGTGCTCAACCTCACAATGCTCATTAAGACTTATCAGGAGGGTGAGTAGTGCTTGGTGGAGTTATCTTTGGGTTTTTATTTTGGGCCAAAGGTCTCTGAATTCACTTGTTGCAAACATTAATATTATTGAAATAACACTTCTATGTGTGCAAGAAATTTATTTTTGAAAGACGGTGTAGGTAATTTTGATATACAACTTAATGTGTTAAAATAATTACACTACACAATCATGCAAGACTAAGATCATGAGCGCATGTAGATTACCAAAATAGTGAGTGTATAAATCATTGATTAACATAAAGCATTACTCATACTTAGAGGCATGCTAGGCAATTATACACAATTATCTATAGACTATTTCATTGCACATAATCAGATTAAGGTCAGGGCATGACAAAAACAATGTTTAGAAAATTAGACATAAAAATTAGACATTGAAGACAATCTTTAAGTGTATGCCAAAAATCAATTTTGACCATTTGAAACAAAAATGACTAAGATGTTTGCTCTTGTGAAGTTTTGCAGTCAAACCATAATTTTGTAAAGAGTTAAAGCAAAACAAATAACTAAAACTTATTTTTGATCATTTTGAATTATTTGAATTTTTTTGTATTGGGGAATAAAACAACAAAATTAATAACAAAATAATTTGAAATCAGACAAAATAAACAAAGAAAAATCAATAGAAAAATACCTGAAATATGCTGGAGAAAGCAGAATTGCAATTTGGTCAAAAAAGCTAACATCTAGCGTTAACTAGTTAACACCTAGACAATACTCTATTTTTTGAAATTTTTGAAAATAATTTCTTTGGAATAGGGAGTATGTACATAGACCTTCTTAGGGTAGAAATTTCAGAGAAAGTGGAAATGTTTAGAAGGTTTATTTTAGCATATTTTGGTGGTTTTTAAAATATTTTTATCTTTTATATTTGAATTTTTTATTTTTCCTTTTAAGGAGACATAACATGTGGTGATTTTTAATTTGTTATATCTAAGACACCTAATTCTAGTCTAAGTAGAGCAAAGCGGGAATCTGGTAAAGGTTTGGTAAAGATGTCCGCAAGTTGTGATTTAGTTCCATTAAAGTTTACATGAACATGTTTCTTTTTTATATGACCCCTAATGAAATGATGTCTAACGTCTATGTGTTTGGATCTTGAGTGATGAATGGGGTTGTTGGTTAAATCAATAGCACTCTTGTTGTCACATTTTAGTTCAATGTTAGTTAGATGAACTCTAAAGTCTTCTAAGGTTTGAGTCATCCATATGGCTTGGGCTCAACAGCTTCCTAGTGCAATAATTTCTGCCTCGGTGGTGGAGAGGGCAACAGAATTTTGTTTTCTACTTGACCATGCAACTAGAGAAGGACCAAAAAATGACATGTGCCACGAGTGCTTTTTCTATCTAAGGAACAATCCGCATAATTGGAATCAGAATACCCATGTAATAGAAAGAAATCATTAGTTGGATACCAAAGTCCTAATTTAGGTGTGCCAATTAGATATCTAAAAATTCATTTTACCGCTTTTAAATGAGATTCTTTTGGGTTTGCTTGAAATCTAGTACATAGGCATACGTCAAACATAATGTCGGGTCTAGATGCACTAAGGTACAATAAGGATCCAATCATTCCTCTATACAAAGTTTGATCAATGGAAATTCTGGTTTCATCTTTTACTAATTTTAGTGATGCGCTCATTGGAGTACTAGCTGTTTTTAAGTTTTCAAATTCAAATCGTTTTAGCATATCATGTATGTATTTAGATTGACATATGAAGATTCCATCATTTCTTTGGGTTATTTAAAAGCCTAGAAAACAAGTCAATTCACCAACTAGACTCATCTCAAATTCATTTTGCATTACTAGTACTACTTCATTACACAACTCTTCATTAGTGGCTCCAAAAATAATATCATCAACATATCTATACTATATTAAAAAGAAATATCAATTATGGGTCCATGGCAAGATAAATAGCACATCTATGGCAAAGAAAATGAGACATAAACACATCATTACCATCCATTTAGTTCGATCAAAAACAGGTTCGTTCTTTTTACTCCTCGCAATCCTCGCTCCTCCTCGACATCTCCAAAAACTTCTAGGTCACGCCCGCCCCTCCCTCTCGGCATCCTCTCCACGAAACATATGCACGCCATTCTCTCCCGTACGCCTCCTCGTCGTTCAGGACATAGTCGAGCGCCTCCTCGCCGTTCAAGACACCGCCGAGTGCCTCCTCCCCGTTCTCTACATCACGCGACATAAGAACTTCAACTCATGTATCGCTTCTCTTTCCCCTTTCACTGCTCCACATCGAACATCCATTTCTTTGTGAACCAGAGAACTTATATGATTCAGCCTACCCTTTTCTCCTACGACTGCTATTCTGCAAGCACTAACTCTCCCAACTTCTACAACATTAGTGCTGACCCCAACTTCTACAACATTTTTGCCGACCCCAACTTCTACAGCATTAGCGTCGTCTCCCCCAACTTCTAAATGTAATTTTAATATCTATATTCCTTCTTCACCCCGTGGATCTGCGTTCTTCCTCAGATGAAACAGAACAGAACAAAACAACTGCTGATTTCCAAAATTATTTCTCTCATTGCGGGCTTATCTCATTGCAGGACTAAATTTTACACTTTCATTTTAACTTACTTCTGTATAATTATTTAATTATCTGTTTTAAGTTTAGTGTGGCTTAAATTTTTTTCCTTTGGTTATAACATCTACGGTGCTTTTCAGGATATCTATCTTCATACAAACTGTCTGGCGATTTTGGCAATATGGCTCCTCATGTGATCAGATTATCATCATATGCTTTTGTCTATTGTCAATGGGAATGGGGGTCATTATTCCAATCCCATGCATGCTGATAATGTTATTTTTATAGTTATATTCTTATAATATATTATTAATTATTAATTTAATTTTATTTAGTTTTAGTTAATTTATCACTAATTTATCTTCTTTTTGTATTTTCAGGTAATTTGGAATGCCAATAGCAATTTCAAGCTCATAAGAGTAATCAGGAGAATATTTGGAGTATTTCTGCCGAAATCACAAATTACACGCCCTATGTCACGTGCGTGACCTAGGGCGTGACACTTTGTCACGGCCGTGAACCAGCCCCGCGCATTCCAGTTGAAAAAATCAGCCGCCACGTCAGATTAAAATTACACGCCCTCTGTCACGGGCGTGACAGAGGGCGTGACCTAAAATGTCACGGGCGTGACACGCCCAGAATGCATTCAATTCAGCCAGCAATCATTCCCGCCGTTTCTAGCTTACACGCCCACGGTCATGGGCGTGACCAAGGCCGTGACTCTTCTGCAACCGCCAGATTAACTCCTGATCGCGGCGTTTCCCGCCGTTTCCAGACCCGTTCAAGACACGCCCTTGGTCACGGGCGTGACCGAGGCCGTGACCTGCCATGCAATTGATTTCTGTCGGTTTCTTTTCCCCAACGTCCCGGGCTTTCATTACAGCAATAACGCAGCTTACACGCCCTTGGTTACGGGCGTGACCATGGGCGTGACTCCCCGATTTGTCATCTATAAAAGGCAGCAATCTCCAGAAGTCAGGTGGTGGGAATTTGGAGTTTACTTTCAGCTTTAGTTTACTAATTTTGTTGTTATAGCTAGTTTCTCCTAAAGTTGTAAGTTTTTATATTATTGCAATTTTAATTCAAGTATTGTTGCTTTCTTAATCATGTCTTTTTCCTCTTCTACTTGTATTCCCATCACTATGATGAGTAGCTAAATTTCCTTTAGCACTTGGTCATGATGAACTTTGGAATAAAATAAAATATGTTTTGAATCTTTCTAATTAGCAAACTCTCGTATTGTTTATTTTCGATTTATCTTTGAATTACTTTGTTTTGATTTCATATGTCCGGAATATGACTTTCAATCTAAGATTCGTTTGCTAGTGATCGAGAGATCCATGCGAACGAGGAGATCACTCAAAGATAAAAAGAGTTGTATGCATTCCTCGAGAGAGGGTGACACAAATCTTTCGGATTGGAGTCAAATTCAATAGTGGGGTTCATCGCTTAAAGCAAGCTTAGGGGATTTTGACTGGCCGAGGGGTCTTAATCGATCAACCTAAGGTTAGGTGGTAGTTCTCTCGAGAGAGGCTCTACAATATTTTGGGAACCTCCATGGTCGAAGATATTTCAATAAGAGTTTGCGGTTTCATCTTTTATAAAATTTTATTTTATTCCAAAGGGATTCAAGACCAAGTGCTAATCCTTTTAATCATATTTTTTCTTCGCAGTTAATTTTCTCCAAATCGTTTTTTCCAAAACAAACCCAACTTTCGTTCGATAAAATAATAGCTCTTCTTTGTGAGTAGAAGTACTCAACAAGCCCGGAAAAATACGACACTTGATTTTCTAAATCCTATACTATAAAGCGATAGGTACACTTGCCTTATTGAATTATACGTGGATAATATTCTAATTTTGCGCAGCGCAAATTTTAGCTATCAAGTTTTTGGCGCCGTTGCCGGGGATTTATTGTTGATATTTTGAAAGCTTAGTTCTATTAATTTCATCATTTTTTTTCTTTCTCTCTTTTCTATGTTTTTCTTTTTGGTGTATGACCCGATGGAATCCGTCCGATCTTCTTGAATTGGATCCGGAAATCGAGCAAACCATTCGGCGACGTTTAAGATTCCAACGACCAAGTTCTCAAGATCCGATTGAGGAATCCGTAGGTGACACTTCCTTTCCGAATACTCTTTCTTCCTCATCTTCTTCTTCTTCTCCCTCCTTTTCTACCTCTTCTAATATGGGTGATCCAAATCCGGATGAGGTCGCGCAACGGACTATGTCCTATTATGCCCGGCCTAATCTGGAGGATACCACTTCTAGTATTGTTCGACCTGCTATAGCGAACAATAATTTTGAATTAAAGTCATGCATCATTCAAATGGTACAACAATATGTACAATTTGATGGGCTTCAAGATGAGGATCCCAACGCGCATATTTTTAGTTTTCTAGAAATATGCGATACTTTCAAAATTAACAGGGTATCTGATGACGCAATAAGGCTTCGGCTTTTTCCTTTCTCCTTGCGCAATAAAGCTAAGCAGTGGCTCAGTTCTTTTCCAAGAGGATCTATCACCACATGGGCCCAAATGATGGAACAATTTCTCACGAAATATTTTCCGCCCGCTAAATCGGCTCAATTGCGTAAGGATATCATTTCTTTCTCCCAAGTTGAAACGGAAACGCTTTATGATACTTGGGAGCGATTTAAGGAATATTTGCGCCGATGCCCCCATCATGCAATCCCCGATTGGTTGCAAATTCAGACATTCTATAACGGCCTAAATTCCCAAACGCGTCAAATGATTGACGCCGCCGCCGGTGGTACCTTGAATAACAAAACACCAGCAGGCACGCAAGAGATTTTAGAGAGTATGGCCATGAATACGTATCAATGGAGTACACCTCGGTCGCGCCCAAATAAACCGGCCGGGATATATGAAGTTGATACGATTTCAAATTTATCTGTCCAGGTTGAGCTTTTAAATAGAAAAATAGAAGAGATGACTGCTTCCTCTTCTACACCTACCTGGGGATCCCCCTCCACCATTGCCGAACATGTGGATTACATGGGTAATCCGAATCGGCCAACCTTTAATTTGGGAAACACTCATTATGGTAATACATATCACCCAGGTTTTAGGAATCACCCCAATTTCTCTTGGAGTAATCCAGTGAATGCGACACAACCCCCAAACACAATTCCACCTGGTTTTCCTCCACCACTAGCTCCAAAAGCTCCCACTATTGAGGAAGTGTTCACCAAATATGCAGCAACTAATGACGCAAATATCCGGAATCTTTCCGGATCTGTTCGCAATTTGGAGAATCAAATTGGGCAAATTGCAAAGATGCTTTCCGATCGACAACAGGGAGCACTACCGGGCAATACGGAGCCCAACCCAAAGGAGCAGGCAAAGGCTATCACATTACGAAACGGGAAGGAGGTAACTACTCCTGCGAAATTGGTTGAACCAGAGGTAACCATTTCTCCATCTTCTCCTCCTCCTCAAATTATAACGCAAAATTAAATTAAAGAATTTCAACCACCACTTCCCTATCCGTCTAAATTAAAAAAGGATCGGATGGATGAGCATTACGGAAAAATTTTAGACATGCTTAAACAAATTCATATTAATCTACCGTTTTGCGAAGCCATCGCACAAATGCCGAAGTATGCTAAATATCTCAAGGATCTTTTATCCAATAAAAAGAAACTTGACGATATTTCTACCGTTCAATTGAACGCGGAGTGCTCGGCAGTTTTACTTAATAAATTGCCTAAGAAATTAACCGATCCGGGTAGTTTCTCAATTCCTTGTTTATTTGGCGATTTCTTAGTAAAACATGTGTTGGCCGATCTAGGCGCCTCTATAAATTTGATGCCTTATTCTCTTTTCCAAAAATTGGGTTTAGGAGAGCCTAATCCTACGAGAATGAGCATCCAATTGGCGGATCGATCCATAAAATACCCAATGGGTATTATCGAGGATGTGCTTGTCAAGGTTGATAAATTTATCTTTCCGGTAGATTTTGTCATCCTTGACATCGAAGAGGACGCCGAGGTACCACTCATTCTCGGTCGCCCTTTCCTTGCCACCTCGCGCGCCATAATTGATGTTAGTAACGGTAAACTTCTCCTTAGAGTCGGAGATGAGGAAGTTACCTTTACCATTAATTCTTCTATGAAAAATACGCTCTCAAATGACGACTCTTGTTTCTTCTTGGAGGCTTCACCTGATGAAGACTCCGTTTTATTTTCTGAATATATTTCACCGTCATCTTTTTATGATGAAGACTTTGAAAATCTCAATCTTATTTCTCATGAAATTATTGATGGCTCGATCACTCACGCACCTATTTTTGAAATTTTAGAATTAGGTAGTGATCGTTTAAAAACTTCTTATGAAGAACCTCCCGTGCTAGAATTAAAACAATTGCCTGATCATTTAGAATATTTATTTTTAGCGGAGGATTCTAAGCTTCCTGTAATTGTGTCGGCGTTTCTGTCCGATGAAGAAAAATTAAAATTATTAAATGTTTTAAAACTTCATCGCCGCGCAATTGCGTGGAAAATTTCAGATTTAAAAGGGATTAATCCCTCCTTTTGTACGCATAAAATTTTATTAGAAGAAAATTCACGAAAATCTATTCAACCTCAACGCCGCCTAAATCCTAATATGAAGGAGGTGGTTAAGGCGGAGGTAATCAAATTATTAGATGCAGGCATCATCTATCCGATTTCGGATAGCTCTTGGGTAAGTCCGGTCCAAGTGGTGCCAAAGAAAGGAGGATTAACGGTAGTGCCAAACGATAAAAATGAATTAATCCCAACTAGAATCGTTACCGGATGGCGAGTTTGTATTGATTATCATAAATTAAATGATGTGACCCGTAAGGATCATTTTCCTTTGTCGTTCATCGACCAAATCCTTGAACGACTATCCGGACACTCGTTTTATTGTTTTCTTGACGGTCTCTCGGGATATTTTCAAATCCCAATTGCGCCCAAGGACCAAGAGAAAACAACCATCACTTGTCCGTTTGGCACCTTCGCCTATCGTAGGATGCCATTTGGGTTATGCAATGCGCCGGCTACGTTCCAAAGGTGTATGCTAGCAATTTTTGACGAACTAGTGGAGGATATTATGGAAGTTTTTATGGATGATTTCTCCGTTTTCGGAGATTCATTTGATTTGTGTTTGACTAACCTTTCCCGTGTTCTCCAAAGATGTGAGGACACAAATTTAGTGTTAAATTGGGAGAAGTACCATTTTATGGTACGGGAAGGTTTAGTTTTAGGACATAAAATATCTAGTAAGGGTATAGAGGTAGATAAAGCTAAAATTGAAACTATAGAAAAATTACCTCCCCCTTCAAATGTTAAGGTCGTACGTAGTTTTCTTGGGCATGCCGGTTTCTATCGCCGGTTTATAAAAGACTTTTCTACAATAACCAAGCCCCTCACTCACTTATTAGAAAAAGATGCACCTTTTATTTTTGATGAAAATTGTTTGCATTCCTTTTCTATTATTAAAGAAAAATTAATAAACGCTCAGATTATGATAGCTCCCAATTGGGATCTTCCTTTTGAGATTATGTGCGACGCTAGTAGTTTTGCCGTTGGTGCAGTCCTAGGACAACGCATCAATAAAAATTTTCATCCTATTTATTATGTGAGCAAGACACTTACCGACGCACAAGAGAATTACACAACAACCGAGAAAGAGCTTTTAGCCGTGATTTTTACTTTTGATAAATTTTGCTCTTATCTTACTTTATCTAAAGTAATTGTTTTTACTGATCACTCAGCTTTACGTTATTTACTAACCAAAACTGATGTCAAGCCAAGGTTGATTAGGTGGATCTTACTTTTACAAGAATTTGATTTGGAGATCCGGGACAAAAGGGGAGCAGAAAATTTGGCGGCGGATCATCTTTCTCGGTTGGAGAATCCCAATTCGGAGGAGCTCATAGAGGAAGAAATTAATAATACTTTTCCCGAGGAACGCCTCCTCGTTATTCATAAGGTAATAGATCTCACCACCCCTTGGTTCGCCGATTTCGCAAACTACCTTGTTGCGAGTTTTCTCCCAAAAGATTTTTCCTATCAAGAAAAGAAGAAATTCTTTTCCGACTTGAAAAATTATTTTTGGGAGGATCCGTTCCTTTTTCGAGTTTGTGCGGACCAAGTGGTGCGGAGGTGTGTATCTCATGAGGAGGGCGCCTAAATTTTAAAGCATTGCCATGAGGGACTCGCCGGTGGGCATTATAAAGCAAATCGGACGGCGCGGAAGGTACTTGAAGCAGGTTTCTATTGGCCGAGCATCTTCAAAGACGCCCACGCACATGTAAGTCGTTGTGAACAATGCCAACGCTCGGGTAATATCTCTCGCCTTGATGAAATGCCTTTGAAATCAATTTTGGAAATTGAGGTTTTTGATTTATGGGGGATCGATTTTGTCGGTCCGCTACCAGTTTCTTTTGGAAATCAATATATTTTGGTAGCGGTCGACTACGTATCTAGGTGGGTGGAGGCGCAAGCCCTTCCCACCAATGATGCCCGAGTCGTGACCAAATTTCTCAAAAAACTCTTTTCTCGATTTGGAACACCGCGGGCAATAATTAGCGATAGGGGAACTCATTTTTATAACGCCCAATTCACTAAAGTTTTATCTAAATATGGCGTTACGCATAGGATGGCCACCCCCTATCACCCTCAAATAAGTGGCCAAGTAGAAGTGGTTAACCGGGAATTAAAACGAATTTTAGAAAAAACGGTTTCCACCAATAGGAAGGATTGGTCGCTTAAACTCAATGATGCTTTATGGGCCTATCGGACCGCGTACAAGACCGCCATCGTTTGTACGCCGTATCGATTGGTCTATGGAAAAGCATGTCATTTACCGGTCGAGCTTGAGCATCGCGCTTTTTGGGCGCTTAAATTTCTTAATCTAGATAATAGTGTTTCTTTCGAGCTCCGCAAGATCCAACTTAACGAGCTCGATGAGTGGCGCTCCCTTGCTTATGAAAGTAATAAATTATACAAGGAGCGCACTAAATTTTATCATGATAAGAAACGTAGGAATCCTAAAACTTTTCGACCGGGAGACCAAGTTCTCCTCGATAACTCGCGCTTACGACTTTTTCCGGGAAAACTTATGTCCCGTTGGTCCGGCCCCTTTATCGTCAAAGAGGTTTGGCCCTACGGGACCGTTTCAATAACACATCCTGAAAAAGGTGAATTTAAAGTAAATGGGCACCGGTTGAAATTATTTTTCACCGGCGATAATTTTCATGAGCACCGGGAGGAAATTCTCCTTCCGAACACCTAAATCGGCGTGCCACCATGGTCGAGCTCAACGACCATAACCAAAGCGCTCTTGGGAGGCAACCCATGTTTTATTTTATTTTATTTTCCGTTTAAAAAAATTCTAAGTATTTTTATTTTTGTGTTAAAAAAAATGAAAAAAAAAGATAAAAAAAATGTTATTATTCTTTTTTTTTTAGGTTTTTGCAGGTTTGGAGGAGATTTGCGAGATAACGGTCACTCGCATATACACATGAAACCCCGCTCTCCAAGATGGCTTGGGTATTGATTTGCTCTTCATCAGGGAAGTTTTCTCTCCTTTACTCGTACTTATTTCTAAAACATTGGGGACACTGCTTTCTTTTAAGTATGGGGGAGGGTATTTCACGTCGGTTTTATTGCAAAGCAACACCCAAAATTTTTTCAAAAACAAAATTAAAAAAATCTTCAAAAATAAAAAAATATAGTTTTCTTAATTTTTCTATATTTACTTGTTTGCAAAATTCTTAGTAGATTTACTTTTACATATTGTTGTAGAAAATTTTATATACTTCATTAGATTTTGAATTTTGGAGTAAAATTATTGACTCGTGCAGTGTTCTAGTTACGCGCACGCATTAGTAGGATCTCATGTCGATCTAACTATTCAGCATAAAATTAGATTTATGTTTTTCTAACAGCGTAAAACTATTTTTGTTTTACTTTTCCTTTGAAACCGGTAAAATCTAAAAATAATTTAAGTGAGTATGTAGAAGTTTACTAGAGAAATATTACCCAATTTGCATGGAAGGGTAGCCTTTCTCGATGTCTAGAACTTGCCTCTAGCGACTCTCAAGACATTTGCATAAGTTAAATTCATTCGGATGAATATGATATAGGCATTTCATTGGCCCGTTTGAGCTTTTGCACCCGCACCTAACATTTCATCTTTGTTAAGCCCTTTTGAGCATTTTACATTACTTTTTGTTTCAGCTCCACCAAGATCTTCACCAAAGCCCAAAAAGCAACCTATCACACACCCAAGTCTGTGCTCGAAAGTAATAATTTGAAAAGATTTTGTGAGAGTTTGTTGTATTTTATTATTTTGGTGGACTTTCTCTTGTCTTTTATGAAAAAAAATCAATTGAATCAAAAAAAAAACAAAAAAAGATTAGAAATTGGCTATGCTCTTACAATGCCATGACTGTTTAGATTATTTTGTGCAAGCTCACTTTTGGTTTGGGTGTGAATAGTCGTTATGTTTATCTTTGTTTTTTTTTTCCACACCAAAAATAACCTAAGCCCACGTTTCAACCTAATTAAGTCCTATTGATTCATACTTATGAGTTAAACTAGTGTAGTGGCGAGAGTGTGAAAGGGCAAGCCTATGGCCATCGTCATTGATGGATTTCTTTGGAGGCTATCCCGAACTTTGATTTTGTGTAATATTGCTCTTAGTGAACACGCTACCCGCTCCCTAAATATCATTTTAGGATTTGCCGGATTTTCAATTTAAAAGTAACCACAATATGTTATAACGCATTTTTGAAAATTATAAGCTAATCTTTATGCTGAATAGGTCTTTCTACTAGAATTTCTACACGCTTAAGCGCAAGACTTCGCATTTTTACTCCTTAGGTTCAAATTTCTTTTCTAGTATTTAAATTTTTCTACTCCTATGAAAAGTTGTTTGCTCGGGACTAGCAAACGGGTAAGTATGGGGGTATTTGATAATGTTATTTTTATAGTTATTTTCTTATAATATATTATTAATTATTAATTTAATTTTATTTAGTTTTAGTTAATTTATCACTAATTTATCTTCTTTTTGTATTTTCAGGTAATTTGGAATGCCAATAGCAATTTCAAGCTCATAAGAGTAATCAGGAGAATATTTGGAGTATTTCTGCCGAAATCACAAATTACACGCCCTATGTCACGGGCGTGACCTAGGGCGTAACACTTTGTCACGGCCGTGAACCAGCCCCGCGCATTCCAGTTGAAAAAGTCAGCCGCCACGTCAGATTAAAATTACACGCCCTCTGTCACGGGCATGACAGAGGGCGTGACCTAAAATGTCACGGGCGTGACACGCCCGGAATGCATTCAATTCAGCCAGCAATCATTCCCGCCGTTTCTAGCTTACACGCCTACGGTCACGGGCGTGACCAGGGCCGTGACTCTTCTGCAACCGCCAGATTAACTCCTGATCACGGCGTTTCCCGCCGTTTCCAGACCCGTTCAAGACACGCCCTTGGTCACGGGCGTGACCGAGGCCGTGACCCGCCATGCAATTGATTTCTGTCGGTTTCTTTTCCCCAACGTCCCGGGCTTTCATGACAGCAATTACGCAGCTTACACGCCCTTGGTCACGGGCGTGACCAAGGGCGTGACTCCCCGATTTGTCATCTATAAAAGGCAGCAATCTCCAGAAGTCAGGTGGTGGGATTTTGGAGTTTACTTTCAGCTTTAGTTTACTAATTTTGTTGTTATAGCTAGTTTCTCCTAAAGTTGTAAGTTTTTATATTATTGCAATTTTAATTCAAGTATTGTTGCTTTCTTAATCATGTCTTTTTCCTCTTCTACTTGTATTCCCATCACTATGAAGAGTAGCTAAATTTCCTTTAGCACTTGGTCACGATGAACTTTGGAATAAAATAAAATATGTTTTGAATCTTTCTAATTAGCAAACTCTCGTATTGTTTATTTTCGATTTTTCTTTGAATTACTTTGTTTTGATTTCATATGTCCGGAATATGACTTTCAATCGAAGATTCGTTTGCTAGTGATCGAGAGATCCATGCGAACGAGGAGATCACTCAAAAATAAAAAGAGTTGTATGCATTCCTCGAGAGAGGGTGACACAAATATTTCAGATTGGAGTCAAATCCAATAGTGGGGTTCATCGCTTAAAGCAAGCTTAGGGGGTTTCGACTGGCCGAGGGGTCTTAATCGATCAACCTAAGGTTAGGTGGTAGTTCTCTCGAGAGAGGCTCTACCATATTTTGGGAACCTCCACGGTCGAAGATATTTCAATAAGAGTTTGCGGTTTCATCTTTTATAAAATTTTATTTTATTCCAAAGGGATTCAAGACCAAGTGCTAATCCTTTTAATCATAATTTTTCTTCGCAGTTAATTTTCTCCAAATCGTTTTTTCCAAAACAAACCCAACTTTCGTTCGATAAAATAATAGCTCTTCTTTGTGAGTAGAAGTACTCAACAAGCCCGGAAAAATACGACACTTGATTTTCTAAATCCTATACTATAAAGCGATAGGTACACTTGCCTTATCGAATTATACGTGGATAATATTCTAATTTTGTGCAGCGCAAATTTTAGCTATCACATGCTGAAACCTGTAACCAAGAATTTTGCACCTCTACTGTTCATGGAAATGCCAAGCTTAATTCAGCCTGGGGAAATATATGGACGTATAAGTCTTGCTCGGTTAAACATAGGGCTGAATAAAATATATTACAAAGTGAATAAAATATATTACAATGTGTTTTGGACTATGTGAAGTGACAATTATCATGTTCTTCAAAGCTTTTGTCTGTTACTTTGACAAAGAAGATGCATAGTCTGTATCATATGAACGTGACCTAGGTATGCTTCTTCAAATTTATGTGTTTGGTTGACTTTATTGAATATTTTTTCTTGACATTTTATAGATTAAAAAATCATGCAAACATGTGTAGGGCAATAACACTTTCATGTTTTATAGATCAACTATTTTGTTTTTTAATAGTTGCATTAAACAACCCTACTTTACGTATGTGGTCAAAATTTTCAATGTTTTATCATTTATATTTGTTGTCTGTTAAAACAGATTTTGATAATCTTTGAAAGAGGTTCATTTATTATGAAATATTTTCTGTGAAAAATCTTACCGCTCTGTGGGTTTCTGATTTATGGAGATGAGTCCAAAACAATGATGTTGATTTGTTATCAATAAAAAGGGCTTATTTTCCTATTTGCTGTGTGTTTTCATTATTTTCTTCTTCCAGGCCAACTTTTAATCATATGCTAATGTGAGTGACGAAGGGCGAAGCTAATGATAGGATTTGGAGGAGATGCAACATCACATCCTCTATTCTGATCCTCGATACAAATTTTTCTTGGTTTAATACAGGTATGAGAGTTTGGACGATTTCTGCATCTATTGTGTATTTAATTCATCTTTAATTCTTTTTAATTTCTATATTATAGGTGTGCTTTGAGGTATTAGTCTAATAGTGGCTAAGCAAAGCATGATAGATTTTGTGATGAATGCTTACAGGGTTGCTCCGTAGTATTGACCATTAGATGGTCAAGCGGAGCAAATAGATCTTCATTTACTTTTCTAAATATATTCAATTCATCTTTAATTCTATTTAAGTCCTATATTATTGGTGTTCTTTGAGGTATTAGAGAAGTAGTGGCTAAGCAAAGCACGATAGATTTTGTGATGAATGCTTACAGGGTTGCTCTGTAGTATTGACTGTTAGATGGTCAAGCGGAGCAAGTAGATCTTCATTTACATTTTAAATGTATTCAATTCATCATTTAATTCTTTTTAAGTTCTATTATAGGTGTGCTTTGAGTTATTAGTCAAGTATTGTCTAAGCAAAGCACGATAGAACAATTTTGCGCCCACGATGAATGATGTTATTACGACGAATGATGATATCATGACGAATGTTGCACCCAAGGTGAATGTTGTAACCACGATGAATATTGCAACCACGACGAATATTGCTCCCGCGACGAATGTTGCCCGGACAACGAATGTCACCCCCACGACGAATGTCGCCCCAACAAAGAATGCCGCCCCCACGAAGAATGTCGCCCCAACGACGAATGACGCCCCCACGACGAATGTCCCCCCCCCCCCCCCCCCCCCCCCCCACAATGAATGCTGCCTCCATGATGAATGACGCTTGCACGATGAATGTCGCCCCCACGACGAATATCGCCTTGCATAGGGCCGGAGGCCCGTGCCTGTCACTCGTATTTATAAAATAATTATATCATTATCAATGTGCTTAATGAAGAGTGTGTTGTCGGCACTGCCCATTTTATAACTGTGCTTTAATAAAAAAGATGTTTGACGTTCATACCACCCACGGGGCGCTTATTTTAGACCATAAATCGCCTTTTCTAATCTATCACTACAACAAAATACACTTTTAGTAAGGACTAAATTGTAACGAAGAAAAAATTTGTTACTAATAGCTATATTTAGTAACGAAATTTCGTTATCGTTACAAAAGCTTAACTTTTTGTAACAAGTATTTTATGATTCGTTACAATAACTAAATGATTGTTACAATAAGAGCAGGTATTTATAACAAGACTAGTTTTACGTTTCAAATAGTAAAATATCCTCACAATAAGTAGCAATTGTGACAACACCATGAAAGTATTTGTAACAATTAGAATTTTCTTACAATTAGTATTTTTTGGTAACCAAAGTTTTGTTACAATAAATATATTAATTAAATTTTAAAACATGAGCGCGCATTTTAGGCCCTAGAGCGTATTTTTTCGCCCGTGCATGTGTTTTTCACTTGTGCGTGCGTTCTTTGTCTGGTGGCATTTTTTTTTGTCTGCGCACACTTTTTGGCTCGGGAGGACAATTTTGTTTGCGCACAAGTTATTCGCTCATGAGCGTTTTCTTCAAAAACACATTTTTTCGGGCGCGCTTTTTTCGTCCTGATGCTTTTTCTCACCCTGGCACATTTTAGCCTAGCTAGTTACGCATTTTTTCACGCGCACGCATTTTCAACTGGGTGTAAGTATGTACGTACTGTTAGCCCAAGCATGCATTTGTCCTACGGCGCGAGAGATGACTATTAATTAAATATCGTAACATGAAAAATATCTAATGTATCTTTTAGATTTTTGTATAAATAGAAATATATTATTACTAAAAAATATTTTTATTTATATATTATCACCACTTATAAGGAAACGTTTACGACGATGTTTTTTTGTAGCGGTTAAAAAAACAAGACTAAATTTTTTAAATTTTGGTTATTTTTGCGCGCATGGGTTTGCGAGCTGCATGAGCGTCGTCGCACTGCGACAGTATGGAGCCAGGGGTAATTAATGTCGTGTGGGGCACGTGCGCTTTTACTATGCATGCACTGTTAGTTATTGATTGATCGAGCGTCTGAGAGTGGGAGAGTACAGTTTTGGCGGAGGTACCATCGCTGCCGGTGTACTGTCACAGCAGAGAGTACCGAGCACGGGCGTACCTCTATAATTTATATATATATATATATATATATAACCGGTTACATATAGAATACATTATAATTTTAATTTTAATTATATATAAACTACCGTGTATAAAATTTTATATAAAAGTTTATTAAACGTTTTTATAAAAATTTCATATAAAGTTTTAATATAAAACTTTACGAGCAGCTCCGCACGGGCTTCGCCCGTGCTCGCTCGCTCTGAGCGGGCTGAGCCCGCATTCGAGCGGGGTGCACCCATATATATACTACAGTACTCGGCCGATGACGGTGGGTTTCGCCCGCCCCCTGGCGGGCTTCGCCCGCAACATATACATATGAGTACTCAAAATGATCGTAAAAAATATACATCAAAATTTTATAATTATTTTTTTTCTAAAACATTTATATTTTAACAAAAAAATTCTTTTAAAGTTTCTTTATATATAGCAGTTAAAGTTATATAAAGTTTTATAAAGTTTTTATTAAACAATGAAAATGTTTTTATAAAAGTTTTTCTTCCTCTCCTCCTCTCTCTTACATGAATGAAATATACGGAGAAAAATTTTCCTCCATAAAATTTTGAAAAAAGAAATTAAAAAACATTAAATTTAAAAATAAATGCAAATTTGACATTAATTTATTAACATAATTTTAGATTGAAACTAACTACGCGCACGGGCCCCGCACGCACTCAATGACACATGGTTTAATGAAAATAGATATAAAGAAAGTCATAAATACATGTCATATCGATATGTGGTACTATTGCGGCATGAGTATTTTCGCGCGCGCGGCGTTTGCAAGCAGCAGGAGCATCGTCACATTGGGACAGTAGTACTATTGAGGCGGGGGTAACGTCATAGGGGTACAGACGACACAGACAAACACAGACACAGACACCGACACACACACACACACCGACATAGATAGATGACACAGACAGACATAGACACACAAACAAAGACACAAACATAGACACACATGCATGCAAACACATACACAGACACACAGACACCGACACACACACACAGACATAGACACAGACACAGATACAGACAGACACAGACACACAAACACAACCACAAACACACAAACACAAACACACATATGCACAAACACACATAGAGTACACACAGACGACACAAACGACACAGACATAGGCATACAGACAGATATAGATATGCATAAACACCGATACACTACACACACAAACACAGATACACGTACACGTACACATGCATGCATAAACAAGCACAGACGACCCCAACACAAACACAAACACACACACAAACACACACACACAAACACACACACACACACACACACACACACACACACACACACACACACCGACATAAATAGATGACACAGACAGACATAGACACACAAACAAAGACACAAACACAGACACACATGCATGCAAACACATACACAGGCACACAGACACCGACACACACACACACAGACAGACATAGACACAGACACAGATACAGACAGACATAGACACACAAACACAACCACAAACACACAGACACAAACACACACATGCACAAACACACATAGACACACAGACAACACAAACGATACAGACATAGGCATACATACAGATATAGATATGCATAAACACTGATACACTACACACACAAACACAAATACACGTACACGTACACATGCATGCATAAACATGCACAGACGACCCCAACATAAACACAAACGCATACAGACAAACACACGCACACACACACACACACACACATATATATATATATATATATATATTATTTATAAGCAGTGTGACTTGCGGTGGCTCGAAAGCTCGATGAACCAGCTTGAAAAAAGCTCGATTCTGAGTCGAGATCGAGTTTGTTGAGCTCGAGCTCGATTACGAGTTCGGCTCGAGTTCGATGAGCTCGAGCTCGATTACGACTCGGGCTTGCACTCAGATATTAAAAAAATTGTTTCATGCCCTAACTTCAAATTATATCATGTGAAATATTGGAGGGAAATTTCATTAGATCATACATGCATGCATGAAATATTTGGAGGGAAATTTCCTTCCAATAAAATAATTAATTAATACATTAATTACTAAAACAATACTAAGATCCCTCTCGATCGACCCCATCCGCCATTCTCAAAACCCTCAGTCGCGACTAGCAGCTTCTTCAAATCCTCCGGTGAATTGGCGCCACTCCTCGTCGATAACCCCTCCGGCGTCTCATATTTCATTATCTGGCATCTCATTTTTCACGATGGAGAGGTGGGCTTCCGTTCTGCTCAACCGCTGATCTATGCTAGGGTTCTCTCATCGTTGGGGCTGGAAAGGCTCGTGAGCTTCTCGGTTACTTTCCTCCACCGTGAGCCTCCTACCTCTTCCCCCTTTTTTTGTACCCTAATTGAGCAGCTAATTAGAGACGCCTTGTAGAGGCTAGTGAAGTATCTAGTTGCCTACCTAAATCACCTAGAGGTGGGTGAATAGGTGATCTCTACGTCTTTTGCGGAATTAAAAAATAAGCGTAAAGCACAGCACACAAAATAAATCACAGCCACAGATAACACCAGGAATTTATAGTGGTTCCCCGTACTTGGGTACTCCACTGCCGGCCTCGCCAATCTAGCACCACAGCTAGACTTGACTACTCACTAAATCTCGGATCAAGAACGATCCTACAGCCTCGGAGTCAAACTCCTACAAACTCAGAGAGAATCTCTCTTACAACTCGGAGAAAACCTTCTCCTACAACTCGGAGATAACAGCTCCTACAATAGATGATAAAAGGTTTTGAACAATGAGATACCAGATCTGAATACCAGAGGCATTTTCTTCCTTCTTCTTGAATAGCTTTTGAGAACGATGAGGAAGAACAACGATCCTTCAAATCTGTCTTTGGCAATCCGAAATGATCCAATAGAGATTGTAGAATCAGAACACGGATCAATCGAATCCTTCTTGATAGAAATCGGCAACACCAATGAGTAGATCGATCTCCAAACGTAGACGACGGCGAGGCGGCGCTTTTCTCGTTCTTTTTGATCGGGATAGAAATTAGGGTTTTAGAACGATTTGAAAACTTATATATTGTAATGACTCAAGAGTGATCCTATATATAGAGGGAAGCAATTAAGGGATAAACCGACCTTAAATGCACTCAATATAGCCGTTAGGATCGGGAGAGAGCGTTTATGAAATGACAAGAATAGAGAAAACAAATTAGATAATATTTCGAACAGAATTCTCGAGACATAAGGGTTCTCTCGAGACAAGAGGGATCTCTCGAAATATGAAGCAAAGAGAGCAGGAAAGAGATGTCTCGAGAACTCGATGATCTCTCGAGACATTACAAAGAATTCGGACATAAGGTCTTTCGAGACATGCTTGATCTCTCGAGACATCAAGAACAGAAATACCGAGATTCAAAGAACTTGCCTCTCGAGACAAGTCAGAACTCTCGAGACATACTTGATCTCTCGAGACATGTCCTTAGAAAAATTGTTTTCAACAATTTTCTTTTCTTCTCTTGAACACTTGCTGCAACCGCACTCCAAAGTCTTCAATAGTCTTGAAAATGAAGTGTACCCCAATAGAGAGATCACACATGAGTCATCACCATGTTTCATATAATGAAGAATTACATTGTATGAAACTGTGTTTGCAGACCCATTGTGACCTGACATTGAGTTACACTTAGCAATGATAATCTGCAAGACAATACTGGAAAAGCATATCAAATACAAATGCAATTCAATCTTAGTTTAAGGGTGACTTCTCACAAATCAAGGTAATTGTGATTACAATTTCCAACAATCTCCCCCTATTTGTAGAAGTCAGAACCCTATATACTAAGTTGAATTACAACAATATTGAATAAATATGCTACACTACACAATGATATGAAAATGAATAAGTAGAGAACATCAAATCAACAATTATATGTATATGTCTAAATTGAATTGTTAAGAAGACTTGATGTTCAACAAAATCAGAACCAAAGTAGAATATGTCTTGACAGCATCAGCACTATCCTTCAAGATCTTCTTTTCATCCTTTCTTCTTGTCTGGAGAAATAAGCATAAGGCTTGGGATGGTAAAACGGAGGTGGATCCAGAGCATCAGCATTATTATAACCAAAAGCCCTGAAATGAATCCTTCTCTTCCTTTGAGCTGTCTCATGTTTTTCCCATTCTTGAGAGCTGTAGCATTCAGATCTATTCATTTTACCTTCATGAACTAACTTATAGGTTTCAAGAATTATGTCTTTTGAGACTGGGCTCCAGATTTCTGGAAAACTCTTCTCAACCTTAGCTTTGCACTGACCTGTAGAGCTAGAACTTGGAACAGATCGACTAGCAGAAGGACCTTCACCAAACATTCTTTTTCTTTTAGTCCCAGCCCTATCTGATTGATCTTCAATAATAGGAGCCTTCCCAAGTAGTTCTTCTGGCCTTGGAGAAAACTGAGGAACAGGAACATCTGGATCAATTGCTAACTCAGGAAAAATCTGATTACGAAGCCACGTTGCTGTTTTGAAGGAATAAGCATTAATATCAGCAACTTGCTTCAGCATCCTGGAAGAGAACTGATCAAACTGAGATTTCCATGAGCTTTGAAGAGCAGATACGGAGCTTTCAATCAAGTACGTCATTTGAGCTACTATATTTTCCTCCCCCTTTCTGACTTCTACAGATAGGGTTTGGAGAATATCATCTTTGAAATGTCCCACCTCATCAACAACTCTAAAAGTGTTAGCTTCTGCATCATTACTCATCGATTGTTGAAGTTGGGTTACTATTACAGTCTGTTTCAACATTGTGCCTACACCTTCAGTTGCATGTTCAATTTGTTTGCTTCCCAGACTCATCAAATCAGAGAGATTTTCATAATTTGATTTGATTTTGGCTAACTCCCTACCAAGATCACTTTCAACTGAGGCAATCTTCCTGTGAACAGTTGTCAAAGAGTTCTCAAACTGTTCACTTTGCTTCTTGAGCATAGCTTCAATCTTGCCCAGAAGAGAATCTGCATCATGGATTGGAGGGGAAGGATGAAAGGATGGAAGAGTAGCAGCAGGGGCAGCACCAGGAGCATCATCAGGGATTTCTTCAATCTCAAGAGAAGAAACCTTATTATCTTCTGCACAACCTAGCTCATCTGGAGCATTCTTGGTTGTGTCAAACTCTGACTCCCCCTCAACATGTACTAGGGGAGGTGTTAATTCATGAACTGACATATCATCATCATCTTCAAAAACAAAATCAGCACCAGACCCTGCCTGTTGGCCACTGGGACTATGCCCTTCAGATATTTCTTATTGAATATTCTTCAGAACAGCTGAAACTATCTCATTTGCAAACGAAGTTTCTGCTTCAATAACTGATGGAGAAGGAGGTGATGGTGGAACTGAATCTGGAGTGTGAACAGGTGAGGGTGATGGGATAGTATCTGACGGATCTGACTGTGTCACTGATGGAATGAGTTCTGTTGGAGCTGATGAGGGCTGACCTTTTGCTTTAGAACGGATTGGCAGCTTGGCACGACTTGAAGCTTTAGAACGAATCCGAGGAGGAGGAATTTCTGCTTCACTTGCAATTGCAGACTGATGAGTCTCCCCCTCAGAAGTAGCACTAGCCATTCCTGGCTTCTTGATTCGAATGTCCCATCTCTGCATAGAGATAACATCGATCTTCTTGAGATGGTGGATGACTGTACCTTTAGACATGTCAAAGATACCTGGGTTGAACTGATTCAGGAACAATGAGATGATCCGGGCAAATTTTGGAGAATTAATACAGGATTTGATATTAGAGAATAAGATTGAGGCCCAATCTCTCTTTTTCCCTGACACGATTCCAACCAACAACAAAAAAGTCTCTTCAGACACATGCCCTTGTGTGCCTGTCTTGCAGAATAGAACTTTTAAGATTATGTCCACCAGGAGCTTCCCTGCATCATTCATCTTATGCCTCTTAACTGCAGAAAAATCTGAGTCCAGACCACAGTACCTTGCTGTTCTCAACCAGTCATTGTCATCTAGATCTTCTTCAGCTTCTATTTCAGACATCTGCAAATACTTAGTAAGAGTCTTTGGAGAGACTTTGATTTTGATACCCTTAACAAAAGAGATCAACATTCTTCCTTCCTTAATAGGTTTCACGTTGATAAAGAATTCTTCCACCTCATCAAACAGCACGCGGCAAGGATGTTCCAGAACGAATGAAAGACCAGCTGCATCAAGCATACAGAAAATATTTTTGAAATCCTCGGATAAACCGGCGATTCCTGAGCGAACGACTTCACTGCTGACGCCGATCTTTGGATGAGAAGAAGGAGCCATTGAAGCAAGATATGGAGAACTGTCAAATGGAGAGGATGAAGAATCGAGAGCCACCGAGAGCACTGAGACCTGTCGCTAACCGTCGCCGCTCGAGAGAAAGTCGAAAGGTCGGGGAGAACTCGGAAATTGATTTCGTGAACATCAAGTTTTCGATTTCTTATATATATATATATATGATTTTGATTTGACGTTAAAATGACATTTTGAAGAAAATTAAAAGTGGAAATAGCGCGTACCTGACGTTTGGAGTTCTTAAAGAAAACTATGTCTCGAGACATCGGGTATGTCTCGAGAACTCAGGAGTTTCAACAGGTTATTTCCTTCATTGATGTCTCGAGAGATAACCCATATCTCGAGACATCACCATATCTCAAGATCTTGAACTTGTCTCGAGAGAACTAGCTTGTCTCGAGAAATCCCAGAAGTTCTTTGGATTTCGAGACTTAAAGTGATTTAAGTTTCCGAGAAAAGAGAAAGTTCCCGAGACCATGTGGTTCTCGAGATATATATATCTGATCTTGAGAAAACCATCTGAAAACTTGAACTTCCCTGGAGATTTTCTGGATTTGTAAAGTCTTCAGGTCTTCATGGTTTTGGTTGATGTGATCATTACTCCATGTTGAGCATTCCAAGTTCCGTCTTGAAGAAGGAGAACTTAGTCTCATCCAGTGGCTTCGTGAATATGTCAGCAACTTGCTTATCCGTGGGGACATAACTTAGATTTATATCACCCATCTCCACATGCTCCCGGATAAAGTGATATCGTAGCTCGATGTGCTTTGTCCGACTGTGAGAGACTGGATTATTTGCGATAGCAATTGCACTGGAAGAGTCGCAAAACATGGGAATGTCTTTGATCTTCATGTTGTAGTCTTGAAGTTGATTTCTTATCCATAGAAGTTGTGCGCAACAACTGCCAGCAGAAATGTATTCTGACTCGCCGGTTGATATTGCAACACAATTCTGCTTCTTGCTACTCCAGGAAATAAGTCTCCTTCCAAGGAATTGACACGTCCCAGAAGTGCTTTTCCTGTCGTCTTTGCTACCTGCAAAGTCTGCATCTGAAAAACCAATTAGTTCGCTATCATTACTTCTTGGGTACCATAAGCCAAGATTTGGTGTGCCTTTAAGGTATCTCAAAATTCGCTTTGCAGCAGTATAGTGGGATTCCTTAGAGTTCACTTGATATCTAGCACATACACATGTAGAAAACATTATATCAGGTCTACTGGCAGTAAGGTAGAGCAAGGAGCCAATTATGCTTCTGTACTTGGTTTCATCAAAAGCTTTCCCTTTCTCATCCTTGTCCAGAGACGTAGCTGAGCTCATTGGAGTCCTCATAGAGGTTGCACTCTCCATTCCAAATTTCTTAATCAACTCCTTAGTGAACTTCGTCTGAGAAATTAAGATTCCATCTTCAGACTGTTTCACTTGAAGTCCTAAGAAATATTTCAGCTCACCCATACTGCTCATTTCAAATTTCCCTTGCATCAGTTTAGAAAACTTTTTACAGAGGTTATTATCCGTAGAGCCAAATATGATGTCATCGACATAGATTTGCACTAGCAAAATCTTGCCTTTTACTTCCCTAAGAAATAATGTCTTATCTATCTTTCCTCTTGTGAACTTGTTCTCAAGAAGAAAGTTAGACAGCGTCTCATACCAAGCTCGAGGAGCTTATTTCAAACCATATAAAGCTTTTTGTAATAAATAAACATGATTGGGATGATCAGGATTAACAAAACCTGGGGGTTGTTCAACGTATACTTCCTCTTTAATGTCTCCGTTTAGGAAAGCGGACTTGACATCCATTTGATATACGGTGAAACCCTTGAAAGCAGCATAAGCAAGGAAGAGTCTGATCGCTTCGAGCCTTGCTACTGGAGCGTACGTCTGATCGAAGTCGATACCTTCCTCTTGTCTGTATCCTTTAGCTACAAGTCTGGCTTTGTTCTTTATGATTGTTCCTTCTTCATCCAGCTTGTTTCTATACACCCACTTTGTTCCAATGACATTTTTGTCCTTGGGTTTTGGAACAAGTGTCCATACCTTACAGCGTTTGAACTGATTTAATTCTTCTTCCATAGCAATTATCCAGGATGGATCTTCATTTGCCTCTTGGAATTTCTTTGGTTCGACCTGCGAAAGAAAACTTAAATGCATATTTTCGTTAATGGTACCTCGTCTTGTTCTTATTCCTTCATGAGGATCTCCTATGATCTGATCAACTGGATGATCCCTCATTTGTCGTAGTCCGAGGTTCCTTGCATGATTTGGACCAATAGGAATTTCTTCTACTGTTGGAGTATCTTCCTCCACTTGGATTGGCTCTTCATCAGGATGATCTTCTTCATAGATAGTTATTGGGGGGATCTTGATGAAGTGTTGAGAATTTTCTTCAACTGGCTGATCCAAGCTTAAGTCCTGCAGCTTTGAACCTGTGTCTACAGAAGAAATGCTAGAGGAGCTGCCTTGTAGCATGCTCGTCTCATCAAATACAACATTAATAGATTCTTCTACCACCAGGGTTTTCTTATTAAAAACTCTATATGCCCTACTATGGCTACTATAACCTACAAAAATACCTTCAAAGCTCTTTTCACTAAACTTAGTTTTGTAATGCTTTCCATTGTTTAGCACAAAGCATTTACTACCAAAGATTCGAAAATAAGAAATGGTCGGTTTCTTGCCTTTTAGAAGTTCATAAGGAGTCTTTTCATGGTTTTTGTTTATGAGTGCTCTGTTTTGCACATGGCATGCAGTATTGACAGCTTCAGCCCAGAAATATTCAGGTAGTGAAGAGTCACTCAACATGGTTCTGCAAGCCTCAATAAGTGTTCTATTCTTTCTCTCAGCTACTCCATTTTGTTGTGGAGTTCGAGGAGAGAAAAACTCATGAAAGATACCGAGGCTTTCACAGAATTCTGTCATGGCTCCAGATTCAAATTCTGTACCATGGTCACTTCTGATTTTGACCACCGAACAGTTAAATTCATTCTGGACTTGCCTGACAAAACTAGTGAAAGTGTCAAAGGTATCTGACTTGTGTTTCAGAAAGAATACCCAGGCAAAACGAGAGTAATCATCTACAATAACCAATGTGTAAGATTTTCCTCCTAAACTTCTAATTTGCAAAGGACCAAACAAATCCATATGGAGCAGGTATAGACACCTAGTTGAATCTTTGCCAATAATGCTCTTAAAGGTAGCTCTTGTTTGCTTGCCTTTTACACATGCATTACAAGGTCTATCTTTACCGCACTTAACATCTGGTGCATCGCGCACTAAGTTTTGAGAAAACAATTTATTAATAGTTTTGAGATTTATATGAGCTAATCTCTTGTGCCATTGGTCAACAAGAGATGCACTATCTTTTGCCAAAAGACATACTGGTGTAGAAGATGATATACAAAGAAAATTTAAACAAAATATGTTTCTACAGCGAATGCCTGATAAAATCGTTTCATGATTTTCAGCCGACTTTATCAAACACTTATCTTTATGAAAATCAATAATGTATCCTTTATCACAAAGTTGACTTATGCTTATCAGATTATGTTGTAATCCTTCCACATAAGCTACATCGGAAAACGATACATTACCATTAGAAATCATACCATAGCCTTTAGTTATTCCTCTGTCTGAACCGCCAAAAATAACTTTTGGACCATTCGCAACTGGAATGTAGTTTTGCAAAAGGCTTCTTGTCCCGGTCATATGCCGAGAGCATCCATTGTCCAAGCACCAGATAGGATTTTTATTGGCCTTTGGACATACCTGCAAAAACAAATCATTTCGCCTTAGGAGCCCAAACAGATTTGGGTCCTTGGTCCCGTGTCAGTTGAGCACCACGATGAATGTTAACATTGCGAGTGGTCTGCCTTTCAACATTCACTTGTGGTCTCCTAGTATACGTTGTATTGAACCAACAATCAATGGCAAAGTGACCAATTTTGCCGCAGCACCAACAGTCGAATCTGTAGTACCTTCTTTTTACACTCTCCTGCTTAACTTTTTGAACGTTAGCTCTTGCAGGAGCAGTCCTTTTCGATGAGGATGCCTCATGGGGACAACACACACAAGGTGGTATTGTCTTCTTCGGCTTTGGTGCAACAGCATTCACTTTTGGTGCTTTCTTAGCACTCGGGCCATGAACAAATGGACCGTACCCTTTCCGATTAATCTCTTGATAGGGTGCTTGAAAAGCACTATCACCAAAGTTTCGGGGAGGAGCCCATTCCTTATGATCATTCACAGGTGAGAAAGGAATTGGTCGTGTGAAATGACCATAGGAACTCTCCATATCATAAGCATTCGTAGGGAATATGACTCTCTTGAATGCTACAGGCTCTTGATGAGCTTTCCCTTTTTCTTTGGTAGTAGCTTTCTTAGCAACCAGACCATTCTTCTTAGCAATTGAATTTTTTGAAGAATTGCTAGTACTAGCTTCATGCCCTAAACCACTTCCTTTTGCCTTAGTGGTAAAAGTACCAATAATTGGCAGAACAGTTTTAGGTTGAGAGAATGCTTCAACCAACTTCTTCTCAGCCGCAAGCTGTTCCTCCAAGACATTTATCGAATGATCTCTCAGGGCAAGAGTCTCTTCCGAGCTTTTGATCTTGTCTTTCAAGGCTTGGACTTCCTCTTTGAGAGAAGAAAGTTCTTCAACTTCTTTTCTCAAGTTAGATTCCACCTCCTTGAGAGCCATGATCTCCTTACCCTGAGTTTTGACAACCTTTCGGCACTTGTCAAAGCTTTGGAGCATTTTGGTATATTGAGACATGAGCTCAGATTCATCGTCTGAGGGGTTATCCTTTTGTTCAGCCGAAGCATAATCAGAATCAGATAGGATAGTGTGATCATTTACCTTTCCGGTGTACGGGGGTGCTTCTTCATCATCAGACATGGCCATCAGACCGAAGTAAGCTTCTTCTTCATCACTCGACTCATCGGAGTCACTGTCGCTCAGAGTTTTGGCTTTCTTAGCGACGAAGCTTCTATCTGATTTCTTCTTTCCGTGGATGGATTTCTTGTCTTCTTTCCTTCCACCTTCTTTCTTCTTATAGGGACACTCAGCAATCATGTGCCCTGGCTTATTACAACAGTAGCAAATAATGTCAGAAGAAATGTGTTTGTTCTGTTTGGATTTATACCTGTCATTATTGCTTGAGCCCTTCCTGTGATATTCGCCATCACGACGAGAATATTTATGATCCGAGGAAGACGGCTTGTTGTTCATGTGCCTTCGTTTGTTCAGCAGTTTCTTAAACTGACGGGAAATCAAAGAGAACTCCCCATCAGACAGTTCGGAACAGGAGGAGCTGGCTTCTGATTCTTCTTCAATATCAGATTCCTTTTCTCTGATCGGTATCACTGCTTTGCTCTTCTTTGAATTCTCTACCTTCAAAGCTAAGGTTCTTTCTTTGCTTGAAGCTCGATTTACATCCTCTTCAGACTTTCGGATGTTCATTTGTAATTCATGAGACAGCAGCTTTCCGAACAGATTCTGAGGTTCTAGACTTGGCAGTTTTCCAAACTCTCTAATGGCCACAATTTTACTATCCCAGTCTTTCGTTAGAGAACGCAAGAATTTGTCATTTAGTTCACCGTTTGTGAACTCCCTGTCATAGTTCCTCAGACCATTGACTATTTTGAAGAATCGCTCGTACGCATCAGCAATGCACTCCTTCTTACTCTGCTTGAAAGCCTCATACTCTTGATTGAGTAGGGATCTTCTGTCTTCTCTCACTTCGTCAGTACCTTCCATTAGAACAATCAAGGATGTCCACATTTCTTTGGCTGATTTGCAGTGGATTAAGTTTTGCAACATGGAATCGTCCACTGCACTTGCAATTATGTTTTTAGCCTTCTTGTCAAGAGCAACAAGAGCTATCTCATCCTTGGTCAAATCCATCATTTTCTTAGGTATCTGAACAGTAGGATTTGTAGATGAAGCGGTCATTGGCACATGGGGACCTTCTTCCACGACTTGGAAGATTCTGGGATCTGCAGCTTCCATATAAAAACGGACTCTTTCCTTCCACATAGGAAAGTTGGCCTTAGTGCAGATGGGCAATTTCAGAGAGGATTCCTTGACTCTATCCATGGCTTGCTAGCAACTAGAAAGATGGATCCTGTTCAAGGTGTTAACCTAGCAACGAACAGCGACCCTCTGATACCAATTGAAGTATCTAGTTGCCTACCTAAATCACCTAGAGGGGGGTGAATAGGTGATCTCTACGTCTTTTGCGGAATTAAAAAATAAGCGTAAAGCACAGCACACAAAATAAATCACAGCCACAGATAACACCAGGAATTTATAGTGGTTCCCCGTACTTGGGTACTCCACTGCCGGCCTCGCCAATCTAGCACCACAGCTAGACTTGACTACTCACTAAATCTCGGATCAAGAACGATCCTACAGCCTCGGAGTCAAACTCCTACAAACTCAGAGAGAATCTCTCTTACAACTCGGAGAAAAACTTCTCCTACAACTCGGAGATAACAACTCCTACAATAGATGATAAAAGGTTTTGAACAATGAGATACCAGATCTGAATACCAGAGGCGTTTTCTTCCTTCTTCTTGAATAGCTTTTGAGAACGATGAGGAAGAACAACGATCCTTCAAATCTGTCTTTGGCAATCCGAAACAATCCAATAGAGATTGTAGAATCAGAACACGGATCAATCGAATCCTTCTTGATAGAAATCAGCAACACCAATGAGTAGATCGATCTCCAAACGTAGACGACGGCGAGGCGGCGCTTTTCTCGTTCTTTTTGATCGGGAGAGAAATTAGGGTTTTAGAACGATTTGAAAACTTATATATTGTAATGACTCAAGAGCGATCCTATATATAGAGGGAAGCAATTAAGGGATAAACCGGCCTTAAATGCACTCAATATAGCCGTTAGGATCGGGAGAGAGCGTTTATGAAACGACAAGAACAGAGAAAACAAATTAGATAATATTTCGAACAGAATTCTCGAGACATAAGGGTTCTCTCGAGATAAGAGGGATCTCTCAAAATATGAAGCAAAGAGAGCAGGAAAGAGATGTCTCGAGAACTCGATGATCTCTCGAGACATTACAAAGAATTCAGACATAAGGTCTTTCGAGACATGCTTGATCTCTCGAGACATCAAGAACAGAAATACCGAGATTCAAAGAACTTGCCTCTCGAGACAAGTCAGAACTCTCGAGACATACTTGATCTCTCGAGACATGTCCTTAGAAAAATTGTTTTCAACAATTTTCTTTTCTTCTCTTGAACACTTGCTGCAACCGCACTCCAAAGTCTTCAATAGTCTTGAAAATGAAGTGTACCCCAATAGAGAGATCACACATGAGTCATCACCATGTTTCATATAATGAAGAATTACATTGTATGAAACTGTGTTTGCAGACCCATTGTGACCTGACATTGAGTTACACTTAGCAATGATAATCTACAAGACAATACTGGAAAAGCATATCAAATACAAATGCAATTCAATCTTAGTTTAAGGGTGACTTCTCACAAATCAAGGTAATTGTGATTACAATTTCCAACAGCTAGGGTTTCCATTTTGAGATGGACCATTGAGTCTACGAAAGGCTCATGAGCTGGAAAGGCTCGTGAGCTCCTCGGCTAGGATTTCGTAGATTGTCGGCATTGCTTAAATATGTAGTATGAAACATAGCTATATTACATATGCATATGCTCATTTGTAGTTGCTCAAATTAAATTTTTTTTACTCACCTCTCAAGTTCTCACATAGAGGCTCTTTAGGTGAGGTGTAACAATACCAAACAAAAATCTCAATGGTGCATGTCCAAAAACATATTTGTGTGTGACAATCACTACCTCATGTTTGGATTTTTAACTCTTACCCCATGTTTTTCATTTTCATGAATTTATAACCTAATTAATCTCTAATCTTCTTCTTCCATCGCAGCACACATTCTGCCGGCATTGTTTGGGGAAGCCTCAAGTTTGGATTTTCAACTCTTCCCTTGCACCATATAGTGGTATAATTTTGAATCACTTCTATTTTAAACATTTTTTAGATTTTTGTGGATTGAATTCAAGTTATGGATCTATTTTAAATATTTTTCTCCTCTAGGCGGCTTCAAGTTATGGATAAAGATTGGATTTATGAACTTTAGTTCCACTTATACATAAGGCGTGGACTTATTTCTGGAGTTTGCATGGGAAAACGCTTTTTATTATGGAGATATAATTATTTGCCCATGCAATGTATGTCGAAACACTAAACCAAAGAGCTTTATTGAACTTAAAGCAGACTTGCATGTGAAAGGGTTTTACAAGTACTATAAAGATTGGATACATCATGGAGAAACTAAAATGACTAAAAGATGTGATGCCAATAGTGAATCTTCTCAAAATCCTAGAATTAATTTCGAGGAAAATGATGATATTGAAGCCATTGATGATTTAGTAGATATGATACAAGAGATTGGAGATGTAGAACTTCCTGAGAATACTACAGAAGAAAATAGTGGTTCTTTTTCAAGTCTATTATGTAACGCTAGACGTGGACTATACCCAGGTTGCAAAAAATATTCTTTGTTGTCATTCATTGTTAAATTGCTTCATATCAAAGTAATGAACAAGATGTCAGATAAATCGGTAAACATGCTTCTTGAATTACTAAAAGATGTGATGTCAGAAGGTAATCTTATTCCAACGTCTCTTTATTGGACTAGGAATCTTCTTTCTGGTTTAGGTTTGGGGTACAAGAAGATTGATGCATGTAAATATGATGGTGCACTATTTTGGAAGGAGAATGAGAAGAAAGATGTGTGTCCTGTATGTGAAGAACCACGTTGGAAATACAACGATGGAAAAGGAAAATTAATTCCTCAAAAGGTTTTGTGGCATTTTCCCTTAAAACCAAGAATACAAAGAATTTATATGTCTTCTAAAACTGCATCTTACATGAGGTGGCATACTGAGAAGCATATAGAGATAGAAGGTACTTTAAGTCATCCTGTGGATTCACCTGCATGGAAGAATTTTGATGCAAACTATCCTAGTTTTGCCGCAGATCCACGTAATGTTAGACTTGGATTGGCGACTGATGGGTTTAATCCATTTGGAAATATGAGTACTTCTTATAGTATGTGGCCAGTTGTGCTAATTCCTTATAATATGCCATTATACAAAGGGATGAAAAGATGGGTTTTTAATGATGTCATTGCTAATTCCTGGCCCACGTGCACCTGGAAAAGATATTTATATTTATCTTAGACCATTAATAGAAGAATTGAAATATTTATGGAATGGCGTTGAGACATACGACACATATGCTAAACAAACATTTAAAATGCATGCTGCAATTATGTGGACAATTAATGACTTTCTAGCTCTTAGTAACTTATTTGGGTGGACCACAAAGGGATATGGGGCATGCCCATCGTCTTTATATGGTACAGATTCTAAAAGGATTCGAAGTAAGATATGATATATGTGACATCGTCGTTATCTACATAACGATCATCCATATCGAAAGAGTAAATTGTTCGATGGAAAGTCAGAAATGCGTTCAAAACCTTTGGAGTGGAGTGGAGCACAATTACTTTCAAATTTGAGCACACTCGAACATAATTTTGATAAATTTGGTAAACACCCAAGCAAACGAAAGAGGAAACGCAACATTGAAAAAGGAAATTGGGTGAAGAAAAGCATCTTCTTTGAACTACCATACTGGCATAAGCTTTTGATATGACACAACATTGATGTAATGCATGTTGAAAACAATATTTGTGATAATGTGTTGGGCACGTTAATGAACATTGATGGAAAAAATAAAGATACAGAAAAAGCACGAGAAGATTTGTGAGATCTTAACATTAGGAAGGAGTTGCACTTGACTAGAAGTGGAAGTTCTATAATAAAACCTCAAGCATGCTACAATTTATCTTTGGATGAAAAAAAAAAGATTTTGCAATTTTTTAAAACATGACCAGTTTCCGGATGGCTATGCTTCAAATATTTCGAGATGCGTAAAAATGGAAAGATTTATGGCCTTAAATCTCATGATTGCCATGTTCTATTACAACGATTAATTCCTATTGGTATTCGCGTGTTTCTACGCCCAGATGTCATTGAGGCACTATACGAGCTAGGGGATTTCTTTAAAATTTTATGCTCGAAAACACTAAAGGTAGAGCATATCGAGAAATTGGAAAGTAATATTCCAATTATTTTGTGCAAATTGGAGAAAATTTTTCCTCCAGCTTTTTTCGATGTAATGGTTCACTTGGCTATTCACCTTCCAAAGGAGGAAAAGATTGATGGCCCAGTTCATTCACGTTGGATGTACCCTATTGAAAGGTAAATTTATTTATGCATTCTTACATCATCTTCATACATAGCACAAACCAAAAATATGTTGTTCTTATTATTGAGTGTCTTTTCAGGTTTCTACAATCACTTAAAGGCTATGTACGTAATAAAGCTCGTCCAGAGGGTTCAATAGCGGAAGGATATATTGTAAAAGAGTCATTGACATTTATGTCAATGTATCTAAATGAAATAGAAACAAGGTTTAACCAAGATAAAAGAAATGATGATGGAGCAGAAGATCAACAAGAGTGTGAATTGTCTGTGTTTGCATTAAAAGTGAGGCCCTTTGGACCTCTCCGACGTTGGCATGCACTTTCAAAAAAAGATCTAGATGCAGCTCATAAATTCATATTAAATAATTGTAACGAAGTGGATGCTTTTAAAAGGTTCGAAACATGTAGGAGCTAGTAGATTCATATTAAACCATTATCATTATTCTTACTTTATATCTAAATTTAAGTTACTTATTGTCTTTTATAGTATGCACATGAAGGAGCTAAAAAAGGCAAATGATAGGAACATTTACCAAACTCACGAAGAACAATTTCATTCTTGGTTTCAAGCTCATGTAAGAACCAATAACGAAATTATTCTCCTATACTGTTAATTTAAAATTTCACTTAACCAATCAACTTTTTTGTTTATCATGTATAGATAAATAGATTGCATCACGAACAGTCTAGAGGCATTTCTAAAGAGTTATGGGCATTGGCAAATGGTCCACAATCATACTTAACAAAATTTTACTATGGTTGTATTGTTAATGGAGTACGATTTCATATAAAAGATCGAGATGATCGTCGAACCACACAAAATAGTAGTTTACTTGTTGAGGGGGAACATCAATATGAAATGCTTGAGTTTTATGGAGTATTGACAAGAGTAGTTGAAATGACCTATCTTCATGGAAATAAAGTAGTATTATTTTGGTGTGAATGGTTTAACACTGGTGGGAAAAAGACTATCCAAAAAGATAAATATTTTGTGAGCATTGATATAAGATCTCGTTGGTATAGTGATGATCCGTTCGTTCTTCCAAACCAAGTGCAACAAGTGTTCTATGTCGATGACATAAAACTAGGTGAGCATTGGAAAATTGCATAGCTTGTATGCCATAGACACCTTTGGGATATTAAGGAACAAGATGACCTAGAAATGGAGAAATGAATGATAGCATAGGTGAGTCTATGGTTCGAGAGGCTTTTCAACAACATGAGTCTTCTAATAATGAATTGATATATGTTATTGAGGATCATAACTTGCAATTTCAAGCAAGAGAAGATATAGAACCTGATATTATAAATGTGGAAGATCTAACTAAAATCCGCGAAGAGAGGGAACATAGTAATGATAACGTTGACGAAGATGAGTCTACAAATGAAGATGATGAAACACTTGTGTAAAATTGTGATGAAGATGAGCCATGGTGCGTCAAGTTTATTTCTTATCTATTATGATGAAACTCTAGTCCAATTCTTACTTTTCATATTTGTGATTGAATATTATTCTAATGTGATATTTAACATTTGTATCTTATTTACTTTGCAGAAAAATGCCTCCGAAGAATGCCATTATACGTCGCCCTGTAACAAGGAGTAAAGCATTGTTTGTTAATGATGAACCAACAAATGATGTTGTTGTTGAAATGTCTAGTATACCACCATCGTCTACTCTACCACCATCGTCTAGTCTACCACCATCGTCTAGTCTACCACCATCGTCTACTCTACCACCATCGTCTACTCTACCACCATCGTCTACTCTACCAACCACACCTTTATCTAGTGCACAACCATCATCTCTTGGATCACATCATCTTCATGATGATGTTGCAGCTAGTGAATTTGATGATGGAAGTCCACCACAGATATCTGATAATACTGGTAAGCATTCTTAATTATATTTCATACCGATGTTTATTATTTACTAGAACCATATATTTATTAAATTTGTTTAATTTTGCAGATGCAATCTCTAGTAAAAAAAGAGGCCGTGGGGCGAGCACAGGAAAATCTATCGAGAAAGCTATTGAAGAAAATGTATGTTTCTTTTATCTTGAAAGTTACATATTATCACACTCTATGATAACATACATTTTTTAGGATAAGAAATTGCTTGAAATTGAGTTCCTTGAAGGCTTCAAGAAACCACGTCGTTTTGCAAATCACCTAGCAAATGGGATAGGCGTTGTTATTAGATGATGAGTCCCATTTTTATACACATATTTGGACTCATCTGGGCTAGTTTTCACGCACTTGCACTTCATTTTTAGTTCATTAATGCTTATATTTCACTTGTTCACTCTTCTCACACTAAGTGCACTTTTAGGCCCGTTGTGGTGTGCAATTGCATGCTTTGTTGTTGGGGGCAAGCACAATGTGCTCCCCATTCTTTTCCCTATGTTTATCTAGTGCTGGAGGTGTTTTCCCAGCTGTTTTATCTTGTATACAGGTGGTCGGATCATCCAGTTTCCCCCCAGAATTCATGATTGTGTGCAATGCACGGTCGTGCATTTCCTTGATGCATGGACGGTTGTGGTCGTGCGTTCTCATCTGGGCAGAAAATGGGAGATCTGAGTTTGGTCGTGCATTTTGACGCATGAGCGGAATTGCCCGTGCGTGAGTCAAACGCACGGACGCCTGTTTCTTCCTGTTTTTAGCTTTTCTGAATTTACCCGTGCGTTTTGACGCACGGGCGGATTTGCCCGTGCGTGAGTAAATCGTACGGGCGGCGCCGCTTCGTCTTCATGCCAGTTTTTATCATTAATTATCGCACGGTCCATGCATGGTCGTGCGTTCGACCGTGCGTGACCAATTTCAGACTGTTTTTCAATATAAGCTGCAGATTCCGCCCTAAAAGGATCGATCTTCTTTCCCGCATCCAAGTGCTCCAGTTTCGCCCATTTCGCCGTTCCATCGCCGCCCACCATTTGGAGGTGCTCCGGGCATATTCTTCATGCCAATCTCGAGCCAGAGTATCCTCTCGGCCTCCTCCATCATTCAGAAGCTTCCAAGCTCCATTTCAACGGATTTTGCACTATATCCTTGGAGTTCTCCAGCAAGATCATGGATGAAGGATATTGACGAAGAAGACAGGTCCATTGGGAGGTAGTGACAGCCCTCTTCTACCCCGGACGACAGTTGAAGACCGAGCCCGGACGAGGATTGACAACCCTAGATTCCGGCCGTGAATCTCCGACGAGTCTTCGTGCTTCGGTTGTAATCTTACCTCCTCCTTGTTATTTTTGTTGATTCTATTTGATGTGGGTGGTTGTATGTTTCTATATGAATGATGTCCATAAACCCTAAATATTATTAGTGTAATTTTCCATGGTTTTGTGGTTATATTTATGGTTTATGTGATTTGAGGAGCGCCCCCATTCCACCATCCATTCCGCCTGACTACTCGCCCATTCAGTGTGTCTACTCTTCCATCTGCCAAGCTAAGTGGTGCTAACGGCCCATGTAATCCACCTCGACTCCGCTGGTGCGAACCATTCCATCCGCTTGCCTTCTCGTCCATCCGCTTAGTGAAGTGTGGCATAGCGGCCCGTGTAATCCATTCGCCTAACGAAGCAGCGCGCTCAAGGCCTGCACAGTTCGATTCCGCTTGCCTACTCGTCCATCCGCCCTTGCGACGCAGTGCGCTCAAGACCTGCCTAGTCTCCATCCCGCCAAGCGAAGCATTGCATAGTGACATTGCATAGGAGTAGTTATAGTATTTTATTTTATTTTCCACAAACCAAATCCCAAGCGTCTGCAACCCATCCAACCTAAAGGACTTCAATCTCAAGTCCTTCCTCAATAGTTAACTCCACCATACTGTGTTCCTTTGAGATTCGATACTCGGGGATTACTCCACATTTAATATTACTTGAACGATCGGTACACTGTCGTTTCGTGCCGCAGTCTCGCTATCGCCTATAGCGGTGTGCTAAGATTTGCGCATCATTAGACATAGTCCAGGATTAGATTTCTTGACCCCCCCGGAGTGAAATTGAAAATGAACATATACTTCCTGTATATGTTGGATTAGATGTAAGTAAATTTGCATATGACATTTTTTTTCAATTTGGTTGGAATAACTAAATATATATGTTGTTCCTTTGTAGCAATGGTTTGATATAAAGGGATGGTCTACAGATCAATTAGTAAAAGGCTATATGGATGAGATGTTTCAGCGCAGTTATACGCATTGGAGAGGGAGATTATCTGCAACTTATAAATAATATGTTGCATTGGGAAAGAATCCAAGATTTTGTAGCCCGTTTGATTGGATCTCACTCAAGAAGTGGTGTGCCTTGTGCGATTACTTCGACAGTGAGAGTTTTAAGGTGAATTTTAGTAATTGACAAAATCCTGTTTAATATATATATGTATATATGATTAGTAAAAGCTTCGGTACATGCACTCATATGTGAAATTGAATAATAACAGAAAAGGTCCAAAACAAATGCAGATAATAGGTCATAAATGTCGTTTACTCATACGTCAGGTTCCAAATCCTATCATTCACGACTATTGGAAATGGTAATGTAATGATATTATTACTGAATTTTGATTATTACCTCATATTCTCTAATATTATGTTCATATGTAGGTTAATAAAAGTCCTGTTGAGAACTTTGCTAACACTCATAAGAAGAATTGTGTGTTTGTTAGTGAGAAAGCTAAAGCAACATATGTAAGTCAGAATTTAAACTAGTAGAGAGAAATGATGTTTGTCAGTGATAACTTATGTTTCTATTGTAACATTATTTTATAGCTTGAAATGGAAAGGCTGAGAGCATCAACAGTTGAATCTGATGGTGAAAGCTTAATGTCCGAGAGAGAAATTATAAAAATAGCACTTGGAAATAAGTCTGGTTATGACAAAGGAATAGGCTAGGGGGTCGTTCCTACCAAACAAAGGAAGATAATAATTAACGAGTCCACTCAATTGAAAGAGAAGTTAAATTCGACAGAAGAAGAATTGCGCAATGCCACCTCTCATATTGCATCCCAGACAAAGCTTATTGAAAGGCAGGAAACGTTGATTCAAACTCACAATACAGAAATTGCAGATTTAAAAGAAGGACATAATGAGTTGAAGGAGATGTTGACTGCTGTTTTGGAAAAATATGGCCAACTTTGATGACTTTTTGGTGCTATTTGGTTGAAAAATCCTCCTATGTGAGCTCTTTCTTCCTTTGCCTCCTCATCTGTTCTTCTATTATTATTTTTGGTGCATTTGAATTCATTTTTGTCTAGTCATTGGTTTATGTTTGATGGTTTCTTATAGTCACTAATGCCTAAGTACATCATGTCTTTCCTTATAGTTTCAATCCATGTCTTTTTTATAAATAAAATTGTTGTTGCGGGTTTGCTGCAGCTGCAGCAAACTGCAGCTGCGGGTATGCTGCAGCTACAGCAAACTACAGCAGTGGGTTTGCTGCAACTGCAACAAACTACAGCATCAAGTTTGCTGCGGGTTTGCTGCATCAAACTGCAGCTGCCAATTTGCAACTGCAGCAAACTGGCAGCAAGCAGTTTGCTGCATCAAACTGCAGCTGCCAATTTGCTACATTGCTGCAGGTGCCAGTTTGCTGCATTGCAGCAGCTGCCAATGTGTAGTGTTTTGTAGTGAGTGTGATGTACTGTGAGTGAGTAGTATGCTGTGTTGTGTAGTGAGTAGTACGATGTGTTGTGCAGTGTTATGTTGTGCAATGAGTACTAAGTCTACAGTGAGTGTGTAGTTATTTGCAGTGCAATGAGTGTTATGTTGTGCAGTGAGTGTGTTGGGCAGAGTGTGGTGTGCTGTGACTAAGTGGTGGGCTGTGTTGTGCAGTGAGTGTGTTGTGCAGTGAGTAGTGTTGTGCAGTGAGTGTTGAGCTGTGTTGTGCAGTGAGTTGTGTTGTGTAGTGAGTGTGTTGTACTGTAGTGAGTGTGTTGTGCTAGATCATAAAATGCTAATGTATTATACTACTGTGAGCTGTGTTCTTCAATTTCTTATTAAAACTGCTAATGTACTAGATCATAAAATATAGCTATCACTTTATTACTCAAATGAACTTGCATGTTTAGGGTTCTTCAACTGCTTATTCAACTATCTTATCCAATGCTTATGTATTGTAATGATCAAATGAACTATTTATATATTAAACTTCATCTAAGTATTAGTTTTAAACCTTTATGCCTTGTAAAGCTTACACATTTTCACATCACACCCAAGAAACCTCTTTATATTATCTTTTTGCCCCCTTTAAAGTGTTGATGTCCCCTTTAATAATTGCTCTCTTTTATTTCTTTGGTGCATTTGAATTCATTTTGGTCTAGTCATTGGTTTATGTTTGATGGTTTCTTATAGTCACTAATGCCTAAGTACATCATGTCTTTCCTTATAGTTTCAATCCATGTCTTTTTTATAAATAAAATTGCTGCTGCAGGTTTGCTGCAGCTGCGGGTATGCTGCAGCTGCAGCAAACTGCAGCAGCGGGTTTGCTGCAGCTGCAACAAACTACAACAACAGGTTTGGTGCGGGTTTGCTGCATCAAACTGCAGCTGCCAATTTGCAACTGCAGCAAACTGGCAGCAAGCTGGCAGCAAGCAGTTTGCTGCATCAAACTGCAGCTGCCAATTTGCTGCATTAATGCAGGTGCCAGTTTACTGCATTGCTAAAGCTGCCAATGTGTAGTGTTTTGTAGTGAGTGTGCATTGCTGCAGGTGCTAGTTTGTTGCATTGCTGCTCATGCCCTATACATCATGTCCTCACTAAGAGGTCACTTGCGGAATCAAACTACTAATCAATTGCTGATCCTGAGATGGATGCTCTTGTACTAGACTGTCCCACCTCCATCTACACCGGCCTCTAGTGCTGCTACGTCACCTCGATCCCCTAAAATGATATGGTCCACCAAACGTTATTCAAAAAGACTAAGCCTTATGTTCCCCACCCCTCCCTCAATGGCTCCTAGGCACCGAGCGGGAGGATGAAGCGGAGGGCATCAAGGGGTACAAAATAAGGCAGATGACGGCAGATCAAGTTTACAGGAAATGTCTACCACTACACATGTCTATATAAATAATTGAAGCAGTAAATAAAGCATGGTAAAGAGCAAGTAAAGAACAGTAAGTAAAGACAAGTATATAATACATAAGTAACCATTGATTTATAGGAATGCCCATACAAACCTATAGACCAAGGGGTCGTTTAGTAAGGCCTATCTTGTAAAAAGTCTAATACCGATTTATACGATAGGGGTAGGGGTTGAAATGCAATGCTTATGCCATGACATGCAGAGTTATGCAGTTTATGCAATGTTCACACAAGTGCAACTCACACACTTCGACTCTATGCGCACAGACCTTTAGTTCCCCCTTTTTGGAGATAGTAAGACTCTCATGATACTCTCGTAGTGGCAAATGGAAGCTGTGAGTTGGTCCTCTCCCACCTCTAGGTTGGTATTCACACTACCTAACCTAGTCCTATCGTACGCCTCAACGCAAAACCGCGGAGCATCTGCGTACTCTTACTGGCTCGACCACCAGACTTTTTATGTCTAAGTGCAAATTCCACACTAGCTGAGTCAACGTATTGACGTCGGTGTGAACTACCGTCCAATACTGAAGACCCACCACCTTTATGCACTTGCAAGCATGTTTACCATCTATCTCTGAGCCATAAGCTCCCCAAGCTAACCCGCCCGTCATAATAACCTTCCAAGCCACCGGCTCGCCGGACCAACCCATCTGCACCTACTGTTGGAACAAGGGCTTCCGCATCTCCTAAGTTTGAGAATAACAAATCCCATGTGTATTTGATCTTGTGTGTTTAAGTGTGCAGGAAATCAAAGTCCACATGACTCAAGGATGGTTGCCCCCAATTTTGAGCCAGCAATTCCAAGTCTCCCACTAGCACCGGCGGTAGCACTTAGCGCCTGGAGCTAGCGATGATAGCGCAATTCCGGGAGTACATATGGAAGGAGATAGCGCCTGGCGGTAGCCGATAGCGCAGGCGGTAGCGACGCACACAGTTGGCAAGGAGGAATTGTTTCCTCGGATTGAGGATTCTGCGGCGCAGAATGTGTCCTAATATGGGATAGCGCTGGCGGTAGCCGATAGCACAGGCGGTAGCGACGCACACAACTGGCAAGGAAGAATTGTTTCCTCGGATTGAAGATTCTGCCGCGCAGAATATGTCCTAAAATGGGATAGCGCCGGCGGTAGCACTAACGCAGGCGCTAGCGCTGAGGCTATAAAAAGGACCCCTTGGCTCCGTCTTCCTTACTCTTCTATAACCCTAAACTCCAGATCTTCATGCCACAGTATATAGAGGAAGGTTCAGAGAGATACTCCCACCAAAAGCTTAGAGAGAATTTCTGAAGGAGGACTTCTTCACGCTTCATCCGACCGGCGACCGCTTCAACAACGCTTATACTACAGCGGTCCTACGTCTCCAACTTCAGAAGTTCTTAGAGGGAGTTTTTATTATTGATGTTTTTATTTTCACATCTTTATTCTAGTAATCGTTAGTGAATTCGCCTCGTGTTGGCGACTAGGTCTGGGTAGGACTTAGGGCATAAATTCGCATCGTGTTGGCGACTAGGTCTCGGGTGTAGGTCTAGGGTGTGCTCGAGGCCATATCCGGGGAAGGGTTGGCTAGAGCGGCTTGAGGCCGTATCCGGGGAAGGATCGGCTAAAGCCAACCGATTCGGGGGGATACGAGTCGGTATAGAAAACAAAAAGAGTCTTTCTATTTGCTTTGATTTCTAGCTTCGATAAGAGATCAAGTTTTGTAATCATGCTTCTCAAGTTAATAAAATCATGTCTTTACTTTTACTTCACTTGATTTGTCTTGATCTTCTCTAGTTTAATAATCAAAGTTTTTTCAAAGTTATTCAAAATATATCTAAAGTTTTTAAAACCCTTATTCACCCCTCCCCCCCTCTAAGGGCGCCTACCGATCCAACACCTACAACCATCGAGCATACCGCTCGTAAGACCGAACAAACAAACTACTCGTAACCACGGGGGTGTGGGTATGCATATTATTAAGACAATCTTGCACAACAGTTTATTCCTACGACTTAGGGTTAGTCTTGGACTTCTCGAGGTCTACCCTGTGAGGGGCTCGCAGCAGTACTAGGAGCTATGATAGGA
Source organism: Dactylorhiza incarnata (assembly GCA_033032865.1). Taxonomy (NCBI): domain Eukaryota; kingdom Viridiplantae; phylum Streptophyta; class Magnoliopsida; order Asparagales; family Orchidaceae; genus Dactylorhiza; species Dactylorhiza incarnata. The sequence continues at coordinate 22,999,407 of JAWHQI010000001.1, read as the reverse complement.
TGATAGCCCAAAGCTCCCTTTCTCAAGACACTTAGTGTTATTGGTATATACCCATAAGAATACCCCTCTTAACATTTCACTTGAATTAACCTTAGGTGGTTTATGACTCTCCAGGGGAAAGGTGATTTACCGTCAATCCCGAACACAAGCTTTACCCTTAACTCACCAAGCACACTCTCATCACCTAAACTCCTTTTTGGTGACCTTCAATCTCTTCAACTAGGCTAGGTACACCAACTACCTTCCATTCCCACCTACTGGTCTTCAATTTAATCAATTTTACGGTTTTACTATATGTAGACCAATTGAGTTATATGAGTTGTATGAGAGGAGGTACTCAAAATATTCATCCAACCGACTCAATATTATTACTGAGAGTCTATCATGATATTATAAGACTAAATCCAGAGGATAATATTTTCCCTTAATTATTTGCCATTTATTATAATTTCTCCAATATTGGCCAAGTATGAAATTGAACATGAAGTGTAAGATCTTCTTATGATATCGCCCCCATAAAATTATGGGAAATCTATGATGTCAAAATAACAGTAAATACAGAATATCACAATTTTACAATAAGGTGTTGCCCTCTAATTATAATATTGAATATTTATCCAAAATTAGAAATTAAAGAAGGAACCACCAAAAATATTTGACCAAAAATTATGGGAAAATTACCAGACCTTTATATTAATCAGAAAAGTCTACTGACAAAATTTCAAAATTTATTAGAACTAATTAGTCACATAAATAAATATTCCAAGTAAACTCATACTAGGGAAAATTGTGAAGTAACCTACTGATAAATAATTTCAAAAATTATACAAAATTCTCAGAGCTCTCTAATGCTCTAAAATGTTCTATCACCAAGTTTCATAATTTTCCAAAGGATATTTGTCCCTCATGTATTTAACATATTCCTAAGACAAAATAGATGACTTGTGAATGAAATGCTAATTAAATCAATTCAATAATTACAAAAAAATTACCAGAGGTCTATATAATAATTTTATATAATCTACCAAACTTTCATCAACATCAAAGATAACTTGAGCATGTAAATTCCTTTTATATGAAGGTTTCCCAATGAGGTTATAACATAATTCAGAGGGGACAAGTGTTCCTAAAATTCTCATAAAATTTCCTAGGACATATTTACAGCCTATGAACTTATCTACTAAGTTTCATGACAATTCCAGAACATGTGTCCCTGTGTCATTCGCAAGTCTTAAAGTGCAACCCTAAGGTTAGAACTTGGGTCCTAGGGCATATCCACCCCACATCACCCCAAATTACTCATGGGGGTGTCATATGTGATCCTAAACCGATGGCCAAAGTTTCACTTCACTTTGATGAGATTTGACCACCTAATTCCATCATGTGCACTTTTGACCTAGTTTGACCAAACTTGGGTTAACTAATTACCCAACCATATCAGTCCCAATTGACCTGAAATTTTTACCAGGGTCATATGATGACCCTAAAGAGCACCCACCATAATTTGGAGGGGATTTAAGGTCATTAGACCCTATAATTAATTAATATATTGGTTAATAAATTTTTACAAAAACCTTAGAAAAAATTTTCTCCAAAAATTCCCATCTTTGGATATGTTCAGGGTGTAGCTTCAAATAGCCTATGTTTAAATTTTCAAGTCAATATCATTTCCCTATCAAAAGTTATTCAAGAAATAGTGGATGTCCTACCCTAGTGACCAGTCCCACCAAAATGGCTCTACAGGGAGATATAGTGCTCCTTTTGGGCTGAAACAAATTTTAAATTAAAGTACGCACTAAGGGCTACAAATTTGATGTTGACCAATTTTTCGGTAAAGGGGCCTAAGTAGTGTTAATATTTATATTAATGTTCAGCTTAAAAAAGACGGAAATACGAATTAAATCAATATCACACATCTTGACGCAAGATTGGAGGGCATCCACTCATCTTCCTCCTCTAGCCGATGGCCCAGATCATCCCGAACTGGAAGGTTTTGTAAGAGGTTTTCCCGGCCACTCACGCCCCTCCCCGGCCGGCCAATGCCACCACCACCTTCCTTGAGGTGGTGGCCGGCGATAGGAGATCTCGGTCGGCCGGTGGTGGCCGGAACCGGCGATTTAGACAAGAAGAAAAACCTCCAAAAATGGAAACACCGACCATTTTTATTGGGGACCAATTGGCCCCAATCCTTGCCTATTTTAGATGTAGATCTATCCACTAGAGAAGATGAGAAGAACAAGACCTTCTTGGAGCCCGGCGACGATGGAGGCGGTCGTCGGCCATGGTTTTTCCCTTCTCTGACGAGCTTGCCCGATTTCTCCATTCTCCACCAAAAGCATTGATGTAAGACTCGATTTCGACTGCCATCCACCTCTTGAAGCTAATGGTGAAGTTAGATTTGAGTGGGGAGGGCTGTATAGGGGGGATTTGAGGAGGGGAATTTCGGCCATGGCCATTAATGGCCATTAAGGAGGAATTTTGGTTTTGCTTGGGGAGATGAATAGGGCCTTAATTTGGCCGGGAGAAGACTGGAAACTCCTGCTCTCCCCAAGAGGAGATGAATCTCCATCAATTAGGAGATCCTTTGGCCTCCCTTGGCCATGAATGCCATTACTCCTCTCTTTCTCTCTCCACCATTTTTGGGGAAAATGGTGTTTTCTCTCTCCTGGCTGAATTTCCTGAAATTAAATGATAATTTCAGTAACTACCAACCCCATTAGCTAGTGGAACTCCTCAATTGGGTCTAGCCCAAGTGGATTGGGCTTGATTAGGTCAAACTAGATCATTTTGACCTAAATTTAGGGTGGAGTTGACTTTAGTCAATTTGACCATTTGGGTTGACCCTAATGGGTGTCTAGTTACCCATTGGCCTCTCTTAAGGGTTAGTAAGGTCTAGGTAGGGTCAATTTGGCAAGGTGGAGGGCAATTGACCCACAATAGGGCAATTTGACAAAAATAGGGCTAGAGTTGACTTAGGTCAAATTGGCCAAATTGGTGGCCCCATGATGGAGATTTTTGGTATATTGGGTACCTAATAGCCTTATAAGGGTAGGGGTAAGGTCAGTTTGGCATGGTGGTGGTCAATTGACCAAAATTAGGCTACTTTGACCAATTTAAGTTTAGGGCTGACTTTGGTCAACTTGACCTATTTGGTTGACCCTAATGGGTCCTTAGTGCTCTAAGGGGACCCCTAAAGGGTTAGGTATGCTATGGTGGGGCCAAAGGGTCAAGGTGAGGTCCTAAAATCCAACACTAAACTTGGTATGTGGAAATTGCTATTTGTAGACCAAGGTGGTTTCCTCCTTCCTTCCTAAGCTTTTATGCTCCCTTTGTGCTTCCTATGGTTTTTTCATGCCCTAGTCATGACAAAACCAACCTAGGGGTCTAGTTGTTTGGGGGATGTTATATGTAAGGGGCATGATCAGCTGCTGTGGGAAGGACACCGTCTCGCTTCAATGCAGGCATTTTATATGTGTCACGCCCCTCGGTCACGCTAGTGACCAAGGGCGTGTAACCATCAAACTGGCTGCTAGCGGGAAGCTTCTACGGGAAGGAGCGTGGGAGGGTTCATGACCGTGACCAGGATATCATGCCCCATGGTAACGCCCGTGACTTAGGGCGTGTAACTATAAATGACGCGACAGGATGATCTGCCTACTTGAGGCGGGTCACGCTCGTGACCTGTGGCGTGTACTTGGCAAAACTTCACGGAATGTGCCCGGGTGGCAACAGCAGGTCTGGAAAACATCATAGTATATCACGCCCCTAGGTCACGCCCGTGACCTTGGGCGTGTATTTGCAAAATTTGCTCAAAGTATCCAGAAAACCTGAAAATATAAGATTAGCTTAAGTTAGTTTATAGAATTGAAAAAGTGATGATATAAATGAGGTAAGATATATAAATTATATAATTTCATATTAAAACTCAATACAAACTATACTAAAAGATTAGTGTATAAATTACTCATCAGTCTTAATGAGCATTGTGAGGTTGAGCACCTTGGAAATAATAGTAAAGTGTCTTGTGCAACCATAAACTTTACACCACTTATTCTAAAGTACACCGGATCACAAAAAAATCAATAATTAAAAATAAAGTGTGTGATCCCCCAAGCACTACTTTGCACCCTGATAAGTCTTAATGAGCATTGTGTGTGCAGAGCACCTTGGTAGTTGTATATTTTCTTTGTGCATTGAAGTGTGTGGAAGTAAAATTATTTGTGTTTTATTGTGTCATTTACTCTACATATGTCTTGTATTTTTTATTAAATCATTTGTTTATATTCTTCAAAATACACTTATGTGCATATCATTGTCTTCCATAACATTTCTTCTCATGTTCATTGGACCTTAATGTTATTTCGATACTCTCTTTATATAAAATGCACTAGATAACATAGCATGCTCTCTATAATATTTGGTATGTTTTAAATTTGTAAATTATAATAACATTGCAGTAGATTCTTTTTTATATCCTTCTTTCATGCTTGGCCATTTTATTGTCAAACTTAAAAAATTTAAATGAATAATGAATAACAAAAACATCTTGCTTTTTGGAACTTAAACTCATATTTTCTTCTTATGAATCATCATGATTACAAAAAGATTTTTCTTGCATTTCTATAAGTCTTCTGCATCATTACCATATATTTTTACCTTGCGCTTTCATGCTTATTTAAAGTCTTCTCTTTTGTGTGCATCATCACTTGAATCTTAAAATTCCTTTCCTTCAACAAGTGGTAGACTTGCTTGGTAAATTTTATATCGGTTTATGCTAAACATGAATATTATTTTTATGCAAAAAAACTCTGATTTGTTTCTATGAAAATTATTCTGGTAAAAACTCCTCATCGTCTCATTTCCTCTAAAAGATCGATCATGCCTTTATCTTTTTTTATCAAAATCCTCTTTCTATGTCTCTTGCTACCTTAACCCACTTTTGCTAATAACAAAAGGGGGAGAACTAACATGATAAATAATAAACGCTATCAAATTGGAAAACTAACATGATTAATGATTAAGAAGATAGCTTACATATAAGGGGAGCATTCACATAGGTGGACCTTGTATTTAGGGGGAGCAATTCTAAATACTAAAAAATGACAATTATCTTATGTCATCACTCTCACACACACACAAGTTGGTTTCATCATGCTTATATATTAATGCTCTGATTTATCATTAATGGATTTGTTATTATCAAAAGGGGGAGTCTGTTGGAACATGGTCTTCCACATATCCAAGGTTTGAGAATAACAAATTCTATTTTTTTTATCTTGTGTGTTTAAGTGTGCAGTAAACAATACCACATGACTCAAGGATAACATATGAAGGTTACCCCCAAATTTGATGCCAGAATTCCAACATTCCCACTAGTGCAAGTGGTAGCACCTAGCGCAGGCGCTAGCTCTGATTAGAGTAATTTTGGGATATATTTTAGAAGGCGCTGGAGGCTAGCGCAGACGGTAGCGCGAAGTACATGAGGAATGTCGGTAGGGTTTCCTTGGAATGAAAGATATGCACGCACAGAATAATTCTATACCAAGATAGCGCTGGTGGTAGCGATAGCATTGGCTCTAGCTCCAAGGCTATATAAAGGACCCCTTTGCTTCCTCTTTCTCATCCTCTCCCACTCCTAAATTCCAGAGCTCCATGCCACATCATATAGAGGAAGGTTCAGAGAGATACTCCCACAAATCCATGAAGGCTTAAGGAGATCCGCGGAGAAGATTTCAACATGCTTCATCATCGTGATGAAAGACCGCATTGACTACGATCATACTCTGTGGGACTTCATCTACTTCTTTAAGAGATCCACATAGGGAGTTTTCATATTGTTGTTATTTATTTCACATCTTTATTCTTGTAATCGTTTAGAGAATTTGCCTCGTGTTGGCGACTAGGTCTGGGTAGGACTTAGGGAAAAAATTCGCCCAGTGTTGACGACTTGTTCTAGGTATTAGATCTAGGGAGTGCCCGAGGCCATATCCGGAGAAGGATTGGCTAGAGCGGCTTGAGGCTATATCCGGGGAGGATAGGCTATAGCCACCGGTTCGTGGGGATACGAGTCGGGATAGAAAATAAAAAAAAGTCATTTTATTATTCGCCTTCAATTTCGAGCATTTTAAGAAATCAAGTTTTATAATCCGTCATTTCATATTAATAAAATCATGTTTTTATTTGATTTCAATTATTTTACTTGATTTCTCTCTATTTTAATCTCTTATTATTTCAAGTAAATCAAAATATATTAAAAAATTTACAACCCTTATTCACCCCCCCCCCCCCCACCCTCTAAGGGCGCCTACAGATCCAACAGTGCTCATCTCCCGTGACTAATACAAATCACTTTCATAAGAAGCTTACTAAAATGTTTAATCTATGATATCGTTTTAAAAACTATCAACGTATTTGAATAAACTCAATTATGTTAAAGAGTTTTAAATCCCTTATTCACTCCCCCCCCCCACTCCAAGGGTGTCTACAGATCCAACACTGTCATGAAGCTCCACTCCTACCGAAATGCATCGAGCTTGCACATAAGATAGATGGTAGTCTCAGTTGACAGCATGATGAGTTTCTGGCGCATGCGTTCGACCTCGCAATGAGGGATGTGTATCATCTCCTCACCCTTCAACGTCGACTCACCTCGCTCTTCATGTTGCTTTGCTTCACGATATCATGTAATTTGCGGTCTCGGCATCCTGAAATGACTCGGCGTAAGAGATATTCGCTAAAGGTAACAAAAAAATCATCATCAAAATAAGAAATGAATAAGACCTACCACTCCACCAGAGGAGTTGGAGAGTAGTCATTTCGATAGCTCCAGCCTCATCTAAAGGTCAACCACCTGATCCTCAACTATCTTCTATTTCTCCTCGGCATAATATAATTTTCTAAAGAAGCCAAGACTGCATCACGATGCCAAGTGCGAGACCTCCATGGATCATTGTAGGGCCCTTGCGCTCTCAATCACGAGGTCACGCATGGTCTCCTTCTCATACGTGGCTGCATCCTGTCGGGCATAGACCCCATAGAATAGGGCAAAGGCATCGTCGCTAGTATGACCCACTCCATACATGAAGGGAGGAGCGAGGACACGGACAGGTGGTCAACCTTCTCTTCCCAGAGAAGCACCGGGTTTCCTGCCCCATCAAGGGGCTTCTACCCCAGTCCAAAATTTGGGTCTGAGTAGGGGTTCTCCAACTCTTGATGCGTGTCAGCAAGTGCACCGGTCGCTGTCAAGTAATAAATGTGGAGAGTGGCCTCCCCGAATGTCGGTCTCTTGAGGAATGCAGGTTGGGTGAACGAGACGCGTAGCGTGACTCTTGTTACACGAACGAAACACACATGAAAAAAGGGGGTTTTTTGGTTGGTTTGTCCTAATCTTAACAACAGTAAAAGAGATGCGGGTCGAAAGCACCGCTTCGCAAGGTGAGATGGATGCAACGGCCGCGATGCCGTGCTTCGTGAGGCGGGTGGAATGTACTCAAGTGCGAGAATGTGGGGGTCGCAAACACCTCTCACAACCGCCGTTAGCTCTTGCTAACGCGGAACAAACACCTTGCGTGCGGGCGTGAGTGAGTGAGTGGAGAACGGAGTGAATCACAAGCAAACCATGAAGAACAACAAGGAAACATTCATTTCAATAAACAACATTGCAATATTCAAGTTTACACGGCTCAACGAGTACAATGAAGGAAAGAGGAAAGAAATAACCGATGGTGAAGACTAGCGGCCGTTCACGGCCGGAATGGTAGGTTGTCGGGCTACCTCCGGACTCGGGCGGACTATGCTTCCGGCGTAGAGAGCTGTCACGATCTCCCTACATAGCTCCGTCGTCTTCGACTTCAGGTTTCTTCCTCTTCTCACCGGGCGGAATGAGAGAATGGATGCTTGGAGGCTTGCGGATGGTGGAGAACACTCACGGACAACGGAGGAAGTCTTGGAATGGATGGAGGAGGCTTCCCCTTGCGTAGGAGATGAAGTGGAGGCGTCCCAAGGTGGTGGTCGGCGGCGTACGGAACAGGAATCCCGCTCACGGAATTCGATCTCTGCCCTAAAATCGGAACAGGCTTTTAAATAGGCGCTGGAATAAATACTGCGCACGATCATTGGCGCACGACCAGTGGTCGTGCGCACTGGAATTCTGCGATCGTGCGCACTGCCTGGGTGGAACCTGCAAGACATGAAATTTGTAAAATAAAATGTTCGCACGACCAGTGGCGCACGACCGGTGGTCGTGCGCACTATCGTTGGTGGTCGTGCGCATTAGACGAAACAGAACTCAGAAATTTAATGCTAAGTGCGCACGAACAGTGGCGCACGACCGGTGGTCGTGCGCACAGGCGTTGATGGTCGTGCGCACTACACCAAACAGAACTCATGAAAAAGGGTTAAGTGCACACGATCAGTGGCGCACGACCAGTGGTCGTGCGCAATAGAACCGGTGATCGTGCGCAGTGTTCCTGTACAGAATTGCACCGGGAACACCTGCACGACTCCAATGCCAACACAACCACGAATCTAGCCACTGAAAGTGGCACCTAACAGTGCATGGAAACTACTAAGGACAATAAACATGAAATCACACGAAAATGGGCCCAGAAGTGCACCTAGCATGGAATATCAAATATAAGCTATAACACGGCTAAAGCGCGGTGAAATGACTGAAAAACGGCCCGGATGAGTCCAAAAAGGTGTATATGATTAGGACTTATCAACTCTCTAGTGGCACCCTTGTCCGCAGACCTGACCACCGGCTCACTTGTCGGGATGGATTTCTTCGATACCAGCATTTTCTACCTCTTCTGTGAGTTGGTCGAAGGAGGTGTCGTGAGTCTCACCGCCGACCTTTTCCCAGAGCCACTTCCAGAAGGCATCTCTATCAAGTATGATGAGCATGCTACCGCCACATCCATCGCGCAGGCAAGTACACTACTCATCACCGCCTTACCTATGTAAGGCAGGTTTTCAGGAACTAGTCACTCGTATGCAAAAAGAAAAAACTTATAAGAAAGTTATTGAAAACATTAAAATTGAGATGATGTTGGTCTTACCATCATCTGGGAGGACGGGGGCAAGTAAGTCAAGATTCCTTCTGAGGTAGGAGACCTCGAAGTTCTTCCCAAGGAAGAGTTGATGAAGCCTAGCCGCCTAGCCATCCACGCGAGGGGCCTCGAACAGGGCCTCGTCCTTCTGAGAAGGCGAGTCGGGGATGTTACCGAGATCCCCTTTGACGAAGATGAATCGATCATTCTAGTGGTGGACCTTGTTGGAGTTTTTGCAGACCTTGATGTGCCATCCAGAAAGGAAGGCGGCGTCGTTAAAAGTAGCCCTGAAATGAAAAGCTTACAGAAAGCTGTAAGGTTAAACTCGATTTGCTCTTCACATATATAGCCCGTGAAGGCGATCAACATGGCCAATCCATTGGTGTTGATCTGTGCAGGAACAATTCCAAAGTACTTGAGGAAGAGCTTGATCTCGCGCCAAAGAGGGAGGCGAAGCCCGACCTCGAAGTGAGCGAGGGGGAAGGCGAGCTCATCTTGTTAGAATGTGTTGATTACCTCGCCTTTTGTTGGGGCGCGAGCCAAAAACCCAGGGGGGAAGGAGTTCGGCCCGGAAGGCGAACTGATGAGTGTTATTTAGACTTATTTCTTGCATAGTAATTAGGTTAATATTAATATAAATTTGTAAATAATATGTCTATTTTACTTAAATCATAATTTCTTTTTATAATTGTTTACTAACTTATGTTTCTTTTCTATTTTCAGGATTTCTGGAGTTTTTGCCCGAAAATGTAAGTGCATGCCCTCAGTCACGCCCATGACCATGGACGTGTCAACAAAAACATCAATTCCAGCTTAATGTCATGTTCTAAAGCCGAATCCATGAAGAAATGTAAGTCATGCACCCGGTCATGCCCGTGAACGAGGCCGTGTAAGGTGACATGATCATGACTAGTCAAATTTCAGTTCGTACAGACGAATTGCACAATACACGCCCATGTTGGTCAAGTCATGCCTGTGACTTTCAACTGTCATACCTGTGTAACCTCCAACCGATCCCACCGCTCATCAAACAATCGCGCCCCAATCCATCCATGTACATTCCTGTGACATTCAATGTCACGCCTGTGTAACTCTTTGCCACCAGAATCACGCGCCATCTTTCCAAAGGTTTCCCGCCATAATGCAGTTTAAAGATTACACGCCCTAGGTCATAGGAGCGACGTGCCTTGTAACGTGTACAATTACTCTAGAAGGCTTCTTTCCTACTGTTGTTTCGTACATGCCAGGTACACGCCCTTGGTCACCGGCGTGACCGAGGGCGTGTAACTTAAAATTTCTGCCTATTTAAAGCCAGCTCTTCCAGATCCCAAAGACATCCTTTTTTTGCCCCTCTTGGGCCGAAACTCCCTTCCTCTGCCCCTTTTGGGCAGAAATGTTCTTCTTTTTGTATTTTCTTTTATTTACTAGCTTAGATTTCAATTCCTTGCACTTTTAATTTATGCAATGTAATTTTAGATTTAATTCTAAGCAATTGTCCTTTTATTTCATGTACTCTCTTTCAATGAAATATTATTATTATTTTTTGTATGAAATGTCCCTTTCTCTTCCTTTTATCTTTTTATTTTTAATGTCAAGTAGATTAATATTTAGGTCTTGAATATTGCGAGCTTTGAATTAAATAATCTCTAATTTATATATTCGATCTTCCTTCGATTTATTCTTGATTTATCAAGATTTCATATATCTATGTATTGATTCATATTTGTTTTCCTATTCTAGTAGCCGACAGGATCGTGTGTATGAATCGATCGCTTAGGACTAAAAGGAGTTGCTCGCAACCCTCGAGAGAGGATGGAGTAAATCTTCTGAATAGGAGTCAAATCCTATAGCGGGATTCACCTCGTTAAAGCTGGTTTTAGGAGTTTCGATTATAGAATGAGAGTTTGGTCAATCAACCTAAACTCAAGTGGGCGTACCATCGACAGAGGTGCGTTAATTATTTGGGAATCTGCACGATCAAGGATCGGATTTGAAGTTTATAAATATATCTTTTCTATTTCATTTCGAAACACGTTTTGATCAAGTTTAGATTTCTTCACTTCATTGAAGTTTTAATTATAAATTCCTTTAAAGTTCTATTTGAAGAAATAATAGTTTGTTTTACCGAAGTAAAGGTACTTGACAGACCCGTGGATTTATACGACCTTGATATGTCTTTCATATCCTATGCTATGAATGATAGGTACGCTTGCCTATTTTTTATAGATTTAAGATTGAAAGTGCATAGTGTGACCTCTGAGTATTCTCTAGAGGGGGGTGAATAGAGTTTTAAATCATTTACACTAAATATGAACACACAATAAAAACTTCTAATAACTATGCAATCAGAAAACCAACACAAAATTGTTGGGAATCTTTCCCACATGATTCCTGAATTGAAGAAGTCACCAAGTCAAGGAAACTTCACTTTGTATTTGATCACTTCTCAAGCTTATAAATCTCAGGAAGTTAGTAGAAGCGAGTTCATCGAATGCAGAATGATGTTCGTCGAACGCATAAAAATGTTCATCGAACACAGAAGGAAGATCGTCAAACTCAGAAGGAAGATCGTCGACCGCTGAGACTTGGCGTGTTCGTCGAACGCAGAGAAGGGACAGAAGAATGAAGCTCGTCGAACGCGGAATGCTATTCATTGAATGAAGATTGTCGTTCGTCGAACGCAGAGAAGAATGAAGACAAAAGGAAGAAATGTCGTTAAGAAGATGCAGTATCGTCGACATTACCAAAGTGGCCTTGCCATCGAGAAGATGAAGAAGCCTTGTCGCTGAAAAGGCTAAGTATGACTGATGGCGTTAGACATCATTATAAAGAAGGGATGTCGTCGAGAGAACAAGGTGATTACGATGACACAGTCAAAGATAGCATATCGTCGTATATGCAGATGTGCCAGAATGTCTCGTATCGTTGAGATACCAGTGTCAGAGGCAGAAGCTTGAAGACTTGAAGTTCTTCCAAGGTCAAAGACATCGACAAAGTCCTGTCGTCGAGATATTTTCCATATCGTCGTAAAGCTATCAGTATCGTCGTAAAGATGGAAATATCGTCGAGATGGAATTCAAATATTACAGACGCGCTGTCAGCATTTAATACCGCCGCCTGATTGTCTAATCAGCGCATGCTCTTAAGGAATGGGCGTCTGACGCTTAAGGAACTTTTCAGAGACCATTGGGGACCTTGCAATCTTATAAAAGAGATAAGAGGATGCCCTAGAACATAAGTAAGTGTGAGAAAAGAAAAACGAAAAAGAATCCCGTCGTTGCTTCAATACAACATTACATTCTGCGGAGAAGAAAAAGATCAAGTAGAGAACAAGCATCAAGTGTTCTCTGAAGAATCAGTCATCTCCATCGACTGATAAGAAGCCAATCCTCGTCAGGCTAAGCGAAGATTGAAGAAGAACTGTGCGTTCAAGATCTGAATCAGAAACATCTTCTTCAACCCAAGTTCATCAGGCTAAGTTGTCGATCTTCATCAGGCAGAAGAAGCAGTTCTTTTTACTGTAATTTCTTGTAAGGCTTGCGGGCCTATTTCTCCTGCTTAAGGGCTGGAGAGCTGTGAGGCTTGAGGGCCAGGGCAGTGGACTTGCGGGTCCGACACTGTCTAGCTGGAGGGCTGTCTAGCTGGAGGGCTGGAGAGCTGTGAGGCTTGAGGTCCAGGGCAGTGAACTTTCGGGTCCGATCTTGTCAAGCTTGAGGGCTCGGGTGTAGTAGGGGCTTGCGGGCCTAGGATGTAGGCCTTGTGGGTACGTGTTGTAAGGCTTGAGGGCCTAAAGTTTTTGGCGGAGTTTGCTGATCCTAGCACACTGTTGCGTAGGCGCGGAGGGACATAGGACTACTCAAGACACCTGGTCTTGAGGAACCTCTATAGATCTTGTGTCGTCTGGTGTGTTTTATCTGTGTTTATCTGTGCGATATTTTTGTGTTGTTCTTGAATATTCGAAACTCGCGCAAATAATTTAGTAAGAACCCAGATCACCTAACACCCCCCCCCCCCCCCTCTAGGTGAACATTCCATTACTAACAAGTGGTATCAGAGATAGGTTGATCAAAAGAAGACTTAACTGTCTGATCTAGATCGTGGAACGATTCGCTATGGCTGGTGGAGATCAGAATCGGGAGATTAGAGCCATGAAACTTCCAATCTGCACAAAGGAGAACTTTCTTATCTGGAGGGAAAGGGTAAGGTTTTTCATGGAGGTGGTTGATCCAAGAATTTACTTGACAGTCCAACAGGGTCCCTTTATCCCTACAACTCCCTCCACCATTGATCCAACAAGGAAGGTGATAAAGAAATATGGGGACATGACCAAGGACGAGCTAGCCTTGGCGGGTCTAGATAAGAGGGCCCAAAATGTCATTGTGAGCGCCATAGATGACTCTACCCTCCAGAATCTGATTCACTGCAAAACGACCAAGGAGATGTGGGACTCCTTGATCGTATACATGGAGGGTACTAAAGAGGTAAGGGGTGATAGAAAATCCCTTCTCAACCACGAGTATGAGTCCTTCAAGCAAGGCCAGAATGAAACAATCTCCATCTATTATGAGAGATTCTTCAAGATAGTGAATGGACTAAGAAACTATGAAAGAGAGTTCACCAACTCTGATCTTAATGATAAGTTTCTTAGATCCCTCACAAAGGAATGGGACGTCAAGATCTGTGCCATCAGAGAGATGGGTTAGCTGGGCATCATGGAACCCAAGAATCTGTATGGGAAGTTGTTGTCCCATGAACTTCAGCTCAACAGCAAGAAGGTTGAAGAAGAAAGCTCAAAGGGGAGCTCAAGAGACAAATCTGTGGCTCTAAAGGCTGAGAGCACCAGAAGATCCAAGGGCAAGACCTCTGCAACTCAGAACAGGTCTGAGAGCAGTGAAGAATCGGAAGCTAGCTCTTCAGATTCTGATGATACTGACAGAGAGGTGGCCCTTCTCTCAAAACAGTTCAGGAAGCTGATACACAGAAGGAGGAGGGACCATCACAGAAATTCATCCTCAAGCTCTAGAAGATTTGATCATCATGACAGATCCAGAACCCCCAGGGAGGAAAGGTACAGATCTAACCCTGGTAAATATGATTTAAATAATATTGTTTGCTATTCCTGCAGCAAAATAAGTCACATGGTTGCGGACTGCCACTCTAAGAAGAAGGAGTCGAGAAACCATGAAAGAAAGAAGAAGCTCAAGAAGCAAGAGGAAATCTGAAAAAGGATTTGTGGCCAAGAAGGTCAGAACACTGAGTGACTCTGACTCAAGCTCCTCTAGTACTGAGGAAGATGCACTCATTGGCTTGATGGCCATTGGTGAAGACAACCAGGATGACATCTCTCCTGGGAAGGTAACTAATAGAACTTCTCTATCTGACTCTGATTCTGAATCAGTAGTAGATTCCTTGCATGATGATGAGGATGTGTCTGCTGCCAATAGCACAGCCTCAAGATCCCAATATGATGTTGAATCTGAACTGATAAGGCAATATAAAGCCCTATATAAATCTTTCAAAAGCTGTAAGAAACTCCTAAAAGTCCAGACCAAGGAGTTAGATTCCTTGAAGCCTGTGCAATCTGAGCTCCAGGAGACAGCTGAGAAGTTGGCTGCTATGAGCAAAGAAGTGGACAAATTCAAGGAAGCCATAATGCTTAAGAATGCTGAATTGGGAAAGAAGAACAAGGTCATCAAGGACCTTGAGGAAATGTTGCTGGCTGAGAAGAAACTTGCATCCAGCTTCTCAATGCCCAAAACTATCCTGCCTATCATTGACACCTTCTCTGGACAGTCTAGAGCTGGTATTGGTATTAATCAGGAGACAGTTATGGGCAAAGATTCTGAAGCTAGACCTTCCTATAAGAAGGTGATGGTGTCAAGTCCTTCTGCCCACAAACCTGCAGCAACAACAATCAAGGGTAGGGGAAAGACTGTTCCTACAAATCCTGTTCCCAAGAAGGTGAATCAAGATGTGGTGATACCGATTCTACCCCAAACTCAGACATATGAGGTTCACCCAAGATCTGTTAGGCAAGAAGCATGCTCTTCTGCTCATCAGTACTATCACCCCACTCAGATGAAGCAGAAGAGAAGATACAACAGACATGAATGCTGGTGCTGTGGGAAAGTAGGCCACATTGCCTTGGACTGTTGGTTCAACCCAATAGGGCTCAATGCAAAGAGAGTGCAGAACCCTCAGAGGTTTATTGTTCCTTTATATCACCCTAACAGAAACCAAAGACCCAATCCATATTGGGTACCTAAGGGGAAGTGATTTATTTTGCAGGTAGGTCCAAATGCCAACCAATCTCCAATTTGGTATTTGGACAGTGGCTGCTCTAGGCACATGAATGTAGTCAGAAGGTACTTGAAAGAGTTCATCCCTGCGGAGAATGGACCAACAGTGATTTTTGGTGGTTCAGAAAAGGGAGTGACCAGGGGCTCTGGCAACATCTCAAATGGGTTAGTTACCATCACAAAGGTTGCTTATGTGGATGGGTTGAAACACAACCTCATAAGCATAAGTCAACTTTGTGACTTTAGGCTTTGTTATTACCCTTCACAAGGACAAGTGTCTAATTAAGAAGTCCTTAGATTCTAAGGCTACCTTAACTGGCACTAGGAGTAGGAATATTATTATTTAAACTTTCTCAATACAAATTCTTCCAAGCCCAATTGTCTTGTGGCTGATGGTAAAGAAGCTTTATGTGTACAATGGCAAAAGAGACTTGCACACATCAACAATAAAACAATAGGCAAGCGTTTCTCACAAAACCTAGTTAGGAATGGACCTGATATTAAGTGCATCAAAGATGGTCCATGTCAAGCTTGCCAACTTGGAAAGCAGACTAGGACCAGCTTTAAAAGCATATCCAACAAAGAGACCACTAGGTGCTTATTTCTACTGCACCTGGATTTGTTTGGTACTATGTCAATTCATAGCTTAGGAGGGAAGGCCTACACCCTTGTAGTTGTTGATGATTATTCAAGGTTCACTTGGGTATTCTTCCTCAAAAAGAAATCAGATACCCTAGATATCTTGAAAAATATTGTCAGGCAAATCCAGAATGAGATGGACTGTACTGTGGTCAAACTCAGAAGTGACCATGGGACAGAATTTCAGTCAGGGGCCATGACAGAATTCTGCCAAGAACTAGGTATCTCCTAAGAATTTTCCTCACCCAGAACACTTAAACAGAATGGGGTTGCTGAAAGGAAGAACAGAACCTTGATAGAGGCCAGTAGGACAATGCTATGTGATTCCTCTCTACCAGAATACTTTTGGGCAGAGGTTGTCAATACTGCTTGTCATGTGATAAACAGGGCTTCCATCATCAAAGATCACAAGAAAACTCCCTATGAGTTAATGAAGGGCAGAAAACCGACCTTATCCAACTTTAGGATCTTTGGTAGCAAATGATATGTCCTTAATAATGGGAAATACAAGCTAACGAAGTTTGCTGAGAAAAGCAGTGAGGGTATTTTTGTTGGCTATAGCTCACACAGCAAGGCCTATAGAGTGTACAACATCAATACCCATGCAGTGGAAGAATCTGTACATGTAGTATTTGATGAGACTAGCCTTATACATAAGGGATGGTCTAGTTCTCTAGTGAATGCAGGTACAGTGGAGAGAATAGAGAAGTTATCCATTGAAGACAATGCTGATACCTCACTCAGAAATATAAATCAGTCAGTGGTAGTTGAAATCGCGGAAGAATCTGCAGAAAATCCAGAAACAGCTGAAGAAATGCAACCTGAAGAAGTTGCTGATGCAGAAGTGCCCAGAATACTACCCATTGCCTTGTGACAAGCAAGAGATCATCATCAAGAGCAGATAATAGGAAATGTCAACCAAGGAGTGATGACAAGAAGCAGAGCTGCAAATGAAGCACTGTACCTGAGCTTCCTCTCTCAAATTGAACCCAAGAAATGAAGAAGCAAATCAAGACCCATTCTGGATTGGAGCAATGCAGGAAGAGTTGAACCAGTTCAAAAGGTGTAAAGTGTGCAAGCTAGTTCCTAGACTCCAAGCACAGAACATCATAGGAACTAAATGGGTCTACAGAAACAAATTGGATGAAAATGGAATCATCATCAAGAATAAAGCAAGGCTAGTGGCAAAATGCTACAGACAAGAGGAAGGGATAGATTTTGATCAGACATTTGCTCCAGTGGCCAGACTGGAAGCAATAAGACTGTTTCTAGCCTATGCAGCCTACCAAGGTTTCAAGGTCTACCAGATGGATGTGAAGTCAGCCTTTCTAAATGGTGACCTCAAAGAGGAGGTATATGTAGAGCATCCCTCAGGTTTTGTATATCCTACACACCCTGATTATGTTTATTTTCTTAGAAAATCCCTTTATGGCTTAAAGCAGACACCTAGAGCCTGGTATGAGACTCTGTCAAGCTTTCTAATTAAGAACAAGTTCTCAAGGGGAAAGATTGATAAGACATTGTTCCTAAGGGAAGTGAAGGGCAAGATCTTGCTAGTGCAAATCTATGGATGACATCATCTTTGGCTCTACAGATAACAATCTCTGCAAAAAGTTTGCCAACTTGATGCAGGGAAAGTTTGAGATGAGCAGTATGGGTGAGCTCAAGTACTTCCTAGGTCTCCATGTGAAACAATCTGAAGATGGTATATTCATCTCCCAGACCATGTTCACTAGGGAGCTAGTCAAGAAATTTGGATTGGAGAGTGCTTCTTCAATGAAGACTCCAATGGGAACCAATGTGTATCTGGATAAGGATGAGAAGGGCATACCCTTTGATGAAACCAAGTACAGATGCATGATTGGGTCCTTGCTTTATCTAACTGCAAGTAGGCCTGACATAATGTTTGCTACATGTGTATGTGCTAGATATCAGGTGAATCCTAAGGAATCTCATCATGTCTCTGTCAAGAGAATCTTAAGATACCTAAAGGGTACATCAAATCTTGTCCTATGGTGCCCTAGGAACAATGGATGTGAACTAACTGGCTACTCAGATGCAGATTATGCAGGGTGCAAGGAAGACAGGAAGAGTACCTCAGGGACATGTCAATTCCTTGGTGGAAGACTGATCTCGTGGAGCAGTAAGAAGCAAACCAGTGTGGCAATCTCAACAGCAGAATCAGAGTATATATCTGCTGGGAGATGTTGTACCCAACTGCTATGGATTCAGCATCAACTTGAAGACTGCAATCTAAAGTTGACCAAAACACCCATGTTTTGTGACTCTTCAAGTGCAATCTCAATTGCTAAGAACCCTGTCTCTCACAGCAGGCTAAGCATATTGAGATCAGGTATCACTTCATCAGGGAGCATGTGGAAAATGAAGATATCACCCTTGAGTTTGTCCCAACAGACAAACAAGTGGTTGATATATTTACAAAGCCCTAGATGAAGCTAAGTTTAACTTCTTCAAATTCCAATTGGGGATGTTAAACTTAGAGTAATTCCTAACTTATTCTTAACTAATCCCTTTCTAGATGATTGGTTAGAAAATCTCTCTGGATTTGGATGAACTATGACTGAGCAAGGGGGAGCTTGGTCTATTGTCTACTTAAAGAAGAGCTCCAGGAAAGAAGTCGGAAAGGGGGAGAAATAGTATATGTTCAAGACAAAGATGCTCAAGTAGAAAGACCTCAAAGATAGGGGAGCAAAGGTGTAGGGGGAGCCTCAAATGAAGAGACATCAAATCAAGGGGGAGCTACAAGCCTGATGTACTCAGAAAAGATAAGTATAATCTTACATGCTTATTAAGATTATAATATTTATTGTTAAGTGAAAGTAGTCATGAATTGAGATTCTGACTTCTTCAAATAGGGGGAGATTGTTGGGAATCTTGCCCACATGATTCCTAATTTGAAGAAGTCAACAAGTCAAGGAAACTTCACTTTGTATTTGTTCACTTCTCTAGCTTATAAATCTTAGGAAGTTAGTAGAAGCGAGTTCGTCGAACGCAGAATGCTGTTTGTCGAACGCAGAAGAAAGTTCGTCGAACAATGAAGGAAGATCGTCGAACTCAGAAGGAAGATCGTCGACCGATGAGACTTGGCATGTTTGTCGAACGAATAGACGGGACAGAAGAATAAATCTCGTCGAACGCAGAATGTTGTTCGTCGAACGAAGATTGACGCTCGTCGAATGTAGAGAAGAATGAAGACAAAAGGAAGAAATGTCGTCAAGAAGAAGCGGTATCGTCGACATTACCAAAGTGGCCTTGTCGTCGAGAAGATGAAGAAGCCTTGTCGCTGAAAAGGCTAAGTATGACTGATGGCGTTAGACATCGTTGTAAAGAAGGGATGTCGTCGAGAGAACAAGGTGATTACAACGACAAAGTCAGAGATAGCATATCGTCGTATATGTAGATGTGCCAGAATGTCTCGTATCGTCGAGATACCAGTGTCAGAGGCAGAAGCTTGAAGACTTGAAGATCATCCAAGGTCAAAGACATGGACAAAGTCCTGTTATCGAGATATTTTCCATATTGTCGTAAAGCTATCAGTATCGTCGTAAAGCTAGAAATATCGTCGAGACGGAATTCAAATATTGCGGATGCGCTGTCAGCATTTAATGCCACCGCCTGATTGTCTAATCAGTGCGTGCTCTTAAGGAATGGGCGTTTGACGCTTAAGGAACTTTTTCAGAGATCGTTGGGGACCTCGCACTCTTATAAAAGAGATAAGAGGATGCCCTAGAACATAAGTAAGTGTGAGAAAAGAAAAACAAAAAAGAATCCCATCATTGCTTCAATACAACAGTACATTCTACGGAGAAGAAAAAGATCAAGTAGAGAACAAGCATCAAGTGTTCTCTGAAGAATCAGTCATCTCCATCGACTGATAAGAAACCAATCCTCATCAGGCTAAGCGATGATTGAAGAAGAACTGTGTGTTCAAGATCTGAATCAGAACCATCTTCTTCAACCCCAAGAAGCCCATCTTCATCAAGCTAAGTTGTCGATCTTCATCCGACAGAAGAAGCAGTTCTTTTTACTGTAATTTCTTGTAAGGCTTGCGGGCCTATTTGTCTAGCTTAAGGGCTGGAGAGTTGTGAGGCTTGAGGGCCAGGGCAGTGGACTTGCGGGTTTGACATCATCTAGCTTGAGGGCTGGAGAGCTGTGAGGCTTGAGGGCTAGGGCAGTGGACTTGCAGGTCCGATCTTATCGAGCTTGAGGGCTCGGGTGTAGTAGGGGCTTGCGGGCCTAGGCTGTAGGACTTGTGGGTCCGTGTTGTAAGGCTTGAGGGCCTGAAGTTTTTGGCAGAGTTTGCCGATCCTAGCACACTGCTGGGTAGGCGCAGAGGGACAAAGGACTACTCAAGACACCCAGTCTTGAGGAACCTCTATAGGTCTTGTGTCGTCTGGTGTGTTTTATCTGTGTTTATCTGTGCGATATTTTTGTGTTGTGCTTGAATATTCAAAACTCGCGCAAATAATTTCAAAAGACAGATCACCTAACACCCCCCCTAGGTGAACGTTCCATTACTAACAAGAATAAATTAAACACAGAATACATAAATATTAAACGGGATAGCACAGAAAATTACAAGACAGAAGAGACTAGTTTTATAATGGTTCCCCTAAATATGGGTAGTCCACTCTTCTACCATCTTTGTAGGAATGCATAATCTGGTGCCTGAGTCTTTTGATAAGGAGACTCTTAGAACCAGCCATTTAGTCTTTTGATAAGTAGACTCTTAGAACCACTAACTGAGTCTTTTGGCAAGGAGACTCTTAGAACCAACTACTGAGTCTTTTGATAAGCAGACTCTTAGAACCACTAAATCCTTTGGAGAAAGATTCTTAGGACTCTTTTCTCAGTTATTGAATAAGACAGAGATAAAAGAAGAAGAAGTAGTGAAGATGTTTCTTCTGTTTGAATCCTTCTACAACTATCACTGAGGATTTTGTCACTTTGTGTTCTTCGGGATCTATTTGGAATGAAACTTTGCTTGAGGTAGAAAAGAATGCAAGGGTTATGAGCTTATAATCCTGATGATCTCTGTACTCTTGATGGCTTCCTGCTATAAGAGAAAAAGAAGAAGTACTGACCTTTTTTTGTTTTTCCTGTACAGAGATATTTTATTGTTCTGTTTGTGTTAGAGCTTGAGGAAGGAGAGAATAGAATAAAATAGCTTGACCATTTTTCTTGTCTTCCTGCCTCTATATATGTATTCTCTATCGAATAGTATTTTTATTTGTTTCCACTTATGTTCTGTACTTAGAAGGAATGTCTACTGGATAATAAATGTCTCTTTCCATTTCTGTTCACGACCCGCCACTCTGAATTTGAGTAACTTCCAAGAATGTCTTTGTTGTCTCTCTGCAGAACTCCATTCAATTCTTGGCAATAAACTATCTGTTAGAATTCAAATTACATCCTTGGATAACTTCTGAAAAGCATCAAAAAAGACAGCAGAAAATGTTCTATTTCTGTCTTTATTCGACGTAGAGTCGAATTCATTTTCCTTTTAATCGATGGACCTATGAGTTCTAATAGAAGTTGATTCGAATTCCTTCACAGCATTGAATAAACTCAGATATCGACGTTGCGTCGAATCCTTATCGGCATATCCGTTGAGTTGAAGACTTGGACTTTGAACTTCATCTTCTGCGTCAAATTCAAGTTAAAGTTGCGATGAATTCTGATATTGCTTTTACTGGCTCTTCTTCTGCGTTGAGTACATTTCAACGTTGCGTCAAGTTCACTTGATGCTATGACTAATAGTTTGAGTTACTTCTACTTGTATTAGAAGTTGCGTTGACTTCTATTCAACGCATGTTTAACTCAACTGAGTTTTGTGCTTATTTTGGACTGGACTGGACACTCTAGTGTGAGTGTGATATCCTAGGACATCTAATGACCAAATTACCCTTTCTATATAACATGGGTAATACATCCTAGATAATGAAGTCACTTGTATATAATTTGTAAGATAAATCAAAGGATGTTTTTCCCAACAAAGATTTCTAATTTAATTATCACGAGCACATCTTCGTCCGACACCTTCCCATTGGGGAAGCAGTGGTGGAGAAATGGGCAACACACTTCGCCCTTCCATCGGAATCACCGTCCCCACCCACAGCGTAAGTATTAAAAGCGAGTGGATTCTGTGAGTAGAGAGAAAGCAAGAGGGAGAGTAATAAGAGGAACAATTAATACGGTAGGTGAAATAGTAAAGGGGGGTATTTATAAAAAAAAGGTTAAGGAGAGAGTCTTCAGCCAGTGTGCGCAAGTACACATACCCCCTCACCCACTCGCCATGTACTCACCGGAATCCGCACATTATGTAATACCTCCCCTGTAATGACTATATAATATTGGTCCGGCCAGGACCCCACAACATATGACCGCCACAGTTTCAGTATTAAAAGATAATATAACTACCCAACTCAAAACTCAGATAACACAGCGGAAACAAAACTAAGAAACACAGAGATTGTCCACAACTACTTAGGAGTAAAACCGGCCTTAAGGCCTTACAAAATAGTGTCCAAATCATCAAACATTCACCACAATCATGAAATCCCCAAAAGGGAAAAACTAGCTCTCCTAATCTACCTCAGCATGCAAGCCGGAAACAAGAAAAGACAAGTACAGAAATGTAGGAAAGCAAAATAAACACATCATGAGGCTTTAGGCCTTTTTGGCCTGCGAGCTGGTTCCGACCTGCAATCCTTGGCCTACATCCAAATCACAAAGAGCGGTAAATGAGGGTCAGCTATGGCTGACCACAAACTGTGTAACAAGTCCCCTCCTCCCGGTCGTCCTAGCGTACCCCGGGGAACTACATCACCCTGCAAGTCAGCACTTCGTATGCACATGTATATAAAGAAAAGCAACATAAACAACAGGCATGAGTGTCACAACTATCATTCACGTTTCTATGTTGAGCAAGTAATAAAAGGGGCCTACAAATGCAATATAAATGCAACCCGGGTTTCACCCAAGGCACCCTACAACGTATGAATCTAACACATCATCATACATCAATAACACAACCATGGGGTACTCGACATTTCCCCCAAAGGGCATCGTAGCCCAAGGCCAACAACTCACGCTGTGACCCACCGTACCTGGACCACCATGCCATCGGGCTTGTCAAATAGCTCACATGTTCTTGCCGCCAACATTGCGCACAGCACAACAACGGGGTACTCAACACTTCCCCCAAAGGGAATCGTAGCCCAAGGCCAAGAGCTCACGCTGTGACCCACCGCGCCTGGCCCACCATGCCATCGGGCTTGTCAGACAGCTAACTTGCTCTTGCCGCCAACACTGAAGGGACTTGTCTTGCCGGGACACTCTCCACACATGAATTCCGGCATTCACGGGATAGCCAGCCGACCACAAAGACCAAATCACACCTTCGCACATCATTGGGCATCACACGCCTCATTACAAGCACATTATTCTCCCCGCCCAAAAACCCAACATTCGTTAATATATGAACCTACAAGGGCATCACGATGACGAATTCTCCGTATTCGGATTTCTAGCAAAACCCCTAAAATGCGCATCAATCAACATCACTGAATCGGACCAACAGTCACGAATCCGGCTTCAACCACAATGCCTAATCCACTAACGGAGCAGATTTCTAGTGCAAATCATGTCGGGGACGGACTCAATCAACCCGAAGGTTCCACTTGAACCATGGTGACCCGGATCCATCTCACTCGACGGATCCGGTGCCAAAATGCAGTAAAATAGAGAGAAAAAGTGATGCCATGCACGCATCCTAAAGACCAGGAGGAGAAATGTCGTTACCTTTTGAGATTTCGTCCTAGCCATGGGAAACTTGAAAAAGAATGGAGGAGAAGAAGCGCCTCGACGTCCCCTATGCGCTGCCGGTCTCAGATCAGCGAACGGAGCTCCGAAGCTCCAACAATGGCGGGACCTAAGCTCTCTTCCTCCTCCAAGCCCCTTCTCTCTCTCAACCCTAAAAACCCATGATGGAAAAAAAATGAAGAGGGAAAGCCCTCTCAGCCCTACTTAGGGTTCTCCCACGAGCCCCTCACAGCAGTCCGATCAAGATCTAAACCAAACGGACGCCCAGATTTCGCTGTTTACGAATCTGTTTCCGTTAGTTTGCGAACGCACGGTCGAATGCACGACCGTGCGTAAAATGCACGAAAAAACTCGGAACACCATTTTCCCAGCCGTAAAGCACGCACGGGTGGATCGATCGTGCGTCAAAAAAAATGCACGATCGTGCGTTAAGAAAAATCTGCCATTACGGCGGTTTTCAGCGAAGAAGACCGAACGAGCGTCGTTAACTCTCAGATCAGCAAAACTGGGGTGTTACAACTCCACCCCTCTTAAAAAAATTTCGTCCACGAAATTTCAAAACTGAAACAGAAAATTGCGATGCATTCCTCATGCAAAAAGTTCTGGGAAGTCCTCCCGCATCTCTTGCTCACGCTCCCAAGAGAATTCGTCTCGCCCGCAATTGTCCCATCACACCTTTACAAGCCTGACTTCCTTGTTACGCAACTGCCAGACTTTTGAGTCCTCCACGCAGATCGGACGAACCTTCGTCCTCAGATCCTCCATCACCGGCACTATTGCCGCTTCAACCACGATGCTTGGCTCTACCAAAGCTTTCCTCAGTACAGATACATGGAAAACATCATGTAATCCACTCAGCTCAGTGGACAGAGCCAAAAGACAGGCAGCTTCGCCTATACGCTCCATAACCTCGAACGGACCCAAATATCTCAGACTCAACTTCTTGAGTCGTTCCACACGTGAAACGCCCTTGAACGGCTTGATCTTCAAGTAGACCATGTCGCCCACTGCAAACTCCATATTTCTATGGCGCGCGTTAAAATACTTCGCTTGCCTATCCTGAGCAACCTTCATGTGCTCGTGAATTGTCCGCACGATCTCGCAAGCATCCGTCGCCACTTGCTTTCCCAAAATCTTAGTGTCTCCCGCCTCTGCCCAAGACATCGGCATTCGACACCTCCTTCCATACAATGCTTCGTATGGCGCCATCTTGATACTTGCCTGGAAGCTATTATTATAAGCTAACTCCACCATGAAAAGGTGGTCTTCCCAACTCCTACCAAAGTCAAGAGCACACATCCTCAACATATCCTCTAATGTACGGTTCGTTTGCTCCGTCTGACCATCGGTCTGCGGATGGAATGCGGTACTAAACTTGAGTTTGGTGCCTAAACTTTTCTGCACTAACCTCAAGTCCTTCGACGTGAACCGCTCATCGCGATCACTAACAATGCTCTTAGGAATCCCGTGCAATCGCACAATATTTCGAACATAAATCTCCACAAGCTTCTCTGCGCCATCGCCCTTCTGATTCGGAATGAAGTGAGCCACCTTGGTCAGGCGATCCACTATCACCCAAATCGCATCATTACTGAAAGTGCACAGTTAACCACACTAGAATTCTCTAGAGGGGGGTGAATAGAGATTTAAAAATACTTTGTACAAAGTTAACAAATATATATATATATATATATATGTGTGTGTAATAATCACAGATTAAAGCTTCCCACAAACACCAACAAGAATTAAGTAAATAAATAAAGAAATAGCAAAAAGAAAATCACAGCACAACACAGAAAATATAGTGGTTCCCCAAATTTTGGGTAGTCCACTCTTCTACCCCCTTGGTAGGAATTCACTATCTTGCACTAAGTCTTTTGATAAGGAGACTCTTAGAACAAGCCTGAGTCTTTTGATAAGGAGACTCTTAGAACCAATACAGCTGAATTTTTTGAAGAGAGATTCTAAAAACTCTTTTACACTGTTTGAAAAATGAAATGAAGATAAGAAGAAGAAGTAGAAGAGAAACAATATAAGTAAGAAAGAATCTTCTTCCTAGCAAGAAGATTGGAAGCACAAGTATAGTGAATTTGAAATCTCTCTTCTATAGTGAGAAGGAGATTGTCGGCCTTTCTCTTTTTAAATGAGAGCTTTCAGAAATTACAGCAGTATGACTTCAGAAGAAGGAGAAGAAGAAGGCTTGTTGTTTGCTTCAACACACTATCACTTCTCTCAGCTTTTCTCACTTTTCTCTTGGGAGCTTTTCCTCTATTTCAAATGTATGGAGTGGATCACTTCATTATCTTCTCTGCCGATTTCCCTCTTATTTATAGCTCTGGTTATTCAAAGAATACTATAGGAGAATAATCAATTAGCAGTCAGAGAAATAGTAAGAGAGAAAAGATTCCATAATCAATAATATCCATAATAAACTTAATCAATTTAGCCAAGAATCAATTAGAAGGAAAGACTGATTCAGAACGGCTATAAAAGAATAATATAATTCCATAAGAATCAGATCTACAGAAAGAAGGAAAGAGATCTGGCGTATTTTGAATTTGACATAGAAATTGACGTGCGTCGATTACTATTCTACGGAAGCATCGATTTCAGACTGGCTGGACGTCGAGAGGAGAATATGGAAGGTGCGTCGACTTCACTAGATACGTCGACTAGAAGTCAGAGTTACGTCGACATAGGTTACGTCGAATTCTGTTTAGAGTTACTTTGACTCATTCTGAGAGGAACGTCGACTACACTTCGACGTTGCGTCGAATACTATTCGACGCATAATTACTTAGACTGATTTTTCATTCTTAGAATTTATATTCTACTCATTTTTAGGGGTTAAGATAAATCATTTCCCCAACAATCTTCCCCTATTTATCTTAACCCTATTCAGGGAGAAATTGTACCAGCTTTTAAGCAAGGCATTTATATAGAAAAGAAATATGTTAAGTAATCAGAAGAAAGTAGAGAAAGAAATCATGTAACATGTAAGTATCTTTCACAAGATTTAAACTAACAACTTCTTGTTATACATGAAGTTGACAAAGGCAGAGTAAAGTTTCTTAGATAAATTTTCAATAGCTTCAAAAATGTAGGGTTCTGGCTTTATCAGGATGCTCCTGAACATTTCTGATAATTTTGTGCAGCTTTGTCAGGATCTTTTCAGCATCAGGAAGGGTGTCATTTATGGAATAGCACTTGCTAATGATAATTGCTGCCTTTTCATCAATCATTTCAATTGTAATGCTATGAGGTTTCTTTTGTGCATATTTGGGCTCGGATGGTCCCTTGTTGTCAACCTTGGACCTATATTTTCTCTTCTTCTCTGATTCTTGTTTCTCAGGGATCTCAGACACTTTTCCTTTCCCTTTCCAGGGTGAACTATGCCATTTGTCTAATCCTTCTGGCTTTTTAGGCTTTTTATAGGGAATGTAGATATCTTCTGAACACCCTATACCCCTTTTGTTCTTTTGTCCTTTGTCTAGGATAAGCCCTGCCTGAGGATTTTTATTCTGATATGCTTCAACATCAAACAATTTCTTTGGAAGTTTGATGGAAGATTCAGCAAGAATCTGTTCTTTGGTCATCCACTTCTTGATCTTTTCCATCCAGATATTCCTCTTATCCTCTGTCTCTTTCATTGCTGCTTCAAATTTATACAACTCTCTTTCTCTCATTTCTTCATGCCTCTTTTCCATGTCAGGATCATGGTACTCCTTTACAGAACTGTTAGGAGTGATATTAGGCATTCTTTCAAACCTTTTTATCTCCTCAACAGCCTTTCTGTATTTCTTTTCATTTGCATAGTCTTTCCTTTCTTCTTTGGAGAATTTTTGCCAATGAGGGATGGATTATCTTCTTCTTTTCATTTGTCCTCTTGGTCTTTTCCTAGGTAGCATTTGTGGAGGTAAAGGTAGTAGAGGAGGTAGAGAAGGAGGTTGAAGTGGTGGAAGAGGCAGAGGTGGAGATGTAGTTTTCTCTTTAGAAGGAGAAGGTGGGGAAGCAACTTTTGTAGGAGAGGGAATTTGTTCTGTAACAGGAGGCAGAATGTCCTCTGGTAGAGTAGACTGTGCTGAGGAATGTTTTTCTCCTTCAATGTCTTCTGGAGGAATATCCTCAAGTAGGGGTGTCTTGAGTTTCATATAGCTAGCAGAGAAGCCAAGAAAGTGATGCTGATATTCTTCCACACACAGGGGTACATCAATCCAGACTTGCCCTTTCAGGTCATCAGAAGTGGCTGCTTCTTCCTCCCCTGGACTTCTGTATTTTGTATTACAACAATCTCCCCCTGAACATATGGTGCATCTACTCTGAATGCTGAATCCACAGCATGGTCTCCTTCTGTATGGTAGGATGAGGATTCACCAAAGTGTTTGTTGAAGGTGTAATCAGAGTGCTTGGAGAAGATTTGAGCCTATGGGTACAAAGATGAAGTTGGTTTAATACTTAGAGATAATATTTAGAGATTGGAGAAGAGTTAGCCCTGAGCTTTAAGAGAATATAGAACCTGAATAGAGGTGTTTCTGGAGCAACTCTCCCCCTGGTTTATATCCTGCAAAAAGGATGTAAACCTTTTTGGCGACAGATGTTGTTCGTGAAGAAGAACATGAAGCTCAGGAAGAGAAGCGGAGAGGTCGGCCAGTTTGGCTTCACAGGTAGTTAGCATGGCGGCACACTCGTTTGAGAAGTTGTTCAGTCGTGTCTGAAATTCATTCACGAGTTGTTCCAGAGCATCGTTTATTGCTTGGATGATGGCAGATTAAACAGGAGTTGGCGCCATTGTTGTAGAGAGAAGGGTAAAGGATGAAGTTTTTGGCGGTTTTGGGAGAGTATGAGTTGTGAAATAAGAGGTATTATTTAAAGAAGGTGAAACGTCGAAAAGGAAATAGAAATCAGGGTATATTAGGTAATTCAATCGTCAAAAGGAGAAGGAAAGATTTGTTTCCAGTATTATCATGAAGTCGACGCATGCGTCGATATGGGGTCGATGCTCCGTCGAAATTTTGTCAGCCTATTGTCCTTTCGACGTGTTCGCAGATTTGCGTCGATATCAAGTCGACGGTGCGTCGATAGGTAATCGACGTATCTTCAAGTGCTCTCTTAGTTTTTCTGACCTCTTTTAGATCTGCCCAACAATGATGTTTACAAGCTTCCATCAAGCATTCCTATGGTGTTGATGAAGTAAGTATGCTTAGTTTCATCCAAGGGTTTGGTGAAAATGTTTGCTCTTTCACTGTCAGTAGGAATATATTCTAAGGTTATCTTGCCTTTTTCTACATTGTCTCTAAGAAAGTGATGTCTGACCTCTATATGTTTGGTTCTACTATGAAGGACTGGGTTGGATGCTATGGATATAGCACTAGAACTATCACAATAGATTTTAGAGTTGTTGACTTCCAATTTATAGTCAAGAAGCTGATTTTGCATCCATAGGATTTGTGAACAACAGCTCCCAGCAGCTATATATTCAGCTTCAGCTGTTGAGGTTGAGACTGAGGTTTGTTTCTTACTGAACCATGATATTAATCTGTCACCTAGAAATTGGCAAGTACCAAATGTGCTTTTTCTATCAACCCTACAACCAGCATAGTCTGCATCTGAGAAACCTGTTAATTCAAAGTTGTTTTCTGCTGAGTACCATAGACCTAGTTAAGGTGTTCCCTTTAGATATCTAAGAATTCTTTTTATAGAGGAGAGATGGGATTCTTTTGGATTAACCTGAAATCTAGCACATATGCAAGTGGCAAACATAATATCAGGTCTGCTAGCTTTTAGATAGATAAGGGATCCTATGATTGCCCTATAGGTCTTTTGATCTACTGATTTTCCCTTATCATCCTTTTCTATGATGGCATTAGTTGTCATAGGTGTTTTCATGGTAGATGTTGATTCCATACCAAACTTTTTGATTAACTCTGTAGTGTATTTAGATTGTGAGATAAAGATCCTCTCACTGCTTTGTTTTACTTGTAGCCCTAAGAAATAAGAGAGTTCTCCTATATTGCTCATTTCAAATTTAGATTGCATTAGATTAGCAAATCTTTTACAGAGTTTGGGATGGGTTGAGCCAAAGATGATGTCATCTACATAGATTTGAACAAGCAGGATTTTATTCTTGTGGGTTCTAGTAAAAAGTGTTTTATCTATTTTACCTCTTTCAAAAGAATTTTCTATCAGGAAGTTGGAGAGAGTTTCATACCAAGCTCTAGGTGCTTGCTTAAGACCATAAAGGGCTTTGTTAAGTCTATAAACAAAGTTAGGAGAGGAGGGATTGATAAAGCCTGGTGGTTGCTCTACATACACCTCTTCTTGAAGGTCACCATTCAGAAAAGCACTCTTGACATCCATCTGGTAGACTTTCATCTTCATGAAAGCTGCATAGGCAAGAAAGAGTCTGATTGCTTCCAATCTGGCTACTGTAGCAGTGGTTTGATTGTAGTCTATTCCTTCTTCTTGTCTGTATCCTTGTGCTACAAGTCTTGCCTTGTTCCTGACAATTACTCCAGTGGAATCTAGTTTGTTTCTGTATACCCACTTTGTTCCAATAACTGGGTAGTTTCTTGGTCTCTCAACTAAGTTCCACACTTTGTTTCTCTCAAATTGGCTTAGTTCTTCTTGCATGGCTATAATCCAGTGAGGATCACAATTTGCTTCCTCAAACTTCTTTGGTTCAACTTGTGATAAGAAGCATTGGAGCATCATCCCATTGGAGACTTGGTGTCTTGTTCTTACTCCAGTATTGGGGTCTCCAATTACTTGGGATTGTGGATGATTTTTCATATTGATCCCTGCCCTGCTTGGATTTGTCAGATGCTCTTCTTCCTCATTAACAATAGGATCATTGTCCAACTGTTCCTCCTGGACCATGTTCTCTTGTGGGAGTTGGTTTTGATTTCTCTTTTTTGAACCCTCTTCATGTTCTTGTTCAGACTCACTTGGTTCCTGTAGCTGGTTTTCTTTCCCAGTGTCTATGTTCTTTAGAGTCAGATGTTCAAGCTGAGTCTCTATGCTGTTGTTTTCCTGTGGAAAAGGACTGGTGGAAGTTTCCTCCCCCTTAAACAGCATGTTAGTTTCATCAAATATAATGTGCATGGATTCTTCAATTCTGAGAGTTCTCCTGTTATAGCACCTATAAGCTTTACTAGATAATGAGTACCCTAGAAATATTTCATCATCAGACTTCTTGTCAAACTTGGCAAGATGATCTTTCCCATTATTTAGGATAAAGCAAGCACATCCAAAAAATTTAAAGTATTTAACAATGGGTGTTTTTCCCTTCAGGAGCTCATATGGAGTTTTTTCCTTAGTTTTGTGTATGAGGCTTCTATTTAGAACATAGTTTGCAGTGTTGACTGCTTCAGCCCAGAAGGTTTTTGGTAATCCTGATTCTGCAAGCAAGGTCCTTCCTGATTCAATTAAGGTTCTATTCTTTCTTTCAGCAACTCCATTTTGTTGAGGAGTTTTAGGTGCTGAGAAGCTTTGTTTGATACCTACATCCTCACAGAAACTACAGATTAATTGATTTTCAAATTCAATCCCATGATCACTTCTGATTATGGAAACATGAGTATTGAATTCAGATTGAATCTGTCTTATGAATCTTGAGAGAATCTTGTGGGTTTCAGACTTAGCCCTTAGAAAGAATACCCAGCTAAATCTAGAATAGTCAACCACAATGACTAGGGTATAAGACTTTCCACCTAAGCTCTGAGTGGATATGGGACCAAAGAGATCCATGTGCAGTAAGTAGAGAATCATGGGGGAGTCATCCTTACCAATTGGTTTGAAGGATGATTTGGTCTGTTTTCCTAGTTGGCAAGGTCTACATGGAGAATCCTTAGAGTACCTACCCTTTGGTAGGCCTCTGACTAGGTTATTCTTTGCTAGTTTACTAATGGTTTTGTAGTTTAGATGACCCAGTCTCCTATGCCATAATTCACTTTTATCAATAATATTGTTGAACAAACAAACTTCTGTGGGTGTGGAGCTAAAGTCTACTATATATACTTTCCCTTTTCTAATTCCATTGAGTACTATGGCACCAGTCTTGACATCAATAATATGGCAAAATAGTGTGGCGAATTTTACCTCATACTTACCACTGTCACATATCTGACTTATACTTATCAGATTGTGCTTTAGTCCTTTGACTACTGCCACATTCCTGAAGGTAACTTTCCCTTCTTCGAAATCTCCAAAGCCCCTGGTTTGCCCACAGCTTGAGTCTCCAAAAGTCACTGATGGTCCATGTCTATCTTCAAAGTTGGTTAATAGATTGTTGTACCCTGTCATGTGCATGGAGAATCCACTATTCAAGTACCACACCAGCCTGAACGTGTGATACATCTGCACATAAGATGTTAAACATTAGTTTGGACCCTGCTAAGCTGGGGTCCCTTCCTCCCAACAGGAAAAGGTTCAATGAAAGAGTAAGTTAGTTTTTCAGAGTACCCTTTCTTCTTTAGGAGTGTTGGCTTATCATACCAACAGTCTTTAGTAATATTGCAGAAATAGTATTCATAATAAAAAGAAATGGATTGAGAAGACTTTTTGGAAAAGGAGATATTTCTGTTAGATTGGTTGCGTCGATATGAATTCGACGTATGTTTAAGGTTGCGTCGAGTCGAAGTCTATGCTTCCTTCATTCTGTGTTCTCTTTTAGTCGAAGTATAGGAGAGGTTGCGTTGATTGGGAGTCGACCTGTTATTTGAGTTGCGTTGAGTAGAATTTGACGCACGTCAATACTGATGCGACACAAGTTTGTTTCTTTTCAGAGGATATTTACCTAGGATTCCTTCATACATAGTGAAATTATTTTTATTGAAAATAGTAGTTGTTTCTGGATCTTCTTGTGATTCTTCTCCTATGAGATTATTCTTCCTAGTGAAGTGGATAGGATGTCTCCAGACAAGTTTGCTGGGTGACTGACGTCTGGGTTCTAAATCAGTATTAAACTCTAGTTGTCTAAATCTATCAGTGAGATTTTCAGAGATACTCTTCAGCTTTTGACTTCTGTCATTTAGAGAATCTTCAAAGGCTTTTGCCTTTGCTAGCTCATTTCTTAGTGTTTGATTTTCAGTATTGATTTTATCTAGTTGCTCCTCTGATCTAGAGAGTTCTTGACTGAGCTCATAGTTTTTATATTGTGTATCCATTTGTTTGAGATTGTTCAATTCATTTCTTAGCCTTTTTATTTCTTTCTCAGATTTGACTTTATCTAAACAAAATTCTTTGAAATTATTTTTGAAATCAGTAGAAGAAAAATCTATATCATTAGATATATTTACAAGAGATTTATCAGCATGCTTCTCAGTAGCCATCAAACAGGTTTCCTCTTGCTTAGCCTCTTCTTGATCATTTTCAGATGAGGTACTTCCTTCAGATTCTGAATCACTCCATGATTGAGCAATGAGTCCTTTCTCTTTCTTCTTCTTCTTTAGATCTGTTCTTTTTAGATCTTTCTTGTTACTGATCTCTTTAGGACATTCAGGTGCAATGTGTCCAGGTTTCCTGCAGGAGTAACATATAATCTCTTTAGTATGAGTTTTATCATACCTGGTTTTTGAATCTCTCCTTCTGGATCCTTCTATTTTGATCCACTTCTTGAACCTTCTGGCCAGTAGACTGATCAGCTCCTCATCACTTGTAGAGGGTTCACTTGCAGTAGCTTTTAAAGCAATACTCTTTTCCGTTGAGAGTGAAGGAGTCTTTTCTTTCTCTTCTTTCTCAGCTCTTATTTTCAACAACTATTCATAGGATCTTAATTTACCCAACAGAACATCTGTTGAGATTTCATTTTGGCTTCAGGAGTCTCTAATTGGCCAAATTCTTGAGTCCCAAGAGCTAGGGAAGCAAGTTATCAATTTGTCATTTATCTCGGTGAGAGATATGTCCTTCTCAAGTGTTCTTAACTCATTTATTATGAGGCTGAATCTGGCATATATGTCAGCAACACTTTCACTATCTTTCTTCTGGAAGTTTTCATATTGAGTGATGAGTAATGTCTTTCTATCTTTTCTCTCATCAGCACTCCTTTCTACCATTTTAGTGAGAGCTTCCCATATTTCCTTAGCTGACTCACATTCAGCAATCTTTTGGAAGGTTTCATCTGAGAGGGTTGAGACTAAGATATTCATAGCTTTTGCATCACTTGTTCCTGCCTTCTTCTCTTCAACTGTCCACTCAGCCCTTGGGACAAGTGTTTGAGTCACTTTACCACTTGAGTCCTTTCTATAGGGCTTGGGAGGACCTGTCAAAACAACATTAAACAAATCTTCATCAATAGAATTCATATAGATCCTAATTCTTGTTTTCCAAAGTGCAAACTTTTCAAGGTTGCAAATTGGTCGTCTGGTGGAAGCATAATCTTTGATTTGTGTCATGTAAAAAAAATTACTTTTTAGAAATATATATATATATATATGAGGTAGGATCTTTTTGATCAAGGATTTACCCTTTTTAGATCAACCTCGCTTTGATACCAATTGAAAGTGCACAGTTAACCACACTAGAATTCTCTAGAGGGGGGGTGAATAGAGATTTAAAAATGCTTTGTGCAAAGTTAACAAATATATATATATATATGTGTAATAATCACAGATTAAAGCTTCTCACATACACCAACAAGAAGTAAGTAAATAAAGAAATAAATAGCAAAAAGAAAATCACAGCACAACACACAGAAATATAGTGGTTCCCCAAACTTTGGGTAGTCCACTCTTCTACACCCTTGGTAGGAATTCACTATCTTGCACTGAGTCTTTTGATAAGGAGACTCTTAGAACTAGCCTGAGTCTTTTGATAAGGAGACTCTTAGAACCAGTACAACTGAATTTTTTGAAGAGAGATTCTAAAAACTCTTTTACACTGTTTGAAAAATGGAATGAAGATAAGAAGAAAAAGTAGAAGAGAAACAATATAAGCAATAAAGAATCTTCTTCCTAGCAAGAAGATTGGAAGCACAAGTATAGTGAATTTGAAATCTCTCTTCTATAGTAAGAAGGAGATTGTAGGCCTTCCTCTTTTTAAATGAGAGCTTTCAGAAATTGCAGCAGTATGACTTCAGAAGAAGGAGAAGAAGGAGAAGAAGAAGGCTTGTTGCTTGCTTCAGCACACTATCACTTCTCTCAGCTTTTCTCACTTTTCTCTTGGGAGCTTTTCCTCTATTTCAAATGTATGGAGTGGATCACTTCATTATCTTCTCTGCCGATTTCCCGCTTATTTATAGCTCTGGTTATTCAAAGAATACTATAGGAGAATAATCAATTAGCAGTCAGAGAAATAGTAAGAGAGAAAAGATTTCATAATCAATATTTCTGTAGAAGGAAAGAGATCATTCTGATTTCAAATAATATCCATAATAAACTTAATCAATTTAGCCAAGAATCAATTAGAAGGAAAGACTGATTCAGAATGGCTATAAAAGAATAATATAATTCCATAAGAATCAGATCTACAGAAAGAAGGAAAGAGATCTGGCGTGTTTTGAATTTGACATAGAAATCGATGTGCGTCGATTACTATTCGACGGAAGCGTCGATTTCAGACTGGCTGGACGTCGAGAGGAGAATATGGAAGGTGCGTCGACTAAGGTGCGTCGACTTCACTAGATACGTCGACTAGAAGTCAGAGTTACGTCGACATAGGTTATGTCGAATTCTGTTTAGAGTTACTTTGACTCATTCTGAGAGGAACGTCGAGAACACTTCGACGTTGCGTCGAATACTATTCCACGCATAATTACTTAGACTGATTTTTCATTCTTATAATTTATATTCTACTCATTTTTAGGGGTTAAGATAAATCATTTCCCCAACAGTTACCCTACTGCGATCGAGGCAAACCATGCATAAAATCCATGGAGATATCGTCCAATTTTCATTCGGGGATAGGAAGAGACTTCAAAACCCATCGGGCCTTTGGCACTCAGCCTTCACTAAAGCACAAGTCTAACACCGGCTTACATACTCAGCAACGTCCTGCTTCATCCCAGGCCACCAAAAGGATTTCTTCATATCCGAGTACATCTTTGTACTACCTGGATGAATGGAGTACTTCGTAGAGTGAGCCTCAAACATCAACTCCTCGCAGAGCTTGCAAAAATGCGGAACACAAACCCTTCCATCTCTTTTCAAAATCCCACCGACCATCTCCAAAGCACTGTCTTCGCTTTGCTGAGCTTCCAACACCAACTGTTGGCACTCTTCGTCTGCACTAGTCGCCTCTCGGATTCGATCCGTTATATCACACTGCATTTCAATCCAGTTCAACCGAGCCACGCTAGACTCACCTCTAGCCACACAAGCAATGTCAAGAGACTCCAAGTCTCGCACCAAACGCTCGTCATGCGCCTCAATCCAATTACCTTGCCCGGAGTACTTCCTACTCAAGGCATCCGCCACCACGTTGGCTTTACCTGGCATATACTGAATCTCCACGTCGTAGTCCCCAAGGAACTCGACCCACTTATGTTGCTGCATATTCAGATCCTTTTGGTCTAGGAGATACCTCAGGCTTTTGTGATCCGTGAAGATCTCCACCTTTTGCACCATATACGTAGTGTCGCCACAATTTAACGCAAAGATTACCGCCGCCAACTCCAGATCATGGACGGGATAATTTCTCTCATGAGTCTTTAACAGCCTTGACCCATAAGCTATCACATTACCGTGCTGCACCAGCATGCAACCCAAACCGCAACCTGATGCGTCACTGAAAATTTGAAATCCTTCTGTTCCACTAGGAAGACTAAGGATTGGAGCAGACATCAACCTTTCCTTCAAAATCTCAAACGCACGAGCACACTCCGGCGTCCATACGAACTTTCGGTCCTTGCAAGTAAGAGTGGTGAGGGGCAATGCCACCCGTGAGAAGTTCTCCACGAACCTTTTGTAATAACCGGCTAGTCCAAGGAAACTCCAGACTTCCGCCACGGTTCTCAAAACAGGCCAATCTCTAATGGCTTCAATCTTCGCCGGATCTACCGCCACCCCATCTCCACTGATCATGTGACCCAAAAATGCCACCTTCTCGATCCAAAATTCGCACTTCGAGAACTTAGCATAAAGCTGGTTCTCCCTTAGAGTCTGCAATACTAGCCTCAAGTGAGACTCATGCTCCGCTTCCGATTTTGAATATACCAAGATATCATCTTTGAACACGACCACAAACGAATCCAAAAATAGTCAAAAAACCCTGTTCATCAAATCCATGAACACAGATGGCGCGTTCGTTAGTCCGAACGGCATCACCGAAAACTCATAGTGGCCATACCGAGTTCCAAACGCTGTCTTGGCAATGTCCTCTTCTCGAATCTTCAACTGAACCTTAAGCTCGGCCAGTTCCTTCGGTGCCATCCTAAATGGAGGACGCGACACAGGCCTCGCACCCGGTACCAATTCTATCGAAAAATCGATTTCACGCTGAGGAGGTGCTCCCAGAAGCTCCTCAGGGAATACATCCTCAAACTCTTCCACCACCGGAACATCTCCAATAGCCAACCTTGTGGAGCAAGTCTCGAACAAAGCTATAAACGCCTCGCCTCCTTTGTTTACCGCACGCCTCACTTGCATGGCAGAAATCAGGGAGCCAGCCACTCCACTTAGGCCTTCAAACTTGACCTCTGCTTTACCCTCGCCTCTCAGGGTTACCACCTTCAACTGGAAGTCGATACTAGCTTGCTGCTCTGCAAGCTAGTCCATCCCTAAGATAACGTCAAATTCTACCAGTGGCAGAATCGATGCTACCAACTCGAAATCGCGATCACAAATTTGCAACACAATGCGTCCTTTCCTCACGGTGGTCATGAAAGAGCCATTCGGCAAGCGCACGCTCAGCTCCACCTCTGCCTCGACGGACTCAGCGCCAATCCTCTGGATAAAGCTTTCCGCGAGAAAAGAGTGTGATGCTCCCGTGTCGAACAACACTCGAGAGGGGTAGCCCGAAACTAGCACAAAACCTAACCACATGCATAACAAACATAAAAGGTCGCAAACTACATTATCGTAACAAACAAAAACTTAAACTTTTCGTACCTGTCACCACATCGGGTTGACGAATCGCTTCCTGCTGCCCAAGATTATACGCTCTAGGCTGCACCAGAGGGAACCGCGAAGCACTAGACTCTGGCGCCTTCCCTTTCTCCACAACGCTAGGGCCGGAACGCACCGATTGTTCCTGCCTCGGCTCTGGCTCAGCTCCGCCCTCGGTACAAAACCGACTTATGTGACCCACCTTGCCACACTTGAAATAAGTAAACGGACCTATGGAGCGAAAGTCTCCCGAAGGTGCGCCACTTCTCTCCCCAGGCCCATTAGGACGGGGCTTCTTCTTCCATCGGTTGCCCTCGAACTTCCACTGAGGCCGAGACTGAGAAGGATTTCCTTCTCCCTGATTTGCCGCAAAACCCTTTCGCCGCTGGGTTCGCTCCAGGTCGCTTTCTAATGTGCGAGCGGCTTCGACCAACTCATTAAATCCTGCATTCTTTAAGGCTATCAACGGCTGCCTTAAATTCTCTCTTAGGCCTTGATAGAAGAGATTGTCCCTCTCTTCATCGTCTGCCATAGTCGTTCCCACATAATGACCCAATCGAGTGAACTCCTGCAGATACTCGTCCACTGTCTTCTCCCACTGCACCAAATGCAAGAACTGCCACTGCAGTGCTAACCTTGTCGACGACGGAATATAACGCTTGAGGAACGCATTCCCAAACACCTCCATGGACGGTACGTGCCCAAAGAAATGCCGACCACTATGATTCAGCCACCACAGCTTCACATCACCCTCTAACATGAAGCTCGCGAAGTGGGACTGCCTCTCCGCTGGGGTCTCTGTTGCCTTCAAAAGTTTATGGATCCTCGAAAGCCAATCTTCGGCATCCGTTGGAGTGCCAACTCCCTTGAATGTTAGAGGATGGAAACTCAAGAAGTACTTCATAAATCGATCGCCCATCCCATAAGCTCTCTCCGCTAAAGGCTCTGCTTGCCTCACTCCAACCTCCGGTGTATCTGGTGTAGCAGCCGGAGTAACAGGAGTCGTAACCTGCACCACTGGCGTCGGAACCCGTGGCATCGCCGCAGCTTGAGCCGCTACCATTGCTTCTGCTAGCATGTGACAGAAATCAGCAGGGGACATGCCCATATTCATGAGGCCCGGAGCAGTAGCACTGCTTCCCGAAGGCTTCTCTTGCCTTCTCGAAGTCCCCGCATCGTCACCAACATCCTAGCATAAGCAAGGAAATAAACTCATCAAGTTCTATTCGCAAGACTCGAACGCAGGGATACTCATGATCCCGCACAACACTCCTATGTGGACAACCTCTTTACGCGATTCGAATACACTAGACCTCGTAAGAATACTAACCTAGCTCTGATACCAAATTATAACACCTCCCCTGTAATGACTATATAATATAGGTCCGGCCGGGACCCCACAACATATAACCGCCACAGTTTCAGTATTAAAAGATGATATAACTACCCAACTCAAAACTCAGATAACACAGCGGAAACAAAACTAAGAAACACAGAGATTGTCCACAACTACTAAGGAGTAAAACCGGCCTTAAGGCTTACAAAACCAGTGTCCAAATCATCAAACCTTCACCACAATCATGAAATCCCCAAAAGGGAAAAACTAGCTCTCCTAAGCTACCTCGACATGCAAGCCAGAAACAAGAAAAGACAAGTACAGGAATGTAGGAAAGCAAAATAAACACTTCATGAGGCATTAGGCCTTTTTGGCCTGCGAGCTGGTTCCGGCCTGCGATCCTTGGCCTGCATCCAAATCACAAGGAGCGGTAAACGAGGGTCAGCTATGGCTGACCATAAACAGTGTAACAACACCCCTCCTCCCGGCCGTCCTAGCGGACCCTGGGGAACTACATCACCCTGCAAGTCAGCACTTCGTATGCACATGTATATAAAGAAAAGCAACATAAACAACAGGCATGAGTGTCACAACCATCATTCACATTTCTATGTTGAGCAAGTAATAAAAGGGGCCTACAAATGCAATATGAATGCAACCCGGGTTTCACCCAAGGCACCCTACAGCGTATGAATCTAACACATCATCATACATCAATAACACAACCATGGGGTACTCGACATTTCCCCCAAAGGGCATCGTAGCCCAGGGCCAAGAACTCACGCTGTGACCCACCGCGCCTGGCCCACCATGCCATCGGGCTTGTCAAACAGCTCACATGTTCTTGCCGCCAACATTGCACACAACACAACAACGGGGTACTCAACACTTCCCCCAAAGGGCATCGTAGCCCAAGGCCAAGAGATCACGTTGTGACCCACCGCGCCTGGCCCACCATGCCATCGGGCTTGTTAGACAGCTCACTTGCTCTTGCCGCCAACACCGAAGGGACTTGTCTTGCTGGGACACTCTCCACACATGAATTTCGGCATTCAAGGGATAGCCAGCCGACCACAAAGACCAAATCACACCATTGCACATCACTGGGCATCACACGCCTCATTACACGCACATTATTCACCCCGCCCAAAACCCAACATTCGTTACTATATGAACCTACAAGGGCATCACGACGACGAATTCGCCGTATTCGGATTTCTAGCAAAACCCCTAAAATGCGCGTCAATCAACATCACCGAATCGGACCAACGGTCGCGAATCCGGCTTCAACCATAATGCCTAATCCACTAATGGAGCGGATTTCTAGTGCAAATCATGTCGGGGACGGACTCAATCAACCCGAAGGTTCCTCTTGAACCAAGGCGACCCGGATCCCTCTCACTCGACGGATCCGGTGCCAAAATGCAGTAAAATAGAGAGAAAAAGGGATGCCATGCATGCATCCTAAAGACCGGGAGGAGAAATGTCGTTACCTTTTGATATTTCCTCCTAGCCATGGGAAACTTGAAAAAGAATGGAGGAGAAGAAGCGCCTCAACGTCCCCTACGCGCTACCAGTCTCGGATTGGCGAACGGATCTTCGAAGCTCCAACAATGGCGGGATCTAAGCTCTTTTCCTCCTCCAAGCCCCTTCTCTCTCTCAACCCTCAAAACCCACGATGGAAAGAAAATGAAGAGGGAAAGCCCCCTCAGTCCTACTTAGGGTTCTCCCACGAGCCCCTCACAGCCGTCCGATCAAGATCTAAACCAAACGGACGCCCAGATTTCGCTGTTTACGAATCTGTTTCCGTCAGTTTGCGAACGCACGGTCGAATGCACGACCGTGCGTAAAACGCACGAACAAACTCGGAACAGCATTTTCCCAGCCGTAGAGCACGCACGGGCGGATCGATCGTGCGTCAAAAAAGACGCAAGATCGTGCGTTAAGAAAAATCTGCCATTACGGCGGTTTTCAGCAAAGAAGACCTAACGCGCGGCGTTAACTCTCAGATCAGCAAAACTGGGGTGTTACACGTTACACCGATAAAAACACGTATACCAAAAAAGTCCCAAGTTAAAACATGAACTGGTAGAGAAGAAATTATGCGCAAAGCAAGTATACCCGCAAGTCGGGGCTAAAGTTATTACAAAGCTTGAGTTTTTTTATTTTTCATAAATATAAAAAAGGAGCAATGGGCTAGTCGGTCTAGTTGGGAACCCATTTCCATGAGCCCCTACCCCTCGTACGCACTTGCGGCCCACCCCTCACTACATCCTCCCCGCGAGCGGTAGGGACTTCCCCTACAAGTTTTGCAGGTACTCCTCTATCCTCTTAAAGCAGGCTGCGAGCGTAGAAGTGTTGACTCCCAGAATCTTCTGCATGGCCCCGCCAAGCATAGAGCACTCGTGTTCCATGGCTGCCACTCGCTTCTCCATATAGAGTGGGTTGGGGAAGGTCTCGCTTGCATGCGCCTCTAGCTCGCAAAACATGAAGTCGTACTTCCGGAGTACTTCCGGAGTACTTCCGCAATGCGATCTGCCAGCACATTAATCGAGGGCGAGCTGCCCAAGAATTCTCTCATCGCATTGGGCGATGGGGGGCCGAATATTCCTCCACCTCGTCCATCTAATCATCAAGAGGAGTAGTGCGTGTGCCTAGAAAGTTGGGCGAAAGATCAGCACAAATTATTATATTTAGCAAAATGAAACCACTCCAAAACTAACCTCGAGAAGACTCGGCCTCCTTGCCAGGTCGGTGCGATGGCAGTGTCCACTCGCCGAAGGGTTTGTTTAGAGGTGACGCCATAGATTTACCTGACCCAGCTTACTGAATGTTGGGGTCGCGATTAGTTTTTGTGAGAAATGGTATTGTTCTTGTTCTTGTCTCTGAGCGAAGCGGATGCATCAGCGAATTCCGGAGAGAGGTAGCAAGCTGGAGATTGAGGAGTGGGGGGGGGGGGGTTGAGATAATGTCGGCGTAATCAGAGACTGTGAAATTACAACATGTTAATATGATATAAAGAATGTTAGTCGAAGGGATAATAAAGAAATATGAATAAATCGTGTACCGTTAATGGGTGAGCGGGAATCGACAATTATTCGAGCACTCACAACCGTCCCCAAGTCACCGTCTCGACCTCCCGCATTGTCAATGAGGGTATCAAGCTATATGAGAAACCCAAATTATAAGCAATTGAGTTTTTTCCAAGACCGAGGATTAAGAAAATGTGATCTCGCACTTGGGTAGATGAGCTCAATCCCAAGCTAAAGTCGGGCTGCTGTGGTGCCAACGGAGTCGCCGCTTTCTCGGTAAGCGAGAGTTTGGCCTTCTTAATGGCCTTCCTTACCTTACTCCTAGCTGGGCTTGGCGAAGCGTGCTCAGCGGCAATAGTCATCAGACCCGCAGTAGCATCCTCGCTCCTCCTCTTGAATGCCGCTAGTCGAGCAAGGACTTCTTTGGATGGCTACATGACGACAATTTTCTAACGGCAGAAGGAGAGAAGTCAAGGCATGGTGGGGAGAGAGGAATCGAGTAGTCACACCGTTTCCCCCTGGGGATGCATATATATAGACATCAGTGGGTCCAGCAAAAGGATTCTTTACAATGAACAAGGGCACTCACCAAATTAGCAGGGTTGGACTATCTTTCCAAGCTTGCGGCAAACTCGCAAAGAGCGGAGATTGTGTAAAAACTCGTATTTGCCGAGTGGTCGAATGACCAAGAGAAGGCATGAATAGGCAACCTGACAAGTGGGTCATTTCATGCCAACACGCTCCCGGTGTCCGGGACTAGTGGCGAGACCCACAGGATTGTTTGCGCGATCAGCACTCGCCCGACGGTCATGGGTGTGAGGCGAGTTGTTTACCCCATGGGGCACTCACCACACCTGGGTGAGTTGAGAAGAACTGCCTCGGCTTGCCTATAGTCAAGTCAATCCTACTGGTCTGCCATTAGCCTTTTTAAACAGCGGGATTCCGCTGTTGGCAGACCAATTGTGGCTGCGTTTAGAAACACCAAAATGGGGAACTCGCTATCCGCATGATGTTTTTAGAAAACTATAAATAGACCCCCAAGAGTACCTTTGGAGAGGACTTCTGACTTGCTTCTCTCTCCTTCGATTAGCTTTGGTTGGTAAGAGGGTTCTGGCTTGCTACTCACCGTTGTATTTGGGTGTGTGATTAGGATTTCTCTTGTGCTCTCCAAGGTGGCTGACTCAGCATTTGGCTTAGGTGGGGAAGCTCTCTAAGATCTTCAGTGTGTGTGGCAGGA
Organism: Dactylorhiza incarnata; assembly: GCA_033032865.1. Lineage (NCBI taxonomy): Eukaryota > Viridiplantae > Streptophyta > Magnoliopsida > Asparagales > Orchidaceae > Dactylorhiza > Dactylorhiza incarnata. The sequence continues at coordinate 22,955,930 of JAWHQI010000001.1, read as the reverse complement.
CCTCCTCGCTACAGCTCGAGGGTCTATTCTAGTTTTCACCATAAAGAGTGAGGTTCCTTGTCCCCAAAGTCCGGCCTAGTGAGTCAACTTAGGAGAATTATGTGCAAGTTGCACCAATGGTCCGAACTCCTTGTTGAGCCGTGGTTCCATGTTTAACAGGCATGCTTTATTGGATATTACACTATCGATACCATCAATTTCCAAATCAACATGCTGATAGTCGAGTGACTATCAGCAACGCTCGACATTCAATTATCAACAGTAAGATCAACGAGCGTTGCTCTACGATCAAGGATCAGAGATCAAAGGGTTATCGATGCTTCAATATAAGGTATCAATTAGCCAATACCCTCAATTATATCAAAACTGGGATATTATTGTTCTAATAAGGTGTACAACAATACCGTCGGATCTAAGATCTAAAAGTTGGGGTGTTACATTATGAGTCCATGGAATGCAAATTGATGATCGATATATGAAAGTGATAACTAATTGAGCAATATATGAAGGGGCATAAATTGTAAACAAATAGCCAATTAAGGACAAGCCAAAACAAAGAAAAGAAGAGATATCAGTATATCAAATGATAAGCACAATGATATAGACAATGCTCTATAAACACTAAAAGTAGAATAAATTTGTCAAAGGTCATTCACGAGGATAAGAATTTCAAAAACCAATATCACGAACCAAAACCTAGGTTTTAAAACTACACAATGACACAATGACTTATCAAAAGTTCAAGTAGTGCTATATGAGAACTAAGATAATGAAATAAAATTTTAATTTGTTTACACTACGACATAATCTAAAGCAATGAACACTCGACCCGTGGGTGCTCCAACCACATAATGTCATGCTGTGTCACCGGGGTAAACTAGTGTTAGGTGTGGAGAAATGTACTCTAACTACTTCCATGCAAAGTCAATTGTGAATCATTATAGCAGTATCATTAAGAAGCCTAATGTTTAAAATTAAATTGTGTTCATAGGCAGATATAGTGGCGTGATGAGAAACATTGATATACACAAGTATGTGGAATCTACAACAAGAGACTTCATAGACTTGCAATTGGAAACCTAGAATTGAACATAACATAGACGATAGAAAAACTTATATAACTTGCTGCAAGAAAATTCAAAATGTTGAATAAAATTTGAAACATGTAAAATCTCCCAAAAATATTGCACACACCATACGACCCTTTAATAGAATATTAATATTAATACTACAAGTCTACCATCAGAATATAAATATAAAAGTAATAATAGATGGTGAAAATCCACACAAATCTCTCATGAAAAAACTAATTGAGTAATTAACTATAAATTAATAAGATTAATAAATCATTAAATAATTAAATAATGCAATAATAAAATATAATTAGCAAAATAAAGTAGAATTAGTTCATTAAAAGTAATTGTAAATTAGTATGAGAGTGACTTGGAGGTGTTTGGGGTCCAAGTGGAAGTCAAAGATCTGACCAAACTAAATTGCAAGGGCTACTGTACCCACATTCTTTCATTGTCTTGTCACTATCTTGTTTTCTCCCCTCAAAGCAAAACTTTTTCAACTTCCTTTAGAGGGACCTTCCTTTATTCCTTCTTTGGCATTATCTTCTTCCTTTCTTATATATTTTTTCTCCAGAGTTGATGAAATCTGTTCTTCTAGATAATTAATGTTGACTGTAACTTACATTGCAAGAATATAGATTTATAGTAATAATTTGGCTATATTGTGTGTAACAAATAAATTTTGGGGGCAATCATCCTCTAAAGCTCGAATCCAACACAACTTATAATGAATTATCTCTATGGCTACGTACAAGCATAAAATATTCATAAAAAATACTAGTTCTTTATAATATAGTTTGATATGATGGAAAAAATGAAGGTAATCTTATAAATTTTATAGTAATTTAGATCATTGGCCTCTGTACCCAAAGGCCCTTGATAGAAAAAAATTACTATATATACGGATAGATAGATAGACAGGACTTACGGTTTATATAAAAAGTTATGAACAATATTTAATTGTGCTTTTTATTAGATTTAAATTTATTTCATAAATTCCAAAACATAAAATAAAATGTGGTGTTGGATATATTTTTTTAAAACCAAAGTAACAGACTTAAAATATATACAACAGGCAGAAATAATTGAGTTGATCATTTTTTTTCAAAAAATATTTGATTATGATCACTTTCAAGAATATATTGGACTAAGAGGACGGATGTTCTTACTCCCCCAAAAGAAATTTCATTATGGCTGTCAGTCTCTCAAAATCTAAGAAAATATCGTGGTTTTCAATTTAATACTGTTAACGTATGTATTGTCTATAATGTTTCTGCATGGGTCATGTTGGTTTCAGCGCAATCGAGCTTATTTGAGTAATTTATTTATGCATAATTAAGGTCCTGTTTGACTCGGCCGAAGCGATGGGAGAAGTAGTGGTGGGAAGCAATGGTGAAAAAATCTGCTAATTTGTAAAGTGGTGATAAAATTTATAAATTAACATTTAGTGACGACAATTTTGATCACTAAATATTGCGGTTTGGTCACTACAGACATTTAGAGACCAAATTTAATCTGTCACAAGGTGATTGCAAAAAGCCCGTCACTGAATGTATTTAGTGACCAAATTAATTTTCGTCAGTAGATATATATTTTAAGTGACATCTAATTTTTTGTAACTAAATGTACAATTTTAGTGACCACTAATATTCGTCACTAAACATATATTTTTAGTGATAACTCGTTTCGTCACTAAATCTACATTATTAGTGACAACTACATTTTTTTCACTAAATGTACATTATTAGTGATTATTATTTTTCGCCACTAAATATATTTAATGACCAAATTTATTTAATCACTGCTTGTGCAATGCAATAATAACGATTTTTGGTTACTAAAATTATTTATTTATTTATTAAGTGCAACAATAAATAAATTATTCATTTGCTAAAAAAATCTCATGAATGAAAAGAGAATTTTTCTTTTAAATTTATTAATAGAAAAAAAGGTGTGAGACAGCCCAAATCCTTAAGTACAGACCAATAGAGCTTTTAACTCTATTAAACATAATATGTACAAAAAATATATTATTACATTGTTCTTTCTTTACATGTAACACATAAAATAAATAAATACATTGTGATGACCAAACATCTTTCATAACCTAGAGCGGAATTCCAACAAACCATTTCCCATCACCTTCGTCCACATTTAACCAATCGTCCTTGTTCTTGGAGCCGGTGGAGTTTCTGCTCTTTGCTGGACTCCCCGAGTTAGTGTTCAGCTGATCCCAGCCCGTCAATTCTTTCAGTTGGGCTAGAGTGGATTTGGAAACTAAAAGGCCATCGTCTTTCTCCATGTTACTGAACGACATGTCTACAACAGATTGGAGGTTCAAACACTTTTCTGAAAAAGTAGGTAAACTTCCATCATATGAAAGATTAGGAATCACTAGTTCATATGTAGCAGCTTAGTTATGTAAGCACCAGTTCATGCATAACAGAGCAGTGATTTTTACACTTTTTTTGAAGTGCAAATAATATAAAAATTATCATTGGACTTAGGGTTAACTGATATGCCGTCTGTTTGAAAAATAAACTAACACACTTAACAGAATTTCCTTGAAAGAAACGAGTCAAATCTATTTAACTGAGTAAGGATTTGCAGTTTCTTACCTTAGTCGAAATTGCAGCTTCTAGAACGTTGCATTTGTCTTCACATTGAAAAGGACCAGCAGAATGAAGTACAAGATCTACGCCTGAAATTTAAGTATCATTACGGAGTTTGAAAAAAATGACTACGCTATTCCAACAAAAAAAAATAAGTGTTATAAGCACAGTAATCAACTGTTGTCATTTTCATGAAGTTACATGCAACAGAAATAGTTCAACTAGATAACCAACAGTAATTTGAAGTTATAAGGGGTATCTGAACCCTCCATGAGGAAGAAAAACTCACAGGAAGTTCATAATTTGACACAAATGTTTGCTTTCTATCAAGGCATGAAAAGGCGAAGTCCATTTCCACAAGGTCCAAAAGAAGTTATAAGGGGCAATTTCTCTTTGGACGAGCTGTAAGAGGGGAAAAACAGAGACATGAACAAGTCATTATGTTAACTTGAGAGAAATCAAATAATTGTATTGAATTAATTGAATAAAGGAGGACCATTGGGGTCATACATATAGAGAAGGAGGGGAGTCCGAAAACACCACGGGCGGTGTGGGACTAAACTGAATGTACAAAGGAATATTAAAATACATTTAATATTAACACCTTCCCTCAAACTCACGGTGGATCATGAACTGAGAGTTTGCTAATGAGATATCGAAATCTTGCAGATGTGAGAGGTTTGGTGAGGAAGTCAGCCACTTGTTCTCCTGAAGCAATGAATGGTAGAGAAATAGTGTTGGCGAGGAACTCCTGACGAGTGAAGTGGCAATCAATCTCGAAGTGTTTCGTCCGTTCATGAAATACAGGATTAGATGCAATTTTTATAGCACTTCGATTGTCACAGAATAAGGGAGATGGCCCAGATATCACCACACCAAGATCTCCAAGGAGTCGACGGAGCCAAACGATCTCAGCAGTGGTGGAAGCCATGGCACGATACTCGGCTTCAGTACTGCAGCGCGCAATGGAGTCATTTTTCATGCTACGCCAAGAAATCAGAGAGTCACCCAGGAATATATAGAAGCCAGTGGTAGAGAGGCGAGTTGCAGCATCTCCCTCCCAATCAGCATTAGAGAATGCTCAGAGGGTGAGTAGAGAAGTGGCGGAGAGAAACAATGAGCGGTTGACGGATGTTCGGAGATAGCGGAGAATCTAGAGAACAGCAGCGTAATGAGTCGAGCGCGGAGGTTGGACAAACTGACTGACAAAGCTAACGGCATAGGCAATGTCCGGCCTAGTCATAGTGAGATATACCAGCATCCCGACAAGTCGCCGATAGCGGGAGACATTTGGGAGAGGTTCACCGTCAGTTGGAAGAAGTTTGAGATTGAGCTCGATGGGAGTATCAACTGTCCGGGTGTCAGTGAGGTCGGCAATAGAGAGGATGTTGGAGATATATTTCTGTTGAGAGAAAAGGATGTCGCACTTGGACCGAGAAATCTCCAACCCAAGGAAGTAGCAAAGGGGTCCCATGTCCTTCATCTCGAACTGTCTGCGGAGGTGCTGTTGAAGAGAGACAATGGTTGCATGGTCATCGCCAGTGATGATCATGTCATCCACATAGATAAGAAGGATGGCACATCCCTGAGCAGATGTGTGAGTGAACAAAGCATGATCGGTTTGGCGTTCAACAAAGCCGGCCTTGAGGACAGCAGTACAAAAGCGTTCGAACCAAGCACGGGGAGCCTGTTTGAGACCATAGAGAGCCCGACGGAGATGACAAACATGGCTAGTGGGAATGGAGAGACCCGGGGTAGGAGTCATGTATACGACTTCTGTATGGTCACCATGGAGAAAGGCATTGGTAACATCCATCTGATGGAGAGGCCAATTGCGGGCAGTAACAACTGCTAGTAAGGTGCGGACGGATGTCACACGAGCAACTGGTGAAAAGGTCTCATCATAGTCGATCCCATGCTCCTGCAGGAACCCACGGGAAACCAAACAGGCTTTGTGTCGGTCAATAGACCCATCTAGGTGAGTCTTGATCTTGAATATCCATTCGCAACTAATAGGAGTTACGCCAGGAGGGCAGGGGATGAGGTCCCATGTATGAGTTCGGTGGAAGACCTGTAGTTCAGCGGTCATGGCTTCCTGCCATTCAGGATGAGCTACTGCCTCTCGGTATGACTTGGGCTCCTGGTGGGAGTGTAGAGCGGTGAGGAAATCCTGAAAGGTAGGGGAATAGGAGATGGTTGTGGTGAGATCAGAAGGCTTATACCTATCAGGACTGTGGTCGTAGTGAGCAGGCGGGTGGTGAGGGTGAGCAGGGTTGCACCGAGGAAGTGCGGAATCCATGTGCGAAGAGGCGGACGAAGGAGCGTCAGACGGGTCCGTATCAGAAGGAGATTGAGCGGAAGGGGGAGCTGTAGTGGAAGGAAGTTCGGTGGATGGAGGAGTAGCGGAAGTGGACGGAGAACCCTCGACTGGAGGATGATCTTGTACCGGGATAGGAGGGGCAGTTTGGGTCCGGGGACGAGTGGGTATAGGTGGAAGTAGCGGAAGGGAGAGCGGTGGAGTGAGGGAGGTTTGGACGGGAAATGCTGGTGGAGTTGGCGTGGAGGAGAAAAACATTTCATTTTCGAGGAAGGAGACATGGCGAGAGATGCGGATGCGGCGAGTCACTGGGTCGTAACAGCGGTAGCCCTTGTGGTAAGCACTAAGACTTAAGCGAACGCATCGAGCCGAGCGAGCCGAGAGTTTGGTGCATTCAGTAACAGGGAGGAGGACAAAGCAGGTACATCCAAACGTGCGGAGAGAGGAGTAAGATGGTGGATGTGAGTATAGTCGTTCATAAGGAGTGACTCCAGAGAGGGCCGAGGAGGGGGTGATGTTGATAAGGTGAACAGTGGTGAGCACAGCTTCGGCCCAGAAAGAGTGGGGAGCAGAGGCAGAGATGAGAAGAGCACGAGCAGTTTTGATAATATGACGATATTTTCGTTCAGCAACCCCATTTTGTTCGTGGGTGTGCGGGCAAGTCTGCTGATGGATGGTGCCATGAGAGTGAGTGAGGTCGCGCATGGTGGAGGAGAGAAACTCCTGAGCACAATCAGAGCGAAAAATCTTAATTCGACACCCGAACTGAGTGTGAATCATTGCGGTGAATGTGCGATAAATAGTTGGTATTTCAGATCGTTGTCGAAGAAGATAAACCCAAGTGCAACGGGAGAAATCATCAATAAAGCTCACATAATACAAATAGCCAGAATGAGAAGCAATCGGAGTTGGACCCCAAACATCAGTGTGAACTAAGTCAAAGGGGGTTGTTGTTTGTGAAACACTGCTAGAAAATGGTAGAGAAAGATGTTTTGTCAAACGACATCCCGTACACAGAGAGGGGGAAGAGAAGACTCGACCCAAAGCTCCAGAACGGATAACACTTCGGAGTCAGTCTTTTGATAAATGACCTAAATGTCTGTGCCACAAGTCGGCATCAGAGTTAACAGAGAGAGCTGAAGCGGACAAAGATGGTGAGGGTGGAACGCGAAGATACTTCATATGATACAGGCCACCAGTCTTACGGCCCTGTCCAATCCTTTGAGCCATCCGTGAATCCTGCACAACACAAGCAGAGGAAGAAAATAAAACAGTTAGGCCAAGATCACAAAGGGAGCTGACAGAGATAAGATTCATGTGTAGGAGAGGGGCATGATGAATGTCTGAGAGGGTAAGGTGACCGGGAGGGCCAGATGCCGGGGTAATCGATCCGAACTACAAAATAGGGACAGAACTCCTGTTGGGAATAGTGCCCTACAATGTTCCTGATTCGAAGAAGTGCTCAGCTCAATGATAAATGCAAGTTGTATTTGACATACCATCTAGTTCATGCTTGCAGGAATCGATAATATGTCATGTACTTTGGTCATTTTACCAAGTACTATATCGTCGAGAAGAATAAGCGACATCGTCGACAAAGCGTGCTTGTAGTCGTAATGACTGGCCGAGCAGCAGCCGCTGAGAAGCAAAGTATTCATCGACCGCTGAGACATGGAGAGATCGTCGAACGCAGAATGCTGTTCGTCGAACGCAGAGAAGACACAGGACATCGTCGTGTGGAACTCATGTTGTCGAGAGAACATATGATTACGACGACATGATGCAAGAAGGAAGCTCACAACAACACTGTCAGAGAAAGAAGATCGTCGTATATACAGAATCGCCAGGATATCTTTTATCGACGAGATACGGGCGTCAGCAGCTGAAGAAAGAAGACATCTTACTGTCGTCGAGATATACTCCATGTCGTCGTAACGATGGAAATATCGTCGAGATAGATTCAAATCTTGCGGACGCGCTGTCAGCAATTAATGTCGCCGCTTGATTGTCCAATCAGTGCCTGCTATGATGGATGTGCGTCTGACAGGAAAGGAAAATGAATATGACCGTTATACGGCTGGTCCGTTCTATAAAAGGGAACAGTGTTGCCCTAGGAAAGGGGGCTTGCTGTGCAAGAAAAAGAACGTGAAAAAGAATCCCGCCGCTCTTCAATAGAACAGTATTTTTTCAGCAGAGAAGAAAGAGAACAAGATTCAGGAGTTCTCATAAGAATCAGTCATCTTTATTGACTGAGAAGTCGCCGTTCAACATCAGGCAAAAGAAGAAGAGGCTGAAGAAGATCCAGAGCTGAAACTCAAAATCAAGAAGCATCTTCCTCATCCTTAAGAAGCCGATCTTCATCAAGGCTAAGTAGCCAGATTTCATCTGGCTGAAGAAATAGTTTATTTTATTACTGTATTTTCTTGTAAGGCTTGTGGGCCAAATTGTCTAGCTTGAGGGCTGGAGAGCTGTGAGGCTTGAGGGCCAAGGCAGTGCACTGGCAGGTGCGTCTTGTCGAGCTTGCAGGCTCGGGGGCAGTAGGGGCTTGCGGGTCTAGGCTGTTGGGACTTGCGGGTCCGTGTGGTAGGGCTTGAGGGCCTGAGTGTCGAGCTTGCGGGCTTGGGGGCAGTAGGGGCTTGAGGGCCTAGGCTGTTGGGACTTGCAGGTCCGTGTTGTAAGGCTTGAGGGCCTGAAGCTTTTGGCGGAGTTTGCCGAGCCCAGCACACTGCTGGGTAGGCGCAGAGGGAGAGAGGACTACTCAAGACACCCGGTCTTGAGGAACCTCTATAGATCATCGTGTGCTTTCTGTGGCTTGTTCTTTATTTCTTAGATCTATTAACCAGAAAGAAAGAAAAACCTAAAGGGGGATATTATAAAAAGAAAAAGCTATTCACCCCTCCCCCTCTAGGTGATTTAGTAGACACCCCATAAACAACAAGTGGTATCAGAGCGAGGTTGTTCAAAGAAATGCTTAACAGCTTGAACAGATCTGTCAGTGGGTGTCTAAGCATCATTAGTATGGAGTCAAGAATAGCTATCTGCTCTAGAGAGAACTTTTCCAATTGGAAAGTCAGAGCAAGAATATTCATGGAGGCGATGTATCCAATAATGTTTTTGATTGTTCAAAATGGTCCCTCCATGACAATGTTAAAAGATGAAACTCTTCTTGCCAGCTTGGACAAAGAAGCTAGAAGCATTCTAGCTGGTGTAGTAGATCTGGCAACACATCAGAAGTTGAGTCGTTGCTCATCAGCAAAGGACATATGGGACTTCTTAGAAGTTCTCATTGAAGGGTTAGAGGAAGATTTTGAAGAAGAGACCTCTCATGAAGAGGTATGCATCAGAGCACCACTGACTACTTTAGACAGTGAATCAGAAGATGATAAATGCTCTGAAGCAAAAGAGAGGATAAGAGCACTCATGTCCCCTACAGACTGACTCTGAGGATGAAGAGGTTCATGGACTGATGGCTCTATAAAAAGAAGAAGATCATGATGAATTGCATCATGATCAAGTATGCACCACTCACACATCTTTACTACCTGCTTCATTTTAGAAAACCATGTAACATCCCTGTGCGTGCTAGGCCCCTATGATGAAAATATAGCTTACATTTTGATTCGGGTACATTTATGTTGCTGGGAGACTTATAAATATACCAGTTCATTGAAGTTGTGCACATTGGTGTGCGGATAACAGAAATTTGTGAGCAGAGATCTGGATGGATAAAATTATATATATATATGTATGATATTCTGTGAATTTCATTAGTGATTTGGATAGAAACTTATGATAGGAGAATATAGTAAAATAACAGGTAGAAAATGAGCCCTGGTTCGGCCAAGTTAATTTCGTTCGACGAACGTCGAAGGGATAGTTGCGCTCGACGAAATATTGCATATAGCCGCTCGACTAAATTTTAATCCCAGCGCTCGACGAAATATCTTGCATAGCAGCCGCTCGACTAAAATATTGCATGTAGCCGATCGACGAAAATTGAACCGTTCGACGAATTTACTGTTCCTGTTCGACGAAATCTGGGCATTTTTCTTCCTGTCGCCCGATAAAGCTTAAATGCTTATTTTTTATTATTATTTTGGGCTAACAGTGGAATTATTATCCAATAAGGAGCTGACACTATGCTTTGGGGTTCCAAGGCATATTATGCAAACCCTCTTCTCTCTTAACCCAAGGGCCGAGCCATTATTCTCTCTGGCTCATTTCTCTCCTTCTTCTTCATCTCCTTCCATCCCACCTGATGGTTTTAACTTAGGGTTTTATCCATGGAGCTTTGAAGGAGCAAAGTTGGAGAGGCAGTTGGAGCTTGGCCGACCACCACCATGCTTCCATCAGGATGAGCTCCAACCATGGCCATAAGATCAGGTGACTTCATCCTCTCTCCCTTGGTGCTAGCCTCTTAGATCACAATAGGAGAGATGAAGGCTCAAGAGAGCTTCTCGTGTGAGCTTTAATGGAGTTACCTTAGGGAGACCAAGCCAGAACCTCAAGTTTAGGGCGTCGTTCGCCGCGAGGTTTTAGGAATCATTTCTTCTCTTCAAGAAGAAGAGATGGGATTTGATTTGGGGCAAACCCATGGTCGTTGAGGGAGTGTGAGGGGAATGACATTTAGGGATTTAACCTAGCTCTTGTTTAGGGAAGATGATGAATAACCCCCTGTTAAATAGGTTGTTCTTTTATGTATATTATGTGATAGAAATGTGGAAAAGTTCCCTGTTTATGGGATTTCAATTATATATATATATGCTCATGTAGCTTGCTTGAGAAATGAGGAAAAGTTACCTGTTAATAAGATTTCAATTATATATATATATATACATTTAGCCCTTGTTGGGGAAGATGATGAGAAGTTTCCTGCTAGAAGGAGTTTTATTATATATATGATCGGAAGGGTTTCAATTAAGTGTTCTTTCATTTAGAGTTAAAAAAGGGTTTTGTCGGAATTGCTATACGCAAACAAATAAGGGGTGAAATTGTGCGCAGCTGTGTTCAATCCAATTTTTGGGCTTGTTCCCACTGGAACTAGGTTCCAGGCTCAACATGAAAGTTGTAGCCCTCGAAAAGAGATTTCCAACGATAGGTTACCCATTTTCTGAAGTGACATGTAGCTCCCTAAAAGCCCAGTCGAGTGGACTGTCCAGAAAGCTGGATTGGGTTTAGTGCTGCTGATTTTGCTGTCCAGATTTCTGCAGTTGGCTTCAGAGCAGAATTTGGGTAGGACCAATTAGATCTGGGTTTAGGACTCAACAGTAATGTTGTAGCCCTTGATGTTAGCTTTCCAAAATGGGGTGGCACATAATTTGGGGTGGAGTAGAACTCCCAGAAATCCAGTTTTAGTAAACTATGTCATAACACTTCCGATCTCAGTATTTTGTGAATTTCACTTATTATATTGGTGGGATGCTCATGAAAATTGGTGGAGTCATAGGTGATAACAATATGTACATCCCTGTTGAAATTCATAATTTATGATTAGGTAGTATTAAAGTTATTGCCGTTTTATTTCACATTGAAGGGGATATAAATGTTGAATGTGAAGCCTATTTGCGCCGGAATTTTGTATGAATCATGAATATGCTAGCATTGGCTTGTGATAATGATTTCAGATTTATTTCTGATAAGATGACCCCTTGAATAAACCTTCAATTGTAGATTTATGTGGAATCGTACAAAAGACATGAATGAATTAATATTCACATTGCTCGATAATCTATTGGATAATGTAGATTGGTGGTGACCTCCCCATAAGCTTGATAGCTTTAATCGTGTTGAATCACGTTGTGATTTGTACTTAAGACGCTTGAATATTGGTGATATGTTGGGGAGTACATATTTAGTAAAATATGAATATGACACCGTACACAAGTAGTCCTACCGATTTTCGTAGAGTAATTTCCATGATATACACTCGCCACCGCAAAAGAGTTATGATAACTCGGTATGGTTAGCATTGATGGCTTGGGGTGGATTATAAGGTATGGTTATATCTTGAGGTGATATGTTAAGGACCCTGTTGTTGGGGGCCTTGGATGTTAGTTAGCATCAGTTAGACTCTAGACCGGTTTGGTGGACTCTTGGTGCTCACCTACTCAAGTCCCCTTCTGTGTCCTTGGAGGCTCCGCTGTGTGTTCTTAGCGTCGAGCAGTACGCAGGGTCTCCGTTGTGTGTTCTTAGCGTCGAGGCGTACAGAGGCCTAGGACTGGTTGAGTCCTTGGGTGCTTGATAGCGTGGTTTATGCATGGGAATTACATGAATGTGCATGGTTCATACATGGTGGTGTAGTGATCCTGGTTGGAGGATTACTTGTGGCGGGTCTACGGGCTTGCTAGTCATCACACCGACAGAAGCCGACAGTTAGACTCTAGACCGGTTGGGTTGGACTCTTGGTGCTCACCTACCCAAGTCCCCTTCTATGTCCTTGGAGGCTCCGCTGTGTGTTCTTAGCGTCGAGCAGTACGCAGGGTCTCCGTTGTGTCTTCTTAGCGTCGAGGCGTACAGAGGCCTAGGACTGGTAGTGTTCATACCCTCCTAGTAGTGGAGGAGCTCGTTCCACTGTCTCTGTTTGGCCACGACGGGAGATGCCTGAGCGGTTAGCTACCCCTCAAAAAGCGAGAACTAAAGGTCTATGTCGACATAGCAAAAATGCATGGGTGAGTTCATCATATCATAATCATTGCATTACATTCATCATTCATAATCATAGCATTGCACCGCATCGGGTCCATCATATAAATTAGTATGGGCTCTTTTATATGATGGGTCCCAATTTGGAAACCTTAACTTATCAGTTTGTATGGGCATTCATATAAGTTAAGGTTTCCAAATTAGTGGTATCCCGAAAATGCATCGAGAAAGCTCATAAAATTATACCCAACTGCGGAATCTACTAAAACATCTATCCGAGGCAAAGGGTAGCAATCATTGGGGCACGCTTTATTAAGTTTAGTAAAATCCACACACATGCGCCACTTCCCACCGGATATGGAGAAAGAAACAATTGAGACTGAAGAAATTAGAAAGAGAAAGTACAGGGAAGAGATGGAGAAAAAGGAGCAGGAAGTCGGTACCAAGAAAGCAAAGAGAGCTGCGGATACGAATGCACCAGATATATAGATGGTTAAATATAGAAATGTCAAAACTCTTCTGAACATTCGACACTAATTATAAATGAAGAAATATTTGTCAAAATTCTGTGTTTACTTAATTTTGCAGAAGTGTCATCGTAACGTGCTCATCTGCTTAAATGTTAGTATCTGTTATGAGAATTGCACTTATCATTGAGTGGCTGATGACTTCTTCAAATATGGGGAGATTGTTGGGAACAGTGCCCTGCAATGTTCCTGATTTGAAGAAGTGCTCAGCTCAATGATAAATGCAAGTTGTATTTGACATACCATTTAGTTCATGCTTGCAGGAATCGACAATATGTCATGTACTTTAGTCATTTTACCAAGTACTATATCGTCGAGAAGAACATGCAACATCGTCGACAAAGCGTGCTTGTCGTCGTAATGACTGGCCGAGCAGCAGCCGCTGAGAAGCAAAGTATTCGTCGACCGCTGAGACATGGCGAGATCGTCGAACGCAGAATGCTGTTCGTCGAACGCAGAGAAGACACAAGACATCTTCGTGTGGAACTCATGTCGTCAAGAGAACATATGATTACGACGACATGATGCAAGAAGGAAGCTCACGACAACACTGTCAGAGAAAGAAGATCGTCGTATATACAGAATCGCCAGGATATCTTTTATCGACGAGATACCGGCGTCAGCAGCTGAAGAAAGAAGACATCTTACTGTCGTCGAGATATACTCCATGTCATCGTAACGATGGAAATATCGTCGAGACAGATTCAAATCTTGCGGACGCGCTGTCAGCAATTAATGCCGCCGCTTGATTGTCCAATCAGTGCCTGCTATGATGGATGGGCGTCTGACAGGAAAGGAAAGTGAATATGATCGTTATACGGCTGGTCCGTTCTATAAAAGGGAACAGTGTTGCCCTAGGAAAGGGGACTTGCTGTGCAAGAAAAAGAACATGAAAAAGAATCCCGCCGCTCTTCAATAGAACAGTATTTTTTCAGCGGAGTAGAAAGAGAACAAGATTCAGGAGTTCTCATAAGAATCAGTCATCTCTATTGACTGAGAAGTCGTCGTTCAACATCAGGCAAAAGAAGAAGAGGCTGAAGAATATCCAGAGCTGAAACTCAAAATCAAGAAGCATCTTCTTCATCCTTAAGAAGCCGATCTTCATCAAGGCTAAGTATCCTGATTTCATCTGGCTGAAGAAACAGTTTATTTTATTACTGTATTTTCTTGTAAGGCTTGCGGGCCAAATTGTCTAGCTTGAGGGTTGGAGGGCTGTGAGGCTTGAGGGCCAGGGCAGTGCACTTGTGGGTGCGTCTTGTCGAGCTTGCGGGCTCGGGGGCAGTAGGGGATTGCGGGTCTAGGCTGTTGGGACTTGCGGGTCCATGTGGTAGGGCTTGAGGGCTTGAGTGCCGAGCTTGCGGGCTCGGGGGCAGTAAGGGCTTGAGGGCCTAGGCTGTTGGGACTTGCGGGTCCGTGTTGTAAGGCTTGAGGGCCTGAAGCTTTTGGCGAAGTTTGCCATGCCCAGCACACTGCTGGGTTGTAACATCCCCAATCCTACTAGACCCCTAGTGTGAGAATGGGGAGCTCAAAGGGTGGGATGAGGGGCCTTGAGGACCCCTTAGGATGAGAATTTTGCTAAGGCACACCTAAAGTCCCAATCAGATAGGACCCAAGCTACTAAGGAGGGCCAATTGGACACCATTTTCCCCCCAAAATGAGACCACCCTTAGTCCCCTAAACCTTGAGGAAGGGTGATGGGGTGATCATCACCCCTTAGTGGGGCTCAATTCTATAGGATTAGCCCAAAATCACCTTAGGTGAACATGGACCAAACCAATCAATTAAGGGGCAATTGACCCCCAAGATGTAAAATTGACTTCTCCTTTATACACCAAACACTAATAGAGACCTATTAGACCCAAAATCCCCATCATGAGGTGACCATTCCTCCTCAATTGGGCCAAGGTGTGACAAGGGGCAGAATGGTCAAATCCACCCTCTTATAACCAATTGGCCACCCAATGACCAAATTGATCTCACATCTATAACCTAATTATAATATTGAACCTAAAGGTCCCAAAAGCCCATCATGAAGTATCCAATTTCCCTTAATTGGGCCAATGCCCTAATTAGGGCACTTTTAGGCAAAAACCCAAATCAACCAAATGAGGGCCAATTAGCCTTCCAATGATCAAATTGACCCTCCCCCTACTCTCTAAACATGATTAGGGACCTATTAGACCCAAAAGCCCCATCATGGGATGGTCAACCCTCTCCAATTTGGTCAAAATACAAATTAGGGCAAAAAGGTCAACTCAACCCAAATGTGGTCAATTTTCTTTCAAACCTTAAAATTGACTCCACATCTAGTCTTTAAACATCATTAGGGATCTAAGAGACCCAAAAGCCCCATCATGGAAGGGACAATTTCCCCCAATTTGGCCAAAGTCCCAAGGAAGGGCATTTTGGGTAATTTTACATCTTTTGATCAAATTGGGCCAAATAGGGCCCCACCATGTGTCAAGCCCTATCAGGTGGTGACATGGGGTCCATGACCTACATGGGGGACCAGTCAACCCAAATGCTCAAGTCAAGTCAACTCAATTGGGCTTAAACCCAACTTGAGAGGCCTAGCCCATTTCCCCCATTATAATGACCTAAGTCCTAAGTTAACCAATCAAAATAAACTCATAAGGACCAGGTGGAGTGTGGCTAAGGAATATTGGGCTAACCCAAGTGAGGGGTTGGGTTAAAGGAGGGGACAAAAAGTGGCTTAATAAAGCAAAAAGCAAAAAAGACCCAATCTCCCCCTCTCTCTCCTCCCAATCAGCCTTGGGCTCACCCCTGAAGGGAGTTGATTGCTGTGGTGGAGCTGGAAAGCAGGGCTGCAGCAGCTGGTGGTCGGCCAAGCCAATTCCGTGAGCCCCAATTTCAAATCTCCCTAGGCCGGCCTCCTCAGCTTATTTAAGCATCACCAACAGCTCCAGAAGCTCGTTTGCAGTCGGGCTAGTGATTTGGATCAGAGAAATCGGTGGAGAATTGAGTGTTGTAGCAAGCTCGCCGGAGACGGAGACAAAAATGGCAAACCGCCGGAACACACGCCGCCCAGCCCGTTTCCAGGTTCGCTTCTCCCCCCTCTGACTGTGCTAGCATCTAGGATCGTTAGATGTCGGGTTCGAGCTCAATTGAGCCGATCCCAATTCGATTTTCTCCTCCGATTAGCCGTTTGGGCTTCTTGGTAAAACTGCCAGAAACGGCCCCCGCCGGCTACCAATCCACTGCCAATCGATCGGCACCACCTCAACGGAGGTGGTGGTGGCGGTGGCTGGACAGGGAGATGGACGGGTGGCCGGGATTTCCCATTTCAGGCGGCTCCAGGTCGGGCATATCAGAGCCGTTGGCTCGAGGAAGACGATGACTGTGCGCTGCCCGATCTGCTTCAAGATTCGTGCGCAGTCAGCGCCTTATGACTTGATTTAATTGGTGTGCTGTTAGCCAGAATCTGCACTCTTTTTATAACTCAATATTAAGGCCCTTAGATGCCCTAAATCAAAAAGTTGCCTGAGATAACTCTTGTAGATGGTTGAGTCTACTTTCATTTGGGACTTAGATCAAACCATTTGGTGTTGATTTGACTCCTGTAGAGCCATTCTTCTGAGGTTGGTCCAAATAAATTCCAAGCACTAAAATGGTTATAACTCCCATTTGGCTTGGAGTTTAGGGCTGAGATTTTAAACCCTAGTGTAACTATACTAGACCTATCTTGAGCCCAAAAATCGGGATTTGTGGGATAATTTTTTCTATAGTTTTTGTCTAAACATTGAATAGTAAATTTCTGATAATTAGGTGGCCAAAACCCCTTGTGGGGCCCTCATTTTAGGGTGGGGTGAAGTTTACGCTAAGTACACACTCTGTTAAAAATACTGGGTCCATTGGACCACTCCTTGTGGGTTAACCCTCTTTGGAGTGAGGATGGCTTAAGGGTTGGTGTGTGTTGGGCCAGTAATTTCACTTAGCTTGAGGAGCCAAATTGAGGCCCCCTAATGGCCAATTCATGAAAATGATGTGAGACACACTATAGAAGCCTTGGATGTCTAGTTTCATTAGAAACTAAGGTCTTGGCATTTGGAGTCAGTAGACCCCAGAGAAGCCTTTTTCCTAGGGCTGGTCCTAGGTGGGGTTAGCCCACCAAAACCTTAATAACTTTTGATTGGGTGGGCCTATGGGGCTGAAATTTTGGCCACATGAGTGTCCACCCTAGGCCCACCTTGTGCCAAAAATTGGTGTAGATTGGGCACTTTATGTTATACTTTTAATCACATCTTAGGATTTTGGATCTAAGAGGAATTAGTGGGTGAAATCACCCCTAATGACCCTCAAATTTTGGTGGCATGTGGGTCTGTATATGTGTAACCTCTGTTCCAAATTTGAGGCCAATTGGAGTTCACCTTAATGGTGAACCCCCAAAGGGCATATTTTTGCCCTAGGTTTGGAAGTCTCTTAACCTTGGTGGCTTGTGGATTTTGGAGCTTAGCCTTAAGGGCTTATCAAAATTCAGTGGTGATGGGGCCTAGGGATGGTGTAGGGTCTTGCTCATCACCAAGGGGTGATTGGAGCAATGAAGACCAAAAACCCTAGCCCAAACCTCAAAAATTACTTAATTGCCCTTTTGGGCCTTAATGAAGCAATTAGGACCTAAACACATTTTTTAGACAACCAATCTTCAACCTTAGGCTGAGAATGGTGTTTTAGGACTAGAATAATTATCTTTAATTTTTTACTATTTAATTAGTATTTATTTTAATTTATGGAATAAATTGCTTAATAGAGGGTTTATGCCAAATTAAGAACTTAGGTTTATCTTTTCCTTACCAAACTAAACAAGGATGTCAATTGATATGTTAATGACCACTGGATTTAATCTTGTGATCCTTGAAGATCTTTTCATGCTTACTTGGTTGAAATTACACATATGCCCCTTTTTAAAATAAATTAATAAATAATGGCATTGTTCCTTGCAAAATGCTGAGATTTTGGCCAGACATTGATATTCATACTCTAAAGCATTGGAATCATTTGGGGTGTCCTTTACTTAAGAATTTATCCACTTTGTGATTTTTGTGAAAACCTAGGTTTTGGGGATTTAATTATGTTGCATAGCAAAACCATACCTAAGGCCCCCAAACTCTATAGGATGTTTACTTATGATGATATGTGGCCTCTGAAATTTTAATTGGTGCACTTATAGTGAGAAATATTGTACTCATAGGAATATTACCACTTATGCCCTTTTGATGAATTATGCAAAAACATAAGCAAATCACCTTGTAACCATATGAAACTTTCAGATGATTATTACACCAATGTCTATATCTTATGGGAATTTTTTTGGAATTTTAAATGCAGTTTTTGGTATTTATTTAATTAATTTGGTGATTTTGTACTTAACTTCAATTATTTAATTCAAGGGCAAAACAGTAATTATGATCCTTCATCCTTTGGGGTTATGAATTTGAATTCAGTATACACTCATGATAATTATTTGGTAGGCATTGGCCCAGATTTTAGAGTACTTCATGAACAAGTTAGGGTGGGCCACACAATTCAAGAAAATTATTTAAATATTAAATTAAGTTGGAAAATTATGGAAATTGAACCATGTTCTACTTAGGCCAGTAGGAACCTTGGATAAAATCTGTGGATCCATAGGAACTATGGTTAGGGTTTTCCCTTGGAAGGGTAGATTATCCTTAAGTGGTCTGCGTCTAGCAAAATTGGGTTTCTATAATCTAACCATCTAGACCCATGGGAGTTGGAAGAGTACTGAGGTGTAGTGATAAGGAGCTCATGATTAATATGTCCTTCCTTGATGGGTCACCTCTTGAGGGGTTCAGGTCAAGTCTGGGTCAGGAGAGAGAGAGAGGGTGTTGCACTTGGCCCAAAAGGGCCAAGAGGGTCTACTGTCCAAACTCACTCCCTGTTTAAAGAGCAAAACAAAGATAGAGCAATAAACCACCAACCAACTAAATGTCTTGTGCTGGGGAAACTTTGGGGTTTAGCCCATCGTGTCCCCTAGTACCGATGAGAGACCCTCACCGGGTGTAATTCGGGGTGTCCAAGGTAAATCTAAAGTGCAATAACATTTAAGGTAGGCAAGAGGAACCATAATAGAATAAGTTTGGATTTATGTGTATCCTCCCGGTTACGGGAGGGATAGGCTGTAGTACTTTGCTATACAAGTTGGGAACCTCGGGAGAGGGAGGGGGAGAATGATTATCCCAGTAACTCTCCCATAAGTGTGGCAGGTCTTCGGTACTAGGCAGGTCGTCACTCCGACCACGGTACGTTGACTTAGCAGGTGTGTAAGGGTCTAATGGGCCAGCTTGGCTGCGTGTCGGGACGACAGTTCCCGGAAGACACCTCTCACTTGGCTCACAGTCTGGTGGACTCCAGCAAAGAGTACGCAGAACTCCGCGGTTGTTTAGCGTCGAGGCGTACGTGCGGTCTAGGCCTGGTAGAGTGTATACACGCCTAGGAGTGGACAGCCCGGTCCGCTACCACCATGTGTCACAGCGGTTGGTACCCGAGAGGTTGGCTTCCTCTCAAATAGAGGGAACTACATAGGTCTGTGTGCACAGAGTCGTGTGTGTGAGTTCATTGCATAATCATTCATAGCATAAGCATGGCATACGCACTTGTAGACCCTCATCATATAAATTAGTATGGGCTCCTTTATATGATGAGTTATAATTCCTGGAAATCCTAACTTATAAATTTGTATGGGCATTCATATAAGTTAGGGTACGAGATTGATTACTTGTCGCTACTGTTCTTACTGTTTTGCTTTACCTGCTTTACTTACAGTTTATTTACTGCTATACATCTTTATTATACTCCTGCTTATACTCCTGCTTATACATGCTTAGATTAGCCCCTTTTTCACTTATGTATATACTAGTTTACTTTCCCTGTCACCTGCTTGTTCCTTGCTCGTCCCCCGCTTCTTCCTCCCGCGCGGTACCTAGGAGTCGCAGGAGGAGGAGGGGACCTAGCGAGCTCGGTCATTTTTGACTGACGGTTTGCATTGGGGCCGAAAAACAATCTAGGATTCCGAGGAGACGGAGCTGTCGCACGCACCGCAGGAGACGAGGACAGGACCTGAGCAGCCAGCGACGCAGCGGGTAGCGGCCACGAGACATCAGGTGGACTACATTTCGAGTGCTAGTGATGTGTGATGTTGAAATAGCTTCCGCAAGTAGAGAGGATGTGAGATGTGAGAGATTTGTTTCATGATGTACCGGGCTTAGCCCCTTTCATTTATGTACTCTCTATTTTCATGCTCGGACTTATTTATATATCGTTTTGATTAGCTTTTGATATATATTGGAATGTGATTTGTGGACTTCCTTTGCTTAATTTGTACTCACTCTTGTACTCACTTTTACTATTGCTCGCACTATGATCGTAGCCGGCAGGGTCGACGTTGCGTGGTGTAGCCCAACCTGTGTGTTGGAAGTCACCGTAATGCGTCGGTTCTGGGCATAAGGTCCGCTTGGCCCCGGGAGCGGGGAAGGGATCTTACAAATGGTATCAGCTCGCAACGAACGATCATGGGTACGAGCAATTAGTCCACAACAACTTGGGCCACCCCTGCACGAGTGTAGTTTGGGGGCAAACTACGCAGCGGAAGCAGTGGTGTGCCCATGTACGAAACCACATTCCTATGTCCATTAAGCAGCAAGTTAGATCAAATTTTGACTTAGACAATTTAGTGACGCACCCTAGTCTAAAGAGCGACCTCGGGTCTAGATTTGGTTGAAGGTTAAGGATACCCAACGTAGCTAAGGGAGGAAGTTAGTATAAGTCTTGACATAGAGACTTTCACGCTGAGGGTTACGCTTTACTATCAAGTGGTAGGACCATCTCGAGGAGATCGGGCGTCTGTAGTCTTCGTTAGGGTAATAGAAGACCCATAAGCATAACCCCCTTACCATAACTTGATACTTCCCATTATAGTACGTTGAGGCAACCACCATAAAATACCAGAGGTCGAATTGGAATTTGAATATTTTGTTTTGAGAAGGCCCCTTTCCTAGTTAATCACATAGGGAACTCGGAAATGTTGGCATAATTTATAACATTGGGAGCCTAAGTTTTATCATAACCTTATGTCTCAGGGTGGAACACCAAGTCAGAGATTTTATGCCCTAAAGTTTATGTACGTATGTAAGATGAATATACCGTAGAAGTATTGAAGAGACTTAGCCCAAACCGGTAGGGGCTTATCCTTTTGTTTATTGGGCCAATAAAATACCGACTTGGATTACCCCCTAAACTTCGTTAGAAAAGGTTATGACTTTTTCGTAGTGATCTCGAGGTTTGGAGTATTCAATGAAACTCAGGTGATGACGAGATCTTATTCATACACTTTTGATTTGTGGACCAACCCCCCCCCCCCCTAGAAGTTTGAGACCCTTGGAGAATTACTTCACCTTAAATAACAGGGAGTGTTTATACCAAGTTGTGATCGCTTTAGTTATACGAGCAAGTTAAGTGAATGGTACACTTCAAGAGTGAGCGTATGCTCATCTTATTGCTCCAAGGCTGATTCTAAGTCGGCAAAAGTGATCGACTTGCTAGTCATTTGATTATACGTAAAGGGTTGTCCAGTGTATGGGCATAAGACTCTCGGAATAAAAAAAAGTCAGGATAAGAATTTGGGAAATTTCTCTAACTTCCTGACGTAAGTAATGTGGTCTTGTCTTCTATAAGGACATTTGGTCATCAAGCTCTTACCAATCACAAGGGAAGAACGTCATAAACGGCGAATCCAGTGCAAGACCAAGTAAAATTTAGAATGGATAGAAGTAAGACTGGGCTATAAGTCCACATGACCATAAGAAATAATCAGTTTATCGTAACAAACTCGCTAGTGTATTGTTGTAAATACACATTCTTAACCTCGAGACATCGATTTGTAGAGTTATCCAAACAATTAATAATCATTGTCGTCCGAACAAATGTCTCGCTTTAGTCAAGTATTGAAAACAAGAAAGAATGCCAGGGTTAGTAGCTTGGGATAAATGTGTCACATCATGGAATTTTGAAGTTTGGAGTCAAGTCTTCGCAAGTAAGGATTACAACTAGAGTTTCTTGCACTCCAGGGCTTTCAAGGGTAATTTTCGGATAGTATTCTTAATTAAAACTCAAGCTCTCTCCTTGGTGAAAAAAAAATTGGGTTAAGATCTTTTTACTCTTAGAGTTGGTTTATGCACCACCAGAGAGCTTAGGAAGGTGACTCTTTGGATCTTGTAATACGATGGTTTAATCTATTTAGGGCTAAGATGGAGAATCTTAATATGTTCGGATCTCGGGAAAAATGACAACGACCGTCATGTGTTGAAATATTGAGGAATGGGGAGTTAAAACGATTGATTAGTGGCAGTTGCTAGCAACTCCCGCTTGAAACTATTAAGTTTACTCATTGAGATTTATCAATGTAATTTTGGACGACACAATTAAGAGAAGGGTCGTTACGATGAAATCTTTAATTCATAATTTATAACATAAGTGAGATGAGACCACTTGACTTTGAAAGTTTAGCCCACTCGTTATTGGAAATCTAAGGTGAAATTTGACGAGTAATATATTGAAGATATACAATCCTCCGATCTTAAGAACCAGAATTTACGATTTCTCCAAAGTTTATAGTCCCAATTAGGAAGATTCGGGAATAAGGGGGACAAGTTTGATTTTCAGATATAAATGGTGGAATTTCTCGAGGATTAATGGGTTTTAATGAGTCACCCTTCATGTTGAAATCAATTTGTGCCAAAACTTGTCTTGATAAAAAGGGGTTTTACCCTCGTGAGTTGCGAAACAAAGGGATTTGGAAATTAGTTGGGAGTCATTTCGCGAACATCATTTTAAACTACAGACGTATGTTCCTCAAGGAAAGCTTGGAAGATATCTACATTTATTTAACGTATAGAAGTGTTAACCTACGTGTAAGAGAATCGTATAGTGAAGAATCAGAATAGACAATGACGATCGGTTAAATGAGCAGAGTATTAAGTAAGCATGATTCGTGAATATAACCTGATAAATGTAAGTTGAACTTGAAGGATTTCGGTGCCATCTAGCGCAGCAAGATAGTATAAATTAACCCGGTAGGATTTTATGTATTACAGGTAGATCCTCCTTCAGGGAGTGTAATGATTTTATTAACACCCACGCCTAGTTAGCTTGTTTTGATATTTGAAGTATCTATTTCCTATTTATTGCCGGGATGGCGCAAGTAGAACCCGCATCGTGATTGATGGCACGATGGTCTGAGCGGCGGGGTAAACCTTCAATTAACCCCTAGTGGGAATATTGCCGACAATCTTATCAAGTAATAGTAGAAGTGCAATGAGAAATTTTGGTAGCGAATGTTGCTCCGGTTTGAGTTCTCATACAGTAGAGGTCCGAGTTCTTCCGTGGAAGGAGATTCTGATGTCCGATTATTATAGTTCAATCATGGGCGAGAGGAGCACACTTGGGAGCCCTTGGACCTCATGCGGGAGCACTACCCGGGACTCTTTACCTCAGGTATGGTTTAATATTGTAAGTTACATTCCTCTATGTGTTTTTCTTGCATCCCGTAGACCCAAACTAGAATTTCGAGGACGAAATTATTTTATTGTTTATTGAGATTTGTAACATCCCCAATCCTACTAGACCCCTAGTGTGAGAATGGGGAGCTCAAAGGGTGGGATGAGGGGCCTTGAGGACCCCTTAGGATGAGAATTTTGCTAAGGCACACCTAAAGTCCCAATCAGATAGGACCCAAGCTACTAAGGAGGGCCAATTGGACACCATTTTCCACCCAAAATGAGACCACCCTTAGTCCCCTAAACCTTGAGGAAGGGTGATGGGGTGATCATCACCCCTTAGTGGGGCTCAATTCTATAGGATTAGCCCAAAATCACCTTAGGTGAACATGGACCAAACCAATCAATTAAGGGGTAATTGACCCCTAAGAGGTAAAATTGACTTCTCCTTTATACACCAAACACTAATAGAGACCTATTAGACCCAAAATCCCCATCATGAGGTGACCCTTCCTCCTCAATTGGGCCAAGGTGTGACAAGGGGCAGAATGGTCAAATCCACCCTCTTATAACCAATTGGCCACCCAATGACCAAATTGATCTCACATCTATAACCTAATTATAGTGTTGAACCTAAAGGTCCCAAAAGCCCATCATGGAGTATCTAATTTCCCTTAATTGGGCCAATGCCCTAATTAGGGCACTTTTAGGCAAAAAACCAAATCAACCAAATGAGTGCCAATTAGCCTTCCAATGATCAAATTGACCCTCCCCCTACTCTCTAAACATGATTAGGGACCTATTAGACCCAAAAGCTCCATCATGGGATGGTCAACCCTCTCCAATTTGGTCAAAATACAAATTAGGGCAAAAAGGTCAACTCAACCCAAATGTGGTCAATTTGCTTTCAAACCTTAAAATTGACTCCACATCTAGTCTTTAAACATCATTAGGGATCTAAGAGACCCAAAAGCCCCATCATGGAAGGGACAATTTCCCCCAATTTGGCCAAAGTCCCAAGGAAGGGCATTTTGGGTAATTTCACATCTTTTGATCAAATTGGGCCAAATAGGGCCCCACCATGGGTCAAGCCCTATCAGGTGGTGACATGGGGTCCATGACCTACATGGGGGACCAATCAACCCAAATGGTCAAGTCAAGTCAACTCAATTGGGCTTAAACCCAACTTGAGAGGCCTAGCCCATTTCCCCCATTATAATGACCTAAGTCCTAAGTTAACCAATCAAAATAAACTCATAAGGACCAGGTGGAGTGTGGCTAAGGAATATTGGGCTAACCCAAGCTAACCCAAGTGAGGGGTTGGGTTAAAGGAGGGGACAAAAAGTGGCTTGATAAAGCAAAAAGCAAAAAAGACCCAATCTCCCCCTCTCTCTCCTCCCAATCAGCCTTGGGCTCACCCATGAAGGGAGTTGATTGCTGTGGTGGAGCTGGAAAGCAGGGCTGCAGCAGGTGGTGGTCGGCCAAGCCAATTCCGTGAGCCCCAATTTCAAATCTCCCTAGGCCGGCCTCCTCAGCTTATTTAAGCATCACCAACAGCTCCAGAAGCTCGTTTGCAGTCGGGCTAGTGCTTTGGATCAGAGAAATTGGTGGAGAATTGAGTGTTGTAGCAAGCTCGCCGGAGATGGAGACGGAAATGGCAAACCGCCGGAACACTCGCCGCCCAGCCCATTTCCAGGTTCGCTTCTCCCCCCCCCCTGACTGTGCTAGCATCTAGGATCGTTAGATGTCGGGTTCGAGCTCAATTGAGCCGAGCCCAATTCAATTTTCTCCTCCGATTAGCCGTTTGGGCTTCTTGGTAAAACCGCCGGAAACGGACCCCGCCGGCGACCAATCCACCGCCAATCGATCGGCACCACCTCAACGGAGGTCGTGGCGGTGGCTGGACAGGGAGATGGACGGTGTTGGAGCTTGCTTTCCGCATCTCTTGGTTTGAGAATAACAAATACCGTGTTGTATTTGATCTAGTCTTTTGTGTGTTTATAGTGGCCAGGTTGTATAGGTTCAATGAGGAGACAATTCCTCGTTCATGGGCATGATCCGAGAACGACAAGTCTCAGGTTGGATGAGTTTTGTGTGCTGATCTTAAAATGACCATAACTTTCAATCCAGGAAGAGTTACGGAATGTGCCACCCCATTTCGGAGATGAGAACGACTCAATCTACAGTCTGGAGAAGTTTCGGATGGCAAAAATGAAGAGGAGATGTCGGAAATCCGACATCGATGTCGCCCAGGCGACAGCTCCACGATTCCAGCAACTGCCCGCACGATGGCACGACGGCACGACAGCGACAGTTTAGCGCTGTCGGAAAATTCCGACAGTCACTGTCGGAAATTCCGACAGCGATTTTCTATAAAATGGTTCCTTTGGTTCGTGCATTCCATGCTCTGAAGATTCTAAGTCCCTTCCTGAGTGCATTCCATCCAGAGAGCTCCAGAACCTCATGAACTCCCATTTATGCTGAGAAGGTTTGAAATTGAAGACGAGATCGGACGCGCTTCTACATCAAGGATCATCTCGAGGCTTCAACCTTCATTTCAGAGATCTGAATTTCTAGGGAGTTCTTCTTTTATCTTGTATTTTCATTTATATACATTTTACTTTTTATTGGTAGGGAAAATCGCTTCCTTGTGCGGAGCGTCTAAGTCCTTGCGTGGCTTAGGGGAAAATCGCTTCTTTGTGCGGAGCGTCCAAGTCCTTGCGTGGCTTGGTGGGAAATCGTGGCCTTGTGTGCTACGTCTAGATCTTGGGAAGATCTAGAGGATAGGCTTGGGCTTGGTCTAGGGAGAGACAAGTGATAGCCTTCCGATCCTTGGGAGAAGGATTGGTAAACAAAAAGAAATTTATATTTGTACGCCTCCGATTTCTAGCGATATAGAAATCAAATTTATGTAAACACGTTTTCATATATATAATCATGTCTCTTTTGTGTTTACTTGATTTGTATCATTTGGCGTAATCTCTATTATATTGTGTTCTAAGTTTTCAATTCTAAATCTAAATTGTTTATTTCAATCTCTTTCATTATAAAACAATTTAGTAATTATCTTGGAAATTATAAAAAGAATTTTATTCCCTTATTCACCCCCCCTCTAAGGGCGCCGTAAGATCCAACAATTGGTATCAAAGCAAGGTTATTCCAAATCGGCTTAACAACCGGGAATAATGGCGTCTCTTGATCATGATCTCGCTTCTACTAGTGGGGAAAATTTTAATATAAATGAAAAAATATTATCACCACCTTTATTTATGGGCAAAAATTTTAAAGGGTGGAAAATATTAATGAAAAATTTTCTTAAGGCCTTAGATGAAAAAGTTTGGAATATTACTATTAAAAAGCCATCTAGCGTACTAACTAGAAACGAAATTATTTTAAATGCAAAATCTATGAATAGTATATTTTGTGCGTTAGACCAAAATATTTTCAAACTTATTTATACTTTACCTACCGCATATGAAATTTGGAGTTTTCTTGAAAGAACTTATGATTCTCCTTCTACAGGTACGGAACATTCACAAGAACCGGAGAATATGCAAGCCTATGCAAATATTCAAGAAAGCTACACAAAGGATGGATCCATAGAATGCTCATCAAGCGGAAAGGATGACGGACACTCTTGTTTGGAAGAGGAAGATGAAGAAGACAACGTCACAATATTGGACTCAGTTGATGGCAAAACATCAAGCAAAAGAGAAGATGGAAACTATAGCAAGGTAAGAAAATCTAAATCTTCTCTTTTAGTAACTAATTCTATTTCTACATTTCGTGTGCTTAAATTTGCTAAACGTAAAATTTCAAAGTTGAAACATGCTAATTCCAAATTACGTTTAGAAAATAAAACTTTAAAAGCAAACACTAAAGTAGAATCTTATATTGATGTTTCAAATTCTTGTTCATGCTCTTTAATTGAAAATGCTAAACCTTGTTTTTATTATAATTCTTTTAAAGAAGAACTCAAGGTTTTAGAAAAAGGACTTTTAGTTTCCAAAGAACATAATGAAAAATTGATAAAAGAAAATGATAATTTAAAGGATAAACTAGAATCATTAAAAATGTTTATTCAAAAATTTTCATATAATGAAAAATCTCTTTTTTCTAGTTTATCAAATTTTCAAAAGTCTAAAAGCTTAACTTCATATTATAAGAGTAGGTCTATAAGAAAGAGTGGAAATGAAAATCATCTAAATAAGGACCAATCATTTAAAACATTTTGTAACTCACTCTTTCAACATTCAATTCTAAAGAAAGACAATCACTCTTATAAATTTTCAAAGAATCCATATAATAAAATTCATTATGATTATCAACATCAATCTATTTTGAAAAATAATTTGAATAAGCATAAATCTCAAATGAATTATTTTTCAAACAAATACAATCATATAAAGATGTCACATAATCATAATATGAATTTTAAAGATAAACAACCAAGGTATGAATGGAGACCCTTAAAGAAAAATGACACATCAACTTTAATAGAAAGGGCTCATTTATCCTTGTCTCCTATGAAATCATCATGTCGTATTTGGGTACCCAAAGGAACCATCCCTCATGGTCCCCTTTGGATATCTAAATCTCTTACTCATTAGTATCCTATCATTTGCATGAAGTGGAAATAAATTAAAAATGAAATATCATTAGTCTACTTCATGATATGCGTAATTGCTTTTTCTTTTGTTTATTTTTTATTTTTGAGCTAACTTGTTTATGGTCACTTAGATATATTATGAAATATGACTTTTACATTTTAAGCCTAATGTTTATCAAATCAAAATTGAATTAAATTAAATAAAAAGTCATAAAGTTTTCAAGTGATCTATCTTTCCTTTTTATATGTTTTATCCTTTTTAAATCCATTGCCTATAAATGTCTTATATTATCATTATAAATTGAATGCTAAATTTGCTAAATGATATTATCAAGATTAATGAAATTACTTTCAAAATTGGATTTAAATGGACTATTAGGGGTCTTAGGCTAAAATATTAAACGCGCAACCAATTGCATATTTGTTTTTTTTTTTCGTTGCTGCATATAATAGTCCTTATATTGAAAATCATAATCAAGAAAAATTGGAATCAATTAATAAAAAAAAAAACAATGTGTTTTAAAATCAAATATTGTAACTCTATTGCTAACGCCAGGCGTTATCACTAACGCTGGCGGTAGCATATTTTCCTAAAAAAAAAATTCTGATTTCTCTGAAAAATTATTTTGTATTTGTTTAGTCTAATTTCTAAAAATTAAAATCAAAAGAAAATTTTCAAAAATGATAAATATGATTTCACAATCACCACCATGATCTATTAATATCCTATGCTAAAATTCACTATAATCATATATCATAATTCATGATCCATCAAGACCTATCTTAAATCAACTAATTCTATCAACCTTAGGAATTATGAAATATATGATTGCAATTGGTATTATAGTTTCATATCTTGTTTTGTGTGTGTGATGTGCATCTTTATTGTTTGCATGTATATCATTATCTTTAGACCTATGAATTAACTTGATATCAACAAGATGAAATCAAATAGAATTGTCACTTCATTCTAGGTCTATTAATTTTCAAAACTCTAATTAAAATTGATTACATGTAAACCAATTATATAAATTTAGCATATTTTGCATAACATCCAAATTCATTATCCTAGCCGCACCTCTTTGTATATGCTTAATTTAGTGTTTATGTTAGGATTATCAATACAGTGACATGCTAAAGGTAGAGAAATTTGAACTTTAAAATTCATGAGTACATTGTGATTTCAAAATCTACAATATGTTCTAAAACTAAAATAAACTCATGTTTTATGAATCAATCCTTAGACTAAAACGCTTAGTATATCCATAATCATTAACCTATGACATGTGTCTCACAATAGCGAGGGCGTAGGATTGTGTGCATTAGAGACCTAACCTCTAAGTCATGTCTTGTCCTTAACCGGGGAGGGTTCCAGTGGGGCCTTGAGAGGCACTGGGGGAAAGAGTGCTAGGTTGGGCGTCGTCTTTTGTATGCATATGGGATTAACACCCCAACCTACGGCAAGTGTGCAGCTCCTCATGCCCATCCGTCACTTAGTACGGGGCTAGAGTGTAGTCATGTAGTTAAGGTATCTTGATCTTAGATATACTTATATTATATTCATTGCATGAACATTATCTCACTCTTTATACATAAATCATGCATATTTTTTTATTCTAACATTGCATCATGTGTTTGCATATTTTAATATTTCGAGCTTTAATGATTTTACCAAACACAAGTATTTGAAAAATCACCAAATACATGTTAAAAGAGCCTTCGAATCTAATCAATATACTCTGAAATTTCAACTAAAGGAAGGTCTCTTTATAATACAAACGAATTAAGAAAAATATTTTTCAAAACATCAAGAAATACAGTTCTGTTTTGGCGTTAAGAAGTTAATGCCTGGCGTTAGCTCCTTTGCTCCAAAATATTTTTTTTTTTTTTTTGTTTTGAATTATTTCTGGTATTATTTTAATATTATGTGTGTTTATAAAAAGTTTTCTATCTTTTTATTCCTTTTAAAACAAAATTTATTTCTTTTAAAAAATATATATATATATGTATTTTCTCATACGTTAGTTTTGTTTATTTCTCTGGCATAGAATATCATTTACTGAAAGGGCTATTAAAGACTTCTATGATTTCCAGAGAATATATATAAAAAAAAAACAAATACAAAATTACAAAACAATTTCAAAGAACAAAAATATGTTTTTCTTTATGTGTGTTTATTGTTTTGTCCATATATAAAAAAAAAAATCAAAAATTTATAAAAACAAAAATGATTGTTGTTCATTGCCATTGTTAAGGATGGATGATTAATTATATCAATTAAGGATTAAATACAATGTTTAATTTAACTTTCAAGTTTCTTAAAAACATTGTTTTGTATTTGTCATGCCTTGAAAATTATCTTGTTATGTGCAATGAAATTGATTGTAGATAAACATGTGTAGAAATGTTTAGCATGCCTCTAAGTATGAGTAATGTATTATGTTTGATAATGATTCATTCACTCACTTATTTTTGATAACCTACATGTGTTTACAATCTTATTCTTACATGATTGTGTAGTATAATAACATAAATAATTAAAATGCCTAAATAGATTACCTACACAACATTGAATTGGTTATTACAATTCTTTGTCTTTCATGCACTTATTCTTTAGAGAAATGTGGTTTTAAATGCTATGTTTGCAAAACAAGTGAATTCGGAGTCCTTAGTCACTAAACTAAAAATTAAATAATAAATGACAAGGAAAACTCCACCAAGCACTACTCACCCTCCTGATAAGTCTTAATGAGCATTGTGAGGTTGAGCACCTTGGCTAAGAATTGTAAAGTGTCTTGTAGCAAACAATTTATACACCACTTCTCTTTTATACACCGGATCACAAAAAAAAATTTGAAAAAAAAGGCTAATAAGTATAAAAGTGATCCCCCAAGCACTACTTTGCACCCTGATAAGTCTTAATAAGCATTGTGTGTGCAGAGCACCTTGGTAGTTGTACTATTTATTCATGTGCATTGAAATAGTGTGGAAGTAATATTATTTGTGTATTTTAATGTTGTGTTATTTCATTATATATGTCATGTGTTTTTGATTGATTCACTTGTATACTTTATCAAAACACTACTTTGTACACATCATTATCTTTCATAAAACTTCTACTCATGAGAATTGGATCCTAATGCTCATCTACTCAAATCTCTACAAACTTAAGTAAATGCACTAGATAACAAAGCATGACCGCTACAATGTTTATGTTTACTTGAAATGAAAATTTTATTACATTGTAGTTTGTGTATCTTTTCTTGATATTATGAAATCATGCTTGCAATTTTTTTTTGTATCTTAATGGAATAGCATCTCTTCAATCTTTAACTCAAACATCAACTTTTCAAATTTAAAACTCATTATCCTTTATATGGTTTTATCTTCTAAAATGATGTTTATGTTTAAGAGTGCTTATTATTTTTAACACTGTGTTTTCCTTTAAGCTAGTGGTATCTTAAATAGAATGCTTACTTTATCATGTTAGCTATGTTGCTTACTACTTTATGTTACATCATGCCTATATTTTTCTCAACAAGTAGTATTTAACAAGCTTTTGACTGCATCCTATTTTTCTTCTCGACATAAAATCTATTACTCTTATATACTCCCATATTTATTATTTCTTCATAATTATTCATTCTTTATTTCAAAATAACTTTTGATAATATCAAAAAAAAGGGGGAGAAATATAAATTCAAGAAATCTCTTACTAATCTCAATTTTTCAGAATGCACCATTACAATTAATTATAACATTTAAGGGGAGCATACATTTAGGGGGAGAATACAATTTAGGGGGAGTATATTAAAAAGTTTTCATGGAAAGCATCTATGTAGAGGGAGTGATATTGCTCGATCATGACAACCCACTTTTGGTAATAACAAAAGGGGGAGAATAAAATGAGAAATCTAGTGACATAGATATTTAGGGGGAGTAAAATCTATCACGCAGTAAACCTTTTATTCATGCATATCTTTTAATCGCACTTATCTATAAACTCACTAATTTCTCATATGGGTATTTGTTATTATCAAAAGGGGGAGATTGTTGGAGCTTGCTTTCCGCATCTCTTGGTTTGAGAATAACAAATACCGTGTTGTATTTGATCTAGTCTTTTGTGTGTTTATAGTGGCCAGGTTGTATAGGTTCAATGAGGAGACAATTCCTCGTTCATGGGCATGATCCGAGAACGACAAGTCTCAGGTTGGATGAGTTTTGTGTGCTGATCTTAAAATGGCCATAACTTTCAATCCAGGAAGAGTTACGGAATGTGCCACCCCATTTCGGAGATGAGAACGACTCAATCTACAGTCTGGAGAAGTTTCGGATGGCAAAAATGAAGAGGAGATGTCGGAAATCCGACATCGATGTCGCCCAGGTGACAGCTCCACGATTCCAGCAACTGCCCGCACGATGGCACGACGGCACGACAGCGACAGTTTAGCGCTGTCGGAAAATTCCGACAGTCACTGTCGGAAATTCCGACAGCGATTTTCTATAAAATGGTTCCTTTGGTTCGTGCATTCCATGCTCTGAAGATTCTAAGTCCCTTCCTGAGTGCATTCCATCCAGAGAGCTCCAGAACCTCATGAACTCCCATTTATGCTGAGAAGGTTTGAAATTGAAGACGAGATCGGACGCGCTTCTACATCAAGGATCATCTCGAGGCTTCAACCTTCATTTCAGAGATCTGAATTTCTAGGGAGTTCTTCTTTTATCTTGTATTTTCATTTATATACATTTTACTTTTTATTGGTAGGGAAAATCGCTTCCTTGTGCGGAGCGTCTAAGTCCTTGCGTGGCTTAGGGGAAAATCGCTTCTTTGTGCGGAGCGTCCAAGTCCTTGCGTGGCTTGGTGGGAAATCGTGGCCTTGTGTGCTACGTCTAGATCTTGGGAAGATCTAGAGGATAGGCTTGGGCTTGGTCTAGGGAGAGACAAGTGATAGCCTTCCGATCCTTGGGAGAAGGATTGGTAAACAAAAAGAAATTTATATTTGTACGCCTCCGATTTCTAGCGATATAGAAATCAAATTTATGTAAACACGTTTTCATATATATAATCATGTCTCTTTTGTGTTTACTTGATTTGTATCATTTGGCGTAATCTCTATTATATTGTGTTCTAAGTTTTCAATTCTAAATCTAAATTGTTTATTTCAATCTCTTTCATTATAAAACAATTTAGTAATTATCTTGGAAATTATAAAAAGAATTTTATTCCCTTATTCACCCCCCCTCTAAGGGCGCCGTAAGATCCAACAGACGGGTGGCCGGGATTTCCCGTTTCAGGCGGCTCCAGGTCGGGCAGATCAGAGCCGTTGGCTCGAGGAAGACGATGACTGTGCGCTGCCCGATCTGCTTCAAGATTCGTGCGCAGTCAGCGCCTTATGACTTGATTTAATTGGTGTGTTGTTAGCCAGAATCTGCACTCTTTTTATAACTCAATATTAAGGCCCTTAGAGGCCCTAAATCAAAAAGTTGCCTGAGACAACTCTTGTAGATGGTTGAGTGTACTTTCATTTGGGACTTAGATCAAACCATTTGGTGTTGAATTGACTCCTGTAGAGCCATTCTTCTGAGGTTGGTCCAAATAAATTCCTAGCAGTAAAATGGTTATAACTCCCATTTGGCTTGGAGTTTAGGGCTGAGATTTTAAACCCTAGTGTAACTATACTAGACCTATCTTGAGCCTAAAAATCAGGATTTGTGGGGTACCTTTTTTTATAGTTTTTGTCTAAATAATGAATAGTAAATTTCTGATAATTAGGTGGCCAAAACCCCTTGTGCGGCCCCCATTTTAGGGTGGGGTGAAGTTTAGGCTTAGTACAGACTCTGTTAAAAATACTGGGTCCATTGGACCACTCCTTGTGGGTGAACCCTCTTTGGAGTGAGGATGGCTTAAGGGTTGGTGTGTGTTGGGCCAGTAATTTCACTTAGCTTGAGGAGCCAAATTGAGGCCCCTAATGGCCAATTCATGAAAATGATGTGAGACACACTATTGTAGCCTTGGATGTCTAGTTTCATTAGAAACTAAGATCTTGTCATTTGAAGGTTAGTAGACCCCAGAGGAGCCTTTTTTCTAGGGCTGGTCCTAGGTGGGGTTAGCCCACCAAAACCTTAATAACTTTTGATTGGGTGGGCCTATGGGGCTGAAATTTTGGCCACATGAGTGTCCACCCTAGGCCCACCTTGTGCCAAAAAGTGGTGTAGATTGTGCACTTTATGTTATACTTTTAATCACATCTTAGGATTTTGGATCTAAGAGGAATTAGTGGGTGAAATCACCCCTAATGACCCTCAAATTTTGGTGGAATGTTGGTCTGTATATGTGTAACCTCTGTTCCAAATTTGAGGCCAATTGGAGTTCACCTTAATGGTGAACCCCCAAAGGGCATATTTTTGCCCTAGGTTTGGAAGTCTCTTAACCTTGGTGGCTTGTGGATTTTGGAGCTTAGCCTTAAGGGCTTATCAAAATTCAGTGGTGATGGGGCCTAGGGATAGTGTAGGGTCTTGCTCATCACCAAGGGGTGATTGGAGCAATGAAGACCAAAAACCCTAGCCCAAACCTCAAAAATTACTTAATTGCCCTTTTGGGCCTTAATGAAGCAATTAGGACCTAAACACATTTTTTAGACAACCAATCTTCAACCTTAGGCTGAGAATGGTGTTTTACGACTAGAATAATTATCTTGGATTTTTTTACTATTTAATTAGTATTTATTTTAATTTATGGAAAAAAATAGCTTAATAGAGGGTTTATGCCAAATTAAGAACTTAGGTTTATCTTTTCCTTACCAAACTAAACAAGGATGTCAATTGATATGTTAATGACCACTGGATTTAATCTTGTGATCCTTGAAGATCTTTTCATGCTTACTTGGTTGAAATTACACATATGCCCCTTTTTAAAATAAATTAATAAATAATGGCATTTGTCCTTGCAAAATTCTGAGATTTTTGCCAGACATTGATATTCATACTCTAAAGCATTGGAATCATTTGGAGTGTCCTTTACTTAAGAATTTATCCACTTTGTGATTTTTGTGAAAAACCTAGGTTTTGGGGATTTAATTATGTTTCATAGCAAAACCATACCTAAGGCCCCCAAACTTTGTAGGATGTTTACTTATGATGATATGTGGCCTCTGAAATTTTAATTGGTGCACTTATAGTGAGAAATATTGTACTCATAGGAATATTACCACTTATGCCCTTTTGATGAATTATGCAAAAACATAAGCAAATCACCTGTAACCATATGAAACTTTCAGATGATGATTACACCAATGTCTATATCTTATGGGAATTTTTCTGAAATTTTAAATGCAGTTTTTGGTATTTATTTAATTAATTTGGTGATTTTGTACTTAACTTCAATTATTTAATTCAAGGGCAAAACAGTAATTATGATACTTCATCCTTTGGGGTTATGCATTTGAATTCAGTATACACTCATGATAATTATTTGGTAGGCATTGGCCCAGATTTTAGAGTACTTCATGAACAAGTTAGGGTGGGCCACACTATTCAAGAAAATTATTTAAATATTAAATTAAGTTGGAAAATTATGGAAATTGAACCATGTTCTATTTAGGCCAGTAGGAACCTTGGATAAAATCTGTGGATCCATAGGACCTATGGTTAGGGTTTTCCCTTGGAAGGGTAGATTATCCTTAAGTGGTCTGCGTCTAGCAAAATTGGGTTTCTATAATCTAACCATCTAGACCCATGGGACTTGGAAGAGTACTGAGGTGTAGTGATAAGGAGCTTATGATTAATATGTACTTCCTTGATGGGTCACCTCTTGAGGGGTTCAGGTCAAGTCTGGGTCAGGAGAGAGAGAGAGAGAGGGTGCTGCACTTGGCCCAATAGGGCCAAGAGGGTCTAATGTCCAAACTCACTCCCTGTTTAAAGAGCAAAACAAAGGTAGAGCAATAAACCACCAACCAACTAAATGTCTTGTGCTGGGGAAACTTTGGGGTTTAGCCCATCGTGTCCCCTAGTACCGATGAGAGCCCCTCACCGGGTGTAATTCGGGGTGTCCAAGGTAATTCTAAAGTGCAATAACATTTAAGGTAGGCAAGAGGAACCATAATAGAATAAGTTTGGATTTATGTGTCTCCTCCCAGTTACGGGAGGGATAGGCTGTAGTACTTTGCTATACAAGTTGGGAACCTCGGGAGAGGGAGGGGGAGAATGATTATCCCAGTAACTCTCCCAGAAGTGTGGCATGTCTTCGGTACTAGGCAGGTCGTCACTCCGACCGCGGTACGTTGACTTAGCAAGTGTGTAAGGGTCTAAGGGGCCAGCTTGGCTGCGTGTCGGGACGACAGTTCCCCGAAGACACCTCTCACTTAGCTCACAGTCTGGTGGACTCCAGCAAAGAGTACGCAGAGCTCCGCGGTTGTTTAGCGTCGAGGCGTACGTGCGGTCTAGGCCTGGCAGAGTGTATACCCGCCTAGGAGTGGACAGCCCGGTCCGCTACCACCGTGTGTCACAGCGGTTGGTACCCGAGAGGTTGGCTTCCTCTCAAATTGAGGGAACTACATAGGTCTGTGTGCACAGAGTCGTGTGTGTGAGTTCATTGCATAATCATTCATAGCATAAGCATGGCATACACACTTGCAGACCCTCATCATATAAATTAGTATGGGCTCCTTTATATGATGAGTTATAATTCCTGGAAATCCTAACTTATAAATTTGTATGGGCATTCATATAGTTAGGGTACGAGATTGATTACTTGTCGCTACTGTTCTTACTGCTTTGCTTTACCTGCTTTACTTACAGTTTATTTACTGTTGTACATCTTTATTATACTCCTGCTTATACATGCTTAGATTAACCCCTTTTTCACTTATGTATATACTAGTTTACTTTCCCTGTCACCTGCTTGTTCCTTGCTCGTCCCCCGCTTCTTCCTCCCGCGCGGTACCTTGGAGTCGTAGGAGGAGGAGGGGACCTAGCGAGCTCGGTCATTTTTGACTGACGGTTTGCATTGGGGCTGAAAAACAATCTAGGATTCCGAGGATACGGAGCTGTCGCACGCACCGCAGGAGACGAGGACAGGACCTGAGCAGCCATCGACGCAGCGGGTAGCGGCCACGAGACATCAGGTGGACTACATTTCGAGTGCTAGTGATGTGTGATGTTGAAATAGCTTCCGCAAGTAGAGAGGATGTGAGATGTGAGAGATTTGTTTCATGATGTACCGGGCTTAGCCCCTTTCATTTATGTACTCTCTATTTTCATGCTCGGACTTATTTATATATCGTTTTGATTAGCTTTTGATATATATTGGAATGTGATTTGTGGACTTCCTTTGCTTAGTTTGTACTCACTCTTGTACTCACTTTTACTATTGCTCGCACTATGATCGTAGCCGGCAGGGTCGACGTTGTGTGGTGTAGCCCAACCCGTGTGTTGGAAGTCACCACAATGCGTCGGTTCTGGGCATAAGGTCTGCTTGGCCCCGGGAGCGGGGAAGGGATCTTAAATGGGTAGGCGCAGAGGGAGAGAGGACTACTCAAGACACCCGGTCTTGAGGAACCTCTATAGATCGTTATGTGTTTTATGTGGCTTGTTCTTTATTTCTTTGATCTATCAACCAGAAAGAAAGAAAAACCTAAAGGGGGATATTATAAAAAGAAAAACGCATTCACCCCCCCCCCCCCCCCCCCTCTAGGTGATTTAGTAGACACCCCATAAACAACAACTCCCATCAGCAGTGGTGACTTGAAGGTGAGTTGGGGTGGAGGTACAGTTGGTGAGGGTGCTAGAGTCAGAGGTAAGATGACAGGAGGCCCCAGAGTCAAAATACCAATGTGCAGTTGGTGAAACCCAAACAACAGTAGTACCATAGGCGGCTGACGTGCTGGTGGCATCAAGAGAGCTGGTGGCAGTGGGGGGCTCAAACAGAGGAGATCAGAGGAGTAACTCCTCGAGATGTTGAAGTCGATCTGCAGCAGTGGAAGCTGTAGGAGGAGGAGGCTGGGCATGTGATCCGGGGCCACGAGCACGTCCACGACCACGTCTGTCACGACGGTGGTCATGTTGCCTGTGCTCATAAGGACGTGGGGGATGAGTAGGACATTCAAACTTCATGTGACCCGCCTTCTTACAGTAGTTGCAGGTAACATGGCCGTCGTGTGGTCGGATGGCGAGAGCAGTGTCGATCCCAGAAGCAGGTGGGAGAACCACGGGAGGACAGAGACGGGTCTCTTCATCGAGCAGAGCAATCAAGGAGTCATCCAAGCTACAAAGAGGAATCCGATGAAGGAGCTGGGCTGCAAGAGGAGCAAACTCGGGACGCAGAGCAGCGAAAAACTGATGAAGATGACCCTCAGAGAGATGAAGCTGAAATTCTAAAGAACGAGGACAACCACATGGGAGGGGGACACTGGAGTCCAAGTCATGCCAGAGGGTGCTCATCATGGTGAAAAAGTCCTGAATGGATCGGCCTTCCTGTCGAGCAGACTGAGAGTCACAGATGAGTCGATGACGCCGAGCTCCACCGTGGGGGACAAACCGGTCCCGAAGATATTCCCACATGGCGCGGACTGAGGGCAGACGGTCGATGGAGGTGAGGAGCGGACGAGCAACAGACTCCAAGAGGTAGGCCCAGATGGCTTGATCGCGACGCCGCCAAAGGGTACCGACATCCGGAGTGGTGGTAAGTATGGTGGTTTTGTCAGAGCTGGCAGGTACAGTGGTTTTGTCAGAGCTAGCAGTGGCGGTATAGGGCGCAGCGGTGGTGGGAGGAGCACCAATGATGTGATCCCAGAGATCACGGGAGGAGAGGGCAGCTTCGACAGTAAGAGCCTAGTCCGACCAGTCGCTGGCAGTTGCGAGTTGGAAGGACGTGGCCTTCAGAGGTGACATGATCAACAGAGTCGTCATGGAGCCCGGGCGGTCTTGCGTCAAGAGGACTGGGCGGACTGGTGGCCGAGCTAGCGGACTAGAGGCGCTTGCAGGCAGCTCGCGCGGTCAGGGTGCTGGCAGGGCGGACGCGAGGTCGAATGAGGTCGCGCGGGCAGATTGGCAGGAAGCTGGCGGACAGGCACGGGAGAAGCTCACGCGGGCAGGAAGCAGATCGGGCAGGTCGCGCGGTCAGGTGCGTGAGCAGCTCGCGTGGGCAGGCTGGCCGGAGGCTGGCGGATGGCAGATCGGGCAGGAGGCTGGCGTACAGGTCATCGTTGGACTGGCACAGGTCGCTCGGGCAGGTGTGCGGCTGGGCAGATCACACGGGCAGGTGTGCGGTCTGGAAAGGGGCGGACGAGCATGGCGCGGACGAGCAGGGGTCTCAGCGGGAGGTCGCAGCAGGCGGTCTCAGCAGATCTCGGCAGATCTCAGCGGGAGGTCACAGCAGGAGTGCGGGAGGTCGCAACAAGTGGTCTCAGTAGGCGGTCTCGGCAGAACACGGGATCGGGAGATCGCGGATAGGAGCACGCGGCAGGGCGCGTCGGGCAGGAGCTAGCTCGTGGCTGTGCGGTCTGGGCAGATCGCACGGGCAGGTTAATTGCAGAGCGGGTTGAAGTGGACAGATTGCTGCGAAGAATGGGCAGCGGGCAGCGGGCAGCGGGCAGAACGAGCAGGTTTGCGAGCTAAAAAAAATTAGGCAGAACCATGCTCTGATACCATGTTTACTTGAGAGAAATCAAGTAATTGTATTGAATTAATTGAATAAAGGAGGACCCTTGGGGTTCATACATATAGAGAAGGAGGGAATCCGAAAACAACACAGGCGGTGTGAGACTAAACTGAATGTACAAAGAAATATTAAAATATATTTAATATTAACACATTAATTGAAAATTCCAAGTACAACAAACAAATAAGATCTTATGCCCCAAACTAGTTTATTTTTTTGGTAGCGGTAGTAACATTTGTCATACCAAACATACATTCAATGACAATGACGTTTATGTCCAACCTCACCGCAACAAATAAGTCACCGATAAGCCGCGCCAAACGCAGCATTAATGTTCCCATTGGTTGGTGTGTGTGTTTGGAACGGAATATTTTGATTTATGATAAAAGTGGATACCTTACCTGATTATGAGATTTATATGTAGAGAGATATGCTTGTATGGTATGTTATCTAGGATTTAACTGTCGGACACATGTTGGACACTAGCATTCCTCAAACTCTCCCCAACAAGTGTATGGTATGTTATCTGGGACACACCCAACCATGATCGCAACACATCCTGACAGGATACATCCCATCGATTTTTGGATTTGCCTGTACAAAACAAGAGCAATATATATGTAGCAAAACCACTACAACAAAATGAGACTACGACGATGTTTTTTTGGGCTTTCCGCGGCGTTTTTCAAGCACAGCAAAAGTTTTCGCTAAACACCGCTAAATCGTAGCGAATGTGATCGTCACCATAGAATTTTGCTGGGCATTCTAAAAAGATATCCCGCAAATGCTGCAACATTTTAAAATAATAATAATGAAGGCTACTGCTCATCCTGTACAACGATGTTTCATTCAATTGGGAAGAGTAAATCAAAATCAGGGGTGCAAAATCTGATACCTGAGATTGGTTTTGGTTTTGTGGCCTCCCTATCAAAAATTATTTATCTTTATGAACTGCAATCAGAGAAACAGTAGAAGGGAGTTTCTTAGCACAATATATTGCTAGAGAAGCTGACCCCTGAAAGAAAACGTACCATGAACATATAAATAAACAAAAGATATATAATATATTTATATGATTTTTTAAGGGCGTTGTTAAAGGCAAACCAGAATTGGCTATTGGCAAACCAATTTCTATGAGTTATCACACGCCTTTTGAAAATACGCTTTGTACATGCATTTTTAGGAAAAGTGTTCAACACGAAAATTGTAGATCTCGTCGAGATCTACAACTTTCGTGTTGAACACTTTTCCTAAAAATGCATGTGCAAGGCGTATTTTCTTGTTATTTTCAAAAATTCACTATATTTACGATCAGGGCGACAATACGCCTTGTGCGTGCATTTTTAGGAAAAGTGTTCAACACGAAAGTTGTAGATCTCGACGAGATCTACAATTTTCGTGTTGAACACTTTTCCTAAAATTGCATGTACAAAGCGTATTTTCAAAAGGCGTGTGATAACTCATAGAAATTGGTTTGCCAATAGCCAATTCTGGTTTGCCTTTAACAACGCCCTTTTTTAAAGGTTTCTAACAGTTACCCAAAAGAGTAGTTATTGCTAGCTCCAACAATTATTGTATGGGCAATGCAAAATTCAGCTTCTTTCACCAAAATTCGTTTAATTGAGTTTTCCCTATGGCAAAGAGGCCGTCAAGAATTAAAAGCAATTCTGTTACCAATGGATAACTAGATTTTCGCATGACGGAATTCATTAGGGTCCGTTCGTTTGGACGGAATTGGCTTTCTGGAATTAGCTTTTCGACGAAAACCAATATCTACATGAATTGACTTTGTACATAATTCCAATTTTGTTGTTCGGTTGTAAGATTGAGTTCAGTCAACAGAATTAGCATTGAGGCACAAAAGTTGTTCGGCTGAATAATGGAATTGGTATTGGAATTGACATTATACAATAATTTTATAAAACTCAAAATAAATGTTAGCGCCGAACGCATTAAATTGCATAATATGTTTTACGACGCGCATTTTTCGCCCAAGCGCAATTTTTTCGCATTTTTTCCCCGGGAGAAAAATGCGCGGCTGGGCGAAAAACGAGGGGCCGGGCGAAAAAACGCGCGCCCGGGCGAAATCAACGCGGTCGGACGAAAAATCGCTCCCTGGAGAAAAACAAGCGTTTCTTTCGCCCGGGCGCGTTTTTTTTTCGTACGGGCGCGATTTTATCGCTCGGGCGCGATTTTATCGCCCGGGCGCATTTTTTTGCCCGGTCGCGTTTATTTCGCTCGATCGCGTTTTTTCGTCGGGGCGTTTTTTTTTCGCCCGGGAGCGTTTTTTTCGCCCGGTCGCTTTTTTTTCGCCGGGGCGCATTTTTTTTGCCCGGGCGCGATTTTTTCGCCGGGGCGCATTTTTTTCGCCCGGGCGAGTTTTTTCGCCAGGACCCCTTTTTTTCGCCGGGGCGCGTTTTTTTTCGCCTGGGCACATTTTTTTTCGCCCGGGCGCTTTTTTTTTCGCTCGGGAGCGATTTTATTCGCCCAGGCGCGTTTATTTTTGCCCGGGCGCATTTTTTTTCGCACGGGCGCGTTCTTTTCGCCCGAGCGCGTTTTTTTTCGCCCGCGCGCGTTTTTTTCGGCGCGGCGCATTTTTTTTTCTCCCAGGCTCGTTTTTTTTCTCTCGGGCTCGGTTTTTTCGCCCGGTCGCGTTTTTTCGCCTAGCCGTGCCCGGGGGAAAAAATCTCGCCCGAGAGAAAGATACTGCTTCGGGACGAAAAAGCGCGCCCGGGCAAAAAAATGCGCACGGGCGAAAAAAAACGCGCTCAGGAGAAGAAATCGCGTCCGGCCAAAAATATCGCGTTCGGGCAAAATATATCGCGCCCGGCCAGAAAATTCGCTTCCGACCGGAAAAATCGCGTTCGACTGAAAAAACCGCGTTCGGTTGGAGAAATCGCGTTCGGGGAAAAAACCGCCCCAGGACGAAAAAAAGTACGCCCGAGCAAAACAAACGCGCGTCGGGTGAAAATTGCATGGCCCGCCGAAAAACCCACGGCCGATCGAAAAAAGCGCGGCCGGTCGAAAAATGTCAGTCTGGGCAAAAAATGAATGCCCGACCGAAAAACACGCGCCGACCGAAAAACACGCACCCGGCGGAAAAACCCACTCCTGGCGAAAACACTCCATTTTGCGGAAAAACCATGGACGAAGGTAAGAATTCGCGATTTGATTTTTTAGTTCACAGTCAAAGTCATGGGTTTTCACATGAAAGACAATATCCGCATAGATTCCGTTGCGCCGAACATTAGAATTGGATTTTTAATCGCCAATGCCAATTCCAGAAAGTCAATTCCGCCCAAACGAAAGGGCCTTGTTGGAACCTTAGTTTTGATTTGAGTTAGGATTCATCTTTATTGTGTAAGTTTCTATCATAACATATCTTATAACTTAGATCAAATTCTATTAAGAAAGAAGGCTGAAAAGAATATATATATAAATAATATACTGAGAAAATATATATATATATATAATAGGCTGAGAAAATAAGAGAAGAATAAAAATAACATATGTTTTCTGCGTTCGACGAACGAGTATCTGCGTTCGACGAACGTCGCTCTGCGCTTGACGAAAGATATTCATTCTGCGTTCGACGAACGCCCATCTGCGTTCGACGAACGGCGCTCTGCGCTCGACGAATGACATTCATTTTGCGCTCGACGAAATCCAACCATCTCAGCAGTCGACGAACAGATTGCCTCAGCGTTCGACGATCCCGTCTCAGCGGTTCAGCGTTCGACGATCCCGTCTCACCGGTTCAGCGGTCGACGCTCAAATCATCTCAGCAGTCGACGAACAGACCCCGATTCAGCGGTCGACGAACAGACTGTCTCATCGGTCGACGAACAGACCCCGTCTCAGCGGTTGACGAAATCCAACTCGACGAAAAGTTGCGTTCGACAATCTCAAGTCTGCGTTTGACAAATCTTCAACGGAAGCTCAGAACGATGAATCAAATGTTCAGATCGACAAACTTGAAGCTGAGCTCGACGAAATATCTTCAGCATTATTTTAATATCATTCTCAGTTCGACTAATATTATATATGCTGACAGAGCAATATTTTGAATAGTTTCAAATTATATATTGCTGTCTTTCCTTTGTTTGAATTAGCCGTTGCAGAACAATAAGTGTTATAGCCATTGCAGCAAAGCCAAAGACGACAATTTATGTTCTCGAGGATCTAGGAAATCAAAAAGACATTATCTCATTCCTCTCTTGTCGGCAAGAATTCAAATCAGCCGAACAGCTCTCCAGATTATATATTCAGAGAGAAGATCAGAGAAGAAGAAGAATAAGAATAAGATATAGAAGAAATATAAAGATACATGAAGAATAAACAGAGGAGCAAAAAGAAGAAGCAGATCTAAATATTATTTATCTTCTTTTTGCTAACTTTTCTTTGCAGAACATATACATACTGAGACACCAATCAATATTATTTGCTCAGGATCAAAACTGCAGAAGAAGAAAAGAGTTATTGCAATCAAGTGAAGAAGCCTCCACAAGCTGTCATCAATTCAATCAAACAGGGGGAGCTCTTCAACATCATCTTCAAAGATCCAATCTGAAAAACCTATCAGGATCTTCAAGAGTCTTCTCAGCAAAAGAGAAGAACAATATATCTTTTCCCCTTCTTTATTCCCCTCTTGTACAGGGTTAAAACTCCCTTCAAAAGTTTACCTCTTGGTGGAAAGACA
The DNA here is from genome assembly GCA_033032865.1 of Dactylorhiza incarnata. Classification (NCBI taxonomy): domain Eukaryota; kingdom Viridiplantae; phylum Streptophyta; class Magnoliopsida; order Asparagales; family Orchidaceae; genus Dactylorhiza; species Dactylorhiza incarnata. The sequence goes on along the minus strand of JAWHQI010000001.1, from coordinate 22,911,263 downwards.
CCTGATCAAAAAAATCCTATTTGGTTTTTAAGCACCTTATCAAAAGCTTATTGGTGATTTGGGCACCTGATCAATCCTCCATTGGTGTGTGGACACCTTATCAAAAACCCCTTGGTGTTAGGGCACCTGATCAAAAATCCTAGTGGATTTCTACCAGTGGGTAGAAGAGTAGATGTACCCAGGTTGATTGGGGAACTACTTTATTTCTTGTGTCTTCTGGTTGCTTGGTTGTTTTATACTTTATTTTCTTGCTGTGATTACTGTGCCTTCTTAGTGTTTGTTGTTATTACACACTCAGCACTACACATATATATATCATTATTTTGAAACAACCTAAAAATATATTAAGAACTAAACTCACTTTCAATTGGTATCAAAGCAGGTTGATTATATTAATCACCTTCAACTGATATCAATTGACTTTCAATTGGTATCAGAGGGTAGTTGATTTTATATACAGGCTAACACCTGAATCATAAAGATCATTTAGTTCTTGTTTTTTTAAAAAGTTTTTTTTTTCTAAAATCTAATGGCACAAGTAGAATTTTCAAATCCACCAATCTGTAATTTGGATAGATTTTCTTTATGGCAAGCTAGAATCAGATTATATATGAATGCAATAGATGAAGATATTTACAAATCTATTTTGCCAGGACCTCCATCTTCAATTTCTTCAACAGATGATCAAGAGAAGATGAAAAGTGCTGATGCAAAGGCAATGAAAATATTAGCTCAATCAATGTCAAATGACATTCTTCAAAGAGTTAATGACTGCACTTCAGCAAGGGGCATCTGGAACTCCCTCTCAAGGATGGTAAATGAATCTTCTTCCACTAACTATACTTTTGATGCAGAACCATCATCCAGTCTAACTGAAGTAGAAGAAGAAGAAACAACTAGAGATTTCTGCATCTTGGCCATATATGGCTTAAACCACATCTCAGATGCAGAAAAGGTAAAAGAGGTAACTTCAAATCCCAACTCTACCTCTGAATATCACAAATCTGATTTTAAAATAACATATACAGATTTAATAAAATCTGAGAAGGAAATTAAAAAGGAGTTAACAAAAATAAATATTTTGACTTCTGAATATAATAAACTTCAAGAAAATTTAAAAATATCAGAAGAACAAAATATTTTGTTGAAAAATAAATTTGAACAATCTTTTAAAAAGAAAAATTTTCATGTTCAACAAAATCAGAGAAATTTTTCAAATTTATATTTTAATGAAATAAAAAGGCCAACATATCTATCTATAAGGCAATTTTTTAAACTGTTTAATATTTTTACTCAAGTTATAATTAAACAGCAGTTTTAAGATTCTTTTGAATTTTCTATCACAAAAACAAAGTCAGATAAACTTCACATTCTTACAGACTTTCTCCAAAATCAGTTTGAGCATTCAACTCAGATTGCATAGATCAGAAATGATCAGAGCACTGAGTGTGAGTCTCTTCTGATAAGTGGATTCTATAGAAGGAAGGTATCAGTGTTTTTCTGATTTTAAAAATTCCTTAGAATCCAATAACAGCTAGCATTTCATAATATTAAAATCCTATTAAATCAAAATTTAGGAAATAAGAATTGCTTAAATATTTTTAAAAGAAGAAGAAAACAATATAATTTATGATTAAAATGTTTTCAAATAGAAGAATAAATTCTTAAATAATCTCTGACTCTTAAGCCTTAAGTTATTCAAAGACTTTTTATGCTTAGGTATCCTAAACCAAATAGGGGGAGATTGTTAGAACCTAATCTTAATTTGGATTAGGATCCCAACTCAAATAGGGGGAGATTGTTGGAACCTTAGTTTTGATTTGAGTTAGGATCCATCTTTAATGTCTAAGTTTCTATCATAACACATCTTAAAACTTAGATCAAATCCTATTAAGATAGAATGCTGAAAAGAATATATATATATATAATATACTGAGATATATATATATATATAATAGGCTGAGAAAATAAGAGAAGAATAAAAATAACATATGTTCTCTGCGTTCGACGAACGAGTATCTGTGTTTGACGAATGACGCTCTGCACTCAACGAAAGATATTCATTCTGCGTTCGACGAACGTCCATCTACGTTCGACGAACGGCGCTCTGCGCTCGACGAATGGCATTCATTCTACACTCGACGAAATCCAGCCATCTTAGCGGTCGACGAACAGATTGCCTCAGCATTCGACGATCTCGTCTCAGCGGTTCAGCGTTCGATGATCCCGTCTCAGCGGTTCAGCTGTCGACGAACAAATCGTCTCAGCGGTCGACGAAATCCGGCTCGACGAAAAGTTGAATTCGACGATCTCAAGTCTGCGTTCGACGAATCTTCAACAAAATCTCAGAACGACGAATCAAATGTTCAGATCGACGAACTTGAAGCTGAGCTCGACGAAATATCTTCAGCATTATTTTAATATTATTCTCAGTTCGACTAATATTATATATGCTGACAGAGCAATATTTTGAATAGTTTCAAATTATATATTGTTGCCTTTCCTTTGTTTGAATTAGCCATTGCAGAACAATAAATGTTATAGTCATTGCAGCAAAGCCAAAGACGGCAATTTATGTTCTCGAGGATCTAAGAAATCAAAGAGACATTATCTCTTTCCTCTCATGTCGCTAAGAATTCAAATCAGCTGAACAGCTCTCCAGATTATATATTTAGAGAGAAGATCAGAGAAGAAGAAGAAGAAGAATAAGATATAGAAGAAATATACAGATAAATGAAGAATAAACAGAGGAGCAAAAAGAAGAAGCAGATCTAAATATTATTTATCTTCTTTTTGCTAACTTTTCTTTGTAGAACATATACATCCTGAGACACCAATCAATATTATTTGCTCAGGATCAAAACTGCAGAAGAAGAAAAGAGTTATTGAAATCAAGTGAAGAAGCCTCCATAAGCTGTCATCAATTCAATCAGACAGGGGGAGCTCTTCAACATCATCTTCAAAGATCCAATCTCAACAACCCATCAGGATCTTCAAGAGTCTTCTCAGCAAAAAAGAAGAACAATATATCTTTTCCCCTTCTTTATTCCCCTCTTGTACAGGGTTAAAACTCCCTTCAAAAGTTTACCTCTTGGTGGCAAGACACCTGATCAAAAAATCCGGTTTGGTTTTTAAGCACCTTATCAAAAGCTTATTGGTTATTTGTGCACCTGATCAAACCTCCATTGGTGTGTGAACACCTTATCAAAAACCCCTTGGTGTTAGGGCACCTGATCAAAAATCCTAGTGGATTTCTACCAGTGGGTAGAAGAGTAGATGTACCCAGGTTGATTGGGGAACTACTATATTTCTTGTGTCTTCTGGTTGCTTGGTTGTTTTATGCTTTATTTTCTTGTTGTGATTACTATGCCTTCTTAGTGTTTGTTGTTATTACACACTCAGCACTACACATATATATATCATTATTTTGAAACAACCTAAAAAGATATAAAGAACTAAACTCACTTTCAGGCCCTTAGTGGTTAGTTGCTCACCGGCTTCTTTGTACAAATATCCTCGTGATCCACCATGAAGTCATTTAAGATTTTGAGTAGAGAGGGAGTTTGACTTCTGCCTATGTCTGGGATGAGAAATCACACGAAAAAATTTAAAAGATCAATACGCAGTAATTGTTAGAGTTTGGGGCTGAGATCTAGAGATAACCTTGATGATTCATGGAAACATGAACAACTATTAAACTCTGAACCAAAGTTGTATATGGTTTAAATTCTGAACCCATTAAGAGAAGGTCATTCACAACCAGTCCTGAATATCTGGCTGTACAAATCCATTAGACTAACAAGTAGAAAACATTAATCCAAGCATTTCTCTCGACAAGTAAATAGTGTGAAAGGTGGTACATAAACACATAAAAGTTCTTTCTACCAGCAATGCGGAAATCAATTTCTTAATGATCTTATTTCACTTATATTTTAGATTTCCATATTTTCATACCAGTCTAATATAACCGTGTACTATAATAATACCAGAAGGTGAAATTAAAGTGGGAATTAAATGTGAGGCAGAAAAGTATTTTGAGGCACTTAAATGAAAGGAGAAGTGCAATAGCCAGGATAAGTAAAAAATGAGAAAGATTCAGTATCAAAGAATTCAGAATTAGCCAAAGATCCTCTAGTTAGTACTGTCCATCTGATCCTCTAGTTGTCTTTGTTCTATTAAGGCCATCATTCGTGCCTCCATTTGCTCCATGCGTGCCTCTCTTTGCTCCATTCGTGTCTCTCTCTGAGCCACTCTTTCCTCCATTTCTTGAAAACGTGTGATCATCTCTACTTATACTTCAGCTCGAATTTGTGCTCGGAGACGTTGTCCATTAATACTTTCACGCTCCAAAGGTTTTGGTCCTGGCCCCATGCCAGGAATATAACTTGATCGTTTGCCAAGTACGATTGTGTATGCTTCTTCCGTGGTTAATTTGTCTTCCCCTTTTTTTTTGTTCCTCATGAAAGTCCAAAAGTTTATTATATACCTCCTATGCAGCTTCATTGGTCCACTGATTCTGTTTTCCCTTTCTAGTTTTCTCCCATAATCGTACGCATATAGGCAATTGTTGATCTTCCTGTGCAACTTGTCTCTGCATTTAGAAACCAGTAAAACATAAAATTAAACTATAATGGTAATTAAAAAAATTATATAAGCCTTAAAAATGTTACCAGTTCATGTATTGTTTTCTCTGTAGACTTTGTACCAACATGTGATTTCAATTTTGTTGGCTCCTATTTTTTTTTTGTTCACATCACTAATTTTCTACAATGAATTAATATGAAAAATCAATATATTAGGAATGCTTAATTTAACAAACTACTTTGTAAATAAAACATAAAATTAATACCTTGAATTTGGCACTGCCCCAATAACCAATTAGCCAACTCTATTGATCAGGATTGATGTCTTTAGGGCAATGTTCACGCCTTTGTGCATCAGTACTCCATTTTAAATAATGTTCGCTATGCAAATGAGCACGCCAAACATTACAGATTCGGCGAAGTGAAGATATAAGGTCATCCATGACATGATTCTCATTTGGAAGATTGAATTCAGACTAAAACAACATAGTACATATTAAAAAACTCATTCATAAAAAATATCATGTTCAATTCATATATTAAATTATAAAAACTTCATTACTTACATAGATAATATCAATTATTTTATCAATTATACCAACTGGAATATGAGCCCATCTCTCCACATTCAAAGGAGCATAAAGTCGTACAAAGCGTCCACTCCTCGTGATAAGCTCTTGAGATCTATCACCAACAAATCTGCGAAGGTCCGTGGGAAGCTAAACTTCAACCTTTTCAGTATAATCATATTTTCTCTTAGACCACCCAATCCCAGTGGTTGGACCACGTGTCCTTTTCTTAATTTTACGTGTACCTGTTGATTGACAACTTAGTGTTAAAACGTGTCAAATAGGTGAATCTAAACAAAAAATATGGGTTGTATATTTGATATTATCATGCCCTAGATCTATTGGATTTGAATGTACACAATCAACCTCAGGCTCGAGATGATCAAGTTCATACCCAGGCTCATATGTATTATCCTCTTCATTTATCAAATCTCGATCCAACTGGTGTAATTGATGTGCAAAACTATATCCGCAAACGATGACGGCAAGTGTACCATATCGAATGTAGTATAAGTTGTAAAAACCAAGGTCGTATTAGACTCAGGGCGGTTGAATACTCTTACGTCAAGAAAATCTCTATTATTCTATCAATAATACTTTGGGGTTGGTTTTGCAAGAAAGAGAGATAACTTATTTTAAAAACTATGAATTAAAACACTAGTACTCAACCTTGAATCACCTTGGAAAATAGATATAAGAAATAAAACTTCTAATTCTCTTAAAGAAATTACTTGACCGTGGAGGTTCCCGAATTATAAACGTACCTCTCTCGAGGATACGCTCAACTGAGTTTAGGTTGATCAATCGAAATTTTGCTCTAGAATCAAAACCCCTAAAACTCGCCTTATCGTAGTGAACCCCTCTATTGGATTTGACTCCAATCCGGGAGAATTATGTCATCCTCTCTCGAGGAGTGCATTCAATACTCTTTATCCTTGAAATTATCGATTAGAAATCAGAACCTCTCGGTTATTAGACTACGAAAACAAGAATTAGAATTATATATCGATAATATAATCTCAAATCAATAAAGTTCAAGGATAAATCTAAAGCATTCTAAGGAAGAGAAAGAGCAACTATAAAGTAAAGAATAATTGATATTTTCCTTGGATCATCTCGGCCGAGTACTAATAGAATTTAGTTACTCATGGAGATTGGGGGAATCATTATTATAAAAAAATACGACATCATGCAGAAGAACATAAATTAACAAAATCGATTTATGACTAATAATTTAAATGGAAACGAAATGAAATTTTATTGCTAGTAGATAAAAGGGTTTACAAGAAGTAAAAGAGCGAGGTTACACGAAAAATCTAAAATGAAAAAGGAGAAATACACGATTAGATTAGAGCGTCCAACGATAACAACCTTAACATGAGAAATACATAATAATAATCCAAAAATATCTAAAAAAATAAAACTCTTCTCAACAGCTTTTTGCTTGATCTTTTCCCCAACAAAATCTCCCCTTTTCTCCTTCCCGAGGTAGGCTTTTTATAGGTTTTTTCTGGAATTGAAACTATATGGGCGGGAGGAGGCTGACTGCAATAATTGGAGGCTGAGTTGGAGGCGGCATCAACGGAGCATTGAAGAGGAGGCCTTGGATTGCTGACGTGGAGGACTAGACTGCCATAGTGTAATGATAACATTAAAGGGGAGCCCAGGCTGGATCATTGAAGTTAATGGCGCTGCATGGAGGAGGAGGCGCACATAGAGGAGGCGGAAGTGGAGGAGCTCGGATCGATAATGTGGAGGAAGCAGAATTGATTGCTGCATGGTGGAGCTAGGCTGGAAGTGGACTGCATGCATGTTGGCGGCGGAAGGCTGAGCTGCATGGTGGCCGGCGGCTTGCATGGATGTGGATGTGGATGGTGGAGAGCTGCTTGCATGGTGGTGTCCGGAGCAACTTGAGGTGGTCGAGAGCTTGGAGGTGGGCTGCTGTGTTGGGGGTGATTTGATATGCGTTGTTTTGACGAGCGATCGACAAACTGCGAATGGCCACGATCGACGAATAAGCTTCGATCGACGAATGCGGGCTCCGATCGACGAATAGTCGGGAGATCGATGAACTGTCGCCTGGCGGCCTCCGATCGACGAACGGGTGAGAGATCGACGCACGGTCGGGAGATCGACGAACTGTCGCTTGGCGACCTCCAATCGACGAAAGGGCGAGAGATCGACGACCTGTGATCGACGAACGCGAGCTCCGATCGACGAACGATCAAGAAATCAATGTACTGTCTCCTGGTGGCCTCCGATCGACGAACGAGCGAGAGATCGACGAACTGTGTTTGACGAATGGGCTGGAGATCGACGAACTGTCTCCTGGGGGCCTCCAATCGACCTAGAACGTATATATATATATAAATAAACATATATGTATATATAAATAAACATATATATAAATAAACATATATGTAAAACATATATATATATAATATATATATATATAAACACATACATATGTATATATATAAAAAGAAAGATTTATATGATATAATTCATATAATTTTATATTAAAAATATATTAAAACTATACTAAAAGATGAGTATATAAACTACTCATCAGTAACATCCCCCAAACAACTAGACCCCCAAGTTGGTTTTTTTCATGACTAGGTCATGACAAAACCATTCTAAGAGCTTAAGATCATATGAACTTAGGTAAGAAGGACAAAACCCAAGTGGTCTACAAATAGCAATTTTCAGATATCCAGCCTAGGGCTGGACTTTATGGCCTCACCTTGATTACTTGACCCCACCATAACATCCCTAACCCATTAGGGGTCCCCTTAGAGCACCGGGGACCCATTGAGGTCAACCAAAGAGGCCAAATTGACCAAAGTCAACACTAACCCAAAATTGGTCAAAGTAGCTTAATTAGGGCTACTTGGCCTCCACCATGCCAAATTGACCTCCTACCCTTATAAGGATACTAGGGACCCAATGGACCAAAAAGCCCTATCATGGGGCCACCAATTTGGCCAATCTGACAAAAGTCAACCCTAGCCCTATTTTGGTCAAAGTGACATATTAAGGGTCAATTGACCCTCACCTTGTCAAATTGACCCTACCTAGACCTTCCTAACCCTTAAGGGAGGCCAATGGGTGACTAGCCACTAATTGGGGTCAACCCAAATGGTCAAATTGACTAAAGTCAACCTTTTGCTAAATTTAGGTCAAAATGACCTATTTTGACATAATCAAGCCCAATTCACTTGGGCTAGACCCAATTCAGCGGGTCCACCACCTAATGGGGTTTGGTGCAACTGAATTGGCCATTCAATTTCAGGAAATTAGGCCAGGAGAGAGAAAGCCCCAATTTGAAAGAGAGAGAAGGAAGGGGGAGTTAATGGAGAGGAAGGGGAAACCTCCCATCTCCTCCAATAATGGCACCATTCATCTCCTCTTGGGGAGAGGAGAAGTTTCCAGCCTTCTCCCGGATGTATTGAGTACCTATTCATCTCCCCAAGCCAAAACTGAAATTACCTTGATGTCCATTAATGGCATTCAAGGTTGTAACCTCCCCCTCTCCCAATCAAGGCCTTTAAAATCTTTAAAAGAGTGAGAGGAGTGAAACCCCCAACTTTCCCGAAAGGATTGTGCACTCTAGGCTCGGATTGGAATGGCTGCAAAAGCTCCTCGAGCTCCCATGGTGAACCCAAGATCCACAAGTCTTTCAGCCTCAATTTAGGTATGATCCCCTTCTCCTCCCCTAGTGCGTAGATCTGAATTCGATTGGGCCTTGATTCGAGCGAAAATGGCCTTGGATCGAGCTTCCCAAAAGGCTCGTTTTAGAGCTTTTTCCCCCTCCCCTAAAACACTATTCCAGCCACCTCTGGCCGACAAACAAGCGCCAAACGATGGCCACCACCTCAACGGAGGTGGTGGTGGCGGTGGCCGGCCGGGAAGGTGGTTGGATCGCCAACAAGAAGGGCTGGAAATCTTTAAGGAAAGGGAAATCATGGCTGTTTGTCCAAGGAAGAAGTCGTAATCACGTCCGTTCATATCTTCTGTCTAAATATTTTATAATAATTGTTATTAATATCTCATTTTATGTATTATTACTGGTAGTAGATAGAAATTATTATAGAAAATACCTAGGGCCCTCTGATGAAAAAGTGGCCAACACCAATGTTGTAACCCTTGGTGTGTACTTCATTTTATAATTTGTTTCAGCCCAAAAAGAGTAATGTAGCTCCCTGTAGAACCATTTTGGTGGGACTGGTCCTTAGGGAAGGACAACCACTATTTATTGAATATATTTTGATTAGTTCATGGGATTGACTTGAAAATTGAAACATAGGCCAATTGAACCTACACCCTTAACATATACAAAGATGGGAGTTTTAGGAGAAAATTTTTCTAAGGTTTTTGTAATAATTTAATAATTCACATATTAATTTATCATAGGGTCTAATGACCTCCAATCCCCTCCAAATTTTGGTGGGTGCTATTTAGGGTTTTTATATAACCCTGGTAAAAATTTCAGCCCAATTGGGACTGATTTGGTTTGGTAATTTGCTAACCAAAGTTTGCTCAAACTAGGTCAAAAGTGCACATGATGGAATTAGGTGGTCAAATCTCCTTCAAGTGGTGTGAAACTTTGGACACTGGTTTAGGATCACATAAGACACCCCCATGATTAATTTGGGGTGATATGGAGCGGAGATGCCCTAGGATCCTAGTTTTAACCTTAGGGTTACACTTTGAGCCTTGTGAAGGACATATGGTCATATGTTCTTGAATGGTTATTGAACTTGGTAGAAAAGTTCATTGGGTGTAAATATGCCCTAGGTAATTTTATAAGAATTTTATGAACAATTTTTCCCCTCTGAATTAGGTTATGACCTTTTAGGGCACTTTCCTATAAGAGAAATTTACATGCTTAATTTATCTTGGATCTTAATGAAAGTTTGGTAGTGCCCATATAATCATGATCTAAACCTCTGGTATTTTTTGTACAATTTTTTAATTGATTATTTAGTACTTGATTCACAAGTCATCTATTTTGCCCTAAGATTGTGATAAATAATTAAGGGCCAAATACCCTCTGGAAAATTATGAAACTTGGTGGTAAGACATTTTAGAGCTATAAAAAGCTCTGTGAATTTTTGTATAATTTTTGGAATTAGTCATCAATAGGTTCCTTCACAATTTTCCCTAGAATGGGTTTACTTGGAATATTTATTTATGTGATTAATTAGTCTTGATAAATTCTGGAATTTGGCCAATAAACATTTCTGATTTGTATGAAGGTCTAGTAATTTTCTCATAATTTTTACACAAGTATGTTTGGTGGTTCCTTCTTTAAATTCTAAATTGGGGTAATTGTTCAATATAATAATTAGAGGCCAACCCCTTACTGCAAAATTTTGATATTATATATTTACTGTTATTTTGACTTCATAGATTTTCCCTAATTTTATGGGGGCCATATCATAAGAAGATTTTATTCTTCATGTTCAATTTCACACTTGGTCATTGTTGAGGAAAATTATAATAAGTGCCAATTAAATAAGGAAAAATATGATCCTTTGGATTTAGTCTTAGAATATCATGATGGGCTCCCAGTAATAATCTTGAGTCAGTTGGATGAGTATTTGGGGTACCTTCCCTTATGTAACTCATATGACTCACTTGGTCTGCATATAGTAAAACTATAAAACTTGAGTATTTGTGGGATCATTAGGTGGGAATGGAAGGTAGCTGGTGTACCTAGTCTGGTAGAGAAGATGTGTGGTCACAATTAGAGGTCTATAAGTTGGGTGTACCCGATGAGCTAAGGGGTAAGGTTGTGTCCTGGACCGACGAAAGATCGTCTTTCCCTTTAGAAGGTCATAAAATACGTAGGGTAACCCAATTGTAATGATAAGGAGGGTATACTTGTGGGTAGTCACTAATAACATTAAGTGCCTTGGAAAGGGAGCTTGGGGGTGTCATCCCATTATAGCTCCTAGTATCATAGCGAGCCCCTCACAGGGTAGTCCTCAGGAAGTCCATGGTTAACCCTAAAGTGTAAGAATGAATGGCGGTGTAAGATTAACTTAATAATGCACACACCCACACCCCGTGATTATGGGAGGTTAGTTTGTTTGGTTTACGAGCGGTAGGCTCGGTGGTTGTAGCAGTGGACTAGCTAGTCCGGTAAGCTTGTGACTCAGTAGTGCTTGTTGGTGCGGACGGGTCAGTCCGGCGAGCCGTCGGCTCGGAAGATTATGATGACCGGCAGGTTAGCCCGAGGAGCTTATGGCTCGGGATATAATATGACATATTGTATGTGCATAAGGTGGTGGGTCATTAGTCTTGACGGTCGTCGCACCGACGTCGATACTTTGGCTCGATAAGTGTGGTTAACACTTTACCAAAGAAAAGTCTAGTGAACAAACCAGTAGGAGTACGCAGGAGCTCCACTGTTGTGTTCTTAGCATTGAGGCGTACGATAGGTCTAGGTGGGGTAGTGCAGATACCAACCTAGAGATGGGCGAGGCCCAACCCACCGCTTCCGTTTGCCACTACAGAAGTATCCTGGGAGTTTTGCTTGCTCCAAAAAGGGGGAACTACAGGTCTGTGTGCATAGAGTCATAGTGTGTGAGTTGCACTTGTATGAACATAAGATTAACTGCATACCTTGCATGACATGGCATAAACATTTCATTTCAACCCCTACCTCCTACCGTATAAATTGGTTATGGGACTTTTTATACGATAGGCCCTGCTAAACGACCCCTTGTTCTATAGGTTTGTGTGGGCATTCCTATACATTAAGGTTACTTATTCTTGTTACTGTTTTCCTTAGTGCCTTTCTTTACTATTTCTTTACTTATTACTACTGCTTACTTGCTACTATTTTACATCCTACTTCTTTGCTTATTGTATTATATATTTCTTACCGATAGACCCTTCCGTAGTTAGAATCACTGTCATCTGCTTTTGATTTTACCCCTGATGTCCTCCGCTTCATCCCTCCCGCACAGTGCCTGGGAGTCACCAGGGGAGTGGTGGGGGATTGGCTGAGTCAAGTTTGACTGACGGTCGGTGGACCTTATCATTTTAGGGGACCAAGGAGACGTTGCAGCACCAGAGGCCGGTGCAGATGGAGACGGGGCAGTCTAGCACGGGAGTACCGATGACAGGATCCATGAGTGTCTTTAAGCTTTAGTATTTTATGCTTCCGCGAGAGAAATTTTAGTGATGAATTGATGTACAGGGCATGAGCCCTTTATTATTACCATACCTTCTTATTCAGTTATTATATGTGGATATCTCTTGATAGTTTTATTTTCTATGTGTTGTGGACTTGAACTTCTATAAGTTTGTTTAAACTTTACTTCTTTGTGATCGATATGGCCGGCAGGATCGGCGTTTTGTAGTGGCGACCTTCCTGAGCGAGGGTGTCACCGCAAAGCGACGGTTCTGGGCATAAGACCCGGGTTTTGAAAGAAAAAAATGGGGTCTTACAAACTAGTATCAGAGCAAACCTCGATCCAAAGAAAAGAAGTCCACAAACCATGGGCCACCCCGCGCGAGTTTACTTTGAGGACAAACTAAGCAGCGGAAGCAATGGTGTGCCCATATGGGAATCACATGAAAAGTCCACCTTTAACTGAATTTTTAAGGCAAACCCTCTTACGAGTGTTAATTTTCTTTTGTAGCCCATGACGAGCCCTACCCCACAACATGGAGTGCCTCCGACTCCAAACATCGTCCCACCACCACCGACTCCTACTCTGTTCCAGCAAACGGAGATGGGGCAGACACTAACTGCCATACTGGAGTCATTCAGTGCACAACAGGCACCGGCTCCTCAGCCAAACTCCAGGGCCAAATGGTTGAGCGTCTTCCGAGGTCTCTCTCCTCCATCATACCTCAGGACGGAGGTAGTTGTGAGGACTGAGGAGTGGGTGGACATCATAGAGGAGATGCTAGCAGGGATTCAGTGCTCGGCAGAGATGGAGGTGCTACTGGTGGTCTCATGCTTGGAGTCTCATGCGAAGAGATGGTGGAAGTCACTACTGGACACATCATATGTAGGACTGGAGGCTGCGGATGTTTCTTGGGATGATTTCAAGGCAGCACTGCTGGAGCATTTTGAACCGCAGTCCGCAAGAGACGAGTTGGAGGACAGATTCCTGCAGCTGAGGCAGGGGAGCAGGACAGTTCTGGAGTACCACCGAGAGTTTACCCACTTGGCCCAGTTTGCGGATTCATATCAGTTGGATGACGCAGGATATGCAAAGAGGTTCTACAAGGGCCTCCGTGACAAGCTGAGGCAGGCCCTCCTCTTTGTTTCCGACGGCAGTATGACCAAGATTTTGGACATGGCCAAGAAGCTGGAAGTAGACCAACACACCATTTATGGGAGGAAGAGACCGATGGAGGATCAGGGACGGGGAGGCAAAAGAGACCAGCAGAGAGGTCGAGATGCTGGAGAAAGAAGGACGGAGGTCCGACCCCGCCAGAAGGAGAGGTAGGAGCAGAGGGAGCCGGTAGTGTTGTCTCCTCAGCCTCTACAGATGCGGGAGATGCCGAGAATTGAAGGAGGTGGGCCACCTCCCCCACGGGAATGCTACCATTGCCACCATGTAACACCCCAAAACTTGGTGTGCTGCGAGCTATAGGCTAATTCAGCTAAGGCTTGAAAATTCGGCTATAGGCTGTTGAAAATTCGGCTAAAGGGTATAGGCTAATTCAGCTATATGATATTGACGAATTTCTCTGGTATATAGACGAATCTGCTTTAGCATTCGTCGAACGCAGGTTTAGCAGCCGTTCGTCGAACGCAGGCCGCCGTTCCTCGAACGCAGACAGCCGTTCGTCTAACGCAGGTTTAGTAGCCGTTCGTCGAACGCAGCATTTCAGCCGTTCATCGAACGCATGTTTGTTAGCTGTTCGTCGAACACAACATTTCATTCGTTCGTCGAACGCAGGTTTGTTAGCCGTTCGTCGAACGCAGCATTTCAGCCGTTCGTCGAACGCAGCATTTCAGCCGTTCGTCGAACGCAGGTTTGTTAGCCGTTCGTCGAATGCAGCATTTCAGCCGTTCGTCGAACGCAGGCTTTTTAGCATTCGTCGAACGCAGAGTTAAAGCTGTTCGTCGAACGCAGTTATAGTTTGGCGATTTGCGAAATATCAGACCCGTGACTTCTTGTTCATAGCCGTCAAATCCAGGGCTTTAAATCCAAGGTCTGGGATTTATTTCTGGGTTATCTTAGGGTTTGTCCAGAGGGGTATATTTATATCCTCTTTTTCTTATAAGTCTTATCTTCTTCAAGCGTGAAAAAGACGAAGCCGAGGAAAAACAGCGACAGCGAGGAAGAAGAATGAGACGTTTTCTGCCATTGCCTGAGCTTTGGAGCTCCGAATCGCGAGCCTTTTTCAGATCTGGAAAGAGCAGCCCGTTGCGGTTCTTTCTATCAGAGTGAAATCTCATATCTATGGCAAAGAAGAAAGCTCCAAGGGAAACGATCCTTTCTCCCGGTCTTAGGACGTGTTGTGTCCTCTCATTCCTTTTTCTATGCTTGCATGAGGAATCCCTTTCACCAAATGGGTGAAGTGTAGGTTTTCCTCTAGTTCTTTGGAACTCCAGGTCGATTGTGTCCGTCCCCGGCATATTGCATTTAAAAATCCTGTAGTCATGCGGATTTAGGCATTTTGTGTGAAGCCTATTCATGGCCGTGAGCCCGGATCGGTGATGCATGGATTGTGACGTTGCATTTAGGTTAAGCCTAGAATGCGTGCCGGAGAATGTCTCCGTGGGATCTTCTATTGTGTCGTGGGACTTGAGTTTTAGGTGCCTTTTGAGAGCCTAACGGAAGCCCCTTGCTTGGGTGGTTGAATGCAAACCTTCACCACTAGATTTGAAGAGGAGTGGTCTTGTACCTCCTTCTTGGTTATTATTTGCGAAGTCTAAGTCCGCGTGAAAGTATTAGATGCGTAGCTTAATTATGTGGGTACTTGATGTGCTAAACCCTTACGGGCCGAGGTGAAGCCGTACCCGCGTCGTGCGATAGATCGCGACGGTTAGAGCACGGGCAAAGCTGAACTGAACCCGTTTCCATGCAGATCGGTAGGAGGAAGTACCTCTTGTAAAGCCGTGTGATCATGGGAGAGGTCGTGGAAGGTGTCTTACCTAGACCGACCAAAAGCTCTTTTTCCCCACCTAAGGCTATGTCCTTAGGGTGGAGTGTTTGTGTTGAATTGATGTTATGTTAGCCTCATGCGGTTGCTTAGGCATTTGTGGGGAACCTTCGAGTGAACCCAACCAACATCATGTGCATACCTAGGTTCCCTTTTACTTGATGCTCAACCTAGAAGATTGATTGTGCTTGAAACCTCACCTTGTGTAGTGTAGTTTGCACTTTCTGTATATTATTACATGTTGTATGTACGCCTTGCTTGCAGGTTAGCGGTGACACTCCCCTGAGGCGGCTAGATGGCTGGGGGGGATCGTTACGCGGTTTGTGGTCAGCTCATAGCTGACCCTCGTTTACCTCCTATTGGATGTTGGTTGTAGGTGCAGGTGAGCCTATCGGCAAATAGAGGGTGGTGGCCCTTTTACTGTGTTGGCCCTTGAAGGCCATCCTCTTTTCTGCTTTACATGTATTGCCGGCCCGCGTGCTGATAAATAGTAAAATATATGTATTTTTAGTATAATTATTAGTATAATTTTAATTAATATTTTAAATTTTCTATGTAAATAAATAAATAAATTGCTTCTTTTCATTATTTCCTTACTAACTTAGTTTTATTCATGTTTTTATAGATTTTGGCAAATTTTGTCAAGTCACGCCCTGAGTCACGCCCGTGACAACATGTCATGCCCGTGACCCAAGGGCGTGTAATTTTAAAATGCCAATTCTCAATCTGCGTTCGACGAAAGGCAAGCTGCGTTCGCAAAAATCGAGTTGCGCTCGACGAAAGCTCTCTGCCCTGCGTTCGACAAAATCGAGTTGCGCTCAACAAAAGATCTCCAAGCTCCGTTCGACGAAAGCGCTCTGCCCTGCGTTCGACGAATGCGCTCTGCCCTGCGTTCGACGAAACCAAGCTGCGTTCGACGAACGACACCCTGCGTTCGACGAAAGCGCTCTGCCCTGCGTTCGACGAAAGCGCTCTGCCCTGCGTTCGACGAAACCTGAGCTGCGTTCGACGAACTCTCTATCCAAGCGTTCGGCGAATCTACTGCCAACCCCAAAGTCACGCCCATGCTGCTAATAAACTGCCACCCACTGTCACGGCCGTGACACTGCAGGTCACGCCCGTGTGCACCCATGTTTGACGGCCAAACCTTCCCGAAGATGGCGGATGCGACCCCAAAGCACGCGCAAATGTCACGCCCCAAGTCACGGCCGTGACATCCAAGTCACGCCTGTGACCTAGGGCGTGTAAAAATAAAATTTTGACTATAAATAGAGGGGCTCTGCTGAAGCATTTCTCATCCAAATTTTTAGTGTTGTAATGTTATTTTGAGTTCTTTTGAGTGATTGTGAGTTTTCTTTATGCAATTAAGTTTATGTTCGTTTGTAATTTTCGCCTTTTAGAAATAAAATGTTGTTTTCTCATTTGGATCATCTTCCTTTTTCATTTATGTTAGTGTGTGTGTGTATGAGAATAGTTTTATAGCTTTCATAACATAGTTTATTGCTTTCATAATTTAGGTTTATTGCTTTCATAAAAATAGTTTATCGCTTTATTTATCGCTTTCGTTTAATCGCTTTCTTTCGATTTAGTCTTTTTATTACAAGTAGAGTGCGTGCCTATATGAGATAGTGTTTTTCTTTTTTGTAACTTAGCTTTATTTCAGTCTTTATATACCTGTTGTATAACACCCCCATCTTGAATAAGAGGCTAATTTACTTTAGCACTTGTTTAAGTTGATTGGGACGAATATTATTTCTGCACCTTTATATGTCTTTTATTTCTATACCACCCCCATCTTGAATAAGAGGCTAATTTCCTTTAGCACTTGTTTAAGACGGTTGGGACGGATACTATTACTGCTTTTATATAAGTCTTTTTATTTTCCTTTTTATCCGCTTAAATAATTAAACATGCATTTTCTTAATCATGCCGTCTCCATTTCGATGAGTGGCTAATTTCCTTTAGCACACGATGTCGAAGAGCATTGGGACACAAAAATAGTTTTTCTAAAAAATAAAACATCTCTTTCTAAAATAATTAACGCTTAAGGTTTACCCGAGAATAACGTTGAGTGAAGCCACATAATCGATATGTGGTTTTCATTTCCCTCTCCGTATACTAGTTAGCCGAGAGGCTCGTGCGTACGGACTGATCGCTCAAGGGTAAAGAGAAGTGCGCTCTACCCTCGAGAGAGGATGAGGTAAGTCTCCCGAATTGGAAGTAAAAACCTAATAACGGGGTTCACAACATAAGCCGAGTATTAAGAAGATTCGATGGTCGAAAATTCATAATCTCAGGTGGGCGTACCCTCGAGAGAGGAGCGTTCATAATTTTGGAACCTCCATGGCCAAGCCGTTTTAATGTTTTAAAAAGTCATCTCTTTTACTTCTAAAAAAGACTATTTTTGTCTCAAGGTAATTCGACATCGGGCACTATTATTATCATCGTTTAGAACTCTAGTTATACACTTATTATAATTCGCTTTTAAAAACCCACACTAAAAACTTATTCCGATAAAATAATAGTTCGTTCCTCAAAGTAGCTTAATCAACACGATCCGCGGAAATATACGACCTCTATATTTTCAAAAACAAAATATCCTGTATTACTCACGATAAGGTATACTTGTCTTTATTATATGATTAGTTTGGATTAAAAAAATTAAACAAAAACTGTTCAAACTAATTTAGTGCAAAACTCTCCTTTGCTATTTTTAAAATCAATAGAATTCGGCATTGTAGCCGAGGTGTAATCGTCAATATTTCGAAAGAAGAAAAAGACCGTTACTTCTATCTTTCGATAGGATAACGGTTAATTTCTCAAAGTAAGAGTACTTGTGAGACTCTTTGGAAACACCCGCCTAATTCTAATCTCATCATATAAAGGTTGCGCAAACCCAAACAATTAAAAAGAAATAATCCCAACAAAAATCGTCAAGTTTTTGGCGCCGTTGCCGGGGACAATTAGTGTTGTTATTTGAAACAAGGAATTACTATTACTTTTATCATATATATTAAACATATATATAACAAAAAAAATATATAAATTATATATATATATAATTATTACAAAAAGTAAAAATATTTATATCATTTTTATTATTAGTATATGACCCGAGGAAACTCTTCGGACGATTCGATTATTCCTTTTGACCCCGAAATCGAGCGCACTCTTCCCGAGCGCCTCCGACTTCGTGATCAAAACTTACTCGAATTTCCCGAAGAGTTAGTCGGAGATACTTACACTGAACCTATGGCCGATCAAATTCTAGATGTGGCCCTGCCACGGACCATGGCATATTATGCCAAGCCAAATCTGGAAGATACCGGATCGAGCATAACACGCCCAACAGTGGCTAATAATAATTTTGAAAGAAAATCTAGCATCATTCAAATGGTACAACAGTCAGTCCAATTTGACGGTTTGCCAGATGAGGATCCAAACTTACATCTTTCGAATTTTTTGGAAATCTGCGATACTTTCAAAATTAATGACGTTACTGATGACGCCATTCATATACGTTTATTTCCATTTTCGCTGCGGACGAAAGCCAAGGCGTGGTTAAGTTCTCTCCCCAGAGGATCCATAACCACGTGGGCACAATTGACGGAATTTTTTTTAACAAAATATTTTCCCCCCTCTAAAACCGCTAAGTTACATACGGATATCGCCTCTTTCATTCAATACGATTCTGAGTCTCTCTATGAGACTTGGGAGCGTTTTAAAGAGTTCCTGCGTAGATGTCCTCATCACGAGCTGCCATCCTAGATGCAGGTCCAAACATTTTATAATGGCCTAAATTTTTCCACGGGACAGATGATCGATGCGGCCGCCGGGGGAACGTTAAACAACAAAACCCCGGAGGCCGCCCAAGCTCTGTTCGAGGAAATGGCCATGAACACCTATCAATGGAATGCGCCTAGATCACGCCCTACTAAACCAACTGGGATATATGAAGTGGATGCCACTTCTCACTTAGCCTCTCAAGTCGAAAGGTTAAGTAAGCAAGTGGCGGAGATGACTGCTTCCTCCTCCACTCCCGCTTGGGCTACTAATAATAATAATAATAATAATATTTTTGTCGAAGAAACTGTAGATTACCTAGGCAACCCAGTTAGGCCCCCCTTCAACCCTAATAACAATCCGTATAGTAATAATTATAATTCGGGTTGGAGGAACCACCCAAAATTTTCTTGGAGCAATCCTAATAATGCTCAAAGGCCCCCAATTGTAAATCCGCATGGATTTCCGCAAGGATTTCCAAACGGATTTCAGCCTCCACCTCCAAAACCTTCACCGCTCGAAGATATTTTTGCTAAATACGTTGCGTCCACCGAGTCAAATATCCGGAATATTACCAGATCGATTAAGAACTTGGAAAATCAGGTGGGACAGCTGGCAAAGATGGTCTCCGAGCGGCCATATGGAGCTCTACCAGGGAACACGGAGCCGAACCCCCGCGAAACTGCCAACGCCATAAATCTTCGCAGTGGCAAGGAGGTAACCTCCCCAAAATGGGTCGAGCCTACGGTATATGTTTCGACATCGACCCCTACACCCTCTCCTTCGATAGATAAATCATCGAGTCTTTCGATTGTGCCGAATATTTCTTGCTCGCCTCTTTCTTATCCTTCACAAATAAACAACGAGCGGAAGGACGAGCAATATCGAAAAGTCTTACAAATTTTTAAACAAATTTTAATAAACGTTCCCTTCTGCGAGGCACTCTCCCAAATGCCGAAATACACGAAATATCTTAAAGGGTTACTTTCTGACAAAAAGAAACTCGACGATATTTCGCGCATTTCCCTTAACGCGTGCTGCTCGGCTGTTTTCCTTAACAAATTGCCGCCAAAATTAAACGACCTGGGACGGTTCTCCATCCCGTGCCTCTTCGACAATATGTTATTGAAATATGCTTTAGCAGACTTGGGCACCAGCATCAATTTGATGCCTTTTTCTCTTTTTAAACAACTCGATTTAGGCTTCCTAAGCCCGACAAAGATGAGTATCCAACTTATGGATAACTCGATAAAGTACCCTATAGGGGTATTGGAGGATGTTCTGGTCCAGGTAGTCAAGTTTATCATCCCGGTAGATTTTTTCATCCTGGACATCAAGGAGGATGCTGTGGTACCTATCATCCTCGGTCGCCCCTTCCTCTCCACCTCTCGTGCGCTAATTGATGTCAGTAATGTTCTACTCCTCCTTCGGGTGGGAGACGACGAAGTTACTCTGCACGTTAATCCCTCAGTACAGCACTCCCTATCAAACGATGATCCCGGTACTTTAGTCTAGTTAAGCTATGCGACGGTAAACAAAGCGCTTGTAGGAGGCACCCCATATTTATCTAAAATTTTATTATGTTTTGTTCTTTTACATGTTTTTTTGTAGGGTTTTGTTTGACCCTGCCAGTTTTCGTTCAGGGAAGCTTTTTGCTCTCTCTATTTTTTTCGTACATACTGCATCTTTTATTTTCTCTTCTTCATACTTACATTACAACATTGGGGACAATGTTGGGTTTTAAGTATGGGGGTGTTTTACTATCTTTATTTAAACAAAAATAAAATAAAAAAATTTAAAATTTTTTTTAAGAAACAAAAAAGAACAAAACTATAAAAAAAAATTCCTGTTTTCTTCTGCATTTTGCTTACTTTTGTAAATATAAGCTTTAAACAAAAATCCTGTTTTCTTCTGCATTTTGCTTACTTTTCTAAATATAAGCTTAAACAAAAATTTTCAAAAATAAAAAAATAAATTTAAAATAAAAATCTAAAAAAAATAATTGCAAAACCCCAATACATTTCAAAAAAATATATATAACTATATAGTAGTTGAAAAACAAACAAAACACAAAAAAATAAAATAAAACCCAACTTTACTTTTATTCTTAAAGCATTTTGTTTCGAGAGTATAGGTTTGTGGATTTTCATAATCGCTAGTTTTACTATTTGTTTGTTTATCTAAGATCGATAGATTTAAACGTTCGGAGTTAAGTTTTAAAGAATTTCTTATGTTTTTAATTTAAATAGAGGCTTTGTTTTCAAGCACTACTTCTACTAGCTAAAATAGAGACATGTGTATTATGTTGGCAAAACAACTTTAGACTACAATTATCCCTACTTTATGTCTTTAGGAATCTAGGAATATTCAAATTACTAAGGTTGCTCTCAAAACTTTTTTTATTATTCTAGAATTTCTCTTGAAAATCCCTTGTATACACCAATTTAGCATGGCAAATAAAAAATTAAAAGAAGAAAAAGATCTTATGTCAATGGGAATAAAAAAATTCCGTAAACATAGGCACCCAATATTTGTTAAAAGAGATCCTATGTCAATGGGAATTAAAAATTCCGTAAACACATGCATTGGGTTAATTAAAAAGGTTAATTTTCCCTCGTAAACCAATGATGGGAGTCAAAGGAAACTATAAAAGAGGGGTGGGAGGATAAAATTCATCACCCCTAATTCAAGTACTCTTCTTTTTGCCAAGGCTTTTTACCCCTTTTCCCTCAGCCAAATTATTGTTTCTAGTTCTAATTCAAAAAATCATTTGAGAGCATAATTAGTAACTTAAAATTTTCCTTCATGTTTCTTTAAACAAAGGTTATTATAATTTCGATCTAATATCGTTTACTAATGATTGCAATTTTGTTTGCTATTTGGTTAATTAAGAAGTCTTTTGGCTAGGACATTTCTTTCTACTTAAATCATTTGCATAATTTAGGACTTAACTCTTATTACTCCGAATTTTTATTTTTCAGTCTCTTATGATTAAAATAAAACGATAGCTAAAAATTAGAACTTATGTTAATCCCGTATAGATCTCTCTTACTTTTGCTCTAGAATAGCAAAAGCTTAAGTATGGGGGTATTTGATAAATAGTAAAACATATGTATTTTTAGTATAATTATTAGTATAATTTTAATTAATATTGTAAATTTTCTATGTAAATTAATAAATAAATTGCTTCTTTTCATTATTTCCTTACTAACTTAGTTTTATTCTTGTTTTTACAGATTTTGGCAAATTTTGTCAAGTAACGCCATGAGTCACGCCCGTGACAACATGTCTCGCCCGTGACCCAAGGGCGTGTAATTTTAAAACGCCAACTTCTCAATCTGCGTTCGACGAAAGGCAAGCTGCGTTCGACGAAAATCGAGCTGCGCTCGACGAAAGCTCTCTGCCCTGCGTTCGACGAAATCGAGCTGCACTCGACGAAAGCTCTCCAAGCTCCGTTCGACGAAAGCGCTTTGCCCTGCGTTCGATGAAAGCGCTCTGCCCTGCGTTCGACGAAACCAAGCTGCGTTCGACAAACGACACCCTGAGTTCGACGAAAGTGCTCTGCCTTGCGTTCGACAAAACCTGAGCTGCGTTTGACGAACTCTCTATCCAAGCGTTGACGAATCCACCGCCAGCCCTAAAGTCACGCCCATGCTGCTGATAAGCTGCCGCCCACTGTTACGACCGTGACACTGCAGGCCACGCCCGTGTGCAGCCATGTTTGACGGCCAAACCTTCCAGAAGACGGCGGATGCGACCCCTTTGCACGCGCAAATGTCACGCCCTAAGTCACGGCTGTGACATCCAAGTCACGCCCGTGACCTAGGGCGTGTAAAAATAAAATTTTGCCTATAAGTAGAGGGGCTCGGCTGAAGCATTTCTTATCCAAATTTTGAGTGTTGTAATGTTATTTTGAGTTCTTTTGAGTGATTGTGAGTTTTCTTTATGCAATTTAGTTTATGTTCGTTTGTAATTTTTGCCTTTTAGAAATAAAATGTTGTTTTCTCATTTGGATCATCTTCCTTTTCCATTTATGTTAGTGTGTGTGTGTGTGTGTCTGAGAATAATTTTATAGCTTTCATAACTTAGTTTATTGGTTTCATAATTTAGGTTTATTGCTTTCATAAAAATAGTTTATCGCTTTTGTTTAATCGATTTCTTTCGATTTAGTCTTTTTATTACAAGTAGAGTGCGTGCGTATATGAGATAGTGTTTTTCTTTTTTGTAACTTAGCTTTATTTCAGTCTTTATATAACTGCTATATACCACCCCCATCTTGAATAAGAGGCTAATTTACTTTAGCACTTGTTTAAGTCGGTTGGGACGGATATTATTTATGCACCTTTATATGTCTTTTATTTCTATACTACCCCCATCTTGAATAAGATGCTAATTTCCTTTAGCGCTTGTTTAAGACGGTTGGGACAGATACTATTACTGCTTTTATATAAGTCTTTTTATTTTCTTTTTTATCAGCTTATATTCGCTTAAATAATTAAACATGTATTTTCTTAACCATGCCGTCTCCATTCTGATGAGTGGCTAATTTCCTTTAGCGCACGATGTCGAAGAGCATTGGGACACAAAAATAGTTTTTATAAAAAATAAAACATCTCTTTCTAAAATAATTAACGCTTAAGGTTTACCCGAGAATAATGTTGAGTGAAGCAACATAATCGATGTGTGGTTTTCATTTCCGTCTCCGTACACTAGTTAGCCGAGAGGCTTGTGCGTACGGACTGATCGCTCACGGGAAAAGAGAAGTGCGCTCTACCCTCAAGAGAGGATGAGGTAAGTCTCCCGAATTGGAAGTAAAAACCCAATAGCGGGGTTCACAACATAAGGCGAGTATTAAGAAGATTCGATGGTCGAAAATTCATAATCTCAGGTGGGCGTACCCTCGAGAGAGGAGCGTTCATAATTATGGAACCTCCACGGCCAAGCCATTTTAATGTTTTAAAAAGTCATCTCTTTTACTTCTAAAAAAGACTATTTTCGTCTCAAGGTAATTCGACATCGGGCGCTATTATTATCATCGTTTAGAACTCTAGTTATACGCTTATTATAATTCGCTTTTAAAAACCCACACTAAAAACTTATTCCGATAAAATAATAGTTTGTTCCTCAATGTAGCTTAATCAACACGATCCGCGGAAATATATGACCTCGATATTTTCTAAAACAAAATATCCTGTATTACTCACGATAAGGTATACTTGCCTTTATTATATGATTAGTTCGGATTAAAAAAATTAAACAAAAACTGTTCAAACTAATTTAGTGCAAAACTCTCCTTTGCTATTTTTAAAATCAATAGAATTCGGCGTTGTAGCCGAGGTGTAATCGTCAATATTTTGAAAGAAGAAAAAGATTGTTACTTCTATCTTTCTATAGGATAACCGTTAA
Organism: Dactylorhiza incarnata; assembly: GCA_033032865.1. Lineage (NCBI taxonomy): Eukaryota > Viridiplantae > Streptophyta > Magnoliopsida > Asparagales > Orchidaceae > Dactylorhiza > Dactylorhiza incarnata. The sequence goes on along the minus strand of JAWHQI010000001.1, from coordinate 22,886,779 downwards.
TTTCTCAAAGTAGGAGTACTTGCGAGACTCTTTGGAAACACCAGCCTAATTCTAATCTCATCATATAAAGGTTGCGCAAACCCAAACAATTAAAAAGAAATAATCCCAACAAAAATCATCACGTGTTGATGTATGTTTTGAGTTTCTATACATTTGGTAAATGTAAGACCTTAAGGCCGTAACTCTATTTATTTCATTCTTGGGATAGTGGACAATTCTAAAAGATGTTTAATCCAAATGCTTCCGCTTACGTTTTTTATACTCTCGTGTAGTTGTTGTTCTTTTCTGTTTATCACCTTATAATGCCTAGCTAGTGTGTATAGTATGGCGTGGGGTCCCGACAGGACCTACTGTTATATTATTTGTAATGGCAGGGTGTTACAATTTGGTATCGGACTTATGGCGTCGATCCGTAGTTTAGCGAATTCGGGACGAATTCCTTTTAAGCGGTGGTGTGCACGGGAAGTGCATTCACCTAAAATGACAAAAAATTAATAAGAATGTCCACTTAAGAATGGAAAAAAATACTTGTTTGTAGAACCTGAGCGTTCCATGATTGTTGTTTGTCATGTTTTCGGTCACTAAATTGTGTATTGCACGATTATAGTTGACTAGGTGTGGTTCAGGGCAATCTAGACTCTATAGCACCGCTGAAAGTAGTGCGTCTGCTGAGGTGCCAGCGACCACTCCTTCGGTTGAGATGATCAGAGTAATCGCTGAAACGGTCCTCGCGATGATCAACACTCAACCTCAAAGGCTTGCACAGCCTGCTACGCCAACTCCGGATGTGGCCCCGGTGGCAGCTGCCGCAGTGGAACCTACAGTGGAACCGAGGGTGGAGATCCCTGTACCAGTGGCTGCAGTGGAACCTGCGGGGGAGCCAAGTGTGGAACGTCGAGTTGAGCTAGTAGCTATTGCGCGAGCGTGTGATCAACAACTTCAGCACTTTCTAAGCTTCCACCCTCCAACCTTTTCGGGGACTTGATCCCCAACGGAGGCGGAGGACTGGCTGTCAACAGTTAGAAAAACTCTAAAGGCAACAACAATGGAAGAATCTATGATGGTCACCCTAGCCACCTTCCTCCTTAACGGAGAAGCAGAGCTTTGGTGGGCCGAACAGGAAGCGCATAAGTTTGGAGGTAAGGATATTACCGAGATCACTTTGGCGGAGTTCTCAAAGTCATTTCTTCAGAGATATATTGCCTCTGCCCAACGCATCGCATTGCAGAACTAGTTCTTGAAGTTAACTCAAGGCGATAGCTCGGTGGACAAGTACTTGCACGAGTTCACTAGAGTGGGCTGCTATGCGGGGTCTTTGATGGAAGATGAGGAAAATGAAGACGAACAAGTTTTATGAAGGTCTTCGTGAGTTGAGGCTGCTCCTTGCAGGCCCAATAACGTTTGGTTTCCATGTGATGGTGCAAAGCACCAGATCTCTGGAGTTGGATATGAAGAGAGTGCAAGCAAAGGGTGTGGCAAAGAAAGCTGAATTTCATGCGCCGACCTCTCAATCCAAATCTGAGTTCAGGAGGAACAAAAGGAAGTTCAAGCCTGCAGAACCAACTCGCTCAAATGTGTCGGGAGCTACGACTGCACGTGGTCCAATTATATATTTCACTTGCGGAAAGGTGGGACACAAAGCACGCGTGTGTCGCAGTGGTCCCCCGAGGCCAGAGAATAGAGCTATAGACTATGCTCGTGCTACGGGTCATGCGGAAAAGGGCAAAGCTGCGGAGTCTTCTACTTCCCAGCATATTCCAACCCAACAGAGAGTTTACTCTCTTGGCCAGCAAAAAGCCATACGACAAACTGATGTCATCATAGTTATGGATTAGAAGTTAGCTTTTACAGCTATTTATGACTGATACTGTTGTGCGACTTTATGTTTGATTTGTGTGCAATTAGGATTCGTCCTAATTTTCAATTATCCGGTGAGAGCTCTATTCGATACGGGTGCATCGCACTCTTTTCTGTCTAAGGACTTCGTGGTGCGAATCGGAGTGCCATCTACCTTAGTAGAGGATAGATCGGAAGTAGTGCTACCCAATGGTTCCCGCATGGGTGCGGATAGGAAGAGTCGTGTGAAGGTGCGGATTGGAAATAAGGACTTCGACTTGGAAGCATCATTGTTACCGCTAGCTGAATTTGACATAATCTTCGCATGGACTAGCTCTCAAAGCAGCGAGCATGCATTGATTGCAATTTAAAGGAGATCACTCTAGGAAAGAACACCGGAGACGAAACCACATTCGCGGGTATGCAAGGAGCGAGCAAGACGCTGATGTCTGCTCTCCAGGTGGTTAAGGCGGTGAGAAAGGGCGCGTAGTTGTTATTCACTTTGTTGGAGGCTTCAGAGCCAAAGCGCAGTTTAAGTGATGTCCCAGTTGTAGCGGAGTATGCCGATGTGTTTCCTAACGAACTCCCTGGGGCTCTGCCTCAACGTGAGATTGATTTCTATACTAAGCTGGTGCCAGGTGCCAAGTCTGTAGCACGCTCACTGTACCGAATAGCGCCAAAGGAATTGGCAGAACTGAAGGTTCAGTTGCAAGATCTACTAGAGCAAGGCTATGTATGTCCAAGTTCTTCACCTTGGAGTGCACCAGTCCTCTTTGTGAAAAAGAAGGACGGGAGCTTGTGTCTATGTATTGATTATCGAGAGTTGAATAAGCTGACCGAGAAGAACCGTTATCCGATTCCGAGAATCGACGGCTTATTCGACCAACTGGTTGGGTCGACGGTATACTCTAAGCTAGACTTAAGGTCCGGCTATTATCAGCTTCGTATTCGGGATTGTGTCATTCCAAAGACAGCGTTCAGTAGCCTCTTTGGGCACTATGAGTTCACGGTTATGCCGTTCGGTCTATCTAATGCACCGTCGGTATTCATGGACTTAATGAATAGAACATTCCGAGATTATTTGGATCAATTTGTGATCGTCTTCATCAATGAGATTTTGGTATACTCTCAGTCGGAAGAGGAGCATGCAGAGCATCTGCGCGCAGTTTTGAGCACCTTGAGGAGGAATCAGCTATATGCCAAGTTCTCCAAGTGCGAGTTTTGGCTATCGTCAGTAGCATCCTTGGTCATGTTGTTAGTGTAGAAGGAATATCAGTCGATCCTTCGAAGATAGAGGCGATCCAAGCATGGCCTGTGTTGAAAAATGTAGCGGAAGTCCGAAGTTTCTTAGGACTTGCCGGCTATTATAGGAGCTTTGTGGAAAACTTCTCGAGGATTGCACTCCCTCTCACTAAACTGACTAGGAAAGATCATAAGTTAGTTTGGTCGCCCGAGTGTGCACGAGCTTTTGAGGAACTGAAGAGCCGTCTGACCACGACGCCCATTCTATGCTCGCCATGTGGAACAGAAGGTTACGAAATATATAGCGACGCCTCGGGGAGTGGCTTGGGTTGCATTCTAGTGTAGTTCGGAAATGTAATTGCCTATGGCTCCCGTCAGTTAAAGGTACATGAGAGGAACTACCCGATCCATGATTTGGAGCTAGCGGCCGTGGTATTTGCTCTTAAACTTTGGAGGCACTACTTATATGGCGTGAAGATCGACATCATTACGGACCACAAAAGCCTCAAGTGCCTGCTTGATCAGAAGGAGTTGAATATGCGGCAAAGGAGGTGGATGGAGTTCCTTGGGGACTACACCTTCGATATTCGATACACTCCTGGGAAAGGAAATGTGGCTGCGGATGCGTTGAGTCGTCGGGCTCCTGCATAGGCAAACTGGATTTTGATGCATGATGAGCATCTAATCCGGGAGCTAGAAGCCTTGGAGATCATTTGTGTCGATAGAAGAGCATCTCCTTCAGCATTTTTGAACTGGACGGAGGTTCAATACGACCTGGCCGACCGAGTTCGACAAGCTTTGGAGCTGGATTCGAGCATGAAGCGTTATACAGCGGAGACCGTGGATGGGTCAAACGCTGATTTCTCCTTCGAAGATGATCTTATGTGGAGAAATGGCAGATTGTGCATCCCAAATATTGGTATATTGTGGGCGGAATTGATGTACGAGGCTCACTTTACCAAGTACTCGATCCACCATGGGAGCACAAAGATGTACATGGATATGAAGAATCTCTTTTGGTGGCCAGGAATGAAGAAAGACATTGCACTCTACGTGGCCAAGTGTCACACTTGCGCATTGGTGAAGGCTGAATGTCAAAGACCTGGTGGGTTTCTAAAGTCTTTACCGATCCCGGAATGAAAGTTCGACGATATTTTTATGGATTTCATGCACGGATTGCCGAGATCGCAATATGGAAACGATGTGATCTGGGTGATCGTAGATCGTTTGACGAAAGTATCGCACTTCATTCCAAACTGGAACGATGATTCTGTAGAAAAGCTAGCGAAGCTCTATGTTGATAATATCGTACGGTTGCACGGGGTTCCCCGTAGCATCATGAGCAATCGTGATGGGCGGTTCACATCAAACAATTGGAGGCTGATTCATCAATTATTGGGTACCAAGCTAAAATTTAGCATGGCCTTCCACCCGCAAACGGATGGACAGACCGAAAGGACCAATAGGACGATGGAAGACATGCTAAGGATGTGCGCCCTAGACTTCGGAAAGAAATGGGAAGATCATCTCTATATGATTGAGTTTGCCTACAACAACAGCTACCAAGCAAGTATAAAGATGGCACCTTTCGAGGCTCTTTATGGTTGGAAATGTCGTACACCGTTGGCTTGGGCTGAAACGGGCGACACGGAGTTGTTGAAACACAAGGACGTGGATGAAGCAAATACATCAATCCGGGCAATACGAGAGCGGTTGCTCATTGCCCAGGATAGACAGGCAAAGTATTACAATGCAAATCACCGGAATGTCGAGTTCACCGTTGGTGATTGGGTTTACCTAAAGATCAAACCGTTCAAAGGAGTATCGAGGATCCGACGCTTGAAAAAGCTAAGTCCGAGATACTTAGGACCGTTCGAGATCTTGGAGAGCATTGGTGAAGCTGCCTACCGGCTTGCTCTATCTTCGGAGCTGAGCGGGCTGCATGAAGTATTTCATATCTCTGATTTGCGGAAGGCTGTCAAAGCGCCTAGTGTTGTAGTTGCGGTCAATGAAGTGTCGGTAGATGGTGGGATAACGATGGAAGTCAAGCCCATTTGCATCGAAGACACAGAAGTAAAGCAGTTGCGGAACAAATCCATTCGGATGGTAAAGGTCCGTTGGAATAATTGCGGAAGAGAGGAACTCTCTTGGGAAAGAGAGCAAACAATGCTTGTGGAGTACCCTGAGCTATTTCTCTCAGGTAATTCATCTTTAAATATGCTGCTACTGTTTTTGTAATTTCGGGATGAAATTATTTTAAGGGAGGTGGATTTGTAACACCCCAAAACTTGGTGTGCTGCGAGCTATAGGCTAATTCGGCTAAAGGCTTGAAAATTCAGCTATAGGCTGCTGAAAATTTGGCTAAAGGGTATAGGCTAATTCGACTATATGATATTGATGAATTTCTCTGGTATATAGCCGAATCTGCTTTAGCATTCGTCGAACGCAGGTTTAGCAGCCATTCGTTGAACGCAGGTTTAGCAGCCGTTCATCGAACGCAGGCTGCCGTTCGTCAAACGCAGCATTTCAGTCGTTCGTCGAATGCAGGTTTTTAGCCGGTAGTCGAACGCAGCATTTCAGCTGTTCGTCGAACGCAGGTTTGTTAGCCGTTCGTCCAACGCAGCATTTCAACCGTTCGTCGAACGCAGGTTTTTTAGCCGTTCGTCGAATGCAGCATTTCAACCCTTTCGTCAAACGCAGGTTTTTTAGCCGTTTGTCGAACACAGCATTTCAGCCGTTCGTTGAACGCAGGTTTGTTAGCCGTTCGTCAAACACAACATTTCAGACGTTCGTCGAACGCAGGCTTTTTAGCATTCGTCGAATGCAGAGTTAAAGCTGTTCGTCAAACGCAGTTACAGTTCGGCGATTTGCAAAATATCAGACCCGTGACTTCTTTTTCATAGCCGTCAGATCCAGGGCTTTCAATCCAAGGGCTGGGATTTATTTCTCGCTTATCTTAGGGTTTGTCCAGAGGGGTATATTTATATCCTATTTTTCTTATAAATCTTATCTTCTTCAAGCATTAAAAAGACGAAGCCGAGGAAAAACAGCGACAACGAGGAAGAAAAAGGAGACGTTTTCTGCCATTGCCGGAGCTTCAGAGCTCTGAATCGCGAGCCGTTTTCAGATCTGGAAAGAGCAGCCCATTGCGGTTCTTTCTATCCGAGTGAAATCTCATATCTATGGCGAAGAAGAAAGCTCCAAGGGTAACGATCCTTCCTCCTGGTCTTACGACGTGTTGTGTCCTCTCATTTCTTTTTCTACGCTTGCATGAGGAATCCCTTTCACCAAATGGGTGAAGTGTAGGATTTCCTCTAGTTCTTCGGAACTCCAGGTCGATTGTGTCCATCCCTGGCATATTGCATTTATAAATTCGGTAGTCGTGCGGATTTAGGCATTTTATGTGAAGCCTATTCGTGGCCGTGAGCCTGGATCGGTGGTGCTTGGATTGCGACGTTGCATTTAGGTTAAGCCTAGAATGCGTGTCGGAGAATGTCTCCGTGGGATCTTCTATTGTGTTGCGGGACTTGAGTTTTAGGTGCCTTTTGAGAGCCTAACGGAAGCCCCTTGCTTGGGTGGTTGAATGCAAACCTTCACCACTAGATTTGAAGAGGAGTGGTTTTGTACCTCCTTCTTGGTTGTTATTTGCGAAGTCTAAGTACGCGTGAAAGGATTAGATGCGTAGCTTAATTATGTGGGCACTTGATGTGCTAAACCCTTACGGGCCGAGGTGAAGCCGTACCCGCATCGTGCGATAGATCGCGATGGTTAGAGCACGGGCAAAGCTGAACTGAACCTGTTTCCATGCAGATCGGTAGGATTAAGTACCTCTTGTAAAGCCGCGTGATCATGTGAGAGGTCGTGGAAGGTGTCTTACCTAGACTGACCAAAAGCTCTTTTTCCCCACCTAAGGCTATGTCCTTAGGGTGGAGTGTTTGTGTTGAATTGATGTTATGCTAGCCTCATGCGGTTGCTTAGGCGGTTGTGGGGAACCTTCGGGTCAACCCAACCAACATCATGTGCATACCTAGGTTCCCTTTTACTTGATGCTCACCTAGAAGATTGATTGTGCTTGAAACCTCACCTTGTGTAGTGTAGTTTGCAGTTTCTTTATATTATTACATGTTGCATGTACGACTTGCTTGTGGGTTATCAGTGACACGCCCCTAAGCCGGCTAGATGGCCGGGGGGTGGGATCGTTACGCAGTTTGTGGTCAGCATATAGCTGACCCTCGTTTACCTCTTATTGGATGTTGGTTGCAGGTGCAGGTGAGCCTACCGGGAAATAGCGGGCGGTGGCCCTTTTGTTGTGTTGACCCTTGAAGGCCAGCCTCTTTTCTGCTTTACATGTATTGCCGGCCTACGTGCCGATGTATGTTTTGAGTTTCTATACATTTGGTAAATGTAAGGCCTTAAGGTCGTAACTCTATTTGTTTCATTCCTGGGATAGTGGACAATTCTAAAAGATGTTTAATCCAAATGCTTCCGCATACGCTTTTTATACTCTCGTGTAGTTGTTGTTCTTTTCTGTTTATCACCTTATAATGCCTAGCTAGTGTGTATAGTATGGAGTGGGGTCCCGGCCGGACCTACTGTTATATTATTTGTACTGGCAGGGTGTTACACACCAGACTGGCCACATCCAGAGGAACTGCCCTCAGAGGAATGCACCACTAGCACTACAGGCTGCCCCACCGGCTCAGCATTTTGGGGGCCGAGGACGTGGTCTAGGCCGTGGATTTCAGGGCGGAGACCGGAGACAGAACAGGGACCAGATGTACGCTCTGGACCTAGCTCATCCTCGGGAACCCGCAAGGGTCATTACAGGTACTTTTAATGTCTTTTGGGTTTATGTTCATTAGTACCTATCAAACCTTAGTTTTACCTTAGCATTGAACCAAAACAAACAAAAATCATACAGGTATAGTACTCGTCTGCGGCAAGACCGCATACATCTTATTCGGTACGGGTGCCTCACACTCGTTCATCTCGGAAGAATTCGTGGACGATCTGGACCAAGTCCAGCACTTCGAGGGCATACTCAGGAGGGTGCAGTTCCCAGACGAATCAGAGATAATAACGAATGCAAAGTGCAACATGAATGTGGAGATTGGAGGGAAGCTGTTCGAAGCACCGGCGATGCATTTGAAGATGAAGGACTTTGATCTGATCCTAGGCATGAACTGGCTGCACGGTAATCAGGCAAGGATTGACTGCCCGACAAGAAGGATTGTTTTGAAGCACGAGGACATGAAAGTGGCAGTCAAAGGTATCATACCCCCCTCCTATCTCTTATTATCATCTGTTCAGGCCGTCAAAGCCCACCTACATGGACATGAGGTATACCAGGTGTTGTTCGAGGCAATCGAGGCGAAGGATTCTGTGGCTAGTATCCCAGTAGTGCGGGATTTTGCCGATGTATTCCCGGAGAACTTGCCAGGGCTGCTACCACACCGCGTGAAGGATTTTCAGATCCAGTTGGTTGCCGGGGGCTAAGCTGGTATCCATAGCTCCTTATCGGATAGCCCCGAAGGAGCTAATGGAGTTTCGGAGCCAGCTGCAATAGCTGGTGAAAGCAGGGTTCGTAAGACCGAGTTCCTCTCCTTGGGGAGCTCCGGTGTTATTCGTGAAGAAGAAGGATGGTACCCTCAGACTGTGCATCGACTACAGAGCTCTGAACAGGCTGATGGTGCGGAATACGTATCTGCTACCAAGGATCGACGAGCTATTCGACCAGCTAGAGGGATCCCACTGCTTCTGAAAGATGGATTTGAGGTTAGGGTACTATCAGCTGCGGATTCTGGAGGAGGACATCCCAAAGATGGCTTTCAGCAGTCGATACAGACTATATGAGTTCACTGTGATGTCGTTCAGGCTCACGAATGCACCATCAATATTCATGAGTTTGATGAATCGGGTGTTCGAGCTGTACCTCAAAATCTTTGTCATCGCATTCATCGACGACATCCTCATCTATTCGAGGACGGAGGAGGAACATGCACATCATTTGGCACTAACATTGGAGAAGCTTCGGGAGCACCGCCTGTATGCGAAGTTCATCAAGTGTCAGTTTTGGCTGAAGGAAGTGGCCTTCCTAGGTCATATTATCAGGGAAGCTGGTCTAGCAGTGGACCCGACAAAGATCCAGGCAGTACGGGATTGGCCACCGCTGAAGACGGCCACCGACGTGTGGAGCTTCCTATGACTTGCCGGTTATTACCGAAAGTGGGTACATGGGTTTTCCCAGAAAGCCCTCCCACTCACATCCCTGACGAAGAAGGATATTGTATTCGTTTGGACGCCGCAGTGCGAGGCAGCCTTCCAGGAGATAAAGGGCCGGCTTAAAACGGCCCTCATCCTTGTCCTTCCATCGGGAAAGGAAGGATTCCAGGTGTACACAAATGTGTCATACCAGGGGATGGGTGTGGTTCTGATGCAGAACGGACACGTGATAGCATACGCTTCACGCCAATTGAAGAATCATGAGCAGAATTACCCAGTGCACGACTTGGAGATGGGAGCGGTTGTGTTCGCTCTTAAGATCTGGAGGCACTACCTCTATGGCGTCCACTGCGACATATTTTCATATCACAAGAATCTGAAGTACGTAGATACGCAGAAGGTCCTGAACATTCGCGAGAGATGCTGGGTGGAGTTCTTGTCAGACTATCACTATACCATGCATTACCACCCGGGGAAGGGGAATGTGGTGGCAGACGAACTGAGCAGGAGATCTACCACGTCAGGAGCAAAGCCCCAGTTGATGGCCATGGAGCTAGTACAGATGTTCGAGGACATGCAGATCTCCTTAGTATCCGAGGATGATCATGAGCTTTATGAGGAGTACCTGACGACGATGAGTATCACATATGACATCCGAGACTGCATCAGGGACGGGCAGAGGCAGGATGCCAATCTAGTGCCGATATTCAGAGCCTTGGAGGCAGGCTCAGCCAGAGACTATTCATTGAGGGACAACCTGTTGAGTTTTAGAGGCCGAGTGTATGTGCCGGCAGGAGGCCGGATTCGGGAAGACATTATGACAGAGGCTCACTACAGTAGGTATTCGGTGCACCCGGGTATCATCAAGATGACGACAGACTTGAAGAGGACCATGCATTGGCCGGGCATGAAGAGGGACATCACTTATTTTATGACCCACTGAGAGTCTTGCCAGCTCGTGAAGGTGGAATGCAAGAAACCGGCCGGATTATTGCAGCCACTCCCGGTGCCGGAGTGGAAGTTCGACGACATCGCGATGGATTTTATACACGGCCTTCCCCGATCACATGCGGGGAATGACTCGATATGGGTGATCGTCAACAGATTAATGAAGGTGGACCGATTCATTCCAGTCAGAAAGGACACATCGGTCGGTGATCTGGTATGAAGGTTCGTGGAGCAGTTTGTTCGATACCCTGGCATGCGTAGGACGATTGTGTCAGATCAGGACGGTCGATTTACATCGAGAGAGTGGAGAGCGGTGCAGGCTTACTTGGGCACACGGCTGACATTCAGCATTGCATTCCATGCCCGGACAGATGGGCAGATGGAGCGTACCAACCGGACCTTGGAGGATCTTCTACGTCTATGTATCCTGGACCACGGGGATCCATGGGAGAGACTGTTGTCGTTGGTTGAGTTCTCGTACAACAATAGCCACCAGGCTAGCATAGGCATGGCACCCTACGAGACATTATACTGACGAAGGTGCAGGACCCTATTGTCTTAAATCCAGGATGAGGACCCCAAGGCACTTGGCTCAGAGTTCGTAGAGGACACGTAGGCTCAGGTAAGGCTGATTCAAGACATGATGCTGGAGGCCCGGAGCAGGCAGGCCAAGTATTACGATGAGCGGCATCGTATGGTAGAGTTCCAGGTGGGAGATCGGGTATTCTTGAAGATACGTCTGATGCATGGAGTCTCGCGGGTACGCGGGCGGAAGAAGCTCAGTCCGAGATATATGGGGCCCTATAGGATCCTGGAGCGGATCGGCCCCTTGGCTTACAGACTGGAGCTACTGCCAGAGTTAGCAGGATTGCATGACGTCTTCCACGTCTCCTCACTCAGGAGGGATCTACTGTGGCTAGAGCAGCAGATATCTACTACAGAGGGGCCGGTAGCTACTGATCGGTCAGTTAACCTGGAGTCGGTCCGGATAGACGACACGAAAATGTGAGTCCTGTGACGCAAGAAGGTTCCGTTGGTCAAAGTCCCATTGTGGAATCATGGATAGGAGGAGCACACCTGGGAGCCACTGGACTTGATGCAACAAAATTATCCAGAGCTCTTTACGACAGGTATAACTTAATTCCGTTTGGGATGTTACATTTAATCACTTGATATAGGAACCCCGCAGACCTTACCTGAATTTCGGGGACATAATTTTTATTTTTATGTATTGGGATTTGTAACATCCCCCAAACAACTAGACCCCCAAGTTGGTTGTTTTCATGACTAGGTCATGACAAAACCATAGGAAGAGCTTAAGATCATGTGAACTTAAGTAAGAAAGACAAAACCCATGTGGTTGCAAATAGCAATTTTCAGATATCAAGCCTAGGGTTGGACTTTAGGGCCTCACCTTGATTCCTTGACCCCACCATAACATTCCTAATCCATTAGGGGTCCCCTTAGAGCACCAGGGACTCATTGAGGTCAACCAAAGAGGCTAAATTATCCAAAGTCAACACTAACCCAAAATTTGTCAAAGTAGCTTAATTAGGGCCAATTGGCCTCCACCATGCCAAATTGACCTTGCCCCTACCCTTATAAGGATACTAGGGACCCAATGGACCCAAAAGCCCCATCATGGGGCCAACAATTTGACCAATTTGACCAAAGTCAACCCTAGCCCTATTTTGGTCAAAGTGACCTATTAAGGGTCAATTGACCCTCACCTGGTCAAATTGACCCTACCTAGACCTTCCTAAACCTTAAGGGAGGCCAATGGGTGACTAGCCACTCATTGGGGTTAACAAAATGGTCAAATTGACCAAAGTCAACCTTATGCTAAATTTAGGTCAAAATGACCCATTTTGACATAATCAAGCCCAATTCACTTGGGATAGACCCATTTGAGGTGGTCCACCACCTAATGGGGTTGGGTGCTACTGAATTGGCCATTCAATTTTAGGAAATTCGGTCGGAAGAGAGAAAGCCCCAATTTGAAAGAGAGAGAAGGAAGGGTGAGTTAAGAGAGAGGAAGAGGAAACCTGCCACCTCCTCCAATAATGGCACCATTCATCTCCTCTTGGGTAGAGAAGAAGTTTCCAGACTTTTCCCGGTTGTATTGAGTACCTATTCATCTCCCCCAAGCCAAAACCGAAATTACCTTGATGGTCATTAATGGCATTCAAGGTTGTAACCTCCCCCTCTCCCAATCAAGGCCTTTAACATCTTCAAAAGAGTGAGTGGAGTGAAACTCCCATTTTTCTTGAAAGGATTGTACACTCTAGGCTCGGAATGGAATGGCTACATAAGCTCCCCGAGCTCCCATGGTGAACCCAATATCCACAAGGCTTTCAGCCTCAATTCAGGTCCGATCCCCTTCTCCTCCCCTAGTGTGTAGATCTGAATTCAATTGGGCCTTGATTCAAGCCAAAATGGTCTTGGATCGAGCTTCCCAAAAGGCTCATTTTAGAGCTTTTTCCCCCCTCCCCTAAAACACTATTTCAGCCACCTCCGACCGGGAAACCACCGCCAAACGATGGCCACCACCTCAACGGAGGTGGTGGTGGCGGTGGCCTGCTAGGAAGGTGGTCGGATCGCCGGCAAGAAGGGATGGAAATCCTTCAGGAAAGGGCAATCATGGATGTTTGTCGATGGAAGAAGACGTAATCACGTCCGTCCATATCTTCTGTCTAAATATTTTATAATAATTGTTATTAATATCTCATTTTATGTATTATTACTGGCAGTAGATAGAAATTATTATAGAAAATACCTAGGGCCATCTGATAAAAAAGTGGCCAACACCAAAGTTGTATCCCTTGGTGTGTACTTCATTTTAAAATTTGTTTCAGCCCAAAAGGAGCACTGTAGCTCCCTGTAGGGCCATTTTGGTGGGACTGGTCCTTAGGGTAGGACAACAACTATTTACTGAATATCGTTTGATTGGTTCATGGGATTGACTTGAAAATTGAAACATAGGCCATTTGGATCGACACCCTTAACATATCCAAAGATGGGAATTTTAGGAGGAAATTTTTCTAAGGTTTTTGTAATAATTTAATAATTCATATATTAATTTATTATAGGGTCTAATGACCTCCAATCCCCTCCAAATTTTGGTGGGTTCTATTTAGGGTTATTATATAACCCTGATAAAAATTTCAGCCTAATTGGGACTGATTTGGTTGGATAATTTGCTAACCCAAGTTTGCTCAAACTAGGTCAAACTAGGTCAAAAGTGCACATGATGGAATTAGGTGGTGAAATCTCATCCAAGTGGTGTGAAACTTTGGCCACTGGTTTAGGATCACATAAGACACCCACATGATTAATTTGGGGTGATATGGGGAGGATATGCCCTAGGATCCTAGTTTTAACCTTAGGGTTGCACTTTGAGCCTTGTGAAGGACATATGGTCATATGTCCTTGAATGTTATGGAACTTGGTAGATAAGATTATAGGGTGTAAATATTCCCTAGATAATTTTATAAGAATTTTAGGAACAATATTTTCCCTCTGAATTAGGTTATGACCTTTTAGGGCACTTTCCTATAAGAGGAATTTACATGCTTAATTTATCTTGGATCTTGATGAAAGATTGGTAGTGCGCATATAATCATGATCTAAACCTCTCGTAGTTTTTGTACAATTTTTTAATTGATTTAATTAGTACTTGATTCACAAATCATCCATTTTGCCTAAGATTGAGATAAATAATTAAGGGCCAACTACCCTCTGGAAAATTATGAAACTTGGTGGTAAGACATTTTAGGGCTATAGAAAGCTCTGTGAATTTTTGTATAATTTTTGGAATTAGTCATCAGTAGGTTCCTTCACAATTTTCCATATAATGGTTTTACTTGAAATATTTATTTATGTGATTAATTAGTCTTGATAAATTCTGGAATTTGGCCAGTAGACCTTTCTGATTTGTATGAAGGTCTGGTAATTTTCCCATAATTTTTAGACAAGTATTTTTGGTGGTTCCTTCTTTAAATTCTAAATTGGGGTAATTGTTCAACATTATAATTAGAGATCAGCCCCTTACTGCAAAATTTTGATATTATGTATTTACTATTATTTTGACTTCATAGATTTTCCCTAATTTTATGGGGGCCATATCATAAGAAGATTTTATTCTTCATGTTCAATTTCACACTTGGTCATTGTTGAGGAAAATTATAATAAGTGCCCATTAAATAAGGAAAAATATGATCTTCTGGATTTCGTCTTAGAATATCATGATGGGTTCCCAGTAATATTCTTGAGTCAGTTGGATGAGTATTTGGAGTACCTGCCATTATGTAACTCATATAACTCACTTGGTCTGCGTATAGTAAAACTATAAAACTTGAGTATTTAATGGATCATTAGGTGGGAATGAAAGGTAGTTGGTGTACCTAGTCTGGTAGAGAAGATGTGTCGTCACCATTAGAGGTCTATAAGATGGGTGTACCCGATGAGTTAAGGGGTAAGGTTGTGTCCGGGACCAACGAAAGAACGTCTTTCTCTTTAGAAGGTCATAAAATACGTAGGGTAACCCAAGTGTAATGATAAGGAGGGTATACTTGTGGGTGGTCACTAATAACATTATGTGCCTTGGAAAGGGAGCTTGGGGGTATCATCCTATTATAGCTCCTAGTACCGTAGCGAGCCCTTAACAGGGTAGTCCTCGGGAAGTCCATGGTTAACCCTAAAATGTAGGAATAAATGGCGGTGTAAGATTAACTTAATAATGCACACACCCACACCCCGTGATTATGCGAGGTTAGTTTGTTTGGTTTACGAACGGTAGGCTCGGTGGTTGAAGTAGTGGACTAGCTAGTCCGGTAAGCTTGTGACTCAGTAGTGCTTGTTGGTACGGATGGGTCGGTCCGGCGAGTCGTTGGCTCAGAAGGTTCTGATGACGGGCAGGTTAGCCCAGGGAGCTTATGGATCGGGATATAATATGACATATTGTATGTGCATAAGGTGGTGGGTCATTAGTCTTGACGGTCGTCGTGCCGACATCGATTCTTTGGCTCGGTAAGTGTGGTTAACACTTTACCAAAGAAAAGTCTGGTGAACTAACCAGTAAGAGTACGTAGGAGCTCCGATGTTGTGTTCTTAACGTTGAGGCATACGATAGGTCTAGGTGGGGTAGTGCAGATACCAACCTAGAGGTGGGCGAGGCCCAACCCACTGCTTCTGTTTGCCACAATGGAAGTATCCTGGGAGTTTTGCTATCTCCAAAAAGGGGGAACTATAGGTCTGTGCGCATAGAGTCATAGTGTGTGAGTTGCACTTGTATGAACTTAACATTAATTGCATACCTTGCATGATATGGCATAAACATTGCATTTCAACCCCTACCCCATACCGTATAATATGGTTATGGGACTTTTTATACTATAGACCCTGCTAAACAACCCTTAGGTCTATAGGTGTTGTTTATTGGGTGTCTACTTTATCACCTAGAGGGGGGGGGGGGGGGGGGGGGGGGGGTGAATAGGTTTTTCAAATTATATTATCCTCTTTTTGTTGTTCTTGATTTCTGGTTAGTAGATCTAAAAGTTGTAAAGCATAACACAGAAAACACACAACGATGTATAGAGGTTCCTCAAGACAGGGTGTCTTGAGTAGTCCTTTGTCCCTCTGCGCCTACCTAGCAGTGTGTTAGGCTCGACAAACTCCGCCAAATCTTTAGGCCCTCAAGCCTTACAACTCGGACCCACAAGTCCCAACAGCCTCGATCCGCAAGCCCCTACTGCCCCCGAGCCCGCAAGCTCGACACTCAGGCCCTCAAGCCCTACAACACGGACCCGCAAGTCCCAACATCCTAGTCCCGCAAGCCCCTACTGCCCCCGAGCCCACAAGCTTGACAAATCGCACCCGCAACTGCACTGCCCTGGCCCTCAAGCCTCACAACTCTCCAGCCTGCAAGCTAGACGGTGTCAGACCCGCAAGTCCGCTGCCCTGGACCTCAAGCCTCACAACTCTCCAACCCTCAAGCAAAACAAATAGGCCCGCAAGCCTTTACAAGAGATTACAGTAATAAGACTGTTACTTCTGCCGGATGAAGATTGGCAACTTTAGCATGTTGAAGATCGGCTTCTTAAGGTTGAAGAAGATGCTTTTTGATCTGGAGATTCAACACTGGATCTTCTTCAGCCTTCACTTCTTTTGCCTGGTGTTGATCGGCAACTTTTCAGTCGATGATGATGACTGATTCCTTAGAGAGCACTTGATGCTTGCTCTCTACTTGATCTTCTTCTTCTTCTCCGCCGAGAATACTGTTCTATTGAAGTGTAGCGGCGGGATACTTTCTCGTTCTTTTTCTCTTTCTTCGAAGACTTATTTTCTAGGGCATCACTATTCCCTTTTATAGGACAGATCAGCCGCATAACGGTAACATGTGATGTCCTTTAATGTCAGACGCTCATTCCATAAGAGCACGCGCTGATTGGACAATCAGGCGGCGACATTCAATGCTCATAGTGAGTTCGCAACATTTGAATCTGTCTCGACGATATTTCCATCGTTACGACGTCATGGACAATATCTCGATGACAGGACTTTGTCGAACCCTTACGCTTTGATAGAACTTCAGTTATTCTTGCTTCTGCCTCTCATACTGGTATCTCGACGATACAATATATTCTTGCTCTTCTGTATATACGAGGAAAAGTCATCTCTGACTGTGTCGTCGTAATCACCTTGATTTCTCGACGACATGCTTTCTTTACGATGATGTTCGACGCCATCAGTCATAATTAGCCTTTTCAGTGACAAGGCTTCTTCACGACAATGTTTGTTCTTTCTCGACGACAAGGCCACTTTGGTGAAGTCGACGATACCACGTCTTCTCTGCGTTTGACGATCTTGCTTCTGCGTTCGACGAACACGCCAAATCTCAGTGGTCGTTGATCTTCCTTCTGAGTTCGACGATCTCCATTCTGCGTTCGACGAACGACATTCTACGTTCGATGAATTTTGTCCTTCATGAAGATATATATAGTACTTACAGAAATACTTAAAGTACTTGACATTTGTCGATCTCTGCAAGCATGAGCTAGATGGAGCATTAAATACAGCTTGCACTTATCATTGAGCTGAGCACTTCTTTAAATCAGGAACATTGCTGGGCACTGTTCCCAAAAATCTCCCCCTATTTGAAGAAGTCATAACTCACTCAATGATAAATGCCATTCACATAAAAAGGTGTAACATTTCAAGCAGATAAGCACGTAGTGATGATATTTCAGCTAAACATGAGTGAACACAGAAATTTGGCAAATGTCACTTCATTTATAAATAGTGCCAAATGTTTTCAAAAGATTTGACATTTCTACATTTAGCCCCCTTAAAGTTTTAGCCATCTATTCCTCTGGTGCTCTCATATCAGCAACATCCTTTGTTTTCTTGGCACTGGCTTCCTGCACCTTATCAGCTTGTCTGATGAAGTACTCAAACGGTTTAGGATGATATTTTAAAGGTTCATGAGTGTCAGCTGGAATTCTTCCTGCTTGCTTATTTCTTCTGTGTTCTCTCCTTACTTCTTCTTGATCTTCATGCTTAGCCCATTCTTGAGGACTATATATATTGTATCTTTCACCTTTGTTAACTTTCACTTGCTCCCATGCTTTTAGAATGATGGTCCTTGATATGGGACTCCATTTTTCATAGTCATCCTTTTTCTCCATTTCTTCCATGTACTTTCTCTTCCTCACTTTTGTTTCTTCATCCTCCAGTGCTTCCTTCTCTTTACCCTTATCAGTAATATTTGTACCCTTATCAGTAATATTTGTATGTTGATCTTCAGCAGGTTCATCATAATATAGAGGAGGGAGATTCATTGCCTCCCTGATGGTGTTGGTGGTCCAGATGGCATGATCACTACTGACCTTTATCATTGATCTCTCCCCCTTTATTACTTCTTCAGATATCCCTCTGTGGAGATTCTGTTGAATTTGTTGAAGTGAAGTGGAGGTGACCGGGCGGTCTGAATTTGGGTAACCGCAGAGACCGTGCGGTCTGTGTTAGTGAACTGCCGGTCTGGCTCTGCCGGTCTGTTCTGGCGGTCTGCTGGTTGGCCGGTCTGTTCTTGTTTGCTGCGGTCTGTTCCCGAGTTGTTCTGCTTGGTTGGTCTGTCTTCTTTGTTGGAAGACCGAGCGATCTGTTCTGTGTAACCGCTGTGTCCGGGCGGGTTATGCAGGTCGGTCTGGCGACTTGTTTGAAGTCGGCCAGTTGTCCTTGGATTGCTCTTGGAGATCTAAGGAAGGAGGGTCTTGTGTCTGCGTGGCTTGTGCGCGGTCTTGTGTTCGCATGACTTGTGCGCGATCTGCCTGCTGATCTGCGGTCTTGGACGGAAGGTTGTCCAAGTGGTCTGATCGCGCGGTCTACTTCGTGAGACTGCTGGCGATCTGACGGGTGGTGATTGTATATCTCCTGTGCGGTGACGACATCCGTCACCCGCCTATAAATAGGGGTGCATGGCCCGTCATTCATAAGGAGAACTGTAAGAACTAGAGTCTGGGTTAATTCATGCGATCTCAACTTTGAGGTTGGGCGGTCTCGGAAGCGAGTTAACTGTTTGTTGTTTTCGCAGGTTTGCGGTCAGCAGGTTGCGATCTCCTTCCTTGGTGATTCCCAGTGGCTTGAATAAACAGTTCGGCAGCGGTCTGTCTGCGAGCTAGTTTATGGTGTTCTTGTGCTGTTCGCATCGAGCTCAGCGATTAGGAAACCTTCAGCGTTTAGGCGATCTGATTTGCGGTCTGGCGACAACTATTCTTCGTTCAATTCAATAAGCTCTAGTTCGTGTGGTCTGAGGTGGCGATCTTGCAGTGCAGGCGGCCTGTCTGTTTTATGTTCGCGTGGTCTCAGGTGAAGCCGGGTGATCTCTAGAGTCGAGCGGTCTGTGCGGTCTCTGCTTGTCAAGCCGGCAGTTTTGCTTTTTGGTGTTTTGTTCTTCTCTCCTTCGTGATTCTTATGAATCATGTCTCGCCATGTATACCTCGCACTGTAAATCAAGTTTGTGATTCAATAAAGTCTTTTGTGTTGCTGTGTGGCATTGTGGTTGTTTGGCTATAACTCAGTTGATGCAACTCCTGCTTACTCCTAAACGATTCAAATCAAAAAATTTAACATGGTATCAGAGGTAGGTTCTTGGAGTGGATAAGAAGTGATTAACTTGAGTTGCCATCTTCTTTGTGAAAATGAGACCACATAGTTTGCCATGGAAGCTGGATACGCAAGAGGGCTTGGTATTAAACTCCTCACATCAACTAACTATAAGAAATGGAGGTCGTGTATGGAGAGCTACTTACTTGGCGAGGATCTATGGGAGATAGTTGGAGGAGAAGACACACAATAGGTGTTTCTAGCAGGAGATAATATGGCAGAGGTGAGACTTTGGAGGAGGACTAATGCTAAGGTAGAGTTCACACTCAAGAGGGCTATCTCACAAGAGCTGTTTGAACACATCATTGGATGTAAATCTGCTGCTAAGATTTGGACGCCTTTGGACGGGTTGTTAAATAAGAAGAATGTAGCTCAGCTACAGTTTCTTGAAAATGAGTTGGCGAAAGCCTATCAGGGTGATCTTTCTATTTCTACCTTCTTTCTCAAGATGAAGAACCTCACAACAGAGATTTCTGCATTGGACCCTGATGAGCCCATCTCGGAGGCAAAACTGAAGAGGCATATCATCCGCGGGTTGCGGAAGGAGTATCTTGCCTTTGTGACGTCAGTTCAGGGTTGGGCAAATCAACCATCTCTGTTGGAGCTGGAGAACTTACTTGCTTCGCAAGAAAGTTTGGCTAGAAAAATGGCCAGGACTTCTATCTCTGGGGGAGATAGTGATGTGTTGTTCTCTGGGAAGAAGAAGAAGAAGAAGAAATGGGAGAAGAAGAAGCCGGATTTTGATGGACCCTCTACTTCAGGTCAGCAGGATAGGGGTTATGCTCCTAAGTCTGATGGGAAGAAGAAGGGAGAGGGACCAATGTGCTTCAGGTGCAATAAGATCGGCCACTTCAAGAAGGATTGTTGGGTTAATCTTCAGCTGGGACATGCAGCAGAGAAGGATAAGCCAAAGTCTGATGAAGCTGGATGGGGAGGAGCCTTTGCGGCTAATATGACGGCTATGCCCATTAAGGCCTTGGCTTCCATCAACTTCGAAGAGGATTGGATTGTTGATTCAGGATGTGGGCATCACCTCACCGGGGATGAATCAAAATTCTCTTCTTTGGCGCCTTACTCAGGTAACGATGCAATCATTACGGCTGATAATTCTGTTCATGCAGTAGAACAAGAAGGAGTTGTCTCTTTGAGCAGTGATAAGGGTCCACTCCACTTGAGGAGTGTTTATCACGTGCCGGGTATGAAGAAGAATCTCTTCTCTGTGACCAATGCGTTCGATGCCGGTTATCACGTTCTGTTTGGCCCAACATAAGTGAAGTTTCTTAAAACTCAACCAGAGATAAAGGGAGATGTTATCCATGTTGGAAAGCGGGTGAAGGACTTTTTCGTTTTATCGACAAGTACCTATGTTGATAGGATGAAGACCAATGATAACGTGACTATTTGGCATGAAAGGTTGGGGCATGTAGGCATGTATAAATTGAAGGCTATGGCGGTAAGGGGCCTTGTCAAGGGCCTGCCTAGCTTGTCCTCCTATGGAGACAGTCATGTTTGTGCGGGATGTCAGTTTGGTAAGTCTCATCGACTTTCATTTGATAAATCACAAACAAGATGCAAAGCGCCGTTCCAGTTCATTCACGGTGATTTGATGGGACCGACTGCCACCCCAAGCCTTGGAGGCAACAGATATATGTTGGTGTTGATTGACAATTACACCAGATATGTCTGGGTGTATTTTTTGAAAGAGAAGTCGGAATCTTTTGCGAGGTTCGTGGAGTTCAAGGTGCTGGTTGAAGGTCGGTTAGGCTCGCGGGTGAAAAAATTGAGAACTGACAATGGTGGGGAGTTCACCTCTGGTGAGTTCTCAAGTTTTTGCCGGAAACACGGCGTTCGGAGAGAACTCACTTGTGCCCATACTCTACAGCAAAATGGCATTGCAGAACGGAAGATCCGTCATCTGACGAAAACTTGCAAATGCTGGCTTCATGCCAAGAGTATCCCAAAGTCCTTCTGGGCGGAGGGAATGTCTTGTGCGGCTTACGTCATCAACAGGTTGCCTCTAAGTCCTATCAACATGAAGACCCCTCACAAACTGGTGTTCAAGGAGAAACCAAGTGTTGCACACCTTCGGGTGTTCGGGTCAACCTGTTATGTGCATATTCCTGATGCTCTTTGGACAAAGCTAGATGCGAATGCAAGGAAGCTAGTCTTTGTTGGATATGATGAGCGGAAGAAGGGATGGAGATGCATGGATCCTGAGGCTCGAAGATCTTTTGTATCTCGGGATGTGGTGTTCGATGAGGTGACTTACTACAAGGGGAGTTCAGGAGTTGAACTACCAGAGAGCAGGGTTGATGAAGAGGGGAAGGTTGCGAAAAATCTTCAAGTGGCGTTGCCTGTTTCACCAGGAGCTCCTGTTGTGTCAAGCTCAGAGATGGAGGCTTCAGGTTCTGTAAGCAGGGGGAGCGATGCTCCAAGTTCATCTGGAAGAGGAGCTAGTACAGAAGAAGCAGCTGAGGAGGTGGCTAGTCAGGTGCTACCTCTTAGGAGGTCGAAGAGGACTATTAAACCATCGGATCGATACACATGAGGAAACAATGTGAGCTTCGTCTCATGTTTCTTTGCTGGTCCCTTGGATGAGAGGGAGCCGTCGAGCTTTGAGAAGGCCAAATGCGTGAAGCAGTGGGACATTGCTATGCAAGAGGAGATGGATGCTCTCAAGAAGAATGAGACTTGGTCTCTAGTGCCCAGGGCCAAGGGCATTACCCCTGTGACATGCAAGTGGGTCTATAAACTCAAGAAGAAGGCTGACAGTACGATCGAGCGATACAAGGCTCGCCTTGTAGCTCGCGGGTTCTCACAGCAGTATGGTGAAGATTATGATGAGACGTTTAGTCCAGTGGAAAAGATGACTTCGGTCTGATTTGTTATTGCTTTGGCGGCTTCAAGTGGATGGGAGATTTGGCATCTCGACGTTAAGAATGCCTTCTTATACGGCGAGATAGACAAGGATATCTTTATGATCCAACCATCGGGCTTCATCTCGGAGGAGTGTACGGACTACGTCTGCAAACTGAAGAAAGCCCTGTATGGTTTTAAGCAAGCGCCTCGGGCGTAGTATGGAAAGATCGCAGAGTATCTTCTATTCCGCGGGTTCTTTGCTTCAGACTCTGATTCTAGCTTGTTTCTCAAGAATGAGGGGGCGCTTCAGGTAATTGTCTTGCTGTATGTGGATGACATGATTGTCACCGGGAACTCGAAGGAGGCAGTAGCAAGGCTGAGAGCCGAGCTTGCCATCAGATTTGAGATGAAGGATCTGAGTGAGCTTCACCATTTCCTTGGACTCGAGGTTCAGAGGCGGGAGAGCAGAGTGCTCGTTTCTCAGGCCGGATATGCGGAGCGGATCGTTAAACGACTTGGCATGGAGGAAGGGAAGAACAACTCTATACCTCTGGAACAACATCATAAACTTCGGAAGGATGAGGGGAGAGTTCTATCTGATCCGTTGGTGTTCCGAGCTCTGGTTGGGAGCTTGATCTACTTGACCATCACGAGGCCAGATATTGCTTATGCAGTTGGCAAAGTGAGTTGGTACATGGAGGAGCCACGGAAGCCTCATCTTCTGGTGGCAAAAGGAATTCTAAAATATGTGAAGTCGACCTATGATTTGGGTCTCCTATATAGGAGAGGGTCAAGCTTGGATACATGGATGCTGATTACGGGGGAGACGTGGATGATCGGAGATCAACGTCTGGTTTTGTCTTTATGACGGGCCCCACAGCTATTTCTTTGTGTAGCAAAAAGCAGGACTTGGTGTCTGTATCTACCACAGAAGCGAAATATAAGGCTTCGGCCATGGCAGCTCAGGAAGACGTTTGGCTCAGGAGGTTGGTAGGGGACGTTCATGAGGAGGTTCGAGGTCCCACTATGCTATACGGGGAAAATGAGAGTGCTCTCAAGATGGTTAATAATCCAGTCTGTCACGCGAGGACCAAGCATATTGAGATTGAACACCATTTCATTCGTCAAAAGGTGTTGGGAGGATCTCTTATGGTCGAGCATGTTTAGAGTGTGGACAATGTTGCAGACATCTTCACAAAGCCGCTGGCAAAAGGACCGTTTACTCGGTTGCGGAGTTTACTCAGGCTAGTTTCCACTTCCCACTTCAAGGGGGAGTGTTGAATTTGTTGAAGTGAAGTGGAGGTGACCGGGCAGTCTGAATTTGGGTAACCGCAGAGACCGCGCGTTCTGTGTTAGTGAACTGCCGGTCTGGCTTTGCCGGTCTGTTCTGGCGGTCTGCTGGTTGTCCGGTCTGTTCTTGTTTGCTGCGGTCTGTTCCCGAGTTGTTCTGCTTGGTTGGCCTGTCTTCTTTGTTGGAAGACCGGGCGATCTGTTCCGTGTAACCGCTGTGTCAGGCGGGTTATGCAGGTCGGTTTGGCGACTTGTCTGAAGTCGGCCAGTTGTCCTTGGCTTGCTCTTGGAGATCTAAGGAAGGATGGTCTTGTGTCCGCGCGGCTTGTGCGCGGTCTTGTGTTCGCGCGACTTGTGCGCGATCTGCCTGCTGATCTGCGGTCTTGGATGGAAGGTTGTCCAAGTGGTCTGATCGTGCGGTCTACTTCGTGAGACCGCTGGCGATCTGACAGGTGGTGATTGTATCTCTCCTGTGCGGTGACGACATCCATCTACCCGCCTGTAAATAGGGGTGCATGTCCCGTCATTCATAACGAGAACTTTAAGAACTAGAGCCTAGGTTAATTCGTGCGGTCTCAACTTTGAGGTCGGGCGGTCTCGGAAGCGAGTTGACTGTTTGTTGTGTTTGCAGGTTTGCGGTTAGCAGGTTGCGGTCTCCTTCCTTGGTGATTCCCAGCAGCTTGAATAAACAGTTCGGCAGCGGTCTTTCTGCAAACTGTTTTATGGTGTTCTTGTGCTGTTCGCATCGAGCTCAGCGATCAGGCGACCTTCAGCTATTAGGCGATCTGAGTTGCGGTCTGGCGACAGCTGTTCTTCGTTCAATTCAATAAGCTCCAGTTCGTGCGGTCTGAGGTGGCGATCTTGCAGTGCAGGCGGCCTGACTGTTTTCTGTTCGCGTTGTCTCAGGTCAAGCCGGGCGATCTCTAGAGTCGAGTGGTTTGTGCGGTCTTTGCTTGTCAAGCCGCCAGTTTTGCTTTTTGGTGTTTTGTTCTTCTCTCCTTCGTGATTCTTATGAATCATATCTCGCCATGTATACCTCGCACTGTAAATCAAGTTTGTGATTCAATAAAGTCTTTTGTGTTGCTGTGTGGCATTGTGGTTGTTTGGCTATAACTCAGTTGATGCAACTCCTGCTTACTCCTAAACGATTCAAATAAAAAATTTTAACAGATTCTCCTCGGATGCCAGTATTTTGTTCTTGAGCATGTGGATACCTGCTTCCAAGTGATTCTTGGTTTCAAGCAGACGACTGTCTAGATCTTTATTGTTTTGATCTAGACATTCTTTGTGATCAGTTTTATGTTCAGCCATCCTCTTGGTGGATGCAATGTAGGTCTTTTCCATGCTGCCGACAATCATTGACTGATTAGCCCCTAGGTTAGATATACCTTTGTGAGTATGGGCAGTGAATTCGTGCAGATTTTTCACATCATTACTTAGGGTTGCCATTTCAGTAGACAGTTATCTTCTTAGATCATTGATAACAGAGATGACATAACTTTCAAGTTTTAATCTTTGCTCTTCCAGGAGCATCGTTATCTGAGATAATAATGGGAGCTCCACTGGACTAACCTCTGGAGGTGAACCATCTTGTTCCTCTTCTTCATCCCCTTCAATTATTGGAGATAGAGATTTTCTTATTGGTGAGTGGTTTGGCTCATTCTCCACTTCAGGACGTTGCTGGTGTTTGCTAGTTCCATCTGCAGGGTTCTCTTGGTTGTACCCTGGCATTGCTGATTCAGAATGACCAGTGTCCTCAGCACCTATGATCTTATTGATCACTTCTTCAACTTGATCAGGGAGCTCATTGTCCTTCTCCCCCTCAGTTTCAGCACTACCTTGATTTGATTTTACTATTGTCCTGGATCCCTGACTTAGAGCAGAGCTCTGGAGGACGACGTTCCTTGTCTCCGCAGTTGCCTTAGAGTCAGATGGAGGTGAGCTTTTGCCTGACTCACTTTCTTCAGAGGAGCTTCCTACCTTCCTTTTCACATCTTCTGCAGTCTTCAACTTCTTGGGAGGCCTAGTCAGAACTTTTTCCCATCTTTCCAGTATTATAATATCCATCCTTTTCATGTGATGGATTTTTACTCCATACTTTTGTTAAAATTTTTAGGGTAGGAAAGCAGAAAGTATAGTGATAAAATCCTTCCCAGATTTGGGGCTTGAAAGCTTTCTTGCATCCTCTTGAAGATTTGCTGACCCCAGTTGGCCCTTTTACTTAGGATTATCCTTCCCATCATCTCAAACATGGGCTTGGATATCCTATCATGAGACCCTACCTTACAGAGGAGAGCTTTTCCCACAATGTCTGCCAACAGCTTTCCTTGTTGATTTAAGCTTTTCCTTTCGAGAGATCCATAGGTTTTGCTCGAATGGCTGCACCAAGCCAGAGCCCTGACAAGGTCTTCCTGAGTAATCTTTTCGTCTTCCTCCCCCTTGGCAAAGGCTGGCAACTGAATAGCCCTGTTCAATCTTTTGGGATTCACCTTAACCTTTATCCCGTTAATTTCGCTCTTCACAGACGTTCCCTTCGAACCACCCTTGGCATTTGAGTAGAACTCCAACATTTCTCTTTTTAATATTACTGTTGGCTCAGAGAGGGCGAACTCCAGGCCAATGGTGTCGAGCAGCTTAATGGTGCTCTGGATTTCTTCTGATCCTTCCGAGAATCCTTTCCTCACCACTTCACTTCCTTCGAACAGAAAATCTTCCTTCTTTGGCACCATCTTTTGCTTGACCCCGGAGGATTTCAGCATAGTCAACTCGTTCACTCTTAGAAGGCGTGGAGAACACGACGACTTTTTAGGGCTAATGTAGAGAGTGTTTTAACCTTAAGACATTTGACCTTATTTATAGTGTCCGAGTTGGAAGTTGAAGTGTCATTTGTTAAATGTCTGACAAACTCGAGTTTAGCTGTAATGATTGAGCTTAGACCTAAATAAGAGTCCGCTGACGATTGGATATCGTCGTGATGCAGATCCTTCGACGATACCAATCATCATTCCGACGATATGGTTTTTGAAAATTACTATTACAATATTAGATGAAGATGACTTTATGTATTAAACATTAACAGGGTTACCTTCACCTTGGCCTCTAAGTCTCCTTGAGCTAGTGGCTCCCCCTCGATGGAATGTCCACTTATCTTTACTTCTAGCTCCCCCTAGATTAGTGCACCTTGGTTTGTGGTAAGTTTTTCTTAGTCCAGAGCTGAGCCTGGAGCACCTATTGTCCATTATCCTTGTTTGCTTTTTAATGGCTAAATAGACTACCTTGCAAGACATATTTAATACCCCTTAGGAACCCAAGGTGACTTGGGTCCTAGGTTCTTGTTAGCTTAATAGGAAATCCCTTTACTCACTGCAACCCTTCCAGGAGGTCTCTCCTTTTCATTAAGCGCACTAGGGTTGTGCCAATAGTCGATGGCAAAGTGTCCCACTTTGCCACAACACCAACATTCATGGATGTTGTACCTTCCTTTCTGAACAATTTTTGAAGTATGTTCAGTAGAGAAGGCAGCATCATTCTTCCTATCTCTCTCAGCCAAGAGCTAACTAGCTGCTCTAGTATCATTGTTTCTTCTTGATTTTATCTGTCTGTCAGTAACAGATGTCAGCTTGGTAGCTAACAGGGTGTTGATGGCATCAAATATGTTCAAGTGAGAATTGATCATACTGGGGCTACTAGTCTGCTTCTTATCTGGTCCTTGAGAGTGGGGGCTGGGACACCAAATACAAATGGTCCATGATGGGCCATTTGAATTTCCTCATGGGGAGCTTTTAATGCACTCATCCCCATGCCCTTTCTCTTTCCATAGTCAGGAGCATTTTCATGACTAGTGGAGCTTCCATTCATCCAGTGACCATGACCACTGTCCTGATCATACCTATTTGAGGGAAGCACTACCTTCTGAAAGGTGGTATGAGGCTCTGCTTTAGTTTTGCCCCTTTCTCCATTCCCAACATCTATTGCCCCTTCATTGTAACCCAATCCCCTCCTATTTCCATAGGAGGAGAAGGTGTCAATAATGGGCAGTACAATTTTGGGCTTAGAGAATTGAGCCACCAAGCATCTTTCCTTAAGAAGGTCATTCTTAAGTTTCTTGATAAGTTCTTCCCTTCAGCTTCTTTCATCATAAAGCTTGTCTATGATTTTGTTGAGCTCATTTGGATCGGTGTACTTGCTGTAGGACATACCCAGTTTCCTATCCGATTCAACCTTAAAAGGTCTGAGAGATTCTAGCTCCCTAGCTTGTTCCTTAACAAGCCTTTTGCTCTTTCTCAAAGCCTCCAAGAGATCACCAAACTGTTCTAATAGATCAATATGATTCTTATTGTTGCAAGATGAGCAGTCTTCTGCATCATCTTCAGATGATGAACAATCACCTGATGCACTCTTGGTCTTCTTAAATGAAAATGAAGCAGGTAGTAAAGTTGTGTGAGTGGTGCATACCTGATCATGATGTAGTTCATCATGATTTTCTTCATCTGATAGAGCCATCAACCCACAGACTTCCTCATCCTCAGAGTCACAGTCTGTGAGAGTCAAGGGTGCTCTTATTCTTTCTCCCGCTCCAGAGCATTCTTCATCTTCTAATTCACTGTCTGAAGTGGCACTACAACAAACTGCACCTGTTGTAAGGACTGAAATATAACTAAAACACAGTTTGTTACTAATAGTTATATTTAGTAACAAATTTTTTTTTGTTGTTACAAAAAAGTACTTTTTTGTAACGAATATTTTAAATTTTGTTACAATAATAATTAATTCGTTACTATAACTGTAAGTATTTGTAACAACACTAATGTTACGTTACAAATAGAAAACTTTTCTCACAATAAGTATCAATTGTAACCACATTATGAAAGTTTTTTGTGACAAAGGCATTGTCCTTACTAATAGTAATATTTTATTATTCAATTTTTGTTACAAAAAATATATCATATTTTATTTTCAATTTTTGTACTATTTTATTATCAAAGTTTTGAATTTTTTTTTTTTTGAAAAAAATAAAATTGTATGCGCGCGACAGTGTACCCTGCCTCGATAGTGCTCTAACGCGACGACAGTACTCCTACAGCTCGCAAACATCTGTGCGCGGCTGTCGCAGATATGTGGTACTATTGTGACATGTATTTTTGCGCGTACGGAGTTTTTTAATAAATCTTTAACTTTTTATAAAAGTTTTTCTGCCTCTCTCCCATGCAGCTCTATCTCTCTAGCTCTCACATGAATGAATGAAATATACAGATGAAAATTTCCCTCCATAAAATTTTGAACAAAACTAAACTAAAAATTAATAATATATTAAATGTAAAAATGAATGCAAATTAATATAACATTAATTTTTTAATATAATTTTGGAATTAATATAAAATCACGCACGAACCCGCGTGCACGCAAATGCACTCTCGCGCGCACGCAAATGCACACTCACGCGCACGCAAATGCACTCTCCTGCGCACACAAATGCACTCTCGTGCGTGTAGTTTTCCTTTTTTTGCTTGAGAGCTAGCGCGTATTATATTGCATGTGCCGGGGCTCAAACACAGACACATGCACACACACAGACACGGACAACCAAACATACAAACATCCATTTGCGAGCTGTAGCAATGCCTTTCACGTACGGCCTCCGCCGTTGTCTCCCATCTCTTCGACAGTCGCTGCCGCCGTCGCCTCTCTCTTCCACGGCCGCCGCCCTCGTCGTTCTCTTTCTCGGCCGTCACCGCGCGCCGTTCTCTTCCTCTAGTTTATTAAGTTTTGTCTATTTCCTTCCCTCTCACATTAATGAAATATATGGAGGGAAATTTCCCTCCATAAATTTTTGCACAAAACAAATCAAAAAATTTAAAACATATTAATATAATTTTTGAATAAAAATAACGATCGCGCACTGGCCCCGCATGCACGCATATTTTTTCATTGTGCGCTGCGGTGAAATAATTGTACCCTTCGAGCGCCCATTTTTCGCTCGAGCACGTGCTTTTCACTCGGATGCGCATTTTATTTCCCGAGCACACGTTTTTTTTTCAGTCGCGCGCATTGCACTAGCTCTATCTTTTTTGCTCGGGAGCATAAATAAATTTGTCGGCACACACATTTTTTGCTCGGGAGCTAGCGTTTTAATGAAAATATATGTCATATATATATTGATTGATGGATGACACGTGTTTTAATGAAAATAAATGTATAATGAAATTCATAAATACATGTCAAATCAATTCATAAATACAACGCATTGTTCAATAAAATTTACTTTTTAAAAGATTTATGTTTTTTCTAAAATAAGAATTACCCCCGCTCAATTTTGTCCGCTCTCAGGAGCTCGATCAACTGACAGTGCACATGAGGCCCATGTTCCCTGCTCGACAATACCCCCGCCTCGACATTGCCCGACAGTGCACATGAGCTTTAAATAAGATTTATGTATTTTTAAATAAGGTTTATCTGTTTATGTATTTTAATTATATATAAACGTGTATAAAATTTTATGTAAAACTTTATAAAACGTTTTTATAAAAATTTCATATAAAGTTTTTATATAAAACTTTACGAGCAGTAAAGTTTTTATATAAAACTTTACGAGCAGTAGCAGCTCCGCACAGACTTCGCCCGTGCTCGCTGACTCTTAGTGGGCTGCGCTCGCATTCGAGCGGGCTGCGCCCGCATTCTACAATACCCGGCCGGCGACGGCGGGCTTCGCCCGCCTTCGGCGGACTTCGCCCGCAACATATACAAATGAGTACTCAAAATGACCGTAAAAAAATATACATCAATATTTTATAATTATTTTTTTCTAAAACATTTATATTTTAACAAAAAATCATTTTAAAGTTTCTTTATATACAATAGTTAAGTTTCTTTAGATAAATTTTTTATAAAATTTTATAAAAATTGTTATATAAAGTTTTTATAAGACTTTAGAAATATTTTTATAAAAGTTTTTCTTCCTCTCCCCCTCTCTCTTAGATGAATAAAATATATGGAGAAAAATTTTTATCCATAAATTTTGCAAAAAAAATAATCCAAAAATTATAAATATTAAATTTAAAAATGAATGTCAATTTGACATTAATTTATTAACATAATTTTAGAATAAAAATAACTATCGCGCACGGGCCCCGACGCACGCAAAGACACTCTCGTGCGCACGCGCGACCACCTCTGAGCACAAGCGCATGCACGTGCGCTTTTCTTATGCATTGTTAGTTGATCGATCAAGCGTCTGAGAATGGGACAGTACAGTTTTGGCGGAGGTACCGTCGCTGCCGGGGTACTGTCACAGCGGAGAGTATCTAGCACGGGTGTACCTTTAGAATTAATATATATAACCAGTTATATATTTAATAAATTATAAATTTAATTATATATTAACGTGTATAAAATTTTATATAAAACTTTATAAAACAAGTTTTTATAAAAAATTCATATAAAGTTTTTATATAAAACTTTACGAGTAGCTCCGCACGGGCTTCGCCCGTGCTCACTGACTCTTAGCGGGCTGCGTCCACATTCGAGCGGGTTGCGCGGGCATTCGATCGGGCTGCGCCCGCATTCTATAGTACCCGGCCGGCGACGACGGGCTTCCCCCGCCCCCGGCGGGCTTCCCCCGCCCCCGGCAGACTTCGCCCGCATCATATACATATGAGTACTCAAAATGACCGCACAAAAATATACATCAATATTTTATAATTATTTTTTTAAAAATATTTATATTTTAATAAAAAAACATTTTAAAGTTTCCTTATATATAGTCGTTAAAAATATATAAAGTTTCTTTATATAAAATTAATAGCTAAATCAGTCCCCAACGTTTAAGGTAGAGTTGAAATCAGTCCCTAACGTTTCAATTGTTTGAAATCAGTCCCTAACATTTTCAACTTTTTTGAAATTGGTCCCATTTAACTTTTCCATCCACTCTATTAACGGAATCTGCTATGGTGGCGATGATGAAGCGCCAACGTGGCGCTTATGTGGATTTAACTACATTTACAAATTATAAAAAATAGTTATTTATAGATTGCATTTTGTTCGAAAATCATTTAACTGAAATGATTAACTGAGATGCATTAACTGAAATGATCCTTACCTATTAACTGAAATGCATTAACTGAAATGATCAACTCTATTTATAGAAAGTCATTTTAAAGTTTCTTTATATACAATAGTTAAGTTTCTTTAGATAAATTTTTTATAAAATTTTATAAAAATTGTTATATAAAGTTTTTATAAAACTTTAAAAATATTTTTATAAAAGTTTTTCTTCCTCTCCCCTTCTCTCTTACATGAATGAAATATATGGAGAAATATTTCCCTCCATAAAATTTTGCAAAAAAAAATTCAAAAATTAAGAACATTAAATTTAAAAATGAATGTCAATTTGACATTAATTTATTCACATAATTTTAGAATAAAAATAACTATCGCGCACGGGCCCCGCACGCACGCAAAAGACACTCCCGTGCGCACGCGTGACCACCTCCGAGCACAAGCGCACGCACGGCGCAGGCTCGGGAGAGCATTTTTGGCCCGAGAGAAATTTTTCGGCCGGGCACGTGTTTTTCACTCGGGCGTTCGTTTTTTGCCCGAGCGCACGTTTTGTGCCCGATCGTGCCCAATCGCGCGATTTGCACTTGCATGCATTTTTGACCGGGCGCATTGTCTCCCAAGCGCGCCCTGACACGCATTTTTGAATCATCGATACTCATTTTCATGACACAGAAACACAAACAAAGACACACAAACACAAACACAAACACACATGCACAAACACGCATATACACACAAATACAGACATACACACAAGCACAGTCACACATAGCTAGCTAGAGATCACACATACAAATACTTACACAGACACAGACAGACACAGAAAGACACACACCGACACACACATACATTCAGACAAACAGACACCGACACGCACATACATTCAGACACACACACACACACATACGCAAACATACAGACACAGACACATACAGACATAGACACAGACACAAATACAGACATATATAGACACACAAACAAAGACACAAACACACACATGCACAAACACACATAAACACACACACACACAGATGCACACAAGCACAATCACACATAGCATACATAATCACACATACCCAATCACACACACACACATACACAATAGACACACACACATGCACACATACACAATCACACACACATGCACACATACACAATCACACACACATGCACACAATCACACAGACATGCACACAGACATGCACACATACACAATCACACACACACGCACACACGCACACACGCACAGACACACAGACACACAGACACACAGACACACAGACACACAGACACACGCACACACACACACACACACACACACACACACACATGCACACACACGGACACAAACACACACAAACACGCACTAAAATTTTATGACGATTGTTATCCGCACTACAGTTTTGGCTATCCGCACTCTTTTTGTATTAGTTATTACGCGCATTTTGGAAATACGCATTGTACATAGATCTTTTAGGAAAGACAGTCAACACGAAAGTTGTAGATCTCGTCGAGATCTACAACTTTCATCTTGAACACTTTTCATAAAAATGCACGCACAAAACGTATTGTCGCCCTGATTGAAACATGTGCGTAACTATAGCGAATTTTTGAAAATACTTCTTGTACATGCATTTTTGGTTTGACGACGCTTTTGCTAAACAAATTTTGCTAATATTGTGTATAAATATTTGGCGGCTCTTTTTTACTAAAATGCCGCGAAAACATAAATTATTCGCAGCGCTTGTTATAAAAAAACGCCACGGAAATTTTCCCACTAAAATTTTAGAGAAATTTTGTTTCCCGCCTTCTGGACCGTTTACTTTATATTTTTATTAGTCCATCGGTTAGATTCGATCCAATCCTTTCTCGGAACCCTGCAACCCCTCTTCTCTTTCTCGTGCGAAGAGGACGGTAGGACGCAAACTTGGAAGGGTGAGGTCGGAGCAGTGCGTGTTCTCCGTTTTGACGGCGCTGGACTCGGCGGCTCCTTCCGCCGCCGTGGGTCTGATGGTGTTTTTTGAGCCGACAACCCTTTTCATTCAGAGATGGCTTCCGTTGTTCTATGTCCCATCGCTCGTCGTTCACAGGAGGATATTTTACGGGAGGATGTTTTACGGGATTAATTAAGAACATTTTATATGGGCCATCGATGAGGATCTTGTCAGCTCCTAAAATCCTTACCCTAGGATATTTCACGGGAAATCCATTCTTCCATTTCCCCTGCCTTAAACCCTAACACCAGTCCCCCACCGTGGAGCGGAGAGCTGATTTCTCCCTTTAGCCGGCTGCAGTTTATATCGGCGGATCAGCGGAGAATCAGTGGTAAAGATGTAACGTCAGCATACAAAATCCATCCAGGTCTTTGTTTTTTGTTTCTGACTGTTTTAGGTCAAAGATTCTGCACAATTTTTTTGTTTTGTTTTAGATCTTGTTACATATCTATCTCACCTGGATAAATGATAGTCCCGTTCTTGTTGGATTCTTTGCAAATTTTATCTTCATTTTTTTGTTAATTTGGAACTCATTATATTATTTTATAACTCTCAAAGCCCCCTCTTTATCAATTGTTAAATTTTCACTTCCTTTTCTCTATATATTTTTTGTCATTCCAGATCTTGAATTTGTTTTTGTTCCCAATACTTTTTTCATTTTAGGTTGAGAACCCATCATCTTCCATCTCCTTGTCGAAGCTCCCATTTGGACGGTCCTTCTTGTCCAAGCTCACTGCTCTCCTTGATCAGCTATCAGCATGGTTCAAGTTTTTGTTCTGCACTATTTGGCTACTATCATTTCACCATTTCATGCATGCATAAATTTTATTTTTGCATTGATGGTGCCATGAATGCCCTTAAAAAATTGATGCTTAGGTTTATATACATACATATTAGTTTATTGGCAAATGTTGACGTATTGACAACTATTTCCTATTTTATGTGGAGTAATTTTTTTGTTTTCTAAGTGATTTAGCTAAGGTTCTTGTATTAAGAAGCTAAGATGATTATTCATGTCATTGAAGACAAAATGAGATTGTGATCAAATCATGTGTTTGATCTATCAATAGTCATACACCCGATGTAATTCTCTAGAAACCTGCCGACAACTTCTGTCCGACCATCCAATTATGGATAGTAGACGTGCAAGTATTTAGTTGTACCCAATGCGTACAAATTTTTTTTGCTAGAAAAGGCTCACGAAGACATCTCAATCTCTTACAATGCTAATATGTATCCATAATTTCTAAGTAGAATCAAGGAATACCCAGTGTTGCAGATATATAGTGGTGTTGCAAGGATACAAAATTTACCATTTTACTGAGCCTTACTACTACCACCACCAATATCACTTCCTTCTCGTGTGATTTAGGTAGCCTCTCTATGAAATCCATGGATATTTCATGCCACACTCTAAAATGGGCAAAGGTTGTTACAACCTCATTGTTTTTTGATTATCTAGTTTACATTGTTTGCAGATAGAGCATGCCTTAATATAATCATGAAGGTTATTTTCTTTCATTCTAATAGATATTTTCTTTAATCTTATAAGTGTTGTCGTGATACCTCAGTGCCCTCCCAATCCATTATGATGATAATTTTGAGTAACAATTGTTGAGATTGGTAATCTGATAAATTAAACTTAACTTGTTGTGATACTCAAGTAACAATTGTTTAGATTCTTCACTCCCTTTTTATGGAGAATTGTGAGGTACTTATGTTGTTCTGGCGTGGAAATATTTTGCTTTACCAAAAAATTTAAACTCTGAAGATCAGTGTTAATAAAAAAATATGACTTCTCACTAGATTTTAGAACTACTTTACCATTCTCACTCTTACAGAGTTGTATATTATTATTGGAGTTGTAGAAAATTTTATTAACATAGATATAATCTGGCTATTAATTTCCTTCTTAAAATTAGTTGGATGCTAAAATTAATTTCCTTGTTAAAATTAGTTCATAATTTCAGAATAACTTTTTATTAGACCACTTCTAATGATACAAAATTTGGAATTGCTAGCATGGTTTAGAGGTATGATTAACCAATTTTATGTTGTTATAGGCTTGAGAAACTTCGGCCATGGTGAGGGGGATTGGACGGCAAGTTAGACCAGATGATGCAACCTACACAACTGGATGTACCTGCAAAATTTATTCAAAGATTAGTAGATGGTAAGGATTTATGTTGCTATTTAGATAATATATCAATGGACTAAGTATGGTTGTTGCATGTTAGGATACAATGTCTAATCTTTTTTATCCTGTTTTCCTGCATGTGAAAGATTTTTCAATCTAAGAAGCGACATGTAGCTATTATATTTATTTCAAAATTAGTAGTTAATAGTAATAAATGAGGATCTTCTTACAACGATCCTCCCAAACACAAATCAGATAAGCGTTTGTGTGTATAGATGTTGCGTTGTATGTGCGTATTTTAATGTATGTGTGTAGATGGTGCGTTGTATGTGTGTACATGTTTATGGTGTGTATAAGAGTGTATGTATGTGTAAGTGTGTGTGTGTATGGATGTTTAAGTGTGTGTGGTTGTATGCATGTATTTTATGGCGTGCGTGTGGTTGTACGCATGTATTTTATGGTGTGTGTGTGTGTGTGTTTATGGTGTGTGCATGGATGTGTGTGGTTGTATGTGTGTGTGTTTATGGTGTGTGCATGGATGTGTGTGTGGTTGTATGCATGTATTTTTGTGGTGTGTATGTGTGTGTGGTTGTATGCATGTATTTTTGTGGTGTGCGTGTGTGAGTGTTTATGAATTATTTGTGTTTTTTGGTTCATATGTGGACGAAATTGTATGTATGTGTGCATATGTGCAGGTTTCAAGTCTCTCCATCGTGGGCTTAGTTGTTGTCTATCCATTTAGTATACATGGTCAACATATATAGTGTAGAGGTACATTTCTCATTGTTTCCATTTAATATTTCTTTTGTTATTAACTTTAACTTTTCTTCTCAAGCAGGCCAGTTCAAGTAAAACTTTTCATGGAGGAATTATGCAACACGAGGGACTAAGTGGTCAATAAGTCGCAGGGAATGTCAAGGATATGATCGCGTTTGATGTGGACCAAGTAGTTAGCATTATAGAAACGCACTAAAATTATCAATTGCACAGTGTATTATCATCATTGCTGATTGGTTGTGTAGGCTCTGGACTACAATTGATGGGGATCGCGTTTGATGATTACATTGTTAACCCCAAGCACAGTGCATATCAGGTAGCATTTGCTTTGAGCTTATTGATTTCATCATAACTTGGTGGTTAATATATTTTCTAGAGATTTTTCTTGCCTCTTTCTTTACTTTGTCAAGGATATGATTCAAAACTATTAGATTAGTCTAAAATGGGAGAAATTAATCCGTGAATATATATATATCATCAATACTATATAGAAATATGCTCACAATAATTTAGTGATATCCGTGCATAATTCTGTATGAAAAAAATCCAAAACGATATGTAATGTTGTAATGTTGTTTAGTTATACAATGCTAACAATAATACGATATGTAATGTTGTTTTGTTATAGATGAGATGACACTTGTGATCTTAATTGCTCTCTTTTATTTGTAGGGTGCTCGAGCATTGACCGGCAAGTGACGAAAGATTCATTAGTCAGAAAGTGATGGACGATTCATTTTTCGAAAAATGACGGAAGATTTAATAGAAACATTGATCTTGTAATGTAATATTGTATTATTTTAGAAGAGATGATAATAACTTGTACTCTATGTAATACTTTTTGGTGTGAATAAATACATGTTGATCTTGTTACAAAATATTAAATATATGTGTGTTTTCAAGATTATTATTTGTAATAAAATCTCAGGTACACAAAAAATAGAAATGTAATATTTTTGATATATAAATGAATTGGCTGTAGTAAGAAGAATGGAAAACAAATGTAACGATTTTTTCGTTACTATTGTTTAATCTATTGTAACGAAATAATGTTTGTTATACTTTATTGTAACAAAGTTAGTTTATTTTTAGTGAGGAAAAAATAAAACATTTGTAACGAAATAGTTTTAATCGTAACTGTGTTTTTGTGAGGAAAAAACATTCGTAACGAAATAATATTTATTGTGACCAATTTATTGTGAGGAAGAATCTCTTTTTGGTGAGAAAGTATCATTTGTTACAATTAATTTTTTTGTAACGACATGCATACATTCGTTATAAGAACCTTTAGCGTCGAGCTTTAGAGGAGGACCGTTACTTAAAGTTTTTTTCGTTACCAAAGAGTTTTTGTAACGATTTTTTGCACTTACTGTAACGATTTAGGTCCTTACTATAAGTGCAGTTTGTTGTAGTGTGGTCAATGGTGCTCTGATACATACCTCTTCATGAGAGGTTTCTTCTTCAAAATATTCCTCTGACCCTTCCATGAGGACTTCTAAGGAATCCCACATGTCCTTTGCTGTAGTGCAATGACTTAGCTTCTGGAGTGTTGGCAGATCTACTGCACTAGCTAGAATGTTTCTGGCTTCCTTGTCATGCTGCTTAGAAGAACCTCATCTTGTATCATAGCTATTGAGGTACATGGTTCTTCTTGAACAATCAAAAACATTCTGGGATCTATTGCCTCCATGTAAATTCTTGCTCTAATTTTCCAAAGGGCAAAGTTCTCTCTAGAACAGGTAACTATTCTTGATTCCATACTTATGATTCTTAGACACCCACTGGCAGATCTGTTCAAGCTGTTAAGCTTTTCTTTGAACAACCTCGCTTTGATACCACTTGTTGTTTATTGTGTGTCTACTTTATCACCTAGAGGGGGGGGGGGGGTGAATAGGTTTTTCAAATTATATTATCCCCTTTTTGGTGTTCTTGATTTCTGGTTAGTAGATCTACAAGTTGTAAAGCATAACACAGAAAACACACAACGATGTATAGAGGTTCCTCAAGACAGGGTGTCTTGAGTAGTCCTCTGTTCCTCTGCGCCTACCCAGCAGTGTGCTAGGCTCGGAAAACTCCGCCAAATCTTCAGGCCCTCAAGCCTTACAACTCGGACCCGCAAGTCCCAACAGCCTAGGCCCGCAAGACCCTACTGCCCCTGAGCCCGCAAGCTCGACACTCAGGCCCTCAAGCCCTACAACACAGACCCGCAAGTCCCAACAACCTAGGCCCGCAAGCCCCTACTGCCCTCGAGCCCACAAGCTTGACAAATCGCACCCGCAAGTGCACTGCCCTGGCCCTCAAGCCTCACAGCTCTCCAGCCCGCAAGCTAGACGGTGTTAGACCCGCAAGTCCACTTCCCTGGCCCTCAAGCCTAACAACTCTCCAGCCCTCAATCTAGACAAATAGGCCCGCAAGCCTTTACAAGAGATTACAATAATAAGACTGTTTCTTCTGCCGGATGAAGATTGATAACTTTAGCCTGTTGAAGATCGACTTCTTAAGGTTGAAGAAGATGCTTTTTGATCTGTAGATTCAACACTGGATCTTCTTTAGCCTTCACTTCTTTTGCCTGGTGTTGATCGGCTACTTTTCAGTCGATGATGATGACTGATTCTTTAGAGAGCACTTGATGCTTGCTCTCTACTTGATCTTCTTCTTCTCTGCTGAGAATACTGTACTATTGAAGTGTAGCGGCGGGATACTTTCTCGTTCTTTTTCTCTTTCTTCGAAGACTTATTTTCTAGGGAATCACTGTTCCCTTTTATAGGACAGATGAGCCGCATAACGGTAACATGTGATGTCCTTTAATGTCAGACGCCTATTCCATAAGAGCACGCGCTAATTGGACAATCAGGCGGCGGCATTAAATGCTGACAGCGCGTCCGCAACATTTGAATCTGTCTCGATGATATTTCCATCGTTACGACATCATGGACAATGTCTCGACGACAAGACTTCAATTATTCTTGCTTCTGCCTCTCATACTAGTATCTCGACGATATGAGATATTCTTGCTCTTCTGTATATACGACGATACGCCATCTCTGACTGTGTCGTCGTAATCACCTTGATTTCTCGACGACATGCATTCTTTACGACGATGTTCAACGCCATCAGTCATACTTAGCCTTTTAAGCGACAAGGCTTCTTCCCGACGATGTTTGTTCTTTCTCGAAGACAAGGCCAATTTGGTGAAGTCGACGATACCGCGTCTTTTCTGCGTTCGACGAACACGCCAAATCTCAGCGGTCGTCGATCTTCCTTCTGAGTTCGACGATCTTGCTTCTGCGTTCGACGAACGCGCCAAGTCTCAGCGGTCGTCGATCTTCCTTCTGAGTTCGACGAACTCCATTCGGCGTTTGATGAACGACATTCTGCGTTCGACGAATCTTGTCCTTCTTTATGATATATATAGTACTTACAGAAATAGTTCAAGTACTTGACATTTGTCGATCTCTGCAAGCATGAGATAGATGGAGCATTAAATACAGCTTGCACTTGTCATTGAGCTGAGCACTTCTTCAAATCAGGAACATTGCTTGGCACTGTTCCCAACAATAGGTTTGTGTGGGCATTCCTATACATTAAGGTTACATATTCTTGTTACTGTTTTCCTTAGTGCCTTTCTTTACAATTGCTTTACTTATTACTACTGCTTACTTGCTACTGTTTTACATCCTACTTCTTTGCTTATTGTTCTATATATTGCTTACCGATAGACCCTTCCATAGTTAGACTCACTGTCATCTGCTTTTGATTTTACCCCTTGATGTCCTCCGCTTCATCCTTCCCGCACGGTGCCTAGGAGTCACCGGGGGAGGGGTTGGGGATTGGATGAGTCAAGTTTGACTGACGGTCGGTGGACCTTATCATTTTAGGGGACCGAGGAGACGCTGCAGCACTAGAGGCCGGTGCA
Organism: Dactylorhiza incarnata; assembly: GCA_033032865.1. Taxonomy (NCBI): domain Eukaryota; kingdom Viridiplantae; phylum Streptophyta; class Magnoliopsida; order Asparagales; family Orchidaceae; genus Dactylorhiza; species Dactylorhiza incarnata. The sequence continues at coordinate 22,846,341 of JAWHQI010000001.1, read as the reverse complement.
GATGGAGACGAGGCAGTCTAGCATGGGAGCACCGATGACAGGATCCATGAGTGTCTTTTAGCTTTAGTATTTTATGCTTCCGCGAGAGAAATTGTAGAGAGGAATTGATGTACAGGGCATGAGCCCTTTATTATTACCGTACCTTCTTATTCAGTTATTATATGTGGACATCTCTTGATGGTTTTATTTTCTATGTGATGCGGACTTCAACATCTATAAGTTTGTTTAAGCTTTACTTCTTTGTGATCGATATAGCCAACATGATCGTTGTTTTGTAGTGGCGACCTTCCTGGGCGAGGGTGTTACCGCAAAGCGGCGGTTCTGGGCATAAGACCCGGGTTTTGAAAGAAAAAAATGGGGTCTTACAACTGGAGTGACAATTGTTGGTGTATTGGTGGTTGCTGATAGGACTTAATACTTGTAGGCTTTGTTGTTTTTTCTTTATAGATTGTGATGCATTATATTTTATAGAATGATGTGTTTTATATTTTATACTAGCTTCATGAGAGTTTTTTCCTGGAATTGATATTTTGGCATGTTCTTCTTTTGTCGATGGTAGGTATAAAGGTGGAGCATCCTAATGACTAGATCTAGCTAAAGAAGAAATACGCGCTGCAGTGGTTCGTGGGTGAAAAGTGGATGAGTTAATTTGCCAATCTAGTGAATTGTGGCTTTCTACGAGAGAATCTTTAGCTTTAGCAATTATCTTTACCTTCTCTGCCATATAATCTTCTAGTCTACCTGAAAAATGTATGTATTAAAAATAATTAAACCAAAATACATGATCAAAAATAATGGAATAAACTTAATTTCATATCTTTTGATGAACACAGATGCACAAATCAAAAATGATTTTTTTACTTAAAAAAGCTTACACAAATATGAAGAAAATTATCGAAAAAAACAGTATTAAACATCCTCATTTTTGGCATCATCCTCAAAGTCATAAATAGTGTCATCGTCATGGTCCTCTTCATTCAGAACTTTTCTTTGAGAGGATTGATCACATTTCTTAATTGTCATAGCCTCAACATCAGTTCTTTGTAATAACATTCCCGTGTCATCGTCATCTATGGCAATATCTAATACTGGGCTTAATCCTAAATCTGTATCATACAAATGAATTTCTTCTTCATTAAAGTCTTCATTGTCTTTGGGAGGAAAATCATAAAGTGACGAGGCATTGTCTTTATTACCAATCTCCAATCTTTATTTTTGTTATCGGCTACATAATATACTTGTCCAACTTGGCAAGCTAAGACATAAGGTTCATTGCTTCTCAAATTGTGTTTTACATTAATAGAAATAATTCCATTTTTTTCCTTCCTGTAGCCTTTGCCTTCATGGTATGTATCCCACCAATCACATTTAAATAGGACAATTTTGTATCCAACACCATAATCTAATTGAAGAATGTCTTTTAAAACTCCATAATATTCTTTGCCATCGGATTGTTCATCACCCTTTACAATGATACCACTGTTCTGGATCTTACGCTTAATTTCACGATCATAATTATGAAACCTGATGTCATTAACAATGTAACCAGTAAAATGTGTCTCCCCTTTCGTTGGTCCACGTGATAACTATAAAAGTTCTATGTTAACTCTTAAATCTCCTTCATAATGTAACATAGATGCTTGTTGAAAAATGAACATGCATGTTATCAGACAATTAAATTAAAACAAAATAACAATAACTCTCTAATGTATATGCAAGCAAAGGCTTATTTACCTTCAATTCAAACCATCTAACAAAGGCTGACTCATGCCTTCTTCCAACATCTTTAGAATGTAATTTCTCAAGGACCCTTAAATGCTCCCTATACAAGAAAATGATCAGCAAACATATGTTGGGGAAATGATTTATCTTAACCCCTAGAATTAAGAAGAATATAAATTCTAAGTATGAATTATTAGGCTAAGTAAATATGCGTCGAATAGTATTCGACGCAACGTCGAAATATAGTCGATGTTTCTCTCAGAATGAGTCGAAGTAACTCTTAGAAGAATTCGACGTAATCATAGTCAACGTACCTCTGACTTCTAGTCGACGCATTTGATAAAGTCGACGCACCTTCCTTATTCTCCTCTCGACGTCCAGCCAGGATGAAATCGATGTTTACGTCGAATAGTAATCGACGCACGTCGATATCTATAAGAAATTCAAAAACACGCCAGATCTCTTTCCTTCTTTCTATAGATCTGATTTTTATGGAATGATATTATTCTTTTATAGTCGTTCTGAATCAGCCTTTCCTTCTATTTGATTCTTGGCTAATTTGATTAAGATTATTATGGATATTATTTGAAATCAGAATGAATTCTTTTCTTTCTACAGAAATATTGATTATGGAAACTCTTATCTCTTTCTATTTCTCTGTCTGTTAAATTGATTATTCTCCTTTAGCAATATATTTTAAACAGAGCAATAAATAAGGAGGAGGTCGGCAGAGAATAAAAAGAAGTGATCCACCATATACATTTGAAAAAGAGGAAGAGCTACCAAGTGAAGAGTGAGAAAATTGAGAAAAGAGATAGTGTGTTGCAGGCCTTCATCTTCTCAAGCCATTTTGCTGCAAATTCTGAAAGCTCTCACAAAAGAGAGAAAAGCTTACAATCTCCTTCTCACTATAGAAGAGAGATCATATTAACTATACTTGTGCTTCTAATCTTCTTGCTAGGAAGAAGATTCTTTCTTACATATATCATTTTCTGTTCTTCTACTTGTTCTACTTCTTCTTCTCATTCTATTTTCAAATTGTGTATAAGAGTTTTTAGAATCTCTCTTCAAAAAATTCAGTTGTAGTGGTTCTAAGAGTCTCCTTACCAAAAGACTCAGTTTGGTTCTAAGAGTCTCCTTATCAAAAGACTCAGTCTGGTTCTAAGAGTCTCCTTATTAAAAGACTCAGTGCAAGTTAGTGAATTCCTACCAAGGGGGTAGAAGAGTGGACTACCCAAAGTTTGGGGAACCACTATATTTCTTTGTGTTGTGCTGTGATTTTCTTCTTGCTATTTTTCTTCTTTACTTGCTTAATTCTTGTTGGTGTGTGGGAAGCCTAAATCTGTGATTATTACACATATATATATAATAGCACAAAGTATTTTTAAATCTCTATTCACCCCCCTCTAGAGAATTCTAGTGAGGTGAACTGTGCACTTTCAATTGGTATCAAAGCGAGGTTGATCTAAAAAGGGTAACTCCTTGATAAAAAAGATCCTACCTCATAAATATATATATATTTTTGAAAACTATATCTTTTCACATGACACAAATCAAAGATTATGCTTCCACCAGACCACCAATGTGCAATCTTGAAAAGTTTGCAGTTTGGAAAACAAGAATTAGGATTTATATGAATTCTATTGATGAAGAATTATTTAATGTTATTTTGACATTTCCTCCCAAACCTTATAGAAGAGACTCAAGTGGTGAAGTGACTCAAACACTTGTCCAAAAGGCTGAGTGGACAGCTGAAGAAAAGAAGGCAGGCACATGTGATGCAAAAGCTGTAAACATTCTTGTCTCAACCCTCTCAGATGAAATCTTTCAAAGGGTTGTTGACTGTGAATCAGCCAAAGAAATATGGGAGGCTCTTACAAAGATGGTAGATGGAAGTGCTGATGAAAGGAAAGATAGAAAGGCTCTATTGATCTTCCAATATGAGAACTTTCAAAAGAAGCATGAAGAAAGCATATCTGAGATGTATGATAGATTCAGTCTGATCATAAATCAATTAAGGAGCCTGGATAGAGAGATCTCTCTCACAGAGATCAATGACAAACTGTTAATGAGTCTCCCAAGTTCATGGGACTCAAGAATATGGGCAATACGAGATACAAGAGGACAAAGGGAAATCTCAACAGATGCCCTCTTAGGAAAACTCAAATCCTATGAGCAACTGCTGAAAACCAGAGAAGAGAAGGAAAGAAGAGGAAGCACTTCAAAAGATAGAAATATTGCTTTGAAAGCAACATAAGAAGAGACCCCTGTCACTGAAGAAGAATTATTCAGCCTCCTGGCCAGGAGATTCAAGAAAAGGGTCAGGACAGATGGGTCTAGAAGGAGAGAATCAAAACCAAGGTATGATAAAACTCCTACTAAAGAAATCATTTGTTATTCCTGCAGGAAACCTGGACACATTGCACCTGAATGTCCTAAAGAGATCAACAATAAGAAAGATCTGAAAAGAACAGATCTAAAGAAGAAGAAGAAGAAGAAGAAGAAGAAGAAGAAGAAAGAGAAAGGGTTCATTGCTCAATCATGGAGTGATTCAGAATCTGAAGGAAGTACCTCATCTGAAGATGATCAGGAAAAGACTAAGCAAGAGGAAACCTGTTTGATGGCCACTGAAAAGCCTGAAGATACATCTCTGGTAAATTTATTTGATGACATAGATTTCTCTTCCACTCATTTCAAAAATAGTTTCAAAGAACTCTGTTTAGATCTAGTCAAATCTGAGAAAGAAGTAAAGGAACTAAGAAATGAACTAAACAATCTCAAACAAATAAATACACAACATAAAAACTATAAGCTCAATCTAGGGCTCTCAGAGGAGCAACTAGATAAAATCAATACTGAAAATCAAGCACTAAGAAATGAGCTAGCAAAGGCAAAAGCCTTTGAAGATGCTCTAAATGGCAGAAGTCAGAAGCTCAAGAATATCTCTAACAATCTCACTGATAGATTTAGACAACTAGAATATAACACTGACTTAGAACCCAAACCTCAATCACCCAGCAAATCTGTCTGGAGACATCCTATTCACTTCACTAGGGAGAACATTTGATAGGAGAAAGATCACAAAAAAATCCAGAAACAACCACTATTTTTAACAAAAATAATCTCACTGTGCATGAAGGAATCCTAGGTAAATATCCTCAGGAAAGAAACAAACTTGCGTCGAATTATTATCGACGTACGTCAAACACTACTCAACGCAACTCAAATAATGCATCGATTTCTAACCAACGCAGACACCAAAATACGTCGACTCCCAATCGACGCAATCTCTCCTATGCTTCGACTAAAAGTAACCACATAATGAAGGAAATGTCGACTTCCACTCGACGCAACTTTAAACATACGTCGAATAGATATTGACGCATACAAACTCAGAGCAACATAAAGACAGAACACTTCCATCCTCCAAAAACCTTCCATCTTAACCCCCATTCAGGACCCATTCATCCTGATCATAATTTCTATCCTAATCAAAACTTTTATCCTAACCAAAATTTTTATCCTAATCAAAATGTTTATCCTAATCAACATCACTATCCCTCTCTAAACTCAAAATCCCATTATCTAAAGATAGTCAGATGTTACATCTGCAATAAAACTGGCCACATTGCCAAACAATGTTGGTACAATCAATCTAATTGATTATAAAAATTAGTCCAAGACTATCTTAGAAAACATTAGGAGCAGGAAGAAATAATCTCTCAAGGGCAAACCCAAAAACCATTCAGGAAAATAAAAGTCACGTAGATTTTATAATCAACGCACCGTCAATAACTATCAATAATAACTTAAATCGACGCATGCGTTGACTCCAATCGACGTATACATCGATATGAAACCCTAACATCTTACCTCAGACTATATCGACGCTCACGTCGAATTCCACTCAACGTAACGTCGAATTCATGAAAAGAGCAGCAATACTAAAATATTTTCGGTCACATCCACTGTAGTACCGAATATGCCTCGAATTGTGTCTCATTTCAATGTTTCACCTGACTTAAATAGACTCTTCAGTTAGAAATCCTCTCGCACTCTGCATCTTTCATCCCTCTTACCTCTCAGTCCAGCCATTTCTTCCTCTTTCTCATTGACCTACAATGGCTCCCAAGATAAACTCTGGGTTCGACATTGACCTCGAATCCTTCCAAGCCGCCGCAGAAAATTATAAGAGCATCATAGTTCTCTTCATTGAAGCTGGTCTGGATAAGCTCATCTCCACAAGATGCAAGCTCCTGGAGACAGAACTCACAGAGCTGATGACTCATGTTCAGATATCTGGACAAGGAGAAATCACAGGAACAATCCATGAGACACCTGTCTCAATTTCTGCAGAACACATTAGGACCACCTTTGATCTACCATTAGGTACAATCAAATATTATCCTTGTTCAAATAGGGAAAGCAAATCATTTTCTAAAGAATAACTAAAATAATTCCCCTATCAGGTGATGAACCTATGGAACTTACCCCTGATGAAATAAATAATTTGTTAATCACCATGAAGTTCTCCAAAGATAGACCAATCCACCTGAAGAAAATAGACTTCTCTGAGGAGTATAGACTGTTGGCAGACATAGTAGGGAAAATATTACTATGTAAGATCTCTGCCCTTGATGCAGTGCCCAAGCAGCAACTAAACATCATGGGGGCCCTTGTGCTGAAGAAGAAGGTAGACTGGGCAAGCTGCCTGCTCAAAATGATAGGCTATAAATATTCTCACAAAGAGAATGCCTACATGAGAATTATGAGCCAAGTTCTCTTCCACTCCTTCCCTGACCTATGCAAGTCAAAAGGAATTCCCATCCCTCCAAGCAAAAGGATGTCCATTGCTCTCTTCTCAAAATGGACCAGGCAAATTCCCAAGCCTGGTGCCATTCCTGAAAGGACTCCATATCCTCCTCCTCCTACTCATACAGACATCTCTTCTGTACCACCATCATCCACACCTTCACAAATACCAACTCAATCACCTGCTCAACCCTCCTTTATTCCTCCACCCTCTCCATGCAATACACCTCATCAAAATGATACAGTCCCCTCTTCACCTTCATCACATACAACACCTCCTCCTCCATTGACTCCTCCTCCAACACATTTTGACCCATCTCCATCCACTGACAACCTCATCACTCAGTGTATCCAATCCACAGCCCAAAGATTCCAAGCAATGCTGGATGGGCACTGCTCCAAGATTCATTCCTCCATCTTACACATGCAGACCCAAATAGATGGGGTCAGTGCCTCTATGCAAAGCCTGAAGACCTCTATCTCTTCTTCTAAAGTCACCAGATCTTTCTTAACCTCCTTGGCTAAGAAGGTCAAGAAGGGGGAGAGGTTAGATGAAGAGCAGATCTTCAGTCATAAATCTCTCTCTCACAAGTCTCTTCCTACTTCAAAAAATGATAGTCTTGCACTGCTCAAGACCATTGGGAATGAAGTTGTACCTGAGCTACATAGTGAAGAGCACCTAACAGAGGTACTAAATATAGCAAGAGAAGCTACTCAACAAGTGATTCTATTACAAGGGGAGGCATGTAGGACAGAAAATGAAGTTTAAAAGGAAACTGAGGCTGAAGGGGAGAAAGAAAATGAAGCTGATACTGTGATGGGTGAAGTAGGAGCTCAGGATCCAGATGCAATTAAAACTGGAGCTGGAGATGAAAGAGAAATTGAAGAAGAAGGAAAAGGCTCAAAGGAAGCTCCATCCCAGGGGGAGCAAACTACTTTGACTCAGGGGGAGCTGAGGGAATCACCTGCTACTGAGAAGGAGCAACCTACAAAAGTATTCACTAGGAAAAGAAAAACTCCTCCTACCCCTGAACAATGATGATATACTCTGTTTGAACAATTGTCTATGCTTAAATGCTGATTAGTCAACTGAACATGAAACTTGTTTATATAATTTCTTATTCTATCTTCCTCTGATTATTTAACATATTTCTAATCTATATGAATGTCTTGCTGTGTTGATTAAATACTGATACAATTTCACTCTAAATAGGGTTAAGACAAATAGAGGGAGATTGTTGGGGAAATGATTTATCTTAACCCCTAGAATTAAGAACTATTCGACGCAACGTCGAAATATAATCGACATTTCTCTCAGAATGAGTCAAAATAACTCTTAGAAGAATTCGATGTAATCATAGTCGACGTACCTCTGACTTCTAGTCGACGCATTTGATAAAGTCGACGCACCTTTGTCGACGCACCTTCCTTATTCTCCTCTCGACGTCCAGCCAGGATGAAATCGATGTTTACGTTGAATAATAATCGACGCACGTCGATATCTATAAGAAATTCAAAAACACGCCAGATCTCTTTCCTTCTTTCTGTAGATCTGATTTTTATGGAATGATATTATTCTTTTATAGCCGTTCTGAATCAGCCTTTCCTTCTATTTGATTCTTGGCTAATTTGATTAAGATTATTATGGATATTATTTGAAATCAGAATGAATTCTTTTCCTTCTACAGAAATATTGATTATGGAAACTCTTATCTCTTTCTATTTCTCTGTCTGCTAAATTGATTTTTCTCCTTTAGCAATATATTTTAAACAGAGCTATAAATAAGGAGGAGGTCGGAAGAGAATAAAAAGAAGTGATCCACCATATACATTTGAAAAAGAGGAAGAGCTCCCAAGTGAAGAGTGAGAAAATTGAGAAAAGAGATAGTGTGCTACAGGCCTTCATCTTCTCAAGCCATTCTGCTGCAAATTCTGAAAGCTCTCACAAAAGAGAGAAAAGCTTACAATCTCCTTCTCACTATAGAAGAGAGATCATATTCACTATACTTGTGCTTCTAATCTTCTTGCTAGGAAGAAGATTCTTTCTTACATATATCATTTTCTGTTCTTCTACTTGTTCTACTTCTTCTTCTCATTCTATTTTCAAATTGTGTAAAAGAGTTTTTAGAATCTCTCTTCAAAAAATTCAGTTGTAGTGGTTCTAAGAGTCTCCTTACCAAAAGACTCAGTTTGGTTCTAAGAGTCTCCTTATCAAAAGACTCAGTCTGGTTCTAAGAGTATCCTTATCAAAAGACTCAGTGCAAGTTAGTGAATTCCTACCAAGGGGGTAGAAGAGTGGACTACCCAAAGTTTGGGGAACCACTATATTTCTTTGTGTTGTGCTGTGATTTTCTTCTTGCTATTTTTCTTCTTTACTTGCATAATTCTTGTTGGTGTGTGGGAAGCCTAAATCTATGATTATTACACATATATATATAATAGAACAAAGTATTTTTAAATCTCTATCCACCCCCCCCCCCCCCCCTCTAGAGAATTCTAGTGAGGTGAACTGTGCACTTTCAATTGGTATCAAAGCGAGGTTGATCTAAAAAGGGTAACTCCTTGATCAAAAAGATCCTACCTCATATATATATATTTTTGAAAACTATATCTTTTCACATGGCACAAATCAAAGATTATGCTTCCACCAGACCACTAATGTGCAATCTTGAAAAGTTTGCAGTTTGGAAAACAAGAATTAGGATTTATATGAATTATATTGATGAAGAATTATTTAATGTTATTTTGACAGGTCCTCCCAAACCTTATAGAAGAGACTCAAGTGGTGAAGTGACTCAAACACTTGTCCCAAAGGCTGAGTGGACAGCTGAAGAAAAGAAGGCAGGAACATGTGATGCAAAAGCTGTAAACATTCTTGTCTCAAACCTCTCAGATGAAATCTTTCAAAGGGTTGTTGACTGTGAATCAGCCAAAGAAATATGGGAGGCTCTTACAAAGATGGTAGAAGGAAGTGCTGATGAAAGGAAAGATAGAAAGGCTCTATTGATCTCCCAATATGAGAACTTTCAAAAGAAGCATGAATAAAGCATATCGGGCTGCCCCCACCACGTGATCACAAGCACCAGATCACGCGATCACACCGAACAGAAGACCGCTCGTCACACGGTCACGCGACCAGACCGCGTGGCCTCACCTCGGCACCCTTGGACAGAAGAATGACGGTCATTCCGAATAACCTGCGGCTAGACCAGAGAGGTCAGACCGCCAGAGGAGACCGCAAGACCATGCGGTCAAACCAGACCGCGCGGTCTACCCTCAGACCGCCAACTTCACAAACTTCCACTTCAACATTTTCAACACTCCCCCTTGATGTGGGAAGTTGAAAATAGCCCAAGTAAACTCCTTAGCCGAGTAAACGGCCCCTTCGCCAGCGCCTTTGTGAAAATGTCAGCAATGTTGTCCTGACTATGAACATGCTCGACCGAAAGAGACCCCTCCTACACCTTCTCACGAATGAAATGATGCTCGATCTCGATATGCTTGGTCCTCGCGTGACAAACTGGATTAGTAACCAGTTTGAGAGCACTCTCGTTGTCGCCGCGGAGCAGAGTCGGACCCCGAACCTAATGGACGTCTCCTACCAACCTCCTAAGCCAGATGGCTTCTTGAGCTGCCAAGGCCGAAGCCTTGTATTCTGCTTTCGTGGTTGAGACAGACACGGAATCCTACTTCTTACTGCACCATGATATAGCCGTGGGGCCCACCATGAAGACGTATCCAGACGTCGACTTCCGATCATCTGAATCTCCCCCGTAATCAGCATCCATGTAACCATGCACCTCAAAGCCCGCCTCCCTCTTGTAAAGGAGACCCATATCCGAAGTCGCCTTGACATACTTCAATATATTCTTGGCCGCTAGAAGATGAGGCATCCGTGGTTCCGCCACATAACGGCTCACCCTGCCAACTGCATATGCAATATTCGTCCTGGTAATTATCAGATAGATCAAGCTCCCAACCAGAGCTCGGAACACCAGCGGATCTTCCAGAATCCTCCCCTCATCCTTGCGAAGTTTCATGGCCTTCTCCAGAGGTGTGGAAATGCACTTCCATTCCTTCATGCCGAACCGCTCCATGATTTGCTCCGCATATCCAGCCTGGGACACCAGCACTCCACTTCCCTTCCTCTACACTTCGAGTCCAAGGAAATGGTGAAGCTCACATAAGTCCTTCATCTCAAACCTGATAGATAGCTCAGCCCGAAGCCTTGCTACTTCCTCCTTCGAATTCCCCGTCACAATCATATCATCGACGTAAAGCATCACGATGATTTGAAGCTCCCCGCTGTTCTTGACGAACAAGCTTGAGTCTGAGTCTGAAGCACCAAACCCGCAGAATAAGAGATATTCTGCTATATTTCCATACCACGCCCTCGACGCTTGCTTCAATCCATACAGGGCCTTCTTCAACTTGCAGACATAGTCAGGAAAATCTTCAGATACGAAGCCTGGCAGCTGGACCATGAAGATGTCCTTGTCAATCTCGCCATACAAGAACACATTCTTTACGTCGAGCTGCCAAATCTCCCACCCCCAACCTGCCGCCAAGGCAATCAAAACCCGAACTAAAGTCATTTTTGCCACCGGACTGAATGTCTCTTCATAGTCTTCACCGTATTGCTGCGAGAACCCCCGAGCCACAAAGTGAGCCTTGTATCGCTCGATACTTCCGTCTGCCTTCTTCTTGAGCTTGTAGACCCACTTGCATGTCATAGGGGTGATACCCTTGGGATTGGGCACCAGAGACCAAGTCTCATTCTTTTCAAGAGCACTCATCTCTTCCTGCATAGCTGAATCCCATTGTTCCACGCCTTTGGCCATTTCAAAGCTCGACTGCTCCCTCTCATCCAAGGGACCAGCAAAGAAACACGAGACAAAGCTCACCATGTTTCCTCCTGTATAGCGATCAGGGGCAATGATTGTTCGCTTCGATCTCCGTAATGCCTTCCCCTGACTCGCAGTATCTTCAGCTGCTTCTTCCCTAGCTTCCCTTACACACGTACTCGGAGCATCGCTCCCCCTGCTTCCTGATCCAGAAGCCTCCGTCTCAGAACTAGATATTGATGGACCACCTGGTGACACAGGCAGCTCCACCTGTAGATTTTCCACAGCTTTCTCCGGCTCCTCCACCCTGCTTTCTGGTAGCTCAACACCAGAACTTCCCTTATAAGACGTCACCTCGTCGAACACGACGTTGTGAGATACAACAAATCTCCGTGTCTCCGGGTCCATGCACTTCCATCCCTTCTTCCGATCATCATAACCCACAAAGACTAGCTTCCTTGCTTTCGCATCTAGCTTCGTCCGAAGTGCATCTGGAACGTGCACATAGCAGGTGGTACCAAACACCCGAAGGTGCGCCTCGCTTGGCTTTTCCTTGAACATCAATTCATGCGGGGTCTTCATATTGATGGGACTAAGAGGCATCCTGTTGATGACGTAGGCAGTACAAGACATTCCCTCCGCCCAGAAGGACTTTGGGATACTCTTGGCATGCAACCAACACTTGCAGGTCTCCGTCAGATGACGGATCTTCTGCTCTGCAACTCCATTTTGCTATGGAGTATGTGCACAAGTAAGTTCCCTTCGGATGCCTGCCTTCCTGCAAAAAGTAGAGAACTCACCAGAGGTGAACTCCCCTCTGTTGTCAGTCCTCAGCTTCTTAACCCGCAGACCAAGCCGACCCTCCACAAGATCCTTGAACTCCACGAACTTGGCAAACGCCTCCGCCTTCTCCTTCAAGAAATATACCCAGACATATCTGGTGTAGTCATCGATCAACACCAGCATATACCTGCTGCCTCTGAGGCTTGGGGTAGCAGTTGGTCCCAGTAAGTCACCGTGGATGCACTCCAACGGCACACTACTCCTTGTCAAACGACAGTCGATGTGACTTCCGAACTGACATCCTGCGCAAATATGACCATCTCCGTAGGAAGATAGACTAGGCAGGCCCATGACCAGACCTTTCACCGCCATAGCCTTCAGCTTATCCATCCCTACATGCCCCAACCTTTCGTGCCATATGACAGCACTATCATTCGTCCTCATCTTGTCGACATAAGAACTTGTCGATAAAACAAACAAGTCTTTTTCCCTTCTCCCCACATGAACGACCTCCGCTTTCACAGTTTCAACATTCCGAAGAAACCTCACTTCTGTTGGGCCAAACAAAATGTGATACCCAGCGTCTACAACGTTGGTCACAGAGAAGAGGCTTTTCCTCATTCAAGGCACATGATCGACACTCTTCAATGTAAGCGGCCCTCTATCACTGGCCAAGGAAACAACCCCCGCCTTCTCGACACTATGCACAGTATTATCAGCAGTAATAATGGCATCATTACCTGAGTAAGGCTGCGCTGAAGTAAGCTTTGACTCGTCCCCGATGAAGTGATGACCACACCCCGAGTCCACGATCCAATCCTCCTGATAGTTGATAGAAGCCGCAGCTCCAACAGAAGCCGAGAAGGCTCCTCCCCATCCTCCATCATTCTGTCTGGCCTCAGCTTCCACCTTTCCTGCAGCAGCATGTGCCGGCTGAAGATACACCCGACAATCTTTCCTGATATGACCAAGCTTCCCGCATCTGAAGCACTTGGGTCCTTCTCCCTTCTTCTTCTCTTCAGCCTTAGGAGCATAGCCCCTCTCCTGCTATCCAGAAGTTGAAGGTCCATTGCCTCCTCCAGAGGTCTTCTTCTTATCCCACTTCTTCTTCTTCTTCCCCGTGAAGAGAACCTCGCCATCTCCCCCAGACACTGACACCCCCGCCATCTGCCTTGCCATACTCTCCTGCGAAGCAAGCAGATTTTCCAGCTCCAGCAGAGATGGCTGATTTGCACAACCCTGCACCGACGTCACAAAGGCAACATATTCCTTCCGCAAGCCATGGATGATGTGCCTCTTCAGCTTCGCCTCAAAAATTGGCTCATCAGGATCCAGTGCTGAAAACTCGGCGCACAAGTTCTTCATCTTCAAGAAGAACGTAGAGATAGAAAGATCTCCTTGAGCCGTTCTGGCTAGCTCATTCTCCAGAAACTGTAGCCTCGCTACATTCTTCTTGTTAAACAACCCATCCAGGGCTCTCCAGATCTCTACAGCTGATCCACACCCCAAGATGTGACCAAACAGGTCAGGTGATATTGCCCTCTTCAGAGCGAACTCTGCTTTGGCATTGATCCGCCTCCAGCTCCTCACCTCATGACCATTGTCCCCTATCAGGATAACTTCCTCCGTGCTCTCTCCTCCAACCTCCTCCCAGAGGTCCTCACCCAGAAGATAACTTTGCATACACGACTTCCACTTCTTAAAGTTAGTCGATGTAAGCATCTCAATTCTAAGACCCCTTGCTTCCATGGCTCTACCACTGGTTCCTTCTTCACAAAGGCGATGACAACTTTTAGTTATTCACTGCTCTATCCACTGCAACCTGCCTCTGATACCATGTGAAATTTTCCGTAGATCTAGGAGTGAGCAGGAATTGTATAACTAAAATTTCATGCCAATCAACCAGAAGCACAAGAAACAAACACAATCTTTATTGATCAAGAAAAGTTCTTCATTACAGGGCGAGGTATATATGGCGAGACATGATTTTGCCAGTACACAAAAAACAGAAGAGAAAAACAGCTGAAAGGAAAAACAGCGGTCTGCCAACTGAGACCGCCTGACCGCTCAACCTGACAGTCCGCCCGGCTAGAAAATAAGACCGCCCAAACTGCCTGCCTGCGCCTTGAACAACACCAACTGAGAACCTCGCGAACTCCCAAACTCCACTGATCCTCCAGAACTCTAGCAACCCGCACTGCAAGTCGCAAGACCGCACGAACACCTTCAGAAGAGGAGGTGACCGCTGCTACCCGCACAATCCGCAGAAGCTACACAAAACAAGTTCGATCAGCTAACCGGTCGGTCACAAAAAAGAGACCGCAAGAACAGGACGCGATCTCAGCTTACACTTGGTGCTATATTTTTGCTGCTACAGTGGCTCCTATTTATAGGCGTGAGACCTGATCCAGTCACCACCCTATGAGATTGGATCACCACCCCTTGATCGCGCGACTAGACCGGTCAACCCGCGTGATCAGCAAAAGATCCTCCTGCTTAGTGAGCTCGCCGACTTCAGAAGCTGCGCGATCATGACAACTCGCCTGGTCATGACGCTCACCACCTGTGTTCGCCACCCGACCTCCTCCAGAGACCGCGAACACACCAGACTGACTAGGGCAACAGCCCGCCAAGTCGACCAAACACCTGTGACCACATATGCCAGCTGATCGCCGAAAGACCAGCCATGCGAACACAAACTGGAGACCGCGCGACTAAGAAGACCTTAGTCCACGCGCACCACAAAGAAACCAGACAGCCACCAGACTGGGCTGCCCCCACCACGCGATCACAAGCACCAGATCGCGCGGTCACACTGAACAGAAGACAGCTCGTCACGCGATCACGTGACCAGACCGCGTGACCTCACCTCGGCACCCTTGGACAGAAGAATGGCGGTCATGCCGAATAACTCGCGGCTAGACCAGAGAGGTCAGACCGCCAGAGGAGACTGCAAGACCGTGCGGTCAGACCAGACAGCGCGGTCTCCCCCCCCCCCCCCCCCCCCCCCCCCCCCCCCCCCCCCCCCCCCCCCCCCCCCCCCCCCCCCCCCCCCCCCCCCCCCCCAAACCGCCAAATTCACAAACTTCCACTTCAACATTTTCAACATTGACTTTTGAAAAATGTATAGACTTGAATTGTGTACGTCATTTCCTTCATCATTTCTAGTTGGATGATTCAATTTTGTCTCAATTTTACCAATGTATCTTGAACAGAATATCGAGCACTCATGTACTATGTAACCATTTGCCATTGAACCTTCTGGGCATGCTTTATTTATTATAAATGATTTAAGTGTCCAAAAATATCTATATGACAAGGTTCATGGATTAGAAAAGATTATATTAAAGCCAAAAAAATACAGATAAAAAAATGTGTACCTTTCAATTGGGTACATCCATCGATAGTGAACCGGACTAGCAATTTTGGCTTCTCGTGCAAGATGAATTGGCAGATGCATCATGATTGTGAAAAATGAGGGAGGAAATATCTTCTCCAGTTTGCAAAGTATGATAGTAATATTACTCTCAAGTCTATCCAATAATTCGATACTTAATGTATTAGAGCCTAACTCCTTTGAAAATAGACTCAATTCAACTAGCGGATCATAAACTTCTTTAAGAACAATGCCACAATAAGCTGGATCAAGTTGATCTTGCATGAAAACATGACAATCATGAGCCTTCATTCTTAAAACCATACCTTCCTTAGAATTTATACATCTTTTTTTGTTAGATTAATAATCATCTAAAACTTGTATATTATCTAAGAAGTGACATACTGACCTTCGCTCAGCTAAAGTTAAAGTATAACAGGCTTGTGGCATGATATAATAACCATCTTTCTCTATTGGATTCAATTTTGATTTCAAGCCCATTTCTTTTAGGTCTAGTCTAGCATACAAATCATCTTTTGTCTTCCCATCAATATTCAAAATAGTTCCCAATATATTTTCAGTAACATTTTTAAAATATGCATGTAATCTAGACAATGACCTATCTCAAGAGTTCTCCAATATGGAAACTAAAAGAAAATACTGAACTTCTTCCAGTTATAAGGTAGAGATGCTTCATCCTGCTTTTTTTTCTGATGCTTTCCAAATATTACATTGCAACATTCTTTTAATTGTTCTAAAATCTCATCCCCTGATAGGTCCTTCGGTGCAGATCGGGTTTCTATTGTTCCATCAAAAGACTTCTTATCACCATCCATGACCTGAATCCAAGAAATGTCTGCTTCCCATGTAACTCCTCTTGAACCCATTCCTCAATCGACAAGACCATGTATCCTTATTGCAACAAGGGCATGCTAACTTACCTTTAGTGCTCCATCCAGATAAGTTTGCATAAGCTGGAAAATCATTAATTGTCCACAACAAAGCTGCATGCATATTAAAGTTGCACTTTCCATAAGCATCGTAAGTACAAATGCCAACATCCCATAAATGTTTCAACTCATCAATTAAGGGTTGTAAATACACTTCCATATCATTCCAAGGTTGTCATGGACCAGGAATAATCAAGGAAATTATAAAATTAGGAGTTTTCATGCACATCCATGGTGGCATATTATATGGGACTAAAACAACTGGCCATACACTATAATTTGTGCTCATAAGACCAAAATGATTAAATCCGTCACTCGCTAAACCAAGTCTAATATTTCGTGGGTCCGATGAAAATTATTGGTGCTTTTCATCAGATGACTTCCAAGTAAATGCATCAGCTCGATGTCTCAACTTACCATTATCACGACGCTTTCCTTTATGCCACCTCATCTCCATGGCCGTCCTAGAGCACATATACAATCTTTGAAGTCTTGGTATCAAAGGAAAATGTCTTAATATCTTGTTTGGTATATTTTTACTTTTCTTTGAAAGAGTATTACTTTTCGCAATATCAGTGTTCTTGCTTGATTTCCACCTGGATGTTCCATAAGTGGGGCAGTTTACATAATCTGCAAATTTATTGCGGTACATAATGCAATCATTCAAGCAAAGCATCTATATTCTGACACTCCATTCCAAGCTCTTGCATGTAGTTTTTAGCTTCATAGAAGCTACTTGGGAGAGTTTCACTAAAAGGAATTACCCTTTTAATACCCCAAGTAATTCAGTAAAAGATCGATATCTCCATCTGTAATTAGTTTTAAGTGTGCGCAAAGTAACAATAAATTGAAATTTTGAGAATTCTTTGCAACCAGGATATAATTCTTTTTCAGCATCATTCAGCAAATCATAAAATTTTTTAGCTGCTTCATTTGGGTTATCATTATTACATTCTACTTCAATCTCATTCAAGTTATTATAACCAGTATTAAAATCACCCAGCATAGCCTGCATATCATCATGCTTTGAAATCTCTTGTTCGTCCTCACCAAAAATTGAACTATCATTATCACCAGTCGAGTTAATGTAATAGTCCTCTCCGTGACATGACCACTATTTCTAAGTCCAGACAATTCCATTCATAATAAGGTGTCCAAACACAATATCTCGAGTGTGGAAAAAATATTTCCACATTTATAACAAGGGCAACGAATATTATTTCTTCTAGCAGAATGAGTAAAAGCGAAATCAATTAATTCATTCACTCCATTGACGTAAGCTGGTTGTCGTCGATCATTGAGATCCATCCAACCCTTTTTCATTGCACAACAAGTCAAAAAATTATTAAAAGGTAATTATTATCGGGTATCGCATTATTTTCTCTATCAGTATGAGTAAAAGCAAAAAAAAAGAATTCATCGAATATGTGAAGGGCAATTAAGAAAACATATCACAAAAGAGTTCATTACAAAAATAAATAAACTTGACCTAACATGCGAAAGAGAGAAGCACAAAAGTAGTTTTTTTGACAAACTTGTAAATCAATACTAATAGCCCAAGAGAAAGATAAGTAATATGTAAGTTTAGTTTTAGTAGACATAAACATGAAGTAATTAAAAAAAATAACAGAGAAGCTTAATTTCAGAATTAAATGGGAATAGGTGAGAATGAATATTTTGTCATGTCCAATAGTTCATGCAGACTAAAGAAATGATAGGAGTACGCAAGACATGGGTGATTCGCTATATGTTTCAGAGCCAACAAAACAAATGAGAAAATTTAGTTGCCCCTTGATGGTTAGAAGCACAAAAAATAGTGTAGCACACACGGGTGCCCGTTTTTACTCCATCCATTCATGTCACAAGATATCCTGTCACTTCCTCCATCCATTCATATATGCAACTTAGGTGGAAATGATGGAAGAGCATAGTAATTTTATCTTTGGATTTTAGAATGCGTACTCTGCAGAGTATATAAAGCAGGCAAAATCATGAAATAACAACACATAGCAGGGCCTCCTAAATTGCATTTGAATACAACAAAAAGCACTTGTTCCTTGCATTAAGCATTCTAAGCTATTTTCTGAATAGTTGTGCAGACAAGATCGAGTTAGTGCATAGTAGATTACTTTTTGTTGCTATTAGCAATGGAATCACACACGCACATGACAAATGATGCAAGTTGGAACACAATCATTTATAAACTTATCGCGTAACCGAAAGCGGTAAAAAATTAGTAGACACGGAGGAGAAGAATTTATCGTTACCCAGGGGAGTCCTCGTCTTTTTTCTCCTTTAGATACTTCGGGCACTGGCTTCGAATGTGCCCGGTCTTCCTGCAGTGAAAGCACTCCGGTGGTGGTCTTTCATCTTCGTCGTGGCTTTCCTTTTCTTACATTGAAGAAGAGTAAGACCCTTTTCGTCGTGCATCCTTCTGGAAGTATTTCCGGAAGGTGTTCCTTCTTTCTGGATTTCTAATAAATTTTCTGAAGTTCTTAACCAGGGGACCATATTCATCTTCATCATCATCTTTGTTGCTCTCCTTCTTTGATTCCAGTGCTAGCGCCTTTTTTCTTTGGCTCCTTATTGTATTCATTGTGCTGAATCTAGAGTTGTACCTTATGGGTTTTGAGATTCCCAATGAGGTTCTCAATTTGGAGCATTCTCAGGTTTTGTGACTCCGAGATGGACGTCATCTTTGGATTGAACCTCAGAGGTAGAGAGCAAAGAATCTTTCTAACCAAGTCGCCATCGGTGTAGATCTTTCCATGGTCTTTTGAAGCATTGATGATCTTGGTGAAGCATGTGTACATCGAGTTGATGTCTTCTTTAGCAACCATCCTGAAGTTTTTATATTTTGACTCCAGTTGGAATAGTTTTGCATCCTTCACCTACGATGTACCTTCATGAGTAACTTCCAATTGGTTCCAAATATCATAAGCAGTTACACATGCAAAAATTCTATTAAATTCAGTTCTATTTAAAGCACAATATAAAGCATTCATTGCCTTAGCATTATTTTGGCATTTGAGTTTATCGTTATCATCCCATTTATCCTTAGGTTTTTCTACCATAACCTCTCCAACGACCACTGTAGGAGGAGAGTACCAAACTTCTACCATGTTCCATACTTCTACATCCTTGGACATAAGAAAACACATCTTCCTAGATTTCCTATAGTTGAAATATGACCTAGTAAAAAGCGGTGATCTACTAACACCCTGACCCTCGGGAAAAGCAAGATCATAAGATAGAGAAATGCCAAACAAATCAAGTGAAATAAAATAGAGACGTGATTGTATTTACTTGAAATATAAGATTACAAAACTTGATTTCTTATGACGGTAGAAATCAAAGGCGAATAGTAAAAAGAATTTTCGTTTTCTATCTCGACTCGTATCCCCGCAAATCGGTGGCTTTATCCTATCCTCCCTCGGATACGGCCTCAAGCCACTCTAGCCAATCCTCCCCTGGATACGGCCTCGAGCACCCCCTAGACCAAACCTAGATCTAGTTGCCAACACGAGGAGAATTCCTCCTAAGTCCCACCTAGACCTATTCGCCAACACGAGGCAAATTTACTACACGATTACAATAATAAAGAGATAAAATAAACAACAACAATATGAAAATTCTCTCAAAAGAACTTATGAAGTTGGAGACGAAAGACCATTGTAGAATAAGAATTGTTGAAGAGATCGTCGGTCGGATGCAGCATGATGAAGTCCTCCTTCAAAAAGTCACATAACATTTGGTGGGAGATCAATTCTCGGCAGTATAAGGCTCTGGAATTTAGGTACTAGAATTCTCTCTTGGATGTGTGTTGAAAACAAGAGAAGAGGTCTCCTTTTATAGGAGAGCGAGTCAGCACTTACGCTAGCGCTACCACTGATGCTATCTTGAATTAGGAAATATTCTCCGCGTGCGCATCTTTCATTCTAAGGAAACCTTGACAAAATTCCTCTTGTGCGTTGAGATAGCCTCTGCGCTAGCCGCTACCTCCTGCGCTAGCGCCTTCTATAACTGCCTCCCAAAATTGCTCTAATCAGGGCTAGTGCCTGCGCTAGTGGATAACGTCGGCGTTAGTTGGCATGCTGGAATTATGGCTTCAAACTTGGGGGCAACATTCTTATGTTATCCTTGAGTCATATGACATTGTTTCCTGCACACTTAAACACACAAGATCAAATACACATTGGATTTATTATTCTCAAACCTAGGAGTTGCGGAATACCATGTTCCAACAAACCATAGTTTTCGAGTTCAACAAAAAGTAAATGCTAAAATAATTAGATAGGGTGACCAAAAAGATGATGGCTCAAAAATTCAAAACAAAACAAATTTGAAAAAGAAAAAAGAAAAAGAAGTAAAGCATACCATGAAGTAGAGTATTATGTATTTCAATTTGATTAGTTTCTACTTCACGCATTTGATTGGATACTAATGAATAAGAGATTTTGGTATCCAAAGGGGACAAAGTGTGACGGTTCTTTTGGGTACCCAAATATAGTGTGTAGGCTTTTGGGGAGACAAGGATGAATGAGCCCTTTCATGTGAAGTTAGTGTGTCATTTTTAAGTATGGGTCTTTATTCATACCTTGGCTAAATATGTTTTATATTTCCATAGTCATGAAGTTGAGGCTTATTATTGTAATGATTTTTCAAAGTATTATTGATAGGAAATTTGTGAACATTCAATTTAAAGTTGGGAGATACAAATTGGGGATTACAAATCAACATACTTTTATGATTTAATATTCTACTAGGTGTATGATTTATAAGATTTAAAATACTAGTAGATGCCTTACAAAATTTTGAAGATGAATTAGAAATAGAGGATTTTATATTACTTGAAAATTTTTGCACAAATAATTTTAATGATTCAAGTTTATTCATTAGAGCATTGTTTTCTTTTATCAAATTTTCATTATGTTCTTTTGAAGTTAAAAGATATTATTCCAAAACCATGAGTTCTTCTTTAAAAGTATTACAATCAAAACAAAGTGTAGCATTTTCAACTAAAGAGCATGAAAGAGAATTTGACACATCAATATGAGATTCTACTTTAGCAATTTCCTTTAAATTTTATTTTCTAAACATAATTTGGAATTAGTATTTTTCAACTTTAAAATTTTACGTTTAGCAATTTCAATCATATGAAATGTGGAAATAGAATTTGTCATAAAAAGAGAAGAATTTGATTTTCTTGCATTGCTGTAGGATGAGGCAATATTTGAACTTAAAGTTCCTTTGATATCTTCTTGGCATTCCTCTTCCATATATGAGTTTCCATCTTCTCTTCCGCTTGATGTGTTGTCAATTTCCTTTCCACTTGAAGTACACTCTATGGATCCATCAAAAGAGGAGTTCTCTTGAATACTTATGCAAGCATGCATATTCTCCAATTCTTTACTTGTTCTGTTCCTGTAGATGGAGAATCATAAGTTTCTTCAAGAAATTTCCCAATTTCATAACTAGTAAGAAAACTATAAATGAGTTTAAAAATGTTTTGATCAAGTGCACAATATAGTCTATTTATAGATTTGGAATTTAAAACACACTCATTTCTATTTAAAATATTTGGGGGCTTTTTAAAAGTAATATTCCAAACTTCAATATCTAAAGATTAAGAAAATTTTCCATTAGAATTTTCCACCCTTTGTAATTTTCACCCATAAATAAAGGTGGTGATAATGATTTTTCATTTATATAAAAATTAGCCCCTCTAGTGGATGTGAGATCATGAAGCACCAGTATTCCCAGTTGTGAAGACGTTTTGGAATAACCTGGCTCTAATACAACTTGTTGGATCTTTAGGGGCCCTTAGAGGGGGCTGATAAGGGCTTTTGGAAATTTAATCTAAAATAAAACTATTGTTATTAATAAAAGATGTCTTAGAATAATTTATAGAAAATATTTTAATATTTCTGAAAAGACATTATTGAAGATTTCTTTTAGAAATGTTTGGAATTCCATATTTCTTCACTACCACCGGCATTAGAAGCTACCGCCTGGCGCTAGCTCACATAAATTGAATTCTTAGAGTTATTGCACACAAAGGAACCTTATAATATATTTTGCAATGAGGATTCGAGATAAAATATTGTTTTCAAATATTTTAGAGTAGAAATAAAATCAAGATCATAAGACAAATCAGAGTATGATTTTATTTCATCAATTTAATAATACAAAAGTGAGACATTATTTCTTATTTCATTAATAAGGATTACAAAACTTTGATCTCAGTGGCGCTAAGATCAAGGCGATAAATAAAAAATCCTTTTTCATTTTCTATATCGATCATTCTCCCAAGAACCAATTGGTTCTAGCCTATCTCTCCCAGATAATGCCTCGAACCGCCCCTAGATCTAACCTAGACCATGTCGCCACAACATGCAACAAATTACCCCTAAGTCTCATAAGACTTAGTCGCTAACAACCGCGACGAATTTCCCATGCAATCCTTCCCAAAAACAGACGACCTCCACGAACAATTTCTAGACTTCAATTACAAAAAGGCAAGACAAAAGAGATTACAAAATATAAAATATGTAAGATAAAAATCCCCAAGGATTTCTGAAGGTGAAAACGAAGGTGATGTACGAATCGACGTTCTTGTTGTGTTCGTATTTCGTGTTGAATATGCGTGGTAGCATTTCCCCTTCAAAATATTCTTTCAATCTTTATGTTAGCCCAAGGAAATTCTCTTAATCTCTGGAAATGAGCCTCTCTCAAATAATTTGGAGTTGTAGCTTTGGAGGATAATAATTCATCACAATAGAAGGAGCCAAGATGGTTTATTAATAAACATAGGAGCTACCGCCAGTGATATCGATACAAAAAATGCAATCATATCGTGTAGAAACATGGATGATTTTGAAAAACTATGGTAGTCGTGGTAGAACGTGGCCATACCGCACCGCGTTCGCTTGATGTATGTCATGTCATCTTATCGACATTCCCTTCTCGCCGACATTCCTTTTCATCAACATTCTTTCTCAACAATAAACTACCGCTAGCGTTAACTTTACCGTCGGGAGCCAACTTTCCCTTCACGTCGACATTCCTTCTCGACGATAAGCTATTTCCTTCACAATGATAAGCTACTCCCTTCACGATGATGAGCTATTACCTTCAGGATGATAAGCTATTCCCTTCATGATTATAAGCTACCACCCGCATTAACGTTATCATTGGGTGTTAGCTCTTTTTTTAAAACTTCAGCTCCATTCAGCATTGTATTTCTAGATTGCACTCATATGAGTATTGTACATGTTTGAACTACAAACTATAAACACACAAGACTAAATCAAATACATCACTGTATTTGTTATTCTCAATCCAAGAGATATAGAATGCATATTCCAATAGTTATGAATATTGTGGTTGTGCTAGTGAGAGCCAAGTTGTGTTGTCGTTGAGCTAGACATGAGAAGGTGTGAGAGAGAGGTTGGCCTTTGCTTTTGGAAGGTGCAACGAGCAAAGTGGACGAAGGAAACCCATGAGTGAGCGAAGTGGTGCATGTAAACCGCATTTGTAATTTAGTTTTCTTTCTTATTATAGTTGATAAGAAAACATCAAAACCCCTTGTAAAACACTACCATTGACTTCTATCTCAAGTATCATATCTAAAGATAACTCCACCCCGCCATGTTCCACGTGAGATCGATACTCTGGGGGTAACTCCTCATTTTAATTATCACCTGACAATGAACTGTATATTTGTCATGAGTTGAAACCCATTAGATGGTAGGATTAAGTGGGATTATTTCTCGGTCTAAATATAAGTGTGCTTCATTCTTCAAAACTCATCATAAAGCCTCAATTTTTGAATGTACTATGGAATATGATCATGCGCATTTGAAAACTCAAAGAGTAGTTGTCTTCGGCTCCACTTCTTCAGAGTCCTAGTGACAGAGAAACTTTGTTCGTTTATCTTGATGTTGGTTCTGATGCCATCAACTCCATTTTAGCTCGGGAAGAGAAGAGAAATAGAACCTAATCTACTATATCAGTAGAATACCAAAACATTTAGAAATCAGATATCCAATTCATGAAAAGTTATCCTTGGCTCTCATCATCTCAGCTCAAATGCTTAGGCCATATTTATAGGATCACACCATCTAGGTGGTCACTGAGCTCCCTCTCAAGAGTGTTGTAGATAAGTCAAAGCACTCCGTCATATTAGCTAAGTGGGCCATTGAACTCAGTGAATTTGATATCTCTTACATACCTAGGATGGCGATCAGGGATCAGGTTCTAGAAGATTTCATGGTAGATATAGCAAAGAATAGTGTACACAGAGAACTCAGGACACCTTTATCTTAGATTATGTTCATGGATGGGGAATTAAGAAAATAATTCATCAAGGGCAGGTATTGTCCTCGTCAATCCGAACGGGGTTCGACTAGAGAAAGCTGTAAACGTTTACTTTCTAGCCAAGAATAACCAACAGACTATGAAGCTTTCATCAATAACCTTAGATTTGTGAAGTAGTTGGGAATCAATGATATAGAGTTCTGAATGGATTTGTTAGTAATGCAATCCAGCACATACCTGGATCTATGAATTTTGAGGAAGATGAGCTAACAAAGAATGGTTTCCTCTTAGAAGGAACCACTTCATAACTCTTCCACCCAGCAATTGAAGAAAGAGAGGTCATGCAGATAGATCATCATCCTTCATGGATGGACCCCTTTGTCTTCTATCTCTCAATAGGGAACTTTCATCCATGTGTTACAGATAGAAAGTGATTTAGTCTGAAAAAAGCTCATTATTACCTCCTATTGGGATTCTGATATAGTAGAACATTTTTATCACCATTGGCGAGGTCCATTTTTGAAGAAGTGGTTATTTCTTTTCTGTGAGTAGTTCATTCTAGAGAGTGTGGAGGCCATTCAGGAGCCCAAAATCTAATGAAATAAATCTTATGGCAAGGTTATTTTTGACCTAAAATGAGGAAGGACTCAGAGAAATTTTTACAGAGATGCGTCTAGTGTCAGAAAATCATCCAACTTCAACTTCATTCGACCCAATATTAAAGATCCATCGCAACCCCTTCGATGTTCACAGTATGGGGGATAGACCTCTTTGGAACTTTACCAATGGCGAATGGTCAACATCATTTCATTCTAGTAATGACTGATTACTTTATCAAATGGATCAAGGCAAAAGCATAGCAAAAACAATGACTCAAGTTGTGAAGAACTTCATTTGGTGGGAGATCATTTGTCAACATGGGATTCCAATGACATTTATCATTAACAATGGTCCTCAGTTCAATAATTCAGAGATAATAATTTTTGGTGATCAAATAGGCACCGAGTCGTATTTCGCCTCAGTTCATCATCCGAGAAGTAATGGTCAAGTTGAAGTTTCAAATAAGCTGATTTTGAATCTCCTGAAGAAGAATGGTGGGAACACTCATGTCAACTGGGCAGAGTAGTTACCTTCTATATTATGGTCTCTTAGGACTACTCCATCTTCTGTCACTGGAGAAACCCCTTTTAAGCTATCTCATGGTTTTGAAGCTCTCATTCTTCTGGAATTTGATGTTATGGGTCAAATAGTTCTTCTGTCATAATAGGGTGTTGAAGATTGGATGGACACTAATGATGAACAAACTTGACATAATTGAAGAGCTAAGGGACCAAGTTGTGATCATGCATTAAAAAGTGAAAAGAAGAATGACAACGTACTTTAAAAAGCACGTCAGGGTAAAATTGTTCATCATTTAGGATCTAGTATTGAAGAAATTCAATTCAGTGGCTAGAACTACTTTGGTTGGAAAGCTAAATCCTAATTGAATAGTTCCTTTCATTATCAAAGAAGTATTAAAAATGGTGCCTACCATCTCCAAACCTATGGTGGGGGAGATATATCTAATACATGGAGCAGTGATAATCTTATAATATTTTTCTCTTGAATTACAAATACTCTTTATACCTTATGTTTGTTTTTCGTATGTGTTTTAACTAACTAAAGGATGAGCAATGAAATATTAGTCCCCCCATGGTTGAAGAAATTAGGTTCAACCTTGTTAAGGTTGTTCTCCCAAAATTTGAAAACATATCCTAGCCCGTATTTTGTACTTCCATGGTATTGGATGGCCAAAATCATATCAAGATTCTCTTGACCAACTCCGAATTTTTTAATAGCCATATTTAAATCATGAATTCGGTCTTTAAGAGCGGTGTTTTCCGTTACTAACATAACACACTTATTTGCAAAGGTTTTCTTTCCCTCTTCAAATTGAGAAAGTGAAGATTTAAGAGATCTTTATAAGTCCCCCTTTTCCTTAGTAGGAGATTCGATAGTGGAATGGGACTTAACAAGAGCTTCTTCAAGTTCTTTCACATTTGTCAAGGAGTGATTGTACTCTTGGCAAGTCATCTTCTCTTTCCCTAATTGCTTAATTTCTTTAGTTAATTTTTTATTCTCTTTTAATAAAATTTTATTTTTAGATTTCAAGAGATCAACATCATTTAAACTTTTATCAAAATATTTGCAAGTTTGTAAATATTCGCTATATAAATCATCATAAGAGGAAGGAGTTACCTAAGTGTCACTTTGGACACTACATTCATCATCGGATGGCATGATGTTATTTCCCATAAGGCACGTGTTTGCCTCTTCTTTATCACTAGAGGATGAGACACTTGATTCAACGGAGGAGGATTCATCCCATGTAGCCGCCTTCAGCACCTTCTTCTCCTTTTCCCTTGTTCCACTTCTCTTTTTTCACTTTCAAAAACTTTGGGCACTTACTCTGGATGTGTCTGCTCTTTCTACAGTGATAGCACTCTGGTGGTGGTCATTCTTCTTCATCGTCGTCGCTAGCTTTTCCTTTCTTTGACGAAAATTCCTTTTTGATGAAGTATTTCAGAAAGGCGTTTCTCCTTTCCGGATTCTTCATGAATCTTTTGAACATTTTCACAAAAGGCTCTCCTCATCCTCTTCGTCAATATCAATATCAACCTCCTTTGATTTACACGCCAGAGCCTTCTTTTTTGGCTCCATATTGTACTATTGTTGTTGAATTTTTAGTTCACCCTCATGGGTTTTGAGATTCCCAATGAGGCTCTCAATTTGGAGCATATTTAGATTGTGTGACTCTGAGATGGTTGCCACCTTTCGATTGAACTTAGGGGGAGAGATCTAAGGATTTTCCTCACCAAATCGCCATTGGAGAATGTCTTTCCAAGCACCTATGAGTCATTGACAATCTTGGTGAACCTTGTGTACATCGAATCTACATCTTCATCCACTTCCATCCAAAATTTTTTGTACTCAGATTCTAGTTGGAATAGTTTTGAATCCTTGACCTGCGAAGTACCTTCAAGAGTAATTTCTAATAAATTCCATATATCGTAAGTAGTTTCACAAGCACATGTTCGATTAAATTCTGTTCTATCCAAAGCACAAAATAAAGCATTCATAGCTTGAGCATTATTCATATATCTCAACTTACCGTTATCATCCCATTTGTGCTTTGATTTTTCCATAGAAACTTCTCCAACAACAAATGTTGGTGGAGAGTAGCATTATTCTACCATACTCCAGACATCATTATATAAGGCAATTAAAAACAACACATTCTAATTTTTCAATACCTGTAATCAGTATCGGTGAATAGAGGAGGTCTACTAATCCCTTGGCCCTCGTGAAAAGCATGATCATGGTGCGCCATTATTCCCAGTTGTAAAAACGTTTTGGAATAATCTCTATGATACCAAGTGTTGGATATTATGGCGCCCTTATAAGGGGGTGAATAAGAGGCTTACAAATTTTAATTAAAACTAAGAAATTTTTCGAGATAATTACAGAAATAGGAAACTATCAGTCGGCATTAGTGTTAACGCCATCCATTAGCTCTCTAGAAAATAAAAGTACTAGAAAAAAAGTGCCAAAGAAAACTTTTTCTAGAAATGCTTGAATGAAATAAAATTCTTGAAATTCGGAGAAGATGAAATATAATTTTATTTCAAAGAAGAATACAATAATTTGATTTCAATAAAGCTCGAAATCAAGGCTTTAATAAAAAACACTTTTGGTTTCTTCATCATTACTTCTCCTAAGGATCGGCTAGCTACAACCTATCTTACCACAGATAAGGCCTCTAGCCACCCCCTAGATCTACCATAGACCTTGTATCCATACACAAGGCAATCAATTTCCCCATAAACCTTACAAGGCCGATTCGCCACATGCACAAAATAAAATTTAAGAATACAAAGTAAATATTGAAATAAAAACACCCCATATTGAAGATCTTTGAAGGAGATGTTGAAGAATTGCCATGAACATCGTCGGAGTTGAGCATCTCGGCATTGATGCCCTCACACCCCACCTACAAGGCACTGTGGTTGCGCAGCATCTCAAGCGCATTCTCAATGGACTTGGCAGCCAAGGTCTTGAGAGTAACCTCGAGCTCGCGTAGTGTGAACTATAGCAGCTCTGCGCCCTTAGAGGTGGACTCATCGTGCTCCACCAATGGCACCTTGGCAGGGGACCCTGCGAGTTGTGCTTTAAAACCCTCCACCTCCACGTTCAGCTCGTAGATATGCACCCTCATTCGGTCTGCCGTCTTAGCATACTATATCGAACCCGCATAAGAAGGTTGAACAAAAAAAAGTTGAAATTTATCTAAGAGAATGGAACTTACACGCCGTTGGAGGCCTTAGAAAGAAGCCTCTCGACGAGTCCCAAGCACATATCAAGTTCATCGGCTTACACCTCTACGAGCTTCCTCTTGGCCTCGGGGCAAAATACATATTGCTGAAGCTCAGGCCACAACGCGATGCAATGTGGGAGAGTTCAGCAATGCACAAGTGGGCCCACAAGCTCTCATATGAATTCTCTCGTAGGGTTGCTTTCTCTTAGGCTGCCGCATCCACCCTCCCATACAACATATAGGTCAGGGCGTAGGCGTCATCACTGGATTATCAACGCTTGGCCCAGGAGGGAAGGAGGGAGGAAATGGAGATCCTATTCACCTTATCCTCCCAGGTGAGTAGAGGATCTCCCGCAGTATCGCAGGGCCTCTGCCCTAAGCCAAAGTTAGGGTGTGAGTCTGGAACCTCCGCTTTGTTCACCCGAACAGCATTCCTGGCCGAGGGATCCGGGTCACTTGGCTTGGCGATTTTTCTTCTTCGTCATAGTCTTTTGTTTCTTCCATGAGTCGACAGAGGGGAGGGGTCAAGGTACATGATACGTAAAATTTGAGATATTATTTTCTCCAAAGTTTACAAACTATAGGCAAGATTACTTATCGCTCATAGTATAGGATATTTTATAAGAAAATATCAAGTCTCGTATTCCACGGGGCTATTGAGTACTTCTACATACGCAAATTGTTAATATTTTATCGGTAAATAAAATAGAGTTTTTAGAATAAAATAATTAAATAACGAAAGCATTTGATCGAGAATCAATCTTAAGAAAAGTAATTAGTAAATCTATATTTCATAAGCAATTAATGAAAATAACTCGACCGTGGAGGTGGTCAAATAAGATAGCACCTCTCTCGAGGAAGACTACCTACTAACCATAGGTTGATCAATTAAGACCCATCGGCCAGTCGAAACCTCTAAGCTTGCTTTACGAGGTGAAACCCACTATTGGATTTGACTCCAATTCGAAAGATTTATGTCATTCTCTCTCGAGGGGTGCATGTAACTCCTTTCACCCTTGAGCGATCTTCTCGTATTCACAGATCTCTCGATCATCAAAAATACGGATCATTGATTTAAAAGCATATGTCGACAATATAAAATCAATATGATTAAAATTAAAGGAAAATCATTGTTTTCTAAATCAAAGGATATGAAAAAAGAGAATGACAAAATTATAAATCTAAAGAAATCATCCGACCAAATGCTAAAGGGATTTAGCTAATCATGATTTTAGAAAAAGAGCAAGACAATTTTATAATTAAGAAAGAAGTTTACAAGTACATGAAATAATGTTCTATAATAGAAATGAAATTGCAAGACATGAAAATAAATTGCTTGAAATGTAAATATAATAATAAAAGTGCGAAAAAGTAAAAGAAAATGACCCAATTCGAAGCATGGACTGGATGGGATCACTTTGGCAGCAACTGGCTTTCCTAAGAAAAAAATGCGAAGCCACACCCTTGGTCACGCCCATGTCAAAGGGTGTGTTTGGGGATAACTACTTTCTTAAAAACCCCAAGAATGTTGGCAAGCAGCCACTAAAATCGATTTAACTCGAGGTTACACGCCCTCAAACATGGGTGTGTAATTAGGTTTGTCTGGCTGGATCTAGAACGGCAGCAAAATAGCTCGATCTGGAGTGATTGCGGCGATTGTCGGATGCGTCAGGACCGTGACCAAGGGCGTGTAATTTTAAACTAATTTGGCGACGTAATCTTCGCAGTTGGAATATGGCTGGGTCAGGTCATGATCGCGACTTAGAATCATGCCCATGGGCATTCCTGTGAGCAAGGGAGTGTAACTTTAAAATGCACTTGAAAGAGTTGGAGAAGGTTCTGGTCGTGAACATGATGAGTCCGATATTTACACTATCTTATGGACTCATCTGGGCTAGTTTTCACTTGTGTGCACTATAGTTTCAAGCCATAATTACTTGTATTTCAATCGTACACGCTTTCATGCTTTGTGCACTCTTTAAGCCCATTTTGGTGTGCATTTGCACTCCATATTGTTGGGGGTATGCACATGGTGCTCCCCAACCCTTTTTCTATATTTGGATTGAGCTGGAAGGGTGTTCCCAGCTGTGTGATTGTTGTTTGGATTGTTGTGCAGGTGGGTGGATCCTTCATTTTGCCCAAATTTCAGGTCTACATGAATCACATGGTCATGCATTTCCTTGATGCATAATCGCTCCGACCGTGCGCATTCAGCTGTGGCTCAGAATGGTGATCTTCCCCCTGCTCATGTGATTTGTTCGTGACCGGGAAGTTCGCCCATGTGTAAGTAAAATTGCATGAGACTCTTTTATTGTCCAAATATTTATAAAAAATCTTATTGCTCGTTCATTTGCTTCACGCACTGTTGGACTCAACTATGCGCGAGGAAATGCACAATCTCATGTTGTTAGCCTAATTTCAAGCTTTCTAGATTTGCCCATGCATTTGCGTGCACGGTAGGTTTCGACCGTGAGTGAGTAAAATCACACGGGAGCTTTTGGTTTGTCTTCTTGGGCATCCTGCAAGATTAATATTGCATGGTCCATGCACGATCGTGCGTTCGACCGTGCGTGACCAATTTTCTGATTGTTTACTATACAAGCTCAGGACTTCGCCCTATTCTGGAGATCGACGACCACTCCATCTTTTCCCCACCATTCTTGCCGTAGGGGGAGCTCTGGCTCCATTTTTCTTCCACCTTCCATGAGGGTATTGCCCTAGGACGCCTCCATCATCCAAGAGTTTCCAAGGAGAGGATTCTAGTCCTACATTCATCATCAAGCCAGAAGATCTTGCGCTGGAGGAGATCAAATCATGAGACGAAGAACACGGGCCAACTGGGAGGAAGTGACAACCCTCCTCTACCCCGGACGTAGTTGCGGACCGAGCTAAGATGCGGATTGATAACCAGGCGATTCCTACTATGAATCCCAATGAGACTTCGAATGTTATTGATTTCTTGCACTCTTTCCTCTTGTTTTGATGAATGTAACTAGATCTCCATGTCAATGATGATGTGCACTATAAACTTGTGTGTTAATTCATATTTCATCTTTTTATGAAAGTAATTCATTTATATGTGTGTATGAGGTGCGCCACCAAATCTGGCATCACCCTCCACTCCATTCTCCAAGCCTACGCTTCCATTCCGCATGACTACTTTTCCGCTTGGTATGACCACTCTTCCATCCGCAGAGCGAAGCAGTGCATAGCGGCCTGCGTAATCCACTTTGTTGCGAAGCGGTAACGGTGACCCGCATAGTTAGTTCTGTTAATTTGTTTTTGAAAAACCAATCCAAACTGTCCACAACCCATCCGACCTAAAGGACTTCAATCTCATGTCCTGCCTCAAAAAGTTGACTCCACCTTACTGTGTTCCTCTTAGATCGATAATTTGGAAATTCACCCATTTTATATCACTTGAAAGATTGGTACACTATCATTTCTTGCCGCAGTCTCGCCCCCGCCTATAGCAGTGTGTAAAATTCGTGCATCGAGTTTTTTGCGCCGCTGCCAGGGAGGACAGACGTGTGAGTTTTCTGGAGAGGGAGAACGTGAGAGAGATCTTCTTTCTGTTGTGTATTGCTTTGTTTTTGTTTATTTCCTCTTATTCCTTTTTTTATTTACTTGTTTTAAATTAGGTTGCCTTAATAATTTATTGTTTGGTGTAGTGTATTGCACAATTGTGTTTTTTCTATAGAATTTTGGTATCTTCACACAATGTGGGCTGCATTTAATATCTGATGTCGTTGGTGTGGAGATATTTCCTGAGCTAGTGATAAATGCCCAACTGGAGATGGTGAGCATAATTCTTGTGGCCCAGTGTATGGAGCACTGTTCTCCTTCGGTCCTTCATACCCCGTGCCCTAGTCTTATGGCCACTCATCCTCGCTGCGTTTACTGTTTTTATATTCCTCTCTGGCCCCACAAGAACCAAGGAGTAATATAAAATGGTGCTTTTTTGTCAAAGCATATATCACGCCCTAAAGGACTATGCCGAGTATCTTCGTCAATTGGACGAGGATGATGAGGCGGACATCCGGATCATCCTGACTCCTACCTATGGCGGCACATCTTCAACATCTGGTTATAGGTCCATGTCACCTTCATGACTTGAAGGGAATAATGTGGACACAGACATCAGATGTGTGGCTGATCTGGGCTCTAACATGGCTGAGCCCATCTCCCCTGTGTATATATCACCGTGCATGGAATCAATTCTTTGTGATGAATCGGTGCTTGAATTTTATCCAAGCTCTATTCCTCCCCCTTTTGTGCACACTACTACATTCATCTATGATGAAATTATTGATGATGCGCCGTAGGAAGAGGCAGGTGATCAATTTGTTATGCATGTTCCTATGGAAGAGGACAACCTTCATGGTGAAGAGGATTTTACCTCAGCACCGGTGGAGGAAGTCCAAATCTTGGGTGTGGCCACTTTTGATCTTGCTGGGCCTTGCAGCATTATCAAGAACATCGACAATATCTTATTACCCCAACCTCTTTGGAGTGAGACCGAAACCACTCCCCCGATTAATGTTTATTTAAGTTTTTCTTCTCTTTTATTACCCGACCCCCCCCCCCCCCTTCTTCATCTGAGCCTATGCAGGTTGAGCCTTCATAGGTACTTTAGGAGGACTTGGAGCATGATGCTTAAGTCAATGATGCGCGTATCCTCATATGTGAGGAGGTTGATCCCTCCTCCATAGTGGAAGCCTCACTCATTACCTTCTCCTCCTACCGCCTCCCTGAAGATGACACTTTGTTGGGCAAGGATATTTTTGGTGAGTTGAGTGAGGATATCTCCTCCTCCACTTACATTCTTTTCCCTTTACCTGTGAGGAGCATGAATTATTATTTAGGTAGAGGGGTTGTTGTTCTATCGTCGTATCATTACCCGTTACCGACACAGATATTATGCCAGTTACCTGTCCACTTCACCTTCCATACTCCCATCAGCTAGAACTCATACAGTTCTGAATAAGTCATGCTAGGAGGACAATAACCCCAATAGTTATCTTAATTTTTCATGCATTTTCATCTTATCTAGTTCAGTTTAGTTAGTTGTACATCATTTTTAGTTTGTCTATTTTTTTCTTTTACTTTTGCGGAGCTTACCCCTGTAGGTTCTTTTTCTGGATGGCGGTGGTTGTGATTCTTCGTTTGGCAGCTTCTCCATGGATTTACACTCGTCTTCCAGTATGCTCACTTGTTGACCATTGGGTACTCTCTTCCCCTAGCATTATTTTGAATTTCATAGACATATATTATGTTGGATTGATTAGTTTAAGTCTGGGGGAGAGATGTTTTATGTGCTCACTCACGTGCACTATGGCATAACATTCTAAAAGTTTTTATCTAAGTTGTATTGTTCATTTTCTTTGCACACACAACACCCACTTGGGCGCGCACTTAACCGTACGTGTGTAATGAGTCTAACACATTTCTTTTGTGTGATGGGAAAATCATTGTGATGGCTTAGGATTATGAGGCAGAGTAAAATGTTGACTCCAGTAGTGCTCCTAGTAGAGTGCTCATGTCTCGCATAGAAATTCATGTAGATTCAATTTATTTTTATGGTTTTAGTTTTACCTTTCTATTAGCATAGATATAATTTACTATACTCAAAATTGGTGAATCCAGTGCGAATCAAACGGTAGCATAGGAATGTGTGTAGAAGTTCTTTATCCTCATATTGCTCGAGTTGGGAGGAAGGATTACCTTTCCCGGTGGCTAAGAACTTGCCCCCAAGCGATTCTTGAAGCATGGGTATACGGTTAGTCAATTGCATTAATGTGATGTAGGCCATCAATTTTTGGCCCGGTTGAGCCTGTGTGCCCATTCCTATCGCTATATCCTCGCTAGCCCAGTTGTGCCAACCTGTTCTTTGATTCTGCCCTACTTTTAACTCACAAAAGCCTTAAAGCCAATCCCAGTCGCACACCCAAATTTGAGCTCATGTTTGTATTTTATTTTCATGATTGGGGTATTGATGTAGTGTTAATTTTTGTGAAAATGTGGTGGTGCTTCACAGCTCAATTTGCTGAAAATGATTTGAAAAGAAAAAAAAGAAAATAAGAAGAAGAAAAGAAGCGAGAAATGAAGAAATTGAGAAAAGAGTTTGATTGAAAATATATTTTAGATGTGTATTAGGAGTAGGCGGTGCACACTCCCATTCTTTCAAGTGTAATTCTGGGGGTGTGTTGCACTAGCATGTTAATGTGGTGAGTAGATAGTTTATTTGGTGCTAGCTCATTTGGGTTTAGTGCTTTATCCATCATTTTTATCATTGTATACCAAGCCTAAACCCAAGCCCCGTGTAAAACCTAAAGTCCTATTGATTCACGCGTTTGAGTAGTGTTGTGGAGAGAGTGCGAACGTGCAAGCTTATGGTCACCGACATTGATGGATTTCAATGGAGGTTGTCCCGAGCCCCAATCTTTGGCAATGCTCACCTCATCGTTCAGTCTACTTTCTTTCTATGCATGACCGAATGATTCACCGTGATTCAATTCTTGAGTAAATGTAATATATAAATATGCTCCAAGAAAATTATAAACAAAAATGTATAATTAAAATTTTCATCTACTATTTTTTTATGCGCATGAGCATGCGACTTCTAATGCTACTCCGCTTTGCAATTTCTATGCCATCTATGATTTTTCTCGTCTGAACAAGAAACTAGAAATCTTTACAATTGATTTTCCAAATAACAGCATCACAACGCCAACAACGTTCCCTGACAACGGCACCAAAAACTTTATGCGCTAACGGCAAGTGCATCGGTCGCTCAAGTAATGTAAAAAGTGGGAGTAAATCCCCAAGTATCGAACTCTCAAGGAATGCAGGTTTGGAGAGCGTGATTCTATTATTCGGAAAACTAATTATAAAGATTTAACTCAAAATAAGAGCTTCGATTTGGTTTTAAAAAACAAAAGAAAAAAACTAACTACACTAATGCGGGTCACACACACCGCTTCGCAAGGTGGATGGAAAGTACGTAGGTCACGATGCTCTACTTCGGTAGGAGGATGGACGGGAATGCTAGCGAAGGGAATGGTTTGCATTGGCGAAATGAGGGTCGAAAGCACCTCTTCACTATGCACGCACCTAGCAATTGCTAGTGCGGCCACACCCGCGATGACAGGATGGAAATGATGATATGGAGGCTCTCCTCACTTGAACAAACCACAAAGATATTTCACATAGACATGAAATACACAAAATAGTAAATTAGGGTTAAGCAATCATCGTTCATACAACCAAGGAATCAAGAGGAAAATACTACAACATGAAGCAGTTGAGATTACAACCAAAGGGGCGGAGACTCATTGGAGGTTCATGATCGGAATCTAGGGTTGTCAAGCCTAGTCCAAACTCATGCTCCAACTGTCGTCCGGGGTCCAGAAGAGATGTCACCTCCGTCTACATTACCCTTCTTCTCCGTCAATCACTTTGGTTCTGACCTCGCCAGAGAACTTCACACATAGGGCGAGAATGCCCTCAAAACTACCCTTGGTGGAAAGCAAAGGATGGTGGAGGCCAAGAGGATGCCTTGGCATTTAATTTGTACAAAGAATGTGTCCAGAGCACCTCCCGAAGGTGGCCGGTGTTGGAGTGGATGGAAATGGCAGAGATGGAACTCTTGGCACGAAAGAGAAGATGTCCCCCAAATAGGGCGAAGACCTGTGGATTTTATAGAAAAATAGTCAGAAATTGGTCACACACGGTCGAACGCATGACCATGCATGGACCGTGCGATATTAAACACATTGAAGCCCAGGAAGATGAAGCAGATGCGCCCGTGTGATTTTACTCATGCACGGTCAAAACCGACCGTGCGAACAAACGCACGGGCAAATCCAGAACGCTTGAAAAATTGGCAATAGAAGGGAAATCGTGTGTTTCCTTCACGCACGGTTGAGTCCAACCATGCGTGAAGCATACACAGGGGCAATACATTTATAAATTTTTGGACAAAAAGAGAGGCTCGTGCGATTTTACTCACGCATGGGAAAAACTGCACGTGCGAGATTAAAACGCACGAGCTGGGGAAAATCACCATTTTTGTCCACAGATGAACGTGCACGGTCGGAGCGATCATGCGTCAAGGAAACACACGACTGTGCACAACAAAGCGCGCAAATGCACAAAAAAATTGGCCTAAATAGTGCACTTAGAGTGAAAGCGAATATGAGTAAAATACAAGCAATTAAGTCTTGAAAGTGAAGTGCACACGAGCGAAAACTTGCCTGGATGAGCCCGTAAAACACTATAAATATCGGCCTCATCACACCCCCAGACATAAACATTTGCTCATCCCTAGCAAACCATTCCTCATGCGGACAAGAAAAAGAAATAGCTGGCATAGAAATTATAAAGTGGAGTACCATGTGAAGCCACATACTCACGCGCATAAAATATTGTAGAAAGAATTCTTAAATATTCAAAATTGTTTATAAATATCTAGATGTGTATCTACCTATTATTTAACTCATAATCTGAATCACGGTGTATCCTCAAGTTAGGCATAAGGAGAAGGAAAACTGATCGCTAAGGTGAGCATTGCTAAAGATCGCGGCTTGGGACAACCTCCAAAGAAATCCATCAATGTCGGTGACCATAAGCTCACCCGTTCGCACACTCTCCACGACACTGGTTTAGTTCAACGCGTGAATCAGTAGGACTATAGGTTTAATGTTTGGCTTAGGCTATGGTAGGGTATACAAAGCTAAACATGATGGCTCATGCACCTAACCCAAATGAGCTAGCACAATAAGAAACAATCCACGCACCACAATACACATGCGGGTGCACAATAACCCAGACTTAGACAGTATGGGTGTGTGCACCGCCTACGCCCAATACAAATTTCTCACAAATAGATTTTCATTTTAACTTTTTCTCATTTCACTTTTTTCATAATATCATTTCTAATTTTTTTCTTTCCACAGTTTTTTTCCAGCAAGTATTCAATTGAGCATATCCCCATATCCACAAAACATCACCACATCAACACCCCCAATCATGCAAATAAAATACAAACTAGAGCTCACATTTTAGTGTGTGACTAGGCTTGGCTTTAAGGCTTTGGTGAGATAAAAGTGGAGCTGAATCAAGAGGATGGGGTAGGCACAAAGGGCTCGTGAGGATCAGATGATAGGAATTGTACAAAAGCTCAACCTGGCCAAAATGATAGCCTACATGATGCCCACTCACTGAAATAACTTGTACCAATGCTTCAAGAGTCGCTTAGGGCAAGTTCTTAGCCACCGAGAAATCTCATCTTTTCTCCCGACTCGAGCAATACGAGGCTAATGACCATTTACACACATCCCTACGCTACTGTCGGGTTCACACCAGATTCACCAATTATGAGTAGAATAAAGAACATTAACGCAAATAGAAAACAGTATAAAACTATTGTCATAAATAATAATTAATTCTACTCAATTTTCTACACAAGATGCAAGCACTCGACTAGGAGCATTGCAGGAGTCAACATTTTACTCCATCTCACAATCCTATGCCAGCACAGATATTTTTCCAAATCACACAAAAGAAATGTATTAACTCGCGACATGCTAACGGTTAAGCCCGCACTCAAGTGTGTGATGTGGTGTGCGGAGAATATGAAACTATAACTAAATAATAGAAATAATTACACTACTCCTACTCCAAGATAAGTAATGGCTTTTCTATCCTCCCAGCATGACTTATTCATCAATCGAAAAATGCTAACTAATAGATCTATGAAAGCTGAAATGCACAGGTAACTGTTCCATTATCCGTTTTGGTTGCCGGTACGGATACAACGACACAGCAGTTACCCACATACCTGAATATACATACCTGCACCGAGCGTCTGGCACGGCTAGGTAGAATGATGTAGATATCTTAATGTCTGTCTTCACACGCAGTTGACCCATTCCATCGTTGGTCTGCATAGCGGGCCCGACAACTTCCTAAATCAGATCAATTACAGAGTCCTGCAATGAATCAAACACGAGAATGGGGTGAAGAAAGAAATTAGAAGAATAACATAAAAGAATTTCTTCTTCGGGAGAGATCCTGGTATCACTCCCAATAGGTTGAGTTAGCAAAAAATCGTTGGCATCATCAAGTATGTTGTGAGGTTCAGCGAGATCGTTAGAGGCCTTCTCCACAACTTGGACCTCCTCAAACGATGCTAAGTTATTCACCTCCTCACCTTGGAGAATGTCCTCCTCCATAGGAGTGGGCACAACACTGCAAACAACTGCATCATCCTGCAAGGCATGATCAACAGTACTGTCAAAATCAGCTATTTTAATATGCACAGAAGAAGGAGAAGTAGTCCTCTTAGAAAAATAAAGCACCAACTCCTCACAAAGAATCATTGTCATACATGATGATATATGCACATGGGATACTGGTGCAACCAGGTTAGGACACAAATCATCCACAACTCTGTCGGGCACATCCACATCATTCCCTTCGAAACATGAAGGTGACACAGACACGTATGCAGAGGTAGAAGGGTGCTGACAGAGAGTTGGGATGATCTAGATATCTAGTTCATCATTCTCATCCAACTAACGAAGGTATTCATCACAATACTTCAAAGCACGATCCATGCTCCATCAAAACAAGTATTGTTTTACATTTTTCTTCGGTCTGAATTGGGTCGGAGAAGAATTCAAAAATGGCACATGCGGTGCAGAAGAGCAGCCATAGGACTTAGGCACACTGTATGAGGTTTCATATGATGTTGGTGCCCGATACATTGAGCCTTGGGGACTAGAGCTACTATATCCCGAGGGGCATCAATCTCTAGCATGAGAGGCATCCCCGCACAAATGGCGGTGGATATTAAATCAAGCCCACATTGCGCAGAGGTAGCCAGGATTACCAGAAAAACTTTATTGTGCATTGTACTACACCCAACTAAATACAATTAAAGCAACATAAAATTAAAACAATGAGAAAATGGAATATATGAATAAAAAAGAAACTAAAAATCTTTATAATTGATTTTCCAAATAATAGAGTTACAACGCCAAATGTGTTCTCCGACAATTGCGCCAAAAACTTGATGTGCTAACGACAAGTGCACTGGTTGCTCAAGTAATATAAAATACGGGAGTAAATCCCCAAGTATCGAACTCTCAAGGAACGCAGGTTGGGGCGCACGATTCTATTGTTCAGGAAACTAATTATAAAGATTAAACTCAAAACAACATCTTGGATTTTGTTTTAAAAAACAAAAGAAAAAACTAACTACACTAATGCAGGTCACACACACCGCTTCGTAAGGTGGATGGAAACTATACAGGCCGCGATGCACTACTTCGGTAGGCGGATGGATGGGAAGGCTAGCAGGTGGTTTGGAATGGCGAAATGAGGGTCGAAAGCACCCCTTCACTATGCATGAAGCTAGCAATTGCTAGTGCGGCCATGCACGCGACGAGGGGATGGAAATGACGATATGGAGGCGCTCCTCACTTGCACAAACCAGGAAGATATTTCACATAGACATGAAATACACAAAATATTAAATTTGGGATATGCAATCATCATTCATAAAACCAAGGAATCAAGGGAAAAAAACTACAACATGAAGGGGTTGAGATTACAATGAAAGGCGCGGAGACTCATTAGAGTTTCACGGCCAGAATATAGGGTTGTCATGCCTTGTCCGAACTCAGGCTCCAACTGCCGTCCGGGGTCCAGAAGAGCTATCACCTCCTTTTAAATTACCCTTCTCCGTCAATCACTTCGGTTCTGACCTCGCTGGAGAACTTCACACGTGCGACGAGAAATCCCTCAAAATCACCCTTGGGGGCAAGCGAACAATGGAGGAGGCCAAGAGGATGCCTTGGCTTTGGATTTGCATGAAGAATGTGGCCAGAGCACCTCCCGAAGGTGGGCGGTGCTAGAGCGGCGGGAAATGGAGAAATGGAACTCTTGGCGTGAAAGAGAAGATGTCCCCCAAATAGGGCTAAGAACTGCAGCTTTAATAGAAAATAGTCAGAAATTGGTCACACATGATCTAACGCACGACCGTGTGTGGACCGTGCGATATTAAACTCACAGGAAGCCCAGGAAGATGAAGTAAATGCACCCGTGTGATTTTTCTCATGCACAGTCGAAACCGATCGTGCGAATAAACGCACGGGCAAATCCAGAATGCTTGAAAATCTGTCGATCAAAGTTAGATTGTGTGTTTCCTTCCCGCACAGTTGATTCCAACCATGCGTGAAGCAAATGCATGGGCAATAAATTTATAAATATTTGGACAAAAAGAGAGGCTCGTGCAATTTTACTCACGCACGGGCAAAACCTCCTGTACGAGAACAAAACGTACGAGCGGGGGGGGGGGGGGGGGGGCAGATCACCATTTTGGCCATATATGAATGCTCACGATCGGAGCGATCGTTCGTTTAGGAAATGCACAACCATGCGATTCATGCAGGCATGAAATCTGGGCAAAAATGGATTATCTACCCACCTACATAGCAAACCGAACAACAAACTACAACTGGGAATACCCTTCTATCATAATCCAAACACAGTCTAAGGATGGGGTGCACCATGTGCTTACACCCAACAACAAAGCGCGCAAATGCAAACCAAAATGTGCCTAAATAGTGCACTTAGAGTGCAAGTAAATATGAGTGAAATACAAGCAATTAAGGCTTGAAAGTGAAGTGCACACTAGTGAAAACTAGCCCGGATGAGTCCGTAAAACAGTATAAATATCAGACTCATCAAAACACATGTCACACCCTAGGTCACACCCGTGACCTAGGGTGTGTACGTTGCAATT
Source organism: Dactylorhiza incarnata (assembly GCA_033032865.1). Taxonomy (NCBI): domain Eukaryota; kingdom Viridiplantae; phylum Streptophyta; class Magnoliopsida; order Asparagales; family Orchidaceae; genus Dactylorhiza; species Dactylorhiza incarnata. The sequence goes on along the minus strand of JAWHQI010000001.1, from coordinate 22,804,370 downwards.
TCAGCATAAATGCTTCAAATCACCTCCTGTTCACTTCTATGAGCTCCAAATTGCTATGAGTAGCACAATTATTCATTAAAATACAAAAAGAAGCATTTTAGACTATAATTAAGATGGAATAAAACTTAAACTGTTTATTTAATTATTAAATTAATATGCTAAAATATATATAAATATTGCACTATCAAATACCACCATACTAAAGCTTTTGTTATTCCAGAGCAAAACCTATTCATTAGTATGAGAAGAATTCATAGGAATCTTCAAAAAGATTTACTCCTAATTATGCATTTAAAATAATAAATGACTCATATTAAAAATAAGTTTTGAAATTAAATTTACATTCATAAGAAAAAAGTCATGATTCACAAATTGATAAGTATGGAATAAATATTAGCTTAGAAATTCTCTACTCAAATATTCATAAACAATATTGTATTGAATTAAGCTTAATAACATAAGATTGAAATTATTAAAAAAATCAACTATATTAGAAACTTTATAGAAAATCTCAAAATATTTACTAATTTCTCTCAGAACTATCTTGGTTATGAAATGATATGGGCTAAATGGGGATAAAATTGGCGATGAAGAAAATATTTTGTATATGCTTAAGAAATGATGAATTTTATCCTCTCATTTCCATCACATATATTCTTTTTAAGACATTTTTTTGAACTTCCCAAATGTATATGTGTAAGAATGATGAATTTTATCCTCTCAACTCCATGACATATAATCATTTATAAGACTTGGGTGCATATGTTTAGGAATGATGAATTTTATCCTCTCATTCTATGACATATGATCATTTATAATTTTCTTATATTGCCAATCAATAGAATAATTAAAAGGTAGGGGCATGGATAGGGTTTAAAGGGTATTAAATTCCAAAGATATATGTTTTGAGAGCATAGAAAATTAATTTAGAAATCTTAAGAATCTATGAACTAAAGTTAATATAGGTAAAATCTAAAGATGTTTAGCATAATTTCTACATAATAGATTCATGATATTTTAAAGAGAGAAAGTAAAACTAAGAATATTCTAACCAATTCAAGATAATGAAAAATTCATTAAATCAAATTCATCTAAAAATTAAATCTAACAAATTTTGAAAAGACATATAAAATAAAAATACATAAAATAAAAACTCTTTAAAAAATCTATAAATAAGACTCATATATAAAACTAGTTAAACTCAATTAAAAATATGGAGGAATCTAATATTATAAGATTTATAAAAACAAACTTGTTTAAAAATAAGATTTTAATAAGTTGTTTCATTTTTTTTTATTTTCTTTATTAAGTTGAAACATAAAAACATAAATATTTTGTAGATCTTGGACTTCCAAAGATCATGGTACTCGATGGTTTTGTGGGATGAAAGCCCAACAGGGCCCTTTCGTAAGAAATTAGATTTTTAATTATATATTTTTTTGGTAGTTTAATTTGCATAAAAAGAAAAACAAGACACAAAGACATACAAATTTATAAGAAAAGAAAAACTTTTTTTTTGTATATTTTTAATAAACAAAATTGAAAACAAAGAAAAGAAAAACAATTTTTAATGAGTTTTTACAAAAAATTCTACTTTTTATGGATTTTTAACAAAACATAAGAGAATACACCCTCATACTTAAAAATAAACATTGTCGCCAATGTTTATAAACTAAGTATGTAGAAAACTTGAATGGAAAATTCGTAGAATGAAAAATGCAAGAAAAATAAAGAAAAGCAAGGGGTGCCTCCCAAGAGCTCTTTATTTAACGTCTTTGAGCTAGACATTAAGGGTTGGCGAAAAGGATAATTAAAATTAAAATACGCAGGCAACTCTCGTAATTCACGCTGAGGTGAATATGCCGAAATCCATTGCCCGGTGACTCCTTCGCTATAGTCATGATTCTTTTGTTATCTGTTAGCTTGAAATTGCAAATCCAAATTATCTATACATACCTGAGGTAATTTGGATTGTTGGAGATGAGCGGTAAATGGATCATCAAAGATGTTTGGTTGCAACGGCTCATCATCTGCATTGAAATCATTAATATCAAAATAATAAAAAATAAGCGAGTCAAAAAAATTTCATAAGGATGAGTTTCTTGTGAAAATACATGTTTAGGCACTGGTTGTTCCTTTTCAAAAACATGATTGTTATCCAAAAATGTAGGTGGAATACCAATGGAACTAAATTCATGGGACACAATCTATTCATGAATTTCATTTTCAAGGTTAATATTTGGTGAGGGTAAAAATTTAGTGAAAATAGGAGTGAATTCGGGCAAAGTAGAAGAGGAAAAATTTTCATGTTATATTTCGTCCGGTGTTTCCAGGGTGCTTTTAAATTCTTGGTATAAAATTTCTTCTTGATCTTGAGAGTAACTATTAAAATTTGGAAAAAGAAAATCCGTAGAATTCCCAAGATTAGTGGAAGAGTTTTGTGGGCTAAAAGTGGAGGAAGAAAATCATGATCAAATGAATTTTCTTCATCGCACCGTAAAGAATTTGGGTGATCCTGGCACCACGAATAATTATTATCAGAGTAAGAAGGAATTTCATTATGAACATATCATATAGAAAAATAATTTTGATTATAAAAATTTTGAGAATAAAAATAATAACATTCCTCGCTAGGATGATCATTGTGACCACAAAAGTTACAAAAAAAAATTGCTTTCCCACGGCTTCCAAAATAATAATTTTGTTTGCAAACTCAACAAGTTTAGCGGATAAATGAGATAACATTATTTATAAAATAATACAACCTTCACTTAAATGAATGGAATTTGAGAAGAGAAAATGGGAAGAGGAATAATTAAAGAAAATTGAATAGGGGGTGGGGGAAAGAATAGGAAAAATGATAAAATTAATAAAATTTCCGCTTTCAAAAATCAACAAAATTTTTTTCTGGGCAACGGCGCTGAAAGTTTGATCTGTAGTCTAGTCACCTAGAGGGGGGAGAATATGTGCTTCAAAAATATTTTAGCCTCTTTTAGGTTGTTGACTATTCTACCACAGAGAATGTAAAATATACAAGCACAAAAAAGCGCACAGTTATTTATAGTGGTTCCCTAGATGATGGGTGCTCCACTAACCCCCTTCACCTATCTAAAGTGTGCTAAACTAGGCCAACTCCTCCAAAAACATAGATCAATCTAATCTTACTACATTGGAACTCAACAAGTCTCCTCACTCAGATTCCCTCCTAGAATCCTACCTCGGGTGCTAGTAGTAACCCTGCCTCAGAATGTAAGCACTCTTACAGCTCAAATCCCTAGTAATGATCCTATAACTCAGATTTCCTCAGAAATCCTACAGCTCAGGTCTTCACAGACCATACCCTAGACTTTCAGCAAAGTCCTACAACTCAGGCCTTCTCACAAGCCCTACACTCAGGCTATCTGCACAGCACTACCTTAGATCTCAAAGAGATCCTATAATAGATGATTAGAAGAAGGGTTTACATATTTAAACTCTAAAAGATACAACTTTGAATAACTTGAGTCTTCTTATGCCTTTCTGAATAGAAAGCCTTCTCTTTAGCAACATTACTGGATCTTCAATAAATGAACCTTCTGATCAGGATCAGTGTTGAGCTTTCTTGTATGAAGAAGTCTTCTTGCTCTGAAAAGTGAGAGCTTTCTTATTGATGCTTGGCTTCTTCTTTTTCATCGTCATCATCATCTTCTTCTTCTTCCTTTGAAAAATACTTGCTTGTTGTTGTTCTATTGCTTTTTTACCGGCAGCCAAGATTTTCAACTTTTTATTAATCAACGATATATTCTCAAAGGTTAGGGTTAGCTGGCCCTCTCTTATCCTTTTATATCACTGATTATTCTAACCGTTGAGGTCTGAAAAGGTTTTGTCTCAGACCACTTTTCAGTCATGATTGATTTGACATTTGCTTTTGTCGCTTCTATCGATTTGAAATCACGCCTTCTGAGCCTATCAAAATGATATCATTGTGTGAAGTTTAGTTAATCACTACGATAATTGACTTAGCATTCTTCTCTTGAGCTCTTACAATGATATCGTCATGTGAATCTAATGCTCACGACGATAAGTAGCTTAGATGGCTTTGCTTGATTTTTCACAAAGATATCTGCCATAGCTGATTGTTCTTGATTCCTTACAACAATATCATCGTGTGAAGCTTGTTGTCACGACGATATTTGCCATAGCTGACTTCCCTTGAGTCCTCACAATGATATCATTGTGTGATGCTTGTTGTCATGATGATATATGCCTTGGCTGATTCTTCTTGAGTTCTTACAATGATATCGTCTTGTGTACCTTGTTGACATGATGATATATGCTTTAGCATGCTTTCTTTGAATACTCACAATAAAATTGTCGGGTGTACAATGTTTACATGATGATATATTCCTTAGTAGATTTTCTTTGAATTCTCATAATGATATCGTCGCGTGTACCTTTTTGACACGATGACATCGTCGTGTTCTTCTTTTTGTCACGTCAATTCTTAACTGACTTCTTTTGCTGCCTTCTACGAATGATCAAGATGATATCGTCGTGTGAGTGTTATATAAACAATGATATTTAACTTAATCATTTGGCTTGATCTCCAACCATTATATATGAGATATAATATGTCCTTGTCTGCTAATGTCACATTAAATATATATTAAATACAAATTGTACTTATCATTGACTTAGGTACACCTCCAACTCTGGAACATTGTGGGCAGTGTTCCCAAAAATCTCCCATATTTGAAGAAGTCATAACCCAGTCAATGATAAAGCATGCTAATAAAAATTAATGGATAATAAGATCAGAGAATAGAGCAGTATTCTTCCCATTGCTTTGTTCAACAACAATAGATACTTCAGATGTGGCAGGAGCAGCAGCACCACTGGCCTTCATCCTTGATCTCCTCCCCTAGGTCTACTTCAGATAGGTCCTGATGTAAATTGAATTGAGTTGACAACACACATTTCTTGGCATATCTCCTCGTTAAAATTTTGGAGATGGATCGAAGACAACAACGAAAGACTTCAATTCAATTCAAATCAGTTAACTAGTGAAAATGAAGGACAAGAGAATCTCAATTGACTACTATCTTATTACAATGTGTTGCAAACATGGAGAGACATGATTTATAAGAGAACACTTAGATGAGAAGAACAAGAAACACAAGCATCTGGCGAACAGAAAACTGAGACCGCCCAGACCGCTCAAACTCAGCAAGATCGCCGGCTTCCCTGAGACCGCGCAAACAGGAGAGGTCGCTGACCTCCAAACTATCAAACCGCCAATCACAGACCACACGAACTGCTGCTTATTGAACTGTTGAAAATAATGCTGTCTGCACTTCTTGATCGCCAGACCGCACGGTCAAGGTCATAGAAGCAACCCGCAAACACAAGATGATGAACTGCTCACGGCTGCAAGACCGCAACGCAAGACCGCCTGACTGCTTAAGGTCGCCTGATTAACTGAGTTCGCTGCAAATAGACCAAGAACTTTAAAACACAGTTCGCCCAGACGAGACCGCTGGCGAGCTGGTTTATTCAAAGCTGGAAAGAACGAAGAATGCTGATGGTAGACCGCTGGCCACTAACCTGCGAACATAATAAATAGGTCAACAAACTTCAGACCGCGTGACCTCAAAAGTGAGACCGGCAAAATCAAACCAACTTTAGTTCTTACAGTTCTTGCATATAAATGGCTAGCTCTGCACCCCTATTTATAGTCAAACGAACGGATGTCATCGCCGCCCACGAAGGATACAATCACCTTCCTTATTGAAATCTGCAGTCTCCAGAACCAGACCACGCAGTCTTCATAAGACCTTATTACACATAAGCAAAACTGTCCAAGAAAGACTGCTTGCCTATAACAACCCGGCAGACCGCCCGGTCTCTTATAAGAGCAGACATATGAGCATCTGACCGATCAAGATCAGACTGCCAGAATGAGCTCATACAACCCGCCCGATTTCTCATAAGATCGGAACCACATGAACATCTCTGGCTTATTAAGCAGATCACGAGAGAGAACTCATGCAGACTGCAGTACCAGGCCATCGAAGCGATCTCCAGTATAAGGCCGCCCGGTCTCAACCAAAACAGGAACACTTGGGCACAACCGACAACCCACAATAGTTCGCCAACACCACAGATGCGCGATCTCTAAGCCAGATCGCCATAAAAGAGATCGCGCGGTCTCTACGGTCTCCATATTCAGACCGCCCGGACACTCCACTTTCACTTCAAAAATTTAACACTCCCCCTTGAAGTGGGAAGCGGAAGTCAGCCCAAGTAGACTCCTTAACCGATCAAACGGTCCCTTCGATAATGGCTTTGTAAAGATGTCTGCGACATTATCCTTTCTCGGCCCATGCTCAACCATAAGAGATCCCTTAAACACCTTCTCCCAAATGAAATGATGTTGAATCTCTATGTGCTTGTGTTGGGAAAACCCTGTGATTTAACTTAACAAATTATATGAAAGTGATTTTATCTACTAGGATTGAATTACCCATTGTATAGCGAGGGTAATCTGGTTATTAGATGTCTTAGAATGTCACACTCAACATAGGGTGTCAGGACCATATCAAGGGAAGCAAAATTGGGCTAAGTTAACATTTGCGTCGAATAGAATTCGACGCAACATCGAGTCCATATCGACGCTGCTCTGACTAGAAGTCCAAGTGGTTCAACCCTTATGTCGAAGTAACTCAAATCTACGTTACGTCGAATAGATATCGACGTAGTGGTCAGGGACTTGTCGAAGTAACTAGAGGAGTCGACGCAACTTCTACTTCAACTCGACGCAGAAGAGGATATTTGTTGAAGCCATCTAAAAGTCGACGCAATGTCGACTTCATCTCGACGCAGCAGATGAAGTTCAGATCCAGGCAGATCAACTCGATGTATACGTCGATAAGTTGTCGACGCAACATCAACTAGAAGAGTTCAAGCAGAGCAGAGATGAAATCGAAGCTGTTTCTACAAGTCGAAGTTGCGTCGATAAGAGAGGAAATGAATTTGACGCTAGGTCGAATATAGTCTGTAAGAGTATATATTTTTAGCTGTCTCTCTGATCCTTCTTTCATGGCCCACATCCTTCAAGACTGTTCCCCAACGGCTTAATAATTGCCTAAAATAGAAAGTAGCATTAAAGAAGGAGACAAAAGGTTTCTTGGGACCATATTCCTTGTAGGTGGATGGGCCGAGAATTAAAGAGGAAAGAAAGAGAATGTCATTGGCAGATTACCTTTTTAGGGCATACCAGAAAGGGAAAGATTTTTGAAATTGAATAGAGAGAATAAAAGGAGAAGAGAAGACCGAAAAAAACAAGGCATTAATCACAACCAACTGTCTTCCTTCTTGCTAGGGCTTCCTCCTCTTCTTCCTCTCTCTCAGGAACCCTAACACAGGAAAGAGAAAAGAAAAGAAAGCTCTGCTATTCTTCATCTAATAGAACAGAGGATCTGAAAGCTGCTCTTCATCACAATCTCTTAGTAGCCAGATTTCAATCAGCAGAAGTAGAAAGGATCTGACATACAAAGCACCTGCAATTCATCATTATCTAAAGTAGGGGATAATCAAGAGCAGATCCTGTGGAACATCTAATAGGTTGTTCTTCATACAGTCTTCTCAAGAATTCTGAGAACAGAATTCCTACAACTTTCTTCCTTCTCATTCTTTCTCCTTCTGTAAAAGAGTTTTGTTAATCCCTCTTCAAAGGATTCAGTGGTTCATGATCTCCTTATCAAAAGATCTGGTGGTTCAAGATCTCCTTATCAAAATATCTGGTGGTTCATGATCTCCTTGTCAAAAGATTAGTGGTTCTAAGAGTCTCCTTACCAAAAGACTCAGGTACAGTGGTGCATCCCTACCAGGTGGTAGAAGAGGGGAGTACCCACATTTTGGGGAACCTCTATAAAAATTCTGTGTGCCTTCTGGTTGCTAATTTTCTGTGTTGTCCCTATAGATAGTTTACTCTACTAATTTCTGCTTTATATTTCAGCACAAGTTTATTCTGCCAGAGATCTTATTTGAGCATAAATCCGTAGAATATTTTATTGTACTCACAGTTAGAATAGGAATAATTTTTTAAATCTCTATTCACCCCCTCCCCCCCCCCTCTAGAGGATTCTCAGAGGCACACTGTGCACTTTCAGCTTGGTTCGCGCATGATAAACTAGATTGTTCACCAGTTTGATGGCACTCTCATTGTCACCCCGAAGCAGAGTAGAACCTCTCACCTCCCTATGAATGTCCTCCACAAGCCTCCTAAGTCATATGGCTTCCTGAGCTACCAAATCTGAATCTTTGTACTCTGCTTCTGTGGTAGAGATAGACACAAAATCCTTCTTCTTGCTGCTCCATGATATAGTTGTAGAGCCTGTCATAAAGACATATCCTGAAGTCGATCTCCGATCATCTGAATCTCCTCCGTAATCTGCATCCATGTAACCTTGCAAGCAAAATCCCGAGTCCTTCCCATAAAAGAGACCCAAATCTGAGGTGGACTTTATAAACTTCAGAATGCTCCTAGCTGCCATAAGATGAGGTTTCTGAGGCTTTGTCATAAACCGACTCATTCGGCCAACCGCAAAAGAGATATCTGGCCTTGTGATCGTCAAGTATATCAAACTTCCGACTAAAGCCCGGAATACCAAAGGATCAGAAAGAACCTTCCCCTTATCACGTCGATGTATCATATCAACCTCTAGTGGAGTAGAGTTGCTCTTCCCCCCATCCATGCTTAATCGCTTCACAATTCATTCTGCATAGCCTTTCTAGGATAAAAGCATACCGCCCTCTTTCCTCACCACTTCGAGTCCAAGGAAATAGGGGAGCTTACCCAAGTCCTTCATCTCAAATTGGATAGCTAACTCAGCTCGAAGTCTAGCTACCTCCATTTCAGAATTTCCTGTGACGATCATATCTTCCACACATAATAGCACCAAGACCTGAATCTCCCCAGTCTTCTTTACGAACAAGCTTGAATCAGAATCAGAAGCAAAGTAACCGTAGAATTGGAGGTATTCTGCTATCTTGCCATACCACGCCTGAGGCACCGACTTTAAGCTGTAAAGAGCCTTCTTGAGCTTGCACACACGTCTTGGGTAGACTTCAGAAACATAACCAGGTGGCTAATCCAAGAAAATGTCCTTGTCAATTTCGCCATAAAGAAAAGCATTCTTCACGTCGAGTTGCCAAATTTTCCACCCTTGGCAAGCTGCCAATGCGATCACCACCCGAACTGAATTCATCTTGGTAACAGTGCTGAATATTTTTTCATAATCCTCCCCATACTTCTGAGAGATATCTCGAGCTACAAGGAGAGCATTGTATCGCTCAATGCTACCATCGGCCTTTTTTTCAGCTTGAAAACCCACTTGCAAGTCACTGGAGTAACACCCTCAACCTTAGGCACCAAGTCCCAAGTCTCATTCTTCCTGAGGGCAGACATCTCTTCATCCATGGCCTCTTCCCACTCCTTGACTCCAATGACATTTTTAAAACAAGATGGCTCTCTCTCATCCAGGGGACCTGCGAAGAAACATGAGACGAAGCTCACCAAATTTCCCCCTGTATACTGATCTAGTGGAATGATAGTCCTCTTGTACCTCCTCAAAGCTTTCCTCTGAACCACTTCTTTAGCTACCTATTCTGGACTAGCTCTCCTTTCAGGTAGACTTGGAGCGTCGCTCCCCCTGCTTCTAGAACCTAAAGCACCTGACCCAGAGCTAGAAGTAACTAGAGCACCTAGAGAAACAGACAACTCCACCAGAACCTCATTAGTAGCTTCTTCAAGTCCACCATCTAACCTGCTTTTTTGTATCTTAACAGAAGAGCTACCCTGGTATGTTGTCAATTCATCAAATACCACAACCCTTGAGACCACAGCTCTCCATGTCTCTGGATCCATGCATCTCCAGCCCTTCTTCAGGTCATCATAACCAACAAACACTAGCTTCCTTGCTTTCGAATCTAACTTCGTTCTATGAGCATCTGCAACATGCACGTAGTAGGTGGATCCGAACACTCGAAGGTGTTCCTGTTGGATCTTGTGACGCCCTTAGAGGGGGGGGGGGGGGGGGGGGGGGGGTGAATAAGGGCTAAAAATTACTTTGACATTTTTCTAATATATTATGATAATTTTAACGGATAAACAAGTAGATTTTTAGACAACCCAAATAAGCACTTAGAAAATCATAAGAAATTGGAAATCAAATTTTATTTCCACAAGTGATGAATACAAAGGATTGTCGATCTTAATAAAGCTTAAAATCAAGGCTATGATAAAAATAAAATTCTTTTCAATTTACCGGTCCTTCAACAAAGGATCGGAAGACTATCACTTGTCTCTCCCTAGACCCAGCCCAAGCCTACCCTCTAGATCTTCCCAAGATCTAGACGTAGCACACAAGGCCACGATTTCCTACCAAACTAGACAAGGACTTGGATGCTCCGCACAAGGAAGCGATTTTCCCCTAAGCCACGCAAGGACTTAGACGTCACGCACAAGGAGACGATTTCCCTACCAATACAAAGTGAAATGTATGTAAATGAAAATACAAATGAAATGAACAACTCCCTAGAAATTCAGATCTCTGAAAGGAAGGTTGAAGCCTCGAGATGATCGTTGATGTAGAAGCGCGTCCGATCTCGTCTTCAATTTCAAACCTTCTAAGCACAAATGGGAGTTGATGAGGTTCTGGAGCTCTCTGGTTCGTATGAACTCAGGAAAGGATTTAGAATCTTCAAAAGCTCTGAATGCATGAACAAAACGAACCCATTTATAGATTTTCACTGTCGCCTGGGTGACATCGACTGTCGGAATTTCCGACAGCGCTAAACTGCTGTTCATCGTGCTGTCGTGCGGGCAGTTGCTGCAACTTCTGCGCTGTCGCCTAGGCGACATCGATGTCGCATGGGTGACAGCTCCTCTTCATTTTTGCCATCCGAAACTTCTCCAGACTGTAGATTGAGTCGTTCTCATCTCCGAAATGGGATGGCACGTTCTGTAACTCTTCCTGGATTGAAAGTTATGACCATTTTAAGATCAGCACACAAAACTCATCCTTTTGCTTTTTCTAATGTGTACACACTCTTGGATCATGCCCATGAATGAGGACTTGTCTCCTCATTGAACCTGTACAACCTGGACACTATAAACACACAAAATACTAGATCAAATACAACACGGTATTTGTTATTCTCAAACCAAGAGATGCGGAACATAGGCTCCAACAATCTCCCCCTTTTGATAATAACAAATACCCGTATGAGAAATTAGTGAGATTAAGACAATTTGTGTTTATATATAAGTGCGGTAATAAGATATGCATGAATAACATATTAAGAGTGTGATAGAATTGAAAGCGATAATGCCTACTCTTTCTATATCAAGTCCTCCCCCTACATTAGTGTCTCTTATAAACTACTCCCCCTAAATATCTATTTTACTAGATTTCTCAATTTCTTCTCCCCCTTTGTTATTAACAAAAGTGGGTAGGGATGAGTGTATATCTTTTAAGAAAGGTAAGGAACCATTTATTGAAGGATTTTCATGATCGAGCATATGATAGTGTATGCACCTCCTATATGATTACCCCCCCTACAAATATACCCATTTTTTGAGTTTAATATCATTATAATGCACTCCTCCTAAATATTAGATTTATGCAATTTAATCTCCCCTTTTGGTAGAATCAAAAGAGGGTTTAGGAGTGAGTATGTATAATAAGGAGTAATATATTTTATGTCGAGAAGAAAAATAGGATGCAATCAAAAGCTTGTTAAATACTACTTGTTGAGAAAAATATAAGCATGATGTAACATAAAGTAGTAAGCAACATAGCTAAGATGATAAAGTAAGCATTCTATTTTAAGATACCACTTGTTTAAAGGAAAACACGGTGTTAAAAATAATAAGCACTGTTAAACATAAACATCATTTTAGAAGATAAAACCATATAAAGGATAATGAGTTTTAAATTTGAAAAGTTGATGTTTGAGTTAAAGATTGAAGAGATGCTATTCCATTAAGATAAAAAAAATTGCAAGCATGATTTCATAATATCAAGAAAAGATACACAAACTACAATGTAATAAAATTTGCATTTCAAAACATTGTAGCGGTCATGCTTTGTTATCTAGTGCATTTACTTAAGTTTGTAGAGATTTGAGTAGATGAGCATTATGATCCAATTTTCATGAGTAGAAGTTTTATGAAAGATAATGATGTGTGCAAAGTAGTGTTTTGATAAAGTATACAAGTGAATCAATCAAAAACACATGACATATATAATGAAATAACACAACATTAAAATACACAAATAATATTACTTCCACACTATTTCAATGCACATGAATAAATAGTACAACTACCAAGGTGCTCTACACACACAATGCTTATTAAGACTTATCATGGTGCAAAGTAGTGCTTGGGGAATCACTTTTATACTTTTTAGCTTTATTTTCAATTTTTTGTGATCCGGTGTACTAAAGAGAAGTGGTGTATAAATTGTTTGCTACAAGACACTTTAAAATTCTTAGCCAAGGTGCTCAACCTCACAATGCTCATTAAGACTTATCAGGAGGGTGAGTAGTGCTTGGTGGAGTTTTCCTTGTCATTTATTATTTGCTTTTTAGTTTAGTGACTAAGGACTCCGAATTCACTTGTTTTGCAAACATAGCATTTTAAACCACATTTCTCTAAAGAATAAGTGCATGAAAAACAAAGAATTGTAATAACCAATTCAATGCTGTGTAGGTAATCTATTTAGGCATTTTAATTATTTATGTTATTACACTACACAATCATGTAAGAATAAGATTGTAAACACATGTAGGCTATCAAAAATAAGTGAGTGAATGAATCATTATCAAACATAATAGATTACTCATACTTAGAGGCATGCTAAACATTTCTACACATGTTTATCTATAATCAATTTCATTGCACATAACAAGATAATTTTCAAGGCATGTCAAATACAAAACAATGTTTTTAAGAAACTTGAAAGTTAAATTAAACATTATATTTAATCTTTAATTGATATAATTAATCATCCATCCTTGACAATGGCAATGAATAACAATCAGTTTTTTTTTATAAATTTTTGAATTTTTTTATATATGCACAAAACAATAAACACACATAAAGAAAAACATATTTTTGTTCTTTGAAATTATTTTGTAAATTTGTATTTGTTTTTTTTATATATATTCTCTGGAAATCATAGAAGTCTTTAATAGCCCTTTCAGTAAATGATAATCTATGCTAGAGAAATAAACAAAAATAATGTATGAGAAAATACATATATATATTTTTTAAAAGAAATAAAATTTTGTTTTAAAAGGAATAAAAAGATAGAAAACATTTACAAACACACAAAATATTAAAATAATACCAGAAATAATTCAAAAAAAAATATTTTGGAGCAAAGGAGCTAATGCCAGGCATTAACTTCTTAACGCGAAAATAGAACTGCATTTCTTAATGTTTTGAAAAATATTTTTCTCAATTCATTGGTATTATAAAGTGACCTTCCTTCAGTTAAAATTTCAGAGTATATTGATTAGATTTGAAGGCTCTTTTAGCATGTATTTGGTGATTTTTCAAATACTTGTGTTTGGTAAAATCATTAAAGTTCGAAATATTAAAATATGCAAACACATGATGCAATGTTAGAATAAAAAAAAAATGCATGATTTATGTATAAAGAGTGAGATAATGTTCATGCAATGAATATAATATAAGTATATCTAAGATCAAGATACCTTAACTACATGACTACACTCTAGCCCTGTACTAAGTGATGGATGGGCATGAGGAGCTGCACATATGCCGTAGGTTGGGGTGTTAATCCCATATGCATACAAAAGACGACGCTCAACCTAGCACTCTTTCCCCCTAGTGCCTCTCAAGGCCCCACTGGAACCCTCCCCGGTTAAGGACAAGACATGACTTAGAGGTTAGGTCTCTAATGCACACAATCCTACGCCCTCGCTATTGTGAGACACATGTCATAGGTTTATTGATTATGGACATACTAAGCGTGTAAGCCTTAAATATATTAACTGTGTTATAATTTCATGATTAGTTTTGGATTTACAATTTTATCGAAGATTGTTGATTTTAAATCCATTTAGAAAAGTTTTATTCATGCAAATAACTAAAAAGGAAAATAAGATTTTCATATTTTAATGATATAATTTACTTTAGCATTGCAAGATATAACTAGCATGAGCATTGATTTCTATCTATGGTACGGGATAATGCTAGTGTGATGAATTAGGACAGCATGGTGCAAAGCTAAGTAAAGTTGGACAAATATAAGATTGAGTTGCATGTATTCAAACATAGAGTTTTGAATTTTCATAGACCTAGAAAGAAGTGACAATTCTTTTTGATTTCATCTTGTTGATATCAAGTTAATTCATAGGTCTAAAGATAATGAGATTCATGCAAAAAATAAAGATGCACATCACACACACACAAAACAAGATATGAAACTATAATACCAATTGCAATCATATATTTCATAATTCCTAAGGTTGATAGAATTAGTTGATTTAAGATAGGTCTTGGTGGATCATGAATTATGATATATGATTATAGTGAATTTTAGCATAGGATAATAATAGATCATGGTGGTGATTGTGAAATCATATTCATCATTTTTGTAAATTTTCTTTTTGATTTTAATTTTTAGAAATTAGACAAAACAAATACAAGGTATTTGACAACAATGATAGTAAAAATAAATTTTCAGAGAAAATCAGAATTTTTAGGAAAATCAGAATTTTCAGAGAAAATGATTTAAGCTATCTTGAACATCAACTCATGAGGGGTCTTCATGTTGATTGGACTAAGAGGCGTCTGATTAATGACCTAAGTTGCACAAGACATTCCCTCTGCACAGAAGGACTTTGGGATACTCTTGGCATAAAGCCAACATTTGCAGGTCTCCATCAGATAACGGATCTTCCGCTCTGCCACTCCATTCTGTTGTGGTGTGTGAGCACAAGAGAGCTCTCTCAGGATGCCATGCTTCCTGCAGATGTTGAATAACGTATTTGAGGTGAACTCCCCTCCATTGTCGATTATGAACTTCTTGATCCGGGGGTTAAGCCGACCTTCCACTAGCTCCTTGAACTCCACAAATTTTTCAAAGGCTTCTGACTTCTCCTTCAGAAAATATACCCAAGTATATCTAATGAAGTCATCAATCAAAACCAACATATACCTGCTACCTCCAAGACTGACAGTTGCGGTAGGTCCAATCAGATCACAATGAATACACTCCAATGGTGCTTTGCATCTGCTTTGTGATTTCTCGAATGGAAGGCGATGAGCCTTACCATATTGGCAACCTGCACAAATGTGACCTTCACTGCAAGATGACAAACTAGGCAGACCTCTCACAAGGCCTCTTCCCGCCATAGCTTTCAACATATCCATCCCAACATGTCCAAGTCTGTAATGCCAGATAGTAGCGCTATTATTAGTCCTCATATTATCAATATAGGAACTTGTAGATAACATAAACAAGTCCTTCACCCGTCTTCCAATATGAGTGACTTCAGCCTTCACCGCTGACACGTTTAGAAGAAACTTCACTTCTGTTGGACCAAACAGAACGTGATAGCCAGCATCAACAACGTTGGTCACCGAGAAGAGGTTTTTATTCATCCCCATAACATGATAGACACTCTTCAATGTGAGTGGACCTCAATCTCCGTTTAAAGAAACTACACCCTCCTTCTCAACAGCATGTATAGTATCATCAACAGTAATTATAGCATCATTACCTGAGTATGCCTGCAAAAAAGAGAACTTCGACTCATCTCTGATTAAGTGATGACCACAACCCGAGTCCACAATCCAATCATCTTGATAGTTGATAGAAGCCAAAGCCCGAACACAAGTGCCCATCATAAAAGCTCCATCATTTCACCTATCTCCTGTATTGGAAGCAACCTCTTCTTTTCCTACAGCATGCCCTGGTTGAAGATTGACTCTACAATCTCTCTTGAAATGACCAAGCTGATTGCACCTGTAGCACCTTGGTCCTACCTTCTTCTTTCCATCACGCTTAGGACCATTGCTCCTCTCCTGCTGATATGAAGTTGAAGGTCCATCGCTAACAGATGATTTCTTCTTCTTCTTCCATTTCTTCTTCCTGCCCGAATATAGAACCTCGCTTTCTCCTCCAGATACAGATATCCCAGCCATTTGCTTTGCCAAGCTCTCTTACAAAGCAAGCAAGTTTTCCTGCTCAAGCAACAATGGCTGATTGGCCCAACCTTGCACAGAAGTGACACAGGCCACAAACTCCCTCTGCAAGCCACGGATTATGTGCCTCTTCAACCTCGCTTTTGAAATAGGTTCATCCGGGTCCAAAGACGATATCTCCGCGCACAGGTTCTTCATCTTCAAGGAGAAAGTTGAAATGGACAAGTCCCATGAGTTGCTTTCGCCAACTCATTTTCAAGAACCTGTAGCCAAGCTACGTTCTTCTTGTTGAACAAGCCATCCAAGGCTGTCCAAATCTCAGCAGCTGACCTATAACCAATTATGTGGTCAAACAGCTCTGGAATGATAGCACGCTTTAAAGAAAACTCTGCCTTAGCATTTGTTCTCTTCCAAGCTTTCAGATGCTCAGCATTCCCTTCAGCAGCTACAACAGCTTGTCTATCATCTCCTCCGACTACCTCCCATAAATCTTTGCCAAGAAGATAGCTCTCCATACATGACTTCCACTTCTTGAAGTTAGTCTGCGTTAGGAGCTCAATTCCAAGACCCTCTTGTATAACCTCTTTCCATTGCTATCACACTGGTTAACAACCTTTTAGAGACTGAAGCAAGATTCTGTGGCTGATCAGTGCTTCAAACCTGACTTTGATACCATGTTAAAATTTTGGAGATGGATCGAAGACAATAGTGGAAGACTTCAATTCAATTCAAATCAGTTAACCAATGATAATGAAGGACAAGAGAGTCTCAATTACATTGTGTTGCATACATGGCGAGACATGATTTATAAGAGAACACTTAGATGAGAAGAACAAGCAACACAAGCATCTGGCAAACAGAAAACTGAGACCGCCCAGACCGCTCGAACTCAGCAAGATCACCGGCTTCCCTGAGACTGCGCAAACAGGAGAGGTCGCTGACCTCCAAACTATCAAACTGCTAATCACAGACCGCATGAACTGCTGCTTATTGAACTGCTGAAAACAAAGTTGTCCGCACTTCTTAATCGCTAGACTGCACGGTCAAGATCATAGAAGTAACCCGCGAACACAAGATGAAGAACTGTTCACTGATGCAAGACTGCAACTCAAGAACACCTGACAGCTTAAGGTCGCCTGATCAACTGAGTCTGCTGCAAACAGACCAAGAATTTCAAAACATAGTTCGCCCAGACGAGACCGCTGTCGAGCTGCTTTATTCAAAGCTGGAAAAAACGAAGAATGCTGACAGTAGACCGCTGGCCACTAACCTGCAAACACAACAAACTGGTCAACAAAATTCAAACCGCGCGACCTCAAAAGCGAGACCGGCATAATCAAACCAACTTTAGTTCTTATAGTTCTTGCATATAAATGGCTAGCCCTACACCCCTATTTATAGGCAAAGGAACGGATGTCGTCATCGCCCACGAGGGATACAATCACCTTCCTTATTGAAACGCGTGGTCTCCAGAACCATACCGCGTGGTCTACATAAGACCTTATTACACTTAAGCAAAACTGTCCAAGAAAGACAGCTTGACAATAACAACCCAACAGACCGCCCGGTCTCTTATAAGAACAGACATATGAGCATCTGATCGATCAAGAATAGACCACCAGAATCGAGCTCATACAACCTTCCCAGTTTCTCATAAGATCGGAACCACACGAACATCTCTGGCATATCAAGAAGATCACCAGAGAGAAATCATGCAGAACGCAGTATCAGACCGTCGAAGCGACCTCTAGTACAAGACCGCCCAGTCTCAACTAGAATAGGAACACTTGGGCAAAATCGGCAAACCACAACAGTTTGCCAACACCAGAGATGCACAATCTTTAAGCCATATCATCATACAAGTGCTCGCGCGGTCTCTGCGGTCTCCATATTCAGACCGCCCGGACACTCCACTTCCAATTCAAAAATTTAACACCTCAGGAGCTTCATACAAACCCTCTTGGACTGCTAACCCATTGTGTATAACATTCTAATCCTTTGTGATTTAATGTATCACTTCTACTACTTGAGCAGGGAGCTCAGTGTCAAGCTCCCCCTCATTTGCAGCATCATCTATATGACTTTTGTCAGTCATGCTCCCCCTCACTTGCAGCATCATTTCTTTACTCATTTACTGCCTTCCTACAGAAATACAAAAGAATATTGTTGTGTTCATCAAGACAATATCATTTTTTGGTCAAAACGATACGGCAGTGTCTTACGCACACCTCTTCTGCCAGTCACTCCCAGCTTTCACAATAACCATTTGCATGCTTTGTTAATGACCTAGCATCTACTAGAAGTAAATTTTCACAATAATAACTAAGGGCTGCTTAGTAGAAGTTATTCCAAATTGAGCATGCTCAGCTCAATTTTGAAGAAATTGAATTTTGCTTCATCTTGAGGTTTAGTAAAGATATCTGCCACTTGTCTGTCAGTAGGGACAAAATCAAGTAAGATGTCTTCCTTTTCTTCATGCTCTCTGATGAAGTGATATCAAATTTCAATATGCTTAGTCTTGCTAAGTGACACAGGATTCTTAGCAATTGAAAGGGCACTAGAGGAATCACAAAACATTGGGGTTTTACTTAGCTGTAAGTTGTAGCCATGAAGTTGATGTTCGATCCACAACAGTTGTGCATAGCAGCTTCCAACTGATATATATTCTGATTCTGCTATTGAAATAACAACACTAGTTTGCTTCTTGCTACTCCATGAAATTATTCTTCTCTCAAGGAATTGGCATATCCCTGAGGCACTCTTTATATCCTCTTTATAGACTGTAAAATCTGCATCTGAATTCCATGTTAGTTCAAAATCATTGTTCCTATGATACCATAGACCAATATGCGGTGTGCCCTCAAGATATCTCAAAATCCTCTCTGTAGCTAAGTAATCAGATTCCTTAGGGCAAGCCAGGTACCTAGCACAAACACTTGTAGCATACATGATATTAGGTCTACTTGTAGTTAAATAGAGGAGGGAGCCAATTATACACATGTACAAGGTCTTATCAAAAGGTTTCCCATTCGCATCCTTGTCATGGGATATATTTGACCCATAGGAGTTTTCATGGTGGAGGCACTCTCCATCTCAAATTTCTTGACTAACTCCTTGATGAACTTAGTTTGGGAGATGAAAATTTCAACTTCAGATTGTTTCACCGAAAGTCCTACGAAATACTTAAGCTCTCACATACTGCTCATTTCAAATTCCCCTTGCATCAGGTTAGCAAACCTCTTGCAAAGGTTATCATCTGTTGACCAAAATATGAAGTCAACAACATATATTTGGACTAGGAGACTCTTGACCTTTACTTCCCTTAGGAACAATGCCTTGGCTATATTCCCCCTTTAGAATTTATTCTTAAGAAGGAAGGTAGACAAGGTCTCATACCAAGCCCTTCGTGCTTGTTTTAAGCCATATACTGCTTTTCTAAGATAGTAAACATAATCAGGAAAAGTTGGATTGACAAAACCTCATGGTTGTTCTACGTATACTTCTTCTCTAAGGTCATCATTCAGGAAGGTTGACTTCATATCTATTTGGTAGACCTTGAATCCTTTGTGGGCAGCATATGTAAGGAATAATCTGATTGCAACTAGTCTTGCCACTAGTGCAAAAGACTGATCAAAATCAATGCGCTCTTCTTGTCTATATTATTTTGCTACCAGTCTTGCCTTATTTTTCACAACTACTCCATTCTCATCCATCATTTTCATTCAGACCCATTTTGTTCTAATAATGTTCTGTCCTTTGAGTCTTGGAACCCACTTCCACACCTTGCATCTTTTGAACTGATTCAGTTCTTCCTGCATAGCCTTTATCCAGAATGGATCTCCATTTGCCTCTTCAAATTTCTATGGCTCTACCTGGGAGAGGAAGCTCAGGAACATAGCTTCATTGTGAGTTTTGCTCCTGGTTGTGACTCCCTGGCTTGAATCTCCAATGATCAGATTTCTAGGATGTTCTCTCATGTGTTTGATAGCAATTGGCAATCTTTCTGTATTTCCATGTACACTGCCTCCAGCATTCTATTCAGTAGGTTGAGTTTCATGTTGCTCTTCTTCACCAACTCCTTGTGTTTCACTTGATGATTGTCCTTCATCTCTGACAATTGAATCAGATGTAGTGATCTCATTGGCAGTTGATTGTCATCAATAGAAAGCTCTGTCATATTCAATTCAGTGTCTACAACATTAGGAGAACTATACCATCCCTTATAGATCAGGCTAGTCTCATCAAATATAGTATGAATAGACTCTTCTGCAACTTCAATATTTTTGTTGAACACCCTATAAGCTCTGCTATGGGAATTGTATCCAACAAGAATACCCTCATTGTTCTTCTTGGCAAACTTAGTTAAATAAGATTTGCCTTTATTAAAAATGAAGAACTTGCTCCCAAAGATTAAAAAATAAGACACAGTGGGTTTTCTGCCCTTCAATAGTTCATAGGGAGTTTTCTTGTGAATATTGGTGATTGATGCTCTATTCAGCACATGACATGCTGTTTGGACAGTCTCAGCAAAGAAATATTCTTGCAATGAGGAGTTGGGTATTATGACTTTAATGTTTCTAGATTTGAAGAAGAAACACAAGTACAGATAAGCTAAGTTGTTTTTGATGTTATGTTTAAGTTCATGTTGTGACAGATGCATCAAAGCTACATCACTATTATCACGACTATAAAAGTAATGAAAATTCACTAAATAAAATATCGTCTCAGGACTCAACAGATGAATCATTGAGAAAGGTATCATATCGCCGAGTCAGTCTCGACGATATCGTCTTGAAGAAGATTTTTGTTGATAAAGCTAAGTTCATATTTCTTGACGATATCGTCTTGAAGAATATGTATAGTCTTGAAGATTAAAGACATATCGTCGAGATAACTCATTAAGTCATGAAGAAAGGATCATGTAGTCAACATCGGTTTAAAGACCTTATATCGTCTAGAAGATCAAGGTGACATCGTCTTGAAGAAAGATTATCAACTCGAAGAATAAGTCTAAGTCATATAAAAAAGAAACATCTCGATAATATCATCTAGAAGAAGCAATATCGTTGATATATCAAGTAAAGTCTTGAAGAAGGAAGTATGTCGACGATATCGTCGTGAAGAATTTTTATCATTTACTTTGATCAAGATGATATCGGCTTTTAGGAATCTTATCGTCTTAACAGTTGTAGAGCTGCATTTTATGCACAGATTTTCATGGAAATTGGTATTTAGGGAATGTGCACGCCGCCTATCTTGTGCCCCAATCAAGGAGTAATAAATGATATATCCTCTACAGAATATAGTCGTTGCACAGTATTTAATGAAGAATATTATTACTTCTATATTCTGCAAGTTCCAAGAATGGCGAGTCATTTATGAAAAAATATTATGTCAATTCTGTCAAACTTTTCAAACTGGCAAATTTATTATGGAATAATCAATAAAGACTTTTATGCAAAATTGCAGAGCAGTATAAAAGAGACACTTTTTTATTTATAGAACACCGGTTGCTTAGTATTGTTTCTCAAGTTTATTCTCAAACATACTTACAGAAGAGAGAGATAAAAAAGAATTAACAAGAAGAAGACTTCATTGCTCTGCAGTGAAGGTCAAGAGAAGATTCTAAAGAAAGTTTCAGTGATTCACAAGATCTCTGGGCTTACTGTTGCAAGAAGAAGAAGAAGAAGACCTGCTATTTTAAAAGCTTTTATCTTGAAGTCTTTTCTTCTACAACATGAAACTGTTCTGTATCATTTTGTAGGGTTCTTTGTGAACCTGAGCTTGTAGGATCTTGTAATAGATCTGAGTGTTGGTAGGGTTCTGTGTGAGCCTGAACTTGGTAGGGTTCTTTGTGATCCTGAGATTGGTAGGGTTCTTTGTGAGCCCGAGTTTGGTAGGATCTTGGTGAAGATCTGAGTTATTGTAAGACTTGCAAAGTTTGAACTTGGTAGGGTTTTTTGTGTAAACATGAGTTGTAAGATCTGATTATTGAGAAGAGATATGAGTTGGAAAATTTGTCTAATCTAGCTCATTATTAGATAGGTGGGTGTGACAGTGGAGTACCTCTAGACACATTGTCTTGTAGGAAACCACTATAAATCTTGTGTGCTTTCTGTATTGCTTTTTATGCTTTGATAGATAGATTTTAAAGTAGCAACTAACATTGACAACACCTAATCACCCCCTCCCCTGTAGATGTATTATTGGCAACCCATATCTTTCAATTGGTATCAGAACTAGGTTGAGTTCAAAGACTTAATAGCTTAGAACAAGATCCACAAGTTTAGTGAGTTGTGATAAATCAATGGTCGGTGAGCATCATAAGGAAATGAGCTCAATGAAGCTGCCCATCTGCAACAAAGAGAACTTGACTATCTGGAAACAGAGAATCAAATTGTACATGAAAGCTTCAGACCCTAAAGTCTATTTTGCAGTGGAAGTTGGGCCCTATGTTCCCATGAATATCATTGTGGATCCTTGTGGATCCAACACATTGTCTTGTATGAATGTGGGGGCAAACGCCCGGCATTAGCGCTAACGCCGGCGTTAGTTTGGCGCAGAAATTGCCATATCAAAGAGGTCCAGGAGAAGCCACGGGGTGCGGTTGCCGCCGCAAGGAGGCTTACGCTTGGTGTTAGCACTAACGCAGGCGTTAGCGCTGGGGCGGCCGCCGCTGCATGGAGGGTAATGCCCGATATTATCCCTAACACATGGAATTAGCTTTGGAACGGCAATTTCCACACCAAGGAGGCCTGGAGGGTCTGTAGGGTGCATGCGCGCGTGGTGCGGTCTGACTTGCGCGGATGGGCGCTCCGTCATCCATCAGGGTGACCTAACGGACTCAGAATCCTGCGAGACAAGCCCCGTTGGAATTACATCCGCGAGTCGGTCGAGGTCGCGGCGGAAAATCACGGGTTCGATCGGACCCATTTTGGAGAACACCACCACTTCCTTATTTTACTCTTTTAATCACACATTCTCTAGTGTTTATAAATCTTTATTATTAGGTTTTGCTGGGCTCGAAAAAAACAAATTCTCATTTATTAATAAGCTAACATGGATAGTCTTAATTTTAATCAGGTTTTTCTTAAAGTATTGCTAGATACACCTATTATCTTTATGTGCACACGAGTGATATATGCATACCCCGAAATTTTACATGCATATCATTTCGTTAATTACACATCAAGAAAAATAAAAAATAAAAACTTTCATGGAGATCTAGTGGAGTGACATCAATGTCAAATCCAAGTAGTTTAGACACCTTGATATTGAATCGAAATCATTCTTGGATACTGGAAATGGGAATTTGGAAATCTCAAAAGATTTATGTGAGCCTAAAAATCAACTTCAAAAGAAGACACATCTGAACACTAAGCTCAATTGTTGAGCATAGGGCAGATCTAATAGAGATTCAGAATTGGGAGAATTCTTACCCTGGTTGGAAGCCTGACTCTCAATCACTTGGCAATGGTGTTAGTCAAATAGTTATGATCCTACCACCTGTGAGAGTTTGCTTGAAGCATCCGGAGGAGGATCAAAGTGGAATCCACTCCCCATTGCCCCTAGTGGGTATATATAGTGAGAGTGGAGGTTTAGTTCTTATTTTCTGTTAAAACTCTTGTTTAAATTTTTACTTTCAATGTAAGTGATATATATATATATATATATAAGTGAGTTTGCTGATTTCTGTATGAGTAATAAAATCAAACAGTTAGAGTGCATATAAATAACACAGCACAAATAAGAAAATAAAACAAAGTAAACAAGAAGCAATCCAGATGACACAAGAAATATAGTAGTTCCCCAAAATCTGGGTACGTCTACTCTTCTACCCACTGGTAGGAATCCACTAGGAGGTTGTTGATAAGGTGTCCTCACACCAAGGTGATTTTGATAAGGTGTCCACACACCAGGTAGCTATTGATAAGGTGCTCTAACCAAGATGCAGGTTTTTTCTAAGGTGCCCTGTCACCGGGAGTTAACTTTTGAAGAGAGTTATAACCCTGTACAAGAGGTGGAAAGAAATAAAAGGAAAATAGAAAGGTTTGATGTTCTTCTCTGTATGAGAAGACTCTTGAAGATCCTGATTTGAAGTTGAATGGATCTTGATGAATATGTTGAAGAGAGCTCCCCCTGTCTGATATAGTTTGATGACAGCTTGTGGAGACTCCTTCTCTTGATTCCAAATCCTCTGTTCTTCTTCTTCTTGCAGTTTTAGATCCCTGAGCAAATGATAGTGTTTGATGTCTCAGGTTGTATATGATCTGCAAGAGAAGAGTTTAGCAAAAACAGAACAAGACAAGGTAATAAAGTTTTTCTCTGTTTTTGCCCCTGTTCTTCTTTTTCTCTTCTTCTTCTTCTTCTTCTTCTCTCTTTCCTGTACAGAAGGTGTAAAATATATTCTGCCTATATATTCCTCTTATCCGTATAGAAATATATTATATATATATAATCTGTTGTGAGAGAGAGCAGAATATATTCTGCCATATATATTAATCTGGTGTATATCTTCTGCTGTATAAAATCTGCTGTTGTATAAAAGTTGTTGTTCTCTTTCCTTCTTTTGCTTGCTGCAACGGCTATAGCAATTAATGCTTCTGCCAAACGGCCATAACATATAATTCTTGCAAGCTGTAATGTCAGAACAACAATATATATAGCAATATATAAAATAGAATAAAGAAATATTGCTTAAATAAAGTCTGACAGCAAAATAGAATAGGAAATGTAATTCTACCTAAATTTAGTTGAGCTGAGCTCAACTTTCGTCGACCTCAATATTAATATTACTGTTTCTAAAAAGCGGTTGGATTTTGTCGAGCGGTGTTCGCCATTCGTCGAGCGCGACTTCCTTGCTATAAATCTGTCGAGCGCTGCTTAGGTCGACAAACGCCGATCGCCGTCCGACGTTTGTCGAGTGTCGTTCGACGCTTGTCGAGTGTCGTTCGACATTTGTCGAACACAGCCAACTAAATGTACATTTAATTTTTCTTATATTATCTTATATTAAATTCTTTTATAATATTTTTCTCTAATAATATTTTCTCTTATATTATTTAGCCTATTATTATATTTATTTTTCTTAAATATTATATATATATATATTATTTTCAGCCTTTTAATTTAATAGGATTTTAATCTAAGTTGTAATATGAGTTTTGACATAAACTTAGAATACTTAAGTTGGATCCTAACTCAAATCAGGCCTAAGGTTCCAACAATCTCCCCATATTTGAGTTGGGATCCTAATCTAAATTAACTAGGTTCTAACAATCTCCCCCTATTTGGTTTAGGATTCCTAAGCATAAAAAATTCTTTATCTGCTTAAGGGTTAGAGATTATTTTTAAATTTCTTTTATAACTAAGCAATTTCTAATTTCCTAAATTTTGATTTAAATAGGAATTTTAATAAGTGAGTTGCTAGTTGTTTAACAGATTCTAGGAATTTTAAAATCAAAAAGACAAAGTCTGATAGCTTCTTTCTATAGAATCCCCTTTAATCAGAAGAGACTCACACTGAGTGCCAAGATCATTTCTGATAAATGCAACTACAGTAGAATGCTCAACATAATTTTAGGAGACAAATCTGTAAGAAAATGAAGTCTATCTGATATTGCTTTTAAGATAGAAAAATAAAAAAAATCTTAAAATTGCTGTTTTAATTTAATCATAATTTAAGTAAAAACGTTAAAAGATTAAAGATTTGCCTGATAGATAAATATTTTGGCCTTTTTATTTCATTAAAGTATAACTTTGAAAGTTTATTTTTATTTTGCTGATCATAAGAAATTTCTTTTTCTTTAAAAGTTTGTTTAAAGTTATCAGTTTTAAATATCTTATTTTTTAAACAGGTAATTTGTTCTACAGAAGTTTTGAAAGGAGTTAAATTAATTATTTTAGTTAACTCTTTTCTGATTTCATCTTCAGATTTGTAATTTCCAGTTGTTATTAAATTTGTACATGAGGAATTGAAAATAGATCTGAAATCAGATTTTATTAAATTTGTACCTAAAGATGTGAAAACAGGTTTAAAATTAGAGGAAAAATTAGGAATTGAAGATACCTCAACTACCTGTTCTGAATCAGATTCAGATTCAGATATGTAATTTGATCCATATATGGCCATTAAACAGAAGTTTCTGGCTTGTTGTTCTTCCTTGTCTTCTTCTTCACTTAGAGTTGAAGATGGTTCTGCATCAAAAATGATGTTAGTGGAAGAGGGAGAAGATGGTTCATTTATTATCCTTGAGAGGGAGTTCCAAATGCTCCTTGCTGAAGTGCACTCATTAACTCTTTGATAAATGTCATTTGACATTGATTGAGTTAATATCTTCATGGCCTTTGCATCAGCACTGATCAACCTTTCTTGATCATCAGATGAAGAGATTGAAGATTGAGTTCCTGTCAAAACAGATTTATAGATATCTTCATTTATTGCATTCATATATAACTTAATTGTAACTTGCCACAAATCGAAATTATCCAAATTGCATAAAAGTGGATCTGAATGTGTCATTTGGAAAAGCCTTTTTTACAACAAAACAAAATAAGAACTAAGGTGATCTTTGTGATTTTAGATGTTAGCCTGTGTGAAAAATCAACCTCCCTCTAATACCAATTGAGAGTGAAGGTTAGATCTTAAGTTACTCTAGAGGGGGGTGAATAGAGTATTAAAACTTTTTATTAGTTTTTAAAGCGGAATTAAAATACTGATGTATATATATGTGTAATGCAAAGTGTGTTATATGATTTAAATAAAGAAAAGCACACAGCACAGAAACAATACAGAAAAATCACAAGCACAGGGGACACAAGGAATCATAGTAGTTCCCCAAAATCTGGGTACGTCTACTCTTCTACCCACTGGTAGGAATCCACTAGGAGGTTGTTGATAAGGTGTCCACACACCAAGGTGATTTTGATAAGGTGTCCACACACCAGGTGAGCTATTGATAAGACGTTCTAACCAAGATGCAGGTTTTTGCTAAGGTGCCTTGTCACCGGAAGTTAACTTTTGAAGGGAGTTATAACCCTGTACAAGAGGTGGAAAGAAATAAAAGGAAAAACAGAAAGGTTTGATGTTCTTCTCTGTATGAGAAGACTCTTGAAGATCCTGATTTGAAGTTTAATGGATCTTGATGAATATGT
Organism: Dactylorhiza incarnata; assembly: GCA_033032865.1. Lineage (NCBI taxonomy): Eukaryota > Viridiplantae > Streptophyta > Magnoliopsida > Asparagales > Orchidaceae > Dactylorhiza > Dactylorhiza incarnata. Next base: position 22,776,991 of record JAWHQI010000001.1, on the reverse strand, counting down.
TGAAGAGAGCTCCCCCAGTCTGATATAGTTTGATGACAACTTGTGGAGACTCCTTCTCTTGATTCCAAATCCTCTGTTCTTCTTCTTCTTGCAGTTTTAGATCCCTGAGCAAATGATAGTGTTTGATGTCTCAGGTTATATATGATCTGTAAGAGAAGAGTTTAGGAAAAACAGAACAAGATAAGGTAATACAGTTTTTCTCTGTTTTTGCCCCTGTTCTTCTTTTTCTCTTTTTCTTCTTCTTCTCTCTTTCCTGTACAGAAGGTGTAAAATATATTCTGTCTATATCTTCCTCTTATCTGTACAGCAATATATTATATAAATAATCTGTTGTGAGAGAGAGCAGAATATATTCTTCCATATATATTAATCTGCTGTATATCTTCTGCTGTATAAAATCTGCTGTTGTATAAAAGTTGTTGTCCTCTTTCCTTCTTTTGCTTGCTGCAACGGCTAGAGCAATTAAAGCTTCTGCCAAACGGCTATAACATATAATGCTTGCAAGCTGTAATGTCAGAACAACAATATATATAGCAATATATAAAATAGAATAAAGAAATATTGCTTAAATAAAGTCTGACAGCAAAATAGAATAGGAAATGTAATTCTGCCTAAATTTAGTCGAGTTGAGCTCAACTTTCGTCGACCTCAATATTAATATTACTGTTTCTAAAAACTGTTGGATTTAGTCGAGCGGTGTTCACCATTCGTCGAGCGCGGCTTCCTTACTATAAATCTGTCGAGCGCTGCTTAGGTCGACAAACGCCGATCGCCGTCCGACGTTTGTCGAGTGTCGTTCGACGTTTGTCGAGTGTCGTTCGACATTTGTCGAACACAGCCAACTAAATGTACATTTAATTTTTCTTATATTATCTTATATTAATTTCCTTTATAATATTTTTCTCTTATAATATTTTCTCTTATATTATTTAGCCTAATATTATATATATTTTTCTTATATATTATTTATATATATATATTATTTTCAGCCTTTTAATTTAAAGTCAGGGGGAGGTCGTGCCTGCTAAATTATTTCTCCCCACACAAAATTCATCACAACTATAGATGCTACCTTGGCTAGGGACTTCACTTCTACCCATTTGGAGAATTAATCGATCATGACCAGTAGGAACTTCCTCTGGCCGCTAGCTTAAGGGAAAGGGCCAACGAGAACCAACCCCCATATGGTGAAGGGCCAGGGAGCTGTGATGGTCCGGAGCCTCTGGGCCGGGAGGAGTTGGAGCGGGGCGTAGAGCTGGCACTTTGAACACCTCCTTGTGAACTCCGTCGCATCTTTGCTGAGGGTAGGCCAGAAGTAGCCTTGTCTCAACGCTCTCCCCTCCAGGGTTCGGCTCCCGGAGTGACTGCCACTCCCCGGAGTGGATTTCTTCCAAGACTCTCGGAACCTCCTCCTCGGAGACACAACGGGCCAGGAGTCCCAAGAGTGTCTTCCTATACAGCCCTCCTGCATGCAAGGAATAATAAGCTGACTTATACCTGAAGTGTCATCTGTATATGTATCCTTCAGGGAACTTCCCTGAAAATAAGAAGGTGACGAAAGGATCAATCCATGAGGTCCGCTGATCTACCTCCATCAGTTCTCCGTCATCGATGGTGGGTCGGAAGAGTTCTGAAACTGTTCCCCCTGCTCGGGGGCCGAACTTGGCTAGGAGGTCCACGGGGGGTGCTCTCCTCTGTCGGCACGTGTTTGATGGAGAAAGTGCGAAATCGCCCATTGACTCCCTTGAACTTCTCCAGGTACCGCTGGACAGTCGGATCCTTCGCTTCAAACTCTCCCCGGACTTGGCATGCCACCACCATGGAGTCCATCGAGACCTCCACATCTTGTACTCCCAGTTCCTGGGCTAGCCGAAGGCCCGCTATCACCACCTCGTACTCAGCTTGGTTATTGGTAATTGGGAAGTGGATGTTCAAAGCTTGTTCAATCTTTGTCCCTCCATAGGAGTGCTTTCCTGACGCACCATCCACCAACATCTTCCACGCCATTGGGGGAGGCGGTTCCTATTCCCCCACTTTGGTTGTGTAGTCAGCCATGAAGTCTGCCACTACTTGGGCCTTGATCGATGCCCTAGGCACGAACGTAACATTGAACTCACTCAGCTCCACAGACCACTTTGCCAATCTTCCCGAGTGTTCTACCCCTTCCATAACTTTGCGAAGCGGGTGATCAGTCGCTACCTTGATCAAATGTGCCTGGAAGTAAGGTCAGAGCCTCCGGGCCGCCACTACCAATGCGAAGGCCAACTTTTCCAGAATCGGGTACCGGAGCTTCGCCTTCCTCAGCACTCGGCTGACGTAGTAGACGGGGAACTGTTTTCTCCCTTCTTCCCTGATTAGTACTGAGCTTACTGCCTAGGACCCTACCCCCAGGTATAGGGATAGATCCTCTCCCGTTCTCGGCCCTTGGAGTAGAGGAGTTTGAGTGAGCTGTTCTTTCAAGGCCTGGAATGCTCCCTCACACTCCGAGGTCCATTCGAATTTTTTGTTTCCCCTCAACACCTTGAAAAAGGGGGAACACTTGTCTCCCTCCTTGGAGAGGAACCTACTGAGTCCGGCCAGCTTTCCAGTGAGGCTCTGAACCTCCTTCAAGTTCCTGGGCGATCCCAACTCCATTATTGCTTTGACCTTGTCCGGGTTTGGCTCCACTCCCGCCGGGGTGAGCAGGTGACCTAAGAATTTCCCTCGGCTAGCCCCGAAGACACAATTCAAGGGGTTGAGCTTCATCTTATACTTCTGTAAAGTCTTAAAGGTCTCTTCAAGGTCTCGGAGGTGGGCTTCGAGGTCCCGACTCTTTACCATGAGATTATCGACGTAGACCTCCAGGTTTCTCCCCTTTTGATCTCGGAAGATCCTGTCCATCATTCTTTGGTAGGTGGCACTTGCGTTCTTGAGCCCGAAGAGCATCATCTTATAACAGTAACATCCATCCCCCGTGATTAAGGAGACATCTTTAATGTCCGGGGGGCGCATGCGGATCTGATGATAACCTGAAAAAGCATCTACAAAAGACATTATAGGGAAACTGACGGCTGAGTCAACTAGCGCGTCGATTCTAAGCAAGGGGTAGCAATCCTTGGGGCACGATTTATTAAGCAAGGAAAAGTCGATACACATTCTCTACTTACCTCCCCCTTCATTACCATGACCACGTTAGAGACCCAGCCTGGATACTGGATCTCTGATACAAACTCTGCCTGAATGAGCTTACCCACCTCCTCTCGGATGGGTCCTTCCAGCTTGTCTGCTATGGCCCTCCTCTTTTGATGGATGGGACGGGTGCCGGGGTCGAGATTGAGGAGGTGGCAAGCCACATCCGCATCGATCCCGGGCATCTCCATGGCGCTCCAAGCGAAGACATCCATGTTCTCCTGAACGCATGCTAGGATCTGCTTCTGCTCCTCCAGGCCGAGCTCCCCGCTGATCCTGACTTTCTCCACCACACCGGCTTGGGTGGTGACTTCGAGCTCCACGACCTCCTCTACGGCCTCCAACCGGGACTGTTCCCCCCAATCTCCTTCCTTCTCTTCGCCACTAGCGAGTGCTTCAACCTCCCCCTCCTTTCCTTCTTCTCCGACCACCATCAACTCTTCTGACCCTCCTCCATGGGCCTGACCCTCTACCTCTTCTTCCTCCATCATCCCTCCTGACCTCTGCTCCATCTCCTCCTTCCGACCCTCTCCTTCAAGCCCTGTTGGCTCACCCACCTCCTGGTCCCATTTTTCTGCCTCCCCATCCAATAGATGGTGTTGACTGCCGTCACGTAGCATTGCCTCGCTACCTTTGGATCTCCTCTGATTCGGACTTGGACTCCTCCATCATTGAACTTAAGGCACTGGTGGAAAGTGTAGGGGACATAACGGAACGCGCTGATGAGCGGCCGTCCAAAGATGGCGCTATAGCTGCTGGGAGCATCCACTATGACAAAGCGGCAGTTCCTGGACTGCCCCCCCCCCCCCCCCCCCCCCCCCAAGACCACATGGAGTCCTACTCCCCCTTCTACTTCTTTTCTTTCTCCAGAGAACCCAAACAACAGGACATCCGAGGCCAACACCCTTCGCGGCTCTACCTCCATCCCATCAAACGCCTTTTTGAAAATGACATTGACCGAACTCCCGTTGTCCACCAGGATTCCGGAAACGGTGAAGTTCTCGATCGCTGTCTAAATGACCAACGCATCGCAGAATGGGTTCTCATAACCTGATATGTCCTTCTGGGTGAAGGGAATTTTCTCTGTCAGGGGCAGGGCTAGGGATGTCGAAGCCACGCTACGACGATAGATAGTATTGAGCCTCGCCTTCTGGGTTGCCTCAATCCCTACCCCCCCCCCCCCCCCCCCCCCATGGATCACTCTGATCCCCCCTCGGGACCCCAAATCGGCTCGGTCCTCGCACCTTTCCTCCTCCTCATGAGGCTCATCCTCCTCAATCCTCATCGGTTGCTGCTATCACGGCACGGGCACTCGGGCCTTTTTAGTCTCCAGGAACTCTAGGCAGGTGGCCGTCGCGGGACCTTCCTCATGCAACGATCCAGGCCCGACAACACGGGACCCGGCTGGACCGCCAGCACCCTCCCAGCCCTGGCCCACCAACACGGGACCCAGCTGGCACCGGAAGGGTTCAGCCTAACCAGATGGTCTGCAGAACATGCACCCCAACCCCTCTCTGTCCCACCACAGGGCACAGTGGGTTGTTGGAGACCGCAGTCCCCCTTTGATGAGAATTGAGCCAGTTAAGCGGCATCGCGTGGACTTCCCAGGAGGTCACCCATCCCAGAACTACTCCAGCCCGAGCACGCTTAACTATATAGTTCTTTAACTTCTCATCACCAGTTGAGCTCTCATTTGTAAAGATCCCTTCCCCGCTCCCGGGGCCAAGCGGACTATATGCCCAGAACCGACGCATTACGGTGACTTCCAATACACGGGTTGGGCTACACCACGCAACGTCGACCCTGCCGACTACGATCATAGTGCGAGCAATAGTAAAAGTGAGTACAAGAGTGAGTACAAACTAAACAAAAGGAGTCCACAAATCACATTCCAATATATTTAGAAAGCTAATCAAAACGATATATATATAAGTCCGAGCATGAAAATAGAGATTACATAAATGAAAGGGCTTAAGCCCGGTACATCATGAAACAAATCTCTCACATCTCACATCCTCTCTACATGCGGAAGCTATCCCAACATCACTCATCACTAACACTCAAAATGTAATCCACCTGATGACTCGTGGCCGCTACCCGTTGCGTCGCTGGCTGCTCAGGTCCTGCCCTCGTCTCCTGCGATGAGTGCGACAGCTCCGTCTCCTCGGAATCCTAGATTGTTTTTCGGCCCCATTGCAAACTGTCAGTCAAAAATGACCGAGCTCGCTAGGTCCCCTCCTCCTCCTGTGACTCCTAGGTACCGCGCGGGAGGAAGAAGCGGGGGACGAGCAAGGAACAAGCAGGTGATAGGGAAAGTAAACTAGTATATACACAAATTCTAAGCTACACAAGTGTAAAAGGGGCTAATCTAATCATGTATAAGCAGGAGTATAATAAAGGTGTACAGCAGTAAGTAAACAGTAAGTAAAGCAAGTAAAGCAAAGCAGTAAGAACAGTAGCGACAAGTAATCAATCTCGTACCCTAACTTACATGAATGCCCATACAAACTTATAAGTTAGGATTTCCAGGAATGATAACTCATCATATAAAAGAGCCCATACTAATTTATATGATGAGGATCTGCAAGTGCGTATGCTATGTTTATGCTATGAATGATTAAGCAATGAACTCACACACACACGACTCTGTGCACACAGTCCTTTGTAGTTCCCTCTATTTGAAAGGAAGCCAACCTCTCGGGTACCAACCGCTGTGACACACGGTGGTAGCGGACCGGGCTGTCCACTCCTAGGCGGGTATACACTTTACCAGGCCTAGACCGCACGTACGCCTCGACGCTAAACAACCGCGGAGCTCTGCATACTCTTTGCTGGAGTCCACCAGACTGTGAGCCAAGTGAGAGGTGTCTTCGAGGAACTGTCATCCCGACACGCAACTAAGCTGGCCCCTTAGACCCCTACACACCCGCTAAGTCAACGTACCGCGGTCGGAGTGACGACCTGCCTAGTACCGAAGACCTGCCACATTTCTGAGAATGTTACCGGGATAATCATCCCCTCGAGGTTCCCGCTCGTCTAACTGGGCACCACAATCCTGCCGCTCCCGCAACTGGGAGGAGATACATAAATTCAATCTTACCCTACTATGGCTACTCTTGCCTACTTTAATTGTTATTGCAATTTAGGGTTAATCTTGGACTTCCTGAGGTACACCCGGTGAAGGGCTCTCATCGGTACTAGGGAACACGATGGGCTGAATCCCAAACTCCTTTTTACCAGATGCTTAATTGGTTGGTGATTTATTGCTCCTTCTTTATATTGCTCTTAAATAGATAGTGAATTTGGACACTAGACCTTCTTGGCCCAATTGGGCCAAGTGCAGCTTTCCCTCTCTCTCCTGACTTAAACTTGACCTGAATCCCTCAAGTGGTGACCCCTCATGGGTTGACATATTAATCATGAGCTCCTTATCACTACACCTCAGCCATCTTCCAAGTCCCATGGGTCTAGAGGGTCAGATTACAAAAATCCAGTTTTGCTAAACGCAGACCACCTAAGGGTAATCCACCTTCCCAAAGGGAAAACCCTAACCACAGGTCCTATGGTTCCACAAATTTTATCCAAGGTTCCTATAGACCTAAATAGAACATGGTTCAATTTTCATAATTTTCCAACTTAGTTTAATATTTAATTAATTTTCTTGAATATTGTGACACACCCTAAATTGTTCATGGAGTACTCTAAATTTTGGTCCAATGCCTACCAAATAATTATCATGTATGTATACTGAATTCAAATGCATAACCACCAAGGATGTAGGTTCATAATTACTGTTTTGCCCCTGAATCAAATAATTGAAGATAAATCCAAAATCACCCAATTAATTAAATAAATATCAAAATTGCATTGTAAAATCCAGAAAAATTCCCATAAGTTATTGTCATTGATGTGATCCTCATATAAAAATTTCATAGAGTTTCAAGGTGATTTGCTCAAGTATTTGTATAAGTCATCAAAATGGCATAAATGGTAATTTCCTTATGAATACAAACTTCTCCACTATAAGTGTTCCAAGTAAAATTTCATATACCACATATCACCATAAGTAACCTTCCTATAGAGTTTGGGGGCCTTATGTATGGTTTTAATATACATCATGATTAAATTCTCAAAACCTAGGTTTTTCACAAAAATCATAAAATGGATAATTTCCTAAGTAAATGGCACCCCAAATGATTTCAATGCTTTAGAATGTGAATGTCAATGTCTGGCCTAAATTTCAGAATTTTTTCGAGGACAAATGCCATTTAATATTAATTTATTTTCAAAAGTGGCATATGTGTAAATTCAACCAAAGAGGCATGGAAAAATCATCAAGGATCATAAGATTAAATCCAGAGGGTACTAATACTTCAATTGACATCATTGTTCAATTTGGTAAGGCGAAGATAACCCCAAGTTCTTGATTTGACTTGATCCATCAATTAAGCAATTTCTCCAAAAATCAAAATAAATACTAATTAAATAGTAAAAATCTCATGATAATTATCCTAGCCCTATAACACTATCCTCCACCTAGCGGTGAAGTTTGGTTGTCAAGATATGTGTTTAGGTCCTAGTTGCTTCATTAAGGCCCAAAAGGGCAATTAAGTAATTTTAGGGGTATGGGCTAGGATTTTTGGTCTCCATTGCTCCAATCACCCATTGATGATGAGCAAGAACCTACACAATCCCTAAGCCCCATTACCACTGGATTTGGATAAGCCCTTAAGGCTAAGCTCCAAAATCCACAAGCCACCAAGGCTAAGTGGTTTTCAACCTTGGACATCAAAATGTCCCTTGGGGGTTTACCATTAAGATGAACTCCAATTGTCCTCAAATTTGAAACAGAGGCTACTCATATACATATCTACATGCCACCAAAACTTTGGGGACATTAGGGGTGATTACACCCACTAATTATTCTTAGGTCAATTTTCTAAGTTATGATCAAAACTATAACAAAAAGTGCCCTAAACATACAAATATTTGGGCACAGGGTAGGCCTAGGGTGGGCACTGATGTGGCCAAAATTTCAACCCCATAGGCCCACCCATTCAAAAGATATTAAGGTTTTAGTGGGCTGACCCCACCTAGGACCAGCCCTAGGAAAAAGGCTCCTCTGTGGTCTACAGAATTTCAAATGCCAAAATCTTAGTTTCTAATGAAATTAGACATTTAGGGCTACAATAGTGTGTCTCACACCATTTTCATGATTTGGCCATTAAGGGCCTCAATTCGTCTCCTTAATTTAAATCAATTTTCTGGCCCAACACACACAAACCCTTAAGCCATCCTCACTCCAAAGAGGGTTCACCCACAAGGAGTGGTCCAATGGACCCAATATTTTTAACAGTGTGTGTACTTAGCCTAAACTTCACCCCACCCTAATTTGGGGGCCCCACAAGGGGGTTTGGCCACCTATTATCATAAATTTAATTTTCAATGTTTGGACAAACTATAGAAAAGTGTGCCCCAAAAATTCTGATTTTTGGGCACAATGTAGGTCAGGGATAGTTACAATAGTGTTTAACATTTCAGCCCTAAACTCCAAGCCAAATGAGAGTTATGGTTGTTTTAGTGGTAGAAATTATTTTGTACCAGCCTCAGAAAAATGGCTCTAGAGGAGTCAAATCAATTCCAAATGATTTGATCTAAGGTTCAAATGAAAGTAGACTTCCGGATCTACAAAAGTTATATCAGGGCATTTTTTGATTTATGGCCTCTAATGGCCTTAAAATTAAGCTACAAAAATGCTACAGAAACTGGCTAACAGCACACCAAGGATATATTACTTAAGGCGTTGATCGCGCATGAATCTTAACGCAGATCGGGCGGTGCTCCTTCATCGTCTTCCTCGAGCCAACGGTCCAGATCAGCCCGCCCTGGAGCCGCTTCAAACTGGAATTCCCGGCCATCCTTCCATCTCCCTGGCCATCCACTCCCACCACCACCTCCGTTAAGGTGGTGCCGATCGATTGGCGGTGGATTGGTCGCCGGAGGAGCCAGTTTCCGGCGGTTCTACCAAGAAGCCCAAATGGCGAATAACGGGAAAACTCCGAAATGAACTCGGCTCACTTGAGCTCGAACTCGACTCCTAACAGTCCTAGATGCTAGCACAGTCAGAGGGGGGGGAGAAGCGAACCTGGAAACGAGCTGGGCGGCAAGTATTCCGGCGGTTTGCCATCTCCTTCTCCGTCTCCGGCGAGCTCTCGTCAGCTAGCAATCCTCTACAGAATTCCTCGAACCAAAGCTCCTCTCCGACTATAAAGGAGCTTCTGAAGCTCGTGGAGGGGTTTAAATAGGGAGAGGAGGCCGGCCCTGGAAGATTTGAAGCTGGAGGTCACGGGATTGCCACCTCAGCCGACATGGCTGCCTTCACCAGCTTTCCAGCTCCTCCTCAGCACTCATCTCCCTTCAGGGAAGAGCCCGATGCTGATTGGGATGAGTGAGAGGGAGAGGGGAAGGCTTTTACTTTAACTTTTCACTTTTTGTCCCCTCCTTTAGCCTAAAGCCCTCTTGGGTTAGCCCAATCCTTCTTAGCCACACTCCACCAGGCCCTTATAAGTTCATTTTAATTAGTTAACTTAGGACTTAGGTCATTATAATGGGGAAAAAGGGTTAGGCCTCTCAAGTTGGGTTTAAGCCCAATTGAGTTGACTTTGACTTGACCATTTGGGTTGACTGGTCCCCCATGTAGGTGATGGGTCCCATGTCACCACCTAATAGGGCTTGGCCCATGGTGGGGCCCTATTTGGCCCAATTTGATCCAAAGGTGTGAAATCACCCAAAATGCCCTTGGGACTTTGGCCAAATTGAGGTGAATTGACCCTTCCATGATGGGGCTTTTGGGTCTCTTAGATCCCTAATGATGTTTAGAGACTATATGTGGAGTCAATTTTAAGGTTTGAGTGCAAATCGACCACATTTTTTTTGAGTTGACCTTTTTGCCCTAATTTGAATTTTGACCAAATTGGAGAGGGTTGACCATCCTATGATGGGGGCTTTTGGGTCCAAAGAGTCCCTAATCATGTTTAGAGAGTAGGGGGAGGGTCAATTTGATCATTGGAAGGCTAATTGGCCCTCAATTGATTTATTTGGGTTTTTGCCTAAAAGTGCCCTAATTAGGGCATTGGCCCAATTAAGGGCAATTGGATACACCATGATGGGGATTTTGGAACCTTTATGCTCAAAATTATATTTAGAATATAGGTGTGAGATCAATTTTGTCATTGGGTGGCCAATTGGTTACAAGTTGGTGGATTTGACCATTTTGCCCCTTGTCACACTTTGACCCAATTGAGGAGGATGGGTCTCTTTAGTGCTAGGTGTATAAGGGGGAAGTCAATTTGGCCACTTGGGGGTCAATTGCCCCTTAATTGATTGGTTTGGTCCATGTTCACCTAAGGTGATTTTGGGCTAATCCTATGGAATTGAGCCCCACTAAGGGGTGATGTTCACCCCATCACCCTTCCTTAAGGTTTAGGGGACTAAGGGTGGTCTCATTTTGGGGAAATTGGTATCCAATTGGCCCTCTTTAGTAGCTTGGGTCCTATTTGAATGGGACTTTAGGTGTGCACTTAGCAAAATTCTCATCCTAAGGGGTCCTTAAGGCCCCTCATCCCACCCTTTGAGCTCACCATTCACATACTAGGGGTCTAGTAGGATTGGGGATGTTACACCTCATCATGGAAGTCACAGTACGGCAGCGTCACCTCCCCCGACTCGGCCTCCGCCATCCTATTCCTTCTTCTTCTTCCTGCTCCCGCTTCTTCTCTCACCTATTCTCTCCTTCCTCTTCCTCCCCTTCCCCGCCTGATTGCCATGGCTTGCTGGGGTGGAGGAGGCATCGACCTTGGACCCTGCCTCCATCCCAGCTGATGAGGTCTTCCTTGACCCCCATTGAAGTTACCCCTCCCCGGGGCGTAACCCCTTCCCTGGCCTTGCATTCCTCCGCCATGATGCCTCCACTCCCCCTCTGGGGCCCTGGGACCTTCCCTTCTACTCACCTCTTGCTGCCTGACCTCCGGCTCGCTGAGCTTTGCTAGCCTCTTGGTGAGTTCCGGGTTGGCCTCCTCACTCTCGATTTCCTCCACCACCCTCTCCATTAAATCCTCGTAGGAGACGGGGGCCTTCCTCTTCAGAGCCATTTTGAAGAAACTTTCCCTCAGCCCGACCGTGAAGGCGAGCTGGAGTGCAAACCCAAGCATCTCCTGAGTGAGCAGCACTTCTTCCAGGAACTGATCCACGTAGCCAGCCAATGTCTCCTTCGGCTCCTGCTTCACTTTGAAGAGAGACTCGGCATCCTTCTTCCTTTTCTTTGAAGTTTAGAACCGCAACAGGAAACTTCGGCGCAAATCTTCAAAGGCGTAGATCGACCCTGTAGGGAGCTGATGGAACCAGTCCCTGGCCTTTTCTTTAAGGGTGACGGCGAAGAGCCGACACTTGAAAGCATCTGACATCGGCTTGATAGAGACCGAGTCCTCAAAAGACTGGAGATGCTGGACAGGGTCATCCCTGCCATTGTAGTACACCCTGTCCCACTCTCCGAACCCTACCGGGACAGGTGCAGAAAGTACCAACTCGCAGAAGGGACTTCCCCCTTCCACAATCCTTTCTCGCTCCACACGCCCCCCGAGCTCTCTCGCCAGACTCGGGCTCACGGGGACTGCGCTCGCGAGAACGGTGTTCGCCTGGACCACTCCCACAGTAACTACATCCTCCAGGCGCGCGCTCTCCTGCGCCGTGCTCGCCTGCACAGAGCTCATTGGCATAGAGCTCGTCGGCACAGAGCTCGCCGGGCTGGCGAACAGCACTCACCCCTCCAAGTCTTGGACTGAACCTCCGGCGATTTCCTTTCCGGCCCTCCCCCCCGGGACGTTCTCGCCAACCGCTGCTGGGGGAAGGGTCGCCTGAGGTGCTGGGGTCGCAAACTCACTCCGCAGCGCCGCGACCGTGAGCCCGAAGGTGTCAAGCACCTCCCTCCTGAAATCCGCGAACATCCTCGACGTCACCACCTGCGGTGACTCACTGAACTCCTCGCCTTGATCCTCGCCTCCTGTCATATCTGCTCCTTGGAACTTTCTTGGACCAGCCATGCTCCACGCTCACGACACCAAAATGTTGAAACTGATTTCTCGGTCTCTTGTGGAGCTTGGGGCCCTCACCGAAATGAGGGGCAGCTAGCCCTTACTGATCCCTCGGAGAAGATAGACTGAAGACTAGGAAGATGACTAAGACCTTGGTCACAGCGAGGAGGTCCCTCCACTAACCCGGAAGATCGTTGAGCGCTTCCCCTCCCAAGCCAAAAGCTGAGACTCGGGCACCTCGGAGAGCTCTGGAAATGCTAACCAAGGAGATCCTGAGGAGAGAGAGAAGCTGAAGTGAAGTCCCCTCCAAAGGTGCCCTTTAGGTCTTATTTATAGGTTTTCTGATCTGGCCTGCAAATAGCAGGATCCCGCCTTCTGATTTTACTATCCGCACCCAGACGGGTATGCTAACAGCCAAACTCTGCTGTTTGGAGAGTCTAAAGGTAGACCACCAAGGGTAAAAGGGTAATTCAGCCCTATCAACCTATGGGCAAGGAACTGCGAGAACCTTACTGCCGAAGCTCTCGCGGGCCTTCTCGCGAGCCCTGCTTGCGATGCCTCTCCTAGGCGATCGCCTTGCGAGGATCTCGCTGGCCCATCCTGGCGGTATCTGCCGAGGTCCGGTCTCGCGAGCCTTCCTGCGAGACCGCCTCCTGACTTCGTCGAGCCTAACACACCTTTCGTCGAACGCAGAGCACTTCGTCGACCACAGATGAGCTCAACGAAGTAGAATGTTAAATTGTTCGCTGACCACTGAGATGGGCGGTTCGTCGGCCGCTGCTTCCCTGCTGTAATCCGTTGAGCGCCGTCCGATGAATGCCAAGCTCCGTTCAACATTCGTCGAACGCAGAATTGAGGTCGCCGGACTCTGAGGCTCTAAACTCGCGAGCCTTCCTGCGAGATCGCCTGTTGACTTTGCCGCGCACTGAACACATTTCGCTGGACACCTCATTGCTGAACATAGGTCTCTTCGGCCAGCGTCCTATCAAGTATTGGTTTGCCATCCCTCGCTTGGTCCAGTCTTTTGAAGATATCTGCCGAGGTCTGGATCTCGCGACTCCTCTTGCGAGACCGTCCCTTTGGTTTTAATGAGCGTAGGACACTTCGTCGGCTACTGATGATTTCGCCGAACAGGGGTGAGCTCGACGACCACAGGTGGGCTCGACGAACTCAGGAGAGTTCGTCGAACGCGGTACTCCTTTCGTCGAACTCAGGAAACTTCTTCAGATTGACTGCGAGCGTTTATCTCGCCGGCCCATCTCACTCGCCTGTCAGCGAGCCCTCCGAGAGAGACTTCTCCAAGGTCCCACTCGCGAGATCTTTGGCCCTAAGGCCTCCCTCTCTTATTACTTCATCCTGTTGCCCTCTAAAACCGTGTCTCCTGGCCTGGCGAATATCGGGGTTGTACAGGTGCGAAAGGGGTTGATTTGTTTTGTGGAAAATAAAGTAAAAGAGCTAAAACTACTCCTATTCAATGCCGTTATGCAATGCTTCGCTTGGCGGGATGAAGGCTAGGTAGGCCTTGAGCGCGCTGCTTCACAAGGGCGGATGGACGAGTAGGCAAGCGGAATCGAACTGTGCAGGCCTTGAGCGCACTGCTACGTTAGGCGAATGGATTACACCGGCCGCTATGCCACGCTTCGCTAGGCGGATGGAATGGGTCACACCGGTGGAATGAGGGTCCCAAGCACCTCTTCAAAAAGCACGCCACTAACAATTGCTAGTGTGGCACACGGAACACTCACACCACAATCACCACAAAAGCACACCTCAAGCACTCATAAGCATGAAAATATTTCATAATATTTGACAAGAAGTTCAACAAATATAGAGTGCAACATCATCAACATAAGAGAAACTAACTACAATCATAAGGAGGAAAAGAGGAAAAGATAGAAATACAACCACATCCAGATACTTGTTGGGATTCACGGTAGGAATCGTCGGGTTGTCAATCCGCATCCTAGCTCGGTCCACAACTGCGTCCGGGGTCCAGAGGAGCTGTCACCTTCCCTCCAATATACCCGTCTTCTCCGTGTAATGATCTGGCCGCCACAAAAGCTGTGTACTCCTTCCTCCATTGATGAGAGTAGGGCTAGGATCTCTCCCTTGAAGTGCTTGGATGATGCGAGGTGGCCTTGGGTGAAAGGGGTAGGAAGAAACCTTCAAAATATGGAGCTTTCCGCCCTGACGGCGGAGGAAATCGCGGAACTGTTCGGGCCTGTCAAAACCTAAAAAATCTCAGATTAAATAGAAAAGTTGCAGAATCTTGTTCATGCACGACCAAACGCACGACCGTGCGTAAAAACGCACGACCAAATTTAGAATGCTATTTTGGGCCACAAATGAATGCACACGATCGACCAGATCGTGCGTGAAGTATAAACGCACGACCGTGCGATCTAGAAAATTGCAAAATGACATAAATTCTTAGATAAAAGAGGGAAACTCGTGCGATTTTGCTCACGCACGATCAAAACTGACCGTGCGGGAATAGAACGCACGAGCCGGGGCAGATCACCATTTATAAGTACTGCAGAAATCGCACGGTCGCTGAAATACTACGTCAAGGAATCGCACGACCGTGCGATTTCTCCAGGTTACAATTCCCATAGAATGAAGATCTGCCCACCTGCAATATAAACCAACAAGATGGGGGACATGCCACCAGCACACAGAAATATATAATAACAAGAAAATAAAGACATGGGGAGCATCATGTGCTTACCCCCTGAAAGGAGAGTTTTAGTTCTTATTTATCTGTTAAAACTCTTGTTTAAGTTTCCTTTCAAAATAAGTGATATATATAAATATATATGAGTTTGCTGTAAGAGTGATAAGCACAAACAGTGAGAGTGCAAAGTAATAAACCACAAAAGAAATAAAGCAAAACAAACAAGCACATCCAGATGACACAAGATATATTGTAGTTCCCCAAAACCCGGGTACAACTACTCTTCTACCCACTGGTAGGAATCCACTAGGAGAGTTGATCAGGTGCCCTCAAACCAAGGTGTTTTTGATCAGGTGTCCACACACCAATGGAGGTTTGATCAGGTGCCCAATTCACCTATAAGCTTTTGACCAGGTGCTTATAAACCAACTAGATTTTTTGTTCAGGTGTCTTGCCACCAAGGGGTTACACTTTTGAAGGGAGTATTAACCCTGTACAAGATGGGTGAAGGAGAAAGGGAAAAGATATATTGTTCTTGTTGAAATTTTTGATTTTGGACCGTTTAGGGGTAAGCAGGAGTTGTATCAACTGAGTTAAAGCTAAACAACCACAATACCACACAGCAACACAAGAAACTTTATTGAAACACAATTTTCGTTTACATTGCGAGGTATACATGGCGAGACATGATTCATCAGAATCACGGAGGCGAGAAGAACAAAAAACACACTAAAACAAATCTGGCGGCTAGACAAGTTAAGACCGCACAGACCGCTCGACTCCAGAAGTCGGCCGGCTTGACCTGAGATCGCGCGAACAGAAACCGGACAGACTGCCAGCACTGCAAGACTGCACCTCAGACCGCACGAACTGGAGCTTATTGGAACGAAGAACTGAAGCTGTCGCCAGACCGCAACTCAGATCGCCTAACCGCTGAAGGTCGCCTGATCACTGAGCTCGCTGCGAACAGCACAAGAACAAACATAAACCAGTTCGAAGACATACCGCTACCGAACTGTTTATTCAAGCCCCTTGGAATCACCAAGGAAGAAGACCGCAACCTGCTGATCACAAACCTGCAAACACAACAAACAGTCAGCTCACTTCCGAGACCGCCCGACCTCAAAGTGAGACCGCACGAATTAACCCAGGCTCAGTTCTTACAGTTCTTGTTAGGAATGACGGGCCCTGCACCTCTATTTATAGGTGGGTAGACGGATGTCGTCACCGCACAGGAGAGATACAATCACCACCCGTCAGATCGCCAGCGGTCTCATAAGGCAGGCCGCGCGATCAGACCTCTTGGACGATCACCCGACCAAGACGCAGATCAGCAGACAAGGTCGCACACAGGTCGCGCGAGCACGAGACCACACACAAGTCGCGCGGTCACAATGGTACTCCTTCCTTAGACCACCAGGAGCAAACCAAGAACCATCTGGCCGACTACAGATAAGTCGCAAGATCGCCAAGACAGACGACCCGGATAGACGGTCATATAAGAACAACCCGCCCGATCTTCCAACAAGGAAGCCAGGCAACCAACAGACCAGACCTGGGAACAGACCGCAGAACCAGCAGATCGCCAAAGCAACCTGGCAGAGCCAGACCGTCAGAATAAACACAAGCCGCGCGGTTTCGGCGGTCTCCCAAAACAGACCGCCCGGTCTCCTCCACTTCACTTCAAAAATTTCAACACTCCCCCTTGAAGTGGGAAGTGGAAACTAGCCCGAGTAAACTCCGCAACCGTGTAAATGGTCCCTTCGCCAGCAGCTTTGTGAAGATGTCTGCGACATTGTCCGCACTCCGAACATGCTCGACCATAAGAGATCCTCCCAACACCTTTTCACGAATGAAATGGTGCTCAATCTCAATATGCTTGGTCCTCGCGTGACAGACTGGATTATTAACCAGCTTGAGAGCACTCTCATTGTCCCCGCGTAGCATAGTGGGACCTCGAACCTCCTCTTGAACGTCCTCCACCAACCTCCTGAGCCAAACGGCTTCCTGAGCTGCCAAGGCCGAAGCCTTATATTCCGCTTCTGTGGTAGATACAGACACCGAGTCCTGCTTTTTGCTGCACTAAGAGATAGCTGTGGGGCCCGCCATAAAGACATAACCAGACGTTGATCTCTGATCATCTATGTCTCCCCCGTAGTCAGCATCCATGTATCCATGCAACTCCAAGCTTGACCCTCTCCTAAATAGGAGACCCAAATCAGAGGTCGACTTCACATATTTCAGAATCCCTTTTGTCGCCAGAAGATGAGGCTTCTGTGGCTCCTCCATGTACCGACTCACTTTGCCAACTGCATAAGCAATATCAGGTCTCGTGATGGTCAAGTAAATAAGGCTCCCAACCAGAGCTCGGAACACCAACGGATCAGATAGAACTCTTCCCTCATCCTTCCGAAGTTTATGATGTTGTTCTAGAGGTATAGAGCTTCTCTTCCCTTCTTCCATGCCAAATCGTTAAACGATCCGCTCCGCATATCCTTCCTGAGAAACGAGCACTCCGCTCTCCCGCCTCTGGACCTCGAGTCCAAGGAAATGGTGAAGCTCCCCCAGATCCTTCATCTCGAACCTGATAGCAAGCTCAGCCCTCAGCTTTGCTACCACCTCCTTCGAGTTTCCGGTGACAATCATGTCATCCACATACAGCAGCACAATGACCCGAAGCGCCCCCTCCTTGACGAATAAGCTAGAATCATAGTCTGAAGCAAAGAACCCGCAGAATAGAAGATACTCCGCGATCTTCCCATACCACGCCCGAGGTGCTTGCTTCAAACCATATAGGGCCTTCTTCAATTTGCAGACGTAGTCTGGACGATCCTCCGAGATGAAGCCCGACGGCTGGATCATGAAGATATCCTTGTCAATCTCTCCGTATAAGAAAGCATTCTTAACATCAAGCTGCCAAATCTCCCATCCACAAGATGCCGCCAAAGCAATAACAAATCAGACCGAAGTCATCTTTGCTACTGGACTAAACGTCTCATCATAATCTTCACCATACTACTGTGAGAACCTGTGAGCTACAAGGCGAGCCTTGTAACGCTCGATCATACCGTCAACTTTCTTCTTGCATGTCACAGGGGTAATACCCTTAGGCCTGGGCACAGAGACCAAGTCTCATTCTTCTTGAGAGCATCCATCTCTTCTTGCATAGCAATTTCCCACTCCTTCGCGCCTTTAGCTTTCTCAAAGCTCGACGGCTCCCTTTCATCCAAGGGACCATCGAAGAAACATGAGATGAAGCTCACCATGTTTCCTCCTGTATATCGATCTGGTGGCTTGATAGTCCTCTCAGACCTCCTAAGAGGTTGCACCTGACTAACCACCTCCTCAACTGCTTCTTATGTGCAAGCTCCTCTACCAGACGAACTTGGAGCATCGTTCCCCCTGCTTCCAGATCCTGAAGCCTCCATCTCAGAGCTTGACACACCTGGAGCTCCTGGTGAAACAGGCAACTCTACTTGAAGACTTCCCGCAGCTTTCCCTGCTTCATCAACCCTGCTCTCCGGTAGTTCAACTCCTGAACTCCTCTTGTAAGAAGTCACTTCACCGAACACCATATCCCGAGATACCACTGATCTCCGTGTTTCAGGATCCATGCATCTCCATCCTTTCTTCCGCTCATCATACCCAACAAAGACTAGCTTCCTTGCTTTCGCATCTTGCTTTGTCCGAAGAGCATCAGGAATATACACAGAGCAGGTTGACCCGAACACCCGAAGGTGAGAAACACTCGGTTTCTCCTTGAACATCAGTTCATGAGGGGTCTTCATGTTGATAGGACTTAGAGGCATCCTGCTGATGACATAAGCTGCACAAGACATTCCCTCCGCCCAGAAAGACTTTGAGATACTCTTGGCATGAAGCCAGCATTTGCAGGTTTCCGTCAGATGACGGATATTCCTCTCCGCAATGCCATTTTGCTGAGGAGTATGGGCACAAGTGAGCTCTCTCCGAACGCCGTGTTTCCTGCAAAAACTTGAGAACTCACCAGAGGTGAACTCGTCACCATTGTCAGTTCTCAATTTCTTCACCCTCGGGCCTAACCGACCTTCCACCTGCTCCTTGAACTCTATAAACTTTGCAAAAGCTTCCGACTTCTCTTTCAGAAAATATACCCAGACATATTTGGTGTAATCGTCAATCAACACCAACATATATCTGTGTCCTCCAAGGCTTGGGGTGGCAGTCGGTCCCATCAAATCACCGTGAATACACTCCAACGGTGCTTTGCATCTAGTTTGCGATTTATCAAATGGAAGTCGATGAGACTTACCAAACTGACATCCAGCACAAACATGACCATCTCCATAGGAAGACAAGCTAGACAAGCCCTTCACAAGGCCCCTTACTACCATAGCTTTCAATTTGTCCATTCCTACATGCCCCAACCTCTCATGCCAGATAGCCGCGCTATCATTGGTCTTCATCTTATCAACATAGGTACTTGTTTATAACACAAGCAAGTCCTTCACCCTCTTTCCAACATGGATAACAGTTCCCTTTATCTCCAGTTGTGTTTTAAGAAACTTCACTTCTGTTGGGCCAAACAGAACGTGATAACCGGCATCGACCGCATTGGTCACATAGAAGAGATTCTTCTTCATACCAGGCACGTGATAAACACTCCTCAAAGTGAGTGGACCCTTATCACTGCTCAGGGAGACAACACCTTCTTGTTCGACATCATGAACAGAATTATAAGCCGTAATGATAGCATCGTTACCTGAGTAAGGTGCCAAAGAAGAGAACTTTGATTCATCCCCGGTGAGATGATGTCCACACCCTGAATCAACAATCCAATCCTCTTCGAAGTTGATGGCAGCCAAGGCCTTAACAGGCATCGTCGTCATATTAGCCGCAAAGGCTCCTCCCCATCCAGCTTCATCAGACTTTGGCTTCTCCTTCTCTGCTACATGTCCCGACTGAAGATTAACCCGGCAATCCTTCTTGAAGTGGCCGGTCTTTATTGCACCTGAAGCACCTTGGTCCATCTCCCTTCTTCTTCCCATCAGACTTAGGAGCATAACCCCTATCCTGCTGACCTGAAGTAGAGGGTCCATCATAACCCAGCTTCTTCTTCTCCCACTTCTTCTTCTTCTTCCCAGAGAACAACACATCACTATCTCCCCCAGAGATAGAAGTTCCCGCCATCTGTCTTGCCAAACTTTCTTGCGAAGCAAGTAAGTTCTCCAGCTCCAACAGAGATGGTTGATTTGCCCAACCATGAACTGGGGTCACAAAGGCAAGATACTCCTTCCGCAACCCGCGAATGATATGCCTCTTCAGTTTTGCCTCCGAGATGGGCTCATCAGGGTCCAATGCAGAAATCTCTACTGTGAGGTTCTTCATCTTGAGAAAGAAGGTAGAAATAGAAAGATCACCTTGAGAGGTCTTCGCCAACTCATTTTCAAGAAACTGTAGTTGAGCTACATTCTTCTTATTGAACAGCCCGTCCAAAGACGTCCAAATCTCAGCAGCAGATTTACACCCGATAATGTGATCAAACAGCTCCGGTGAGATAGCCCTCTTAAGAGTGAACTCTGCCTTAGCATTCGTGCTCCTCCAAAGTCTCACCTCTGCCATATTATCTCCTGCTAGAAACACCTCTTGTCTGTCTTCTCCTCCAACTATCTCCCAAAGATCCTCGCCAAGTAAATAGCTCTCCATACATGACCTCCATTTCTTATAGTTAGTCGATGTAAGAAGTTCAATACCAAGCCCTCTTGAGAATCTGCCTTCCATGGCAATCTAAGTGGTCTCTTCTTCACAAAGACGATGGCAACTCAAGTTGATCACTGCTTATCCACTCCAACAACCTCGCTTTGATACCATGTTAAAATTTTTGATTTTGGACCGTCTAGGAGTAAGCAGGAGTTGTATCAACTGAGTTAAAGCCAAACAACCACAATACCACACAACAACACAAGAAACTTTATTGAAACACAATCTTCATTTACATTGCGAGGTATATATGGCGAGACATGATTCATCAGAATCACGGAGACGAGAAGAACAAAAAACACACTAAAACAAATCTGGCGGCTAGACAAGTTGAGACCGCACAGACCGCTCGACTCCAGAAGTCGCCCGGCTTGACCAGAGATCGCGCGAACAGAAATCGGACAGACTGCCAGCACTGCAAGACTGCACCTCAGACCGCACGAACTGGAGCTTATTGGAACGAAGAACTGAAGCTGTCGCCAGACCGCAACTCAGATCGCCTAACCGCTGAAGGTCGCCTGATCGCTGAGCTCGCTGCGAACATCACAAGAACAAAGATATACCAGTTCGCAGGCAGACCGCTGCCGAACTGTTTATTAAAGCCGCTGGGAATCACGAAGGAAGAAGACCGCAACCTGCTGATCGCAAACCTGCGAACACAACATACAGTCAGCTCGCTTCCGAGACCTCCCGACCTCAAAGTGAGACCGCACGAATTAACCCAGGCTCAGTTCTTACAGTTCTCGTTAGGAATGATGGGCCCTGCACCTCTATTTATAGGAGGATAAACGGATGTCGTCACCGCACAGGAGAGATACAATCACCACCCGTCAGATCGCCAGCGGTCTCATAAGGCATACCACGCGATCAGACCTCTTGGACGATCACCCGACCAAGACGCAGATCAGCAGACAAGTTCGCACACAGGTCGCGCGAGCACGAGACCGCGCACAAGTCGTGCGGTCACAATGGTACTCTTTCCTTAGACCACCAGGAGCAAACCAAGAACCATCTGGCCGACTACAGACAAGTCGCCAGATCGCCAAGACAGACATCCCGGATAGACGGTCATATAAGAACAGCCCGCCCGATCTTCCAACAAGGAAGCCAGGCAACCAGCAGACCAAACCCGGAAACAGACCGCAGAACCAGCAGATCACCAAAGCAACCTGGCAGAGCCAGACTGGCAGAATAAACACAAGCTGCGCGGTCTAGGCGGTCTCCCAAAATAGACCGCCCGGTCTCCTCCACTTCACTTCAAAAATTTCAATAGTTCTTCTCTTATTGCTGAGAAGACTCTTGATGATCCTGATTGGATGTTGTGTTTGGATCTTGATGATGATGTTGAAGAGCTCCCCCTGTCTGATATAATTGTTGACAGTTTGTGGAGGCCTCTTCTCTTGATTTTACAAACTCCTTTCTTCTTATGCAGTAACGATCCTGATCAAGTGATTGTGATTGGTGTCTCAAGATGAATGTGATCTGCAAGAAAGAAGTTAGGCAAAAAGAAGATATAAGAATATATTTGATCTGATCTTCTTTTTGCTCCTCTGTTTCTCTTCCTGTTCTTTTCCTGTACAGCAATATAAAGTATATGTTCTGTTCTATTCTTCCTTCTCTATTGCTGCCAAGAGATAACAACTATATATATATCCTGATATATTATCTGATGTTGTATAGCTGTTTGAATCCTTGCCGACCAAAGAGGAATATAATAAATATATCTTTCATTTCCCAGAACCTTGAGAACATCTCTTGCCGTGTATGGCTTGCTGCAACGGCTATAACATTTATTATTTCTGCTGTCAACGACTATATTAATAAATGCTTGCACGTTGTAATGTCAGAACAATAATATATATAGAAATATTTAAATTAGAATAAATAAATATTGCTTTAATAAAGTCTGGCAGTAAAATATCTATTTTAGTCAAGCTAAATAATATAAAGTATTCCTGTCAGAAATTCATCGAGCTGAGCTCTACGTTCGTCGAGCTCATCATTTCATTTGTCGACCTCATTACTAATATTACTGTTTCTGAACATCTGTTGGATTTCGTCGAGCGATGTTCGTCATTCGTCGACCTCTATTCCACGTTCATCGACCGCAGCTTTCCTTGCTATAATCTGTCGAGCGCTGCTGTAATAAGATATGTTCGTCGATCGTCATTCGACGTATGGCGAGCGCCGCTCGACGAATGTCGAACGCAACTATTATATAAAATATATTATTTCTCTTATATTATTTTATATTAATTTCTCTTATAATATTTTCTTTTATAATATTTTCTCTTATATTATTTTCTCTTATATTAATTAGCCTATTATTATATATATATTTTTCTTAGTATATTATTTATATATATATTATTTTTAGCCTTTTAACTTAATGATAATTAATCTAAGTTAGGATATATTATGATATATACTTAGACATTAAAGGTGGATCCTAACTCAAATCAAAACTAAGGTTCCAACAATCTCCCCCTATTTGAGTTGGGATCCTAATCAGAATAAACTAGGTTCTAACAATCTCCCCTTATTTGGTTTAGGATTCCTAAGCATGAAAAGTCTTGATCTGCTTAAGGGTTAGAGATTTATTTTTAAATTTCTTTTATAACTAAGCAATTTTTAATTTCCTGAATTTTGATTTAAATAGGAATTTTAATAAGTGAATTGCTAGCTGTTAACAGATTCTAGGAATTTTAAAATCATAAATACAAAGTCTGATAGCTTCTTTCTATAGAATCTCATTTAATCAGAAGAGACTCACTTTCAGTGCCAAGATCATTCCTGATCAATGCAACTACATAGAATGCTCAACATGATTTTAGGAGAAAAAAAAAATCTGTAAGAAAGTGAAGTCTATCTGACTTGTTTTTAAGATAGAAAATTCAAAGAATCTTAAAACTGCTGTTTAATTTAATTTAAGTAAAAATATTAAAAGTTTTAAAATTTTCCTTATAGATAAATATTTTGGCCTTTTTATCTCATTAAAGTACAATTTTGAAAGTTTATTTTTATTTTGCTGAACATAAGAAATTTCTTTTTCTTTATAATTTTGTTGAAAGTTATCAGCCATAATTAACTTGTTTTCTAAACAGATAATTTGTTTTTTCTGATGTTTTCAAATTTTCTTTAATTTTATCAGAAATTAGTTTGTTTATTATTAGCTTTTTACTGATTCTGTTTTCAGAAATTATCAAATCTGTAGATGGTGAGTTGAAAACAGATGTAAAATCAGAGGTAGAAATAAAATGTGAAGTTACCTCTACTACCTTTCCTTCATTAAATTCTGCATCAGATTCAGATTCTGATATGTAATCTGAACCATATATGGCCAATATACAAAAAGCTTTGGCTTTTTGTTCTTCTTTTTCTTCTTCTTCACTTAGAGTAAGTGATGGTTCTGCATCAAAAATAATGTTAGTGGAAGAAGTAGGAATGGATTTATTTACCATCCTAGAGAGGGAGTTCCAAATGCTCCTTGCTGAAGTGCAATCAGCCACTTTAAGAAGAATGTCATCAAACATTGATTTAGCCAATATCTGCATGGTTATGACATCAGCACTGATCAACTTTTCTTGATCATCTGTTGAAGAAGTTGAAGATGAAGTTCCTATCAAAACATATTTATATATGTCTTCATCTATGGCATTCATAAATAATTTTATTCTAATTTGCCATAAATCAAAACTATCCAAATTACATAAAGGTGGATCTGAAAAAGAGAAATCTGATAGTGCCATCAAAATTTTTTGAAAAACCTTTTTACAACAAAACAAAATAAGAACTAAGTGATCTTTGTGATTTCAGGTGTTAGCCTGTGTGCAAAATCAACTTCCTCTGATACCAATTGAAAGGGGTTCAATTGAGTATCAGGTGCAAGAAATTGAAAACAAAATAAAATCAGCCTCCTCTAATACCAATTGAAAGGGACAATTGATATCCTCTGATGAGGGTGATTGATAAAATCAACCTGCTTAGATACCAATTGAAAGGAGAGTTTTAGTTCTTATTTATTTGTTAAAACTCTTGTTTAAGTTTGCTTTCAAAATAAGTGATATATATAAATATTTATGAGTTTGTTGTAAGAGTGATAAGCACAAACAGTGAGAGTGCAAAGTAATAAACAACAAAAGAAATAAAGCAAAACAAACAAGCACATCCAGATGACACAAGATATATAGTAGTTCCCCAAAACCCGGGTTCGTCTACTCTTCTACCCACTGGTAGGAATCCACTAGGAGAGTTGATCAGGTGCCCTCACACCAAGGTGTTTTTGATCAGGTGTCCACACACCAATGGAGGTTTGATCTGGTGCCCAATTCACCTATAAGCTTTTGACCAGGTGCTTATAATATTTTCTCTTATAATATTTTCTCTTATATTAATTTCTCTTATATTAATTAGCCTATTATTATATATATATTTCTTAGTATATTATTTATATATATATTATTTTTAGCCTTTTAACTTAATGATAATTAATCTAAGTTAGGATATATTATGATATATACTTAGACATTAAAGGTGGATCCTAACTCAAATCAAAACTAAGGTTCCAACAATCTCCCCCTATTTGAGTTGGGATCCTAATCCAAATAAACTAGGTTTTAACACCCCAGCAGAATAGTGCGCAATTGCACACCAAAACGGGATCAAAGAGTGCACTTTGTGAAGAAATGGTTCAAGTGAAATATAAGCAATAAAGGACTAAAAGTGAAGTGCATATGCATGAAAATAAGCCCAGATGAGTCCAAATATGTGTATATAAATGCGACTCATCACACTCCCAGACTTACCTGTTTGCGCGTCCCGAGCAAACAAATCTGGCGGAGTAGGAATAACATAGCTAGCCAAAGCATTACAAACATGGAGTAGTATGCGAAGTTGCATACTTGTGTGTGTAGAAGCTCATTAGAAGAAGTTTCTACATATGCTAGCTAATTTATAAAAGTGTAAATGCGTAAAAAGAAATTTATTTTTACTCAAAAATGGAATATTTATGAATCTTGTGGTCAGGCGTAGTACGAAAGTAAGCAAATCGCGAAGGGGAGTGTTTCCCAAGACCGGAACTCGGAATTAACTCCGTTGAAATCCAGCAATGTCGAGATCCATAAGCTCGCCCTGTCACACTCTCTCCACGGCACTAGTGAACTCACAAGATGAATCAATAGGACTTTTTTTGGTTAATACGAGGCTTAGGTTACGGTTTGGAATACAATGATAAACGTGAATTCTAATCGCAACCCAAATGAGCACACAAAAGTGCTAAATCATAGCAGCCCCAATAATACACGTGTAACACACCCCCAGACTTGACTTTGAAATCAGGTGTGCACATGGCCTACTCCAAATGATAGAGATAGAAGTTTAAATTAAAACGCTATGGATATTTTTTTCTCTTTGCTTTTTTTTCTTTTTCTGTTCCTTCTTTTTTTTATCCCCAAATCTACTCGCAAAAATCTCAGCATATAGACATTTTTTAAGAAATCCAGATCAACACTATAATTTCTCATCGCCGCGCTGCATTGGCAAATTACAATTCATTAATGCATTTGGCTTATTTTTGGTTGCGATAAAGGGATTAGCTTTTAGGCCTTGGTGAAGTATGGTGGAGCTGAACCAAAAGGTCGGGTAGGCACAAAATGGGCTAGCAACAGTTAGCGTATAGGAATGGTAGAACACAGCTCAAGCTTGCCAAATAGATGGCATATATCAAGCTCAACTTGCAAATCATTCACACCCATGCTTCGAGAGTCGCTTGGGGCAAGTTCTTAGCCCCCGAGAAAGGTAATCCTTCCTCCCGACTCGAGCAACATGAACCTCGTGCTCTCCTACACACAATACCATGCTACCACTAGATTCAAACACATTCACCATTTTGAGTAAAATAAATTAAAATCTACGCAAATCTACTAATTATAAATTAGAAGCATAAATAAAAACTAATTCTACTCAAATTCCTAAACAAGACACGAGTACTCAACTAGAGCACTACAGGAGTCAACATGCCACTCCATCTTGCAATTTTTTTTGGCTAATACAGCAACTCCTACATCACAACCACGAATTGAATATACAGGAGCATACAAACAAGCGAGTGCGCGCTAAAGCGGGTGTAGTGGTGTGCGGTAAAGCTGAACAAATATTATAACTAAAATAAAATACTTCTAGCATGCACTGAGATGTGCCCGTGCAATGGGCAACACATAGCGGCTCTCCCCCAAACATAATCTAAGCAATAAACACAAATGATGTAACCATGAAAATTAAATAAAAGACTAGGGGAAGAAACGTTACCCATGCTCAGAAATGAGCATACCAGAAGATTGGCGTGTAAACTAAGAAAAAGATGCAGCATCCGCCATCCAGAAAAGGACCTGCAGGGGTGAGCTCCGCAAAACAAAAGAAAATGTACAAAGCAAAATGAAATACAACTAACTAAACTAAACTAGATGAAAATAAAAATGCAGGAAAAGGTAAGATAACTACTGGGGTTATTTTCCTCCCAGCATGACTTATTTAAATTTAAAACAGTTCTAGCTAATGGGTTTATGAAAAAGAAAATGCACAGGTAACTGTTCTAATATGCGTGTCGGTAGCGGGTACCGATACGGCGATAGAACAGTCACGCCTCTACATGAATATAAATAATACCTGCTCGTCACAGGTATAGGGAATAAAAAGTAAGAAGAGGAGGAATCCTCATTCAACTCACCAAAACTATCCTTGCCCAGTAAGGTGTCGTCTTCATGGAGGTGACAGGAGGAAAAGGTAATGAGTGGGGTTTCCACTATGGTGGAGGGGTAAACCTCCTCACATATGAGGTTATGATCCTCATTGACTTGAGCAAAATGCTCCAAGTCCTCCTGAAGTACCTGTGAAGACTCAGCCTGCACAGGCTCATATGATGAAGGGGGGTTTGGAAATAAAAGGGAAAAAAACTTAAATAAACATCAATTGGGGGAGTGGTCCCGGTCTCACTCCCAGCAGGATCCAAGCATAGATCACTGTCGGTATCATATGAATCATAGCGAGGGGAATCCGGGAGTTCAAGGTCCTCAGTGGTGAGGTGGACCTCCTCGTCCAATAAGGAAGTGCAAACCTCCTCATCAGGAAAGGAATCCTCCTCATCCCACCTTGGCGCATCATCGTGTTCGAAGAAGCCACACTCCCCATTGGAGAGAATAACATCCTCGTCCCATTTTGACGCAACCTCAGGCTCCGAATGAACCTCCTGCACAACATCATCAACCAACTCACAAAGAATAGGAGTAGAAAATTCTTGCAAAGAAGGCGGAGGAACAACTGTAATAACATCATCAGAGAAAATATAAACAGGTTCCTCCGGGGGTGAATCCAAAAGAGGAGATGGAAGCAAAGGGAGAGGAATCTCCACCACGTCATCACACTGAGCAGTCAAAAGTCTGATGGGAATATCCGCAGAAGTTCCCCATAAACAAGGTGGTACTGCGAACTCATCATCAGAATCAGAAGGGGCAACCAAATGAGAGGTGGATGGAATGACACGGATATCCGGTTCGTCATCCATCTCCATCTGGCGCTGGAATTTTGCACAGTCTTTCAACGCATGCTCGGTGCTACGACAACACAAACATAATTTTCTATTCCTCGTCAGTCCTTGCGGGGCCGGCGAGGAATACAAAAATGATGGAAGTGGCAAAGAAGAGTGGCCATAAGACTTGGGTGCAGTGTATGAAGTGCTGTAGGAAGACGATGCTCCATGCACTGAACCGCGAGGGTTATTCCCACCATCTTCAGTGGGGCACTCATCACTATAATGCCTAGCATCCCCACACCATTTACAACGTATATTCAGATAAGAAACATGGTGCAAAGGAAGATTTCACCAAACAGAAACATTCTAAGCAAGAATTGACTATACACAAACAATAAAATTGAAAGCCTTCTTTTGAAAAAATTGCAAATAAAGATTAGAAACAAAGAAATTACAAGATGCTACTTATATATAAAAATACATAAAATGGTATAAACAACGGGAAAAGGGTTTCTATCTCTTGTCTCCCTCTCCAAAAAACTCACACGACTGTGTTCCCCGGCAACGGTGCCAAAAACTTGATGCACAAATCTAGCACACCACTATAGGCGGTAGCGAGACTGCGGCACAAAACAGCTGTGTACCGATCGTTCAAGTAATATAAAATGTGGGAGTGAATCCCCAAGTATCAATCTCGAAGGAACACAGTAAGGTGGAGTTAACTATTGAGGAAGGACTTGTGATCGAAGTCCTTTAGGTCGGATGGGTGCGAAAGGGGGTGATTTGTTTTGTGGAAAATAAAGTAAAAGAGCTAAAACTACTCCTATGCAATGCCGCTATGCAATGCTTCGCTTGGCGGGATGGAGACTAGGCAGGCCTTGAGCGCGCTGCTTCGCAAGGGCGGATGGACGAGTAGGCAAGCGGAATCGAACTGTGCAGTCCTTGAGCGCACTGCTTCATTAGGCGAATGGATTACACGGGCCGCTACGCCACGCTTCGCTAGGCGGATGGAATGAGTCACACCGGCGGAATGAGGGTCGCAAGCACTTCGTTAACAAGCACGCCACTAGCAATTGCTAGTGCGGCACATGGAACACTCACACCACAATCACCATGAAAGCACACCTCAAGCACTCATAAGCATGGAAACATTTCATAATATTTGACAAGAAGTTCAACAAATATAGAGTGCAACATCATCAACATAAGAGAAACTAACTACAATCATAAGGAGGAAAGGAGGAAAAGCTAGAAATACAACCACATCCAGAGACTTGTTGGGATTCATGGTAGGAATCGTCGAGTTGTCAATCCGCATCCTAGCTCGGTCTACAACTACTTTCGGGGTCCAGAGGAGCTTTCACCTTCCCTCCAATATACTCGTCTTCTCAGTGTCACGATCTGGCCGCCACAAAAGTTGTGTACTCCTTCCTCCGTTGATGAGAGTAGGGCTAGGATCTCTCCCTTGAAGTGCTTAGATGATGCGAGGTGGCCTCGGGTGAAAGGGGAGGAAGAAACCTTCAAAAAACGGAGCTTTCCACCCTGACGGCGGAGGAAATCGCGGAACTGTTCGGGCCCGTCAAAACCTAAAAAATCGCAGTTTAAATAGAAAAGTTGCAGAATTTTGTTCATGCACGACCAAACGCACGACCGTGCATAAAAATGCACGACCAAATTCAGAATTCTATTTTGGGCCACAAATGAACGTGCATGATCGACCAGATCGTGCGTGAAGGATAAACGCACGATCGTGCGATCTGGAAAATTGCAAATTGACATAAATTCTTAGATAAAAGAGTGAAACTCATGCGATTTTGCTCACGCACGATCAAAACTGACCGTGCGCAAACAAAACGCACGAGCCGGGGCAGATCACCATTTATAAGTATTGCAGAAATCGCACGGTCACTGAAATCATGCATCAAGGAATCGCACGACCGTGGGATTTCTCCAGGTTACAATTCCCATAGAATGAAGATCTGCCCACCTGCAATATAAACCAACAAGCTGGGGGACATACCACCAGCACACATAAATATATAATAACAACAAAATAAAGACATGGGGAGCATCATGTGCTTACCCCCAGCAGAATAGTGCGCAACTGCACACCAAAACGGGATCAAAGAGTGCACTTTGTGAAGAAATGTGTTCAAGTGAAATATAAGCAATAAAGGACTAAAAGTGAAGTGCATATGCATGAAAATAAGCCCAGATGAGTCCAAATATGTGTATATAAATGCGACTCATCAGGAAGCTAGCATCCGTGTAAAATTTTACAACGAGCTCTTCCTTTCCACCAAACACCAAGAATACATCCTTTGTCCTTCTCAAGTACTTTAGGATATTCTTGATGGTTGTCCAGTGACTATCTCCGGGATCAGACTGATATCTTCTTGTCATGCTCAAAGCATAGGATACATCAGGTTGAGTACATAACATCGCATATATTATTGATACAATTGCCAAAGCATATGGAATCAACTTCATGTGGTCCTTATCGTCCAGATATTTAGGACACTGGTACTTAGAGAGACTAACACCATGATACATGGGTAATGTTCGAACCAAAAATGTACCAGGTCTACACTTGCTCATGCTAGAGAAGGAGGGGGAACACTGTTGGGTGGTCGGTTACTTTTATCTATGAGTGAAGGAGTGAGAGGGGAGAAAAAGAGATGGTCGGGAGCAAGATAGAGGTTGTCGGGGGAGACGGGAGTTAAAGGTGTCACTAAGGTCGCCGAGGGAGATCACCTGATAGGTGGGAGATTGCCCAGGCAAGGAGGAAGAGGTCGCCACTGTCTCAAAACTGGAGAGCACTCAAGTCACCGGCTAGGGGCTCGAAACTCTCCGAAGTCCCTTTGCTGGCACCCCTGCTGCTCTGTTTATAAGTTTGGGGGCCTACCCAAATAGGCAAGTCTAGGAATAATGGGTTATACAAGAAACATGCGACCGACAAGGGGGAGATCGCCTGGAGGGGGAGCTCGCCAGGAAGGGGGAGATCGCCAGAAGGGAGATCGCCTAGAGAGTGATCCCCCGGAGGGAGATCGCCCGAAGGGAGGAGCTCGCCAAGAAGGGGGAGATCACCCAGATAGGGATCGCATGGAGGGAGATCGTACGGAGGAAGAGCTCACCAGGAAGGGGGAGATTGCCCGAAAGGAGATCGCCTAGAGGGAGAAGCTCACCAAAAAGGGAGAGCTCACCCAGAGGGAGATCACACAGATAGAGATCGCCTAGAGGGAGAGCTCACCAGGAAGGGGTAGATCGCCCGATGGGAGATCGCCTGGAGGGAGGAACTCGCTAAAAGGGGGAGCTCACCCTGCATGGGCGAGACTGCCCGGCTGAAGGGGGAGACCGCCCATGATTTTTGAAATCACCTGGTACCTGGAAAAGGTCAGCTCGAAAAGGGGTATTGCCAATTTTTGGGTAAACAGGTAAGAATCCCTTCTTGGACTCAAGCATGCTGAACCATTTCAACACTATCTCAATGTATGTACTTTGGGTCTAACCCAATAAATGTTTTGATCTATCTATATAAATCTTAATACCAAGTATATAAGTCACTTCACCCAAGTCTTTCATAAAAAAGCAGTCATCTAGGTTGTTCTTAAAAATTTGCAGGATCGTAATGTCATTCCCGATTAACAGTATGTCATCTACACATAATATCAGGAATACAAAAATGCTCTCACTAATCCTCTTATAAACACAATGCTCATCCTCGTTCTTGATGAAAGAAAACTCTTATATTTTCTCATCAAAATGTAGATTCCAAATTCGAGAAGCCTGTTTCTATCCATAAATGGACCGCAGTAGCTTGCATATTCTAGTGGTTTCATTTGGAGATACAAAACCCTCGGGTTGTGTCATATACACTTCCTAGAGGAGGTTTCCATTTAGGAAAGCCATTTTGACATCCATTTGCCTGATCTCGTAGTCTTAATATGCAGCAATAACAAGCAGAATTCTTATGGGCTTAACCATAACAATAGAGGAAAAGGTCTCATGATAGTCAACACCATGAATTTGCTTGAAACCTTTAGCCACTAATCGCTCTTTGAATGTCTGTACATTCCCATCCATGTCGTTCTTCTTCTTAAAGACTCACTTGCACCCTATGGGTCGTACCCTTTCAGGTGGTTCCACCAAGGTCAAAACTTAGTTTGCATACATGGAGTCCATTTCAGATTTCATGGCATAAAACCACTTCTCAGAGTCCGGTCCATTCATAGCCACTTGGTAGGTTGCAGGCTCATCATCATGATCCATAAGCAACACATTACCTATCTGAGACATGAGAAATCCATATCTCTCAGGTTCAAATCTTGGTGATGTGTACTTTTTATACTCTTCTTTTAGTATAATTTTAATATTATTTTAATATGAATTTATATAATTATACCATTTAAATTGTTTCTTTTCATTTCTATGAACTAACATAGGCTTATATTATGTTTTCAGGTTTTTCTGGACATTTGAGCAAAAATTATAAGTACACGCCAAAGGTCATGGGCGTGACCAAGTGCGTGACAGTCCAAGATGTGTTCCAGACCTGCTGCCGCCATCAAGGGATCATTCTGAGAAGATTTGCCAAGTATATGCCCTAGGTCACGGGCGTGACCAAGGGCGTGTCAACATAATCCACGCCTCCATCTCAACAAGATGCGATCCGTGTCCATGACGTCCATTTTGCCAAGTACATGTCTGTGACTCTCAAGTCATGCCTGTGTCTGATCTTGATGCACACAACCAACTCAAATCATGCCCCAGATCACGCCTAGAGGACATTTCACTAATGTCACGCCCGTGTAGTTCCAAAGTTATGGGCGCGTAACTCATTGCCCACAGAATGATGCGACATCACGCAAAAGATTTCCTGTCAGTAGCAATTTATAGATTACACACCCTTGGTCACGGGCATGACCGAGGGTGTGACGCGTACAAAACTCTTCTCCACAATAGTTACGCTCCCGACCCTTACACGCCCTTGGTCACGGGTGTGACCGAGGGTGTGTAATCTCAACATGTTGCCTACTTATTGGCAGCTTCTCCAGAACTTCATGGATGAATTTTGGGAGTTTAATTCTTCATTTCTTGTACTATTTTCCTATCTATAGTAGTTATTGTAGTTCTCTTTCTTCTCTGCACTTTGCACTTGTAATTTTCAATTCCATAGCTTATCACTTTCTTTTGTAGAGTCAATAAAAATAGTTCTTCCTTCTCTTATTCTCTTCTTCCCTCATCATGTATTCTTTTAATTATGTTAATTCCTTAATCTCAATGAGTAGCTAAATTCCTATTAGTACTCGATTGAGATGATCCAAAGAATAATAATCGTCATGAATTAATTTAGTTTTTTTTCTCTTGTTAAGAATGCTTAAGATTTATCATTGATTTTAATATAATGAGATTATATTATCGATATATAATTCTCATTCTTATTCTCATATTTTAATTAGACGAATGATTCATAATGCGAATTGATCATTCAAGGATAAAGAGAGTTGGATGCAACCCTCAAGACAGGATGACATAAATCTTGCAGATTGGAGTCAAAGTCAATAAAGGGGTTCACCATGATAAAGCGAGTTTTAGGGTATTCAATTTTAGAATGAAAGTTTGATTGATCAACCTAAACTCAGTTGAATGTATCCTCGCCAGAGGTGGATTTAGAATTTGGGAACCTCCACGGTGAAGTAATTTTCTTAAGAGAATTAAAATTCTTGTTTCTTCTACTTTATTTTCATTCTGAGGTGATTCAAGATCGAGTGCTAGTTTTCTAAATATCATGTTAATCATTATTTTAATTATTTTTGCTTTTCTTATAACAACTCAACCCAAGGTTCTATTGATAGAATAATAGAGATTTTCTTGAAGTAAAAGTATTCAACTCGCCCGGATTTTTATACGACCTTTGTTTTTATAAACCTATACTACTTCCGACACGGTACACTTCTCGTTGTCATTTGTAGGCATAGTTTCAACATTCAATTAGTTTTTGGCGCAGTTGCCGGGGAATTGAGTTGATATTTCGAAAAAAGAAATATCTATTAATTTTATTTTTTCTTTTTTTTCATCATTTTAATTTTAATTTTTCTTAAGGTGCAATAATATTCTTGGAAAGGGAGGTTTGGGATATCACCCCAGCATATCTCCTATTACCAGTGTGAGCCCTTCATCTGGTTGACCTTAGGAAGTCCAAGACTAATCTTAACTCGCATAAATAATTAAAAAAAATTGTAAAATATATATTTATAATATTAAAAAATCTTTTCATTCCCCCCCCCCTCTTTTTCTTCTAGCTATTTTAATTTTTAATATCTTTCCTCTTTTTGGTGTATGACCCGAGGAAATTCTTCGAATAATCCTAATTCCTATTTCGATCTGGAAAGAGAGCGCACCTTATGGCGATGCCTTCGATTCCGTGATCAGGAACTGCCAATTATTCCCGATGAATCTATTGGAGTCACCAACGTAAAATTATGGGAGAGCCAAATCTGGAAGAGGCCCCGCAACGGACCATGTCCAATTATGATAGGCCGAATATGAAAGGGACACAATCAAGTATTGTGCACCCTACAGTAGCAAATAATAATTTCGAGATCAAGTCTAGCATCATCCAAATGGTGCAACAATCGATAACCTTTGATGGTTTGTCGGACGAAGATCCAAATTCTCATCTCTCTAATTTTCTTGAAATATGCGATACGTTTAAAATAAATGGCATTACTTATAACGCAATTCAAATGCGCTTATTTCCTTTCTCTTTGTGGTCAAAGGCTAAGCAGTGGTTGGATTCTCTTCCTAGAGGATCCGTCACTATGTGGGCCGAAATGGCAGAGAAATTCTTAACAAAATATTTTCCTCTCGCCATGACCGCTAAATTGCGAACCGATATTGGGTCTTTTCTACAAATTGACTCATAGACACTCTACGATACATTGGAGCGCTTCAATGAACTTTTGTGGATATGCCCGCATTATGCGCTTGCTAATTGGCAACAAGTTCAAATCTTCTATATTGGTTTGAATTTACAAACGAGGCAAATGATTGATGCAGCCGCCGGAGGTACCTTAAATAATAAAACATCGGAAGCCGCTAAGAGCATTTCGAGGAAATGGCCATAAACACTTACTAGTGGAATGCGCCACGGACGCGCCCTAACAAGCTGGCTGGACTCTATGAAGTCGAGGCCACCACTAATCTAGCATTACATATAGAAAGATTAACTAAGCAAGTGACAGAGATGTCTGCTTCCTCCGCCACCACAAATTGGGCGAATAATAATAATAACAATAATAATATTTTAATTGAAGAGCAAGTGGACTACATGGGAAATTCATATAGTTTATCGTTCAACCCGCAAAATATTCCATTTAATAACACTTATAATATGGGTTTAAGGAATCATCCTAATTTCTCATGGAGCAACCAAAATAATGCTCAGTGATGGCCCAACATGAATGCACCTGGATTTTTGCCACCACCTCCGAAGCCCTCTTCAATTGAAGAGGTTTTCTCTAAATATGTTGCCTCCAATAACTCCAATATCCTGAATCTCTCTGGATCTATTAAAATCTTGGAAAATCAAATTTGACAGCTCACCAAAATGCACTTCCTAATGATGATTCTTACTTCACTTTAGAGTCAAATTTTGATGAAGAATTATCATCCTTTTCTGAAATAATTTCTCATCTTTTTGAAAATTCGGAGTTAGAAACTTTATTTTGCTTAAAAGAAATGACACGACAGTTTAATTTTGAACAAATAAATTATTTTAAAATTAAAACATCTTATGAAATGTCGATGAGTCTATAATTAAAACAACTCCTGGACCATTTAAAATATTTATTTTTAGAAGAAAATTCTAAATTGCCCGTGATTATTTCTTCTTCACTTAATCATTCGAAAATTTCTGAATTAACAAAAAATTTAAATAATCACCGCCATGCAATTGCATGACAAATTTCTTATATAAAGGGAATAAAGCCCTCATTTTGCACGCACAAAATAATGCTAGAGGATAATTCTCGCAGCACCATGCAGCCTCAACGACGACTCAACCCCAATATGAAAGCTGTCGTTAAGGCTAAAATTATAAAATTATTTGATGCGGGTATTATTTACCCAATTTCGGATAGAACTTGGGTTAACCCAGTGCAAGTAGTGCCTAAGAAGGGCGGAATAACCATACTTTTAAAAGAAAATAATAAATTGATCCCAACACGTACTGTTATGGTTTGGCGGATGTGCATCGATTATAGATAATTAAATGATTCCACCCGCAAGGATCACATTCTGTTACCCTTCATTGACCAAATTTTAAAACGCTTCTTCGGTCACTCCCACTACTGTTTTCTCGATGGTCTTTCGGGATATTTTTAAATCCTAATTGCACCCGAAGACCAAGAGCAAACCACTTTCACTTGTCCCTTCGGCACCTTCGCCTATCGAAGAATGTAATTTGGTCTTTGCAATGCACCGACTACTTTTTAAAGATGTATGCTTGCAATTTATAACGAATTAGTGGAAGACGTGATGGAGGTGTTTATGGATGATTTTTCTATTTTTGGCGATTCATTTAAAAATTATTTAAATAATCTTGATCGTGTTCTTCAACGCTATGAAGACACGAATTTGACACTCAACTGGGAGAAGTGCCATTTTATGGTCCAAGAGGGATTAGTCCACGGACATAAAGTTTCTAGTAAAGGGATCGAGGTCGACCGGTCCAAGACCGAAGTCATAGAAAAACTTCCCCCTCCAACCAACGTCAAATCAATTAGAAGTTTTCTAGGGCACGGGGGATTTTATAGGCAGTTTATACGCGATTTTTCAAGAAAAAACTGCTAACACAATTATTAAAAAAAGAATCCACATTTATTTTTGATGAAGAATGCTTAAAAGTGTTTAATAAAATAAAAAATGAACTTATCAATTCGCGGATTTTAATCGCACCAAATTGGTCTTTAACATTTAAAATTATGTGCGATGCTAGCGATTTTGCTGTATGGGCTGTTTTAGGCCAACAAGTGAATAAATATTTTCACCTGATTTATTACGCAAGCAAAATGCTAACATCCGCACAAACAAATTATACAATAACGGAAAAAGATTTTTTCACAATTATTTTCGCATTTGAAAATTTTTGATCATATATAATGCTTTCGAAAGTTATTGTTTTTACAGATCACTCCGCTCTCTGATATTTACTAAATAAAGGAGATGCAAAACCCCGATTGCTAAGATGGATCCTCCTCCTGCAAGAATTTGATTTGGAGATCCGGGACAAGAAGGGAGTGGATAATGTAGCGGCCGACCTCCTCTCACGGTTGGAAAACCCGGCTGCAGATGCACTATTGGAGGCCGAAATGACCAACATATTCCCTTAAGAGTGCCTCCTCACCATCAATAAGGTAACAACTTCTTCCACCCCTTGGTACGCAGATCTTGCCAGCTATTTAGTGGCACGAGTCCTACCAAAAGATTATTCAAGTCAACAAAAGAAGAAATTCTTTTTGGGCTTGAATAATTATTTTTGGGAGGTCCCCTTTTTATTTCGTGTCTGCTCAGATAAAGTGGTAAGAAGGTGCATTTTGAGAGAAGAAGGTGTGAAAATTCTGCGACACTGCCACGAAGGACCAACTGGTGGACACTACCAAGCATATCAAACCGCAATGAAGGTGCTAGAGGCAGACTTCTATTGGCCCACCTTATTCAAAGACGCTGACATTTTTGTGAGTAAATGCGATAGATGTCAAAGGTCTGGAAATTTTTCTAAACGGGACAAAATAACCCAAAACATATTCTTAGAATGCGAAATTTTTGATTTACGGGGAATAGATTTCGTACGTCATTTACCTTCTTCTTTCCTTAATAAATATATTCTTGTTGCGGTCGATTTCATGTCGAGGTGAGCGAAAACACAAGCTCTTCCGACCAACGATGCGGGAGTTGTCATAAAATTTAAAAAAAAAAACATTTTCATGATTTGGCACACCCTAAGCACTAATTAGTGATAGGTGCACACATTTTTGTAACAACCAACTTGCTAAAATTTTAGCAAAGTATAGGGTTACGCACAAGCTTTCTACCGCCTATCACCCACAAACAAATGGCCAAGTGGAGGTAGTAAATCATGAATTAAAGTGAATTTTACAAAAAACTGTGTCCATTAATAGGAATGATTGGTCGCTAAAATTAGACGACGCGCCATGGGCTTATCCTACAGCATACAAAACCACCATCGGATGTACACCGTACCGATTAGTCTACAAAAATGCGTGCCACCTTCTGGTGGAATTAGAACATCACGTATTTTGGGCGCATAAAGTTAGATATAAACTTAGCCCCCGAACAACGAAAAATTCAATCAAATGATTTAAACGAGTGACCTGCAACGCCTACGAAACTAATAATTTTTATAAGGAGTTCACTAAGATTTATCATGATTAAAAAAATCAAATTTCCAAAATCTTTTTCACCGGGCAATTTGGTCCTTTATAATTCAATACTTTAAAATTTTTTTGGGCAAATTAAAATCCCGATGGTCTGGCCCCTTCAGAGTAAAAGAGGTTTGGCCATATTGGATCGTGCTAATAGAGCACCCAGAAAAAGGATCTTTCAAGGTTAACGGGCACCGGTTAAAATTATATCACCTCGACGACCCAGCGCTCGGACAAATTGAAACACTTAAATTTCAAATTTTTAAGAAAATCCTAACTTAGTGAAGCTATGCGATGGTAAACAAAATGCTCTTCTCCCCGACCACCAACCAGGGAAGCCCTCTTCTCCCCTCTTATCCCTCATATTTTGATTTCCTTTTTATTTTAACGTAAATCAGTTTACTTTATTTCTCTTTAAACAATTGTTAATCTTGTTGGTACTGCATACTTAGTTTTAAACAATGGGGATAATATTTAATTACAAGTATGGGGGTGTTGCGTAGCTAACAAAGAATTTTTGTTTAAAAAATAATAGTAATAATTTTAATAAATATATATACTATATAAATCTAATTTCTTGGAAAGGGAAGTTTGGGATGTCACCCATCATATCTCCTAGTACCAGTGAGATCCCTTCATAGGGAATACATCGGGAAGTCCACGAATTAATAAAAAAAATATTTATTAATAAATACTCCTTGTTTCTTTTAGTATTTTCTAGAAATTTAGTTTGGGATTAATTATAAGCATTTTTTATTTTTTAATTTAGCTAATGTTTTTTTATCAGAATTCATTAGATTTAAATCTGAAGTAATTTAGTTTTAAGCAACACTTTATGTTTTTAATTCAATTAGAGATCTTATTTAACACTATTCTTTTTAATTTTAAATGGCTTCACTTTGTAGTAAATTGGTTAAACATCCTTGGATTATTAATATATTCTCTACTAACTTTCAGATCTTAGGAAATTTCATCCCACTAAAAATTTGCTCTCAAAATAATTTAATTTAAAAGATAGAAGAATTTCTTTATTCCCAACCCTTTGTTGTCTAATATAGAAAAATAGTAATAAAAGATCATATGTCATGGAAATAAGAGGATAAAATTCATTATCCCATAAACATATGCACCCAAAATCATTTCAAAGACTATGTCATGATGTAAGAGGAAAAAATTCATTACTTCTAAACATATGCATTTTTGGTTTGTTTGAAGTGGATTTTTTAAGAGATTATATGGCATGGAAAATGAGAGGATAAAATTCATCATTTTCCTAAACATATACAAATATGATATTATGAGTGAGGTTTCACCACCTCCAATTCAAGAACTCTTCATTTTTCCATTTTTATAAAACCCCTCCTTAGCCTAATGTTATTAGTTCTAGTCCTAAATAAAATTATTAAGAGAGCAATATTTTGGTAGTTGTCTTCTCGTTTAGCCTCTTTTATGTTGGAGTTTCTATAATCTCAATCTAATTTTGTATGAAAATTTCTTCAATTTTGTTTGCTATATAGTCATTTTGAGAAGTCTTTATATAGCTAAGCATGTTTCTCTTTTTAAATTAACACCAAAACTTATGACTTAATTCTCGAATTCATAGAATTTGTTTTTAACTTACTGTTGATTTAATAAAATTTTAGTTAGTAAGAAATAATATTGATGTCTTGTAAATTATCTCTCATTCTTTTACTCTGGAATAGTAAAAGCTCTAGTATGTGGGTTTTTTATGAGTACTTTTTATTCTCATCTTTTAGTATAATTTTAAAATGAATTTATATAATTATACCATTTAAATTGTTTCTTTTCATTTCTATGAATTAAATTAGGCTTATTTTATGTTTTTCAGGTTTCTTGGACACTTTGAGCAAAAATTGCAAGTACACGCCCAAGGTCACGGGCATAACCAAGGGCGTGACGCGCAAGATGTGTTCCAAACCTACTGCCTCCATCCTGGGCTCATTCCGAGAAGATTCACCAAGTACACGCCCTAGGTCACGGGCGTGACCAAGAGCATGTCAACATAAGCCACGCCTCCAGCTCAGCAAGACGTGATTCACGGCCATGACATCCATTTTGCCAAGTACACGCCCGTGGCTCTGAAATCACGCCCGTGTCCAATCTCGATGCACATGCCCAGCTCAGATCACGCCCCAGATCATGCCCAGAGGATGTTTCGCCAATGTCATGCCGATGTAGTTCCAATGTCACGGGCGTGTAACTCATTGCCACCAGAATGATGCACCAGCCCGCCAAAGATTTCCCCCAACAGCAATTTAAAGATTACACGCCCTAGGTCACGGGCGTGACCGAGGGTTTGATTTGCACGAAATGCTTGAAATAACTCCAGAAGGTGCCCTCTCCACAATAGTTATGCTCCTGGCCATTACACGCTAGAATTTTAGGGATGAATTTTGGGAGTTAAATTCTTCATTTCTTATACTATTTTCCTGTTTCTAGTAGTTCTTGTACTTCTCTTTCGTCTTTGCACTTTGCACTTGTAATTTTCAATTCCATGGTTTATAACTTTCTTTTACAGAATCAATAAAAATAGTTGTTCCTTCTCTTACTCTCTTCTTCCCTCATCATGTATTCTTTTAATTGTGTTAATTCCTTAATCTTAATGAGTAGCTAAATTCCTATTAGTACCTGATCATAATGATCCAAGGAATAATAATTGTCATGAATTAATTTAGTTTTCTTTTTTCTCTTGTTTAGAACGCTTAAGATTTATCCTTGAAGCGACAAACACTTTGCCCTCAAATGACAGGTAGAAGTAGTACACTTTGGTCTCCTTAGGATACCCCACTAGATAAAACTTATCCGACTTGGGTTCCATCTTGTCAGGCATTTGAGGTCGAACTATGCCTCACTGCCCCAAATCTTAATAAAAGACATATTAGGATGCTTCCCAGTGCATATCTCATATGGTGTCTTTAAAACTGTTTTCATTGGAGCGCGATTTAAAGTGAAAGCAGCAGTCTCTTGAGCAAATCTCCAACAGAAAATGGGCAGATCTGCATGACTCATCAACAACTGTACCATGTCTAACAAAGTACGATTCTTCCTCTCAGAAACACATTTATGTTGTGGTGTTCTAGGTGGAGTAAGTTGTGATACAATACCACACTCTTTCAGATGATCATATAACTCATGACTTAGGTATTCGCCACCTCGATTAGATCAGAGTGCCTTAATCCTTTATCCTAATAGGTTCTCTATTTCATTCTTAAACTCT
The DNA here is from genome assembly GCA_033032865.1 of Dactylorhiza incarnata. Classification (NCBI taxonomy): domain Eukaryota; kingdom Viridiplantae; phylum Streptophyta; class Magnoliopsida; order Asparagales; family Orchidaceae; genus Dactylorhiza; species Dactylorhiza incarnata. Next base: position 22,735,113 of record JAWHQI010000001.1, on the reverse strand, counting down.
TTGAACTTTTCAAATGTTTTAGATTTACACTTCATAAAATATATATATCTGTAACACCCCAAGTGTCGCTGAGCGTGGAGGCTAGAATGCCTAAGGCTTGTACAAGCTTTTCTGTACATGGGAGCTAGCGCCGATGCTAGGTGATAGCATAGGCGATATCTATCCCGTTGAATAGACTAGTGGTTTCGATGTATATGTCGAGGTGGATTCATCGAAATGGCTTCGTCGAAGGGAGTTCGTCAGAAGGCTAGCGCTGGCGGTAGCACTAGCGCCGGTGATAGGTTTCGTCGAGTGGTATAGTTAATCAAGGAATCGTGATGTTTTCGTCGAAGGGTTTTTGTTGAGTGGCTAGCGCAGGCGACAGCGCTAGCGCCGACGCTAGCTTACCGAACCAGATCTATAAGTAGCGATTTTTTGGCGTCCGATCATCTTAGGCTTTGATCCAATGGCTCAGATAAGTGCATCCTAATGTCCTAAATAGGGAAGAGGAGTTCCTTTCCATTCCTTAAAGTCTTTTGGTGCTTTTGGAAGCTAAGGAATGGAGGAGGGTTTGGAGGAACAAGAACGCTAGATCCACCATTGTTGGAGCACCGGAGCTTCGTTCATCGATCTGAGACCAGATCTATGGAGAGGACTCGAAGGTGCTCGTTTCTATCCATTACTTTCAACCGATCCCTGGAAAGGAAGAGAACTCTTAGGGTAACGACATCTCTACTCCCGGTTTTAGAATGCATGCATGGCATATTTTCTTTTACCTTCACTTTTCTGAAATTTATGGCACCGGATCTATCAAATGTGAGGGTTTGGGTCTCCTTGGTTCAAGAAGAACCATCGGGTTGATTGAGTCCATCCCCGACATGATTTTGCACTAGATATCTGCTTCGTTAGTGGATTAGGTATTGTGGGTGAAGCCGAAATCACGGCCGGTTGTCCGATTCGGTGATGTTGCTCGACGTGCATTTTACGGGTCTTGCTAGAAATCTGTTTGCGTAGAAGACGTCATATTAATGCCCTTTATGTTTCGTGTGAGAACGAACATTGATTTGGAAAGGGAAATATTGTGCGCGGTGAATGGCTTGTGAAGCCGCTTGTATGTGAAGGCGTGACTTGGTCTTTGTGGTCGGCTGGCTAGCCCGTGAATGCTTGGATTCAGGTGAGGAGAGTGTCCCGGCAAGATAAGTCCCCTTTTGGGCTAACTGACGAGAACAAGTATGTTGATGCGCCCGTTGGCAAGACGAGCCATGTAAGGGGTGAGGTCTCAGTGGAGTTCTTGGATTTTAGCTTGTTGATTGTGGCGAAAATAAGTATGCTGATGCGCCCATTGGCAAGATGAGCCATGTAAGGGGTGAGGTCTCAGTGGAGTTCTTGGCCTTGGGCTTGCACGCCCTGGAGAAATGATAAGTTCCCTTGATTGCCATGAAGTGTTGATGTGTGATGTTGTGTTAGAAGCATACACGCCATAGGGTGCCATGGGTGAAACACAAGTTTGCATACATGCTGTATTGTTAGGCCCATTACTTTTATTACTCAACATAGAAATGTGGATGATGCTTGTGACACTCATGCCTGCCATTTTTATGTTACCATTGTTTATTACATTTTCATATAAAGTGCTGACTTGCAGGGTGCTGTAGTTCCCCGGGGTCTGCTAGGACGTCTGGGAGGAGGGGTGTTGTTACACCATTGTTGGTCAGCCAAAGCTGACCCTTATTATACTGCTCTTTATGATTTGGATGCAGGGAAAGGATCGCTTGCTGGACCTAGCTCGTCGGCCAAAAAGGCCTAAGCTTCATGAAGTGCACTTTTCCTATTTTCCTGTTTGACTATGTTGTCTCTACTTGTTACGACTTGCACGCCGACGTAGCATAGGATTGTAATAATCTTTTGGACATTTTCTATGTCCTATTTGATGACTTGAGTATGGGTTTTGTATGGCCTTAAGGCTATGGTACTCTTTTGTAGATGTGGACAACTTCTGTTGTTTATTTAATGTTTCCGCTGCGTTTTGCTCTGAGTTTTGAGATGGGTAGATCTATATCACTTTTTAATACTAAAGCAGTGGTGATTTTATGCTGTGGGGTCCCGGCCGGACCCATATTATAAAACCACTACATGGGAGGTGTTACAATTTGGTATCAGAGGTAGGTTTGCATTCTTGTTGAGGTTTAGCGTATTCGGATCTCGTTAAGAGGTTGTCCACATAGGAGTACCTTGCGGGACCATGAGTGTCCTTGTGTTCGAGTCTTGCGATTAGAGTTTGACTTATTGTTTCCTTGCTTATACTAGGATGGTGGCGATGATGCGGGGATGTCGAGTCGACAAGAGGAGCCTTCGACAAGCAGTGTTACGGCCCCAACCCTTATGAATATGGGTGTGTCCCCAGCAGACTTCTATCGTATGCTAGCAGAGGCGAGGGTGGCAGCTCAAGCTGCGGCGATGCCATAGATTGCAACGCCTGTTGTGCAGGTTGCGACTCCTGATACTCCGGTTACTGTGACACCGGAGGTGGGAGTAAGGCAGGCAGAGCTGTTAGCTGAGAGAGATCGTCACATGAAGTACAATTTGATTTTCCATCCTTCGACATTCATAGTAATTGGAACTCCGACGGACACCGAGGATTTGTTGGCAAGAATTCAGGAAGTCCTAAAAGCGGCAGAGAACCCACAGGACAAGCAGTCCCAGTTCGCGACGTTTATGTTAGAAGTGTTAGAAAACATGAGGTCCGGAGATGAAGTAAAATGCGGAACACTTCACAAAACTTTCCACAAGTATAGCAACACAATGACAATGGGAAGACCGAATAGTGCTATGGTATTAACTATCTCTTTACAATTCGAGGTATACAAGGCAAGACATGATTCATAAGAATCATGGAGGAGAGAAGCACAAACACAAAACACTACAAGCTGCTGGCGACTTGACAACTTGAGACCGCCAGACTGCGCAAACAGACAAGCCGTGTGATTAACTCGTGAGACCGTGCAAACAGAGCAAACTGCACCTGTCAGCCCGCAACCACAGACCGCTTGACCGGCTGCTTATTCCACCGCTGAAAAATACTTGAAGAAGAAACTGCTTCTTGCTACAGACCGCAACTCAAGACCACCTGGCCACTTAAGACCACCTGATCAACTAAGTCTGCTGCACAGTCCAAGAACACCTAAACACAGTCCGCTTGGACTGGTTTATTCAAAGCTGGAAGAAGGGAGAATGCTGAGCGCAAACTGCTAGTCGCTAACCTGCAAACAAAGAAACCGGTCAGGCAAAACTCATACCGCGCGACCTCAAATTGAGACCGGGACAATCATGCCAACTTTGGTTCTTACAGTTCTTCATTATTAATGATGGGCCATGCACCCCTATTTATAGGCGAGCAGATGGATGTCGTCACCGCACAAAGCGGTATACAATTACCGCCCATCAGATCGCCAACGGTCTCATAAGATAGACCGCCCGAGCTCAACAAGGCTAACAACTCCCTTATTGAACCAAACAGATATACACAAACCGCCCGGTTACCATGGTCATCAAAACAGACCGCCCAGTCTTATTGCAAAAGCAAAGAACTTCTTCAGTAACCCAGACTAATAAGAACAAGCCTCAGACCGCCTGGTCACTGCAAGAAGGCAGACCAACTTGAACATATGGCCGACTTGAACAAGTCGCCAGAACAACCCGCGCAAGCCACCCGGATAATTTGTGGTCTCCCAGATCAGACCGCCCAGAACAAATTGCTTGAGACAAAACCGGCCAGAGAACCAACGCAGACCGCGCGGTCTCTGCGGTCTCCAATCTGCAGAGCACCCATCATCATTCCACTTCCACTTCAAAAATTTAACACTCCCCCTTGATGTGGGAAGTGGAAGTCAGCCCAAGCAAACTTTGCAACCGACCAAATTGTCCCTTCGACAGCGGCTTAATAAATATGTCAGCAACATTCTCCTTGCTCTGCACATGCTCCACAGTCAGAGATCCCTCCAAAACCTTCTCATGAATGAAATGGTGATGAATCTCTATGTGCTTCGTACGCGCGTGACAAATTATTCACCAGTTTGAGAGCACTCTCATTGTCACCACGTAGCAGAGTAGGACCTCGCACCTCCCTATGAATGTCCTCAACAAGCCTCCTAAGCCAGATGGCTTCCTGATCCGCCAAAGACGAAGCTTTGTACTCTGCTTCTGTGGTAGAGACAGACACAAAATCTTGCTTCTTGCTGCACCATGATATAGCTGTAGAGCCTATCATAAAGACATATCCAGACGTTGATCTCCTATCATCTGAATCTCCTCTATAATCAAAATCCATGTACCTGTTCAAACTGTTAGATCTTGAGGCGCCCTTGGGGGGGGGGGTGAATAAGGGTATTAAAAACTTTAAACTTTAATAGAAAACTTTTGATATTTTATTTGAATAAGATTGAATATAAAACAAAGAGTAGTAAATCAATTTTATTAAATAGAAAAAGACATGATTATCATTAATATACTTGATTACAAAATTTGATTTCTATGACGCTAGAAATCAAACCGAATAATATGAAAACTCTATTTGTTTTCTATACCGACTCATATCCCCACGACCGGTTGGCTTTAGCCGATCTCTCCCCAGATACGGCCTCAAGCAGCTCTAGCCAATCTATCACCAGAAAGGCCTCAAGCACCCCCTAGATCTACTCCTTAGACCCAGTCGCCAACACGAGGTGAATTACTCCCTAAGTCCAACCCAGACCTAATCGCCAACACGAGGCGAATTTATAAACCGATTACAATAAAAAGTGGTTACAAACAAATATTAAATTCAAGTAAAAACTCCCTAGAAGAATTCTGGAGATGGCGAAGGCACGCTGAATATTCTTCAATTCGAAGCGTGTGTTTTTCGCGTTGTGTAAGCGTTGATCCGGTCCTCCTTGAATTCTTTGCTTGAATATGTGTGGGAGATGATGGTCTGGAAAATACGGCCTTGACTGAGTTTCTGAAGTGCTGGACAAGGTCTCTTGTTGATCAGTAGTAAGAGACGTCGAAATCATCCAATTTATATACTTTGAGCTAACGCCGGCGTTAAGAGATAACGCCGGGCATTGACCATGTATAACAATATATTGATGTCTCGGATCTTCAGAAGAGGAAGGAGATTCTACACTTTAGGAATTATTTTATTTTAGGCAATACTAATGCCGGCGTTAAGGTTAACGCGTGGCGTTGGGCAAATCATTCCTAAAGTTCCTCCTGCAATCACGGCTGCTTTCTCCTTACCAAATTTGTCGACCGGATAGCGCCCGACGTTAATACTAATGCCTGTCCTTGATATTCTTTCTTTAATCAGCTGGCACGACATTTTGTCGAACAGCAACTCAATTCGTCGAATGGTAATTTATTTCGTCGAATGCCATTTTCGTCGAACGGATAGCGCTCGGCGTTAAGCTCTAACGCCTAGCATTGAGTTTCATCTTTAATCAGCTGGCACGCCATTTCGTCGAACAGAAAATTTCGTCGAACACATTTCGTCGAACGGGCTTCTTCTTTTGTTGAACACAATTTCGTCGAACGCCAGATCGTCGAACGCAGTTTCCATTTTGTCGAACGGAGCTTCCGTTCTCAGCGGTTTCCTTCTCAGCAGTTTCCATCTCAGCGGTTTCATTTCATCGAACGCCAGTTCGTCGAACGCAGCTTTCAGTTCATCGAACACAACTTTCATTTGGTCGAACGCAGCTTTCATTTTGTCGAACGCAGCTTTCGTCTAGCGCTAACGTCCAATGTTAAGCTTAACGCCTGGCGTTAAAAAACTTTCAATCCTTTAGCTTGTGGTTAGTTCCAGACCATTGTTGCAACAACCTGGTGTCATAACTGTCCAAACCTGCATACTAAAAACATAATGGCAAACAAGATCAAATACAAGTAGGATTTGTTATTCTCAAATCAAAGGGATGCAGAAAACCATGTTCCAACAATCTCCCCCTTTTGATAATAATAAATCCAATAGAGATAAATCAGATTCATAGATAAAGATTTTGTGTTTTTATAAGGATATATGACACTAAACAATTATAAGATAATGATAAGAATTATAGATCATTTAAAAGTGCCCCCCTACAATAATGCTCCCCCTTAGTGTATACTCCCATATATTAGATACATGCTCCCCCTTAATCTAGTGAATCCTACTCCATTAATCATTATGATTTATCATTTTATTCTCCCCCTTTGTTATTAGCAAAAGAGGGTGGAGTTAATCAAAACTAGAATAAAGAAGTCAAAAGTTGGGACATAACTAAGAGAGGATTAAAAGTTTTGTGTAAAAAAAAAGTAAGTCATGATCGAGCTAAGGGAGAGAGTCGCACAGCGGAAAAATATATGATAGGCATGAAAAAACATTATTCAAATATTATACCACAGGAATGTAATCACTTGCTTTGCAAATTATTTTTTAAAGAAGAATTTACTTGTTGAAAAAGATGCAATAGTGTTTTACAAAGCAGAAGTGAAAAAAAAAATATAGAAATAAGCATGAGAACACATGATATAAGGATACATGATTAGATAGAGAAATACGGAAAGAAAAAACAAAACAAATAAGAGTAGTATTTTTGTTATAGTTTGACCATTCCAACAATATGTCTAGACTTTTCACGTTTGAGCATTTTAACTTTGAAAATTTTCATAACAAAATAGGCAAGCATGAATTAACATATTCAAAAAGATAATAACTACAATGTAACCAATTCGTATTTCAAGTAAAGAAAACATTGTAGAAATCATGCATTGCAATCTAGTGCTTTTACTTGAGTTTTTAGAGAATTATTTAATGTTTGCATTAGGATCCAATTCTCATGAGTAGAGGCTTTATGAAAATCAATGATGTGTACATTATGTGTTTTGATAAAAGTATACAAGTGAAATAATCAAAACACATGACATATGTAGTGAAATAGAAACAACATTAAGATTGTAATCATATAATTACTTTCACACATCATATCTAGAATAAAATTTCAAAGCACATAACATACGTACAACTACCAAGGTGCTTCGCCCACACAATGCTCATTAAGACTTATTAGGGAGCGGAGTATTGCTTGGGGGATCACATAAGCCTTTTTTTATAAAAAAAAATTTTTAGTGATCCGGTGTACAAATAGAAGTGATAAAAAGAAATATGTTTGCACAAGACACTTTACAATTCTTTCCAAGGTGCTCAACCTCACAATGCTCATTAAGACTTATCAGGAGGGTGAGTAGTGCTTGGTGGAGTTATCTTTGGCTTTTTATTTCATATTTTTGTTAAGGGCCAAAAGATCTCTGAATTCACTTGTTGTTGCAAACATTTAAAAATTTGGAGCAACACTTATATGAGTGCAAGAAATTTATTTTTTAAAGATGGTGTAGGTAATTTAGACATACAACTCAAGGTGTTAAAATTATTACACTACACAATCATGCAAGACTAAGATTATGAACACATGTAGATTATCAAAGTAGTGAGTGTATGAATCATTGATAAACATAAAACATTACTCATACTTAGAGGCATGCTAGGCAATCATACACAATTATCTATAGACTATTTCATTGCACATAATCAGATTAAGGTCAAGGCATGAAGATAAAATAATGTTTAAGAAATTTGAAATTAAAATTAGACATTGAAGGCTATCTTTAAGTGTATCCCAAAAACAATTTTGACCTTTTCAAACAAAAATAACTAAGATGTTTGCTCTTGTGAAATTTTATAGTCGAACCATAATTTTGTAAGGAGTTAAAGCAAAACAAATAACAAAAACATATTTTTGAGCATTTTGAATTATTTGTTTTTTTTTGTATTTTGGAAGAAAACAACAAAATTAATAACAAAATAATTTGAAATCAGACACAATAAACTGAGAAAAACATTGGAAAAATACCAGAAAGAGACTAGTGAATGCAGAATTTTCATCCGGAGGAAAAGGCTAACGCCTGGCGTTAAGTAGTTAACGCCGAAACAGTACTCGATTTTTGAGGTTTTTGAAAAAACTTTTCTTTGGCATAGATAGTATGTACATAGACCTTCTTAGGGTAGAAATTTCAGAGAAAGTTGATATGTTTTGAATGCTAAATTAAGCATATTTTAGTGTTTTTTTAAGATAATTTGTATCTTTTATATAAAAAATATATAATTTTTTTTATATTTGGAAGGAGCATAGCATGTTGTGATTATCAATTTATTTTATCTAAGACTCCTAATTCTAGTCTAAGTAGGACAAAGCGGGAATCCGATAAAGGTTTGGTAAATATGTCCGCAAGTTGTGAATCTGTTCCAATAAAATTTACATGAACATGTTCCCTTTTTATATGATCCTTAATGAAATGATGTCTAACGTCTATGTGTTTGGATCTTGAGTGATGAACGGGGTTGTTTGTTAAATCAATGGCACTCTTGTTGTCACACTTTAGTTCAATATTAGTTAGATGAACTCCAAAGTCTTCTAATGTTTGAGACATCCATAATGCTTAGGCACAACAACTTCCTAGTGCAATATATTCCGCCTCGGTTGTGGAGAGTGCAATGGAGTTTTGTTTCCTACTTGACCATGCAACTAGAGAAGGACCTAAGAAATGACATGTACCACTAGTACTTTTCCTATCTAAAGAACAACCCACATAATAAGATTATTTTGGGTTTGCTTGGAATCTAGCGCATAGGTATACGACAAACATAATGTCGGGTATAGATGCACTAAGGTACAATAAGGATCTAATCATTCCTCTATACAAAGTTTGATCAATGGAAATTCTGATTTCATCTTTTCCTAACTTTAATATCGCGCTCATTGGAGTACTAACTTGTTTTAAGTTTTCAAATCCAAATCGTTGTAGCATATCATATACGTATTTTGATTGACATATGAAGATTCCATCATTTCTTTGAGTTATTTGAAAGCCTAGAAAATAAGTTAATTCACCTACTAGACTCATCTCAAATTCATTTTGCATTACTAGTACTATTTCATTACACAACTCTTCATTAGGGGCTCTAAAAATAATATCATCAACATATATTTGTAAAATAATTATTTTATTATCAATATGCTTAATGAAGAGTGTGTTGTCGGCACTAACCATTTTATAACCGTGCTTTAATATAAAAGATGTTAGTCGTTCATACCATGCACGGGGCGCTTGTTTTAGACCATGAAGTGCCTTTTCTAATCTATAAACGTGATTTGGAAAATTTTTATCAATAAAACCGGGGGGTTGTTCTACATAGACTTCTTCTTTAATTATCTCGTTTAAGAAAGCACTTTTTACATCCATTTGAAATAATTTAAATCCTTTATAACTTGCAAATGCCAGAAAAATTCTAATTGATTCAAGGCGAGCTACAGATGCAAATGTTTCATCAAAGTCTACCCCCTCGATTTGAGAATAACCTTGTGCTACAAATCTAGCTTTGTTCCTAGTGATTCTAGAATCTCCATCTAATTTATTTTTAAATATCCACTTTACACCTATGACTGGGTGATTAGATGGTCTTTCAACAAGCTTCCAAAGCCTATTCCGTTCAAATGATTTAATTCTTCATTCATAGCAATAAACCAAAACTCATCATTTAAAGCGGTAGAAACATTTTTGGGTTCAATTTCAGAAACTAAGCATATATTAGAAAAAGATTCATTAAGGGAAGAACGTGTCGTTACCCCTCTTGATGGTTCTACAATGACAAGCTCTCTTGGATGATCTCTTGTGAATCTAAGCACGCTTGGAGGCACAACTTCTTCTTGCACCGAATCTCCAACTTTGTCCTCTCCAAGTGGTTCATCATCATCAAGCACCAAAGGTGAGAGGGGTTCATCTTCCTTTCCTGCACTGTTAGCATCTACACAAGGCACAAGTTCATTAAACTTCACATGAATAGATTCTTCAACCTTTTTAGTCTTTTTATTATATATCTTATATGCCTTGCTAGTAGAAGAGTAGCCAAGAAAGATTCCTTCATCGAATTTTTCTTCAAATTTAGCTAATGCATCTTTAGTATTTAAGATAAAACATTTACATCCAAAAACATGAAAGTATAATACATTAGGTTTCTTTTGGTAATATAATTCATATGGAGTTAATATTAAAATAGGGCGAAGCATGATACGTTTTATAACATAGCACGATGTATTTACCACTTCAGCCCAAAAAGATCTAGGTAACCCATACTCGGATAACATAGTGCGTGTGAGTTCCTGAAGGGTTCTATTTTTCCTCTCCACCACACCATTTTGTTGGGGGGTGAGTGTAGCGGAAAATTCATGTTTAATGCCTAGATTATTGCAGAAAGTGGTGAAACTATCATTTTCAAATTCCCCTCCATGATCCGACCTTATGCATTTAATTTTTAAGTCTAATTCATTTTGAATGCGAATGAAAAGTTTTGAAAATTCCGAAAATGCATCGGATTTGGAGGTAAGAAATAAAGTCCACGTGAATCTTGAAAAATCGTCAATTAATACAAAAGTATACTTTTTACAACGAAGGCTACACGTGCTAATTGGCCCAAAAAGGTCCATGTGAATTAGTTGCAATGGTCTTGAGGTGGATACTTCAATTTTACTTTTAAATGATGTTGAAAATTTCCCTTTTTGGCAAGGCGAACATAAGGAAGAGAGGTTTCCATTTAGGATTGGCAATCCTCTAATAATTTTATTTTTTTATAATTTAAAAATCAACTTGGTGCTAGAGTGACCAAGACGCCTATGCCATAATTCAAGTTCTTCATTTTTAGATATAAGACATTTAAGAGATGTACGCGATAGATCATGAAACGCAATTAAATAAACGTTATGAATTCTTGGGGCAGTGAGTACTATATTATTAGACTTAGGATCAATGATTTTGCACAAATTAGTAGAAGACTCAAATAACACATTAAGGCCTTTATCGCATAATTGACTAATAGAGATTAAGTTATGTTTTAAGCCTTCTACAAACAAGACATTAGTAAGAGAGAAGGAGTCCTTACCCACTGTACCGGTGCCCAGTATTTTTCCGTTTCACACCAAATGTCACGGTTCCTCCTTTCTTCTTAGTGAGGCCAAGGAACTTTGCTTTATCGCCCGTCATGTGCTTGGAGCAACCTGAATCCAAGTACGACATGTCTTCTTTGTCCTTAGCCTGCCAACATACCTAAATGGAAAATGTCAGTGAAGATCCGGATACCCATGAGGTTCCTCCCATAACATAAGTGAAGACATTAGGTACCCAGATTTGATTTACAGTACACTTTTCCTTCTTCCTGCAAGAATCCGTGGTGTGACCAAAAAACAAACAATTGGCACACGCAACAAAACGGGTTGAGACCTTTTTCAAAGAATGTTGTTGACCCTTGTTGGTAGATGCAGAGTTAGAGGGAGTGAAGGTATTATTTTTAAGAAAAGAGTTTTGATTTCTTGAAGCAGAGCTAACGCCAGCGTTAGTAGTCAACGCTGGGTGGTAGGCTTCCGAAACATAACCCAGCCCAAACTTTGCAGAGCCATGGCACTGGCTGCCCAGAATCATGTCCAGTGATTTTTGGCCAACTCCAAATTTTTTATTGCCATATTAAGATCATTTATTTGTGCTTTTAAGGCAAACTTTTCGCTTACTAAATTTCCACATCTCTTTGCGAAATTTTTCTTTTCATTTTCAGTTTGAGAAAGCGATATTTTCAACCTTCTTTCTAAGTCTCCCTTTTCTTTTATGAGTGATTCGATATTCAAGAGAGCCTTAGAAAGTTCGCATTCAAGTTCCTTTGCCTTTGCCAAATGATTGTCATTCTTTTGTCAAGACACCATTTCTTTATCCAATGTATTTAGTTCTTTATTTAATTTTTTATTTTATTTTAAAAGGATTTTATTTTCAGTTTTTAGAAGATCAAGATCTTTTAAATTTTTACCAAATGATTTGCACGTTTTTCAGTATTCGACATAAAGATCATCATAAGTGGAAGGGATTACCTCAGTGTCGCTTTGGACACTGCATTCATCGTCAGTTGAGTCTTGGTTCCTCCCCATGAGGCACAAGTTTGCCTCATCATCCTCGCTTGAACTTGATTTTCTTGAGCATCCGGATGAAGAATCATCATGTAGCTGCCTTCAAGACTTTCTTCTTCTCCTTTCCCTTATGCTTCTTTTCTTTTTGCTCCTTTAAGTATTTTGGGCATTGACTTCTTATTTGCCTTGTCCTCCTGCAGTGGAAGCACTCGGGAGGAGGTCGCTCTTCATCATCGTCGCTTGATTTCTCCTTTTTCTCCTTCTTGGAATATGATCCTTTTCGAAAGTGCTTGCGGAAGGTGTTCCTCCTTTCTAGATTCTTCGTGAACTTTGTGAAGTTTTTCACAAAGAGACTCACCTCGTCATCTTCCTCATCATCATCCTCTTTTCTTGACTTTAGTGCCAAGGCTTTCTTCTTTGGCTCTATTTGTATTCTTCATCTTGAATTTTAAGTTCGACCTCATGGGTTTTGAGATTCCCAATGAGGCTCTCAATTTGGAGCCGTCTTAGATCATGCGATTCAGAAATTGCAGTCACCTTTGGATTGAACTTCCGAGGGAGAGATTGAAGGATCTTTCTCACGAAGTCACCATTTGAGAAGGTTTTTCCAAGAATTTTTGAGGCGTTGATAATTTTGGTAAAGAGAGAATACATTAAGTCGACATCCACGGTTAGATCCATCCTGAACATTTCAAACTCTGATTCCAGTTGGAAATACTTAGAGTCTTTGACCTGCGAGGTACCTTCATGAGTTATTTCAAGCAAATTCTAAATGTCATAAGCAGATTCACATGCACAAACACTATTAAATTCAGTCCTGTCTAATGCGCAAAATAAGGGATTCATAGCTTTTGCATTATTTTTACATTTATTTTTATCCCCATCATCCCACTTATCTTTAGGCTTTTCCATGGTAACTTCTCCAACAATATATGTTGGAGTCGTATACGGTGTTTCAACAGTCGCCAAGACATCTAGATGTAAATTAATTAGAAAATAACGTATTCGCGTTCTCCAATAGTTGTAGTCAGTTCCGGTGAACAGTGGAGGTGTACTTATTCCTTGCCCCTAATAAAAAGTGAGATCACGAGATGCCATTATTCCAGGTTGTTAGACCCTTTTTGGAATAACCTGCCTCTGATATCACTTGTTGGATCATGAGGCGCCCTTAGAGGGGGGGGGGGGGGGGGGGTGAATAAGCTTTTAAAAACTTTAATAAAAAACTTTTGATATTTTATTTGAAGAAGAGTGAATATAAAACAAAGAGTAGTAAATCAATTTTATTAAATAGAAAAAGACATGATTATCATTAATAAACTTGATTACAAAATTTGATTTCCATGACGCTAGAAATCAAAGCAAATAATATGAAAACTCTTTTTGTTTTCTATACCGACTCGTATCCCCACGAACCGGTTGGCTTTAGCCGATCTCTCCCCAGATACAGCCTCAAGCCGCTCTATCCAATCTATCACCAGAAAGGCCTCGAGCACCACCTAGATCTACTCCCTAGACCCAGTCGCTAACACGAGGTGAATTACTCCCTAAGTCCTACCCGGACCTAGTCGCCAACACGAGGTGAATTTATAAACCGATTACAATAAAAAGTGGTTACAAACAAATATTAAATTCAAGTAAAAACTCCCTAGAAGAATTCTGGAGATGGCGAAGGCACGCTGAATATTCTTCAAGTCGAAGCGTGCGTTCTTCGCGTTGTGTAAGCGTTGATCTGGTCCTCCTTGAATTCTTTGCTTGAATATGTGTGGGAGATGATGGTCTAGAAAATACGGCCTTGACTGAGTTTCTGAAGTGCTGGACAAGAGCTCTTGTTGATCAGTAGTAAGAGACGTCGAAAAAATCCAATTTATAGACTTTGAGCTAACGTCGGAGTTAAGAGTTAACGCCGGGAGTTGACCATGTATAGCAACATATTGATGGCTTGGATCTTCAGAAGAGGAAGGAGATTCTGTACTTTAGGAATTGTTTTATTTTAGGCAATACTAATGCCGGCGTTAAGGTTAACGAGGGGCGTTGGGCAAATCATTCCTAAAGTTCCTCCTGCAATCACGGCTGCTTTCTCCTTGCCAAATTCGTCGATCGGAGAGCGCTCGGCGTTAAGACTAACGCCTGGCATTGAGATTCTTTCTATAATCAGCTGGCACGCCATTTCATCAAACATCAGCTCAATTCGTCGAATGGCAATTTATTTCGTCGAACCCATTTTCGTCAAATGGATAGCGCCCGGAGTTAAGCTCTAACGCCTGGCGTTGAGTTTCATCTTTAATCAGCTGGCACACCATTTCGTCGAACATAAAATTTTGTCGAACACATTTCGTCGAACGGGCTTCTTCTTTCTTCGAACACAATTTCGTCGAACGCCAGATCGTCGAACGCAGTTTCCATTTCGTCGAACAGAGCTTTCGTTCTCAACAGTTTCCTTCTCAGTGGTTTCCATCTCAGCGGTTTCATTTCGTCGAATGCCATTTCGTCGAATGCGGCTTTAAGTTCATCGAACGCAGCATTCATTTCGTCGAACGCAGCTTTCATTTCGTCGAATGCAGCTTTCATTTCGTCGAATGCAGCTTTCGTCTAGAGATAACGCCCAGCGTTAAGCTTAACGCCTGGCGTTAAACAGCATTCAATCCTTCAGCTTGTGGTTAGTGCCAGACCATTATTGCAGCAACCTGGTGTCATAACTTTCCAAACCTGCATGCTAAAAATACAATGGCAAACAAGATCAATACAAGTAGGATTTGTTATTCACAAATCAAAGGGATGCGGAAAACCATGTTCCAACACAATCAAAAGCCCGAATCTCTCCCATAGAAGAGACCCAAATCCGGGGTGGATTTGACATACTTCAAGATATTCCTAGCCGCCACAAGATGAGGTTTTCGAGGCTCTGCCATAAACCGACTCACCCTGACAACTGCATAAGTAATATCCGGCCTCGTGATCGTCAAGTATATCAGACTTCTAACCAAAGCCCGGAACACCAAAGGATCGGTAAGAACCTTCCCTTCATCTCATCGAAGATAAACTCCAACCTCTAGTGGAGTAGAGCTGCTCTTCCCCCCTTCCATGTCGAAACTCGTCATGATTCGATACACATAGCCTTTTTGGGAAACAAGCATACCGCTCTCTTTCCTCTCCACTTTGAGCCCAAGGAAATGGTGGAGCTCACCCAAATCCTTCATCTCAAATCTGATAGCTAGCTAAGCACGAAGCCTAGCTACCTCCACTTTAGAATTCCCCGTGACAATCATATCGTCAACGTACAACAACACCAAGACCT
Source organism: Dactylorhiza incarnata (assembly GCA_033032865.1). Taxonomy (NCBI): domain Eukaryota; kingdom Viridiplantae; phylum Streptophyta; class Magnoliopsida; order Asparagales; family Orchidaceae; genus Dactylorhiza; species Dactylorhiza incarnata. Next base: position 22,719,828 of record JAWHQI010000001.1, on the reverse strand, counting down.
GAGGCTCCCCCATCTTCTTTATGAATAAGCTTGAATCTGAATCAGAAGCAAAGTATCCGCAGAACTGGAGGTATTCTGCCATCTTCCCGTACCACGCCCGAGGTGCTTGCTTCAAGCCGTAAACAGCCTTCTTGATCTTGCAAACATATCTTGGGTGCTCTTCGGAAACATAACTAGTTTTGCCCCTCTGAATTAGGTTATGACCTTTTAGGGCACTTTCCTATAAGAGAAATTTACATGCTTAATTTATCTTGGATCTTAAGAAAGTTTGGTAGTGCCCATATAATCATGATCTAAACCTTTGTTATTTTTTGTACAATTTTTTAATTGATTTATTTAGTACTTCATTCACAAGTCATCTATTTTGCCCTAAGATTATAATAAATAATTAAGGGCCAAATACCCTCTGGAAAATTATGAAACTTGGTGGTAGGACATTTTAGGGCTATAAAAAGCTATGTGAATTTTTGTATAATTTTTGGAATTAGTCATCAGTAGGTTCCTTCACAATTATCCCTAGAATGGGTTTACTTGGAATATTTATTTATGTGATTAAGTAGTCTTGATAAATTCTGGAATTTGGCCAATAGACCTTTCTGATTTGTATGAAGGTCTAGTAATTTTCTCATAATTTTTAGACAAGTATGTTTGGTGGTTCCTTCTTTAAATTCTAAATTAGGGTAATTGTTCAATATAATAATTAGAGGTCAACCCCTTACTGCAAAATTTTGATATTATGTATTTATTGTTATTTTGACTTCATAGATTTTCCCTAATTTTATGGGGGTCATATCATAAGAAGATTTTATTCTTCATGTTCAATTTCACACTTGGTCATTGTTGAGGAAAATTATAATAAGTGCCAATTAAATAAGGAAAAATATGATCCTTTGGATTTAGTCTTAGAATATCATGATGGGCTCCCAGTAATAATCTTGAGTCAGTTGGATGAGTATTTGGGGCACCTTCCCTTATGTAACTCATATAACTCACTTGGTCAGCGTATAGTAAAACTATAAAACTTGAGTATTTGAGGGATCATTAGGTGGGAATGAAAGGTAGTTGGTGTACCTAGTCTGGTAGAGAAGATGTGTGGTCACTATTAGAGGTCTATAAGTTGGGTGTACCCGATGAGCTAAGGGGTAAGGTTGTGTCCTGGACCGACGAAAGATCGTCTTTCCCTTTAGAAGGTCATAAAATACGTAGGGTAACCCAAGCATAATGATAAGGAGGGTATACTTGTGGGTAGTCACTAATAACATTAAGTGCCTTGGAAAGGGAGCTTGGGGGTGTCATCCCATTATAGCTCCTAGTACCGTAGCGAGCCCCTCACAGGGTAGTCCTCAGGAAGTCTATGGTTAACCCTAAAGTGTAGGAATGAATGGCGGTGTAAGATTAACTTAATAATGCACACACCCACACCCCGTGATTACGGGAGGTTAGTTTGTTTGGTTTACGAGCGGTAGGCTCGGTGGTTGTAGCAATGGACTAGCTAGTCCAGTAAGCTTGTGACTCAGTAGTGCTTGTTGGTACGGACATGTCAGTCCGGCGAGCCGTCGGCTTGGAAGGTTATGATGACGGGCAGGTTAGCCTGGGGATCTTACGGTGATGAGTCCTGATCATATACACCTTTTTGGACTCATCTAGGCCGTTTATCTAGTCATTTCACCGCACTTTAGCCCTGTTATAGTTCATATTTGATATTTCATGCTAGGTGCACTTCTAGGCCCACTTTGGTGTGATTTTTGTGCTTATTGTCATTAGTAGTATTCATGTGCTGTCAAGTGCCACTTTCAGTGGCTAGTTTGGTGGTTGTGCTGGAATGGGAGTCGTGCAGGTGTTCCTGGTGCAATTCTGCACAGGAACACTGCGCACGATCACCGGTTCTATTGCGCACGACCACTGGTCGTGCGCCACTGATCGTGTGCACTTGACCCTTTTTTTATGAGTTCTGTTTGGTGCAGTGCGCACGACCATCAATGCCAGCGCGCACGACCACCGGTCGTGCGCCACTGCTCGTGCGCATTTGCCATTAAATTTCCGAGTTCTGTTTGCTGTAGTGCGCACGACCATCAACTCCAGTGCGCACGACCACCGGTCGTGCGCCACTGGTCGTGCGAACATGTTATTTTATAATTTCTGTCTCTGCAGGTTCCGTCCAGGTAGAGCGCACGATCATAGGATTCTAGTGCGCACGACCACTGGTCGTGCGCCACTGACCGTGCGCACTGTTTAATTCCAGCGCCTATAAATTCCCTGCTCGCGATTTTAGGTCATCAGCCCGCCGTATTTCGCGATTTTCTGCTCCGTTCCGCCCGATTTCGCCCCTCCATCGCCGCCCACCATCGGGAGATGCTCCGGGCTTGCTCTTCACGCCAATCTTGAGCCGGAGTTTCCTCTCGGCCGCCTCCTTCATCCAAGAGCTTCAAAGGAAGACCTAGCCGCCATCTCCATCAAGCAAGAGGAAGTTTGCAACCTCTACCGGATCGTGACACGAAGAAGACGAGTCCATTGGAGAGTCGTGACAGCTCTCTCTACCCCGGACGTAGTTGCGGACCGAGCTTGGACGCGGATTGACAACCCGGCGATTCCAACCGTGAATCTACAACGAGACTTCGGATTCGGTCGATTTCTTGCCTTATTCTTCTCTTATTGATGTATATGTAGTTAGATCTAACATTATGATGAAGCATGCTTGATTATTAGCATTTATACTTGATTATGTCTATGTGATTTGAGTATTCTTGCTTATTATTTTGAGGTGTGCCTTGTGGTGTGGATTGTTGGTTGTGTTGTGCCGCCCTAACAATTGTTAGTGGTGTGCTTGTCGAAGAGGTGCTTGCGACCCTCATTCCGCTAACCTACTCGTCCATCCGCCTACCGAAGCGTGGCATCGCGGCCCGCATTCCATCCCGCCTAACGAAGCAGCGCGCTCAAGGCCTGCATAGTTCGATTCCGCTAGCCTACTCATCCATCCGCCCTTGCGACGCAGCGCGCTCAAGGCCCGCCTAGTCTCCATCCCGCCAAGCGAAGCATTGCATAGCGGCATTGCATAGGAGTAGTTGATAGCTTTTATTTTATTTTCCAAAAGCCAACCCAACTCCCCCGCATTCCATCCGATTTAAGGACTTCAATCTCAAGTCCTTCCTCGAAACCTAACTCCACCTTACTGTGTTCCTTGAGAGATTCGATACTCGGGGATTACTCCTCGTTTTATATTACTTGAACGATCGGTACACTGCCGTTTCGTGTCGCAGTCGAGCTACCGCCTATAGCGGTGTGTGAGATTTGCGCCACCAAGTTTTTGGCGCCGTTGCCGGGGAGCACAGTCGTGTGAGTTTTCTTGAGAGGTAGACGAGAGATTCTAGTTCTTTTTTTTCACTTGTATATCCATTTTTCAACTTTGTTTTTGTCTTAAAAAATTTTAGCCTCTTAATTTTCTTTGCTCTGTTGTTTTCTCTAGTTTTTAACTTTTCTAAAGCAGGATTTTCAGATTTATCTTGTGTGTGTAGTATTATTTTGCAAAGAATCTTTATTTTCTGTTATCCACATACTTCTGTGATGTATTCTGAAGCCGAGTGTCATCTTTCTGACACTTTGCGTCGATACATCGACGCCATGACTGCTTTAAACGCTGAGCATTGTATTAGGTGTTTGTTATGTCAAGGTATAGGCCATGTGTTGAAGGATTGCCCTCGTCTGTGCGATCCTTCCCCCTCTGAGGATGTATACGCAGCATCCCCCCGTTTACGGGAGACTACTGCGGACAGGCCCACCAGAGTGATGCCTGGCCCCTATACTGACATTGCACATCTTGCTCGATCTTTGCCCTTGGAGATTACCGAGGAATCTCTCGCCGCGTACTGCTCTTTCATGGGTCCCTCAATCCCCTCTTATGAGCTCCCCTTGAGTGACGATGTGCACTCATTCGATGGTCAACAGGGACAGGATTGGGAACTCATGGATGCACCAGTATGGTGTGCAGATTCTGGTTCTTCCTGCGGGGAGGCGTCTGTGGATATTTTCGCGGAGGCAACTGCTCATTTACTTTCTGATCATGAGAGCAGTCCGGTTCCTCCGCATTCCTTGCAAAATTCATCTACTCCAATCTTTAGTGAGTCGGCTGATGATGTCGTGCGGGTGGCTGATTCAGCGCCTGAGGTTGCGCCAAAGTGGGACGAGGATTTCATTCTCTCTGATGGGGAGTTTGATACCTTTGAACACGATGACGCGCCGCGGTGGGATGAGGAGGATTCTCTTTCCAAGGAGGAGGTATTTACCTTCTTATTGGATGGGGACATCCGGCTCACCACCAAGGACCCCGAGCTCTTGGGTTCTCCTCGTTACGACTCATATGATACTGACAATGATCTATGTTTGGATCCTGCTGGGAGTGAGACCGGGACCACTCCCCCGATTTTTGATTATTTATGTCATTCTTCTCTTTTATTTCCTGACCCCCCTTCTTCATCTGAGCCTGTGCAGGTTGAGTCTTCACAGGTACATCAGGAGGACTTGGAGCATGATGCTCAAGTCAATGATGAGTGTATCCTCACATGTGAGGAGGTTAACCCCTCCTCCATAGAGGAAGCTCCACTCATTGCCTTTTCCTCCTGCTGCCTCCCTGTTGACGATACCTTGCTAGGCAAGGATGTGTTTTGTGAGATGAGTGAGGACCAGGCCTCCTCCTTTTCTTACATTCTCTACCCTCTACCTGTGAGGAGCAGGTATCTATATTTAGGTAGAGGGGTGACTGTTCTGTCTCCGTATCGGTACCCGTTACCGATGCGCATATTAGAACAGTTACCTGTGCACTTTTCTTTTCATAGGCCTATAAGCTAGAACTGTACAAAAATCTGAATAAGTCGTGCTGGGATGACAATAACCCCAGTAGTTATCTTACTTTTCATGCATTTTATTTTATTCAATCCTGTTTAGTTAGCTGTAGTATTGTAGTTTATCTTTTTCTGTTTCTTTTGTTTTGCGGAGCTGACCCCTGCAGGTACTTCTTCTGGATGGCGGATGCTGCAGCTTAGTCGTGGTTTAAATGCCAATCTTCTGGTGTGCTCATTTCTGAGCACTGGGTACTCTCTTTCCCTAGCTTTTTTCTGATTTTCATGTCATATATTCTGTGGAGTGTTTAGTTTAAGTCTGGGGGAGAGCAGTTTTTGCACCCACTCACGTGCACTCATGCATAGCATGCCAGAAGTATTTTATTTACAGTTTTATTATTTGTTCATTTTCATTGCACACCACATCACCCACTTGAGCGCGTACTCATCTGTTTGCTTGCTCTGTAGTGAATTTAATTCTTCTGCTTATGTGGGAAAGTCTAGGTAATGGCTTAGGACTATGCAGCAGAGTAAAATGTTGACTCCAGTAGTGCTCCTAGTCGAGTGCTCGGTTGCATAGAAATTTGTGTAGATTAGATTTCTTTTTATACTATGGTTTTATATTTTTCTCTATTAGTGTAAATGTTGTTTACTCTACTCAAATGGTGAATCCGGTGTGAATCAAACGGTAGCATAGGGATGTGTGTGAACGATCGCTAGATTCGTATTGCTTGAGTCGGGAGAAAGGAGAATCTTTCTCGGTGGCTAGAACTTGCCCCAAGCGATTCTTGAAGCATGGGTATATGGTTAGTCAATTGTGTGAATGTGATATAGGCCATCATTTTGTCCCGGTTGAGCCTTTGTGCCTATCCCTACCGCTATATCCTCGCTAGCCCAGTTGTGCCTACCCGTTCTTTGGTTCAGCCCCACTATTGTTCACCAAAGCCTAAACTCCAATCCTAGTCGCACACCCAAAAAGCAAGCATTTTGTTTAAATTTCAAATTGGTGGTGTTGATTGTGGTAGTACATTGTGAAAATGTGGTTGTGCATCTTTAAAAATTTGCTGAAATTGTTAAAGAAAGAAAAAGAAAAGAAGAAAAAGATTTGAAAAGAAAAAGAAGAATGAAAAGTTTGATTAACAAAAAAAAAATCTGTTTGAGATTTATATTTGGGAGTAGGCGGTGCACACACCCATGCGTCTAAGTTCAAGTCTGGGGGTGTTGTGTACCCACATGTTTGTGTGGTGAATGAGGATAGTTTCCTGCATTAGCTCATTTGGGTTTAGTGCTTGAGCCGTCGTTTTTATCTTTGTTTATCCTCACCTAAACCCAAGCCCCATTTAAAACCTAAAGTCCTATTGATTCACGCATTTTAGTCAAACCAGTGCCGTGGAGAGAATGTGACCGGGCAAGCCTATGGTCATCGACACTGATGGATTTCAGTGGAGTTTGTCCGGCATCCCAATCTTGGGCAATGCTCGTCTCAGCGTTTAGTTTACTTTCTCCGTATGCATGACTGAACGATTCACCGCTGTTCACCATTTTGAGTAGTTGTAATATGCTTTTACTCTTTTAGAAATATATAGACTGTTTATATAATCAGAAATCTTCTCTACTATTCTTCTTATGCACGTGAGCATGCGACTTCGCATAGTACTCTATATTGTAGTTTTAAGCCATCTACTTTTCTTTCCCCGTACGCTTAGAATTTGTTTGCTCGGGACGCGCAACCAGGTAAGTCTGGGGGTGTGATGAGTCCTGATCATATACACCTTTTTGGACTCATCTGGGCCGTTTATCTAGTCATTTCACCGCACTTTAGCCCTGTTATAGTTCATATTTGATATTTCATGCTAGGTGCACTTCTAGGCCCACTTTGGTGTGATTTTTGTGCTTATTGTCATTAGTAGTATTCATGTGCTGTCAAGTGCCACTTTCAGTGGCTAGTTTGGTGGTTGTGCTGGAATGGGAGTCGTGCAGGTGTTCCCGGTGCAATTCTGTACAGGAACACTGCGCACGATCACCGGTTCTATTGCGCACGACCACTGGTCGTGCGCCACTGATCGTGTGCACTTGACCCTTTTTTTATGAGTTCTGTTTGGTGCAGTGCGCACGACCATCAATGCCAGCGCGCACGACCACCGGTCGTGCGCCACTGCTCGTGCGCATTTGCCATTAAATTTCCGAGTTCTGTTTGCTGTAGTGCGCACGACCATCAACTCCAGTGCGCACGACCACCGGTCGTGCGCCACTGGTCGTGCGAACATGTTATTTTATAATTTCTGTCTCTGCAGGTTCCGTCCAGGCAGAGCGCACGATCACAGGATTCTAGTGTGCACGACCACTGGTCGTGCGCCACTGACCGTGCGCACTGTTTAATTCCAGCGCCTATAAATTCCCTGCTCGCGATTTTAGGTCATCAGCCCGCCGTATTTCGCCGTTTTCTGCTCCGTTTCGCCCGATTTCGCCCCTCCATCGCCGCCCACCATCGGGAGATGCTCCGGGCTTGCTCTTCACGCCAATCTTGAGCCGGAGTTTCCTCTCGGCCGCCTCCTTCATCCAAGAGCTTCAAAGGAAGACCTAGCCGCCATCTCCATCAAGCAAGAGGAAGTTTGCAACCTCTACCGGATCGTGACACGAAGAAGACGGGTCCATTGGAGAGTCGTGACAGCTCTCTCTACCCCGGACGTAGTTGCGGACCGAGCTTGGACGCGGATTGACAACCCGGCGATTCCAACCGTGAATCTACAACGAGACTTCGGATTCGGTCGATTTCTTGCCTTATTCTTCTCTTATTGATGTATATGTAGTTAGATCTAACATTATGATGAAGCATGCTCGATTATTAGCATTTATACTTGATTATGTCTATGTGATTTGAGTATTCTTGCTTATTATTTTGAGGTGTGCCTTGTGGTGTGGATTGTTGGTTGTGTTGTGCCGCCCTAACAATTGTTAGTGGTGTGCTTGTCGAAGAGGTGCTTGCGACCCTCATTCCGCTAACCTACTCGTCCATCCGCCTACCGAAGCGTGGCATCGCGGCCCGCATTCCATCCCGCCTAACGAAGCAGCGCGCTCAAGGCCTGCATAGTTCGATTCCGCTAGCCTACTCGTCCATCCGCCCTTGCAACGCAGCGCGCTAAAGGCCTGCCTAGTCTCCATCCCGCCAAGCGAAGCATTGCATAGCGGCATTGCATAGGAGTAGTTGATAGCTTTTATTTTATTTTCCAAAAGCCAACCCAACTCCCCCGCATTCCATCCGATTTAAGGACTTCAATCTCAAGTCCTTCCTCGAAACCTAACTCCACCTTACTGTGTTCCTTGAGAGATTCGATACTCGGGGATTACTCCTCGTTTTATATTACTTGAACGATCGGTACACTGCCGTTTCGTGTCGCAGTCGAGCTACCGCCTATAGCGGTGTGTGAGATTTGCGCCACCATACGGCTCGGGATATAATAGGACATATTGTATGTGCATAAGGTGGTGGGTCATTAGTATTGACGGTCATCGCACCGACGTCGATACTTTGGCTCGATAAGTGTGGTTAACACTTTACCAAAGAAAAGTTTGGTGAACTAACCAGTAAGAGTACGCAGGAGCTCCACTGTTGTGTTCTTAGCGTTGAGGCGTACGATAGGTCTAGGTGGGGCAGTGCAGATACCAACCTAGAGATGGGCGAGGCCTAACCCACCACTTCCGTTTGCCACTACGGAAGTATCCTAGGAGTTTTGCTAGCTCCAAAAAGGGGGAACTACAGGTCTGTGCGCATAGAGTCGTAGTGTGTGAGTTGCACTTGTATGAACATAAGATTAACTGCATACCTTGCATGATATGGCATAAACATTTCATTTCAACCCCTACCCCCAACCGTATAAATTGGTTATGGGACTTTTTATACGATAGGCCCTGCTAAACGACCCCTTGGTCTATAGGTTTGTGTGGGCATTCCTATACATTAAGGTTACTTATTCTTGTTACTATCTTCCTTAGTGCCTTTCTGTACTATTTCTTTACTTATTACTACTGCTTACTTGCTACTGTTTTACATCCTACTTCTTTGCTTATTGTATTATATATTGCTTACCGATAGACCCTTCCGTAGTTAGACTCACTGTCATCTGCTTTTGATTTTACCCCTTGATGTCCTCCACTTCATCCTTCTCGTACAGTGCCTGGGAGTCACTAGGGGAGTGGTGGGGGATTGGATGAGTCAAGTTTGACTGACGGTCGGTGGACCTTATCATTTTAGCGGACCGAGGAGACGCTGCAGCAACAGAGGCCGGTGCAGATGGAGATGGGGCAGTCTAGCACGGGAGTACCGATGACAGGATCCGTGAGTGTCTTTTAGCACGGGAGATGCCGAGAATTGAAGGAGGTGGGCCACCTTCCCCACCGGAATGCTACCACTGCCACCAGATTGGCCATATCCGGAGGAACTGCCCTCAGAGGAATGCACCACCAACACTACAGGCTGCCCCACCGGCTCAGCATTTCAGGGGCCGAGAACATGGTCTAGGCCATGGATTTCAGGGCAGAGACCGGAGACAGAATAGAGACCAGATGTACGCTCTGGACCTAGCTCAGCCTCGGGACCCTGCAAGAGTCATTACAGGTACTTTTATTGTCTTTTGGGTTTATGTTCATTAGTACCTAGCAAACCTTAGTTTTACCTTAGCTTTGAACCAAAACAAACAAAAATCACCCAGGCATAGTACTCGTCTGCGGCAAGCCCGCATACACCTTATTCGATACGGGTGCCTCACACTCGTTCATCTCAGAAGAATTCGTGGATGTTCTGGACCAAGTCCAGCACTTCGAGGGCATACTCAGGAGGGTGTAGTTCCTAGACGGATCAGTGATAATAATGAATGCAAAGTGCAACATGAATGTGGAGATTGGAGGGAAGTTGTTTGAAGCACCGGTGACGCATTTGAAGTTGAAGGACTTTGATCTGATCCTAGGCATGAACTGGCTGCACGGGAGTCGGGCAAGGATTGACTGCCCGACAAGAAGGATTGTTTTGAAGCACCAGGACACGAAAGTGGTAGTCGAAGGTATCATACTCCCTCCTGTCTCTTATTATCATCTGTTCAGGTCGTCAAGGCCCACCTACATGGAGATGAGGTATACCAGGTGCTATTCAAGGCAATCGAGGCGAAGGATTCTGTGGCTAGTATCCCAGTAGTGCGGGATTTTGCCGACGTATTCCCGGAGAACTTGCCAGGGCTGCCACCGCACCGCGAGAAGGATTTTCAGATCCAGTTGGTGCCGGGGGCTAAGCTGGTATCCAGAGCTCCTTATCGGATGGCCCCGAAGGAGCTAGTGGAGTTTCAGAGCCAGCTGCAAGAGCTGGTGGAAGCAGGGTTCGTAAGACCGCATTCCTCGCCTTGGGGAGCTCCAGTGTTATTCGTGAAGAAGAAGGATGGGACCCTCAGACTGTGCATCGACTACAGAGCTCTGAATAGGCTGGCGGTGCGGAATACATATCTGCTACCAAGGATCGACGAGCTACTCGACCAGCTAGAGGGAGCCCACTACTTCTCAAAGATGGATTTGAGGTCAGGGTACTATCAGCTGCAGATTCAGGAGGAGGACATCCCAAAGACGGCTTTCAGCAGTCGATACAGACTATACGAGTTCACTGTGATGCCGTTCGGGCTCACGAATGCACCATCAACATTCATGAGTTTGATGAATCGGGTGTTCGAGCCATACCTCGACATCTTTGTCATCGTATTCATCGATGACATCCTCATCTATTCGAGGACGGAGGATGAACATGCACATGATTTGGCACTAACATTGGAGAAGCTTCGGGAGCACTGCCTGTATGCGATGTTCAGCAAGTGTCAGTTTTGGCTGAAGGAGGTGTCCTTTGTTGGTCATATTTTCAGGGGAGCTGGTCTAGCAGTGGACCTGGCAAAGATCCAGGCAGTACGGGATTGGCCACCGCTGAAGACTTCCACCGACGTGCGGAGCTTCCTAGGACTTGCTGGTTATTACCGAAAGTGGGTACAGGGGTTTTCCCAGATAGCCCTCCCACTCACATCCCTGACGAAGAAGGATATTGTATTCGTTTTGACGCCGCAGTGCGAGGTAGCTTTCCAGGAGCTAAAGGGCTGGCTTACAGCAGCCCTCATCCTTGCCCTTCCATCGGGAAAGGAAGGATTCCAGGTGTACACAGATGCGTCATACCAGGGGATGTGTGCCGTTTTGATGCAGAACGGACACGTGATAGCATACGCTTCCCGTCAATTGAAGAATCATGAGCGGAATTACCTAGTGCACGGCTTGGAGATGGGAGCGGTTGTGTTCGCTCTGAAGATCTGGAGGCACTACCTTTATGGCGTCCACTGCGACATATTTTTAGATCACAAGAATCTGAAGTACATTGATACGCAGAAGGAGCTGAACATTCGACAGAGACGCTGGGTGGAGTTCTTGTCCGACTACCACTATACCATGCATTACCACCCGGGGAAGGCGAATGTAGTGGTAGACGCACTGAGCAGTAGAACTACCACGTCAGGAGCAGAGCCCCAGTTGATGGCCATGGAGCTAGTACAGATGTTCGAGGACATGTAGATCTCCTTAGTATCCGAGGATGATCTGGAGCTTTATTAGGAGTACCTATCGACGATGAGTATCACATATGACATCCGAGACTGCATCAGGGATGGGCCAAGGCAGGATACCAAGCTAGAGCCGATATTCAGAGCCTTGGAGGCAGGCTCAGCCGGAGACTATTCATTGAGGGACAACCTGTTGAGTTTTAGAGGCCGAGTGTATATACCGACAGGAGGCCGGATTCAGGAAGAAATTATGATAGAGGCTCACTGCAGTAGGTATTCTGTGCACCCAGGTATCACCAAGATGACGGCAGACTTGAAGAGGACCATGTATTGGCCAGGCATGAAGAGGGACGTCACTTATTTTATGACCCACTGAGAGTCTTGCCAACTCGTGAAGGCAGAATGCAAGAACCCGGCTGGATTATTGCAGCCACTCCCGGTGCCGGAGTGGAAGTTCGACGACATCGCGATGGATTTTATTCACGGCCTTCCCAGATCACATGCGGGAAATGACTCGATATGGGTGATCGTCAACAGATTAACGAAGGTGGCCTGATTCATTCCCGTCAGAAAGGACACTTCAGTCGGTGATCTGGTACGATGGTTCGTGGAGCAGTTTGTTCGGTACCCTAGCATGCGTAGGACGATTGTGTCAGATCGGGACGGTCGATTTACATCGAGAGAGTGGAGAGCGGTGCAGGCTTACTTGGGCACACAGCTGAGATTCAACACTGCATTCCACCCCCAGACAGAAGGGCAGACGGAGCGTACCAACCGGACCTTGGAGGATCTTCTACGTTTATGCATCCTGGACCGCGGGGAGCCATGGGAGAGCCTGTTGCCGTTGGTTGAGTTCTCGTACAACAATATCCACCAGGCTAGCATAGGCATGGCACCCTACGAGACATTATACTGACGAAGGTGCGGGACCCCATTGTCTTAAATCCAGGATGAGGACCCCAAGGCACTTGGCTCAAAGTTCGTAGAGGACACGAAGGCTTAGGTAAGGCTGATTCGAGACATGATGCTGGAGGCCCAGAGCAGGCAGGCCAAGTATTACGATGCGCGACATCATATGGTAGAGTTCCAGGTGGGAGATCTGGTATTCTTGAAGATACGTCTGATGCATGGAGTCTCGCGGGTACGCTGGTGGAAGAAGCTCAGTCTGAGATATATGGGGCCCTATAGGATCCTGGAGCGGATCGGCCCCTTGGCTTACAGACTGGAGCAACTTCCGGAGTTAGCAGGATTGCATGACGTCTTCCACGTCTCCTCACTCAGGAGGGCTCTACTGCGGCCAGAGCAACAGATATCTACTACAGAGGGGTCGGTAGCTACTGATCGGTCAGTTAACGTGGAGCCGGTCCGGATAGACGACACGAAAATGTGAGTCCTGCGGCGCAAGAAGGTTCCGTTGGTCAAAGTCCAATGGCGGAATCATGGACAGGAGGATCACACCTGGGATCCACTGGACTTGATGCAGCAAAATTATCCGGAGTTCTTTACGGCAGGTATAACTTAATTCCGGTTGGGATGTTACATTTAATCACTTGATATAGGAACCCCACAGACCTAACCTGAATTTCGGGGACATAATTTTTATTTTTATGTATTGGGATTTGTAACATCCCCCAAACAACTAGACCCCCCAAGTTGGTTTTTTTCATGACTAGGTCATGACAAAACCATATGAAGAGCTTAAGATCATGTGAGCTTAAGTAAGAAAGACAAAATCCAAGTGGCTGAAAAATAGCAATTTTCAGATATCAAGCCTAAGGTGGACTTTAGGGCCTCACCTTGATTACTTGACCCCACCATAACATCCCTAACCCATTAGGGGTCCCCTTAGAGCACCAGGGGCCCATTGAGGTCAACCAAAGAGGCCAAATTAACTAAAGTCAACACTAACCCAAAATGGGTCAAAGTAGCTTAATTAGGTCCAATTGGCATCCACCATGCCAAATTGACCTTGCCCCTACCCTTATATGGATACTAGGGACCCAATGGACCAAAAAGCCCCATCATGGGGCCATCAATTTGGCCAATTTGACCAAAGTCAACCCTAGCCCTATTTTGGTCAAAGTGACCTATTACGGGTCAGTTGACCCTCACCTTGTCAAATTGACCCTACTTAGACCTTCCTAAACCTTAAGGGAGGCTAATGGGTGACTAGCCACTCATTGGGGTCAACACAAATGTTCAAATTGACCAAAGTCAACCTTATGCTAAATTTAGGTCAAAATGACCCATTTTGACATAATCAAGCCCAATTCACTTGGGATAGATCCATTTGAGGTGGTCCACCACCTAATGGGTTGGGTGCTACTGAATTGGCCATTCAATTTTAGGAAATTAGGTCAGAAGAGAGAAAGCCCCAATTTGAAAGAGAGAAAAGGAAGGGTGAGTTAAGAGAGAGGAAGAGGAAACCTGCCATCTCCTCCAATAATGGCACCATTCATCTCCTCTTGGGGAGAGGAGAAGTTTCCAGCCTTTTCCCGGTTGTATTGAGTACCTATTCATCTCCCCCAAGCCAAAACCGAAATTACCTTGATGGCCATTAATGGCATTCAAGGTTGTACCTCCCCCTCTCCCAATCAAGGCCTTTACCATCTTCAAAAGAGTGAGTGGAGTGAAACCCCCATTTTTCTTGAAAGGATTGTGCACTCTAGGCTCGAATTGGAATGGCTCCAAATGCTCCCCGAGCTCCCATGGTGAACCCAAGATCCACAAGGCTTTCAGCCTCAATTCAGGTCCGATCCCCTTCTCCTCCCTAGTGTGTAGATCTAAATTTGATTGGGCCTTGATTCGAGCCAAAATGGACTTGGATCGAGCTTCCCAAAAGGCTCGTTTTAGAGCTTTTTCCCCTCTCCTAAAACACTATTTCAGCCCCCTCCAGCCGGGAAACCACCACCAAACGATGGCCACCACATCAACGGAGGTGGTGGTGGCGGTGGCCTGCCGGGAAGGTGGTCGAATCGCTGACAAGAAGGGCTGGAAATCCTTCAGGAAAGGGCAATCATGGCTGTTTGTCCAAGGAAGAAGACGTAATCACGTCCGTTCATATCTTCTGTCTAAATATTTTATAATAATTGTTATTAATATCTCATTTTATGTATTATTACTGGCAGTAGATAGAAATTATTATAGAAAATACCTAGGGCCCTCTGATGAAAAAGTGGCCAACACCAAAGTTGTATCCCTTCGTGTGTACTTCATTTTAAAATTTGTTTCAGCCCAAAAGGAGTACTGTAGCTCCCTGTAGGGCTATTTTGGTGGGACTGGTCCCTAGGGTAGGACATCCACTATTTACTGAATATCTTTTGATTGGTTCATGGGATTGACTTGAAAATTAAAACATAGGCCATTTGGATTGACACCCTTAACATATCCAAAGATGGGAATTTTAGGAGAAAAGATTTCTAAGGTTTTTGTAATAATTTAATAATTCACATATTAATTTATTATAGGGTCTAATTACCTCCGATCCCCTCCAAATTTTGGTGGGTGCTATTTAGGGTTATTATATAACCCTGATAAAAATTTCAACCCAATTGGGATTGATTTGGTTGGATAATTTGCTAACTCAAGTTTGCTCAAACTAGGTCAAAAGTGCACATGATGGAATTAGGTGGTCAAATCTCATCCAAGTGGTGTGAAACTTTGGCCACTGGTTTAGGATCACATAAGACACCCTCATGATTAATTTGGGGTGATGTGGGGAGGATACTAGGATCCTAGTTTTAACCTTAAGGTTGCACTTTGAGCCTTGTGAAGGACATAGGGTCATAGGTCCTTGAATGGTTATGGAACTTGGTAGATAAGTTTATAGGGTGTATTTATGCCCTAGATATTTTTAAAAGAATTTTAGGAATAATATTTTCCCTCTGAATTAGGTTATGACCTTTCAGGGCACTTTCCTATAAGAGGAATTTACATGCTTAATTTATCTTGGATCTTGATAAAAGTTTGGTAGTGCCCATATAATCATGATCTAAACCTCTCGTAGTTTTTGTACAATTTTTTAATTGATTTAATTAGTACTTGATTCACAAGTCATCCATTTTGCCCTAAGATTGAGATAAATAATTAAGGGCCAACTACCCTCTAGAAAAATATAAAACTTGGTGGTAAGACATTTTAGGGCTATAGAAAGCTCTGTGAATTTTTGTATAATTTTTGGAATTAGTCATCAGTAGGTTCCTTCACAATTTTCCATAGAATGAGTTTACTTGAAATATTTATTTATGTGATTAATTAGTCTTGATAAATTTTGGAATTTGGCCGGTAGACCTTTTTGATTTGTATGAAGGTCTGGTAATTTTCCCATAATTTTTAGACAAGTATTTTTGGTGGTTCCTTCTTTAAATTCTAAATTGGGGTAATTCTTCAATATTATAATTAGAGATTAGCCCCTTACTACAAAATTTTGATATTATGTATTTACTATTATTTTGACTTCATAGATTTTCCCTAATTTTATGGGGGTCATATCATAAGAAGATTTTATTCTTCATGTTCAATTTCACACTTGGTCATTGTTGAGGAAAATTATAATAAGTGCCCATTAAATAAGGAAAAAAATATGATCCTCTGGATTTCATCTTAGAATATCATGATGGGCTCCCAGTAATAATCTTGAGTCAGTTGGATGAGTATTTGGAGTACCTTCCCTTATGTAACTCATATAACTCACTTGGTCTGCGTATAGTAAAACTATACAACTTGAGTATTTAATGGATCATTAGGTGAGAATGGAAGTTAGTTGGTGTACCTAGTCTGGTATATAAGATGTGTCGTCACCATTAGAGGTCTATAAGTTGGGTGTACCCGATGAGCTAAGGGGTAAGGTTGTGTCCGGGACCAACGAAAGATCGTCTTTCTCTTTAGAAGGTCATAAAATACGTAGGGTAACCCAAGTGTAATGATAAGGAGGGTATACTTGTGGGTAGTCACTAATAACATTAAGTTCCTTGGAAATGGAGCTTGGGGGTATTATCCTATTATAGCTCCTTGTCCTGTAGCGAGCCCCTTACAGGGTTGTCCTCGGGAAGTCCATGGTTAACCCTAAAGTGTAGGAATAAATGGTGGTGTAAGATTAACTTAATAATGCACACACCCACACCCCGTGATTATGGGAGGTTAGTTTGTTTAGTTTACGAGTGGTAGGCTCGGTGGTTGAAGCAGTGGACTAGCTAGTCCGGTAAGCTTGTGACTCAGTAGTGCTTGTTGGTAAGGATGGGTCGGTCCACCGAGCCGTTGGCTCAGAAGGTTCTGATGACGGGAAGGTTAGCCCAGGGAGCTTGTGGATCGGAATATAATAGGACATATTGTATGTGCATAAGGTGGTGAGTCATTAGTCTTGACGGTCGTCGTGCTGACGTCGATACTTTGGCTCGGTAAGTGTGGTTAACACTTTACCGAAGAAAAGTCTGGTGAACTAACCAGTAAGAGTACGCAGGAGCTCCAATGTTATGTTAGCGTTGAGGCGTACGATAGGTCTAGGTGTGGTAGTGCAGATACCAACCTAGAGGTGGGCGAGGCCCAACCCACCGCTTTCGTTTGCCACTATGGAAGTATCCTGGGAGTTTTGCTAGCTCCAAAAAGGGGTAACAATAGGTCTGTGCGCATAGAGTCGTAGTGTGTGAGTTGCACTTGTATGAACATAACATTAACTGCATACCTTGCATGACATGGCATAAACATTGCATTTCAACCCCTACCCCATACCGTATAAATTGGTTATGGGACTTTTTATACGATAGACCCTGCTAAACGACCCCTTGGTCTATAGGTTTGTGTGGGCATTCCTATACATTAAGGTTACTTATTCTTGTTACTGTGTTCCTTAGTGCCTTTCTTTACAATTGCTTTACTTATTACTAATGCTTACTTGCTACTGTTTTACATCCTACTTCTTTGCTTATTGAACTATATATTGCTTACCGATAGACCCTTCCGTAGTTAGACTCACTGTCATCTGCTTTTGATTTTACCCCTTGATGTCCTCCTCTTCATCCTTCCCGCATGGTGCCTAGGAGTCACCGGGGGAGGGGTGGGGGATTGGCTGAGTCAAGTTTGACTGACGGTCGGTGGACCTTATCATTTTAGGGGACCGAGGAGACGCTGCAACACTAGAGGCTGGTGTAGATGGAGACATGGCAGTCTAGCACGGGAGCACCGATGACAGGATCCATGAGTGTCTTTTAGCTTTAGTATTTTATGCTTCCGCAAGAGAAATTGTAGAGAGGAATTGATGTACAGGACATGAGCCTTTTATTATTACCGTACCTTCTTATTCAGTTATTATATGTGGACATCTCTTAATGGTTTTATTTTCTATGTGATGTGGACTTGAAAATCTATAAGTTTGTTTAAGCTTTACTTCTTTGTGATCGATATGGCCGGCAGGATTGTCGTTTTGTAGTGGCGACCTTCCTGAGCGAGGGTGTCACCGCAAAGCGGCAGTTCTGGGCATAAGACCCGGGTTTTGAAAGAAAAAAATGGGGTCTTACAACTGGAGTGACAATTGTGGGTGTACTCGTGGTTGCTGGCAGGACTTAATACTTGTAGGCTTTGTTGTTTTTTCTTTTATAGATTGTGATGCATTATATTTTATAGAATGATGTGTTTTATATTTTATACTAGCTTCATGAGAGTTTTTTCCTGGAATTGATATTTTGGCATGTGATTCTTTTGTCGATGGTAGGTATAAAGGTGGAGCATCCTAATGACTAGATCTAGCTAAAGAAGAAATACGCATTGCAGTGGTTCGTGGGTGAAAAGTGGATGAGTTAATTTGCCAATCTAGTGAATTGTGGCTTTCTACGAGAGAATCTTTAGCTTTAGCAATTATCTATATCTTCTCTGCCATATAATCTTCTAGCCTACCTGAAAAAAATGTATGTATTACAAATAATTAAACCAAAATACATGATCAAAAATAATGGAATAAACTTATATTCATATCTTTTGATGAACACAGATGCATAAATCAAAAATGATTTTTTTACTTAAAAAAAGCTTACACAAATATGAAGAAAATTATCGAAAAAATAGTATTAAACATCCTCATTTTTCGCATCATCCTCAAAGTCATCAATAGTGTCGTCATGGTCCTCTTCATTCAGAACTTTTCTTTGAGAGGATTGATCTCATTTCTTAATTGTCATAGCCTCAACATCAGTTCTTTGTAATAACATTCTTGTGTCATCGTCATCTATGACAATATCTAATACTGGGCTTAATCCTAAATCTGTATCATAAAATGAATTTCTTCTTCATTAAAATCTTCATTGTCTTTGGGAGGAAAATCATAAAGTGACGAAGCATTGTCTTTATTACCAATCTCCAATCTTTATTTTTGTTATCGGCTACATAATATACTTGTCCAACTTGGCAAGCTAAGACATAAAGTTCATTGCTTCTCAAATTGTGTTTTACATTAATAGAAATAATTCCATTTTTTCCTTCCTGTAGCCTTTGCCTTCATGGTATGTATCCCACCAATCACATTTAAATAGGACAATTTTGTATCCAACACTATAATCTAATTGAAGAATGTCTTTTAAAACTCCATAATATTCTTTGCCACCTGATTGTTCATCACCCTTTACAATGATACCATTGTTCTGGATCTTACGCTTAATTTCACGATCATAAGTATGAAACCTGAAGCCATTAACAATGTAACCAGTAAAATGTGTCTCCCCTTTCTTTGGTCCACGTGCTAACTATAAAAGTTCTATGTTAACTCTTAAATCTCCTTCATAATGTAACTTAGATGCTTGTTGAAAAATGAACATGCATGTTATCAGACAATTAAATTAAAACAAAATAACAATAACTCTCTAATGTATATGCAAGCAAAGGCTTATTTACCTGCAATTCAAACCATCTAACAAAGGCTGACTCATGCCTTCTTCCAACATCTTTAGAATGTAATTGCTCAAGGACCCTTAAATGCTCCCTATACAAGAAAATGATCAGCAGCATATTTGTATTACAATTTATTAATATGTATTTAGAAAGCAAAGTTGCGACACTTACTCGATAAATGGTTCCACTTCTGGGCAATTTCTTAATATGTACAATTGAGCATGATGCCAATCATCATAGGTCAAATTCTTTTAAAATGCTTTACCTAGTGACATCCCTGACTTTTGAAAAATGGATAGACTTGAATTTTGTACGTCATTTCCTTCATCATTTCTAGTTGGACGATTCAATTTTGTCTCAATTTTACCAATGTATCTTGATCAGAATATCAAGCACTCGTGTACTATGTAACCATTTGCCATTGAACCTTCTGGGCATGCTTTATTTATTACAAATGATTTAAGTGTCCAAAAATATCTATATGACAAAGTTCATGGATTAGAAAAGATTATATTAAAGCCAAAAAAATACAGATAAAAAAATGTGTACCTTTCAATTGGGTACATCCATCGATAGTGAACCGGACCAGCAATTTTGGCTTCTCGTGCAAGATGAATTAGCAGATGCATCATGATTGTGAAAAATGAGGGCGGGAATATCTTCTCCAGTTTGCAAAGTATGATAGTAATATTACTCTCAAGTCTATCCAATACTTCGATACTTAATGTATTAGAGCCTAACTCCTTGGAAAATAGACTCAATTCAACTAGCGGATCATAAACTTCTTTAAGAACGATGCCACAAAAAGCTGGGTCAAGTTGATCTTGCATGAAAACATGACAATCACGAGCCTTCATTCTTAAAACCATACCTTCCTTAGAATTTACACATCTTTTTTTGTTAGATGAATAATCATCTAAAACTTTTATATTCTCTAAGAAGTGACATACTGACCTTCGCTCAGCTAAAGTTAAAGTATAACAGGCTTGTGGCATGATATAATAACCATCTTTCTCTATCGGATTCAATTTTGATTTCAAGCCCATTTCTTTTAGGTCTAGTCTAGCATACAAATCATCTTTTGTCTTCCCGTCAATATTCAAAATAGATCCCAATATATTTTCAGTAACATTTTTTAAAATATGCATGTAATCTAGACAATGACTTATCTCAAGAGTTCTCCAATATGGCAACTGAAAGAAAATACTAAACTTCTTCCAGTTATAAGGTAGAGATGCTTCATCCTGCTTTTTTCTGATGCTTTCCAAATATTACATTGCCACATTCTTTTAATTGTTCTAAAATCTCATCCCCTGATAGGTCCTTCGGTGCAGATCGGGTTTCTATTATTCCATCAAAAGACTTCTTATCACCATCTATGACCTGAATCCAAGAAACGCCTGCTTCCTATGTAACTCATCTTGAACCCATTCCTCAATCGACAAGACCATGTATCCATATTGTAATAAGGGCATGCTAACTTACCTTTAGTGCTCCATCCAGATAAGTTTGCATAAGCTGGAAAATCATTTATTGTCCACAACAAAGCTGCATGCATATTAAAGTTGCACTTTCCATAAGCACCGTAAGTACAAATCCCAACATCCCATAAATGTTTCAACTCATCAATTAAGGGTTGTAAATACACTTCCATATCATTCCAAGGTTGTTATTGACCAGGAATAATCAAGGAAATTATAAAATTAGGAGTTTTCATGCACATCCATGGTGGCATATTATATGGGACAAAAATAACTGGCCATACACTATAATTTGTGCTCATAAGACCAAAATGATTAAATCTGTCACTCGCTAAACCAAGTCTAATATTTCGTGTGTCCAATGAAAATTATTGGTGCTTTTTATCAAAGGACTTCCAAGCAAAGGCATCAACTCGATGTCTCAACTTACCATTATCACGGCACTTTTCTTTATGCCACCTCATCTCCTTGGCCGTCCTAGAGCACATATACAATCTTTGAAGTCTTGGTATCAAAGGAAAATGTCTTAATATCTTGTTTGGTATATTTTTACTTTTCTTTGAAAGAGTATTACTTTTCGCATTATCAGTGTTCTTGCTTGATTGCCACCTGGATGTGCCACAAGTGGGGCAGTTTACATAATATGCAAATTTATCGTGGTACAGAATGCAATCATTCAAGCAAGCATCTATATTCTGACACTCCATTCCAAGCTCTGGCATGTTGTTTTTAGCTTCATAGAAGCTACATGGGAGAGTTTCACTAAAAGGAATTACCCTTTTAATACCCTAAGTAATTCAGTAAAAGATCGATATCTCCATCCGTAATTAGTTTTAAGTGTGCACAAAGTAACAATAAATTGAAATTTTGAGAATTCTTTGCAACCAGGATATAATTCTTTTTCAGCATCATTCAGCAAATCATAAAATATTTTAGCTGCTTCATTTGAGTCATCATTATTTCATTCTACTTCAATCTCATTCAAGTTATTATAACCAGTATTAAAATCACTCAGCATAGCCTGCATATCATCATGCTTTGAAATCTCTTGTTCTTTCTCACCAAAAATTGAACTATCATTATCACCAGTCGAGTTAATGTAATAGTCCTCTCCGTGACATGACCACTATTTATAAGTCCTGACAATTCTATTCATAATAAGGTGCCCAAACACAATATCTCGAGTGTGGAAAAAATATTTCCACATTTATAACAATGGCAACGAATATTATTTCCTCTAGCAGAATGAGTAAAAGCAAAATCAATTAATTCATTCACTCCATTGACGTAAGCTGGTCTTCGTCGATCATTGAGATCCATCCAACCCTTATTCATTGCACAACAAGTCAAAAAATTATTAAAAGGCATTTATTATCGGGTATCGCAATATTTTCTCTATCAGTAGGAGTAAAAGCAAAAAAAAGAATTCATCGAATATGTGAAGGGCAATTAAGAAAACATATCACAAAAGAGATCATTACAAAAACAAATAAACTTGATCTAACATGCGAAAGAGAGATGCACAAAAGTAGTTTTTTTGACAAACTTGTAAATCAATACTAATAGCCCAAGAGAAATATAAGTAATATGTAAGTTTAGTTTTAGTAGACATAAACATGAAGTAATTAAAAAAAATAACAGAGAAGCTCAATTTCAGAATTGAATGGGAATAGGTGAGAATGAATATTTTGTCATGTCCAATAGTTCATGCAGACTAAAGAAATGATAGGAGTACGCAAGACATGGGTGATTTGCTATATGTTTCAGAGCCAACAAAACAAATGAGAAAATTTAGTTGCCCCTTGACAGTTAGAAGCACAAAAAATAGTGTAGCACACACGGGTGTCCATTCTTACTCCATCCATTCATGTCACAAGATATCCTTTCACTT
The DNA here is from genome assembly GCA_033032865.1 of Dactylorhiza incarnata. Lineage (NCBI taxonomy): Eukaryota > Viridiplantae > Streptophyta > Magnoliopsida > Asparagales > Orchidaceae > Dactylorhiza > Dactylorhiza incarnata. Next base: position 22,697,174 of record JAWHQI010000001.1, on the reverse strand, counting down.
CCTCCATCCATTCATATATGCAACTTAGGTGGAAATGATGGAAGAGCATAGTAATTTTATCTTTGGATTTTATAATGTGTACTCTGCAGAGTATATAAAGCAGGCAAAATCATGAAATAACCTACAAGAAGCTGGCGGTCACAAAGAAACAAACTGCCAATCCGCCTGCCTAACAAAGCTGCCCGCGCAAACCGCCAAGTCTACAAGCTGACCGCATGACTAACTGCGAAATCACCTACCCGCAACTCAACACGCGGACTACCCATTATTCCAATGCTCACTCTATTCGCCAAAGCAAGGCCGCCTAACCGCAGTCACTTGGCCGCTCCTAACCGCGAACAAGCTGCTGAAGAACTGAATAGAAGTAACAGACCGACAAAGGCAAACTGTCTAACCGCCACGGTCTGAACTTTATTGAAAGCTGGAGACGAGCTGAAGAGAACCTGCTTTGTCGCTAACCGCGACCTCCTGCTGCTACCCACCACAGACTGCTACCAGCTTATCCGTTGCGGTCTCCTTTTGTCAAATCAGAACCACAAGCAAGCCGCACAACCTGCGAACACAGCAAAGGTAAGCCTCAAACCGCGCGTACAGAAAAATCTATCCACACCACAAACTCGCGAACTCTCACTTACTGTTCACTTCTTATTCTTAGCTTCGGTGGAGGTCCTATTTATAGTATAGGTGAGGAGTACGGTTACCGCCTACGCGATAGGATAACCGCCCACCAACAACAACGGGTAGCAAACAACTCGCGCGGCTTGCTAAGTTAACCCTGCAGAATAGTTCGCTAACTTGATAACAAAATGCGCGGACTACTCGCAAACTCAAGAAACCCCGACAGAAACTGCCAACCCGCGATCAAAGAACCGGCCAAAGAACTAAAACCTGGATGTAACCGCGAATGTTAACCACCCGGTTACAAACAGAGCTGACCCCAAGTGGTTTGAGAACCAAGGTCACCTGCCATTAGCTAACCGCCAGTTCATAGCGGGAAGACAACCCACGCGGTCTTCATATTAGACTGCCCGACCTCCGCGTTATTAGCAGACCGCCCGGTCTGATGCTTAGACCTCCCGACCTCCACTTACACTTTAAAAATTCAACACTCCCCCTTGAAGTGGGAAGTGGACGTCATCCCAAGAAAACCTCATAACCGAGTAAATGGTCTCTTCGCTAGTTGCTTTGTGAAGATGTCAGCGACATTATCCTCACTACGCACATGCTCAACCATCATAGATCCATCCAACACCTTCTCCCGAATGAAATGATGCTCAATCTCGATGTGCTTGGTCCGTGCATGACAGACTGGATTATTAACCAGTTTGAGGGCACTCTCATTATCACCACGTAGTAGAGTTGGACCTCGAACCTCCTTATGGACGTCCTCCACCAACCTACTAAGCCAGATGGATTCCTGAGCTGCCAAGGCAAAAGCCTTGTACTCCGCTTCAGTGGTATAGATGGACATAGAATTCTGCTTCTTACTGCACCATGAGAAAGCCGCCGATTCGCATAAGAAAACACAACCAGACGTCGACTTCCGATCGTCTGAATCTCTGAAAGTGGAGGTTAGATCTTAAATTAACTCTAGAGGGGGGGGGGGGGTGTGAATAGAGTATTAAAACTTTTCCCTTAGTTTTATAGCGGAATTAAAATAGTGATATATATATGTATAGAGTGATTTATAAAAACTAAATAAAAACAAATCAACGCAGCACAAGCACATAAAAGTAATGCAATCACAGAAGACACAAGGAGCTATAGTAGTTCCCCACTAAACTTGGGTACGTCTACTCTTCTACCACCCTTGGTAGTAATCTACTAGGATTTTTGATCAGGTGCCCTAACACCAATGAGCTTTTGATAAAGATGGATCCTAACTCAAATCAAAACTAAGGTTCCAACAATCTCCCCCATAATTGGCATCCATGTGTCCATACAAACAAAAGACCGTGTCTCTCCCAGAAAGGAGACCCATGTTTGAGGTCGAATTCACGTACTTCCGAATACTTCTTGCCGCCACCAAATGAGGTTTCCGTGGTTTCGCCATATATCGACTTACACTACCAAGTGCAGAAGCTATATGTAGCCTGGTAATCGTCAAATATATCAAACTCCCAACAAGAGCCCGGAACACCAACGGATTAGGAAGAATCCTCCCCTCATCCCTCCGAAGTTTAAGACCAACCTCCAGTGGAGTAGAGCTTCTCTTCCCATCCTGCATGCCAAATTGCTTAACGATTCGCTCCGCATAACCTTTCTGGGAAACAAGCACACCGCTCTCTTTCCTCTCCACCTTGAGTCCAAGGAAATGGTGAAGCTCCCCTAGATCCTTCATCTCGAACCTGATAGCTAATTTAGCCCAAAGCTTACCTACCTCAGCCTTCGAGTTCCCCGTGATGATCATGTCATCAACATATAACAACACCAAGACATGCAGCTCCCTGATCTTCTTTACGAACAGACTTGAATCTGAATCTGAAGCAAAATATCTGCAGAACTGGAGGTATTCTGCAATCTTCCCAAACCACGCCCGTGGCGCTTGCTTCAACCCGTAAAGAGCCTTCTTGAGCTTGCAGACGTGTCCTGGATGAACTTCCGATTCATATCCCAGTGGATGATGTTGGAGTTTCTGAGGTGATCTCAAAGCAATCAATAGTTAGTCTTGCTGCCAACGCAATATGAGCCTATAGGGTCGCACATAAAAGTGTTTGGAGAAATTGGAGAAAGGATTGTGTTGGCCTTACTCATATTGGATATGAGTGAAGGACCAATCTTGTGACTACTTGGAATTAAGTTGAGAATGTATCAACGGGAAATCGTTTAAAGGGTTTAAACGAATGAGTTTATACTTGACAAATTCGGCTAAAGGGTTTAACCGAACTGTGTCAAATTCGGCTAATGTGATTAACCGAATAATGTTGTTTTCGACTAATGAGATTCGGCTAATGTGATTAACCGAATTATAACAGATTCGACTAAAGGGTTTAGCCAAATCATGTCAGTTCGATGAAAGGGTTTCATCGAATTTATATAGCCGAATTTATATAGACGAATTCGTCGAAATGGTTTCGCCGAATCTGAGTCGAATTCGGTTATATCGATTAGTCGAATTCGGCGAATGCAAATCTGGACAGAAATGTTCTGTTTTTCCTCTGGTCTGCGGATAGCCTATTTTATGCCTTGCGTATAAAAGGGAACGCGATTAGGTCTTCGAACTAGACAGAATGGACTTAATCTATTTCGCGATTTAGGCGAGAACGGCTGACCGAAACAGTTCCGCGCGAGGGCATCTCATTCTTCCCGTCCGCCGATCGCATTCCGCCTCCGCTAGTCGCCGCCGTCGGTCGCCGCCTCCCCTAGATCGGATCTAGCAGTCCATGGGGACGTTGGGAGCTTCCTTCTCCGACCTAGTTCTTGTACGACAAGAAGCTAGGGTTCTCCATCGTTCGTGTGGATCGCTGTAGAGGAGCCGACGCATTTCGGTTCTTAAAACTCAGATTTTGTCTACCCGATTTCATCTTGGAGCACCTTGGTTGAGTATTGACTCAATCCCGCAAAGGTACTTTGTATTTCGATTTGCTTATTCTCTTGAATCATAAAAACCGCAAGATCCGTTAATCTCTTTTTGGTTGTTCTTGTTATTTCCGCTGCGCATATTTGATATGTCATCCCTTACGAGGGGTATAGAAAACCCAACAGATGAACCATGAAGATATCCTTGTCAATCTCATCGTATAAGAAAGCATTCTTTACGTCGAGTTGCCAAATCTGCCATCCTTGTCTAGCTGCCAATGCAATCACCACCCGTACCGAAGTCATCTTGGCTACCAGACTGAAAGTGTTAAATTTTTTGATTTGAATCGTTTAGCAGTAAGCATGAGTTGCATCAACTGATTTATAGACAAACAACCATAATGCCACACAGCAACACAATAGACTTTATTGAATCACAAAAACATCATTACATTTTGAGACATACATGGCGAGACATGATTCGTAAGAATCACGAAGGAGAGAAGAACAAAACACACCAAAAACAAAATCTGGCAACCTGACAAGCAGAGATCGCACAGACCGCTGCACTCCAGAGACCGCCCGACTTGACCTGAGACCGCACTATAACACCCCCATCCGTTCGGGAGCATATAACAGAGGGTCCGGCCGGGGCCCCACGCCATATACTACAAAACAAACGGGAACGTCACTTAATTGAAATATCGAACGACGCTAAACAACGAACCTAACTCAGAGCATTCTATGCAGAAGCAAAAGAGAGAGACAAGCTATATAAACCACAAAACCCGAACCCGGGTATGTCCACTTCTATTAATAGGAATAAAATGTTTTACACAACAAAAGAGGCACGACGGCCTTACAATTTACCAACATCGGCGCGCAGGCCGACCATACATGAAAAGAAAAAGAACATCAAAAGGCCTTCAAGGGACGCATCAGAACAAGGGCTTCAGCCCGCTAAGAGCCCGCTATGTTCCCGCTCGGTCCAGCACCTGTACAACAAGCCCACCAAAAACGGTGGCAAAACAGGGCAACGGTCAGCTAAAGATGACCAAATTATAACGACCCCACCCCTTCGAGGGGGTGGCAGTTTCTCGTCCCTGCAAGAGCATTACAACATATATATATATATATAACAGAATGAAGCGGCTAGCAAAGCCCACAACAGTTCATACATATGCAACAATCACAAACGTGGGAATGGCCTCCATGTCTCGTGCTCTCAGGCACTCTTTGGTGTACTCCGCCTTCCACCACCATCCACTCTTGATGGCTTCTGCCCTTCAAGGCTAAAGTCAGTTACCCGAATACCAGGGCTCCCCCGTACTTTAATTGTGAACATCACGTAGTCCGAAGACTCTTTCCCATTGCTTCCCGACATGCTGTACGAGACTCACTAATCAGGTGCTGCAATGGTGCGGTTTCAGGTTCGCCAAATGCCCGTTGTTCACAGCTCTCGTTGTACAACACGAAGAGCGGGTATGGCGTCCCCTCAGCCCAGGTATTCTCAATTAGCCGGCTCTACGGGCCGCTAAGTCATCCACCAGGACACCCTCACAGGTCGGGCACACAGGCCTCAGGTCCTCTCAACAGGTGGGCACGACAACATCACCAGAACCAAGTCTAGGAGCTGTCGCCTGGCGATATCCAATATCGCCAGCGACAGTGAACATAACTCCATTTTGGATTCTACCTGTGGGTGTTTCCCGGGGCACACCCCCAGGTATTGCTGCACATGCAGTAGCACTCCCACTGCCTCAGAACGCACAAAATCACCAGAACCAAGTCTGGGAGCTGTCGCCTGGCGATAGTCAATATCGCCAGCGACAGTGAACATAACTCCTTTTCTGCTTCTAACTTCGGGTGCTTCCCGGGGCACACCCCCAGGCGTTGCTGCGCATGCAGTAGCACTCTCTAGTCCTACAAAGCAGGATATCAACACAGAGTTTTCCCCCGGCACGCACAATATCAAAAAGCATCACCAATCCGGACGAACCGTCTCGGATGGGCTTCACACAGCGCGCCTACGTCCATTTCACGCATGGACTCTACATGTATGCAAGATTTGACGGGGATAACACAAATCGACCCGTCGGAGGCCACGACCTCACCCATTCGGGTAGGGGCCTCAACGATGCACGGAACGGACTAGAACATGTCCAAATGAGGGTAAAGAGGATCGTTACCCTTAGGCGCCGCTTCGAAGCCATGGCTTGGTTTTTGGCACGGTTGGAAAGGAGCGTCTTGCCCTCATCTACGCGTAGCCACCAACGTCGAGGGAATCGGAGTAGTGTAGCTCCACCAAATCCAAGCTCTAGGCTAGGGTTTACTATTGGATCTCCTTCTCCAAGCTCTCCCTCTCTCTCTTAATTAAAACCCTTAGTGAATAATGGGTTTCAAGTGGTTTTCGGCCACCTTATGCCAGCCACCGAGCCTCTCTGTCCAAAATAAGGCCCCAAGGTCAATGTGCTATCAATGCCCATGATTTCGGTCGCCAAGTACAATTTGGAGCTGTCGCCCGACGATAGCCGCTGTCGCCTGGCGACAGCGGTAAAGAACCAACTTCGACCAGTCAACGCCACCACTGCGAATAGTGCATGACACGTGTCACGGTGTCGCCAGCGTTAGACTTGCCGCTGCGCGATAGCCTCTTGATAGAGGCCTTCATGCCAGACCGCTGTCGCCGGGAGATAGCCGATATCGCCAGCGACAGCGCTGGATTCTAGAAATCCAACTTTCTGAAATGGGGTCTTACACGCACGAACAGAAAATAGGCAAGATACCTGTACTGCAAGACCGCCACCTCAGGTCGCACGAACTGGAGCTTATTGAAATGAACAGAGAACAAAAGTTGTTGCCATACCGCAACTCAGATCGCCTAACAGCAGAAGGTCGCCTGATCGCTGAGCTCGCTGCGAACAGCACAAGAACAACATAAACCAGTCCGCAGACAAGCCGCTGCCGAACTGTTTATTCAAGCCACTGGGAAATTACCAAGGAAGGATAGAACAACCTGCTGACTGCAAATAGTTCTCAATGTGAAAGACGGGCCTGCACCCCTATTTATAGGCGAGGAGACGGATGTCGTCACCGCTGCAAGAGAGGTTCATTCACCACCCATCAGATCACGAGCGGTCTCACAGAGCAGACCGCGCGATCACACCACTTGGACAACATCCTGTCCAAGAGCGCAAATCAGCAGCAGACCGCACACAAGCCACGCGGACACAGAACACTCCTTCCTTAGACCGCCAAGAGCAATCCAAGAACATCTGTCCGACTTCAAACAAGTCGCCAGATCACCCAGCAAAAGCTGCCCGGTCACAGCGGTTACTCAAGAACAGACCGCTCGATCTTCTACAAAGCAGATAAACCAACCAAGCAGAGCAGACTGAAAGAGACCGGAACATTACAAGGACAAACTGGCCGATCATAGTAGACCGCCAGAGCCAGACCGGCAGAGCACCAACACAGAGACCGCGCGGTCTCTGCGATCACCAATAAACAGACCGCCTACCATCTTCCACTTCACTTCAATAATTTCAACACTCCCCCTTGAAGTGGTAAGTAGAAACTAGCCCGAGTAAACTCCGCAATCGAGTAAATGGTCCCTTCGCCAGCGGCTTTGTGAAGATGTCTGCAACATTGTCCACACTCCGAACATGCTCGACCATAAGAGATCCTCCCAACACCTTCCCGCGAATGAAATGGTGCTCAATATGAATGTGCTTGGTCCTCGCGTGACAGACTGGATTATTGACCAGCTTGAGAGCACTCTCATTGTCCCCGCGTAGCATAGTAGGACCTCGAACCTCCTCATGAACGTCCTCCACCAACCTCCTGAGCCAAACAGCTTCCTGAGCTGCCAAGGCCAAAGCCTTGTATTCCGCTTCTGTGGTAGATACAGACACCGAGTCCTGCTTTTTGCTGCACCAAGAAATAGCTGTGGGGCATGTCATGAAGACATAACCAGACGTTGATATCCGATCATCCACATCTCCCCCGTAATCAGCATCCATGAATCCATGCAACTCCAAGCTTGACCCTCTCCTATATAGGAGACCCAGATCAGAGGTCGACTTCACATACATCAAAATTCCTTTAGCCGCCAGAAGATGAGGCTTCCGTGGTTCCGCCATGTACCGACTCACCTTGCCAACTGCATAAGCAATATCTGGCCTTGTGATGGTCAAGTAGATCAAGCTCCCAACTAGAGCTCGGAACACCAACGGTTCAGATAAAACTCTCCCCTCATCCTTCCAAAGTTTATGATGTTGTTCCAGTGGTATAGAGCTGCTCTTCCCTTCCTCCATGCTGAATCATTGAACGATCCGCTCCGCATATCCAGCCTGAGAAATGAATACTCCGCTCTCTCACCTCTGAACTTCGAGTCCAAGGAAATGGTGGAGCTCATCCAGATCCTTCATCTCAAATCTGATAGCAAGCTCAGCTCTCCGCCTTGCTACCGCCTCCTTCGAGTTCCCGGTGACGATCATGTCATCCACATACAGCAGAACAATAACCCGAAGCACCCCCTCCTTCTTGACAAACAAGCTAGAATCAGAGTCTGAAGCAAAGAACCCGCAGAATAGAAGATACTCCGTGATCTTCCCATACCACACCCGAGGCGCTTGCTTCAACCCATACAGGGCTTTCTTCAGTTTGCAGACGCAGTCCGGACAATCCTCCGAGATGAAGCCCGGCGGTTAGATCATGAAGATATCCTTGTCAATCTCTCTGTATAGAAAAGCATTCTTTACGTCGAGCTGCCAAATCTCTCATCCACTGGAAGCCGCCAAAGCAATAACAAATCGAACCGAAGTCATCTTTGCCACTGGACTGAACGTCTCATCATAATCTTCTCCGTACTGCTGTGAGAACCCGTGAGCCATAAGGCGAGCCTTGTATCGCTCGATCATGCCGTCAGCTTTCTTCTTGAGCTTATAGACCCACTTGCATATCACAAGGGTAATGCCCTTGGGCTTGGGCACTAGAGACCAAGTCTCATTCTTCTTGAGAGCATCCATCTCCTCCTGCATAAAAATGTCCCACTGCTTCATGCCTTTGGCCTTCTCAAAGCTCGACGGCTCCCTCTCATCCAAGGGACCAATAAATAAACATGAGACAAAGCTCACCATGTTTCCTCCTATGTATCGATTCAGTGGCTTGATAGCCCTCTTTGACCTCTTAAGAGGTTGCACCTGACTAACCACCTCCTCAGCTGCTTCTTCTGTGCTAGCTCCTCTTCCAGGTGAACATGGAGCATCGCTCCCCTTGCTTCCAGAACCTGAAGCCTCCATCTCTGAGCTTGACACAGCTGGAGCTCCTGGTGAAACAGGCAACTTCACTTGAAGATTTTCCGCAGCATTCCCTTTTTCATCAACCCTGCTCTCCGGTAGTTCAACTCCTGAACTCCCCTTGTAGGAAGTCACCTCGTTGAACACCACATCCCGATATACCACTGATCTCTGCGTCTCAGGATCCATGCATCTCCATCCCTTCTTCCGCTCATCATATCCAACGAAGACTAGCTTCCTTGCTTTCGCATCTAGCTTTGTCCGAAGAGCATTAGGGATATGCACATAACAGGTTGACCCGAACACCCAAAGATGTGCAACACTAGTCTTCTCCTTGAACATCAATTCGTGAGGGGTCTTCATGTTGATAGGACTTAGAGGCATCCTGTTGATGACGTATGCCGCACAAGACATTACCTCCGCCTAAACAGACTTTGGGATACTATTGGCATGAAGCCAGCATTTGCAGGTTTCCGTCAGATGACGGATCTTCCGCTCTGCAATGCCGTTTTGCTGTGGAGTATGGGCACAAGTGCGCTCTCTCTGAACGCCGTGCTTCCTGCAAAAACTTGAGAACTCACCAGAGGTGAACTCCCCACCATTGTCAGTTCTCAATTTTTTCACCCGCAGGCCTAACCGACCTTCCACCAGCTCCTTGAACTCCACGAACTTCGCAAAAGCTTCCGACTTCTCTTTCAGAAAATAAACCCAGACATATCTGGTGTAATCGTCGATCAACACCAACATATATCTATTGCCTCCAAGGCTTGGGGTGGCAGTCGGTCCCATCAAATCACCGTGAATGCACTCTAACGGTGTTTTGCATCTTGTTTGCGATTTATCAAATGGAAGTCGATGAGACTTACCAAACTTACATCCCGCACAAACATGACCATTTCCATAGGAGGACAAGCTAGGCAAGCCCTTGACAAGGCCCCTTACCGCCATAGCCTTCAATTTGTCCATGCCTACATGCCCCAACCTTTCATGCCAGATAGTCGCGCTATCATTGGTCTTCATCTTGTCAATATGGGTACTTGTCGATAACACGAACAAGTCTTTTACCAGCTTTCCAACATGAATAACATCTCCCTTTATCTCCAGTTGAGTTTTAAGAAACTTCACTTCTGTTGGGCAAAACAGAACGTGATAACCGGCATCGATCGCATTGGTCACAGAGAAGAGATTCTTCTTCATACCCAGCACGTGATAAACACTCCTCAATGTGAGTGGACCCTTATCAATACTTAGAGAGACAACACCTTCTTGTTCTACTGCATGAACAGAGTTATCTGCCATAATGATTGCATCGTTACATGAGTAAGGTGCCAAAGAAGAGAACTTTGATTCATCCCCGGTGAGGTGATGCCCACACCCTGAATCCACAATCCAATCCTCTTCGAAGTTGATGGCAGCCAAGGCCTTAATGGGCATCGCTGTCATATTGGCAGCAAAGGCTCCTCCCCATCCAGCTTCATCAGACTTTGGCTTCTCCTTCTCCGCTGCATGTCCCGGCTGAAGATTAACCCGACAATCCTTCTTGAAGTGGCCGGTCTTATTGCACCTGAAGCACCATGGTCCCTCTCCCTTCTTCTTCCCATCAGAATTAGGAGCATAACCCCTATCCTGCTGACCTGAAGTAGAGGGTCCATCATGACCTGGCTTCTTCTTCTCCAACTTCTTCTTCTTCTTTCCAGAGAATAACACATCACTATCTCCCCAGAGATAGAAGTCCCCTCCATCTGTCTTGCCAAACTTTCCTGCGAAGCAAGTAAGTTTTCCATCTCCAACAGAGATGGCTGATTTGCCCAACCCTGAACAGACGTCACAAAGGCATGATACTCCTTCTGCAACCCGCTGATGATATGCCTCTTCAGTTTTGCCTCTGAGATGGTCTCATCAGGGTCCAATGCAGAAATCTCTGCTATGAGGTTCTTCATCTTGAGAAAGAAAGTAGAGATTGAAAGATCACCTTGAGAGGCCTTCGCCAACTCATTTTCAAGAAACTGTAGCCGAGCTACATTCTTCTTATTGAACAGCCCGTCCAAAGACGTCCAAATCTCAGCAGCAGATTTACATCCAATGATGTGATCGAAAAGCTCTGGTGAGATAGCCCTCTTGAGTGTGAACTCTGCCTTTGCATTAGTCCTCCTCCAAAGTATCACCTCTGCCATATTATCTCCTGCTAGCTGAACTTCTTGTGTGTCTTCTCCTCCAACTATCTCCCATAGATCCTCGCCAAGCAAGTAACTCTCCATACACGACTTCCACTTCTTGTAGTTAGTCGATGTGAGGAGTTCAATACCAAGCCCTCCTGTGTATCCATCTTCCATGGCAAACTATGTGGTTTCTTCTTCACAAAGACGATGGCAACTCAAGTTGAACACTGCTTATCCACTCCAACAACCTCGCTCTGATACCATGTTAAATTTTTTGATTTTAATCGTTTAGGAGTAAGCAGAGAGTTGCATCAACTGAGTTATAGCCAAACAACCACAATGCCATACAGCAACACAATAGACTTTATTGAATCACAAAAACTTCATTACATTTCGAGACATACATGGCGAGACATGATTCATAAGAATCACGAAGGAGAGAAGAACAAAACACACCAAAAACAAAATCTGGCGACCTGACAAGCAGATACCGCACAGACCGCTGCACTCCAGAGACCGCCCGACTTGACCTGAGACTGCACGAACAGAAAATAGGCAAGATAGCTGTACTGCAAGACCGCCACCTCAGACCGCACGAACTGGAGCTTATTGAACTGAACAGAGAACAAAAGCTGTTGCCATACCGCAACTCAGATCGCCTAACCGCAGAAGGTCGCCTGATCACTGAGCTCACTGCGAATAGCACAAGAACAACATAAACCAATCTGCAGACAAGCCGCTGCCGAACTGTTTATTCAAGCCACTGGGAAATTACAAAGGAAGGAGACCGCAACCTGCTGACCGCAAAGAGTTCTCGTTGTGAAAGACGGGCCCTGCACCCCTATTTATAGGCAAGGAGACGGAAGTCGTCACCGCCGCAAGAGAGGTACAGTCACCACCCATCAGATCGTGAGCGGTCTCACAGAGTAGACTGCGCGATCACACCACTTGGACAACATCCTATCCAAGACAGTAAATCAGCAGCAGACCGCGCACAAGCCGCGGGGACATAGAACACTCCTTCCTTAGACCGCCAAGAGCAATCCAAGAACATCTGGCCGACTTCAAACAAGTCTCCAGTTAACCCACAAAACCCGCCCAATCACAGCGGTTACTCAAGAACAGACCGCCCGGTCTTCTACAAAGCAGATAAACCAACCAAGCAGAGCAGACCGAAAGAGACCGAAACATTACAAGGACAAACCGGCCGATCACAGCAGACCACCAGAGCCAGACCAGCAGAGTACCAACACAGAGACCGCGCGGTCTCTGCGATCACCAATAAACAGACCGCCGGCCACCTTCCACTTCACTTCAATAATTTCAACAGAAAGTCTCTTCATAGTCTTCACTGTACTGTTGAGAGAACCCTTGAGCTACAAGGAGAGCCTTGTATCGCTCGATACTCCTGTCAGCTTTCTTCTTTATCTTGTAAACCGACTTGCATGTCACGAGAGTAATGCCATCGAACTTGGGTACAAGATCCCAAGTCTCATTCTTCTTGAGGGAAGCCATCTCCTCATTCATGGCATCTTCCCACTCCTTGACTCTAGTGGCGTCTTCAAAGCATGATGGCTCTCGCTCATCAAAAGGACCAGCAAAGAAACATGAGATGAAGCTAACCAGGTTTCCCCCTGTATACCGAGCTGGTGGAATAATAGTCCTCTTGGACCTCCTCAGAGATTTACTCTGATCCACCTCTTCCACTGCTACTTCTGGACTAGCTCTTTTCTCGGGCACACTTGCAGCATTGCTCCCCCTGCTTCCAGAACCTGAAGCACCTGACCCAGAGCTAGAAGCAACTGGAGAACCTAGAGAAACAGGCAACTCCACCAGAACTTCCCTTGCAGCTTCTCCTGGTCCACCATCTACACTGCTTTCTTGTAGCTCAACAGAAGAGCTACCCTGGTATAACGTCAGCTCGTGAACTACCACATCCCTTGAGACCATATCTCTCCATGTCTCAGGATCCATACATCTCCAACCCTTCTCCCGGTCATCATAACCGACGAAGACTAGCTTCCTTGCTTTCGCATCTAGCTCGATTCTGAGGGCATCAGGAACATGCACATAGCACGTAGATCCAAACACTCAAAGGTGTTCCACCGTATGCTTTATCTTGAACATCAACTCATGTGGGGTCTTCATGTTGATGAGACTTACAGATATCCGATTGATGACATAAGTTGCACAAGACATTCCCTCTGCCCAGAAGAACTTTGGGATACTCTTGGCATGAAGCCAACATTTGCAGGTCTCCTTCAGATGATGGATCTTCCACTTTGTAACTCCGTTCTATTGTGGAGTGTGAGCACAAAAGTTTTCTCTCCGGATGCCATGCTTTCTGTAAAAGTTAAAGAACGCATTGGAAGTAAACTCCCCTCCATTGTCGGTTCTAAACTTCTTGATCCACAGATTAAGCCGACCCTCCATGAGCTCCTTGAACTCCACAAACTTCCCGACCCCTTCTGACTTCTCCTTCAGAAAATATACCCAAGTATATCTAGTGAAATCATCAATTAAGACCAACATATACCTGCTACCTCCAAGACTGGCATTCTCGGTAGGTCCACACAGATCACCATGAATACACTCCAATGGCACCTTGCATCTGCTTTGTGACTTGTCGAATGGAAGGCGATGAGCCTTGCCATATTGACATCCTGCACAAATGTGACCTTCACCGAAGGATGACAACCTAGGCAGACCTCTCACAAGGCCTCTCCCTGTCATAGCTTTCAATTTGTCCATCCCAACATGTCCAAATCTTTCATGCCAGATAACATCTCTATCATTAGTCCTCATCTTATCAACATACGAACATGTAGATAACACAAACAAGTCTTTCACCCTTCTACCAACATGAGTGACTTCAGCCTTCACCACTGACATATTTCAAAGAAACTTCACTTCTGTTGGTGCAAATAGAATGTGATAGCCAGCATCAACATCGTTGGTCACCGAGAAGAGGTTTTTCTTCATCCCTGTAACATGATAAACACTCTTCAATGTAAGAGGACCACAATCTCCGTTCAAAGAAACTACACCCTCCTTCTCTACTGCATGTATAGTATCATCAGCAGTAATGATAGCATCATTACCTGTGTATGTATGCAAAGAAGAGAACTTGAGTTCATCCCCGGTGAGGTGATGACCACACCCAGATTCCACTGTCCAATCATCTTGATAGTTAATAGATGTCATGGCCCGAACACAAGTGCCTGTCATAAAGGCTCCATCTACCCAACTAACATTAGTATTAGCACCAGCCTCTTCCTTTCCTACAGCATGCCCTGGCTGAAGATTAATTCTGCAGTACTTCTTGAAGTGACCAAGCTTATTGCACCTGAAGAATCTAGGTCCTTCCTTCTTCTTCTCATCATGCTTAGGAGCATAGATCCTTTCCCACTGATATGAAGTAGATGGACCATCATCTCCATATGTCTTCTTCTTCTTGTCCCAACGCTTCTTCTTTCCATAATAAAGAACCTCACTTTCTCCTCCAGAGACAGACATCCCCACCATCTGCATGGCCAAACTCTCTTGCGAGGCAAGCAAGTTTTCCAGCTCCAGCAACGATGGTTGATTGGCCCAGCCTTGAATAGAAGTAACAAAGGGCACATACTCCCTCTGCAATCCGCGGATTATGTGCCTCTTCAGCTTAGCTTCTGAGATAGGCTCATCCAGGTCCAAAGCCGAAATCTCTGCGCAATGGTTCTTCATCTTCAGGAAGGACATTGATATGGACAAGTCTCCTTGAGGGACTTTCGCCAACTCATTCTCCGAGAACAGTAGCTGAGCTACATTCTTCTTATTGAACAAGCCATCCAAGGCCGTCCAAATCTCAGCAGCTGATCGACATCCAATGATGAGATCAAACAATTTTGATGAGATAGCCCGCTTGAGAGTAAACTCTGACTTAGCATTAGTCCTCCTCCAAGCTCTCACCAGATGAGCATTTTCACCAGCAACAACCACTTCTTGAGTTTCTTCTTCACCAACAACCTCCTAGAGGTCCTCACCCAAAAGATAGCTCTCCATGCAAGACATCAAATTCTTAAAGTTAGTCTACGTCAGGAGCTTAATACCAAGACCTCTTGCTATTCCTCCTTCAATTGTTATACCACTGATAACTATGCTTCCAGAAATCCAAGCAAGATAACTGCGGCTGAATCATTGCTCAAACTTTTGTCCCCTCTGATACCATGTTAAAAATTTTAAAAAGCAGAAAACGGGAACCAGGTCGCAGGAACACTCCAACCATACCAAGCACCAGAAACCAGAAACAATGAAGGAACAAGAAAAATCTTGTATCAACTATCTTTTGTACATTTCGAGACATACATTGCGAGACATGATTCTTTCAGTACACACAATGATGAGGAGTGAAGAAAACCAACTACAAGAAGTTGGCAGTCACAAAGAAACAAACCGCCAAACTGCCCAGCTAACAAATTTGCCCGCGCAAACCGCCAAGTCGACAAGCTGACCGCGCGACTAACCGCAAAATCACCAACCCGCAACTCAACACGCGGACTGCCAGTTATTCTAATTCTCACTCTGTTCACCCAAGCAAGGTCGCCTGACCGCAGTCACTTGGCCGCTCCTAACCGTGAACAAGCTGCTGAAGAACTGAACAAAAGTAACAGAGCGGCAAAGGCAAACCGCCTAACCGCCGCGGTCTGAACTTTGTTGAAAGCTGGAGACGAGCTGAAGAGAACCTGCCATGTCGCTAACCACGACCTCCTACTGCTACCCTCCATAGACTGCTACCGGCTTATCTGCAGCGGTCTCCTTTGATCAAATCAGAACCACAATCAAGCCGCACAACCTGCAAACATAGCAAAGGTAAGCCTCAAATCGCGCGAACAGAAAAGTCTATCCGCACCACAAACTCGCAAGCTCTCACTTACTATTCACTTCTTATTCTTAGCTCCGGTGGACATCCTATTTATAGTAGAGGTGAGGAGTGTGGTCACCGCCAAAATGATAGGATAACCGCCCACAACCAACATTGGGTAGCAAATAACTCGCACGGCTTGCTGAGTTAACTCTGCAGAATAGTTCGCCGACTTGATAACACGCCGCGCGGACTACTCGCAAAGTCAAGCAACCCCAGTAGAAACTGCCAACCCGCGATCAAAGAACCGGCTAGAGAACTAACACCTGGATGTAACCGCGAATGCTAACTGCCCGGTTACAAACATAGCTGGCCCAAGGTGGTTTGAGAACCCAGGCCACCTGCCACTGGCTAACTGCCAGTTCATAACAGGAAGACAACCCGCGCGGTATTCATATTAGAACACACGACCTCTGTGGTACTAGCAGACCTCCCGGTCTGACGATCAGACCGATTGACCTCCACTTACACTTCAAAAATTCAACAGTTGTCTTGGACTTGGATAGATCTTCAAGTCTTCTTCCTTCTTCTTCAGACAAGGATATCTCAACGATAAGGGACATCCCTTCTGCACTTGCACTTAAGATGACATGAAGTCATCTAACTGATGTCGGCGTAATCTTGACTCCTCGATGTCTTATTCACGATGTCATCGACACCACCTTGTCTTATCAATGATGTAATCACCATTTCGTCGATAAGCTATTCTTCAGCAACTTCTATCTTCATAAGACCTTCCATTTCCTTCTCGACGTCAAGCCTTCTTTACGATGATATCATCGATATTAGTCTTTTTTTGCCTTTTCAACGATACAGCTTCTTTACTATGATTTATTTGACCTCGGTTTTACGTAGCCTTTTCGATGTCAAGGCTTCTTTACGACGATGTCGTCGACATTGTCTTGTACTTATACATAAGTCTTCTTTCTTCATATAGACATCCCGATATCGTCGTGTGGTGTTATAGGATGTCACAATGATATCATTATGTGCATGTTATCTCGATGATAACTGACACGGTCCTTCTTCTTTGCTCTGCACATCATTTCAACGACATGCATAATCTTCCCGATGATATTTGACACCAAGACATTCTTTGTACTTGACTTCCACTGAGATGATAAAGCTAAGAGAGTAATCAAATACAAAGTGAAGTTCTCATGAATTGGTGAGTTCTTCAAATCAGGAATCATGAGGATAGGATTCCCAACAAAATCTTTTGTATTGAGAATAATCATTTACAACGAAATACTTTAAAATATGATATGTTGGGTTTCTTTTGATAATATAGTTCATAGGGTGTGAGATTTAATGATGGACGAAGCATGACTCTACTCATTGCATAACATGATGTGCTTACGACTTCGGCCCAAAAAGACATAGGTAATTTATATTCAGATAGCATAGTACATGCTAGTTCTTGAATTGTCCTATTCTTTCTTTCTACAACACCATTTTGTTGAGGTGTGCGCGGAGCAGAGAGCTCATGCTTAATACCTAACATTTCGCAAAAAGATTTAAAATTTTCATTTTCAAACACTCCTCCATGATCTGAGCAAATGCATTTTATTTTTAAATCTAGTTCATTTTGAATACGAGTACATAATTTTGAAAATTCGCAAAACCCATCAGATTTGGAAGAAAGGAATAAAGTCCAATAATATCTAGAGAAATCATCTATTAGAACAAATGTATGTATTCTACCACCAAGACTTGTGGTGCTAACGGGGCCAAAAAGATCCATATGAATTAATTGTAAAGGTCTTGTAGTATAAATTTCGTTTTTGCTTTTAAAAGAAGATTTATTAAATTTTCCTTTTTGACATGGAGAGCATAATGAGGATAAATTTCCATTTAGTCTAGGCAATCCTCTAATCAATTCCTTTTTGGCTAGTTTTAAAAAGAGCTTTGTACTATGATGAGTACTTTTCATACTCATCTTTTAGTATAATTTAATACCATTTTAATACGAATTTATGTAATTTATATGAATTATCTCGTTTAATTTGTTTCTTTTCACTTCTATGAGCTAACTTAAGCTCATTTTATATTTTTCAGGTTTTTTGGGCACTTCTGAGAAACAATCCAAAGTACACGCCAAAGGTCACGGGCGTGACCAAGGGCATGACAGCCCAAGATGTGTTCCATACCTGCTTTCGCCACTCCGGGATCATTCCGTGAAGATTCGCTATGTACACACCCCAGGTCACGGGCTAGGCCAAGGGCGTGACCCAGGTCATGAACATGACCCTCCTCCAGCATGCCATATCAGCTGCCATGTTAATTAAAATTACACGGCCTCGGTCATGGGCGTAACCAAGGGCGTGACATCTAGTCATTCGCGTGACTCATCTCGCACCACTTCCCGCCGAAAGCATCCCTCCAGGCGCCATTTTGAAGGTTACATGCCCTAGCTCACGAGCATGACGCGCACATAAAGCCCACCTTGAAGCCAAAAAGTGCCCTCTCAGCACCAGCATCGATCACGCCCCTTACACGCCCTTGGTCACGGGTGGGACCAAGGGAGTATAACCTTAAATTTCAGACTATACAAAGCCAGCTCCTCTAGAACTCAAGGGACTAATTTTTAGGAGTTAGATTCTTCATTTCTTGTAGTATTTTCACGTTTTTAGTAGTTCTTTTTGTTGGATCTTGTGGCGCCCTTAGAGGGGGGGGGGGGGGGGGGGGGGGGGTGAATAATGGCCTTTTTAAATTATGATTTTTAATTAAGAATTTTTCACCAACTTTCACTTTTCTTAAAAATAATTAATCGAAATTTTCCAAACACAAATTTTATATTAATAAATACTCAATTAATTTTCAATAAAGTAACATTCATAATTTTATTAAATATGACAAAGACAGACATGAACATAACGATCTTAATAAAGCTTAAGATCAAGGCAATAATGGTAAAATAAAACTTTTACAATTTTACCGGTCCTTCTACTAAGGACCGGAAGGCTATGACTTATCCTTCCCTAGACCAAGCCCAAGCCTATCCTCTAGATCTTCCCAAGATCTAGACGTAGCACACAAGGCCACGATTTCCCACCAAGCCAAGCAAGGACTTTGACGCTCCGCACAAGGAAGCGATTTTCCCCTAAGCCACGCAAGGACTTAGACGCTCCGCACAAGGAAGCGATTTTCCCTACCAATACAAAGTAAAATGTATATAAATGAAAGTACAAGATAAAATAAGAACTCCCTAGAAATTTATATCTCTGAAAGGAAGGTTGAAGCCTCGAGATGATCGTTGATGTAGAAGCGCGTCCGATCTCGTCTTCAATTTCAAACCTTCTCAGCACAAATGGGAGTTCTTGAGGTTCTGGAGCTCTCTGGTTCGTATGCACTCAGGAAGGAACTTAGAATCTTCAAAGCTTGAAATCCACGAAGTTCTGAACCCTTTTAATAAAAGAGAGCTGTCAGATTTCCGTTAGCTAGGTATCGCCAAAATCCGATATCTCCAGAGGCTGCCACGTGTCCCACTAATTCAAAGTTTCTGCGCGAAGTGGAGTCCATGGTTGAGACGTGGGCTGTCGGATATCCGATAGCTCTATCAGATATCCGTTAGCTTGCGTAACTACTGCACGTCGTAGAGTTACGGGAAGATCGTGTACTGTCGGAAATCCGTTAGCTAGCTATCGGAAATCCATTAGCTAGCTGTCGGAAATCCGTTAGCTAGCTGTCGGAAATCCGTTAGCTAGCTATCGGAAATCCGATAGGTCTAAACCGTTGAGTAGAGTTCGGAGAACGGAAGAAATCGTGCGCTGTCGGAAATCCGGTACTGCTGTCGGAAATCCGATAGTTCCTCTTCATTTTTGCCGTCCGAAAATTCTCCAGACTGTAGATTGAGTCGTTCTCATCTCCGAAATGGGGTGGCACGTTCCGTAACTCTTCCTGGGATGAAAGTTATTGCCGTTTGAAGTTTAACATACAAAACTCGTCATTTTGTCTTTTTGATCCATGAACGAGGACGTGTTTCTTTATTTAACATGTATCACATGTACACTATAAACACACAAAAGAGTAGATCAAATACATCATGGTATTTGTTATTCTCAAACTAAGAGATGCGGAAAGCAAGCTCCAACAATCTCCCCCTTTTGTTAATAGCAAATACCCATATGAGAAATTAGTGAGTTTATAGATAAGTGCGATAAAAGATATGCATGAATAAAAGGTTTACTACGTGATATATTTTACTCCCCCTAAATATCTATGTCACTAGATTTCTCATTTTATTCTCCCCCTTTTGTTATTACCAAAAGTGGGTTGTCATGATCGAGCAATATCACTTCCTCTACATAGACGCTTTCCATGAAAACTTTTTAATATACTCCCTCTAAATTGTATTCTCCCCCTAAATGTATGTTCCCCCTAAATGTTATAATTAATTGCAATGGTGCATTCTGAAAAATTGAGATTAGTAAGAGATTTCTTGATATTATAGTTCTCCCCTTTTTGATATTATCAAAAGTTATTTTGAAAGAAAGAATGAATAATTATGAAGAAATAATAAATATGGGAGTATATAAGAGTAATAGATTTTATGTCGAGAAGAAAAATAGGATGCAATCAAAAGCTTGTTAAATACTACTTGTTGAGAAAAATATAAGCATGATGTAACATAAAGTAGTAAGAAACATAGCTAACATGATAAAGTAAGCATTCTATTTTAAGATACTACTTGCTTAAAGGAAAACACGGTGTTAAAAATAATAAGCACTCTTAAACATAAACATCATTTTAGAAGATAAAACCCTATAAAGGATAATGAGTTTTAAATTTGAAAAGTTGATGTTTGAGTTAAAGATTGAAGAGATGCTATTCCATTAAGATAAAAAAAAATTGCAAGCATGATTTCATAATATCAAGAAAAGATACACAAAGTACAATGTAATAAAATTTGCATTTCAGGTAAACATAAACATTGCAGCGGTCATGCTTTATTATCTAGTGCATTTACTTAAGTTTGTAGAGATTTGAGTAGATGAGCTTTAGGATCCAATTCTCATAAGTAGAAGCTTTATGAATGATAATGATGTGTACAAAGTAGTGTTTTGATAAATTATACAAGTGAATCAATCAAAAACACTGACATATATAATGAAATAACACAACATTAAAATACACAAATAATATTACTTCCACACTATTTCAATGCACATGAATAAATAGTACAACTACCAAGGCGCTCTGCACACACAATGCTTATTAAGACTTATCATGGTGCAAAGTAGTGCTTGGGGAATCACTTTTATACTTTTTAGCTTTATTTTCAATTTTTTGTGATCCGGTGTACTAAAGAGAAGTGGTGTATAAATTGTTTGCTACAAGACACTTTAAAATTCTTAGCCAAGGTGCTCAACCTCATAATGCTCATTAAGACTTATCAGGAGGGTGAGTAGTGCTTGGTGGAGTTTTTCTTGTCATTTATTATTTGCTTTTTAGTTTAGTGACTAAGGACTCCGAATTCACTTGTTTTGCAAACATAGCATTTTAAACCACATTTCTCTAAAGAATAAGTGCATGAAAGACAAAGAATTGTAATAACCAATTCAATGTTGTGTAGGTAATCTATTTAGGCATTTTAATTATTTATGTTATTACACTACACAATCATGTAAGAATAAGATTGTAAACACATGTAGGTTATCAAAAATAAGTGAGTGAATGAATCAATTTCAAACATAATACATTAATCATACTTAGAGGCATGCTAAACATTTCTACACATGTTTATCTACAATCAATTTCATTGCACATAACAAGATAATTTTCAAGGCATGACAAATACAAAACAATGTTTTTAAGAAACTTGAAAGTTAAATTAAACATTGTATTTAATCTTTAATTGATATAATTAATCATCCATCCTTGACAATGGCAATGAATAACAATCAGTTTTGTTTTTATAAATTTTCAAATTTTTTTATATATGCACAAAACAATAAACACACATAAAGAAAAACATATTTTTGTTCTTTGAAATTGTTTTGTAATTTTGTAATTGTTTTTTTTATATATATTCTCTGGAAATCATAGAAGTCTTTAATAACCCTTTCAGTAAATGATATTCTATGCCAGAGAAATAAACAAAAATAACGTATGAGAAAATACATATATAATTTTTTAAAAGAAATAAAATTTTGTTTTAAAAGGAATAAAAAGATAGAAAACTTTTTACAAACACACAAAATATTAAAATAATACCAGAAATAATTCAAAACAAAAACAAAAAAAATATTTTGGAGCAAAGGAGCTAACGCCAGGCATTAACTTCTTAACGCCATAACAGAACTGCATTTCTTAATGTTTTGAAAAATATTTTTCTCAATTCATTTGTATTATAAAGAGACCTTCCTTAAGTTGAAATTTCAGATTATATTGATTAGATTTGAAGGCTCTTTTAGCATGTATTTGGTGATTTTTCAAATACTTGTGTTTGGTAAAATCATTAAAGCTCAAAATATTAAAATATGCAAACACATGATGCAATGTTAGAATAAAAAAATATGCATAATTTATGTATAAAGAGTGAGATAATGTTCATGCAATGAATATAATATAAGTATATCTAAGATCAAGATACCTTAACTACATGACTACACTCTAGCCCCGTACTAAGTGACGGATGGGCCTGAGGAGCTGCAAACATGTCGTAGGTTGGGGTGTTAATCCCATATGCATACAAAAGACGACGCTCAACCTAGCACTCTTTCCCCCCAGTGCCTCTCAAGGCCCCACTGGAACCCTCCCCAGTTAAGGACAAGACATGACTTAGAGGTTAGGTCTCTAATGCACACAATCCTACGCCCTTGCTATTGTGAGACACATGTCATAGGTTTATTGATTATGGACATACTAAGCGTGTATGCCTTAAATATATTAACTGTGTTATAATTTCATGATTAGTTTTGGATTTACAATTTTATCGAAGATTGTTGATTTTAAATCCATTTAGAAAAGTTTTATTCATGCAAATAACTACAAAGGAAAATAAGATTTTCATATTTTAATGATATAATTTACTTTAGCATTGCAAGATATAACTAGCATGAGCATTGATTTCTATATATGGTACGTGATAATGCTAGTGTGATGAATAAGGACAACATGGTGCAAAGCTAAGTAAAGATGGATAAATATAAGATTGAGTTGCATGTATTCAAACATAGAGTTTTGAATTTTCATAGACCTAGAAAGAAGTGACAATTCTATTTGATTTCATCTTGTTGATATCAAGTTAATTCATAGGTCTAAAGATAATGAGATTCATGCAAACAATAAAGATGCACATCACACACACAAAACAAGATATGAAACTATAATACCAATTGCAATCATATATTTCATAATTCCTAAGGTTGATAGAATTAGTTGATTTAAGATAGGTCTTGATGGATCATGAATTATGATATATGATTATAGTGAATTTTAGCATAAGATATTAATAGATCATGGTGGTGATTGTGAAATCATATTCATCATTTTTATAAATTTTCTTTTTGATTTTAATTTTTAGAAATTAGACAAACAAATACAAGGTATTTGACAACAAAATAATTTTTCAGAGAAAATCAGAATTTTTAGGAAAATATGCTACCGCCAGCGTTAGTGATGACGCGTGGCGTTAGCAACAGAGTTACTATATTTGATTTAAAATACATTGTTTTTGATATTATTTGATTCTGATTTTTCTCGATTATGATTTTCAATATAGGGGCTATTATATGCAGCAACGAAAAATAGACAAATATGCAATTAGTTGCGCATTTAATATTTTAGCTTAAGACTAAAAATCCATTTAAATCCAATTTTGAAAGTAATTTCACTAGTCTTGATAATATCATTTAGAAAATTTAGCATTCAATTTATAATGATAATATAAGACATTTATAGGCAAAGGATTTAAAAAGGAGAAAACAAAAAGAAAAGATAGATCACTTAAAAATTATGACTTAATGTTCAATTTAATTCAATTTTGATTTGATAAACATTAGGCTTAAAATGTAAAAGTCATATTTCATAATATATCTAAGTGACCTTAGCGTGTTGGCTCAAAAATAAGAAAACAAACAAAAGAAAAAACAATTAAGCATATCATGAAGTAGAGTACTGATATTTCATTTTTAATTAATTTCTACTTCATGCAATATAATTATTCCTAGTGAATGAGAGACTTAGGTATCCAAAGGGGACCAAGTGTGATGGTTCCTTTGGGTACCCAAATACATCGTGTAGGCTTTTGGAGAGATAGTGATGAATGGGCCTTTACAAGTGGAGTTAGTGTTTCGTTTTTAATTTTGGGCCTCCATTCATACTTTGGTTGTTTATCTTTTAAATTCTTATTATGAGTATTTGACATCTTTTTGGAATGATAGTTGTTTGAAAAATAATTCATTTGGGATTTATGTTTATTCAAATTATTTTTCAAAATACATTGATGTTGTTAATCATAATGAATTTTATTATATTGATTCTTTGAGAGTTTATAAGAGTGATGGTCTTTCTTAAGAATTGAATTTTAAAAAAGTGGGTTACAATATGTTTTAAATGATTGGTTCTTATTTTGATGATTTTCATTTTCACTCTTTCTTATAGACGTACTCTTATAATATGAAGTTAAGCTTTTAGACTTTTGATAATTTGATAAACTAGAAATAAAAGATGTTTTATTATATGAAAAGTTTTGAATAAACATTTTTAATGATTCTAATTTATCCTTTAAATTATCATTTTCTTTTAACAATTTTTCATTATGCTCTTTTGAAGTTAAAAGACCTTTTTCCGAAACTTTGAGTTCTTCTTTAAATGTATTATAATCAAAACAAGGTTTAACATTTTCAATTAAAGAGCATGAACAAGAATTTGAAACATCAATATAAGATTCTACTTTAGCGTTTGCTTTTAAAGTTTTATTTTCTAAACATAATTTAGAATTAGCATGTTTCAACTTTGAAATTTTACGTTTAGCAAATTTAAGCACACGAAATGTAGAAATAGAATTAGTTACTAAAAGAGAAGATTTAGATTTTCTTACCTTGCTATAGTTTCCGTCTTCTCTTCTGCTTGATGTTTTGCCATCAACTGAGTCCAATATTGTGACATTGTCTTCTTCATCTTCCTCTTCCAAATAAGAGTGTCCATCATCCTTTCCGCTTGATGAGCATTCTATGGATCCATCCTTTGTGTAGCTTTCTTAAATATTTGCATAGGCTTGCATATTCTCCGGTTCTTGTAAATGTTTCGTACCTGTAGAAGGAGAATCATAAGTTCTTTCAAGAAAACTCCAAAATTCATATGCGGTAGGCAAAGTATAAATAAGTTTGAAAATATTTTGGTCTAACGCACAAAATATACTATTCATAGATTTTGCATTTAAAATAATTTCGTTTCTAGTTAGTACGCTAGATGGATTCTTAATAGTAATATTCCAAACTTTTTCATCTAAGTCCATAAGAAAATTTTTCATTAATATTTTCCACCCTTTAAAATTTTTGCCCATAAATAAAGGTGGTGATAATACTTTTTCATTTATATTAAAATTTTCCCCACTAGTAGAAGCGAGATCATGATCAAAAGACGCCATTATTCCTGGTTGTTAAGCCGATTTGGAACAACCTGGCTCTGATACCATGTGTTGGATCTTGTGGCGCCCTTAGAGGGGGGGGGGGGGGGGGGGTGAATAAGGGCCTTTTTAAATTATTATTTTTACTTAAGAATTTTTCACCAACTTTCACTTTTCTTAAAAATAATTAATCAAAATTTTCCAAACACAAATTTTATATTAATAAATACTCAATTAATTTTCAATAAAGTAACATTCATAATTTTATTAAATATGACAAAGACATACATGAACATAACGATCTTAATAAAGCTTAAGATCAAGACAATAATGGTAAAATAAAACTTTTACAATTTTACCGGTCCTTCTACTAAGGACCGGAAGGCTATGACTTATCCTTCCCTAGACCAAGCCCAAGCCTATCCTCTAGATCTTCCCAAGATTTAGGTTGAAGCCTCGAGATGATCGTTGATGTAGAAGCGCGTCCGATCTCGTCTTCAATTTCAAACCTTCTCAGCACAAATGGGAGTTCTTGAGGTTCTGGAGCTCTCTGGTTCGTACGCACTCAGGAAGGAACTTAGAATCTTCAAATCTTGAAATCCACGAAGTTCTGAACCCTTTTAATAAAAGAGAGCTGTCGGATTTCCGTTAACTAGGTATCGCCAAAATCTGATATCTCCAGAGGCTGCCACGTGTCTCACAAATTCAAAGTTTCTGCGCGAAGTGGAGGTCGTGGTTGAGACGTGGGCTGTCGGATATCCGATAGCTCTATCGGATATCCGTTAGCTTGCGTAACTGCTGCACGTCGTAGAGTTATGGGAAGATCGTGCACTGTCGAAAATCCGTTAGCTAGCTATCGGAAATCCGTTAGCTAGCTCTCAGAAATCCGTTAGCTAGCTGTCGGAAATCCATTAGCTAGCTATCGGAAATCCGTTAGCTAGCTATCGGAAATCCGATAGCTCTAAACCGTTGAGTAGAGTTCGGAGAACGGAAGAAATCGTGCGCGGTCGGAAATCCGGTGCTGTCGGAAATCCGATAGCTCCTCTTCATTTTTGCTGTCCAAAAATTATCCAGACTGTAGATTGAGTCGTTCTCATCTCCTAAATGGGGTGGCACGTTCCGTAACTCTTCCTGGGATGAAATTTATTGTCGTTTGAAGTTTAACATACAAAACTCGTCATTTTGTATTTTTGATCCATGAACGAGGACGTGTTTCTTTATTTAACATGTATCACCTGTACACTATAAACACACACAAGAGTAGATCAAATACATCATGGTATTTGTTATTCTCAAACCAAGAGATACGGAAAGCAAGCTCCAACACTTTTAATCCTTCTTTCTTGCAATTGTACTTTCATTTTAATAGTTATAATTTTCATTTCAATAGCGTGTATTTCTTTTCATTTGCAAATCAATAAATGTAGTTCTCTTAACTTCTTATTCCCCTCTTATTTTATCATGTACTCTTTTATTTTTGTTAATTCCTTAATCTCCATGAGTAGCTAAATCTCTATTAGTACTCGATCGAGATAATCCAAGGAATGATATTCGCAATGAATTAATTGGATCTTCTTCTTCTCTTCTTTGAAATGCTTAAGATTTATCCATAATTTTATTGACGTGAGATTATATTTTCGATATATAAATCTAATTCTTGTTTTCGTAATTTAGTAGTCGAGAGACTCATAATTCAAATTGATCACTTAAGAATAAAGAGCTTTGATTGCAACCCTTGAGAAAGGTTGACATAAATCTCCCGGATTAGAGTCAAATCCAATAGAGAGGTTCACCATGTTAAAGCAAGTTTTAGGGGTTTCAATTATAGGACGAGAGTTCGGTTGATCAACCAAAACTCAGCTGAACGTATCTTCGAGAGAGGTGCGCTTAGAATTCGGGAACCTCCACGGTCGAAGTAAATTTCTAAAGAGAATTAGAGTTCTTATTTCTTCTTTAATTATTCTGTGGTGATTCGAAGATCGAGTGCTAGTATTTTAACTAATCTTTTAATCTTTATTTTAATTTCCCTTTTGTAAAACCAATCCAAGTTTTAATTTATAAAATAATAGACATTTTCTTGAAGTAAGAGTACTCAACCGCCCCGAGTCTAATATGACCTTGATTTTATAAACCTATACTACTTTCGATACGGTACATTTGTCGTTATCGTTTGCGGATATAGTTTCAGCACTCATCAAGTTTTTTGTGTCGTTGATGGGGACTAGGTAGATATTTCAAAAAAAGGAATAACTATTAATTTTATCGTTCTATTTCTCCTCCCCCTTCTTCTAAAAATTTTAAAAATCTTAAAAGGCGCAATTTAAATTCTCGAAAAGGGAGGTTTGGGATGTCACCCATTCATATCTCCTAGTACCAGTGGCAAACCTTCACAGGGTAGACCTCGGGAAGTCCGGGACTAATTTAACCCACTTTTTGAAAAAAAATAATTTTTT
Organism: Dactylorhiza incarnata; assembly: GCA_033032865.1. Lineage (NCBI taxonomy): Eukaryota > Viridiplantae > Streptophyta > Magnoliopsida > Asparagales > Orchidaceae > Dactylorhiza > Dactylorhiza incarnata. Next base: position 22,669,269 of record JAWHQI010000001.1, on the reverse strand, counting down.
TTTATAAATTATTTCTCTTCTCTATTCCCCCTCTAAAATTCCATTCATTTAGGTGGAGATTGTTTTCTTTTTATTAAATGAGGTTATCTGAATTGGTCGTAAAAGTGTCGAGCTTCAAAACAAAGTTAATCGTTTGGAAGCTGCACGAAAGCGCCAAATTAGTTGCATTTATTATGGTGCGCCTCATCAAAGTGAAGAATGTTATTTTCATTCTTATTCTCAAAATTTATATTATGAAAATGATTTTTCCCAATCTTATGCAAATAATTTTAATAATAATTACAATCATAATTTTTCCTCATTTCATGAAAATAATTTATCCAACTTTGATGCAAATGTCTTTTCTAATTTTCACGAGAATAATTTTTCAGTTTTTAATAATTTTTCTTCTAGCTCTGAAGTAGATTTATTCTTGGTGGCAAGCTCACCCGGATAGTGTTCAGAGCAATAAAGATGAATTTTTAGACCTGATTTTTTGTTCTTCCACATTTGCGTCATAAGTGTCGCACTCTTATTTTGGGGAATCCTCGCAATTTCACTTTAATTCTCCTCCCCAAAACTTAGATGCCGATTTTCTTTCTTCTAGTGCTTTTTCTTCATCTTTGGAAAATTTAGTTATGGAGGAACATGATTTTTCATGCACTCCCATAGTTTCTTTTACCAAAAATGATGAAAAATTATTTTACCAAGAATATCTTCATGTTATGGGCACACCGAATGAAATAGAAGAAGAACAAGTTTCTTCCCCTAATCCACTCGGGTCATCTTTTGTTTGTCATGAATTTTCGCAAAATTCCTCTATTCCACCTAAAATTCATAACATCTTTGTGTCCGAAAATTTTATTCCTTTTGATATTGCACTAGATTCTTCTAAAAAAATTTATTTTAGAAAATGAATAACCGGAGCTTGATCATATATTTTCGCAAGCGCCTCCTCCTTGTGAAAAATTTCCTGACTCATTTATTTGTGATTCTCTATGTACTAATAATCTTCAAGTTGAAGATGAGTCGTTGTCACCCTAAATAATTAATGATCCATATGTCGCTCATCTTTATAAATCCAAATCACCCTAGGTATGTATAAGTGATTTGGATTTGCATATTCAAGTTCAAGGACAAAAGAAGAATCACATGTTAAACGGAGGAGTAGCCAGATGACTGACGTCAGCACATTCACCTTAATATGAATTAAGGGAGTTGCCTGTGAAATTCTCTTTTCAATTCCCGTTCAGCTAACACTAACCGTCTAGCTTAAAGACGGGAAAAAGAAAGCGCTCTTGGGAGGCACCCCTTGCTTATGTTTAGCTTCTATGCATTTTCCTTTTTACGCATTTTCCTTTCATGTGTTCTTCATACTTAGTTTTAAACATTGGGGACAATGTTTAATTTTAAGTATGGGGGTGTAGCGTAGCTTTCTAGTATTTATTTTTGTTAAAAAAAGAAAAAAAATTTAAAATCTAAATTCTTGGAAAGGGAGGTTTGTGCTATCATCCCATCGTATCTCCTAGTACCTTGCGAGCCATTCACCGGGTAGACCTTTGAGAAGTCCAGGAATTTTTCAAAAATATATATTAATTTTTACTTGTCATTTTTATTTTTCTAGAAATCTAGTTTGAGGTTTGATTATAAGTATTCTTACATTTTTAATTTAGCTAATATTTTGTTTTATGAGAATTTGTTAAATTTAAATTTAAAGTTATTTAGTTTTAAGAAATACTTTATGGTTTTAATTCGATTAGAGAATTTATTTAGCACTACTTCTCCTTTCAATTTTAAATAGCTTCACTTTGTGGTAACTTGACTAAGCATATCTAGATGTTTATTATATTCTCTATTAACTTTAAGATCTTAGTAAATTTCATCCCACTAAAAAGTTGCTCTCAAAATAGTTTAATTTATATACTAGAATTATTTCCTTAGCCTCCTTCCCTCAATTCCCAATAATACTTCATCAACTCCTCTTTTTCCTCATATCTCATGTGAATAAGATGATAAAATTCCTTATTTCCTAAATATATGCTCCCAAAATCATTTAAAAGACTATATGTCATGATGTAAGAGGATAAAATTCATTACATATAAACATATACATTTTGGGTTTTTGATTGAAGAGAATTTTTAAAAAAGATTATATGGCACGAAGAATGAGAGGATAAAATTGATCATTTTCCTAAACATATACAAACATGAATTTATGAGTGAGGTTTCACCACCTCTAAACCAAGAACTCTTCATTTTGCCATTTTTATAAAATCTACCCCCAGCCATTTCTATTGATTCTAGTCCTAAATAAAATTATTTAGAGAGCAATATTTTGGTAGGTGTCTTATCGTTAAGGTTTCTTTAATGTTAGAGTGTCTATAATTTCAATCTAATTTTGTTTGAATATTTCTATAATTTTGGTTGCTAAATAGTTATCTTGAGAAGTAATTAGCTAAACAAATTTCTCTTTTTAAATTATCACCATAGCTTATGCCTTAATTCTTGAATTCCTAGAATTTACATTTAACTTACTCTTGGTTTACTGAAATCTTAGTTAATTAAAAATAATATCGATATATTGTAATTCTTTCTTCATTCTTTGCTCTGGAATAGCAAAAGCTCAAGTATGGGTGTGTTTGAGGAGTACTTTTCATCCTCATCTTTTAGTATAATTTAATATTATTTTAATATGAATTTATGTAATTTATATGAATTATCTATTTAAATTTGTTTCTTTTCACATCTATGAGCTAACTTAAGCTAATTTTATATTTTTCAGGTTTTCTGGGTAGTTTTGAGAAAAACTCTAAAGTAGACACCCAAGGTCACGGGCGTGACCAAGGGCGTGACAGCCCAAGATGTGGTCCAGACCTGCTGCCACCACTTCGAGCTCATTCCGTGAAGATTCGGTAAGTACACGCCCCAGTTCACGGGTGTGACCAAGGGCATGACCCAGGTCATGGCCATGACCCGCCTCTAGAATGCCAAATCAACCGCCACGTCAATTTAAATTACACGCCCTTGGTCACGCCCTCGGCGTGACTCATCTCGCGTCACTTCCCGCCGAAAGCATCCCTCCAGGCGCCATTTTGAAGGTTACACGCCCTAGGTCACGGGCGTGACCTAGTGCATGACGCGCATGTAACGCCCGCATTGAAGCCAGAAAGCGCCCTCTCCACACCAGCATCGATCACGCCCCTTACACGCCCTTGGTCACGGGAGTGACCAAGGGCGTGTAACCTTAAATTTCAGCCTATTTAAAGCCAGCTCCTCAAGAACACAAGGGACGAATTTTTAGGAGTTAGATTCTTTATTTCTTGAATTATTTTCATGTTTTTAGTAGTTCTTGTAATCCTTCTTTCTTTCTTGCAATTGTACTTTCATTTCAATAGTTATAATTTTTTCATTTCAATAGCTTGTATTTCTTTTCATTTGCAAATCAATAAATTTAGTTCTCTTAACTTCCTATTCCCCTCTTATTTTATCAAGTACTCTTTTATTTTTGTTAATTCCTTAATCTCCTTGAGTAGATAAATCTCTATTATTACTCGATCGAGATAATCCAAGGAATGATATTCGCAATGAATTAATTGGATCTTCTTCTTCTCTTCTTTGAAATGCTTAAGATTTATCCTTAATTTTATTGAAGTGAGATTATATTTTAGGTATAAAATTCTCATTCTTGTATTCATAATTTAGTAGGCGGGGGACTCATAATTCGAATTGATCACTTAAGGATAAAGAGCATTGATTGCAACCCTTGAGAAAGGTTGACATAAATCTCCCAGATTGGAGTCAAATCCAATAGAGGGGTTCACCACATTAACGCGAGTTTTAGGGGTTTCAATTATAGAACGAGAGTTCGGTTGATCAACCTAAACTCAGCTGAACGTATCCTCGAGAGAGTGGCGTTTAGAATTTGGGAACCTCCACGGTCGAAGTAAATTTCTTAAGAGAATTAGAGTTCTTATTTCTTCTTTTATTATTCTGGGGTGATTCGAAGACCGAGTGTTAGTATTTTAACGCATTGTTTATTCTTTATTTTAATTTCCCTTTTGCAAAACCAATCCACATTTTAATTGATAAAATAATAGAGATTTTCTTGAAGTAAGAGTACTCAACTGCCCCGAGTCTAATACGACATTAGTTTTATAAACCTATAATACTTTCGATATGGTACACTTGCCGTTATCGTTTGCGGATATAGTTTCAGCTCATCTTACTAGCGTGACCTAAACATCTATGCCAAAGTTCTAGCTTGTCACTTTTAGTTATAAAACATTTTATAGATGACTTAGAAAGATCATGAAGGGAGACTATATATACGTTGTGAGTTCTAGGTGCAGTTAGTAAAACATATTTTGTGTTAGGATTAAATATTTTGCAAAGATTTGTAGATGACTCAAATAAAACATCTAATCCTTTATTACACAATTGACTAATCGATATTAAGTTAAGTTTTAAACCTTCTACATAAAGATCTTTAGAAATAGTAAAGGATTCGTTACCCACTATATCGACTCCCATAATCCTTCCTTTACTGTTATCTCCAAAATTTACGATTCCCCCCTTCTTCTTTTCTAGGCTAAGGAACTTTGTTTTGTTTCCCGTCAAGTGCTTGGAGCATTCCGAGTCTAAGTACCACACGTCCTTTATTTCCTTAGCCTTCCTGCAAATCTAAAAAGAGGATGAGTAAAGATCCGGATACCCAAGAGGTACCACCCATAGAATAAGTGGAAGCCTTAGGTACCAAGATTTTCTTTACAGATCCCCGTTTTATTTTCCTACAAGAGCTAGACGTATGTCCAAACCTATGATAGTTTGCACACGAAATAGAGGGGGTTGAGACCCTTTTTTGAAATTCTACATTGCTCTTAATGGATGAGGTTTGATTTTTAGAAAAAAAAATATAAGATTTTTTATATGACGGGCTATTACCGGCGTTAGTGGCTAGCGTCGGGCGGTAGCTGTCACTTTGATATCCGAGCCCAAATTTTCCATAAACTTAACAATGGTTCCTCAAAATCATGTCCATGATTTTTGACCAAATCCAAATTTTTTGATGGCCATATTGAAGTCATGAGTTTGTTTTTTAAGAGATGAATTTTCTTTTACAATGATGACAGATTTATTTTCAAAACCCTTTTTATTATATTCAATTTGTAAGAGAGAGGTTTTCAGTTTTCTCTCTAAGTCCCCCTTTTCTCTTGTAAGAGTTTTGATTTGTGAGAGGGCCTTAGAAAGAGAAACTTCAAGATCTTTTGCCTTACATAAGGAGTGCTCACACTCTTGCCATGAAACCTTTCTCTTTTCCAAAGAAATTAATTTTTTAGTAAGCTTATGATTTTCTTTGATGAGAGATTCATTTTCACGATTTAAAATAGTATTATCTTCTATACTTTTATCATAGGCTTCACAGGTTTTAACAAATTCATCATAAAGTTCTTCGAAGGTGGGAGCAGTTACCTTAATGTCACTAATAACACTGGTCTCATCATCGTTGCCTTTTACCATCAAGCATAAGTTTGCTCCCTCCTCGCTGCTTGACTCAGATCCGCTTGATTCTTCAAAGGAAGAATCATCCCATGTTGCAGCTTTCAGCACCTTTTTTCTCCTTCCCTTTGTATCGTTTTTCTTTTTGCTCCTTTAGATAATTCAGGCACTGCCTCTAAATGTGCCCGGTTTTCTTTTTGCACCTTCTTTTTCTCCTGGCTGTCTTTCTTCTTCATCTTCACTTTCCTTTTCTTTCTTTGATGAAGAGGAAGACCCTTTACGTCGAGCATCCTTCTGGAAGAATTTCTAGAAGGTGTTCCTTCTTTCCAGATTTCTAATGAATTTTTTGAAGTTCTTGACCAGGAGACCTTCTTCATCTTCATCATCATCATCGTTTCTCTCCTTTGATTTTAGTGACAGTGCCTTTTTATTTGGCTCTTTGTTGTATTCTACGTGTTGAATCTGGAGTTCTACCTCATGGGTTTTGAGATTCCCAATGAGATTCTTGATCTGGAGCATTCTTAGGTTGTGTGACTCAGAGATGGCCGTCATCTTTGGATTGAACAACGAAGGTAGAGAGCGAAGAATTTTTCTGGTCAAGTCGACGTCGGAGTAGATCTTTCCAAGAGCTCTTGAAGCATTGACATTCTTGGTGAAGCGTGTGTACATAGAGTTGATGTCTTCTTCGGCATCCATCCTGAATTTTTCATATTCTGATTCCAGTTGGAATTGCTTTGCATCTTTCACCCGTGATGTACCTTCATGACTAACTTCTAATTGGTTCCAAATATCATAAGCAGTTACACATGCAGAAATTCAATTAAATTCTGTTTGATTTAAAGCACAATATAAAGCGTTCATTGCCTTTGCATTATTTTTGCATTTAATTTTATCGCTATCATCCCATTTATCATTAGGTTTTTCTATCGTAGCCTCTCCTACTACAGTTGTAGGAGGAGAGTACCGAACTTCCATCATGTTCCATACTTATATATCCATGGTCATAAGAAAACAGATCATCCTAGATTTCTAGTAGTTGAAATCTGACCCAGTAAAAAGAGGTGGTCTACTAACACCCTGACCCTCAGGAAAATCGAGATCATGAGACGCCATTATTTCCGGTTGTTAGACCATTTTGGAATAAAATCGCTCTGATACCACTTGTTGGATCGGTAGGCGCCCTTAGAGGGTGGTGAATAAGGGTTTTAAAACTTTTATTATATTTTATAAAACTTGAAAACTAAGTAGATCAAAACAGAGAGAAATCAAGTAAAACAATTGAAATCAAATAGAGATATGATTTTATTAATATGAAACGAAGGATTACAAAACTTAATTTCTTATAATGCTAGAAATCGAAGGCAAATAATAAAATGACTTTTTTGTTTTGTATCCTGACTCGTATCCCCACGAACCGGTGGCTTTAGCCTATCCTTCCCGAATACGGCCTAAAGCTGCTCTAGTCAATCCTCCCTCGGATACGGCCTCGAGCACCCCCCAAGATCTACAACTAGACCTTGTTGCCAACACGAGGCAAATTCCAACCCAAGTCCTACCCAGACCTAGTCGCCAACACGAGGCGAATTTACTAAGCGATTATAAGAATGAAAATAACAACAATATTAAAAACTCCCTCTTGAAGAACTTTTGAAGTTGGAGATGAAAGACCGCTGTAGAATAAGCATGGTTGAAGCGATCGTCGGTCAGAAGCGGCGTGTAGAAATCCTCCTTCAGAAACTCACGGAACTTTGGGTGGGTGATGCGCAAATCTTAGCACACCGCTATAGGCGGTAGCAAGACTGCGACACGAAACGACAGTGAACCGGTCGTTGTCAAGTAATGATATGAGGAAGTAAATACCCAAGTATTGAATCTCTCAAGGAACACAGTAAGGTGGAGTTAACATTTGAGGAAGGACTTGAGATCGAAGTCCTTTGGTCGGATGGAATGCGGAGGGGGGTTGATTTGGTTTTTGGAAAATAAAAGAAAATAACTACAACTACTCCTATGCAATGCCGCTATGCAATGCTTCGCTTGGCGAGATGGAGACTAGGCAGTCCATGAGCGCGCTGCTTCGCAAGGGAGGATGGACGAGTAGGCAAGCGGAATGAGGGTCGCAAGCACCTCATCGACAAGCACGCCACTAGCAATTGCTAGTGCGGCACACAAACGAGACGGTGGGATGGAGGATGGAATGGGGCGCACCTCATACACACATATAAACAAAAGATAATTTCACATGGACATGAAATAACTTATATAACAAGGTTTATAGTGCTCATCATCAAAATACAAGAGATCTACTAACTATAACTACCCATACAAAGATAGGGAGAGCAAGAAATCGACCGAATCTAAAGTCTTGTTGAAGATTCACGGTTGGAATCGCTGGGTTGTCAATCCGCGTCCAAGCACGGTCCTCAACTGTGTCCGGGGTAGAGAAGGCTGTCACTACACTCCAATGGCCCGTCTTCTTCGTGTCACGATCCGAAACCGACCTAGCTTCCTTTTCCTTGGATCTTGGTGGATGTAGGGTTGAATCCCTCTCCTTAGAGCTTGAGGATGATGGAGGAGGCCCAAAGGGATGAAACCCTCGGTGGAGATGGCAAAAATGGTGCAGCTATATGGCGTGTACGGTCTCTCCTGATTTAGGTTGAAAGCTGCAGCTTTTATAAAAAAAGATCAGAAAATATGTCACGCACGGTCGAACGCACGACCGTGCATAGACCGTGCCATATTAATAATAAAGAACAGCGCAGGAAGATGACCTGGAGCGCCCGTGCGATATACTCACGCACGGGCAAATCCGCCCGTGCGTCAAAACGCACGGGGAAATTCAGAAAAGCAAAAAACAAGGCTAAACAGGCTGATCGTGCGATTCTTTCACGCACGGGCAACTGCTCGTGCGCAAAGACGCACGATCAAAATCAGATCATCGTTTTCTACTCAGACGAAGGCGCACGACCGCAGCTATCCGTGCGTCAATAAAACGCACGACCGTGCGTTGTACACAGTCATGACTTCTGGGCAAAAGGGGATGGATCAGCCACCTGCGAGCATAGCAGCCCAGCTGGGAATACACATCCAGCACCAGCATAAAAATAGAAATAACACGATGTGGAGCACAATGTGCTTACCCCAACAACGTAGTGTGCAATTTCACACTTACAACAAGCACTTAAAGCACACGTATGAACAATGTGAAAATAAACAAATACGAACAAAAACTGAATTACAAAAGCAAGAAAAGCAGCCTGGATGAGTCCAAAAAACAGTATATAAATTGGACTCATCACACCCCCAGACTTACCTGTTTGCACATCCCGAGAAAACAAATCCTGAGCAGGCAGGAACATGAAATAGCTAACTTTAAATTACAAAGTGAAATACTATGCGAAGTCGCATGCCCATGTGCATAGAAAAATACGAGAGAAGATTTCTAATTTATACACATAGTTTATAAATTTCTCAATGAGTAAATAAATATTACTTCTGCTCAAAATGGGAATCACGGTGAATCATCCGGTCACACATATGGAGAAAGTAGAATAATCGCTGAGACAAGCATTGCCAAAGCTGGGGTTCCAAACAAACTCCACCGAAATCCATCGGTGTCGGAGACCATAAGCTCACCCATTCACATTCTCTCCACGACACTAGATTGGCTCATAGCGCGAGTCGCTAGGACTTTAGGTTTTAAAATGGGGCTTGGGTTAAGGTGAGATAAACTAAGATAGAAAAGACAGCTCAAACACTAAACCCAAATGAGCTTTTAAAACAACTTCTCGCACACCAACATCAAATGCAAGTGCACCACACCCCCAGACTTAGATTTTTGCAACATGGGTGTGTGCACCGCCTACTATCAATCATAAATTTACACAGATTTTCAATTAAGCTCATCTTCTTTTTTTCTTTTTCTTTTCTCTTTTCTTTTCTTTTTTCATTTTTCTTTTCTTTTCTATATTTTCAGCAAAATTTGGAAAGAAAGCACAACCACATTTTCACAAAACAAAAATACCACATCAACACCCCAATCATGAAAATAATAAACAACTAAAACTCAAATTCGGGTGTGCGACTAGGATTGGCTTTTAGGCTTTGGTGAGATAAAAGTGGAGCTGAATCAAGAAACGGGTAGGCACAACTGGGCTAACGAGGATAGAGCGATAAGAATGGGCACAAAAGCTCAACCGGGCCAAAATGACGGCCTACGTCATTCTCACGCACTAGAACTATCCTATGTCTATGCTTCAAGAATCGCTTGGGGCAAGTTCTTAGCTACCGAGAAAGATTATCTTTCCTCCTGACTCTAGCAATACGAATCTAACAATCATTTACACACATCCCTATGCTACCATTTGATTCACACCGGATTCACCATTTGAGTAGAGTAAACAATATTTATGCTAACAGAAATGCATAAAGCTAACAGTATAAAAGAGAAATCTAATCTACATGAATCCTTATACTCACATGAGTATTTGACTAGAAACACCGGAGTCAACATTTTATTCCACTACATAATTTTAAAAGCTAGCACAATAATTTTCCAGACTACAACAAGAAGTGACGCACTAAAGGTTAAGTACGCTCTCAAGTGGGTGCATTGCGTGCAGACAAAATGAACAAAAATAATTTAAATAAAGATTTCTAGCATGCTAAATAAATGTGCACGTGAGTGGGTACACAAAAAGGTCTCCCCCATACTTAAACTATGCATTAAGATATTCTAAAACAAAGTTAGGGGAAGAGGGTACCTAATGCTCAGCAAGTAAGCATGCCGGAAGCCTGGAGTGAAGCTCTACGAAGAATCACAACCACCGCCTTCACAAATAGAAAATACCTGCAAGTGGTTGTCTCCGCAAAAGCAAGCTAAAATAAATCTAACTAACTAGTTAGAGTAGGCGATAAAATAAAAGACAAGAAAAAGTAAGATAACTACTGGGGCTATTGTCATCCCAGCACGACTTATTCAAAAACATAACAGTTCTAGCTAATGGGTCTATGAAAAGAAAAGTGCACAGGTAACTGTTCTAATATGCGTGTCGGTGGCGGGTACCGATATGGCGACAGAATAGTTACTCCCCTACCTAAATAAAAATACTTGCTGAACACAGGTAGCGGGAATAGGAAGTAAGAAGAGGAGGAGAGCTGGTCCTCACTCATCTCACCACAAACTAAATCCTTGCCCAGCAAGGTGTTGTCTTCAGGGAGGCGGCAGAAGGAGAAGGCAATGAATGAGGCTTCCTCTATGGAGGGGGGATCAACCTCCTCACATGAGAGGATGCACTCATCATTGACTTGAGCAGAATGCTCCAAGTCCTCCTAAAGTACATGTGAAGACTCAACCTGCACAGGCTCAGATGAAGAAGGGGGGTTAGGAAATAAAAAGAAGAAAAACTTAAATGAACATCAATCGGGGGAGTGGTCTCGGTCTCACTCCCAAGAGGTTGGGGAAATAAGATATTATCAGCATCATCGACAATGCTGCAGGGCTCAGTAGGATCATCAGTGACCTCCTCCACGATTTGGACTTCCTCCACCGGTGCTGAGGTAGAATCCTCGTCACCTTGGAAAATATCCTCCTCCATAGGAATAGGCACAACACATAAATCACCTGACTTATCCTGCAAAACATCCTCAATAATGTCGTTAGAGACAAATGTAGTAAAATGCACAATAGGGGGAGGAATATTGCTTGGATAAAAGTCAAGCACCGATTCCTCACAAAGAATCGAATCTATACACGGTGGTATATGCACAAGGGAGATGGGCTCATTCGTGTCAGAGCCTAGATGATCCACACATCTGGTGATTGTGTCCATGCCATACCCTTCAAAGCATGAAGGTGATACGGGCACATAACCAGATGTTGAAGGTGTGCTGCCAGAAGTAGGAGTCGGGACGATCCGGATATCCGGCTCGTCATCCTCATCCAATTGGAGATGGAATGCAGCACAATCCTTCAAGGCATGATCCATGCTCCGACAAAACAAGCACTGCCTTGTGGGCTTCTTTGGCACAGCGGGAGCTGAAGCCGAAAAGAAGTGTGACGGTAAAGGCTCAACAGAATAGCCATAGGACTTACGCGCACCATATGGAGTACCACACGAAGTCGGTGCTCCATATACTGGGCCTTGAGTGCTAGGGCTATTATCTCCCTTTGGACATCTATCACTAGCATGAGAGATATCTCCACACAAACAACAATGAATATTAAATGAAGCCCACATTGTGTGAAGATAACAAGATTCAAAAGAAAAACACTATTGTGCAAAATGCTACACCCAACAATAATTTACTAAGCAACCTAATATAAAACAGGAAAAAGGAATAACAAGAAATAAAATAAAGAAAGGATGCAATACACAAATGGAAGGGCTTTAATCTCAGATTCTCCCTCTCCAGAAAACTCACACGACCGTGTTCCCCGGCAACGGCGCCAAAAACTTGATGCACAAATCTTAGCACACCTCTATAGGCGGTAGCAAGACTGCGGCATGAAACGGTAGTGAACCTGTCGTTGTCAAGTAATAATATGAGGAAGTAAATCCCCAATTATCGAATCCTTCAAGGAACACAGTAAGGTGGAGTTAACATTCGAGGAAGGACTTGAGATTGAAGTCCGTTGGTCGGATGGAATGCGGAGGGGGGGGGGGGGGGGGGGGGGTGATTTGGTTTTTGGAAAATAAAAGAAAACAACTACAACTACTCCTATGCAATGCCGCTATGCAATGATTCGCTTGGCGGGATGGAGACTAGGCAGCACTTTAGCGCGCTATTTCGCAAGGGCGGATGGACGAGCAGGTAAGCGGAATGAGGGTCGCAAGCACCTCGTCGACAAGCACGCCACTAGCAATTGCTAGTGCGACACACGAACGAGACGGTGGGATGGAGGATGGAATGGGGCGCACCACATACACACATATAAACAAAAGATAATTTCATATGGACATGAAATAACTTATATAACAAGGTTTATAGTGCTCATCATCAAAATGCAAGAGATCTACTAACTACAACTACCCATACAAAGATAGGGAGAGAAAGAAATCGACCGAATCCGAAGTCTTGTTGAAGATTCACGGTTGGAATCGCTGGGTTGTCAATTCGCGTCCAAGCTCGGTCCTCAAATGCATCCGGGGTAGAGAAGGTTGTCACTACCCTCCAATGGCCCGTCTTCTTCGTGTCACGTTCCAAAACCGACCTAGCTTCCTTCTCCTTGGATCTTGGTGGATGTAGGGTTGAATCTCTATCCTTGGAGCTTGAGGATGATGGAGGAGGCCCAAAGGGACGAAACCCTCGGTGGAGATGGCGAAAATGGCGCAGCTGTACGGCGTGTACGATCTCTCCCGATTTAGGTTGAAAGTTGCAGCTTTTATAGAAAAAAATCAGAAAATAGGTCACACACGTCCATACGTAGACCGTGCGATATTAATAATATAGAATACCGCAGGAAGACGACCTGGAGCGCCCGTGCGATTTACTCACGCACGAGCAAATCCGCATGTGCATCAAAACGCACAGGGAAATTCAGAAAAGCTAAAAACAAGGCTAAATAGGCTGATCGTGCGATTCCTTCACGCAAGGGCAACTGCCCGTGCGTAAAGATGCACGATCAAAATCAGATCATCGTTTTCTACCCAGATGAAGGCACACGACCGCAGCTATCCGTGCGTCAATAAAACGCACGACCGTGCATTGTACACAGTCATGATTTCTGGGCAAAAGGGGATGGATCAGCCACCTGCGAGCATAGCAGCCCAGCTGGGAATACACATCCAGCACCAACATAAAAATAGAAACAACACGATGGGGAGCACCGTGTGCTTACCCCCAACAACGTAGTGTGCAATTGCACACTTACAACAGGAACTTAAAGCACACGTATGAACAATGTGAAAATAAACAAATACGAACAAAAACTGGAGTACAAAAGCAAGAAAAGCAGCCAGGATGAGTCCGAAAAACAGTATATAAATTGGACTCATCAGTGGGAGATCAACTCTCGGTAGTATAAGGCTCTGGATACTCACACTAAAAAGAGATACGATAGACGGCGGAGTGCAGGTTACTTGAGACAGAGGATGCCAGAGGAGAGACCTCTGAAGTAAAAACTGCTTCAGTTAATCTCAAGAGAAGTTACAGAATGAAGGTCTAGAACTGGACAGGGGGAGAGGTAGAAAAGTGATAGAATTTGAGATAGCTTACACAGGTTCTAAGCTGCAAACTCGAAGCTAAAAATCCTTTTTCAAGTACCCCCTACCCCTTATTTGTAGGCATGGAGGCTGCCCAAATAGGCAGATCTAAAAATTTCGGGCTACCCGGGATACAGGAGAGTCGGAGAAGAGATAAGGGGTGAAAATAACAAAATGGAGAAAAGACACATGACCGCGCGGTCTGGCAGTTTGATTGAAGGCTGAATGCCTATGCCTTAGGAGAATTGCTGGAGAGGAGAAGCACGGTCTGGATGATCTCCCAAATCTGAGACCGCTCGAACTGACTCATTTGACTGGCAACGAGAGGTCGCGGACTTCCGGGCAAACATGATCCCAACACATTTTCAAGTTTTGCTGGAACTTCGGAGATATTCGCTTTGACCGCTAAGACCGCGACTGCCATAAATGCGAGGGAAACTATAAATACGGCTTACGGGTTCCATAGTCCAGCAACTTTTGGAAAGAGCTGCGAACTTGTTCTTTAAGCGGTGACCACTTCTTAGTCCGGAACAAAATCTGAGATGGTGAGCATTCTGGGTCGATTGTCTAAGCGATCACCCAATGTGGCTTCTCCTAAAGGGAAGAAAAAAGAGACTTCTAGCACCAAAAAGGTGTTGTTGGTCAAGGATTCCAGACACTTGGCAGTAGCTGATACAGAGAAGAAGACTGTCGGCGCCCTCCCAGAGGTGAAAAAGCCTGATTTGATAGAAGGCAAAGCGGTCTTGCCGGCCTATGACATTGTCGATCTGTCGGCCAACTCTTCAGAACCTCCTGCTGAATATTCAGGATATCTCTATCATTTTTTACTACAATAAGTCAGTGGAAGCCCTATGCCAGGCCGCTGTGCAGGCTGGTGAGACTGCTTCTACTCAGTCTATCAAGGCTCAGTTTCAAGAGAAGAAGGTTGCAGTTGAGAAGATTAGACAACAGATCACGGAAAAGAACGATGCTATAAAAGAGACAAAGAGGAAAGTCTCATGCTCTTCTGTTCCTCCTGCCAAGAGAAAGAAGAATGATGAAGATAAAGACATGACCGACAAGAAGGCGATCACACTCCCTGAAAGTAGCGGTCCTGATCATCCTTCTGGGGCTGCACCTGAGACAGTAAATGACTGAATCAATCTTTCTTTCTTTCCTACAGGCTCAACTTCTTCAAGAGGAGCAGTCTCAGAGTTGATCGCTTATCTTTAATATTCTTCTAATGATTTTGTACCTTTGATCTCGCAGGTGCTTGACCCTTTCGAAGCTCAGAACCTTTGGGAGTCTGCCGAGGAAGAGAAGAAAGAGAAAGAAAAGAAGGAAAGGATGGAAAAGAGGAGAAAGCAAGGCAGATCGCTGCTGAGGAGAAAGATGAGGAAGCAAAGGCAGTGCAGATCGCTACCGAGAAGAAGGAGGAAGAAGCGAAGGCAGCACAGATCGCTGCCAAGAAGAAAAAAGAAGAAACGGCGATGTTGGTCCCTACGGAAAAGGAAAAACAGAAAAAATGAAATGGCAGCGCTGATCGCTGCTAAGGGGGGGAAGAAAGATAAGAAGAAAAGGAAGAAGGCAACTAAGGAGGAAGAGGGGAAGATAAAAAAAATCCGGCAGGTCAAAAAAGAGAAGATCGCGCAATACAGCGATCTGACCAATACTCCTGCTGACCTAGAGACTGAGCTGGATAAGGCAGCGGAAGACCGCGCAACATCGGTCATCGCCCTACGAACTGGTAAGATAAAGCCAGCCATGAGATTGCTCGAATTCTTTCCTTTGCCAGCTCTTCGACCTAGATCTACAAAAGAGCGGCGTGAGATCATCATTATTGAGACGGATGACATCCTCATCAGCAATGCAGAATTAAAAAGAAGATGAAAAGAAGGAGAGAGTTCGCAGAATAGGGAATTGGAAAGAATGGACCTCGAGCGCTTTAGGGGATCAGACTGCCTTTTGCTAACCTCAGGCCTTGCAGTCACATAAGATAATGGAAATACCTTGCATGAAATCGGTCTTGATTTCTTTCCGAGTATTCTCCTTGCACGAGCTCTTTCATTTTTGATTTGTTAATGGCTGAGCTAACTGTTCTTTGCTTCTGATCGCAGGTACTAGTGAGGTTGTTACAGCTCCTAAAGAGGGGGAAATCCAGCAGCAACCGTTGATTGTTCCTCCTCAACTCGTTGATGCCATTAAACCCATATTTGAGGATGTCAAAACAATGTGCACTTGGGTGCAGGCTCGCGAAGATTAGCTCCGGGTGTTGACCACTGATTTTGAAGAGAAGATGTGAGCCAAGGAAAAACAAGTCCGCGAGGAGGGCTATATGAAGATTGTCGATCTCACCAAGGCGCTTTAGAGGGCAGAGAAAGATGCTAAATATTATAAAGGAAAATCCGTTGCGCTGGTCGCTGAGGTCACTTCTCTTAGAGTTGGCTCTGCTCCAATGATGATGAAGCCAGGGCCTTCTGGTGGTCACCCAGAAGAGAGACCGACTTCGGGGATCATGGTCATCCCCATAGAGCAGGTAGACAGAGAAGGCACGAAGATTCACCGCGATGCAATGTCAGCAAACCAATGGTTGGTGACCGCTTTGTCTGATGTTATCGAAATGCAGGATGTCGCGGCCTTCATCGGAATAAAATGTCAGCCTAGGATATAGATCTCACTTTAATGACTTCTTGCGATCTAGAGATTTTATTATGAACAATTTAGTTTTGTTGTAATATATTATGACAATTTGACTTTCATTTTATGCGATCTCTGTGATGGTTCTGATACCTATCTGTGTTCCTTTACGTATTTGTGTTGTTGTTAGATAATTATTGCGATCTCCATTTTTTGAGATCGAAGTTATTACATGTTGTATTTTTACTCTCAAGTAGGTTCAGCGATCTGGCGCGCTTCTTGGGTGGTCTCCTAAAAAGTAATGATTATGAAATCACCCTTCCTGCTCTATAAATAGTTGGCTTTTAGTTTCTTCATTTTAAGCTTTTTGAATGCGCCTGAAGCACCGATCACGGCGAACTCTCATAATGGTGTTCGTTAAAGCTTCTTCTGCCGATATTTTCTAAATGTCGATCACAAACCTTCTAGGCTTTCAAAAGATGAGTACTTATCTTTTTTGGGGAAACACATGATTCAGAATCAGTTGGTTGTGAGACCGCCCAAGGAGGATGAAGGGTTGAATTTTGGAGAGGAGAACAAGTATATCATTCCCATCGATCATTTTGAAGATGGCCTGAAGTTCCCTCTCCTTTGGGAAATTCTCGAGGTGAAGGATTATTATGGTTTTGTGTTTGCCCAACTGCCTCCCAATTCCAACTGTCTCATTAATGTTTTTATAAACTATTTGAGATCGAAAAGAATAAAGATCTCCATGGCTCTTTTCCGCGCGAACTTAAATGTGAAGTCGCGGAAAGAAGGGCAGAAAAAAGAAGAGTTTAAGGGATTAATATATTTTCATGTAATGGTATAAAAGTTCTGAATCTCCCTAATAAGGTCCCTTTCTGGACTGAGAGATTTTTGGTTTTTGAAGGCGATCTTGGCGGTCTCAGAAGCCAACCATCCCCAAGAGCAGAAAAGATCTTCAGAAAACTCAAGACATTCTCAGAGAGGGAGATCGAGATCTAAGCCTTCCTGTCGGGCAAGCGCCTTGATTTCCTTCACTATCTGGTGATCTGGCCGGAGATCGATGCGGTCTCTCAAGAAGAGAGTAAGCAATTTTACCTGTGGCCTCTTGCAATCTCATCATAGTTTATTTTTTCATTTTTTTCTAATTGTTTTCTTTTCAGCTGCTTTTGTGGTCCCTGCGACCGACTCTGTGGCACCAGCTGAAGAAGTGCTTACCCAAAGGGAGAAGAGAAAGAAGAGAGACCGCGAACGTAAGATCGCGGGGTTCAGTGCTGTGTCTGAGACCGCCAACGAACCATTTCCCCTGATCGGCTTTGGGAAAAATTGAAAGATACCAAGGGAAATCCCCTCCTCAAGTGCGGCGCAAAAGGAAAAAGTGTGAAAGTGTCCACCGATCTCCCCCCTGGAGTGGAAAGTTGACGCGCCATGATTTTGCAGTCACTTCTGCTCTTTATAGGAAAAGTAATGCCATCGAGGCCTATAACTTTGAGACCGACATGCTCCATGATATGTGTGCGCAAGCGATCGCTAGGAGCACGGTCTTAAACCATCACATGGGGCGATCTATGCGAGTTGTCCTGAGAGACATTGAGTGCCTGCAGGAAGAGCTAAATGTAAAGCTATTTTACCTGAGGTTTCCATCTTTCCTTTTTGGTGACCGCACGATCTAACTAATTTTCCTCTTACAACAATCAAGGAAAGCAACATATGATGCAGATAATCATGATTTCCAGAATGCTTTGATGCATCACTTAAAAGAGATGGCGGAGTAGACAATCTCAAAACTTCATGCCCGCGGCAGTCTCACTGATGTGTTCAGAGAGGTTAGGTTTACCGATCTCTTCCCAGACGCAGCAAGAGTAAGAGATGAGTTGTCGATCACCACAGGTGAGTTCGCTGCTGAAGAAAAGAAGAAGATGTAGATATCGAGGGAGATGCCGATGAAGCAAGCGGAAGCAAATATGTTGAAGGCAATGACAAAAGTTCCATTGCGGACTCAAGTTCTGGACCTAAATCCTCTCTTGGAAACTCTAAAGAATCCTCTGTAGTGACCAGTTCTTCCTTAATAGATGAGCGGTCTCCGAAGAGATCGAAGAGCAAATAGATTTCTTTTGTAACTTTTTATTTTAATTTCCTATCACCGGTATTGAGACCGGCCGAACAATATAGCTAGACAATGATGTATAAATAGAATTTTGGCATACCTTTCTCTCTTGTCGATGAATGTTCCTTATATTTACCTGTGTTTATGTCGATCACTTTCTTTTTTGCGAGCTCATCATAATATTTTAGTCGAGAAAGAATTATTCTCAGCGGACTAATTTTCATCATTAGTGGTCTCATTGGATTATTTTCATCTCAGCGGATAATTTCAATCTCAGCGGATAGTTTTCATCTCAGTGGTAATTTTCATCTCAGCGGTAATTTTCATCTTAGCGGTAAATTTCATCTCAGCGGATAATTTCAATCTCAGCGGATAGTTTTCATCTCAGTGGTCCAAATTTTACGAGATAGAAATAGCATTCGATCTCAATGCTTTTAGGTCTTGTTGAGCTCAAACAAGCAGTCATGTAAGAGAATGTTGCACAACAGTTCGAGAATGTCATGATCAATAATAGTGGTCTCGTACTTATCAAACCACCCTAAGCATGATGAGAAATTGTGTAAGTTTCATTATAACACAACTATATGAGATCGCTTATCATATTGCGATATCCATCTTTTCAGATTTGCAGAGATAAAAGATTACAATCCACAAATGTTGATTCCCGAATGACCTCTAGCAAGATTAAAAGATGAGATCTTCAATAATTTGGACTGCTCCTTCCTTGGACGAAATTTATATAGGAGAAACATGACCCTTTCAAGGTAGATAACCAGCGATCTCATATATTTCAGGTAGATATACGAGGGTATTTGTAAGGTGGATCCGCGGTATTCATTTTGTCAGACCAATTGATATGAGAGCAGATATTAGAAATGTTGTAAGTGATCTGCTTTTTAAGACAATACTTAATTGAACTCAGAACCCTGGCGATGGCCTCAAATTTTCTAGACCGCCCTTCCATAGGTCGTAGCCATAAACGTAGAGTAGTTGTGTTTCAGATCACTTATGATTTTTATAAAGCTAAGAAGGACTTAGGCGGTGGTCTCAGTTGTTCTAGACCGCCCCATTTCTAAAATAGTCAAAATACTTTAAGACTGACAGTGTTCACAAACCTCAGACCGCCCATTCAAATTAAAAAAACTTGAGAGGTGTAGAATTTGTAATGATCAAAAGGGCAGGTGCGGCCATGCTTCAAAGCTACGCCAACATTGCTTCCCTCAATAGATCATCACAATTCTAACAGTTTTCAAAAAGAGAGAGAGAGAGAGGTGAAAAACTCTAAATGATCAAAAGGGCAGGTGCGATTACGGCGCAAAGTCTATACCGGCATTGTGTTCCTCAAGAGATCATTACGGTTGTAACACTGAAAACAGAGAGGGACAGAAGGGAGGTGAACAACTCTAAATGATCAAAAGGGCAGGTATGGTTATGCCTCGGAGGCTATACCGACATTGCTTTCCTCAAGGGATCATTAAGGTTGTAACACCCTAGCCACTCAAGGTCTTAGACATCTGCCATAGATGCAACCGACTGCCTCTTGGGCTATCCTTACACCAATGAGTATTCGAGGGTTACAGAGCATGATGATCAGTAGGGCAGGTCTTGTTATGCCGTGGAGGCTATACCGACATTGCTTTCCATTAGGGATCATCAAGATTGTAATGATGTCATGGAATGCATAACATAGCTGAACATTTACCTGGACCTCCCTTGATGTAGAGGTATGTCAAATGTTTGCAAGGACCTGACATCCTAATGTTCCTCTGCACGAGCTTGACGAGCTACTACTACACAATTGTGAAATCTCCCCGCTACCTTTGGTCATGGTAGATTTACATCTCAAGCTTCAAGTCGAGGGGGCAACAAGTAGGATCCATCGATATCTCGCTTGGTAGGATCTTTAGCCTTTGATACTTAGTCAATATATCTCGTTGCTTCCTTTCGGATATATGCAATGCAAGAGGCTACAATTATGTCATCATAATGCTTGCAGAAAAGAGGGAAAGAAATGGGAAAAACACAAGTTTCTAAGAAAAGAAATGCTTGAGATCATCCCCACTTCAAGTGTGAGATAGAGCTTCCCTTTCATAAGCTTGGAGACGATAGGCTCCATTCTTGAGCGCTTCTTTAACAATGAATTGCCCTGTCCAATTTGGATTAAGTTTCTCAACCGAGACAGATCTTGCTGCTGTGTATACCTTCTTGAGGACAAGATCACCAACAACAAACTCTTTAACTCTAACATTTTTGTCAAAATATTTGGCCATTCTCCTTTTTACTTCTTCTTGTCTGATGGTTGTTGTATCCCTTAGTTCTTCAATGAGGTCAAGGCTGCATCTCAACTCTTCATCATTTCCTTCAATCATGATATCTTGATGTTGTTGAGATACTAATACCCTTGGACTCTTAACTTCAAACTCAACAGGAATGAGAGCTTCAGAGCCATGAGATAGTCTGAAGGGGTTTCTTCGGTAGCTGAGGTTGGAGTCGTCCTCAGAGCCCACAACATTGAAGGTAATTGCTCTACCCAATTACCTCTGAGATTCTCAACTTTCCTCTTCAAAAGGTTGATTATATGTTTATTGGTGGCTTCTACCTGACCATTACTCCGAGGATGATGCACAGAAGAAAATCGCAACTCAGTGCCGAATTGATAACAGAAATTTATAAGACTTGAGTTGTTGAATTGTGGACCATTATATTTGATAATTGCCATGGGAATTTCGTGCCTACATACTATCTCCCCCCAGATAAAATTCCTCACAACTTGAGTAGTACTTTTAGCCAACGCCTTTGTCTCGATCCATTTGCTGAAATAATCGATCACTACTAGAATAAACTTGCGCTGACCACTAGTCCACATAAAAGGTCTAATCAAATCCATTCCCCAAATCACAAATGGCCATGGAGTTTCTATTGACTTAAGTTGCTGAGCTAGTTGATGCTGAAGAGGAGCAAACTTTTGGCATTGAACACACATCTCTGCGAACATCTCTGCATCCTTACTCATTTGAGACCAGAAATAACCCTGCCTTAGAATCCTCTTTCTAAGGTTCTAGCTCCAGAGTGACTATCGCACTCTTCGAAATGAATTTCTCGAAGAATAACTGGAATTTCCTCTTCAGAGAAGCATCTTGCCAAATGCGAGAGAAAAGTCTTCCTGTAGAGGATTCCTGCAACAAGATAATAATAAGCTGCTTTTAACTTAAACCACTTCTTATCTTTTACCAACGGATGGAATTCTTTAATTGAGAGATAGAGAACAGGAGGATCCATATGAAGTAGTTCCTCCTGAAAGGAGACCATATTTAGCCAACTCGCCAGCCTCTCCGTTCTCTTCTTTTGCACTATGATGAATAACAGCTTTTGAACTTTCCTATCTCAATATTCAACAATGCTTGATATTTCTTTAAAATAGAATCTCTAGTTTCTTCCATTTACTTGAGATGACATTACCAGAGAATCAGTCTTAACTTGGACATCCTCAATCCTAAGCTCTCTCGCAGATCTAAGACTAGCGAGCAAGGCTTCATACTCTGCCTGATTGTTCGTTGTTGGAAAGTAGAACTTGAGAGCTTGATCCAATCTAACCCCATTGGGATTAATTAACACAACTCCAGCACCCGATGAATTTATTCTGGAAGCCCCATCCATGTAGATTGTGTAAGACTCCATTTTTCTTTCTTTCAAAAACCCGGGTCTTATGCCCAGAAACGCCGCTTTGCGGTGACACCTTCACTCAGGAAAGTCGCCACTACAAAATGCCGATCCTGCCAGCCATATCGATCACAGAAGAAGAAAAGAATAAAAGAACAAATAGAAGTTCAAGCCCATAATAACATGCTATATATAATAAATGTCCACATGGTATAACTGAAATAACAATGTTACAATAATAAAGGGCACATGCCCTGTACATCAAGTCCTCACTACAAGATCACTCGCGGAAGCTAGCTACTAATCACTCACTAATCCTGAAACTTGTGCTCCTATACTAGACTGGCCCGCCTCCGTGTGCACCGGCCTCTGGTGTTGCTGCGTCTCCTCGATGCCCTAAAATGATATGGTCCACCGACCGTTAGTCAAAAAGACTAAGCCTTATGTTCCCCACCCCACCCCCAATGGATCCTAGGCACCGTGTGGGAGGATGAAGCGGAGGACAACAAGGGGTATAACAAAGAGGAGATGACGGTGGATTTTGTCTACAGGAAATATCTACAACAACACATGTGTATATAGATAATTGAAGCAGTAAAAGAGCATAGTAAGAGCAGGTAAAGAATAAGTAAAGGCGGTATATAAAAACATGTACATAATTGAAAAGTAACCATTGATTTATAGGAATGCCCATACAAACCTATAGACCAAGGGGTCGTTTAGCAAGGCCTATCGTATAAAGAGTCCCATAACCAATTTATACGATAGGGGTAGGGGTTGAAATGCAATATTTATGCCATGACATGCAAGGCATGCAGTTTATGCTATGTTCATACAAGTGCAACTCACACACTTCGAATCTATGCGCACAGACCTTTAGTTCCCCCTTTTTGGAACTAGCAAGACTCCCAGGATACTCCCGTAGTGGCGAACGGAAGTGGTGGGTTGGGCCTCGCCAACCTCTAGGTTGGTATTCACACTACCTAACCTAGACCTATCGTATGCCTCAACGCAAAACCACGGAGCATATCGCTACTCTTACTGGCTGGACCACCAGACTTTTATGGCTAAGTGCAAATTCCACACTTGCTGAGTCAACGTATTGACGTCGGTGTGAACGGTCGTCCAATACCGTAGACCCACCACCTTCATGCACATGCAAACATGTTCTACTATATCCTGAGCCATAAATTCCCCGGGCTAACCCGCCCGTCAGTATAACCTTCCGAGCCAACGGCTCGTCGGACCAACCCATCCGTACCAACAAGCATTACTGAGTCACAAGCTCACCGGACTAACTAGTCCGCTGCTTCAACCACCGAGCCTACCGCTCGTACAACCAAACCAACTAACCTCCCTTAACTACGGGGTGTGGGTGTGCGTATTATTAAGTTAATCTTGTACATCAACTTATCCCTACAATTTATGGTTAATCTTGGACTTCCCGAGGATTACCCTGTGAGGGGCTCACTACAGTACTAGGAACTACAATGGGATGAAACCCCAAAGATCCAGTTCTAAAGACACTTAGTGTTGTTGGTATCTACCCATAAGAACACCCTCCTTGTTATTACACTTGGATTAACCCTAGGTGGTTTATGTTGAAAATGTTGAAGTGGAAGTTTGTGGACTTTTTGGATCTGGGCGGTCTGGGAGGAGGTCGGGCGGTCTGGTGAGACCGCATGACCTGGCGATCTGTTATGCGGTCTGGGTTGTCTTAGCCTAGCTGTAGTCTCCTAGCATGTCTGCTGGTATCTGTCCAAGGCGGCTGAATGAGAGGCCGCGCGGTCTGTCTGTGACCGCGTGGCGGGTTGGCGTCTTCAGGCCGCGTGGTTCGTCTGTGACTACATGGCGGGCTGGCTTCTTCAGGACTGTGCTGGTCTGGCTTGACTGCACAGGTTGGTCCAGGTTTCCAGAATTTAGGTCTGGTGGCTATCCGGGTTCTCTGGTTGTATTCGCGGACTAAGGCTCTTGGTCGCGCAGTCTCTGTTCGCTGTCTTAGGAGGAGGCCGGCATGCGAACTGGTGTTCGCGGTCTTGTTACCAGTAGACAGTGTTTGCGGTCTCGGGAAAACACTGGTGGTGGGCGGCTTGCGGTCTGGCGGTCTCCTTATGGAGTCGCGATCTGACTGAGGGAGTGGCGAGTTCCCACGGTCTGGAGTGAAGCCAGAGCTCATCAAATGAAGCTGAAATGACTGTTGCTGATCGCGCGGGTTGACCAGTCTGGTCGCGCGGTCTGGGGGTGGTGATCCTATCTCTAGGGTGGTGACTGGATCAGGTCCCACGCCTATAAATAGGAGCCACTGTAGCAGCAAATTAAGACACACCAAGTGTAAGCTGAGTTTATCCTAATTCCTGCGGTCTGTATTTTTGACCGGGTGGTCTGCTGATTGAATTTTCTTGTGCAACTTCTGCGGATAGTGCAGTTTGCAGCGATCACCTCTTCCTCTGAAAGTGTTCGGGCGGTCTGCGGATTACAGTGTTGGTTGCTGGAGTTCGGGAGAATCTTTGGAGTTCGTAAGGAGGGTGCAGTCTTCTCAGCGGTCTGAGGTGGTGTTTTGTAACTGGCAGTGTTGTGCGGTTAGGCAGCTTGCTGAGGTCGGCAAGGAGACCGCGCGGTCTAGAGCGGTCTCAGTTATCTTCCTTCAAGTTGTGTAATTTCCTCTTTGGTTTTGTGTGCTGGCGAAATCATGTCTCGCCAAGCATACCTCATCTTGTACTGAAGTTTATGCTATCAATAAAGATTACTTGTTTGCCTCCATTTGCTTCTGGTTGTTTGGCTTGAATCTTTAAGTTGCACATTTCCTGCTCACTCCTTAAAGGTTTTCGGAAAAATTTCACATGGTATTAGAGCCAGGTTGGAGTGGATAGAGCAGTGAGCAAGAGTAGCCATCGCCTTTGTGAAAAAGGAACCAATGGTAGAGCAATGGAAGGTGGTTTTGCAAGAGGTCTTGGAATTGAGATGCTTACATCGACTAACTTCAAGAAGTGGAAGTCGTGTATGCAAAGCTATCTTCTAGGTGAGGACCTTTGGGAGGTGGTTGGAGGAGAGAGCACGGAGGAAGTCTTTCTGGTTGGAGATAACCATCATGAGGTGAGGAACTGGAGGCGGCTCAATGCCAAAGCAGAGTTTGCTCTGAAGAGAGCAATATCACCTGATTTGTTTGATCACATCTTGGGGTGTGCATCAGCTGCGGAGATCTGGAGAGCCCTGGATGGGATGTTTAATAAGAATAATGTGGCAAGACTTCAATTCTTGGAGAATGAGCTCGCCATATCGGCTCAAGGTGACCTTTCTATCTCTACGTTCTTCTTGAAGATGAAGAACTTGTGCGCCGAGATTTCAGCGCTGGATCCTGATGAACCAATTTCTGAGGCGAAGCTGAAGAGACACATTATCCGTGGCTTGCGAAAGGAATATATTGCATTTGTGATGTCGGTGCAGGGTTGTGCAAATTAGCCGTCTCAGCTGGAGCTGGAAAATCTATTTGCTTTGCAGGAGAGTCTGGCAAGGCAGATGGAGGGGGTGTCAGTGTCTGGGGGAGATGGAGAAGTTCTCTTCACAGGAAAGAAGAAGAAATGGGATAAGAAGAAGACCGCTGGAGGAGGCAATGGGCCTTCAACTTCTGGACAGCAGGAGAGGGGCTATGCCCCAAAGGCTGAAGGAAAGAAGAAGGGGGAAGGTCCCAAGTTCTTCAGGTGCGGAAAGGTTGGTCACATCAGGAAGGAGTGCCGGGTAAATCTTCATCCGGGGCATGCTGCTGCAGGAAAGGGGGAAGCTGATGCCAGACAGGTTGATGGAGGATGGGGAGGAGCCTTCTTGGCTTCTGTTAGAGCTGAGGATCCTATCAACTATCAGGAGGACTAGATTGTGGACTCGGGGTGTGGTCATCACCTCACCGAGGACGAGTCTAAGCTTTCTTCAGCGCAGCCTTATTTAGGTAATGATGCCATTATTACTGTTGATAATACCGTGCATGCTGTAGAGAAGGTGGGGGTTGTTTCCTTGGGTAGTGATAGAGGGCCACTAACTTTGAAGAGTGTCTATCATGTGCCCGGAATGAGGAAAAACCTCTTCTCCGTGACCAACGCTGTAGATGCTGGGTATCACGTTCTGTTTGGCCCAACAGAAGTGAGGTTTCTTCGGAATATGGAGGCGGTGAAGGCTGAGGTAGTTCATGTGGGGAGGAGAGCTAAAGACTTGTTCATTTTATCGACAAGTTCTTATGTTGACAAGATGAGAACAAACGACAGTGCTGTGATATGGCACGAGAGGTTGGGGCACGTAGGAATGGATAAGCTGAAAGCTATGGCGGTGAAAGGCCTGGTCAAGGGCCTGCCTAGTCTATCTTCCTACAGAGACGGTCATGTGTGCGCAGGATGTCAGTTCGGCAAGTCTCATCGACAACCATTTGATAAGTCGCAGACAAGGAGTAGTGTGCCATTGGAGTGCATCCACGGTGACTTGATGGGACCGACTGCTACCCCAAGCCTCGGAGGCAGTTGATATATGCTGGTGTTGATCGATGATTACACCAGATATGTCTGGGTATATTTCTTGAAGGAAAAGGCAGAGGCATTTGCCAAGTTTGTGGAGTTCAAGGAGTTTGTGGAGGGTCGGCTTGGACTGCGGGTTAAGAAGCTGAGGACTGACAACGGAGGGGAGTTCACCTCTGGTGAGTTCTCCACTTTTTGCAGGAAGGCAGGCATCTGGAGGGAGCTTACTTGTGCACATACTCCATAGCAAAATGGAGTTGCAGAGCGAAAGATCCGTCATGTGACGGAGACCTGCAAGTGTTGGCTGCATGCCAAGAGTATCCCAAAGTCCTTCTGGGCGAAGGGAATGTCTTGTGCTGCCTACGTCATCAATAGGATGCCTCTCAGTCCCATCAATATAAAGACCCCGCATGAATTGATGTTCAAGGAAAAGCCAAGCATGGCACACCTTTGGGTGTTTGGTTCCACGTGCTATGTGCACGTTCCAGATGTGCTTCGGACGAAGCTAGATGCGAAAGCAAGAGAGCTAGTCTTCGTGGGATATGATGACCGGAAGAAGGGCTGCAAGTGCATGGACCCGGAGACGCAGAGATTTGTTGTATCTCGCGACGTCGTACAAGGGAAGTTCTGGTGTGGAGCTACCAGAGAGCGGGGTGGAGGATCCAGAGAAAGCTGTGGAGAATCTTCAGGTGGAGCTACCTGTGTCACCAGGTGGTCCATCAATATCTAGTTGTGAGACGGAGGCTTCTGGATCAGGAAGCAGGGGGAGCGATGCTCTGAGTACGTCTGGAAGAGGATCTAGGGAAGAAGCAGCCGAAGATACTGCGAGTCAGGGGAAGGCGTTGCGGAGATCGAAGCGAACTATCATTTCCCCTAATCGCTATACAGGAGGAAACATGGTGAGATTTGTCTCGTGTTACTTTGCTGGTCCCTTGGAAGAGAGGGAGCCGTCGAGCTTTGAAAAGGCCAAAGGCGTGAAGGAGTGGGACATTGCGATGCAAGAAGAGATGGCAGCTCTCGAGAAGAATGAGACCTGGTCTCTGGTGCCCAGGCCCAAGGGCACCACTCCTGTCACATGCAAGTGGGTCTACAAGCTGAAGAAGAAGGTTGACTGCAGTATAGAGCGATACAAGGCTCGCCTTGTGGCTCGGGGGTTCTCGCAGCAATACGGTGAAGACTATGAAGAGACATTCAGTCCGGTGGCAAAAATTACTTCAGTTCGGGTTGTGATTGCCTTGGCAGCGTGTTGGGGGTGGAAGATTTGGCAGCTTGACGTAAAGAATGTGTTCTTGTACGGCGAGATTGGACAAGGACATCTTCATGGTCCAGCCGCCAGGCTTCGTATCTGAAGATTTTCCGGAGCATGTCTGCAAGTTGAAGAAGGCCATGTATGGGTTGAAGCAAGCGCCGAGGGCGTGGTATGGAAAGATGGCAGAGTATCTCTTATTCTGCGGGTTTGGTGCTTCAGACTCAGACTCAAGCTTGTTCATCAAGAAGAGCGGGGAGCTTCAAGTCATCATGCTTCTATACGTCGACGATATGATCGTGACGGGGAATTCGAAGGAGGAGGTAGCGCAGCTTCGGGCTGAGCTGTCCATCAGATTTGAGATGAAGGATCTGGGTGAGCTTCACCATTTCCTTGGACTCGAGGTGCAGAGGAAGGAGAGTGGAGTGCTGGTGTCCCAGGCTTGATATGCGGAGCGAATCGTGGAGCGGTTTGGTATGAAGGAAGGGAAGTGCATCTCCACACCAATGAAAAAGGCTATGAAGCTTCGGAAGGATGAGGGAAGGATTCTGCAAGATCCGTTGGTGTTCCGAGTTCTGGTTGGGAGCTTGATCTATCTGACGATCACTAGGCCGGATATTGCATATGCAGTTGGCAGAGTGAGACGGTACATGGCGGAGCCACAGATGCCTCATCTACTAGCAGCCAAGAACATTCTGAAGTATGTCAAGGCCTCGGATATGGGTCTCCTTTATAGGAGGGATGCGGGCTTCGAGTTGCATGGATACATGGATGCTGATTATGGGGGAGATTCGGATGATCGGAAGTCGACGTTAGGATATGTCTTCATGGCGGGCCCCACAGCTATATCATGGTGCAGCAAGAAGTAGGATTTCGTATCGATCTCAACCACGGAAGCGGAATACAAGGCTTCGGCCTTGGCAGCTCAGGAAGCCAACTGGCTTAGGAGGTTGGTTGGAGACGTCCATAAGGAGGTTCGGGGTCCGACTCTACTCTGCGGTGACAATGAGAGTGCTCTAAAACTGGTGACCAATCCAGTTTGTCACACGAGGACCAAGCATATCGAGATCGAGCATCATTTCATTCGTGAGATGGTGCTGGAGGGGTCTCTATCGGTCGAGCATGTTCGGAGTCAGGACAATATTGCTGACATCTTCACAAAGGCGCTGGCAAAAGGGTCGTTCACAAGGCTAAGGAGCTTACTGGGGCTGTTTTCAACTTCCCACTTCAAGGGGGAGTTTTGAAAATGTTGAAGTGGAAGTTTGTGGACTTTTTGGATCTGGGCGATCTGGGAGGAGGTCGGGCGGTCTGGTGAGACCGCACGACCTGGCAATCTGTTCTACGGTCTAGGTTGTCTTTGCCTAGCCGTAGTGTCCTGGCATGACCGTTGGTATCTGTCCAAGGCGGCTGAAGGAGAGGTCGCGCAGTCTGTTTGTGACCGCGTGGCGGGTTGGCGTCTTCAGGCTGCGCGGTTTGTCTGTGACTGCGTGGCGGGCTGGCTTCTTCAGGACTGTGCCGGTCTGGCGTGACCGCACAGGTTGTTCTAGGTTTCCAGAATTCCGGTCTGGTGTCTGTCCGGGTTCTTTGGTGGTATTCGCGGACTAAGGCTCTTAGTTGCGCGGTCTCTGTTCGCGGTCTCAGGAGGAGGCTGGCATGCAAACTGGTGTTCGCGGTCTTATGGCGAGCAGACAGTGTTTGCGGTCTCGGGCATACACTGGTGGTGGGCGGCTTCTTGGCGGCCTGGCGATCTCCTTGTGGAGTCGCGATCTGACTGAGGGAGTGGCGATCTCCCGCGGTCTGGAGTTAAGCCGGCGAGCTCATCAAATGAAGCAGAAAGGACTGATGCTGATCGCGCGGGTTGACCTATCTGGTCACGCGGTCTGGGGGTGGTGATCCTATCTCTAGGGTGGTGACTGGATCAGGTCCCACGCCTATAAATAGGAGCCACTGTAGCAGCAAATTAAGACACACCAAGTGTAAGCTGAGTTTATCCTAATTCCTGCGGTCTGTATTTTTGACCGGGCGGTCTGCTGATTGAATTTTCTTGTGCAACTTCTGCGGATAGTGCAGCCTGCAGCGATCACCTCTTCCTCTGAAAGTGTTCGGGCGGTCTATGGCTTGTAGTGTGGGTTGCTGGAGTTCGGGAGAATCAGTGGAGTTCGTAAGGAGGGTGCGGTCTGCTCAGCGGTCTGAGGTGGTGTTTTGTAACCGGCAGTGTTGTGTGGTTAGGCAGCTTGCTGAGGTCGTCAAGGAGACCGCGAGGTCTGGAGCGGTCTCAGTTATCTTCCTTCAAGTTGTGTAATTTCCTCTTTGGTTTTGTGTGCTGGCGAAATTATGTCTCGCCAAGGATACGTCATCTTGTAATGAAGTTTATGCTATCAATAAAGATTACTTGTTTGCCTCCATTTGCTTCTGGTTGTTTGGCTTGAATCTTTAAGTTGCACATTTCCTGCTCACTCCATAAAGGTCTTCGGAAAAATTTCACAGTTTATGACACATTAGGGAAAAGACGATCTTTCGTCAACCCCAAGCACGACCCAAACTCTTAGTTTGCCAGCACACCCTCATCACCTAAAGTCCTTTTAGTGACCTTCAATCTCTTCAACCTGACCATGTACACCAACTACATGCCACTTCCACTCGGCAGACGCCTAAATATCCAAATTTCATATTTTTACTATACGCAGACCAACTAACTATATGAAGCTTATAAGTAGAGATACTCCAAATATTCATCCATCTGACTCAAGATATTTACTGGAGGTCTATCATGATGTTTCAAAACTAAATCCAGAGAATCATATTTTTCCTCAACATTTTAATATTTATTTAAATTTCTCCAATATTTGCCAAGTATGAATATGAACATGAAGTGTAAGGTATTCTCAATACATGATCTTCATAAAATTCAGATAAATCTATCATGCCAAAATAATAGTAAATAATGAATATCACAATTTTACAGTAAGAAAATGTCCTCTATTTTTAATATTTAACTTCTATCCAAACTTGAAGATTTATGAAGGAACTACCAAGAATACTTATGTCAAAATTATAGAAAAATTACCAGACCTCTATTATGTCCAGAAAAGCTTAATTACAGAGTTTCACAATTTATGGGAATCATTTTCTCACTGAAATAATTAATCCAAGTAAATCCAAATTTGCACATGTTGTGAAGTATCCTACTGATAACAACCTCCAAAAATTATATAAAATTTCACAGAGCTTCCTAGAGCTCTGAAATGTCCTATCAACAAGTAGTACATTTTTTCCATAGTGTTTTGGACCCTTAATTACATTTTCTCCTAAAATTCTCTCAAAATTCCCTAGGGCATAAATACATCCCATGAACATATCTCTTAGGTTCCATGACCATTCTATAGCTTTTGACCACATGTCCTTCACAAAGCTCTAACTGCACCCCAAGGGGTAAAACTAGGGTATTAACCACTTTTTCAGTAGAGGGGCCTAAGTATTTTTAATAATTAATCTATGTACAGCAAAATAAAAGACAGAAATACAAAATAATATAACAAAACTATAGCAAACATCTTGATGCAGAAATGGACGGCATCCCACTTTCTTCTTCCTCTAGCCGACGACCGAGATTGCTCTGACCTAGGCAGTTTTGGAAGTGGTTTTCTCGGACACCCACGCCCCTCCCCGACCGGACAATGCCACCACCATCTTCCTTGAGGTGGTGTCCGGTGATGGGAGGTCTTGGCCGGCCGGTGGTGGCCGGAAATATGGGTTTAGACAAGAGGAAAAAGCTCCAAAAATGGAGTCTTTGACTCACATGATCTAGGGCCAATTGTCCTTAAAGCTTGCAAGCAATATATGTAGATCTATCCACTAGGGTAGAGGAGAAGAACCAGACCTTCTTGGAGCCCGACGACGATGGCGGCGGTGTTCGTCCATGGCTTTTCCCTTCTCCGACGAGCTTGCCCGATCTCTCCATTCTCCACCAAAACCTTCGATCCAATATATGACTTCGACTGCCATCCACGTTTTGAAGCTAATGGTGGAGTTAGATTTGAGAATGGGGGTTGTATAGGGGGAATTTGAGGGTGGAAAATTTCGGCCATGGCCATTAATGGCCATTAAGCCTAATTTCGGCCATGGTGAAAACTCCCCATTTCAGCCCCCATGTGGGCTGGAAAAATTCCTAAAATTCTTGTAACATCCAGGGGAGATGAATCCCCATCAATTGGGAGAGCCTTTGGCCTCCTCTTGGCCATGAATGCCATTACTTCTCTCTTTCTCTCTCCTCCTTTTTTGGGGATAATGGGATTTTCTCTCTCCTGACCGAATTCTCTAAAATTGCATGGCAATTTTAGTAATTCCCAACCCCATTAGGTGTTGGACCACCTCAATTGAGTCTAGCCCAAGTGGATTGGGCTTGATTATGTCTAAATAGGTCATTTTGACCTAAATTTAGGGTGGAGTTGACTTTGGTCAATTTGACCATTTGGGTTGGCCCCAATGGGTGGTTAGTGACCCATTGGCCTCCCCTAAGTGTTAGGAAGGTCTAGGTAGGGTCAATTTGGCAAAGTGGAGGTCAATTGACCCATATTAGGTCAATTTGACCAAAACAGGGCTAGAGTTGACTTAGGTCAAATTGGTGGCCCCATGTTGGCGATTTTTGGTCCATTGAGTCCCTAATAACCTTATAAGGGTAGGGAAAGGTCAATTTGGCATGGTGGAGGCCAATTGACCCAAATTAGGCTACTTTGACCAATTTAAGGTTAGGGTTGACTTGGGTCAATTTGGCCTCTTTGGTTGACCCCAATGGGTCCTTGATGCTCTAAGGGACCCTCCAAAGGGTTAGGTGTGCCATGGTGGGGTCAAAGGGTCAAGGTGAGGCCCTAAAGTCCAACCCTAAGCTTGGTAACTGGAAATTGCTATTTGCAGACCAAGGTGCTCTTCTCCCTCAAGCCTAAGGCCAAGTGATCTCTTCAAACTTCCCAGGGTTTTGTCATGACCTAGTCATGACAAAACCACTCTAGGAGTCTAGTTGTTTGGGGGATGTTACAAATCCCAATAAACAAAAAAATAATTTCGTCCTCGAAATTCAGGCTAGGCTTGCGGGCTTTTCACCGAGAGTGACTGAACGTAACATCCCCTAAGAATTGAAGTTATTTCTGACTCTAAGAGCACCGACTATCACTGCCACACCAGTTCTAGTGGCTCTCAGGTGAATCAATTGATCGGAGGCTACCGGGCCATCTATAGTAGAAATTTGCTGCTCCGGCCGTAGTAGAGCTCTCCTAATGGAGGAGACAATGAAGACGTAGTGCAATCCCTGCTAACTCCGACGGAAACTCCAGTCTATAATCCAATGGGCTGATCCACTCCAGGATCTGGTAGATCCTCATCTATCTCAGACTGAGCTACTTCCGCCTGCGAACCCGCAAGACTCCTTGCATCGGACATGTCTTCCGGAACCCTCGGTCTCCAACCTGCAACTCTACTTGACGATACCACACATCGTAATACCTGACCTGGCAACTCTGGTCCCCAACATCCTAACTCAAATCAGTCGCACCTGGGTATCTATGTCCTCCATAAATTCTGAGCTGAGTGCCTTGGGATCCTCATCCTTGGTCCAAGATTGTGGAATTCTGCGCCTATGTCCCTCTGAGGGTGGAAAGCTGTGCTGAACGTCAACCAAGAGCCCAGATAAGCCTGGACTGATCATCACTCTTTAGACGTAAACCGTTCATCCCGATTCGACACGATCGTCCTTATCACACCACAATAATGGACAAACATCTCATCAAATGACATCCAACACTAACGAGAGCCTCCTTCCATCCCAGGGTGACCCTAGCTATCCCAATCAATCTATCCTCAAGCTTCCACTCCCTAACATGGGCAGTGACTATAGTAGTTCCCCAAAGATTCTTGCACTTGGCCTTCACCAACTGACAAGCCTCACGGTGCGTCACAAAACTTATGTTGTCTTTCCTCATTCCGGGGAAATATACATTCTGCAATACACCATTTTTCTGGTGACTATATTTCTCATTTATGTGGGTAGGCATCGACTCTATAAAAACTTCTCTACACAATCAACTTCTTATTCCTACGAGTACACCAGAGTCATCAACCAAATCAACTTTGTAATTTTATTCAATTCTTATCATTTAATGGGACTGATCACATCATTAAGCGTCCCAATTATCCTCAGAATTTAAGGGGGTGTACACATGGATCTTATGAACATATATTAACCAACCAACACTAGTATCAATGTTTAAAGATGACTCCCAATCACTTTCTATGCGGAGTTTGATTCATAAGGTATACGGGTAAAATCTTTTGAAACCCTAAGATTTTTCACAAGTCAATTTCATCAAGAAAATATCTTCACGTTTATTTCACCAAATTCCTATAACCTCCACATATGCTAGTCTTGATCAATTTCGGTTGGTCCAAAGTAAGATAAACTTAGATCGTTCTTATCATAGTAATCTCAAACACTAGATTCTAATTCCAATAAGTCATCGTCTAAGATCTCTGGTTATTCGACATCATAGCTCCCAAGATATGAAGGCTATTATTGTACTTAAAATTTTCTACCATGATAAGGTGTGATTTTTAACAAATCATAAGTTGATCACTTCCGAATGTCCCAAACCTCAAGAACTTCTGGATATAACTATAATTTGTAAGATCTAATTTCCATCCTCAACTTCTAGAATAGGACATCGACATCCCTAAGTGATTAATCCTAGCGACTTTACATTTCCAATGATTCAACTATGGTTAAGTCGTTGCTTGATCAACGATGTCTATCCAATGTCCTAGTAACACCACAAATCATCATTTCGAACATACTGTTACACAATCTCATCTTCGTCCAAGTAACATTGAATAAGATCGACTTCAAAATCATTATGCTCACGACGCAGCACTTTCTAAATTAAATCTAAGGGAAACCAAAGTCAGTCATTAATTTGCCCAATAAACAAAAGGTCAGCCCCAATAAACAAAAGATAAGCAACTATCTATTTTGGGCTAAGTATCTTTGATATCGCCATGTTATGTTCGTCCCATGTATGCAAACAATCCTTAGGGCACACAACCTTAGACTTGGGGTTCTATCTTGAGACTTGTTCGTATAATCCATACATTAGACTCTTCAAGGTACCCTTTTCGACAACATTATCAAGGTCAACATGCAACTCACTCCCAAATGGGTCTCTTCCATACTTGAATTCTTTTCCGACCCTCGGTGTTTGTCGTGGTGGTTGTCTCAATATATCATGTCACTGATACGAGGGTTAGATCTACGAGTCCCCTACCATTCTGTTTATGTGTCAATCTCTCTTTCTATGGCCTCTTTGCGGTATCCTCGTACCTTCACCAAAATTATACCTTTGGTTTATTTCAGACTGGGGTGTTGTTTATGGGGGTGTCTACTTTTTCACCTAGAGGGGGGTGAATAGGTTTTTCAAATTTATTTCTTCCCCCTTTATGATGTTGTTGGTTTCTGATTAATGGATCTATAAATTAAAGAGCAAAACACAGAAAGCACACAACGATCTATAGAGGTTCCTCAAGATCGGGTTTCTTGAGTAGTCCTCTCTCCCTCTACGCCTACCCAGCAGTGTGCTAGGCTCGGCAAACGCCGCCAAAAGCTTCAGGCCCTCAAGCCTTACAACACGGACCCGCAAGTCCCAACAGCCTAGGCCCGCAAGCCCCTACTGCCCCCGAGCCCGCAAGCTCGACACTCAGGCCCTCAAGCCCTACAACACGGACCCGCAAGTCCCAACAGCCTAGGCCCGCAAGCCCCTACTACCCCCGAGCCCTCAAGCTCAACAGATCGCACCCGCAAGTGCACTGCCCTGGCCCTCAAGCCTCACAGCTCTCCAGCCCTCAAGCTGGACAATTTGGCCCGCAAGCCTTACAAGAAAATACAGTAATACAACCATTCTTCTGCCTGATGAAGATCGACAACTTAGCCTGATGATGATTGGCTTCTTACGATTGAAGAAAATTCTTCTGCTTCAGATCTTTGATAGCACAATTCTTCTTCAATCTCTACTTTTTGCCTGATGTTGAACGGAGACTTCTCAGTCAGTGAAGATGACTGATTCTTTTGAGAATGCTTGAATCTTGTTCTCTTTCTTCTCTGCTGAATATACTGTTCTATTGAAGAGCGGCGGGATTCTTTTTCTCGTTCTTTTTCTTGCACCGCAAGTTTCTTTCTTTCTGATCTTTTTCTTCTCTCTTTTTTTGAGGGCAACCTATTATCTCTTTTATAAGACTGCGAGGTCCCCAACGGTCTTCTAAAAAAGTGCCTTAAGTGTCAGATGCTCCGTTCCTTAAGAGCACGTGCTGATTAGACAATCAGGCGGCGTCATTAATTGCTGACAGCACGTCCGTAAGATTTGAATTCTGTCTTGAAGATACTTGCATCATTACAACGACAAGCTATCTCTGACCATGTCATAGCGATCTTCCTTCTTCCATCATGTCGTCGTGATCACATTGTTCTCTCGATGACATGCATTCTTTACGACGATGTTTGTTCTTTCTCGACGACACGACCACTTTGATGAAGTCGACGATACTGCATCTTCTCTGCGTTCGACGATCTTGCTTCTGCGCTCGACGAACACGCCAAATCTCAGCGGTTGTCGATCTTCCTTCTGAGCTCGACGATCTTCCTTCTGCGTTTGACGAATAGCATTATGCGATCGATGAACTTTCCATCCTCCGTTCGACGATCGGCATTCTTCGTTCTACGATCTTGCTAAGTCTCAGTGATCGACAAACACGCTACTTCTCAGCGGTTGCTTTGCTCATCATCATGACGACAGGCATACTTTGTCGACAACATTTCCTATCCTTCTCGACGATATAATACTTCGTGAAGTCATTAAAGTATATGACATATTGTCGATCTCTGCAAGCATAAACTAGATGGAATGTTAAATAAAACTTGCATTTATCATTGAGCTGAGCACTTCTTCAAATCAGGAACATTGCAGGGCACTGTTCCCAACAATCTCCCCCTATTTGAAGAAGCCCTAACTTAACTCAATAATAAATGCCACTTATGATAAGATATAACATTTCAGATAATGAAATCACACATAAAGCAACAATCACATAAATGGGTTAAGTGTTCTTCAAAATAGATTTCAAAATGGATTAAATGTTCAAGAATAATCATCCGCATTCATTTTGCCCTAACAAGATAATTTAGGATTTTAGTTTGTTGCCCATCAGTGTCTGCTGCTGCCGCTTGCTCCTTTGGCGTTCTGCCATCGCCTTTGATAGTAGTTGATGGGTAGAGGAATCATCTTAGGAGAAGGAGGAGGACCTTGTGGGAATGCTAGCTTGTGGTTCTTCCTCCTTTCCAGCTGGTTTAAATGTCTATCCTATTCAACCGAGTGGTATACTCTCTGATGATCCTTCTGTGTGTATCCAAATTGAATCCACGATTCTGTTATTATTTCTCTTGATGTTGAACTCCAATTTCCAGATTAAGGATCTAGCTCAATTTGCCTCAGTCTCTTTTCCCTATACTGGTTGCTGTGAACTCTCTTTCTTTTTCTGGAGGTGGCTGATTCTCCCAATTCTATTCCATACTCATCAGAGTCATTAGTTGCAGAAGGAATGGCAGTTATGTATACTGATGGAGGTCGATTCATTGTCTGCTTGATCTAATTTGATATTCACATCGCTTGATGTGAACAGGCATTTATTATGTCATTCTCTCCCTTTAGGGCTTGTTCGGTTATTCGCTCTTCCAGGCTGTCTTTAACCAGATTTAGCCGTTCAACCAGGGTCTGCTCAGTGACATCCAGATTATTTCTTACTTCAAGCAGATGAGAATCTATTGTGTGGGAATTCTCATTGACCCTGTTTAGAATTTGATTTCTATTATCCGTGGCGGCTATTTCTATCTGCTCAAAACCATAATATACATTATTTGAGAAAGTTTCATTATCGGTCAGGATTTTGCGGGTTTGATGTCCCACTTTATTAACTTCCTCACTCATTTTATCTATTGCGGGAGCAGCCATGTGATAGAAGTGAGCGCACTGGGTGTTCAGGTTGTGTATGTCGCTCTTTACCTTCATAATTTTCTCCTTCACTTCCTTTCTTATACTATCCATGGTTTTTACTATAAATTGCTCTAGATGTTGTTGCTGAGCATTAAGTAAAGCTGATATCATGTGGAACAGCGAACCTGTCTGAGTCGAAGGTGGCTCAGCAGTTTGTCCTTCCTGATCTCCTCGTCCCTGCGAGTCTGCTTTACTGACATCTTCAGATGATTATTTAAAGTTATGCGCTGTAACTTTGGCCTTCCCCTTAGGGACTTCTGGCAGGAGCACACTTGGTGCCATGAGCACAATCTTGCTCGCAACAGCTAACTCTCGGCAATCAGAGAGAGTGATGTCTGCTATTGGCACGGGCATGGCATTTTGATCTTCAGGGATAGAGGATATATTCCGTTGGTCTTCCAAGGCAGAGTACCCCAGATGGCAAGGAGCATCTCGTCATTTTGGGCTGATCCCTCGAATTGGGGCTCCCCCTCAACAGGGTCACTCCCCTTAGTGGGGTTTCCAGTATTTTCAGGAACCTCTGTGGGAGCAGGTTCAGGGGTTAGGACAGGGAGTTTGGTGGATGGTTCACCATCAAGTGGAGCGGGATGGTGTGGGGGTGGTGGCATGTCATCAGAGCTGCTTGATGACTCTTCTTCAGAGGAGGGGTTTATTTGGGCTGCTGGTTTCTTCTTCTTCTTCGGAGCAGGCTGGACCTCAGAGGATGGTTTGGGGATGGACCTATCCCATCGATCCAGCATCTTCACATCCAATTTCTTGGAGTAGTGAAGAGGCATTTCCATTTTCTTATGCAATACATCTCCTTGGATGTTTAGAAGAAAGAGAGATAATATTCTCCCGTAGGAGGGGGATTTCAGGGAGTTCTTCACTTTTTGGAATTGGAATGCACTCCAGTCTGTTTTCATGGAGTGGATTATTCGGGCCATGGTAGCAAACATGTCTTTGTAAATGCGGTCGTGGGAACCAGGCTTGCACAATAATACTTTCCCGAAAATATCAGCTAGTAATTTCCCTTTCTGATTGAACTCAGCCCTCTTGATAGACCCGTAGGTCTTTCCTATGTGCTCGCACCATTTGTAGCTTGCAGACATTTCTTCGTAGGTCAGCTCATCTTCTTCCTCTCCCCCTTCGATCCTTGGCAGATTCAGAGCTTTACCGAGGCTATTCGCAGATATCTTAACTTTCTTGCCTCCCACCTTGGTCTTTATCTGTGATTCAGCATGGTTTAACCTTGCTTCAGCAAAGAGATCGGCTAGTTCTCGGTGGAGAAGGACCGACGGTTCGCATAGAACGTATTCCAGTCCAGACGTCTCTACCAACCCTATTACTGATCGTCTCTCGTTGGAGCAGGCATTGAAGCCTCCTGGCTGGAGTTCACAATCGGAGACCACTTCTTCTTTCTTGGGAGCCATTGATTCAGAGTGCGTGAGAGAGGCGGAACGTCGAAGAAGCAGGCAAGGGTTTGTCGACGGAACGACTTAGGGCAAATGATAGCGTAATTTTGTTTTTGAACATTCGCTCTATTTATAGTGTCGGTAGGTGGAGAGGCGCGTACCTTTCAAAAGCGATCAGGCGGCTCCGATGGATCCATCTAATCCTGAGATGAGTAGGTCAAATGTATTTTGCCGATGTGCTAATTGTCGTTGAAATGTTCCTTGGATACAATTTCTTTCATCTCGTATCTTTGTCATCTTATCGTCTATCGTATTGTCGTAACACTCGACGATTGTAGATTCCAAGATCTATCCATCCTTCAGGTCCCCGTTTTTCTTGGCAGAATAACCAGCACTAATTTCATTAGTAAATAAACTTTGTTGTTCTTCCTATGGGTCAGAACAGCTACTTTGTACAGGGCCCAGATTTGCTTCTGATGGGCAATTAGACTCCCTGCAAAATACGATTACAAGCCCTTAGGAACCCAAGCGAATTTGGCTCCTGGGAATTTATTAGCTCTGAAGGATATATTGGATTTCATTGCCCTCGGATACACATAATGATTGTAAAATAAATTGTTTATAGGTTTATTATTTGTTACCCTTGGAGCTGCTGGATTGTGCCAACAATCACTTGTAAAGTGCCCTGTCTTACCACAACACCAACAGTTAAATTTGTTGTGCCTTATCCTCTTGTTGCCGGTTGGTGTATGATTCTTCTATGGGCGGGAGGAGTACCTATAGGAAACAGAATTGCATTGGTCAGGGGTGTGATACTTCCCATTCCCACCTCTTCGATGAAAGTCAGTCCTTTGTAATGGTCCCTTCATTCTCCTGGACCCGCTGATCTTCTGTTCCTTTGTGATTCCTCTTTCATGACTTACTTTGGAGGTGATAGGTAACATCTTTCTCCCTCCTTGACTGAAACTGCTGCCTTTATCCGGTGGAGGAGTTGGCTCTGGTATAGAGGGTCTAGCTCCTGTTCCCACTTTTGTGTGGGATTTGTTCTTCACGCCACTGACTTGATTGACTCTGAATTTTGGCGGTCCAGCCAGATTCATGTCCTTCTTTAAAAGTACAATTTCTTTGGTTAGAGAGTAGCATAGTTCTCTGCTGTCAACCAGAGCTTTCATGGTTTTCCCAAACTTGGTTATCAAGTCCATGTTTGAGCTAGCATTATAATCTCATTTGAGCTGACAGAAATCTGCGTTCTCCAATGTCAGCCTATCAGCCTTTTCCAAGAGATCGGAGTTTCTGGT
Source organism: Dactylorhiza incarnata (assembly GCA_033032865.1). NCBI lineage: Eukaryota > Viridiplantae > Streptophyta > Magnoliopsida > Asparagales > Orchidaceae > Dactylorhiza > Dactylorhiza incarnata. The sequence goes on along the minus strand of JAWHQI010000001.1, from coordinate 22,628,688 downwards.
TTGGAGAATTGAGATCTCATCGGCTTGCTTCCTGCAGAGTTCCTTGCTCCTTCTGAGTTCTTCTAGAAGATCCTTATAATTTTCTGAGAGACATATTTCGGAATCTGAATCAGTATTAGATAATGGAGCCCTTATTCCTACCTGTTCTGGTGTTGTCTCATCCTGAATTTCTTCCTCTGATTCAGATAGGACAGTTAGTCCAAACTAAGCTTCCTCCTCTGCATCTGAATTGCTTGATTCACTATCACTCAGGGTTTTATTCTTCCTCTACTCTGTGATAGTGTTTTTTACTCCCGGTGATCCTTCCATGAGGATTGCTAGTGACTCCCACATTTCCTTGGCTGTAGTGCAGTGAGTAATTTGATGGAAAGTGTGAGTATCAACTACATCAGCTATGATGTCTCTGGCTTTCTTGTCTAGAATGATCACATCCTCTGTCATTGTCTTGGATGTGGTTTTGGGAGCATATGGCCCTTCTTGAGTGATTTGAAACATCCTGGGATCCAAAGTTTCCATGTATATTCTGGCTCTAACTTTACACATGGGAAAATTTTCTCTACAACACATAGCTATTCTTGACTCCATTCTAATGATCCTTAGACACCCGCTGACAGATCTGTTCAAGCTTTTAAGCTATTCTTTGAACAACCTAGCTCTGATACCACTTGTTGTTTATGGGGGTGTCTACTTTATCACCTAAAGGGGGGGGGGGGGTGAATAGGTTTTTCAAATTTATTTCTTCCCCCTTTATGATGTTGTTGGTTTCTGATTAATGAATCTATAAATTAAAGAGCAAAACACAGAAAGCACACAACGATCTATAGAGGTTCCTCAAGACCGGGTGTCTTGAGTAGTCCTCTCTCCCTCTACGCCTACCCAGCAGTGTGCTAGGCTTGGCAAACGCCGCAAAAAGCTTCAGGCCCTCAAGCCGTACAACACGGACTCGCAAGTCCCAACAGCCTAGGCCCGCAAGCCCCTACTACCCCCAAGCCTGCAAGCTCGACACTCAGGCCCTCAAGCCCCACAACACGGACCCGCAAGTCCCAATAGCCTAGGCCCGCAAGCCCCTACTGCCCCCGAAACCTCAAGCTCGATAGATCGCACCCGCAAGTGCACTGCCCTGGCCCTCAAGCCTCACAGCTCTCCAGCCCTCAAGCTAGACAATTTGGCCCCCAAGCCTTACAAGAAAATACAGTAATACAACTGTTCTTCTGCCTGATGAAGATCGACAACTTAGCCTGATGATGATTGGCTTCTTACGATTGAAGAAGATTCTTCTGATTCAGATCTTTGATAGCGCAGTTCTTCTTCAATCTCTACTTTTTGCCTGATATTGAACGGCGACTTCTCAGTCAGTGAAGATGACTGATTCTTTTGAGAACGCTTGAATCTTGTTCTCTTTCTTCTCCGCTGAATATACTGTTCTATTGAAGAGTGGCGGGATTCTTTTTCTCATTCTTTTTCTTGCACAACAAGCTTCTTTCTTTCTGATCTTTTTCTTCTCTCTTTTTTTAGGGCAACCTATTATCTCTTTTATAAGACTGCGAGGTCCCCAACGGTCTTCTGAAAAAGTGACTTAAGCGTCAGATGCTCCTTTCCTTAAGAGCGCGAGCTGATTAGACAATCAGGAGGCGGCATTAAATGCTGACATCATGTCCGTAAGATTTGAATTCTGTCTTGAAGATACTTGCATCATTACAACGACAAGCTATCTCTGACCATGTCGTCGCGATCTTCCTTCTTCCATCATGTCGTCGTGATCACATTGTTCTCTCGACGACATGCGTTCTTTACGACGATGTTTGTTCTTTCTCGACGACACGACCACTTTGGTGAAGTTGACGATACTGCGTCTTCTCTGCGTTCGACGATCTTGCTTCTGCGCTGGACGAACATGCCAAATCTCACCGTTCGTCGATCTTCCTTCTGAGCTCGATGATCTTCCTTCTGCGTTCGACGAATAGCATTCTGCGATAGACGAACTTCCCATCCTCTGTTCGACGATCGACATTCTTCGTTCGACATTCTTGCTAAGTCTCAGCGATCGACGAATACGCTACTTCTCGGCGGTTGCTTTGCTCATCATCACGACGACAGGCATACTTTGTCGACGACATTTCCTATCCTTCTCGACGATATAATACTTTGTGAAGTCATTAAAGTATATGACATATTGTCGATCTCTGCAAGCATAAACTAGATGGAATGTTAAATACAACTTGCATTTATAATTGAGCTGAGCACTTCTTCAAATCAGGAACATTGCAGGGCACTGTTCCCAACATGGGGCATGGTATAAATTGTCATGGTAAGTCATGTGTCCTAGTGGGGTTGAGTCTAACTCCTTGACTAAGAGAATATCTAAAGAGAAATTTGTAGCCGGAGGTATTCCTTGCTGGGGGCAGGGTTCTCCACAGGCTACAAAAGAAAACTTGGCACTTGTAAGGAGATTTTGGCTAAAAAGATTCAGTTAAAAGTGGACTTTTCCATGTGATTTCCCATATGGGCATACCATTGCTTCCGCTGCTTAGTATGTCCTCAAACTAAACTCGCGCAGGGTGGCCAGGGTTTGTGGACTTCTTTTCTTCGGATCGAGTTTTCGCTCTGATACCAGTTTGTAAGACCCCCTTTTTTTCTTTCAAAAACCCGCGTCTTATGCCCAGAACTGCCGCTTTGCGGTGACACCTTCACTCGGGAAAGTCGCCACTACAAAACGCTGATCCTGTCGGCCATATCGATCACAGAAGAAGAAAAGTATAAAAGAACAAATAGATGTTCAAGCCCACAATCACATGCTATATATAATAAATGTCCACATGGTATAACTAAACTAACAATGTTACAATAATAAAGGGCACATGCCCTGTACATCATGGCCTCACTACAAGATCACTCGCGGAAGCTAACTATTAATCACTCACTGATCCTAAAACTTGTGCTCCTGTACTAGACTGGCACGCCTCCGTCTGCACTGGCCTTTGGTGTTGCTGCGTCTCCTAGTTCCCTTAAAATAATATGGTCCACCGACCGTTAGTCAAAAAGACTCAGCCTTATGTTCCCCACCCCACCCTCAATGGCTCCTAGGAACCGTGTGGGAGGATGAAGCGGAGGACAACAAGGGGTATAACAAAGAGCAGATGACGATTGATTTTGTCTACAGGAAATGTCTACAACTACACATGTGTATATAGATAATTGAAGCAGTAAAAGAGCATAGTAAGAGTAGGTAAAGAATAAGTAAAGGCAATATATAAAAACATGTACATAATAGAAAAGTTACCATTGATTTATAGGAATGCCCATACAAACCTATAGACCAAGGGGTCGTTTAGCAAGGCCAATCGTATAAAGATTCCCATAATCAATTTATACGATAGGGGTAGGGGTTGAAATGCAATGTTTATGCTATGACAGGCAAGGTATGCAGTTTATGCTATATTCATACAAGTGCAACTCACACACTTCGACTCTATGCGCACAGACCTTTAGTTCCCTCTTTTTGGAGCTAGCAAGACTCCTAGGATACTCCCGTAGTGGCGAACGGAAGCGGTGGGTTGGGCCTCGCCCACCTCTAGGTTGGTATTCACACTACCTAACCTAGACCTATCGTACGCATCAACGCAAAACCACGGAGCATCTGCGTACTCTTACTGGTTGGACCACCAGACTTTTATGGCTAAGTGCAAATTCCACACTTGCCGAGTCAACATATTGACGTCGGTGTGAACGACCATCAAATGCCGAAGACCCACAACCTTCATGCACATGCAAACATGTTCTACTATATCCCGAGCCATAAATTCCCCGGGCTAACCCGCCCGTCACTATAATCTTCGGAGCCAACGGCTCGCCGAACCAACCCATCCGTACCAGCAAGCATTACTGAGTCATAAGCTCACCGGACTAACTAGTCCGCTGCTTCAACCACCGAGCCTACCGCTCTTACAACCAAACCAACTAACTTTCCGTAACTACGGGGTGTGGGTATGCGTATTATTAAGTTAATCTTGTACATCAACTTATCCCTATAATTTATGGTTAATCTTGGACTTCCCGAGGATTACCCTGTGAGGGGCTCGCTACGGAACCACAATGGGATGAAACCCCAAAGCTCCCTTTCTCAAGACACTTAGTGTTGTTGGTATCTACCCATAAGAACACCCTCCTTGTTATTACACTTGGATTAACCCTAGGTGGTTTATGACAAGCTAGGGGAAAGACGATCTTTCATCAACCCCAAGCACGACCCTAACTCTTAGCTCGCCATCACACCCTCATCACCTAAACTCCTTTTGGTGACCTTCAATCTCTTCAACCTGACCATGTACACCAACTACATGCCACTTCCACTCGGCAGACCCCTAAATATCCAAATTTCATATTTTTACTATACGTAGACCAACTAACTATCTGAAGCTTATAAGTAGAGGTACTCACATCCATCTGACTCAAGATATTTACTGGAGGTCTATCATGATGTTTCAAAACTAAATCCAGAGAATCATATTTTTCCTCAACATTTTAACATTTATTTAAATTTCTCCAATATTTGCCAAGTATGAATATGAACATGAAGTGTAAGGTATTCTCATTACATGATCTTCACAAAATTCAGATAAATCTATCATGCCAAAATAACAGTAAATAATGAATATCACAATTTTACAGTAAGGAAATGTCCTCTATTTTTAATATTTAACTTCTATCCATACTTGAAGATTTATGAAGGAACTACCTAGAATACTTATGTCAAAATTATAGAAAAATTACCAGACCTCTATTATGTACAGAAAAGCTTAATTACAGAGTTTCACAATTTATGGGAATAATTTCCTCACTGAAATAATTAATCCAAGTAATTCCAAATTTGCACATGTTGTGAAGTATCCTACTGATAACAACCTCCAAAAATTATATTAAAATTCACAGAGCTTCCTAGTGCTCTAAAATGTCCTATCACCAAGTTGCACATTTTTCCAGATTGTTTTGGACACTTAATTATATTTATTAAGATTAAGACAAATTAGTGCCTTGCAAATGAAGTACTAGTTAAATCATCTACTAAATTCCACAAAAAATAGCAGAGGTCTATAATATGATTCTAAAGGCACCACCAAGATTTCATCTTCCTCCAGGATCATTTGTGCATGTTAATATCTCTTACAAGAAGTTTACTTAAAGGGGTTACGACCTAATTTAGGGGGAATAAATTCTCCTAAAATTCTCTCAAAATTCCCTAGGGCATAAATACATCCCATGAACATATCTCTTAGGTTCCATGATCATTTTATAGCTTTTGACCACATGTCCTTCACAAAGCTCTAACTGCACCCCAAGCGGTAAAACTAGGGTTCTAAGGCATATCCACCTCTACACCACCTTATCTTACTCATGAAGGTGTTTTAGGTGATCCTAAACCAGTGGTCAAGGTTTCAACTCATGGTGATGAGTTCTGACCACCATACCCCAAGATAAACACCATGCCCTAACTTTGACCCAATTTGACCTAACTTGGGTTGACAAATTACCCAACCAAATCAGTCCCAATTGGGCTGAGATTTTTACCAAGGTCATAACAAAACCCCAAGGAGCACCCACCAAAATTTGGAGGGCATTGGAGGTCATTTGTCCCACTAAGTAATTAATATTTGATTTATGAAATTATTACAAAAACCTTAGAAAAAGTTTCTCTTAAAATTTCCATTTTTGGATATGATGTGTGAGTAGGTGTAAATAGCCTAGGTTTCAATTTTCAAGTCCATCCCATAACCCAATCAAAAATTATTCAAGAAATGATGGATGTTCTACACCAGGGACCAGTCCCACCAAAATGGACCTACAGGGAGCTACAGAACTCCTTTTTGGGGTGAAATCAATTTTAAAATAAAGTAGACTCCAAGGGCTACAACTTTGGTATTTACCACTTTTTCAGTAGAGGGGCCTAAGTATTTTTAATAAATTAATCTATGTGCAACAAAATAATAGACAGAAATATGAAATAATATAACAAAATTGCAGCACACATCTTGATGCAAAAATGGACGGCATCCCACTTTCTTCTTCCTCTAGCCAACGGCTGAGATTGCTCTGACCTGGGCGGTTTTGGAAATGGTTTATCCGGCCACCCACTTTCAATTGGCCTTAAAGCTTGCATGCAATAGATGTAGATCTATCCACTAGGGTAGAGGAGAAGAACCAGACCTTCTTGGAGTCTGACGACGATGGCGCGGTGTTCGGCCATGACTTTTCCCTTCTCCGACGAGCTTGCTCGATCTCTCCATCCTCCACCAAAACCATCGATCCAATATATGATTCCAACTTCCATCCACCTTTTGAAGCTAATGGTGGGGTTAGATTTGAGAATGGGGGGCTGTATAGGGGGAATTTAAGGGGGGGGGGGGGGGGATTTCGGTCATGGCCATTAAGCCTAATTTTGGTCATGGTGAAAACTCCCCATTTCAGCCCCCATGTGGGCTGTAAAAACTCCTAAAATTCTTGTAACATCCAGGGGAGATGAATCCCCATCAATTGGGAGAGCCTTTGGCCTCCTCTTGGCCATGAATGCCATTACTTCTCTCTTTATCTCTCCTCCATTTTTGGGGAAAATGGGATTTTCTCTCTCCTGGACGAATTCTCTAAAATTGCATGGCAATTTTAGTCATTCCCAACCCCATTAGGTGGTGGAACACCTCAATTGAGTCTAGCCCAAGTGGATTGGGCTTGATTAAGTCAAAATAGGTCATTTTGACATAAATTTAGGGTGGAGTTGACTTTGGTCAATTTGACCATTTAGGTTGGCCCAAATGGGTGTTTAGTGACCCATTGGCCTCTCCTAAGTGTTAGGAAGGTCTAGGTAGGGTCAATTTGGCAAAGTGGAGGTTAATTGACCCACATTAGGGAAATTTGACCAAAATAGGGCTAGAGTTGAGTTAAGTCAAATTGGCCAAATTGGTGGCCCCATGATGGAGATTTTTGGTCCATTGAGTCCCTAATAACCTTATAAGGGTAGGGGAAAGGTCAATTTGGCATGGTGGAGGCCAATTGATTCTAATTAGGCTACTTTGACCAATTTAAGGTTAGGGTTGACTTTGGTCAATTTGGCATCTTTGGTTGACCCCAGTGGGTCCTTGATGCTCTAAGGGACCCTCCAAAGGGTTAGGTGTGCCATGGTGGGGTCAAATGGTCAAGGTGAGGCCCTAAAGTCCAACCCTAAGCTTGGTAACTGGAAATTGCTATTTGCAGACCAAGGTGCTCTTCTCCTTCAAGCCTAAGGCCAAGTGATCTCTTCAAACTTCCTAGGGTTTTGTCATGACCTAGTCATGACAAAAGCACTCTAGGGGTCTAGTTGTTTGGGGGGTGTTACAGATTGTCCATGCGAAAGGTTTTCCAGCCTCCTTTTCTGAGCTAGCTTCATTTGTATCGATCATAAAATCTGCTAACACCTGAGCTTTGATCGCCACTCTAGGAATGTAGGAGATATTCAACTCACTGAGCTCTATCGCCCGTTTTGCCAATCTACTCGAATGTTTCGGTTTTTCCAACACGCTCTTTAACAGAAGGTCAGTGACAACCTGAATACACTAAACCAAAATTGGTATACGGTGACATTTTTTATGTCATCAGTGACGATTTTTAAGCGTCGTGATAGTTTTCATGATGTTTATAAAAATGTCATAAAATCGTCGTGATTGCGCGTGTCGATGTTGCTCTCTGCGACGCTTTCACAGAAAAGCGTCACGATTGATGATTATTTTATCGTGACGCTTTTACATAAAAGCGTCACAATTGATGATTGTTTTATCGTGAATCTTTTACAGAAAAGCATCACGATTGATGATTGTTTTATCGTGACACTTTTTAAGAAAAAATGTCAAGATAGATAATTGATCTATTGTGACATTTTTTAAAAAACTTCATGATAGATAATTAATCTATCGCGACACTTTCTAAAGAAACGTCGAGAAAAATATTAACTCTACCACTATATTTTTTTTATAAAAATATCACCGTAGTTAGAACTCTAAAATAACATTTTTCAAAAAAAATGTCACAACTTTTTTGCATTTTAAGCTCGCACACCAACCCACTTGAACATTCAAAACCAAGTAGAAATGGAACATAATCAAAATTATATTCACTCAAAACAACAAACTATATACATAATATTAAGACTTTCATTTCATATCACATTAATAGATAACAATTTAACAAAACAATCATTTCATTTAGATAATGGTGCACACTACATCACTAAATAAAACAAACCATCATTTGTCATCATATTGCAGGATGTTCTTTCCAACTTTCTTCTAATATATCAAAGTCTACCAAAATACATTGAAATAAGTAGACATCACAGACTACAAAAGAAGATACATATAAATCAACTTAAACATCAAAATGATCTTCATGGTCCGTTGTCATCATATCACAGCTCCTCTTTTATCTCACCAACATTGAGATCTTTCTGCACAAAATAAACAAATATATAAATATATTACATCAAGATCAGTATATAATTAATAAGTTATAGACGTTTTGTTTTTATGTTAGAAGTAGGTAAGAGCATCTAGACATATAACAAAATAATAAATATGTGACAACAAGGGCATGTCAAGATACCGATTTATTGGTTCATGGCAGAAGGGTGATGTGAGGGAGGATGTAGTAGTGCCCGATAAATCATATTTCATGTGTAACCATTTCGATGGAATAAAACACCAAAAATTTACTGATAACATAACCATCCTACAAAAAAAAACATTCACAAATGAATTATTGAATACCTTGGAGTCTTCCCATTTAGTGAATTTTTCAACTCGTTGGGCAAATGACAGATCCATTAGCTGAATTGTACCTCACACCATTGTCTGTGAAGCATCAGAGAACAAAAAATTAGTGAGGATCTTCCACACTAAAATTCAACAATATCTGTAAGCCAACATAAAATTCTACCATATCACACACGTGGATTGATGTAGGTAAATTCATTTTTCTGCAAAACATGTAGATAAAATCATACCAAGTGTGACATCGATTGTGTTCAGGAAATACCAGAAGAATCTGGCCAAGTGAGACTTGATATAAAAATCTAGGATTCATAGATCACATTCCTGGTGCAAAGATTCAGTATTATGAATAAAACATACTAATTCAATTAGCAAAAAGAAATCCATATCAGAAATAAAGCAAGATTATCTAATCCATACAACAAATGCTTTCCATTCCAAATGAAAAGTCCTTTCGCCTAACTAAATGAGAATTAAATTAACATATAATCATTTTATAAATACGCATGGTTTAAATAAGAAAGTAATCAAAACTGAGTTTTTTTTTTCAATTGGGTCGAAGGAGATTATGCATTAAAAGCACCTAGCGGCTATTAGATCATGGCACATGCAAAAATCATTAGATACATTATTTCTAAAACATAACTTGATGAATGACATTCCAGATAAAATGAGAAAAGTTAAGTAATTTGAAATTCCCAGAAATCCCGATAAATCTGGGCAGAAATCTCGAGAAATCTGGGCAGATTTCTGGAGATTTCTGGACTTATTTCTGCCCAGATTTCTCAAGATTTCTGGGCAGATATCTGCACAGATTTCTCGAGATTTCTGCCCAGATTTCTCGAGATTTATGGCCAGAACTTCTGCCCAATTTTCTCGAGAAATTTGGGCAGAAATCTGCCCATATTTCTTGGGAAATCTGGGCAGATTTCTGCCCAGAAATGTTGAGATATCTGGGGAGAAATGTCGGCATTTCTCTGCCCAGATTTCTTGAGAAATCTGGGCAGAGTTCTGCCCAGAAATGTCGAGAAATCTGGGCAGAAATGCTCTGCCAAAAAATGTCGAGAAATCTGGGCAGATTTCTGCCCAGATTTCTCGAGAAATTCTCGAGAAATCTGGGCGTACTTCTGCCCAGATTTCTCGAGAAATCTGGGCAGAATTCTGCCCAGAAATGTCGAGAAATCTGGGCAGATTTCTGCCGAGATTTCTCGAGAAATCTGGGCGTATTTCTGCCCAAAAATGTCGAGATAACTGGGCAGAACTTCTGCCCAGTTTTTTCGAAAAATTTGGGCAATACTTCTGCCCAGATTTCTCGAGAAATCTGGACAGATTTCTGCCCAGAAATGTCGAGATATCTGGGGAGAAATCTGGGCAGAGCTCCTTGTTGTCTAAAAGGGCAGTCTTTGTTAACAACCTGCTTTGAACATATACATGCACCTGTTGGCTATTGCTTAATTGTTTTATATATTTGTTGTGTTAATTTGAACATATTTTAATACTAGCATAGTTGATTACTTGACCGAAGCTTATAAATTCAATTGAATCTCAAAAATAAATAGAAGAAAAGAAAAGCCAAACCTTGATTCGGATTGAGATTTGTAGTAGGAGATGGTGTTAGGGTGTTGTTAGGGGTAGACTCATCTTGATTTGATCTTTGAATAGAAGCCATCATTCTCAAGAACTACATGATAACAAAATCAAATATATGCATGGTAACAAAATCAAATACCAACACGTAAGTCATGCACTGGTACTGCTATTGAAGAGAATTATATCATATTACAAGGATTGCAAGTTTGACTATGTAGACAGATAAATCAAGAATAAACATGAAAGCATTGAATACAAAGAAATTATATGCTTACCCGAAATAAAAGGAAGAGGTGGTGGGGGGGGGGGGGGGGGACTAATTCCTACGATGTTTTTCCAAAATGTCTGGCAAACTTTGACAAAAAAAAGAATATATTAAAGATAAACAGCTAATATTAAAGATGAAACACATGGCATTGACCTGAAAATTAAATATCTTAAATCCTAAGGAAATTTTTTTTGCAATTATTCTAATCTCCAACGTGCTCGTGAATCTATTCGAATGTCGCACTAAAGAACATCGTGTCCAGCTATTATAAACAAGTTAAATGCAATACACATTTGCAGCATGTGGAGTCGAATAGTTGCTTAAGGGGAGGAAACTACATCAAAAACCATGCCTCAAAATACATTATGTACACAGAAAATGCAACAATCATTTAATCAAGCTAGAAAATTACCCATCGTTCAAGTGCTTGAAGGACATCTTGTGCACTAGGACCTAGAGTTTTTATTTCTATTGCCACCAAGTTCCTATAAAAATGATAAAGCTATCAATATTTAACCACAAATTGCCATAATAGCACAAATCTTGTATTGTTTGTTTCTTCTAGGAACTGCTTTAATTCAGGGCAAAAACTGGCACAGAAAGTCACAACATTTACTCAACAAAATTTCGCACAACCACTTGAACACCATGTCATAAGCAGAGCTTAAAATAATAATATATACACGTGCACATGTAATAGAATTGCCTGATAAAATAACATAACAATTTCCATCCACACTTGGCTCCATGCGGGCCAATTGCTGAATTTTATCAGTGAATTTGTGCAGCTGAGTCAGTAAGCATAACAATAATGGTTTAACAAGTTTAACACCAACTCCTGACCGAACCTGGACAACATTGCCCGCTGCCCAAACACTATATTTATTTTCTACAGCAATGTTGACAATCACCACCGCTCTCCCAAAAAAAATAGCCTTGTCGTGTTCTGTTAACAACCACCATCACCGCTCTCCCAAATAAAAAAGGCAGTACTAGAGCAGGATTCCTACTGAAAAGGAAGCAATGGATAGCCAACTGCTTAATTATTTGCAAAATATTACAGAACTGACCAATGATCGTTCAAGAAGTTCAGAATATCAGTCTCAAATTGAAGCATCAGTTAAAGAAACTGAGGTAAAATTGTCCGAAGCTCTTGAGAGAGCTGCACAAAGAGATTCTGAAGCTAGTGACTTAAAGGAGAAATTATTTGCACTTGAGGCCCAGCATAAAGTTCATGAAGAACATGCAAATGAACTGGCTTCATTTGCCAAAAATCGTAAGGCTGAATTGGAAGAAGCAATGTTTAAAGTGTAGAGCTTGGTACAATCACTCGAGGAAACAAGAAGCAGAGCTACTCATTTTGAGGACAAGCATGTTCATTTAGATAAAACAAACTTAAGTTTGTCCCAGAAACTGGAAGAATATGAGAAGAAAGTGCACGAGTTAGAAGGTACCATGAAAGCCATTACTGAAGAGAAAGAGGATGCATCTGTCCAACTTCAGACTTCAAGGAAAGCAGTTGAGGATCTTACTCAAGAGCTCATCTCAAAGAGAGAGAAACTTCAGCTTCGGGTGGGGGAATTTAATGTATTCATATTTAACAATAAATGATTGGTACAATTATAATCTAAGTGACGCAGGATGGATGTAGTGAGTGTAATCGTGCCCTAAGGAACTTTAAGGAGTGTGTGTTCATGGAGTGTCATATGTATATAGAATGATGCGATGCACATGCATTAATCCGACATTTATTTGCAATAAGTTCTGAAATTAATTTTAAGATCTGTAAACATTTTCGCTAGAGATTAGATGTTTGAAAAAAAACAAGATCTAGTTGAATTTATGTAGATATACTTTAATTAATTGTCAGACGAATGAATCTTTCAAGTTCAATTAAAAATTAGGTAAACTTTTACAAAATTAAAATCCAAAATTGTATGTTTTTTCAATAAGCAATCAACACAAAGTAATAAAGACTTAAAATTAGTACTTACATAAGAAATCGAAGTCCAAAGAAGTAGTAAGAGTGCTGATTTAAGGTTGGACAGTGCTGTAACTGCAGTTTCCTTGTAGGTCAGACTAATAGATGTTGATTCCTGCTGTAATTGGGATGTCCGGAGATTGGTGTGTGGGGGGGGGGGCAATGGGACTGTGGGGGAATGGATTTGAGCGGGTCGAGCAGGTTTAAAGGGGCTCGAAACAAAACTGGACAGCAAGGGAGTGAACGTCTAAGGGTTCTGGGAGGGCTGTTTGGCAATGGATTGCAGGAATTGGAGGAACTGGCCCTGTTATCAGGTTTTCAGGGTGCAGGAAATGGGCAGAGGCAATTCAACGATCTGTTAGCTGCACTCGAGAGAGATTTGGAAATGTTTACCTGCCAGCTCTTGTATTCTATATCTGTTGTCTCTTGAATATAATCAGTTCCAAACAACACTGTCATAACATCTAGTAGCTATAAATGGAATTTGGGGGTTATCTTTATTGCCATATACACCTTGCATCCAACACGATACCTCTCTATTCATTTTATCGATCCCATATGCCACTGCATAGAGTTAAACATCTTGAGTTCCAAAACATTAGGAAGTGTTATATTTTTTGCAAGTATGGTCTAGTTAAGAAAGAAAAAAAGAAAGTAGAAAATATTTTATATTAAAACTCAAAAATATCCCTCGAGATCCCTCGAGAATATTTCTATACATATGAGAGTCGATATCTAAAAGAAATATGCGAAACCCAGATTCTCATGATGTTGGGAAAATGATTTCTCTTAACCCAGAGAAATGAATTCTAAGAATGAAAAAAACAAGGCTAAGAAAATATGCGTCGAATAGTATTCGACGTTTCCTTCAGGTTGAGTCGAAGTAACTCTAGGAAGGTTTCGACGTAAGTCTAGTCGACGCCACTCTGATTTCTAGTCGACGCATCTAGTGAAGTCGACGCACATCAGTCGACGCACCTTCCTTATTCTTCTCTCGACGTCCAGAAAGGATGCTCTCGACGCTTGCGTCGAATGGTAATCGACGCACGTCGATTTCCATGACAGAATTTAAATATGCGCCAGATCTCTTTCCTTCTTTCAATAGATCTGATTTATATGGAATAAGTGTCAATATTTTATAGCCGCTCTGAATCATTCTTTCCTTATATCTGATTCTTGGCTAATTTGATTTAACTTATTTGGATATTATTTGAAATCTGAATTGGTTCTTTCCTTCTACAGAAATAAATATTATGGAAACATTTTCATCTTTCTATTTTTCTGACTGCTAATTAATTATCCTCCTATAGCTTTATTTTGAATACACAGAGCTATAAATAAAGAGGAGGTCGGCAGAAAATGACAGTTGAGTGATCCACCACATACATTTTGAAATAGAGGAAAAGCTCCCAAGAGAAAAGAGAGAAATTGAGAAAAAGCTCTGCAGCAACATTCAACCACTTCTTCTTCTTCTGCTTCTGAAATCACACTGCTGCAAAATCTGATAGCTCTCACAAAGAGAGAAAGTCTGCAAATCTTCTTCTCTCTATAGAAGAAAGATTCAATTCACTTCTTGTGCTTCCAATCTTCTTGCTAGGAAGAAGATTCATTCTTGTCCTTATATCTTTCCTGCTTTCTTTCTTACATCTAACATTGTAAAAGAGTTTTTAGAATCTCTCTTCAAAAAATTCAGTGTACTGGTTCTAAGAGTCTCCTTGTCAAAAGACTCAGTTGGTTCTAAGAGTCTCCTTGTCAAAAGACTCAGGGTGGTTCTAAGAGTCTCCTTATCAAAAGACTCAGTACAAGATAGTGAATTCCTACCAAGGGGGTAGAAGAGTGGACTACCCAAAGTTTGGGGAACCACTATATTTTCTTGTGTTGTGCTGTGATTTATTTTCTTGCTTAATTCTTGTTGGTGTGTGGGAAGCTCTAATCTGTGATTATATACATATATATATTAACTTTGCACAAAATATTTTTAATCTCTATTCACCCCCCCCCCCCCTCTAGAGAATTCTAGTGAGGTTAACTGTGCACTTTCAATTGGTATCAGAGGGAGGTTGATCTAAAAAGGATAACTCCTTGATCAAAAAGATCTTACCTCTCATCTATATATATATATTTTTCAAAACTATTTTATCATATGGCACAAATCAAAGATTATGCTTCCACCAGACCTCCAATGTGCAATCTTGAAAAGTTTGTAGTTTGGAAAACAAGAATTAGAATTTATATGAATTCCATTGATGCTGACTTGTTTGATATTACTATGACAGGTCCCCCAAAGCCCTATAGAAAGGATGCAAATGGCAATGTCACACAAACACTTGTTCCAAGATCTGAGTGGACAGAAGATGAAAAGAAGGCAAGAACATATGATCTAAAGGCCATGGACATACTTGTCTCAACTCTCTCAGATGACATTTTTCAAAAGGTTGTTGACTGTGAATCATCCAAAGAAATTTGGGATGCTCTCACAAAGATGGTGGAAGGAAGTGCTAATGAAAAGAAAGATAAAAAGACTCTATTGATCTCTCAATATGAGAACTTCCAAAAGAAGGCTGAAGAAAGCATCTCTGAAATGTATGACAGATTCAGTCTGATCATCAATCAACTAAGAGACTTGGATAGAGAAATCTCTCTCACTGAGATTAATGACAAATTGCTAATGAGTCTCCCTAATTCATGGGACTCAAGAATATGGGCAATAAGAGACACAAGAGGACAAAAAGAGATCTCAACATATGCTCTCTTAGGAAAACTCAGATCCTATGAGCAGTTGCTGAAAACTAGAGAGGAAAAGGAAAGAAGAGAAAACACTCCAATTTCCTCAAAAAGCAGGAACATTGCTTTAAAGGCAACAGAAGAAGGAACTCCTGTCACTGAAGAAGAATTATTCAGTTTCTTGGCCAGAAGATTTAAGAAATGGGTCAAGACAGATGGATCAAAAAGGAGGGAGTCAAAACCAAGGTATGACAAAACCCCCACTAAAGAAATTATTTGCTATTCTTGCAGGAAACCTGGACACATTGCCCCAGAATGTCCAGAGAATGCTGAAACAGAGAAGGATCTGAAAAAGAAAGATCTGAAGAAAAAGGGGAAGAAGAAAGAAAGAGGCTTCATTGCAGAAGTCTGGAGTGAAACAAACTCTGAGGATAGTTCATCCTCTAAGAGTGACAATGAAGAATCTAGGCAAGAAGACCTATGCTTGATGGCCTTTGAAGACTCAAAGAATGATGATAAATCATGGAGTGAAACAGGATCAGAAGAAAGCATATCTTCAGATGATGAAAAAGAAAAGAACCTCATTCTCATTGAGGAATCTGAGGATGAGGATGAGGTAAGCATGTTTGATGAAATAGATTTTCAAAGTGATAATTTTAGAAATGATTTTATGGGAATGTACCTAGATCAACTAAAAACAAAACAAAAAATTAAAGATCTAAAAGAACAAATCAATGTTGCTAAAAACCAGAGAAACACAGAAATTAAATCCTCTAAAGATTATGAATCAATAGCTAGCAGAATAGAAAAGGAAATAGAAAGGGCTAGAATAGAAAATCAGTTCCTTAAGGATAAAGTAACCCAGGCAAAAGCCTTTGAAGAATCAATAAAAATGAGAAGCCAAACTCTTAAGGAAGTCATTGAAAAACAAACAATAAGACACAACCATCTTGGGCTAGGGGCTGATCCCTCAATCAGCCTAATTCCATCCAACAAACCTGCTTGGATGAGCCCTGTAAAATTCACTAAACCTGTCAAAATGACAAACCAAGAAAAAGACCCAAAAGATAAGGAAGAAAACTCCTTCAAAGAAATAAAGGAATTTGATGAAACATCTTATTATTCAGCTGATGACTCACAAACTTCATCTGAAGAAACAATCAAACCAAGAAAAATAAGACATAAAGGAGTAAAAACAGAGAAAGGAAAAATGAAAATTTATGAAGATACAGTTGCGTCGACTTCATATCGACGCATGCACGATAATGCGTTGACTTCTACTCAACGCAATCTCTCAGATGCTTCGACCTCTTCTAGATGGATGAACAAAAGCACGTTGACTTCCAATCGACGCAACTCTTTCTATGCGTCGAAATCAGATCGACACCATCTAGAGAAAGCGCCGAATACAAATCAACGTGACTATCAACATACGTCGAATGGATATCGACGCACAAAAATTCTGAACAATTTAAACATCTTTCCTCCAAAAGTCTTTCATCCTAACCCTTATTCAGGACCCATTCATCCTAATCATGAATTCTATCCAAATCAAACCCTCTATTCTAACCAACACTCTTATCCTCATCAACACTTCTATCCTACTCTAAACTCAAATTCTCATAATAATAGGATAATCAAATGCTATATATGTAACAAAACTGGCCACCTTGCCAAACAATGTTGGCATAATCAATCAAACTAACTGTAAAAATTAGTCCTAGGCTGTCTTAGAAAAGCTTTAGGACTAGGAAGAGACAACAAGAAATAAGAACATAGAGTGGTTCAGAAAAATCAAAAGTCACGTCAACTTCTACTCGACGCTCCGTAGATGACTCAGATCAACAGGTGTAATCGACGCATGCGTCGACTACTATCGATGCATACGTCGATAGGAAACCCTATCATACCAAATCAGACCATATCGACGTTCACGTCGAATTCCACTCGTCGTAACGTCGACTTCATAAAAACGAGCGGCAATACTAAAATATTCTCAGTCACATCCACTGAAGTACCGAATAAGCCTCGAATTGAGTCCCGTTTCGACGCTTCACCTGACTTAAATAAACTCTTCAGTTAGAAAACCTTCGCGATTCTGCATCTATCATCCTTCTTGCTCCTCTGTCCAGCTGATTCTTTTTCCCTCTCTCACCGATCTTCAATGGCTCCCAAGATAAATTCTGGGTTCGATATCGACCTCGAATCCTTCCAAGCAGCAGCAGAGAACTATAAGAACATCATAGCTCTCTTCACTGAAGCAGGACTGGACAAGCTCATATCCACTAGGTGCAAGCTTCTAGAAACTGAGCTCACAGAGCTCATAACTCATGTTCAGATTTCTGAACAAGGAGAAATCCAAGGAACACTATATGATACACCAGTCTCAATCTCAGCAGAACACATTACGGCCACCTTTGATCTCCCATCAGGTATATCCTAATGTCATCTTTGTTCAACTAAAATAGGGAAAGGAAATCTCATAAGTCTTCATCATTTCCTATTAGGTGATGAATCTATAGACCTCACACCTGATGAAATCAAGCATCTGCTAACCACCATGAAGTTCTCAAGGGATAAACCAATCCATCTAAAGAAAATAGACTTTTCTGAGGAGTATAGACTACTAGCAGATATAGTAGGAAAGATACTACTATGTAAGATATCTGCCCATGATGCAGTGCCCAAGCAGCAACTGAACATCATGGGAGCTCTGGTGTTAAGGAAGAAAATAGACTGGGCCAGCTGTTTGCTCAAGATGATAGGCTCTAGATATTCCCACAAAGAAAATGCCTACATGAGAATGATGAGTCAAGTACTGTTCCACTCCTTCCCTGACCTATGTAGGTCAAAAGGAATTCCCATCCCTCCAGGAAAAAGGATGTCCATAGCCCTATTTTCTAAATGGGCCAGGCAAATCCCTAAGCCTGGTTCCATCCCTGAAAGGACTCCATCTCCTCCTATCTCTCCTACTCATCCTCCTCCTCCTCCTCCTCCTTCTCAAATAGTCACATCTTCTGTCCCAGCATCATCCTCACCAATACCTCCTCAATCACCTGCTCAACCTTCTTCTATTCCTCCACCACCTCCATCAAATATACCTCCTCAAGATGATAGAATCCCCTCTCCACATCCATTATCTCCTCCTCCTCTATCACCTCTTCCTCCACCATCACCTCCTCATCAACTCTCACACAATGAACCATCTGAATCCACTGAGGCTCTCATCACCCAGTGCATACAATCCACAGCTCAAAGATTCCAAGCAATGCTAGATGAGCATTGCTCCCAGATTCATTCCTCCATCCTTCACATGCACACCCAAATAGATGGGGTCAGTGCCTCTGTGCAAGATCTAAAGTCATCTCTCTCTTCCTCTAGAGTGACTAGGTCTTTCTTAACCTCCTTGGCCAAGAAGGTCAAGAAGGGGGAGAATCTAGATGAAGATCAGCCCTCCAATCCTAAATCTCCTTCTCACAAATCCCTTCCTACCTCAAAAACTGACAGTCTAGCACTGCTCAAAACCCTTGGGAATGAGATAGTACCTGAGCTCCATATTGATGAACAAACAATAGAGGTACTCAGCATAGCAAGAGAGGCTGCAGACCAAGTGGCACTACTTCAAGGGGAAGCAAGCGGAGCTGAAAAAGAAGATGGGGCAGATGATGAGAAAGTTAAAGAAACTAAACCTCAGGGGGAGCTGGAAATTGTGGTAGCTGAAGTAGGAGCGAAGGAGCTGGATACCATTGTGAATACAGCTGAAAATGAAAAAGAGCAGCCAGATGCTGTGTTACCTGAAGCTGAAACTCAGGGGGAGCTAGATGAAACTCAAAGGGACTCAACTGCTGTGACTCAGGGGGAGATGAGGGTGCTATTTGCTGTTGAGAAAGTGCAACCTACCAAAGTCTTCAAAAGAAAAAGAAAGACTCCTCCTACCCCTCCTGAGTGTTAATTTGGTTTCTAAAAACATTAATGAAAATTTTTATGTTCAAGACATTGATTGGTCAATATATATATATTCTCTTCTAAGTTGGTGTATATACAACTTTCTTTCCTTCTTTCCTTTTTGGTTACTCAATATATTTCTTATCTTTACAAATGCTGTGCTGGGTTAATTATATGCTAGTACAATTTCCCTCTAAATAGGGTTAAGACAAATAGGGGGAGATTGTTGGGAAAATGATTTCTCTTAACCCCTAGAAATGAATTCTAAGAATGAAAAAAACAAGGCTAAGAAAATATGCGTCGAATAGTATTCGACGTTTCCTTTAGGTTGAGTCGAAGTAACTCTAGGAAGGTTTCGACGTAAGTCTAGTCGACGCCACTCTGATTTCTAGTCGACGCATCTAGTGAAGTCGACGCACATCAGTCGACGCACCTTCCTTATTCTTCTCTCGACGTCCAGAAAGGATGCTCTCGACGCTTGCGTCGAATGGTAATCGACGCACGTCGATTTCTATGACAGAATTTAAATATGCGCCAGATCTCTTTCCTTCTTTCAATAGATCTGATTTATATGGAATAAGTGTCAATATTTTATAGCCGTTCTGAATCATTCTTTCCTTATATCTGATTCTTGGCTAATTTGATTTAACTTATTTGGATATTATTTGAAATCTGAATTGGTTCTTTCCTTCTACAGAAATAAATATTATGGAAATATTTTTATCTTTCTATTTTTCTGACTGCTAATTAATTATCCTCCTATAGCTTTATTTTGAATACACAGAGCTATAAATAAAGAGGAGGTCGGCAGAAAATGACAGTTGAGTGATCCACCACATACATTTTGAAATAGAGGAAAAGCTCCCAAGAGAAAAGAGAGAAATTGAGAAAAAGCTCTGCAGCAACATTCAACCACTTCTTCTTCTTCTGCTTCTGAAATCACACTGCTGCAAAATCTGATAGCTCTCACAAAGAGAGAAAGTCTGCAAATCTTCTTCTCTCTATAGAAGAAAGATTCAATTCACTTCTTGTGCTTCCAATCTTCTTGCTAGGAAGAAGATTCATTCTTGTCCTTATATCTTTCCTGCTTTCTTTCTTACATCTAACATTGTAAAAGAGTTTTTAGAATCTCTCTTCAAAAAATTCAGTGTACTGGTTATAAGAGTCTCCTTGTCAAAAGACTCAGTTGGTTCTAAGAGTCTCCTTATCAAAAGACTCAGGGTGGTTCTAAGAGTCTCCTTATCAAAAGACTCTGTACAAGATAGTGAATTCCTACCAAGGGGGTAGAAGAGTGGACTACCCAAAGTTTGGGGAACCACTATATTTTCTTGTGTTATGCTGTGATTTATTTTCTTGCATTTACTTTATTTTCTTGCTTAATTCTTGTTGGTGTGTGGGAAGCTCTAATCTGTGATTATATACATATATATATATTAACTTTGCACAAAATATTTTTAATCTCTATTCACCCCCCCCCCCCCCCCCCCCTCTAGAGAATTCTAGTGAGGTTTACTGTGCACTTTCACATGAAGTAAAACATGTTTGCAAGAAGATACGACAATGGAAGGAAAAAGAAGATATGATATTTGAGAAGCAACTAAGGAAGCACAAAAGGAAAGCTAGTTTGATAAAGAAGACACTTTCTCTACAAAACAAATGAAACGGCTTTGCATATAACATTTCAACTGATTTAACTATGATTGGGGGGCATGTACAACAGAACAAAGACAAAGTGTAGTGTTCAACTATGATGCTTGAAATAATCAGCAACTTCTATGAGACAGTAACCCATCAGAGATGTCTAAGGAGGTTTACAGTATCATTTCTGTAGTTGGTACCGTTTGGTTCAACTTGTATCAAATATGCAAAGATGTTTTCCTAATGTGATACAGCTAACCTTCAACAGAAGAGACTAGCATGCATAAATAATCTAAATGTGTAATTTATGTGAAATGTTGGAGAGTTTGCATGTGTATTGTTTTGGTAATCTCTAGTATTCACCATTAATTTAATTAAGAAATTTTCTGAATTTTTCAGAAGATTTGCATGCTAGTTCTCATGTCATTTTCTTTTAGCAAGCGTGCCAAATTAAAATGGATATAAAAAATTTTCTTTATGATATTGAGATATTATTACATTAAGAAAAGTCATAGTCATATGAGTTATGATGCCAAAATAGTTGAATGCGCATAGTTACCATGTATTCATGTGATACTCCTTTAAATGAGCTTATAAACTATGGAACATGAATACCATTACCTTGGTTCATCATATCAAAGGATTGGGGTCAAAATGCACCCTTAACAATGTGAAACTCTTAAATTATAAGAGAAACCAGCAATCCTAATCGATGTTTGAAAATTATTTAAGCCCTAGGAGCATATTAAATTTAATAGTTGAGTAAAACACACAAATTAGAAGAGTAACTATTAACCCATATGCTATAAGCTTATTAAACTTAATGTTTGATTAAATTACATAAGTTAAAAGACCACCCAACAACCCTTATTGTTGTTTGAGAATTATTTAAGCCACAAGAGCATAGTAGACCTAATATTTGTGTCATTGAATATGTGTAATATAGATGAAAGAGATCATAGGGGGAAAACAAGAGGACCTTGAGCAATATCAAGTAAGCCCACTTCCTGCGAGTAGAATCAGGAATTACTTGGATTGAGTAACAGAGCGAGCCCGGAGTGGTTTGGCGTCGGCAATGGAAGAAGGATGGATATGTTCTGTCCTGAAGCCAAAATCATAAGGAAGAAGCGCAACTCTTCCCTGGATCCGAAATCACAATTAGGAACCGAAGAAGGATGGAGGCATTATGCACTGAATCGAAAAATAATGGAGGCGTTCTGACCTGGAGCCGAAATCAAGGAAGAACCGCAGTTTCTCAGTCGAGGATGATCAGTTCGGGAGAGGACCAGGGCATCGAATAAGGACGACGCCGGAGGCGAGGGCTTCTGGAGAAGGGTTTATCGAGGGTTTGTGTGAGGGCGAGGGCATCGCGCGGGTTTCGGCTTTTGGTCTTCCAGCGGGAGACGGGGAGAGAAGTGGAGGAGCAGTAAAGTAAAGGAGAAAGTACATTTTTGTGGCCGTTTATACGTGGTCTTTTTTTTCCTCTTTTTTTTTGTTCGCCGCTTATGTAAATTTTTTTCCCGCTTATTTTTTTTAATAAAAATGTCGCCAATTTATATCAAAAACATAATTTTTAGTGGTGTTTGTAAAAGCGCATAAAAATGTCGTCATATCTCTATTTTATAGTAGTAAAAAATTTGTGTTCCCACCAAATATGCATATTCCGTTATATAATATAGATAAACTGCAATGGTCTTGATTCTTGCGGGAACGAAAGGGGATTGAAGTGGTGGAAAGTGAAAATGAGTGGATAATGAAAGGGAAGTGACGTGCAATGACCTATTGTAAATTCTATAACGTACGACTTTTTATAAGTGCCGCAAAAAATGCCTCGTATTACTAATTTGTATATTTTATTTTTATTTTGGAAATGTATATTTTATTTTTAAAAGTGCTGCAAAGCATGAAAATTTTAGGAATGTATATTTTATTTTTATTTAAAAACATGTATTTTGTAACAAAACAATTCATTGTTATTTTTGCACCAACAAAAATAGTTGCTATTTTTGAAGGTAAACGCAAAATTCATATATGTAGGAGCATTTGATATGAGGTTATGATCTCTTATCTTAGACTTTGTTTAATCGACTCGTCATTGATCGATGCAGTCATCTGTTGGGTTTTTCTATAACCATACATCGTATGTAGGCGCAGCGGAAATAAACAGAATAACCCAAAAGAATTTGGATCGGGCCATGAATATTGAATCAAGAAGTTAACAAAATTGCTAGGTATGAAAATTACCTTTGCGGAGTTGGATCAAATCCAACCTAGATGCTCCAAGAAGATAAGTCCCGTCGTCGGCTGCCCGAGTCCTCACGTAGAATAATGTCTATGTCTCTACAGCAGTCCACACGAGCCGGGAGAAGAAGACTACACCTTGCGCTTCCACGGATTGCTAGATCCGCTTCAGGAAGAACAACACCGGCGACAATCGTCGGAGAGGAGGTCGGCGGAGGCGAATGGGTGGCGGAACACTTCCGTCGGCTAGGGCGAGAGGCGGAACTCTTCCGTCGATTGGATTCCTTCGTAAGTTATGAGAACCCTAAAAGAAGTTCTATTTATACCCAAAGGATAAACAGACTTCTAGAAGAATCGCTATCCGCAGACCACACAGCAGAATTGGGGTTTCTGTTACAATTCGTCGGGATTCCACAGAACAGCATTCGTCGAGTTTTCACGGGACAATTTGACGAATTCCGACGAATCACATCCGACGAATCCCGATGAATTCTATCCGACGAATCATATCCGATGAATCCCGACGAATTCTATCCGTGTAAACCCGACGAATTCAGACAGCAACATTTGCTGGACCTCCCCCATTCTATATGGTGATTGGTAACCTTTACCAACACAGTCAATCTTCCATCTTCTCCACATGCTCTTATGTGCGACCCTGCAGGCTCATATCACGTTGGCAGTGAGACTACATGTTTGACCACTTCTAGATCATAATGGTAACTCCAACATCATCTTCATCGTTACGCAACTCATGATACTTACAATATTGGAACATTCACCTAACGCCTCATCGATCAATGTAAACATATTCTCCATACAGAAAGAAATATTTTGGTATGATTGTAGGGTATTCCATAACTAGTAATATTTGACAAGATCATTGAGCTACAGGCCAAAGAATACATGGCTATATGATGTACGTATGTATGCCGACCCTAACAATTATGTACTTTTGTGGAGATATATATAATATTCACAGTGAACACATTCATATTATATATATTTAATTACTCGTATCAAGCTTACGATCGAGATCATCGTTATCATCAATATAACTTCACTACCATTAAAAATATCATTATTAGAACTTTAACAGAAGATTGTATATGTTTTGATGTCGATGCCGGGCTCACCGTCTGCCGCAGCCGCAACCGTCTCCCGACCATGGGAGTGCGGATAGTCAGGTGTATGGTGATGGGTGTGCGCATAGCAAAATACCCTATCATGGTGATGCGCATAACCAAGCGTATGATTATAGGTATGCGCATAGCAAAACACCCTCATCATGAGGGTGCGCGTGCATAGCCAAGTTGCGTAGTTATGGGTGGTGCTCATAACAATTAAATACCCCATCATGGGGGTGTGCATTGCCAAGCATATGGTTATAGCGCATAACGAAATACCCCATCGTACATATGAATGGGTGTGTGCATATAGTTATGTGCGCATAGCAAAATATCCGGCCATCATGTGTACCGGTGCGCATAGCCCCCAGCCCAAGTAGTGCATGATTATGGGTGCATGTGTGCATAGCAAACTACCCATATCATTGGAGTACGCACATAACTAAGTGTAAGGTTATGGGTGTGTACGTGCATATAGATAAGGCTAATATATATCATAAACTTAAATATGCATAATGTGTGTTGTATACGTACTTCATGTATATCATGCATCATGCTCACTAAGTACATGACGTGATTCATGTTCAATCATTTGATAAATGATAACTATATCAATCATATCCCTTTTAACAAAAGATCTTCTGAAATGTTAGATAACAAATTTTGACAAAAGATCATGTGTTTTGATGACGTTTTTAAAAAAAATCGTCACGAAAGATAAACATGTATGCTGACGTGTTTTCATGCAAAGCGTGGCTAATGCTAAATTTTTATATTGGCGACGTTTTAAAAAAAATTGTCGCTAAATGTAAACCAACGACGACGTTTTCAAAAACGTCACAAGAAAAACATTACTTTAGTGACGTTTTAAAAATAATCGTCACAAGAGCTAAACATGTATGGTGACGTTTTTCTTAAAAAACGTAGCAAATGCTATTTTTTTGCATTAGCGACTTTTATGAAAAAAATCATCACTAAATATAAAACTAACAGCGACGCTTTCAAAAACGTCGCAAAAAAACGTCTTCGTTGAGACTATATCTTGTAGTGATAGAGTGAGCTTGGAAATAAGGTCTTAGCCTTCGTGCTGAGATCACAAGTATCAAAGCCAACTTTTCAAGGATTGGGTACTGAGCTTCCATGTCCTTCAAGATTTTACTCACGTAGTAAACCAGATATTGCTTCTTCTTTTCTTCCCTTACTAGCACAGAGTTGATGGCATCAGAACTGACTCCAAGATATAAGAAGAGACTTCTCCCTCTCTCGGGCTTTGAAGTAATGGGATAAGCGTTAACTGCTTTTAGAGCTGGTCAAAGGCATCCTCACATTCCTTTGTCCATTCAAACTTAGCTCCTCCATGGAGAGTTTTGAAGAAAGGAGCACTTTTATCTCCTGAGCGGGAGATGAAATGGCCCAAGCCTGCCATCCTCCCACCTAGTTGTTGAACTTCCTTGGGGGTCTTGGGAGGTGACATTTTTAGGATAGCCTTCACCCTATCAGGATTTGGCTCCAACCCTTTCGGAGTGAGGAGATGGCCGAGAAACTTTCCTTTGCTAGCTCCAAAAACATATTTCAAGGGGTTTAAACTCATATTTATGGTTCGGAGGATTGCGAATGTTTCGTTCAGGTCGTTAAGGTGAGCTAACAAAAGCTTGCTTTTTATTAGATGATCATCTACATAGACCTCTAAATTTCTTCCTTTTTGAGTTTTGAAAACTGTGTCCATCATTTTTTGATAGGTAGCACCAGCATTCTTTAGCCCGAAAGGCATTACGAGATAGCAGAAACAACCATCATTCGTGATGAATGAGGTGTGAGGGATATCAGGCTTATGCATTCTTATTTGGTGATAACCAGAGAATGCATCTAAAAAACTCATGCAAGAATACCCTACCGCAGAAACCACTAAAGAATCTGAGGCAAGGGGTAGCAATCTTTAGGGCAAGCTTTATTAAGTTTGGTAAAGTTCACACATATTCTCCAATTCCCACCAGCTTTTTTAGCATTACAGCATTCGATACCCAATCCGGATATAGAATTTCTTGAATGAACTTGGCCTTCAGGAGCTTTTCAACCTCCTCTCGAATGGGTTGAGCTAAGGTCATCGCCACTGCTCTTTTCTTTTGCTTGACAGGAGTGAAAGCTAAATTGATGTTGAGGTGGTGGCAAGTGATATCCGGATCAAACCCTGGCATGTCATCCACCAACCAAGCGAATACATCCAGATTCTGCAGGAGGCAGGAGATGAGTTGACTCTTTTCAGCTTCGCGCATTTACACATTAATTGAGAGTTTTCTACTCTCATATGTTGGATCGGTAGGCGCCCTTAGAGGGGGGGGGGGGGTGAATAAGGGTTTTAAAACTTTATGTTGTTTTGAAATATTTGAAATATTAGGAGATCAAAAATAGTGCAAAACAAAGATAAATTAAGAGAAGCAAAATAGAGGCATGATTTTATTAGTATGAAAAGTAGGATGGCAAAATTTGACTTCTTATAATGCTAGAAATTGATGGCGAATAGTAATAGTCTTTTTCATTTTCTATCCCAACTCGTATCCCCACGAACCGGTGGCTTTAGCCAATCCTTCCCCTGATACGGCCTCAAGCCGCTCTAGCCAACCCTTCCCCGAATATGGCCTCAAGCACCCCCTGGATCTACACCTTAGACCTAGTCACCAACACGAGGCAAATTCCTCCCTAAGTCCTACCCAGACCTAGTCGCCAACACGAGGCAAGTTCACTAAACGATTACAAGAATAAATATGTGCAATATGCAACAATAATATTAAAACTCCCTCTTGAAGAACTTCGATCCGACGTGAAGAAATCGTCCTTCAGAAATTTTGCAAAAATTTGGTGGGAGATCAATTTTTGGCAGAATAAGGCTTTGGAATTTTAGCACTCAACCTCTCTCAAACTTGTGTGTCCAAAAGGAGAGGAGAGGGGTCCTTTTTATAGCCTTGGAGCTAGCATCTGCGCTAGCGCTACCGCCGACGCTATCCTAGATTAGAAAATATTCTCCACGTGCGTATCTTCAATCCAAGGAAAGCCTCCCGACATTACTCAAGTGCTCTGCGATAGTGTTTGCGCTATCCGCTACCGCCTGGTGCTAGCGCCTTCTAAAATAGATCCTGAAATTTCTCTAATCAGAGCTAGCGCCTGCGCTAGGTGCTACCGCCGATGGTAGTGTACATGTTGGAATTCTGGCTTCAAATTTGGGGGTAACCTTCTTATGCTTCCCTTGACTCATATGGACATGTTTCCTACACACTTAAACACACAAGATCAAGTACACGTAGGATTTGTTATTCTCAAACCTAGGAGATGCGGAAGACCATGTTCCAACATCATCTTCATTGCAGATTTGCACAACTTGAGTTGCTTTGGAAGGTTCTAAGCGAAATCCATCTCTTGTCTCTTCCTCCACGATCTCTTCCATAGATTTGTCAGGATTGAAGACTTGAAAGACTGAAGAGGCTTCAGCTACCTGAGGGGGAAAAGATTCGATCATATTAACTGACTTAACATAACATTCCCGAGCTTTATTCGGATCGTTCTTGATCCGGTATTGTTTGGCATTCAAGGCGAACTTCATAGAGAGGTGGTAAGTAGAAACCACCGCTTGATATTCATTGAGAATTGGACTTCCAAAAATCGCGTTGTAGCTGCTCGGAGCTTCAACGCCTATGGATTTCACAAGCTTTGTTATGCCTTCCAGAGTCACCGAGAGGGTGACATTTCCTTCCACCTCCTTTCTCTCTCCAAAAAAGCCATAGAGAGGCCCTTCAGTGGAAAGGAGAATCTTTCCAGTCTTAAGGGCTTCGAAGGCCGGCTTGAAGAGGAGATTAGCAAAACTCCCAGTATCGATCAAAATATTTTCAACTAAATAATTTTCAAAGACCAGCTTTATAATGACTTTGTCGTTGAAAGGGTTGGCAGTTGAAGGAAGATCTTCTTGCCCGAAAGTAACCGTTCCTCAGACCAGAGAAGAGGAGGAGGTAACGTCAACTTTTGATCTAAAGTCTCTTGCCAAGCTAGCCTTCTTCGAGGATTCTAGCACTGCTCCCCCATGGGTGCAAAAAAGATAACCTAGAGTTCCCTCATCGTTTGCATCCACACATTCACTTGGATAACCAATGTTGCCGAGGGGGCCAATATCGTCGACCTCTTCACATTCCCAGTGAAACTCTGCCACTTCCTTTCCCTTGGAGGTGGAGGCTTTGGAAGGATCAGCTTTCTGCACTAGCCCCTGCAGCTTTCCCTCCTTCACGAGCCTCTCCACCAACATTCAGAGAAACCTGCAATTTTTTGTCATGTGACCTTTCTCTCTATGATGCTCACAGTAGAGAGAAGGATTCCTGAATCTTGGGTAAGATTGCATGGGGGCTGGCCTTTTTTAAAAAGGCTACTTCTAGAGGACATAAATTACCTCACTCAATGGGATATTGAGTTCGGTAAATGATTCTTGAGAATCATTATAGGTTGGATGATCAGGAAGCGGAGGAGGTGGCTGAACAAATTGAATTTGATTGATTGGTATTTGCTGGAGAGCTGGGGTGACTGGAGCTGACAACAGAGGAACTTGAAGTTGGAACTGTTGGTGCCCCTGGTAAGGACGATGCTGACAAAATTTCCTATCTCTTTGAGCTGGAGATTGAAATTTTTGACACGACGACTTTGATGATGTAGGGGCTGGAGGAAAACTTGCGGAGCCTTTTTGAACGGCCTTGCTTGTTAAATTGGAAACAAAGACGGGGTTGTTGACTTCCCCTTCTATGAACCAATTTGCGATGCTGATTAGCTCTTGATAAGAGCTTAGCTCTCTGGCTGTGACCACAAACTTTAGAGGTCCCTCCTGCAAACCTGATGCAGGCCCATGGTTTTCGGACAATTAGCACGTCAAATTAAAATTATACGCGAACATTCATATTCCAAATTAGAGAAAATCCTGACTAAGATTGTGATTTAAAATAAAGTCCCAAACCAATTCCCAAAAATGATTAATACGAGGGTATACCAAATCACTTGAACTCGAGGAGAAATCAAAGGTGACGAACCCGATTTTTTCTAGTGTTCACGAGATCTACCCGATCCAATTCTGAAAATTAATGCTTGAAATTTAGATTTAAATTAAGCACGACTTCAATATAAATCAGGACTAAACACTAGCCTTTTGTTTCCTCTAAATCTCACAATATTCTAGAAAGAATCACACGAGATATGGTATAGAAAATCGTTACCCAAAATCCCAAGAGAATCCCATCCACGAGATGGGTGGAGGACGCGCACACGACGGTGGTCGATTATATTCCTCGCGACTCCACGGTTCCACGCCGGTCGGTGAAAATACAAGCCGACTTCCTTTGCAAAAACCCTAGAGGAGGGAGTTCCTTGAAAATTCTATATATATAAGGAAGGAGAGAGAATAGGTGGTGGCCGAAATATTTCTCAAAGGAGAAGAGGGGTGGCGGGTTGAAGATGGTCGAACACCACGGGGGGAGGAGGAGGGCGGCGGCTAAGAGATGACCGACCAAGGAAGGAAAGGAGGCTAGCCTGTTTCGGCTATTGAGAGGAGAAGGAAAGAGAGAGGATGAGGGAGGCCGAGAGAAATAGAGAGGGAGGGGGAGAAGGTGGTCGGCGGCCAAGAAGAGGAAGAGGAAGAGGGATGGCTGATGAGTCCTGATTATATACACCTTCATGGACTCATCCGGGCCATTATTTAGTCAATATCACGCACTTTAGCCTTATTATAGTTTATAATTGATAACCCATGCTAGGTGCACATTTTGGCCCACTTTGGTGTGTTTTCGTGTTTATTTCCTTTCATAGTACTCATATGTTGTTAAGTGCCACTTTCGGTGGCTAGATCTGTGTTTGTGCTGGAATAGGAGGCGTGCAAGTGTTTCCGGTGCAATTCTGCACAGGAACACTGCGCACGATCACTTGTTCTAGTGCGCACGACCACCGGTCGTGCGCCACTGATCGTGCGCACTTAACCCCTTTTTACGAGTTCTGTCTGGTGCAGTGCGCACGACCATCAACTCCAGTGCGCACGACCACCGGTCGTGCGCCACTGTCCGTGCGCACTTAATAGTAATTTTATGAGTTCTGTCTCACCTATTGCGCACGACCACCGACGCTAGTGCGCACGATCAACGGTCGTGCGCCACTGGTCGTGCGAACATTTTATTTTATAATTTCATCTCTTGCAGGTTCTGTCCAGGCAGTGCGCACGTTCGCAGGATTCCAGTGCGCACGACCACTGGTCGTGCGCCAATGATCGTGCGCAGTGTTTAATCCAGCGCCTATTTAAGCGCCTGTTGCGATTTTAGGGCGGAATATTCATTCCGGGAGCGGGATTTCTGTTCCGTACGCCGCCGACCGCCCCCTTGGATCGCCCCTACTTCATCTCCTACGCAAGGGGAAGCTTCCTCGGTCCATTCCTAGACATCCTCCATCGTCCGTGAGTGTTCTCCATCATCCGCAAGCCTCCAAGCAATCATTTTCGCTTTCCGCCCGGTGAGAAGAAGAAGAGACCTTGAGTCGAAGACGACGGAGCACGTAGGGAGATTGTGACAGCCCTCTACGCCGGAAGCATCGTCCGCCCGAGTCCGGAGGTAGCCCGACAACCTACCATTCCGGCCGTGAACGGCCGCTAGTCTTCACCACCGGTTATCTCCTTCCTCTTTCCTTGATTGTACCCCTTTGAATCTTTTACTAAATGAATATTGTGATATTTACTTGATGAGAATGAATGTTTCTGTGTTCTTATTCATGGGTTGGTTGTGATTCACCACGTTCAAGCGCACTCACTCACACACGCACGCAAGGTGTTTGCTCCGTGTTGGCAAGAGCTAACGACGGTTGTGAAGAGGTGTTTGCGACCCTCACTCTCTCGCGCCTGAGTCCACTTCATTCGCCTCACGAAGCACGGCATCACGGCCGTTGCATCCACCTCACGTTGTGAAGCGGTGTTCTCGACCCGCATCTCTTTTATTGTTGTTAAAATTAGGAAAACCAACCAAAAACCCCTCTTTGTGTTTGTGAAACGCTTGTGTAACAATATTCACTGCGCGATTCGATCACCCATCCTGCATTCCTCAAGAGACCGACATCCGGGGAATTTATTCTCCACAATTATTACTTGACAGCGACCGGTGCACTTGCCGACGCGCATCAAGTTTTTGGCGCCGTTGCCGGGGAACGCAGGCGTGTATCGTCTTGTGTCGTGACTCTCGTTACACGAGCAGTTGTTTTTGATCTTTTCGTTTTCTTCTTGTTGTTGACAGTGCATGCAGAGGCAGATTGCAGGTGAACTTGCACCTTTTGACCCAGAAATCGAACGAACCGCTCGCGCGCGAAGGCGTGCTGCGGCTCTGCAAGCAGCCATGGGTGATCATGTGAACCCGAATGATGCTGATGCGCGAGTGCACGATGAGGGGCAAAATCCGGCCACTGATGAACAGGAGGCGGAGAGACCTCGGCCTCGTACTATGAGAGATTATACCACCCCCACTGCTGGAAGCGTGTATCCGGGCTTTGGGCCCAATATCATGAACAATCAGTTTGAGATAAAGCCGGCGATCTTAAACATTATCCGAAACCATGCTCAGTTTTCGGGGATGGCTAGCGAAGACCCGCATCTGCATCTGGCAGAATTCTCTGATATTTGCGGAACTTTCCGCTATGCGGGCATTGCTGATGACACAGTCAAACTGAGACTGTTCCCCTTCTCCCTCCGTGATAAAGCAAAAGTATGGCTTCATTCCATCCCGCCCGGGACTGCTGCAACATGGGATGCCCTTGCATCCAAATTCCTGTCTAAATTCCACCCGGTGGATAAGATTGTAAGCTTGCGGCGTGAAATCGCCACATTTCGGCAGTTGGATCAAGAGACTCTTGCGGAAGCTTGGGAGCGCCTCAATGAACTCCTTCGCCGTTGCCCTGGCCACGAGCTCCAGCCATGGAACGTGGTTGAATTGTTCTACTTCGCGATCGAGCCCAATTATAGGGCAATGATCGATGCTGCGGCCGGTGGTACCTTGATGAACCACACCCCTGAAGATGCCCTGCGGATTTTGCGTGACACTGCCTCCCACAGTACCTTCTGGACTGCAGGGAGAAACGCTCCAAGAAGCAGCCGAGGACTCTTCATGGTTGATTCTCTTCCTTCTCCGTCTCCATCTGCTGCCATCATTACTTGTGAAGGATGTGGAGGTGGAGGCCACCATGCTTACGAATGCTCGGGGAACCAAGTGGTAGGTGATTTCGCGCACTTATCTTTAAATGAATCTGTGAATTATGTTGGAAATCAGTCCAAGGGGGCGCCGTATAATAACACTTATAATCCGGGAGCGAGAAGTCATCCGAACTTCTCGTGGAATCCCAACACGCCCGGCCAACGATGGTCACCGGGGCAGCATCAAAATGATGCTTACGCCTCCGGGAGCCAACCGAGGCCGTCGCACCCGGATTACAACCAAGCACCCCCTACTCAAAAGAAGAGTAATTTAGAAGAAATGATGGAAAAATTCATGCTTGTAGCTAACTCGAATATGGCAAACCAAACTGCATCTATGCGAAACTTGGAGACGCATTTGGGCCAATTGGCCCAAGCGCTAACTGAGCGTTTGCAGGGGTCCCTTCCCAGTAATACGGAAAAGAATCCCATTGATCAAGGGAAAAGTCTGGGGGATGTGGTGGATGCCAATCCGAGTGAGCTGATAATCTCGTGTTCCATCAATCAGGTTGAAACAAAGGCTCTATGCGATTCCGGTTCCTCTCGCAATGTTATTGCGCTGCAAGATGTTGCGAAACTTCAATTGGAGATTAACACAGAGGAAAAGAAATCGCTGATTCTCGCTAACGGCACCATTATTCAATCCGAGGGAGAGGTGAGAAACGTGGAAGTAATAGTTGAGGGGACAACTGTGGTCGCGGACTTTCAGGTGTTGGGCCCCCGGGAAAATCAATCCATCCCTATCTTGGGGGTGCCGTTCTTGAAAGAGAGCGGCGCCACCCTTGACTTTGCCACGGGGTGTGTCATCTTACCTAACACGGCGCTGCAGCCCATTCATCTCGAAGCTAGAGCCGACACATCCACTCCTCCCCCTCTTGCTATTTCTGATGAACTTCTGAGTTGTGCAGGGAAGACGCATTTCCAAGAAACAGGTGAAGGGGAAATGGAGGAGCTCAAATCTGATGAGGAGGAAGTGATTGACCTTCGGAAAGAATTCGACGCCGAGAAGGAGGATGACGGCTGTCCGGGAAATGATGATGTGGATTTAGTCAAGAATGCTGATTATTTTTCTTCTTGTGATGAATCGTGTAATAAACTGTTTAAGCGTTCCGTCTCTTGGGCCGATCCGGTGGTCACAGTGACACCGGAAGTGACGCCACCTGATTCTAAGGAGGAAAAATCTGAGAGTTCACAACGGTGGCAATCTCCAACCGTCACCAAACTGAAAAAAGAAAAACTTCTGCGTGACGCTCGTGCTGCCGCTCTTCGTAGCAAGATGGCGGAGGTTAGGGGAGCATTGGGTAATACCAGTGCTGGCCCTAAAGCCTTCACCTCCCGCCTACATGCTACGGGAGATGCGCACCACAAGAGCGCTTTTAGTTGATGCGTGTTTTTAATTGCTGTAATGAACTATTTTTGAGTATGTC
Source organism: Dactylorhiza incarnata (assembly GCA_033032865.1). Lineage (NCBI taxonomy): Eukaryota > Viridiplantae > Streptophyta > Magnoliopsida > Asparagales > Orchidaceae > Dactylorhiza > Dactylorhiza incarnata. The sequence continues at coordinate 22,594,719 of JAWHQI010000001.1, read as the reverse complement.
TTCTTAATTCATGCACTCTTTATAAACAATGCTAATACAGGTATTTGGTCCAGCTTAAGGACGTTAAATGAAAGCGCTACTGGGAGACAACCCAGATTTCCGTTTTTTTTATATTTCCTTTTATCTAACCTTTCCTAGTTCAGTTTTTGTTTTTGCTTTTGTTGTTTTGAGTTTTGCTTGCAGGTTTTGTGTTCGATGGTGGATGCTGCGGATTGTCTTGATTTTAAACGCCATTCTTCTGGTATGCTCACGTGCTGAGCATTGGGTAACTTCTTCCCTAGCTTTCAATTTTGATTTTCACTGTCATATCATTATGTTGTATGGTTTTGATTAAGTCTGGGGGAGAGCCGTTTCTTTGTCACCCACTGCACATGCTCATCTCATTTGCATACTAGAAGTATTTTAATTTCAGTTATTTAGTATCGTTCATCTTCACACACCACTTCACCCACTTGAGTGCGTGCTTTCTTTTGTGTTGTTCCGTTTAAACTAGTTTGGTTGGAATGTGAAATAGGCTATTAACACAGGAATTATTATTTGGAGCGCGGTGTCGACTCATGTAGTGTTCTAGTCGCTTCGCATGCTATAGTAGAACCTGAGTAGAATTAGATTTTCTTTATGCATTTAATTTATGTGTAGTATCTCTGCGTAAATTTAGATTTAATGTACTCAAGTGGTGAATTCGACTGAAATTGATGATAACCCGGTGTTGTGTGTGTGCGGTCGCTAAACGTGTGTTGCTCGAGTCGGGAGGAAGGTTTATCTTTCTCGTGGGCTAAGAACTTGCCCCAAGCGACTCTTGAAGCATGGGTGAGAGCTACTTGTTGAGTCAAGCATGATGTAGGCCACCTTTTGGCTAGTTTGAGCTTTGCTATTCCATGCCCCTTTCATTCACCTTTGCAAGCCAAATTTGTGCCTACCATTTTTATGTTCAGCTCCTCCTCATCCACCAAAGCCTGAAGCCTATCCTACGCCCGCAACAAAAAAAAAATGTTTTAACTGTGCTCATAATTTCCAACTTGTGTGGTGTGTGGTATCATTGTGTTTTGAAGAGAAAATAATGTCTATCCGCTGATTTTGAACCAACTGGAGGTTGCTTGAAAGAAGAAAAATATATAAAAGAAAAAAAAGAAGAGTATCCTGAAAATAATCCTCCCAAGCTAAAGAGAAAAATCTGTTGGTATTTGTAAAGTAGGCTGTGTGCACACCTGGTTTTCATGATAAGTCTGGGGGTGTGTCACACGAGCATAGTTGTTTGGTTTTGTAAGGTGCAGTGTGCCGTTGGCTCATTTGGGTTGCGTAGCCGTCATGTTTATCTTTGCATATCATTCCGTAACCTAAGCCCCGTTTTAATCCTATAAGTCCTACTGATTTGACTTGCGAGTTTGCTAGCGCCGTGGAGAGAGTGTGACCGGGCAAGCGTATGGTTCACGACGTTGATGGATTTCAGCGGAGTTATTCCTAAGCCCCGATCTTTTGCAACACCCGCCTCAGCGTCTCGTCACTTTCATACCGGGCATGATCATCAAATTCTTCATAATTCACCCACTGAGTACAATTAAATCTTTGATTACGCTTTAGTACTTACGTAAATTAGTTAGCATAGCTAGAATCTTCTTCTACTAGAATTCCTACTCGCATGCGTATGTTACTTCGCACTGTACTCCCCTGCGTAATTCGCTATTTTAATTATCTTTTTCAACTTCCGCCGGATTCGTTTGCTCGGGACGCTCAAACAGTTAAGTCTGGGGGTGTGATGAGTCCTGATTATATACACCTTCATGGACTCATCCGGGCCATTATTTAGTCAATATCACGCACTTTAGCCTTATTATAGTTTATAATTGATAACCCATGCTAGGTGCACATTTTGGCCCACTTTGGTGTGTTTTCGTGTTTATTTCCTTTCATTGTACTCATATGTTGTTAAGTGCCACTTTCGGTGGCTAGATCTGTGTTTGTGCTGGAATAGGAGGCGTGCAAGTGTTTCCGGTGCAATTCTGCACAGGAACACTGCGCACGATCACTTGTTCTAGTGCGCACGACCACCGGTCGTGCGCCACTGATCGTGCGCACTTAACCCCTTTTTACGAGTTCTGTCTGGTGCAGTGCGCACGACCATCAACTCCAGTGCGCACGACCACCGGTCGTGCGCCACTGTCCGTGCGCACTTAATAGTAATTTTATGAGTTCTGTCTCACCTATTGCGCACGACCACCGACGCTAGTGCGCACGATCAACGGTCGTGCGCCACTGGTCGTGCGAACATTTTATTTTATAATTTCATCTCTTGCAGGTTCTGTCCAGGCAGTGCGCACGTTCGCAGGATTCCAGTGCGCACGACCACTGGTCGTGCGCCAATGATCGTGCGCAGTGTTTAATCCAGCGCCTATTTAAGCGCCTGTTGCGATTTTAGGGCGGAATATTCATTCCGGGAGCGGGATTTCTGTTCCGTACGCCGCCGACCGCCCCCTTGGATCGCCCCTACTTCATCTCCTACGCAAGGGGAAGCTTCCTCGGTCCATTCCTAGACATCCTCCATCGTCCGTGAGTGTTCTCCATCATCCGCAAGCCTCCAAGCAATCATTTTCGCTTTCCGCCCGGTGAGAAGAAGAAGAGACCTTGAGTCGAAGACGACGAAGCACGTAGGGAGATTGTGACAGCCCTCTACGCCGGAAGCATCGTCCGCCCGAGTCCGGAGGTAGCCCGACAACCTACCATTCCGGCCGTGAACGGCCGCTAGTCTTCACCACCGGTTATCTCCTTCCTCTTTCCTTGATTGTACCCCTTTGAATCTTTTACTAAATGAATATTGTGATATTTACTTGATGAGAATGAATGTTTCTGTGTTCTTATTCATGGGTTGGTTGTGATTCACCACGTTCAAGCGCACTCACTCACACACGCACGCAAGGTGTTTGCTCCGTGTTGGCAAGAGCTAACGACGGTTGTGAAGAGGTGTTTGCGACCCTCACTCTCTCGCGCCTGAGTCCACTTCATTCGCCTCACGAAGCACGGCATCGCGGCCGTTGCATCCACCTCACGTTGCGAAGCGGTGTTCTCGACCCGCATCTCTTTTATTGTTGTTAAAATTAGGAAAACCAACCAAAAACCCCTCTTTGTGTTTGTGAAACGCTTGTGTAACAATATTCACTGCGCGATTCGATCACCCATCCTGCATTCCTCAAGAGACCGACATCCGGGGAATTTATTCTCCACAATTATTACTTGACAGCGACCGGTGCACTTGCCGACGCGCATCAATGGCCGAAATTTGCCTAGGAGGGGGAGGAAAACTCACAATTGATTTTTTTAGGTTTTCAAATTCTTATTCATCCTTTTCCTCAACAACAAGCATGACTAAATATAGCCTTACACCACTCAATCTCCTTCATACAAAATTTAGAATAAAATAAAAATATTATGATGGTTATATGCATCCATCATAATACAATTGCTTTAAATAAAACATGCTTAAATTGAAATTGCTAAAAATAGAAATTGTTTGAAATGATAAGTAATAAAATATATAATTATAATTATTTAATTTATAATTTATATTTTATCTAAAATGGTGACGACGGACGTCGTGCAAAATGTGTAGCGGCGTTGGCGAAGAACGTCGCGGCGTTGGCGTAGAATGTCGCAACGAAGGCGAGGAAACGACGTGTCTTCGAACATGCGGCAACGACCATCCCAATCCATGAACTCTCTATGTCGGGGATCAACGGCCGCATCAGCAATGTCGCCATCAATCCTCCCCCACTCGAAATTACTCATCTCCGATGAGTGGCCCGTGAGGGGAAAACAGTCAGAAGCAGCAGCAACAAGGGGCAAATCTGGCCCCGCAATACATGTCATAGTAGTATGAATATCCATCAGCACGGCGAACCTGTCAGGCATAGAAAAAACAAGACTTTCGAGGATACTCGAAAGGGTGTCAAGCAGAAGAAATAAAACTTGATTCTTACCATCCGGTTCTAGAGCCATGGAGTCAACGTGGGAAATAAACACGGCATGACTAACACTCCTCAACCCAAGAGAATATGTAGTGGGAGGAAGAAACGACTGAGAAAGCCACTCAGGTGGAACAGAGACGTAGAGTAAAAAGTCTGGAAACTTGAAATAAAGTGAAACACCCTGTGCTTTATAAAAATCTGAAATAAAAGCATTAAATCCGACGTTCTTCATGTTCATGGATGGGTCGGCGTACCTACGAATTAATTTATTAACGGAGTCAGACGGCATCCGCTCAGGGACTGACCGGACTAAACCCAAATCACTAATTCTAGCGTAGGACGGTCTCAGATGGGAATGGAAGTGTGTGCGACATATTTTAAAATGAAACACCAACGTCCTAGATACATGAGGACTGAACCCATGTGCTACATGACTTGACCCAATTGCGGAGGATAAGGGGACTAAGTCAGGTGCCACGGGAGCCTTATAATCAAAAATGATTTGAAAGGATTCCAACTTTGTAGCTATAATTTTATATTTTAAATACTCTCGCTTGGCATGAAGATATGCCAAGGAGAACCGCTCATCAAAAAAATAGAGTTGATCACTCCGGGATGTGCAAGGATGTGCGAGCGACACAACTCAAGAGGCCTTTCTATAGTCATTAACGTGTGGAAATGAGGGTCATTAAAAGGCGGTGGGTAAATGCGTGCAAACGGGTGTGGTATATAGGTATGTTTAAGTGGAACCACATCCAGAGGCACAATGGGCAAGGACTCAGAATCGGTCATTGTCGAGGTCAAAAATGTAGGCGGACACGCAGAAAATTGAATAGTCAAATGTGATACGTAGTCAGATCTACGTGGTGCGGTGAACAGATCATAAACTAATGTGCTCAACCTATTAATATCTATACGTATGGACAACGCTTTTGTAGAAACTAAAAGAGTGGACGTGTCACACAAACTCAGACTTGGACTACCGATTCCACGTCCTAGAAATTCAGCTAACGTGGTCAAATAATCAGGAAGAAGGGTCGCCAAAATCAAGCCCGGGATAATATCTGAATCAGTATAAATTTCACCTAACGGTGATATCGTCAAAGAACTCTCATCCGGGTGTACCACAAAAGAATCGTCCAAACATACCCTTTCCTCAAATGGTAAATCATCCACCATAACTCTAGGGACATCCGCACTCTCAGGCTCCTCAGATAACTCAGATTTAATCCTAGTGGTGCGGTCGTAGACTCTATCATGATGGGGATCGTAGCCTGGAGAGGGCACTCAATACTAGGGTGACTATACACAACACTAGTAGTGAAAGTAATAGGTAATGAAATACTCTCACAGATCAGAATATCAGCTTCCCAAACATCGTCTTCTAAATCACTAGGGGTTCCCTCACTGGCAGAATCATCAGACTCGTCGGGCACCATCGTACGTGATGGGAGACTCTCACCTAGCTGGTCAACTTCCGAATCCAGAGATACTATATCCACATTGGAATCCTCAGATATATCAGTCACTATCTCAAGAGGCTTAGACATTGAGGTTAAATGAGACAAAACTCTAGGAGTAACATCTTCCAAGACATATGATCTATTAGGAATGGTTTCCCTAAAGATGGTAGTAGGTATACAAGGGGCAGGCCGACCTTTGGGGTAAAATGAACTAGCGTTTGGTTTACGGTCATTCCTATAGGAAGGTATGGGACTAGCACCATAACGATAATCACTCACAGTCTTGGTGTTGGTGGTGCGGCGATAGGCGGGATCAAATTGATGCGAGAGTAGGCTACGCATTGCAGGCCAAGCATGTTTATAACTACAAACACGACGCTCTTCGTTTAGCCAAAATACTTGGGCTTGACCTTTTAAGCGTTCTCGGGCAACGATAACCATATGGTGGTCGTCCCAGTCGTGACAATCAAATTCAATTTCGATCCTATTAAGCCAGTCTCTAAAAGTCTTGGAACACCCGTAACCGTCATAAGTAGGTGCCACAAATCTAGTAGGATGATAAACGTGGGGACGGTTGGTATTCCAATGATATGTAGGCAAATTTGGTGTGTAGCCATAATTTTGGCATACAAATAGTCTATTTGAGAAACATTGACGTCATGGGCCATACTTGGAGTGGAGTGAGAAAATTTTTAAGCTTTAACAATTGAATTTACGTGTACACAAATTTAGTGGGCATGCAATGAAAAACCTAACGATTTTGACCAGAAAATGATAATAAATGATTTTTTTTATTTTCTAATAGAAAATTATATGTAGAATAATTTTTTTTTATTTTGGTTGGAAAATAACAGATTTAGGACGCTAAACGCAGACCAGAAATTTAGATCAGGCCAAAATTTTACGAAAAATAATTTTTCTCCCGCCTAATAACTAGGGTAGTAAAATATGTTTTTTGATTTTCTTGCAGAGAAAATAATGGGGAATGTCCAGAAATTGTTTTTTTGAATTTCGCAGAAAAATAAAAATTCTAGGCCGCTATTCGCAGACAAACAAAAATTATTTTTAAATTTTGAGCGTAGAAACGTGTGTAGATTGTGAGTGCCGGCGTTCTAAGAAAATAACAAGAATGCGTCAATTAAGAAATTGACACGAACCTCGCTTTGATACCAAATTGATGCAGGCCCATGGTTTTCGGACAATTAGCACGTCAAATTAAAATTATGCGCGAACATTCATATTCAAAATTAGAGAAAATCCTGAGTAAGATTGTGATTTAAAATAATGTCCCAAACCAATTCCCGAAAATGATTAATACGAGGGTATACCAAATCACTTGAACTCGAGGAGAAATCAAAGGTGACGAACCCGATTTTTTCTAGTGTTCACGAGATCTACCCGATCCAATTCGGAAAATTAATGCTTGAAATTTAGATTTAAATTAAGCACGACTTCAATATAAATCAGGACTAAACACTAGCCTTCTGTTTCCACCAAATCTCACATATTCCAGAAAGAATCACATGAGATATGGTATAGAAAATCGTTACCCAAAATCCCAAGAGAATTCCATCCACGAGATGGGTGGAGGACGTGCACACGACGGTGGTCGATTATATTCCTCGCGACTCCACAGTTCCGCGCCGATCGGTGAAAACACAAGCCGACTTCCTTTGCAAAAACCCTAGAGGAGGGAGTTCCTTGAAAATCCTATATATATAAGGAAGGAGAGAGAATAGGTGGTGGCCGAAATATTTCTCAAAGGAGAAGAGGGGTGGCGGGTTGAAGATGGCCGAACATCACGGGGGGAGGTGGAGGGCGGCGGCTAAGAGATGACCGACCAAGGAAGGAAAGGAGGCTAGCCTGTTTCGGCTATTGAGAGGAGAAGGAAAGAGAGAGGATGAGGGAGGCCGAGAGAAATAGAAAGGGAGGGGGAGAAGGTGGCCGGCGGCCAAGAAGAGGAAGAGGAAGAGGGATGGCCGAAATTTGCCTAGGGGGGGAGGAAAACTCACAATTGATTTTTTTAGGTTTTCAAATTCTTATTCATCCTTTTCTTCAACAACAAGCATGACTATATATAACCTTACACCACTCAATCTCCTCCATACAAAATTTAGAATAAAGTAAAATTAATACCAAAAGTTAACTGCATGAAAATAGAAGCAAATATTATGATGGTTATATGCAGCCATCATAATACAATAGCTTTAAATAAAACATGCTTAAATTGAAATTGCTAAAAATAGAAATTGTTTGAAATGATAAGTAATAAAATATATAATTATAATTATTTAATTTGTAATTATATATTTTATTTAAAATGGTGACGGCGGACGTCGTGCAAAATGTGTAGCGGCGTTGGCAAAGAACGTCGCGGCGTTGGCGTAGATAGTCGCGGCAAAGGCGAGGAAACAACGTGTCTTCGAACTTGCGGCAACGACCATCCCAATCCACGAACTCTCTATGTCGGGATCAATGGCCGCATCAGCAATGTCGCCATCAAAACCATTTATCAAGGCTACCAAATACAACGATGGATCTACATCCCTTATTCCCAAAATCTCTCTCTGGAAATGGTCAATGAAGCGGGTTGTAGTCTCGCCTTCATTCTGCATAATCTTGAAGAGGGCCGCATGACCACTCTTCCTCTTATTTGAGGTGGCAAACCTCAGAAGAAGCTCCTGCCTCAGAACGGTGAAGCAGGAGATGGACTGGTGAGGTAAATTATAGAACCACTCCCTCACCTACCCATTTAGATAGGTGATTAATAGCTTACACCTCATCGCACCTGAGAGAGTCCTCAGAGCGACAGTGGATTCAAAAGCTGGAAGATGGGAACTGGGATCGCTTTCTCCGGTTAACAGGGGCATTCTTGGCTCTCTACAACTATGGGGAGTTGACTCCCAATGGATTCTATCAAAAAAACGAGAGGGATCTTCTGCTTCATAGACCCTAGTAGGAGCAAGAAGGGCAGTAGCGGGAGTTGGAAGATAGACATAATCCTCCTGGAAATTCAGGGCTCGAGCTGGAGAACCCTTTGCTGCTCCCCTGAAAAAACTTGACGGGCAGCGAACACTTCACCTTGAGACCGCATTGGAGCAGCGGGATGAGGGGTCACGCGGTCTAGATGGTGACCGGCGGCCAACCGATTAGGGGCTGCGACCAGATTGGATAGAGGCATCATTCTCTTGGTGAGCTCAGACAACAATTGATTCATGGACTCAATCTGTCAAGCGGTCTCCTGGCAAGCTTGAGCGGCCTCTCGACGAGCTTGTGCGAAGTTGATGAGTAGTAAAATATATGTATTTTTAGTATAGTTATTAGTATAGTTTTAATTAATATTGTGAATTTTCTATGTAAATTAATAAATAAATTGCTTCTTTTCATTATTTCCTTACTAAATCAGTTTTATTTTTGTTTTTGCTGATTTTGGTAATTTTTGTCAAGTCACTCCCCTAAGTAACGCCCGTGACATCAAGTCACGCCCGTGACCCAAGGGCATATAATTTTAAAACGCCAAACTTCTCAATCTGCGTTCGACGAAAATCGAGCTGCGCTCGACGAACGCTCTCTGCCCAACGTTCGATAAAAGGCTCTCGTCGTTCAATGAATGCTCTCTGCCCTGCGATCGACGAAATCAAGCTGCGTTCGACGAAAAGCACTTTGTGTTCGACGAATTCTCTCTGTCTCAGCGTTCGACGAACGACGCTCTGTGTTCGACGAACTCTCAGCGTCCAGCGATCGATGAACGGTGCTCTGCATTCGACGAACTATCTCCGCCCAAGCATTTGACGAACTATCTCCGCCCAGGCGTTCGTAGAATCCAGCGCACACGCTAGCCGTCACGCAATAGTTAAAGCAGATATGTGCCGCCCACTGTCACGCCCATGACACTTCAAGTCACGCCCGTGTGTAGCCATGTTTGACGGCTGAACCTTCCAGAAGACGGCTGATGCGACCCCTAAAGCACGCGCAAATGTCACGCCCTAAGTCACGACCGTGACACACAAGGCACGCCCGTGACCTAGGGCGTGTAAAAATAATATTTTGCCTATAATTAGAGGGGCTCGGCTGAAGGAAATTTCATCCAAATTTTGTGTGTATGTAATGTTTTTCTGAGTTCTTTCGAGTGATTGTGAGTTTTTATTTATGCAATTAAGTTTATGTTCGTTTGTAATTTTTCGCCTTCCTAGTCTACTTGTAATGCTTATTTTAGAAATAAAATGTTGTTTTTCTTGTTTGGATCATTTTCATTTTCAATTTATGCAAGTGTGTGTGTGTGTGTGTGTGTGTGTGTGTGTGTATGAGTATAACTTTATTGCTTTCATAATTTAGGTTTATTGCTTTCATAAAAATAGTTTATCGCTTTCTTTAACGCTTTATTTATCGCTTTCATTTAAACGCTTTCTTTCGGTTTAGTCTTTTTATTACAAGTAGAGTGCGTTCGTATATGAGATAGTATTTTTCTTTTTTGTAACTTAGCTTTATTTCAGTCCTTATATAACTGTTTATACCACCCCCATCTTGAATAAGAGGCTAATTTCCTTTAGCACTTATTTAAGACGGTTGGGACAGATATTATTTCTGTACCTTTATAAGTATTTCATTTCTATACCACCCCCGTCCTGGATAAGAGACTAAGAACTGTTTAGCGCTTGTTTAAGACGGTTGGGATGGATACTATTTCAGCTCTTATATAAGTCGTTTATTTCTTTCTTCACGCTTATATCCGCTTTAATTATTAAACATGTATTTTCTTAATTATGCCGTCCCCATTCCGATGAGTGGCTAATTTCCTTTAGCGCACGATGTCGAAGAGCATTAGGACCCAAAAATAGTTTTTCTAAAAATTAAAACTTCTCTTTCTAAAATAATTAACTCTTAAGATTTACCCGAGAATAACGTTGAGTGGAGCCACATAATCGATGTGTGATTTTCATTTCCGTCTCCGTACACTAGTTAGCTGAGAGGCTCGTGCGTATAGACTGATCACTCACGGGTAAAGAGAAGTGCGCTCTACCCTCGAGAGAGGATGAGGTAAGTCTCCTGAATTGGAAGTAAAAACCTGATAGCAGGGTTCACAACATAAAGCGAGTGTTAAGAAGATTCGATTATAGAATGAGAGTTCGGTCGAATATTCATAATATCAGGTGGGCGTACCCTCAAGAGAGGAGCGTTCATAATTATGGAACCTCCACGGCCAAGCCGTTTTAATGTTTTGAAAAGTTATCACTTTTACTTCTAAAAAAAATACTACTTTCATCTCAAGGTAATTCAACATCAGGCGCTATTATTATCTGTTGGAACATGGTCTTCCGCATCTCCAAAAAGAGGCTTTCATATTTCGCTTTGATTTCTAGCGGCATTGAAATTTAATTTTGTAATCAATTTTATTAATAATAATCATGTCTATCTTTGTGTAATAAAATTGATTTGATCTTCATTTCTCTAAATTGTTTACTATCCTCTCCCTCATTATAAAACAATTTAGATTTTTATTCAAAATCACTATTTTGATCTCTTATCATAAGCAAGTATTTCAAAATATAATATAAGTTTTTAAAAAACCCTTATTCATCCCCCCTCTAAGGGTGCCTACGGATCCAACAAGTGGTATCAGAGCGGTTTTATTCCAATCGGCTTAACAACCGGGAATAATGACGTCTCATGATCTCGCTTTTCCGGAGGGTCAAGGAGTTAGTCGACCACCTCTCTTTTCTGGGTCAGATTTCAACTATTGGAGAAATCGAATGATGTGTTTTCTTATGACCATGGATGTAGAAGTATGGAACATGGTAGAAGTTCGGTACTCTCCTCCTACACCTGTAGTGGGAGAGGCGACATCACTAAAACCTAAAGATAAATGGGATGATAATGATAAACTAAGGTGTAAAAATAATGCCAATTGTTGGGAAAATGATTTCTCTTAACCCCTAGAAATGAGTTAAAGAAGAATTCTAAGAATGAAAAATAAGGCTAAGTAAATATGCGTCGAATAGTATTCGACGCAACGTCGAAATGTAGTCGACATTTCCTTCAGATTGAGTCGAAGTAACTCTAGGAAGATTTCGACGTATGTGTTGTCGACGTTACTCTGATTTCTAGTCGACGCATCTAATGTAGTCGACGCACCTTCCTTATTCTCCTCTCGACGTCCAGACAGGATGTATTTGACGCTTGCGTCGAATAGTAATCGACGCACGTCGATCTTTATGACAAAATTCAAAATCGCCGGATCTCTTTCCTTATCTTATAGATCTGATCTATATGGAATCAATTTATGTCTTATAGTCGTTCTGAATCTTTCTTTTTCTATTAGATTCTTGGCTAATTTGTTAAAATTCATTATGGACATTATTTGAAATTAGAATGAATCCTTTCCTTCTATGGATATAACTATTATGGGAATTTCTCTTTCTTTCTAATACTCTGCCTGCTAATTGATTACTCTCCTTTAGTATTATTTGATTGAAACAGAGCTATAAATAAAGAGGAGGTCGGCAGAAGAAGTAGTCAAGTGATTCACCATTTTTACATTTAAAAAGAGGAAAAGCTCCCAAGTGAAAAAGAGAGAATTGAGAAATAGTCCTGCAGCAATATTCAAGCATTCTTCTTCCTCTGCTTCTGAAGTCACCCTGCTGCAAATTCTGATAGCTCTCACATAAGAAAGAAAAGCTGCCAATCTTCTTCTCTCTATAGAAGAAAGATTTAATTCACTTCTTGTGCTTCCAATCTTCTTGCTAGGAAGAAGATTCATTCTTGTTCATATTTCTTTCTTCTTTCTTATTTTTACTTAAACATTGTAAAAGAGTTTTTAGAATCTCTCTTCAAAAAATTCAGTATACAGGTTCTAAGAGTCTCCTTTTCAAAAGACTCAGTTGGTTCTAAGAGTCTCCTTGTCAAAAGACTCAGGGTGGTTCTAAGAGTCTCCTTATCAAAAGACTCAGTGCAAGATAGTGAATTCCTACCAAGGGGGTAGAAGTGTGGACTACCCAAAGTTTGGGGAACCACTATATTTTCTTGTGTTGTGCTGTGATTTCTTTTCTTGCATTTACTTTCTTTATTTGTTTAATTCTTGTTGGTGTGTGGGAAGCTATAATCTGTGATCATACACATATATATATATATTAACATTGCACAAAATATATTTTAATCTCTATTCACCCCCCCTCTAGAGAATTCTAGTGAGGTTAACTGTGCACTTTCAATTGGTATCAGAGATAGGTTGATCTAAAAAGGGTTAACTCCTTGATCAAAAAGATCCTACCTCTTGTTTTTATATATATATTTTTTTAAATTATTTTCATGGCACAAATCAAAGATTATGCTTCCACCAGACCACCAATTTGCAACCTTGAAAAGTTTGCACTTTGGAAAACAAGAATTAGAATCTATTTAAACTCTATTGATGATGAATTATTTAATCTTGTCATGACAGGTCCCCCCAAGCCATTCAAAAAGGATTCGAGTGGAAAAGCAACTGAAACACTTGCTCCAAAGGCTGAATGGACAGAAGAGGAAAAGAAAGCCCAAGCATATGATGCCAAGGCTATGAATATCCTAGTTTCAACTCTCTCAGATAAAATCTTCCAAAAGATTGCTGAGTGTGAGTCAGCTAAGGAAGTATGGGAAGCTCTCACCAAAATGGTTGAGGGAAGTGCTGATGAGAAAAAGGACAGAAAAGCACTACTCATCTCCCAATATGAAAACTTCCAAAAGAAAGAAAATGAAAGTGTTGCTGACATGTATTCAAGATCCAGCCTCATAGTCAATGAATTGAGAACACTTGAGAAGGACATATCTCTTACTGAGATAAATGACAAATTGCTAACTTGCTTCCCTAGCTCTTCGGATTCAAGAATCTGGCCAATCAAAGACTCCAGAAGTCAAAAAGAAATCTCAACAGATGTCCTGTTGGGTAAATTAAAATCCTATGAACAACTGTTGAAAACAAGGGCTGAGAAAGAAGAGAAAGAAAAGGCTCCTCCACTCCCAAAAGAAAAGAGTATTGCTTTGAAGGCTGTTGAAGGAGAACCCTCTACAATTGATGAGGAGCTGATCAGTCTACTGGCCAGAAGGTTCAAGAAGTGGATCAAAACAGAAGGATCCAGAGGAAGAGACTCAAAAACCAGGTATAATAAAACACCTACTAAAGAGATTATATGCTACTCTTGCAGGAAACCTGGACACATTGCACGTGAATGTCCTAAAGAGATCAACAATAAGAAGGATCTAAAAAGAACAGATCTAAAGAAGAAGAAGAAGAAAGAAAAAGGATTCATTGCTCAATCTTGGAGTGATTCAGAATCTGAAGGAAGTACCTCATCAGATAATGATCAGCAAGAGGTCAAGCAAGAGGAAACCTGTCTGATGGCCACTGAGAAGCCTGATGATATATCTATGGTAAATATTCTTGATAATATAGATTTCTCTTCTACTGATTTCAAACAAAGTTTCAAAGAATTCTGGTTAGATCTAATCAAATCTGAAAAAGAAGTAAAAGAATTAAGAATTGAATTAAAAAATATCAAATAGGAAAATACACATCATAAAAATTATAAGCACAATCTAGAACTCTCAGAAGAGGAATTAGACAAAATCTATTCAGAAAATCTAACACTAAGGAAGGAGCTTGCAAAGGCTAAAGTCTTTGAAGACTCTCTAAATGGAAGAGGTCAGAAGCTCAAAAATATGTCTGAGAATCTCACTAATAGATTTAGGCAGATAAATCAGAATACTAATGAAGCATCTAAACCTCAAACATCCAGCAAATCTGTCTGGAAACATCCAATTCACTTCACCAGGGAGAATTATCTAACAGGAGAAATATCACAAGAAAGCCCTGAAATAACCACTATTTTTAATAAACCTAATCCCATTACAGATAAAGGAATCTTAGGAAAATATCCTCACAAAAAATTTGAACATGCGTCGAATTCTTACCAATGTGCGTCAAGTTCTAATCGACGCTTACACCAAAATGCGTCGACTTCTACTCAACGCAACCTCTCTCATGCTTCGACTGAAAATAGACTCAGAATGAAGAAAGCGTCGAATTCATATCGACGCAACCATAATTCTACGTCGAATCCCTATCGACGCAATAAATCAGACAGAAAATTTTCTGTTTCCAAACAGGCCTCTCAATCCATGTTCTTCTATTATAAGCATTATTTCTGTGATATCATCCAAGAAGATTGGTATGATAAGCCAGTACCCCATAAGAAGGAAGGATATCCTGAAGGATCCACTTATTCTCTTATTAAATCTTTTACTAATGAGAGGAAGGGACCCCAGCTTAGCAGGGTCCAAACTAATGTTTAAAATTTTATGTGCAGATGTATCACATCTCCAGGATGGTGTGGTACTTGGACAGTGGATGCTCCATGCACATGACAGGATGCAAAAACCTATTAATCAACTTTGAGGATAGACTTGGACCATCAGTAACCTTTGGAGATTCTAGTTGTGGCCAAACCAAGGGCTTTGGAGATTTCAAAGAAGGGAAAGTCACCTTCAAGAATGTGGCAGTAGTCAAAGGACTAAAGCACAATCTGATAAGTATAAGTCAGATAGGTGAAAATGGTAGGTATGAGGTAAAATTAACCACACTATTCTGCCATATTATTGATATCAAGACTGGTGCTACAGTACTAAATGGAACTAGAAAAGGAAAAGTATATGTAGCGGACTTTAGCTCTTCACCCACAGAAGTTTGCTTATTCAACAATATCAAAGATAAAAATGAACTATGGCATAGGAAACTAGGTCATCTAAACTACAAAACCATTAGTAAACTAGCAAAGAATAACCTAGTCAGAGGTTTACCAAAGGGTAGGTACTCTAAGGATTCTCCATGCAGACCTTGCCAACTGGGAAAACAGACCAAATCATCTTTCAAACCCATTGGTAAGGATGACTCTCCCAGGGCCCTATACTTACTACACATGGATCTCTTTGGTCCCATATCCACTCAGAGCTTAGGTGGAAAATCCTATACCTTGGTTATTGTTGATGATTATTCTAGGTTTAGCTGGGTATTCTTTCTAAGGGTTAAATCTGAAACCCATAAAATTCTCTCAAAATTCATAAAACAAATTCAATCTGAGTTCAACTCCAATGTTTCAATTATAAGAAGTGATCATGGGACTGAATTTGAGAATCAGATGATTTGTAGTTTCTGTGAGGAAAAAGGTATTAAACAAAGCTTCTCAGCACCTAGAACTCCTCAACAAAATGGAGTTGCTTAGAGGAAGAATAGAACCTTAATAGAATCAGGAAGGACCCTGCTTGCAGAATCAAGATTACCAAAAACCTTTTGGGCTGAAGCAGTCAACACTGCAAACTATGTTCTAAATAAAAGCCTCATACACAAAAATAAATCAAAGACTCCATATGAGCTCCTGAAATATAAAACACCCACTGTTAAATATTTTAAAATTTTTGGATGTGCTTGCTTTATTCTAAACAATGGGAAAGATCATCTTGCCAAATTTGACAAGAAGTCTGATGATGGAATATTTCTGGGATACTCATCATCTAGTAAAGCCTATAGGTGCTACAATAGAAGAACTCTTAAAATTGAAGAATCCATGCACATTGTATTTGATGAAACTAACATGCTACTTAAGGGGGAGGAGACTCCCACCAGTTCTTTTCCACAGGAAAACAACAGCATAGAAACCCAGCTTGAGCAACTAGCTCTAGAGAACACAGATAATGGAGAGGAAAACCAGTTAGAGGAAACAAGTGAGGAGTCTGAACAAGAAACCTCAGAAAAGAGCATTCAAGACCCATTTCCACAAGAGAACATGGTTCAGGAAGAACAATTGAACAATGATCTCATTGAGAATGAAGAAGAAGAACAACTGACAAGTTCAAGCAGAACAGGGATCAATTTGAAGGATCATCCACAAACTCAAGTAATTGGAGACCCCAATACAGGAGTAAGAACAAGACACCATGTCTCCACTGGGATGGTGCTCCAATGCTTCCTATCACAAGTTGAACCAAAGAAGTTTGAGGAAGCAAATTGTGATCCTCACTGGATTATGGCCATGCAAGAAGAACTAGGCCAATTTGAAATAAACAAAGTATGGAATTTAGTGGAAAGACCAAGAAACTACCCAGTGATTGGCACAAAATGAGTATATAGAAACAAATTAGATTCCACTGGAGTAATTGTCAGGAACAAGGCAAGACTTGTAGCACAAGGATATAGACAAGAAGAAGGAATAGACTACAATCAAACCTTTGCTCCAGTAGCTAGACTGGAAGCAATTAGGCTCTTTTTTGCCTATGCAGCTTTCATGAAGATGAAAGTATATCAGATGGATGTCAAGAGTGCTTTTCTGAATGGTGACCTTCAAGAAGAGGTATATGTGGAGCAACCACCAGGTTTTGTTAATCCCTCCTCTCCTAACTTTGTTTATAAACTCAACAAAGCACTATATGGTCTTAAGCAAGCTCCTAGAGCTTGGTATGAAACTCTCTCTAACTTTCTTTTGGAAAATTCCTTTGAAAGAGGAAAAGTAGACAAGACACTCTTTACTAGAACCCATAAAAACCAACTTCTTCTTATTCAAATATATGTATATGATATCATCTTTAGCTCAACACATCCTAAACTGTGTACAAGATTTGCTAATCTCATGCAATCTAAATTTGAAATGAGTAGTATGGGAGAACTCTCATATTTCTTAGGATTACAAGTAAAACAAAGTAGTGAAGGAATCTTTATCTCACAATCAAAGTACACTAAAGAGCTAATCAAAAAGTTTGGTATGGAATCAGCCTCCTCTATGAAAACTCCCATGGCAACAAATGCCATTATAGAAAAAGATGACAAGGGAAAATCAATAGATCAAAAGACATATAGGGCAATCATAGGATCCCTTCTATATCTCACTGCTAGCAGACCTGACATTATGTTTGCAACTTGCATATGTGCTAGATTTCAGGTTGAACCAAAGGAATCCCATCTCACCTCTGTAAAAAGGATTCTTAGATACCTAAAGGGAACTCCTGAACTAGGTCTATGGTATTCAGCAGAAACAAACTTTGAATTAATAGGTTTCTCAGATGCAGACTATGCTGGATGTAGGGTTGATAGAAAAAGCACATCTGGCACTTGCCAATTCTTAGGTGACAGATTAATCTCTTGGTTTAGTAAGAAACAAACCTCAGTCTCAACCTCAATAGCAGAGGCTGAATATATAGCTGCTGGGAGCTGTTGTTCACAAATCTTGTGGATGCAAAATCAACTTCTTGACTACAAACTGGAAGTCAATAACTCTAAGATTTATTGTGATAGCTCTAGTGCTATATCTATAGCAGATAACCCAGTCCTTCATAGTAGAACCAAACACATAGAGATCAGACATCACTTCCTTAGAGACAATGTTGAAAAAGGTAAGATAACCTTAGAATATATACCCACAGAAAGTCAAAGAGCAGACATTTTTACAAAACCCTTGGATGAAACCAAGCACAACTACTTCATAAACACCTTAGGAATGCTTGATGGAAGCTTGTAAACACCATTGTTAGGGAACTCTAAAGGAATCAGACAATCTAAGAAAACTTCTTGCAGATGCGTCAAATACATATCGATGCTCCGTCGAGACAAACTCGACGCTGGCACCAATTTCCATCAGACAAAGTTACGTCGATCTTTTATCGACGCACCGTCGAATTCATATCGACGCATTACTATGATCACGTCGATAGAGCTCCAGGCTGGCCAATCTCCACGGAGCGCCGACTCTATATCGACGCAAACGTCGACATCCATTCGACGTAACGACGACTTCAGGTTAAAATTAGAATCAAATCCTTACTTCCTCTTCTGACGATTAGATTACCTTGATTTCTGTTTCCTTTCTCGACGTTTCATCTTCTTTAAATAATACTTCTTATTTCATAACATATACCTTTTTGAACCCGCCAAAACTTTGTCTTCCACCTCTCTCTCTTTCTGCATCAATGGCGCCTACTCCTGTTCAAACTGCCCTTATCAAAGCGATGAACGATGCTCTGGAAAATCTTCTCACCGACTTCCAGACACGTCTAACCAACTTCTCCAATGAATGTGCCAATATGATCACCACCTGTGAAGCCAAATTGGCCACCCTATCTGCCTCTCTTCCTGAGCTTCATGCTCTTCTTTGAGAAGAACCTCTGTCGCCACAAAGGTTTACATCCTTCCTGAAAGATATAAACCAGGGGGAGAGTTGCTCCAGAAACCCCTCTTGCCAGGTCTTTGATCTCACTTAAAGCTCAGGTTTAACTCTCTTCTCTCCAACTCTAAGTATTCTCTCTAAATATTACTCCAATTCCATTATAGGCTCCACTCCTCTCAAATCACTCTGACTACACCTTCATCAAACACTTTGGTGAATCCTCCTCTTACAACACTGAAGGGGAGCATGCTGTGGATTCAGCATTCACAATTGATAATCCATATAACCAGGGGGAGATTCCTATAGTAAAGAACCCAGAAATCCAGGGGGAGGAAGAAGCAGTCACCTCTGATGATTGGAATGGACAGATATGGATTGATGCACCCTTATGTGAGGAGGAACTTCAACATCACTCCCCTGGCTTCTCTGCCAGTTACATCAAGCTGAAGACACCTCTACTTGAGGGCATCCCTACAAAAGAGCTTGGAGGAGACAATCATCCCTCAGCAGAGATCATTCTACCTGAAGTCATTCTGCCTTCTATTGCAGAACAGACTCCTCTTCTTGATATTGTTCCCTCTCCACCCAAAGAGAAAACTCACTCTCCTTCTTCTCCACCTCTACCTCTACCTCTACCTCCACTTCAACCTTCTTCTCTACCTCCTCTGCTACCTCTACCTCCACAAGTGGCAAGCTTCTCCAAACAAATCCTACCTAGGCAAAGTTCAGGAGGACAGATGAAAAGGAAAAGAGAAGCCATTCCCTACTGGCAAAACTTCTCCAAAGAAGAAAGGAGAGAGTATGCAAAAGAAAGGAAGTATAGAAAAGCATGTGAGCAAATAAAAAGATTTGAAAAGATGCCTATTATCACTCCTAACAGCCCTGTGAAGGAGTACCATGACCCTGACATGGAAAAGAGGCATGAAGACATACGAGAAAGAGAACTGTATGAATATGAAAAGAGGCATGAAGACATACGAGAAAGAGAACTGATAAAAGGATTGCCTGGATGGAAAAGATCAACAAGGGAATGACAAAAGAACAAATTCTTGCTGAATCTTCTATCAGAATTCCAAAGAAGTTGTTTGATATTGAAGCTTATCAAAAGAAAAACCCTCAGGCAGGGATCATCCTAGATAAAGGTCAAAAACACAAGAAGGGTGTAGGGTGTACAGAAGATACTTACACTCCCTACAAGAAGCCCAACAGACCTATAAAATTAGACAAGTGGCATGCCTCACCCTGGAAAGGGAAAGGAAAAATGGCTAACATTCCAGAGAAGCAGCAATCAGAAAAGAAAACAATATATAGGCCCAAGGTTGATAACAAGGGACCACCTGAGATCAAGCCTACTGAAAAGAAAGTTCAAAACATTACAATTGAGATGATTGATGAAAATGCAGCAATCATCATCAGCAAAGGCTACTCCATAAATGACACAATCCCTGATGGTGATAAACTATTGGAAAAACTGCATACAATCATCAGGAATGTCCAGGAACGACCTGATAGAGTCAGGGGATACATTCTTGATGCTATTGAAAACTTATCTAGGAAACTTTATTCTGCTTTTGTTAACTTCATGTACAAAATGAAGTTTCTGCTTTAAATTTTTGTGAAAGACAAATACTTGTCATATGCTTTCTTATTCCACTTTCTCTTCTGATTATTTAATATATTTCTTATCCTTACAAATGCTGTGCTGGGTTAATTATATGCTAGTACAATTTCCCTCTAAATAGGGTTAAGACAAATAGGGGGAGATTGTTGGGAAAATGCTTTCTCTTAACCCCTAGAAATAAGTTAAAGAAGAATTCTAAGAATGAAAAATAAGGCTAAGTAAATATGCGTCGAATAGTATTCGACGCAACGTCGAAATGTAGTCGACGTTTCCTTCAGATTGAGTCGAAGTAACTCTAGGAAGATTTCGAAGTATGTGTTATCGACGTTACTCTGATTTCTAGTCGACGCATCTAATGTAGTCGACGCACCTTTGTCGACGCACCTTCCTTATTCTCCTCTCGACGTCCAGACAGGATGTATTCGACGCTTGCGTCGAATAGTAATCGACGCACGTCGATCTTTATGACACAATTCAAAATCGCCAGATCTCTTTCCTTATCTTATAGATCTGATCTATATGGAATCAATTTATGTCTTATAGTCGTTCTGAATCTTTCTTTTCCTCTATTAGATTCTTGGCTAATTTGTTAAAATTCATTATGGACATTATTTGAAATTAGAATGAATACTTTCCTTCTATGGATATAACTATTATGGGAATTTCTCTTTCTTTCTAATACTCTGCCTGCTAATTGATTACTCTCCTTTAGTATTATTTGATTGAAACAGAGCTATAAATAAAGAGGAGGTCGGCAGAAGAAGTAGTCAAGTGATTCACCATTTTTACATTTAAAAAGAGGAAAAGCTCCCAAGTGAAAAAGAGAGAATTGAGAAATAGTCCTGCAGCAATATTCAAGCATTCTTCTTCCTCTGCTTCTGAAGTCACCCTGCTGCAAATTCTGATAGCTCTCACATAAGAAAGAAAAGCTGCCAATCTTCTTCTCTCTATAGAAGAAAGATTTAATTCACTTCTTGTGCTTCCAATCTTCTTGCTAGGAAGAAGATTCATTCTTGTTCATATTTCTTTCTTCTTTCTTATTTTTACTTAAACATTGTAAAAGAGTTTTTAGAATCTCTCTTCAAAAAATTCAGTATACTGGTTCTAAGAGTCTCCTTTTCAAAAGACTCAGTTGGTTCTAAGAGTCTCCTTGTCAAAATACTCAGGGTGGTTCTAAGAGTCTCCTTATCAAAAGACTCAGTGCAAGATAGTGAATTCCTACCAAGGGGGTAGAAGTGTGGACTACCCAAAGTTTGGGGAACCACTATATTTTCTTGTGTTGTGCTGTGATTTCTTTTCTTGCATTTACTTTCTTTATTTGTTTAATTCTTGTTGGTGTGTGGGAAGCTATAATCTGTGATCATACACATATATATATATATTAACATTGCACAAAATATATTTTAATCTCTATTCACCCCCCCTCTAGAGAATTCTAGTGAGGTTAACTGTGCACTTTCAATTGGTATCAGAGATAGGTTGATCTAAAAATGGTTAACTCCTTGATCAAAAAGATCCTACCTCTTGTTTTTATATATATATTTTTTTAAATTATTTTCATGGCACAAATCAAAGATTATGCTTCCACCAGACCACCAATTTGCAACCTTGAAAAGTTTGCACTTTGGAAAACAAGAATTAGAATCTATTTAAACTCTATTGATGATGAATTATTTAATCTTGTCATGACAGGTCCCCCCAAGCCATTCAAAAAGGATTCGAGTGGAAAAGCAACTGAAACACTTGCTCCAAAGGCTGAATGGACAGAAGAGGAAAAGAAAGCCCAAGCATATGATGCCAAGGCTATGAATATCCTAGTTTCAACTCTCTCAGATAAAATCTTCCAAAAGATTGCTGAGTGTGAGTCAGCTAAGGAAGTATGGGAAGCTCTCACCAAAATGGTTGAGGGAAGTGCTGATGAGAAAAAGGACAGAAAAGCACTACTCATCTCCCAATATGAAAACTTCCAAAAGAAAGAAAATGAAAGTGTTGCTGACATGTATTCAAGATCCAGCCTCATAGTCAATGAATTGAGAACACTTGAGAAGGACATATCTCTTACTGAGATAAATGACAAATTGCTAACTTGCTTCCCTAGCTCTTCGGATTCAAGAATCTGGCCAATCAAAGACTCCAGAAGTCAAAAAGAAATCTCAACAGATGTCCTGTTGGGTAAATTAAAATCCTATGAACAACTGTTGAAAACAAGGGCTGAGAAAGAAGAGAAAGAAAAGGCTCCTCCACTCCCAAAAGAAAAGAGTATTGCTTTGAAGGCTGTTGAAGGAGAACCCTCTACAATTGATGAGGAGCTGATCAGTCTACTGGCCAGAAGGTTCAAGAAGTGGATCAAAACAGAAGGATCCAGAGGAAGAGACTCAAAAACCAGGTATAATAAAACACCTACTAAAGAGATTATATGCTACTCTTGCGGGAAACCTGGACACATTGCATAACTGCTTATGATATTTGGAATCAATTAGAAGTTACTCATGAAGGTACATCGCAGGTGAAAGATGCAAAGCTATTCCAACTGGAATCTGAATATGAAAAATTCAGGATGGATACCGAAGAGGACATCAACTCGATGTACACTCACTTCACCAAGATCGTCAACGCTTCAAAGGCACTTGGAAAGATCTACTCAGACGGGGACTTGGTGAGGAAAATTATTCGCTCTTTACCTCCAAGGTTCAATCCAAAGGTGACAGCCATCTCGGTGTCTCACAACTTAAGAATGCTCCAGATCGAGAACCTTATTGGGAATCTCAAAACCCATGAGGTAGAACTCCAGATTCAACACGATGAATACAACAAAGAGCCAAAGAAAAAGGCGCTAGCACTAAAATCAAAGAAGGAGAGCATCGAAGATGATGATGCAGATGAAGAAGGTCTCCTGGTGAAGAACTTCAGGAAGTTCATCAGGAATCCGGAAAGAAGGAACACATTCCGGAAATACTTCCAAAAGGATGCTCGACGAAAGGGATCTTCCTCTTCATCAAGGAAAGGAAAAGGAAGCGAAGATGAAGAAGAAAGAGCACCACCGGAGTGCTACCACTGCAGAAAGACCGGGCACATTCGGAGCCAGTGCCCGAAGTATCAAAAGGAGCAAAAATAACAATACAAAGCAAAAGAGAAAAAGAAAGTATTGAAAGCCGCAACTTGGGATGATTCTTCCTCTGAAGAGTCAAACGAGTCTGAGTCAAGTAGCGAGGAGGAAGCAAATTTATGCTTAATGGGAAAAAGCAACGATGAAGACACCAGTGTTCTTAGCGACACTGAGGTAACTCCTCCTACCTTCGAAGAACTCTATGATGAATTTGTTCTAACTTGCAAATCCTATGATCAAAGTATAAAAGATAATATTATATTAAATCGTGAAAATGAATCTATTATCAAAGAAAATCATAAGCTCACAAAAAAATTGATTTCCCTTGAAAAGAGAAATGTTTCATGCCAAGAGTGTGAGCACTCTTTATTTAAGGCAAAAGAACTTGAAGTTTCTCTTTCTAAGGCCCTCTCATTAAACGAAACTATTGCAAAAGAAAAAGGGGACTTAGAGAGAAAACTAAAAACCTCTCTTTTATAAATTGAAAATAACAAAAAAGGGCTTTGAAAATAAATGTGTTATGATTGTACAAGAAAATACATTTCTTAAAAAACAAAATCATGACCTCAATATAGCCATAAAAAAATTCAGGATTGGTCAAAAATCCTTGGATATGCTTTTGGGAAACCAATGTTATGGTTCTGGAAAATTTGGGGTCGGATATCAAAGTGAGCCCTACCACCCAATGCTAGCCACTAACACCGGCGGTAGCTCAACAGTTAAAAAATCTCCTATTTTTTCTAAAGTTCAAACATCATCCAGCAAGAGCAATGTAGAAATTCAGAAAAGGGTCTCAACCCCCTTTATTTCGTGTGCAAATTGTCTTAAGTTTGGACATACGTCTAGCTCTTGCAGGAATATAAATCAACGATCGTTAAAATAAATCTGGGTACTTAAGAAATCCACTTACTCTATGGGTGGTGCCTCTTGGGTATCTGGATCTTTACTCTCATCTCCTCTCTAGATTTGCAGGAAGGCTAAGGAAATGGAGGACGTGTGGTACTTGGACTCAGGCTGCTCCAAGCACATGACAGGCAACAAAGCAAAATTCCTTAGACTAGAAAAGAAGAAAGGAGGGATCGTAACATTTGGTGATAACGGTAAAGGAAGGATCATGGTAGTAGGTACAATGGGTAACGAATCCTTTCTTATCTTAAATGTTCTTTATGTAAAAGGATTAAAACATAACTTAATATCTAAAAGTCAACTGTGTGATAAAGGATTAGACATATTATTTGAATCATCCACTAATCTTTGCAAAATATTTAATCCTAAAACAAAAGACGTATTACTAATTGCACCTAGAATTCACAATGTTTACATAGTTTCGTTTCATGATCTTTACAAATCATCATAAAATGTTGTATAACCAAAAATGATGAATTAGAACTATGGCATAGACGTTTAGGTCATGCTAGTACAAAGCACATTTTAAAACTAGCAAATAGGGAATTTATTAGAGGATTGCCTTGAATGGAAATTTATCTTCACTATGTTCTCCATGCCAAAAAGGAAAATTTACAAAATCATCTTTTAAAAGCAAAAACAAAATTTCTACTTCAAAACCATTGCAATTAATTCATATGGATCTCTTTGGTTCCATTAACACCGCAAGTCTTGGTGGTAGAATATATACTTTCGTTCTAATAGATGATTTCTCAAGATATTATTGGACTTTATTTCTCTCTTCCAAATCTGATGCGTTTTGCAAATTCTCAAAATTATGTACTCATATTAAAAATGAACTAGATTTAAAAATAAAATGCATTCACTCAGATCATGGTGGTGAATTTGAAAATGAAAATTTTAAATCTTTTTGTGAAATATTAGGTATTAAGCATGAGTTCTCTGCTCCACGCACACCTCAACAAAATGGTGTTGTAGAAAGGAAAATTATGACAATCCAAGAACTAGCACGCACCATGTTATCTGAATACAAATTACCTAAGTCTTTTTGGGCCAAAGTCGTAAGCACATCATGTTATGTAATGAATAGAGTCATGCTTCGCCCATCACTAAATCTCACACCGTATGAACTATATTATCAAAAGAAACCTAACGTATCACATTTTAAAGTATTTGGTTATAAATGTTTTATTCTTAATACAAAAGATTCTTTAGGAAAATTTGATAAAAATGTGATGAAGGAATATTTCTTGGATATTCTTCAACCAGTAAAGCCTATAGAATATTTAACAAAAGATCGAGCAAGGTTGAAGAGTCTATTAATGTTAAATTTGATGAATTTATTCCGTGTGCAGAAAGGCTTCCTAAAGGTACAAATGAGGAACCTTTGCCATCTTTGGAGCACGATGAAGAGGAACCTTCCAAAGAAGAGGAGGAGAAGTCCAAGGAAGATGAATATATACCTCCAAGCGCTTTGAATTTCTCAAAAAATCATCAAATAGAGCTATTCATTAGGGAACCTTCTACTGAGGTAAGAACTCGATCTTCTCTTCATGTAACGTTTTCAAATGTTTGCTTTGTTTCCAAAATCGAACCTAAAAATGTTTCTACCGCTTTAAATGACGAATTTTGGTTTTTGGACATGAATGAGGAGTTAGATCAATTTGAAAGAAATAAAGTTTGGAATCTAGTAGATAGACAATCTAATCATCCAGTTATCGGCGTAAAATGGATCTTTACAAATAAATTAGATGGTGAATCTAGGATTATAAGAAATAAAGCAGGCTTAGTTGCTCAAGGTTATTCTCAAATCAAGGGGGTAGACTTTGAAGAAACTTTTACACTCGTTGCTCGCTTAGAATCTATACGAATATTTTTGGCATTTGCGAGTTTTAAAAGAATAAAATTATTTCAAATGGATGTTAAAAGTGCCTTTTTAAATAGTTTTATAAAAGAAGAAGTTTATGTAGAACAACCCCCCCTAGTTTTATAAATGAAAAATTTCCTAATCATGTTTACAAATTAGAAAAAGTGCTTTATGGTTTAAAACAAGCGCCCCGTGCATGGTTTGATAGACTTACATCGTAATTGTTAAATCACGGTTTTGTTATGGGAAGTTCTGACAACACACTCTTCATTAAGCATAATAATAACGATCTAATTATTTTACAAATATATGTTGATGATATCATTTTTGGAGCCACTAATGAAGAGTTGTGTAATGAAGTAGTCCTAGTAATGAAAAATGAATTTGAAATGAGTCTTGTAGAAGAACTATCATATTTTCTTTGTTTTCAAATCTCACAACAAATTGATGGTTTTTTTATTTACCAAACAAAATATGTTCACGATATGCTTAAACGATTTGGATTTGAAAATCTTAAACAAGCTTCTACTCCTCTGAGTGCTTCTTTAAAACTAGGAAAAGATGAATCTGGAATTTCCATTGATCAAACGTTATATAGAGGAATGATAGGATCTCTTCTTTACTTAAGTGCATCTACACCAGATATAATGTTTGTCGTATGTTTATGTGATCGCTTTCAAGCCAATCCAAAAGAATCTCATTTAAAAGCGGTAAAACATATTTTTCGTTATCTATTAGGGTCATCTAAATTAGGATTATGGTACCCACACAATGATTCATTCACACTCCATGGCTATTCCGATTCGGATTACGCCGGATGTTCACTAGATCGAAAAAGCACTAGCGGTACTTGTCACTTTTTAGGACCCTCATTAGTTGCTTGGTCTAGTAGGAAACAATCTTCGATTGCACTCTCCACCACGGAGGCCGAATACATCAAACTTGGTAGTTGTTGTGCACAAGCGTTATGGATGAGTCAAACTCTAGAGGATTTTGGATTTCATCTCAAAAACACTGATTTTAAATGTGACAACAAAAGTGCAATAGACCTCACATATAATCCCGTACACCACTCTAGATCCAAACACATCGATGTTCGTCATCATTTCATTAGGGATCACATTAAGAAAGAGCATGTAAAAGTAAGTTTCATTGGCACGGACTCTCAACTCGCTGACATATTTACTAAACCTCTTCCCGATGCAAGATTTCGATTATTACGACTTGAGTTAGGTGTCCTAGATCTTTCAAGTTAAAACACATTCATAAACAAAATTTTGCAATTTTTAACCATCTAAAACATCTCCTAAAAATCTACAATTTCTGCATGAAACTACTATTTCGACACTTAATCAAGATCAACAATTAAAAATTTCAAAATCATCAAAAATCGTATACTGTTTCCCGCTCTAGCGCTAATGCCGGCGCTAGCGCACCAATGTGTTTTTCTGTAATTTTAAAATTTTGAAAAATTCTTAAAAATATATTAATCTATATGTACTATTTATTTTTGCACTTCTGATTTATTTAATTTTTGAAAAATCAAATATAAAAATACAAAAGCCAAATTACAAAAAAATATGTTGTCTTTTTGTTTTTGTCATTTGTTTAAAGTCTATTTTTTATGCAAAAATGCAATACAAAAATATAAAACATTAAAACTATCAAAAAAAAACTGTATGGACTTTCCTGTGAAAATCAAGCATGATTTAATTTATTATTTAGAACTTCTATAATGTTGTAATTTATCATTTCAAACTACTTTGAACATTGTTTTCATCATGCTTTGATTTTTCTATTAATATGTGCACCAATTATATTGTAAAAGTTGTGTAGAACTAAGCTTAGCATGCCTCTAAGTATGAGTAAATGTTTTATGTTTGATAATGATCTTTATTCACTCACTTATTTTGGCATTGTCTACATATGTGTTTAATCTAAGAATGCTTGTGTATGTTTTGTACTAGTATACTGAATTAAAATTGCACAAGTATCTTTCCTACACTACCTTAATTTGCACTTTTAAAAGTTAAGAAATGTGGTTATGTTTTCATAAATTATATTGGTTTGCAAAATAAGTGTATTCGGAGAACTTTGTACAAAACAAAAATCATAAAATAAAGTGACAAAGATAACTCCACCAAGCACTACTTGAACCTCCTGATAAGTCTTAATAAGCGTTGTGAGGTTGAGCACCTTGGAAAGAATAGTAAAGTGTCTTGTGCAAACCCTATCTTTCTTACAAAATAAAAATCACTTACTCTTAAGTACACCGGATCACTAGTTTCAATATTAATATAAAATAAAATATGTGATCCCCTAAGCACTACTTTGAACCCTGATAAGTCTTGTTGAGCATTGTGTGTGCAAAGCACCTTGGTAGTTGTACATTTTGTTTGTGCATTAAAGTATGTGGAAGTAAAATTATTTGTGTTTTATTGTGCTCTTTACTTTACATATTTCTTGCATTTTTGATTAAAACGTTTGTTTACTCTGCTCAAAATACACTTATGTGCACATCATTATCTTCCATAACACTTCTTCTCATGAGTATTGGATCCTAATGTAAATTCTATACTACTCTTTATTTATGAAATGCACTAGATAACCGAGCATGCTTTCAACAATGTTTGGTGTGTTTTGAAATTGTGAATTAAAATATCATTGTAGTAATCTCTTTTTGATAACATTATTTCATGCATGGTTACTTTATTGTTAAACTTAAAGATTTTAATTGAACAATGATTTACAAAAACATCTTCTTTATGAAATTTAACACATATATCTTTTTATGGATCATCATTGATTACAATAAGATGTTTCTTGTATTTCGATAAGTCTTTCGCATCATAACCATATAATTGTTTTACCTTGCACTTTCATGCTTATTTAAAGTCTTCTGTTTTGTGTGCATCATCACTTGAATCTTAACATTCCTTTCTTTCAACAAGTGGTAGACTTGCTTGGTAAACTTTATATTGATTGCTTTAAACAAGAATATTCTTTATGCTACAAACTCTGATTTATTTCTATGAAAATGTTGTAATACTAAAACTCTGATTTATTTGTAATACTAAAAACTCTGATCTATCTCTATAAAAATTATTCTAAAACTCCTTATCAGTTCATTCTCTCTAAAAGCTCGATCATGCATTTATCTTCTAATCAAAACTTTTCCGTGTTTTGTTTCCTTACCCACTTTTGCTAATAACAAAAGGGGGAGATCTTCCATGATAAATAAAATAAGCTATCAAAATGAAAAACTAACTTGATTAATTAAGGATGATAGCTTACATATTAGGGGAGCATTCACTTAGGGGGCATGTATTTAGGGGGAGCAATTCTAAATGCTAAAATCGATTATTATCCTAAGTCATCACTCTCACACACACACAAGTAAGTTTCATCGTGCTTATATATTAATGCTATGATTAATCATTAATGTATTTGTTATTATCAAAAGGGGGAGTTTGTTGGAACATGGTCCTCCGCATCTCCTAGGTTTGAGAATAACAAATCCTATGTGTATTTGATCTTGTGTGTTTAAGTGTGCAGGAAAACAAAGTCCATATGACTCAAGGATTACATAAGAAGGTTGCCCCCAAATTTGAGCCATCAAATCCAACATTCCCACTAGCGCTGGCGGTAGCACCTAGCGCCCGGCGCTAGCGATGAATAGCGCAATTTCAGGAGCACATATAGAAGGAGCTAGCGCCTGGCGGTAGCCGATAGCGCAGGCGGTAGCGCAGAGCACAGAAGGCAAGAGAGAAATGTTTCCACAGATTGAAGATTCTGCCGTGCAGAATATGTCCTATTATGGGATTGCGCCGCCGGTAGCGCTAGCGCTAGCGCTAAGGCTATAAAATGGACCCCTTGGATTCATCTTCCTCATACTATTGAGATCCTAAATTCTAGAGCTTCGTGCCACATCATAGAGAAGAAGGTTCAGTGAGATACTCCCATAAATCCATAAAGGCTTAAGGAGATCCGTGGAGAAGATTTCAACATGTGTCATCATCGTGACGAAAGACCGCATCGACTACGATCATACTCTGCGGGCCTTCATCCACTTCTCCAAGAGATCCATATAGGGAGTTTTTATATTGTTGTTATTTCATTTATCCATCTCGGTTAAATCGTGTAGTAAATTCGCCTCGTGTTGGCGACTAGGTCTGGGTAGGACTTAGGGCAGAAATTCGCCTCGTGTTGACGACTAGGTCTCGGGTGTAGGTCTAGGGGGTGCTCATGGCCATATTCGGGGAAGGGTTGGCTAGAGCGGCTTGAGGCCATATCCAGGGAAGGAACGGCTAAAGCCAACAGGTTCGTGGGGATATGAGTCGGTATAGAAAACAAAAAGAGTCTTTCATATTTCGCTTTGATTTCTAGCGTCATTGAAATCTAATTTTGTAATCAATTTTATTAATAATAATCATGTCTATCTTTGTGTAATAAAATTGATTTGATCTTCATTTCTCTAAATTGTTTACTATCCTCTCCCTCATTATAAAACAATTTAGATTTTTATTCAAAATCACTATTTTAATCTCTTATCATAAGCAAGTCTTTCAAAATATAATATAAGTTTTTAAAAAACCCTTATTCAACCCCTCTAAGGGCGCCTACCGATCCAACATTATCATCGTTTAGAACTCTAGCTATACGCTTATTATCATTCATTTTTAAAAACCCACACTAAAAACTTATTCCGATAAAATAATAGTTCGTTCCTCAAAGTAGTATAATCAACACGATCCACGGAAATATACGACCTCGATATTTTCTAAAACAAAATATCCTGTATTACTCACGATAAGGTATACTTGCCTTTAATATATGATTAATTTGGATTAAAATTTAAGCAAACACTTTTCAAATCCAAAACTTGCAAAACTCTCCTTTGCTATTTTAAAAATCAATAGAATTCGGCATTGTAGTCAGGGTGTAATCGTCAATATTTTGAAAGAAGAAAAACCGTTACTTCTATCTTTCAATAGGATAACGGTTAGTTTCCCAAAGTAGGAATACTTGCGAAACTCTTTGAAAACACCCGTCTAACTCTAATCTCATCATATAAAGGTTGCGCAAACCAAATTAATTAAAAAAAATTCAAATCTAAATCATCATGATTTTGGCGCCGTTGTCGGGGACAGTAGTGCTGTTATCTATACTATTCTAAAAAGAAATATGGTGGCCTGCGAACAGCGTGAGATCAAAAATCCAACAAAAAATTTTAGCCGTCAGATATGGCTTCATAATATAATAACCGTTGATTATGAACCTCCACCTCCCTCCCTCTCTCTCCTCATTCCCGATTCCAGATAAATATTTCGCTCCATATCCCTACGCTAAACCCGCAAACAACGACAGAAACCCTTGCGCCGCATTCCTCCCTCGCGCATTGGTCGTCCTTTTCCCTTCTCTCATCCCATCGTCCTCCTCCCCTCTCTCGGCAACTCCTCCCTCTTCATCACAGGCACGCCTCCTCCGCAAACTCATTTTCCCAGGTCACCCCTCTCCTATGTCGGCGAAGACATACACTCATTTGAACGCGAACATCTACGGCTTTAAACACGAACATCTGTGACTTCGAACGCGAACATCTGCACCTTCGAGTTCGATCTTCGACCTAGATTACAACTCGCTCGAACACAAAATCTGCGCCCTCTTCAACCCTAACTCCACGCTCTCTCACGTCTCCAGGTAAAGGTCTTTATTCCTTCTTATGAGATGCACCTTTTCAAAATCAGTTCTTCATTTAACTCATCACCAAACTCTCGATCAACCATCTTCTCTCACGAAGCTGCTCTCTGCTCTGCTTCACAGGAAGACCGGCTAAGCTACCCAGCTAGATCCATCCCAATGAAGGAAGTTTGTTCCTTCCCTACCCCGACCGCATCGAATATCCACGCTCTGACCTATCCTGCGACGCGACGAAGCTAGATTTTTTGCTTTCCTGCGATGAGTTCGGAAATGGCAACATCATCCATGCCAATGCTCATTCCATCCTCAGCAACCCGCGCCCTGTAAGGTATGTGATTTTGATCTTTCTCTTACCATCTGTGCTTATACTCTATTTTGATATGCATATATTCTATTATGATGCACATGACATGTCATTTATTTTCTTTTTGTGCGTGCGTCCTTCGTAAATGGCTGTAAACAAAATGAGGAAAGCTGAGTATGAACATGTTTCAGTTTGCTCCCCTCATCTATCGAATTTGAACCATTGCAGCATTTCAGGTAGCTGCTTACCTATAGCATTCCACCTGCCTAAAGAATTTCCAGTTGATGCATACCACCCGTTCGATTAATTGCATAAATGAAACTAGGAATAAAATTTTAAACTACTCATGATGGTTACTAAAACTGAAAAAGCTGCAAAACAAAATTGAAGGACTTCCAATAAATTGGGTAAGATCGGATTTGTCTCTATGGAAAGTAAACATGAAATTTCACTATGCGTATGTCTTCAATGGCATATTCCACGCCTCTTTAAGAATCACAAATGTACAACACATATGGTTTACGAGTACATATTGAGGTTTATTACACAGTTAACTATGTCGAGTGGTGAATGCTTCCATTTATGTGGCTCCCTGACTATGGAAGATAATTTATGTTAGCATAATTTCATGGCTTACCAAATTAAAATTATCTCATGCAAATAACTTCACAATTGATTCCTATATAATGATGGTTGAGTCTCATTTATGTTCCTAATAGCGGGGTTTTATAAACAAAATCAAGAAAACTATTTTCTGCAACAAACCATTATTATTTCCTTGCATTCCTGTTCTCTGCCCTCATGGACAAACTCCCCGACATCGATTGCAATATTATAATAATATGTTAACATTAATGGTGTGATAATTTAAAGTTCCTTTATAGGCTGACCATCATGTACATCGGGATTGTGGAGAAGAGATTTGGACTATAATAACACCAATAATAAGGTAAAGAAATGCAGCTTTTACTCTTCTACTCCTACCTTATTATATAAATAAAAGATCTCTCTTTACTCTAATATTGAGATTTTTTTTGCTATATATCTATTCCTATTTACTTTTACAAGGAATCTATGCTTCTCGAGAATATCCATGGAGAGAAATGACATGCTTGCAAAGCCCCAATGCTTTATAAACAGACCATAATGCTTTAGCTAATCAGCTTTGATGATTTGTGATGTTTGTGCAGTTCATCTGTTCGATGGTTTTCTTATAAGTGAAGATATGTTCTTTGATGTTGAGGATTTGGTGCAGAACCATGAGTATAATGGAAAGCCAAGACTTTGCTGGGGGAGTGAAGCTGTTGTTGTGGTTGATACGTGGCAAGGTAAGAAGTTAGCCCTAATTAATTGCATCGTTTTTTAACAATTTAGAGCCTGTGACATAAAAATGATATAATAGGAGAAAATGACCAACATGCATCAAGAAAAGGTTGTCTTGCCTTGCATAGGTGCCTACGCTTTTCTATTCCTTTATTTTGTGATGACCACAATGTGCTTATTCTTACGATGAATTTGAAGTTGCATTATATACTGAGCTTGAATCTGCAATTGCGGCGTTTGGTAGAGATAGACATGATGGACCTGAAGCTAATGCATATACTAAGTGGCTTATTTCTATGATGAAAACAGAGATTTATCAGGGAATTCAAAGCAGATTCAAGATATCAGATACGTCGGTCAATTTTTTTAGAGGGCATGGATAAAGTTATGTTATATATACAAAAACAATTGCGTGGCTTAGCACATCGTACAAGTCCGGAAGTGCAGTGGGGTCCTCTTCTCCATGAATGTTCTATGGCAACTTATTTTAAATGTTGTTCTGTTTATTAATTCGCTATATAAATTATATGGCATCAACTAATCGATCGACTTATGTACATTTTTTTATTGTTGTTTTGTTTCTTTGCTAGGTTTGAAAAGCAACCCACTTAGCTAATGTTTTCTTTTGGAGGGTGAGTAGGTCAAGAGAGCATCCTAACATTGATGGGAGAATTATTTTACAGGTATTTATAATTCAAGTAATCTTTCAACTATAATTGATGCTACCTTGGGTCCTGTAATTCCTATTGAGCAATGTTTTACCCCTTGAAGCTCTTTATAGCGTTCTGTCACCTTGAAGCTCCTTATTGTTTTTTTTATCCTTAAATTTGAGATGTTGGGGTTAATGATGAATTTAGATAGTTTTTTATCCTTAAATTCAAAGCTCTTGACATTTTGCCTTCATATGTTGTTTGTTTTATTATGTGTTTCATTCTTGCAGAGCATACAAAAGAGAATGTTTCGAATTTTCTTTAGAGGAGTGATCCTGATCTTCCTCGCACCCACAAATCTGCACCTATCTGGGTTGCCCCTTCTCCACCTGCATGGCTCAGATCCAAGGTAAAATGAGCATTTCACTTCTTTATTAAATTTTAGTTATTTCTACTTCGCTGCTGTTTTTTACTTTTTAAAGGGATCCAAATTATCCTTCAGGTTATATAAATGTTTAGGGTATATAAATTTACTGTTATTGTGTTGAACTAATTGCAATTATGTTCATGTACTCAACTCTAACATGTTTGCCTATAATATGAGACGTTCTCCTAGATTGTCCGCAATTATCTAATTATGCATTTCACAATTGTTATGGCATGTCTCTATTCTATGACACGCCGCTTTATGTTCAGTGTGCCTTCACTCCTCCAAGGTAAGAAATCCATCGTAGCATTTAATTTATATCTAGGACACGCCGCATTATTTTTTGCTGTTTTAAGTTCTTTTTTAGTTGTTTTAAGTTCATTTTTGTTGTTGTTTTAAGATAAACTCTATTTAGTTGTCTTAATAAAAATTTAAATTGTGTTAAAGTGCAAGTTATCATAGGATTTATTATATGAACTAATCCGCAAAAATTTGAAAGGTTGAAAACCATTTATTCTATGGAAAATGCGCCTTTGAATAAGCTTCCATCAAACAGGCCATCAAACATTTCAACATATGGAGATAATATTGATTGGAAAATTGGACGATAAAGGGGGCTTCATTTCATCTATTAGTCGGCATAGGGACATATAAAGTTTAAAAGTTGCCGCCAACATCGACTGTTACTTTGTCTAGGAGCATAAAAAGAAACATGCATCAACGTTGCTTCCTTTAACTTAGTTTATTTTTAACTGAATGCAGGAAAAAATCAGCTAGCTTTGTTTAACAACCTTGTAGAGGGTATGTCATTTCCAAAACGGGTATGCCAACATCGACATCTTTCAGTCTCTCTGCGAGTGACAGTATAACCAAAACGCAAGAGCACTATCACCCGAGAGCATTTCTAAATACTAAACATTTACTACGATTTGCCGACTAACCCTCGATGAATGATGCTATTATTATAAATGATCCTCTGCCGACTAATGTTCAACCCAACGCGAATGTTGAACCCAAGGCGAATGTTGAACCCACGTCGAATGTCACCCCCACATCGAATGTCACCCCCATGACGAATGTCGCCCCCACGACGAATGTCGCCCCCACGATGAATCTAGCCCCCACGACGAATGTCGCCCCCACAACGAAAGTTGCCCCCACGACGAATGTCGCCCCCACGATGAATGGCGCCTTGCATAGGGCCGGAGGCCCGTGCCTGTCACTCGTTTGAAAAAAGAAATTACTATTACTTTTATTATATATATTAAATATATAATAAATATATAGATATATATAAATAAAAAAATAAAAAAAAACATAGAAAAGAAAAAAGCAAAAAAATATATCATTTTTATTATTAGTATATGACCTGAGGAAACTCCTCGGGCAATTTGAATATCCCTTTTGACCCCGAAATCGAGCGCACCCTTCGTGAGCGCCTCTGACTTCGTGATCAAAACTTACTCAAATTTCCCGAAGAGTCTGTCGGAGATACTTACACTGAACCTATGGCCGATCAAATTCCAGATGTGGCCCAGCCACGGACCATGACATATTATGCCAGGCCAAATCTGGAAGATACCGGATCAAGCATTATAAACCCAACAGTGGCTAATAATAATTTTGAAATAAAATCTAGCATCATTTAAATGGTACAACATTCAGTCCAATTTGATGGTTTGCCAGATGAGGATCTGAATTTACATCTTTCTAACTTTTTAGAAATATGCGATACATTTAAAATTAATGGCGTTACTGACGACGCCATTCATTTACGCTTATTTCCATTTTTGCTGTGGACAAAGGCAAAAGCGTGGTTAACTTCTCATCCTAGAGGATCCATAACCACGTGGGCCCAATTGACGGAATACTTTTTAACTAAATATTTCCCCCCATCAAAAATCGCTAAGTTACGTACGAATATCGCCTCTTTCATTCAATACGATTCTGAGTCTCTCTATGAGACTTGGGAGCATTTTAAAGAGTTCCTACGTAGATGTCCTCATCATGCGCTGCCGTCCTGGCTATAGGTCCAGACATTTTATAATGGCCTAAATTTTTCCACGCGACAGATGATCGATGCAGCCACCGGGGGAACGTTAAACAACAAAACCCCGGCGGCCGCTCAAGCTCTGTTTGAAGAAATGGCCATGAACGCCTATCTATGGAATGTTCCTAGATCTCGCCCTGCCAAACCGGTCGGGATTTATGAAGTGGATGCCGCTGCTCACCTAGCCTCGCAAGTGGAGCGGCTAAGTAAGTAAGTGGCGGAGATGACTGCTTCCTCCTCCACTCCCGCTTGGGCTCCTAATAATAATAATAATAATAATTTTGTCGAAGAAACTGTAGATTACCTAGGCAACCCAGTTAGGCCCCCCTTCAACCCTAATAACAATCTGTATAGTAATAATTATAATTCGGGTTGGAGGAACCACCCAAATTTTTCCTGGAGTAATCCTAACAATGCTCAGAGGCCCCCAATTGTAAATCCGCAAGGATTTCCACAAGGATTTCTGAACAGATTTCAGCCTCCACCTCCAAAACCTTCTCCGCTCAAAGATATTTTTGCTAAATACGTTGCGTCCACCGAGTCAAATATCCGGAATATTACCGGATCGATTAAAAACTTGGAAAATCAGGTGGGACAGCTGGCAAAGATGGTCTCTGAGCGGCCATATTGAGCTCTACCAGGGAACATGGAGCCGAACCCCCGAGAAACTGCCAACGCCATAAATCTTCGTAGTGGCAAGGAGGTAACCTCCCAAAACGGGTCGAGCCTAAGGTACATGTTTCTACACCGACCTCTACACCCTCTCCTTCGATAGATAAATCACCGAGTCTTTCGATCGTGCCGAACGTTTCTTGCTCGCCTCTTCCTTATCCCTCAAAAATAAACAACGAGCGAAAGGACGAGCAATATCAAAAATTCTTACAAATTTTTACACAAATTTTAATAAACGTTCCCTTCTGTGAGGCACTCTCCCAAATGCCGAAATATGCGAAATATCTTAAAGGGTTGCTTTCTGACAAAAAACGACTCGAAGATGTTTCGCACGTTTCCCTTAACGCGGACTGCTCGAATGTTTTCCTTAACAAATTGCCGCCAAAATTGAACGACCCGGGACGGTTCTCCATCCCGTGCCTCTTCGACAATATGTTATTGAGGTATGCTCTAGCAGACTTGGGCGCCAGCATCAATTTGATGCCTTTTCTCTTTTTAAACAACTCGACTTGGGCGTCCCAAGCCCGACAAAGATGAGTATCCAGCTTATGGATAACTCGATAAAGTACCCTATAGGGATAGTGGAGGATGTTTTGTTCTAGGTAGACAAGTTTATCTTCCCGATTGATTTTTTCATCCTGGATATCGAGGAGGATGCTGAGATACCTATCATCCTCGGTCGCCCCTTCCTCGCCATCTCCCGTGTGCTAATTGATGTCAGTAATTGTCTACTCCTCCTCCGGGTCGGAGACGACGAAGTTACTCTGCATGTTGATCCCTCAATACAACACTCCCTATCAAACGATGATCCCGGTACTTTAGTTTAGTCAAGCTACGCGATGGTAAACAAAGCGCTTGTGGGAGGCACCCCATATTTATCTTGTTGGATCGGAAGGCACCCTTAGAGGGGGGGGGGGGGGGGGGGGGGGGGGCGGAATAAGGGTTTTAAAAGCTTATATTATATTTTGTAATACTTAAAATAATAAGAGATCAAAATAGTGATTTTGAATAAAGATCTAAATTGTTTTATAATAAAAGAGATGATAATAAACAATTTAGAGAAATGAAGAACAAATCATTTTATTACAAAAGGAGAGACATGATTACTATTAATAAAAATGATTTACTAAATTAGATTTCTATGACGCTAAAAATCTAAGGCGAATAATAATAAAACTCTTTTTCATTTTCTATCCCGACTCGTATCCCCACGAACCGGTGTCCCTAGCCTATCCTTCCCTGGATACGGCCTCAAGCCGCTCTAGCCAATCCTTCCCTAGATATGGCCTCGAGCACCCCCTAGACCTACACCCGAGACCTAGTCGCCAACACGAGGCGAATTTCTGCCCTAAGTCCTACCCAGACCTAGTCGCCAACACGAGGTGAATTCTCTAACGGTTATAAAAGATATGAAATAATATAACAACAACAATATTAAAAACTCCCTCTAAGAAACTTTTGAAATCGGAGATGAACGATCGTTGTAGAATAAGCGAGATTGAAGCGATCCCTCTTCGGATGTAGCGTGACGAAGTCCTCCTTCAGAAACTCTCTAAGAGTTTGGTGGGAGTATCTCTCTGACCCTTACTCTCTATGTTGTGGCACGAAGCTCTGGAATTTTGGATCTCAAGAGGATAATCAAGACGGAGCCAAGGGGTCCTATTTATAGCCTTAGTGCTAGCGCCTGCGCTAGTGCTAGCGCCGATGCTATCCCATTTTAGGACATATTCTCTGCGGCAGAATCTTCAATCCGAGGAAACAATTCTCTCTAGCCTTCTATGCTCCGCGCTACCACCTGCGCTATCGGATACCGCCAGGCGCTATCTCCTTCTATATGTGCTCCCAGAATTGCGCTTAAGCATTCTTTTCGTCAATAGAGTTTTCATCGAACGCAGTGAAGAGCATTTCGTCGAGCGCAGCTTACAGTTCGTCGAGTGAAAGCTAGCGCCAGCGCTAGTACTAGCGCGCTGCGGTAGAGTAAGCAGTTCGTCGAGCACCAGTCTGCATCTCAGCGGTTTGGTTTCATCTTAGCAGTTCTGTCTCTTCTCAGCGGTTCCTTAGCGCTAGCGCCAGGCGCTAGGTGATACCGCCGGAGCTAGAAGGAGTGTTGGATTTGAAGGCTCAACTTTGGGGGCAACCTTCTTATGTAATCCTTGGATCATATGGACTTTGTTTTCCTGCACACTTAAACACACAAGATCAAATACACATAGGTTTTGTTATTCTCAAACCTAGGAGATGCGGAAGACCATGTTCCAACAAACTCCCCCTTTTGATAATAACAAAACCATTAAAGATAAATCAGAGCATTAATATATATATATAAGCATGATGAACTACTTGTGTGTGTGTGATAGTGATGACTTAGGATAATTATCGATTGTAGTATTTAGAATTGTTCCCCCTAAATACATGCTCCCCCTGAGTGAATTCTCCCCTAATATGTAAGCTATCATCTTAATTAAACATGTTGGTTTTTTATTTGGATAGCGGATCTTATTTATCATGTTAGTTCTCCCCCTTTTGTTATTAGCAAAAGTGGGTAAGGAAGCAAAACACAGAAAAGTTTTGATTTAGAAGATAAAGGCATGATCGAGCTTTTTAGAGAGAATGAAATGATAAGGAGTTTTAGAGATAGATCAGAGTTTTTAGCTTAAAGAGGTAATGATTTCCAAATAACCAATCTACCCAAACAATATATCTATACACTAGCCCCGTACTAAGTGACGGATGGGCATGAGGAGCTGCATACATGCCATAGGTTGGGGTGTTAGTCCCATATGCAAACACTAGACAAAACTCACCCTAGCACTCTTT
Source organism: Dactylorhiza incarnata (assembly GCA_033032865.1). Classification (NCBI taxonomy): domain Eukaryota; kingdom Viridiplantae; phylum Streptophyta; class Magnoliopsida; order Asparagales; family Orchidaceae; genus Dactylorhiza; species Dactylorhiza incarnata. The sequence goes on along the minus strand of JAWHQI010000001.1, from coordinate 22,554,673 downwards.
CCTCCCAGTGCCTCGCAAGGCCCCACTGGTACCCTTCCCAGTTAAGGACAAGACATGACTAGAGATAAAGGTTATCTAATGTCTACAACCCTACGCCCCCGCTATAGTGAGAAATGAAGTCATGGATAATAATTATTGGAAACATTTAAGCGTTTTAAATCTAGTGGCATAGCCTCTGGATTTATATTTTTATTTGAATTTTTTTAAACAAACAACTCACGTAGCTATTTAGAAATCCATTAATGAATCAGAGTTTTAGCATTACAATATTTAGAATAACCAATATAAATTCTACCAAGTAAGTCTACTATTTGTTGAAAAAGGAATTTTGGTATTTAAGACTTTGATGAAAGTGCAAGGTAGAAATATATGGTGATGATGCGGAAGACTTATAGAAATACAAGAAACATCTTATCGTAATCAATGATGATCCATAAAAAGATATATGAGTTAAATTTCATAAAGAAGATGTTTTTGTAAATCATTGTTCAAGTAAAATCTTTAAGTTTAACAATTAAGTAACCAAGCATGAAATAATGTTATCAAAAAGAGATTACTACATTGTTATTTTAATACACAATTTCAAAACATACCAAACATTGTAGAAAGCATGCTAGGTTATCTAGTGCATTTCATAAATAAAGAGTAGTATAGAGTAAGCATTAGGATCCAATACTCATGAGAAGAAGTGTTATGGAAGATAATGATGTGCACATAAGTGTATTTTGAATAGAGTAAACAAATGTTTTAATAAAAAATACAAGAAATATGTAAAGTAAAGAGCACAATAAAACACAAATAATTTTACTTCCACACACTTCAATGCACAAAAAAAAAGTACAACTACCAAGGTGCTTTGCACACACAATGCTCATTAAGACTTATCAGGGTGCATAGTAGTGCTTGGGGGATCACATATTTTATTTTATTTTAATGTTGAGACTAGTGATCCGGTGTACTTAAGAGTAAGTGGTTTTTATTTTGAAAGAAAGATATGGTTGAAAATAAGTTGGTACTAGCGCCTGCGTTAGCTCACAGAGAGTGCTTATTTTAATCATATGACCTAGATTTTCTTTTATTTCACTTCCGATTTTTCTTAATTATGTTTGTGCAATGTAAGGCATGTCTATTGAAGTGAGGAGATGAGAAGAAATCGCAAAAGGTTGCGGAAGTTAAAATTTTAGTACATGGGTTTCACATTCATTAAAGCTCCATATTCATCAGACCTTAATTCTTGAGTTTTGCACAACATGTGAATGAGTGAAATGATCATAAATAAGTGAAATAATATTCATGCAACTTTTCAATTTCGATTTGACATGATTATGATTAAACATACTTGGGGTAATTGAAAATGACGCAAATATATTAACCACCTAAGCAAAACTTGCACATTTTATAAATTTAGACTAATACCCCTAAAATACCTTTTAAATCCATTATGACACTTATTTCATTTAGTCTTAATAATATCATATGAAAATTTTAGTTTTTCAAATTTTATATGACTTTTAGGAAATGGATTTAGAAGGATAAAAAGAAAAAAGGATAAGTAGATCACTTGAAAAAATGACATGACTTTTTATTCAACTTAGTTCACTTTGATTTATTTATGAATTTTGGTTTAATATGAGAAAGTCATATCACAAGTTATATAAAGTGATCATATCATGAAGTAGAGAATTGATATTTTATTTTGAGTTGATTTCTACTTCATGCAAATGATTGGATACTAATGAATAAGAGATTTAGGTATCCAAAGGGGACCAAGTGTGGTGGTTCCTTTGGGTACCCAAATATACCGTGTAGGTTTGTGGGTAGTTAGTGATGAATGGGTCCTTTCATGTGAAGTTAATGTTTCATTTTAAATTTTGGGCCTCCATTCAAACTTTGGTATAGTGTTATTCTTATATGTGAAATTTCCATTGTGATAATCTTTATATTGATGATTATGATTGTAATGATTATTGAAACTAATTTTCAAAGGAAATTTGTGAACATTTAATTTTATGTTGGGAGAAGATTGATGTTGTAAATGATAGTAATGATTGTATTTTGGAATTTCATCTTCAATCTTTTGAAGTTTTTTATTTCCATTGTTTGGCTTATTCAACTTTTGAGAAATCATATTCAACTTGCTTTTGGATTTTGCATTATATTTAGAATGTATGTTTTGAGAATTTTTCTTTATGATTTCCTTAAGCAAGTTGATTTTAGTTTTTAATTCATTATTTTTAATCTTTAAATTATGTCTAGATTTATTATAAGCGATTGTGCTATTTTTAATAATGGAAACAATTGAATCAATATGATTTTGATAGTTATTTCTATATTCATCAAATGTTTCATCCATCTCTTCAATTTCAATTTTATAGTCTTTACACTTATCACAATCATTTTTCAAAGATGAAGAGTTTTCTAAACATAATTTTTCATTTTGTTCTTTTACTAAAGTAAACTCTTTTTCAAGTTCCTTGAATTTTTCTTTAATATTATTACAATCGAAACAAGATATAGAGTTTTCAAATGAAGAGCATGATGAAGATACAAACATTTCATTTTTGGATTCTACATTCACATTTGCTTTCAAAGTTTTATTTTCTAAACGTAGTTTTGCATTAGCCATTTTTAGTTTCATAATCTTACGTTTAGTAATTTGTAGCAATTGTAATGTAGAAATCGAAGTACAAAAAATAGGAGATTTTGATTTCCTTACAGCGCTTGTGGATGAGGCAAGATTTGAACATATCGTTTCGTTGACATCTTCTTGGCACTCCTCTTCCGAAGATAGAATTTCTTCTTCTCTTTCATTTGATGTGCACTTCATGGATTCGTCATGAGAGGAGCTTTCTTGAAAATTTGCGCAAGCTTGTATGTTCTCCAATTCTTGTGTTTGTTCCATACCTGTAAGAGGAAAATCATACATTTCTTCAAGAAATTTCAAAACTTTGTATGCACTAGAAAAACATTATATTAATTTGAAGATATCTTGTGATAAAGCACAAAAAATATAATGCATGGCTTTTGAATTTAGGTGACGCTCTTGTTTATTTGATTCGTCCGCTGGTCTTATTATTGCTATATCCCAAGCGTTGATATCTAATGTTTTAATAAACCTTTCCATTAACAATTTCCAACCTTTATAATTTCTTCCTTCGAATAAAGGTGGTGCAAGAGATTTTTCTTCTTCATAAAAATTTTCCCCACCAATAGAAGCGAGATCATGAGACGCCATTATTCCCGGTTGTTAAGCCGATTTGGAATAACCTCGCTCTGATACCACTTGTTGGATCGGTAGGCGCCCTTAGAGGGGGGTGAGGGATGAATAAGGGTTTTAAAAGCTTATATTATATTTTGTAATACTTAAAATAATAAAAGATTAAAATAGTGATTTTGAATAAAGATCTAAATTGTTTTATAATAAAAGAGATGATAATAAACAATTTAGAGAAATGAAGAACAAATCATTTTATTACAAAAGGAGAGACATTATTACTATTAATAAAAATGATTTACAAAACTAGATTTCTATGACGCTAGAAATCTAAGGCGAATAATAATAAAACTCTTTTTCGTTTTCTATCCCGACTCGTATCCCCACGAACTGGTGTCCCTAGCCTATCCTTCCCCGGATACGACCTCAAGCCGCTCTAGCCAATCCTTCCACGGATATGGCCTCGAGCACCCCCTAGACCGACACCCGAGACCTAGTCGCCAACACGAGGTAAATTTCTGCCCTAATTCCTACCCAGACCTAGTCACCAACACGAGGCGAATTCTCTAACGGTTACAAAAGATATGAAATAAAATAACAACATCAATATTAAAAACTCCCTCTAAGAAACTTCTGAAATCGGAGATGAACGATCGTTGTAGAATAAGCTAGATTGAAGCGATCCCTCTTTGAATGTAGCGTGATGAAGTCCTCCTTTAGAAACTCTCTAAGCGTTTGGTGGGAGTATCTCTCTGACCCTTCCTCTCTATGTTGTGGCACGAAGCTCTGGAATTTTGGATCTCAAGAGGATAATCAAGACGGAGCCAAGGGGTCCTTTTTATAGCCTTAGCGCTAGCGCCTACGCTAGTGCTACCGCCGGCGCTATCCCATTTTAGGACATATTCTGCGCGGTAGAATCTTCAATCTGAGGAAACAAATCTCTCTTTCCTTCTGTTCTCCGCGCTACCGCCTGCGCTATCGGATACCGCCAGGCGCTATCTCCTTCTATATGTGCTCCCGGAATTGCGCTTAAGAATTCTTTTCGTCGATCGAGTTTTTGTCGAACGCAGTGAAGAGCATTTCGTCGAGCGCAGCTTACAGTTCGTCAAGCGAAAGCTAGCGCCAGCGCTAGTACTAGCGCGCCACGGTAGAGTAAGCAGTTTGTCGAGCGCCAGTCTGCATCTCAGCGGTTTGGTTTCATCTCAGCGGTTTCGTCTCTTCTCAGCGGTTCCTTAGCGCTAGCGCCAGACGCTAGGTGATACCTCCGACGCTAGAAGGAGTGTGGGATTTGAAGGCTCAAATTTGGGGGCAACCTTCTTTTGTAATCCTTGAGTTATATGGACTTTGTTTTCCTGCACACGTAAACACACAAGATCAAATACACATAGGTTTTGTTATTCTCAAACCTAGGAGATGCGGAAGACCATGTTCCAACATATCTAATATTTTATTATGTTTTGTTCTTTTACATCTTTTTTTGCAGGGTTTCGTTTGACCCCACCAGCTTTAGTTCAAGGAAGCCTTTTTGCTCTCTCTATCTCTTTTTTTGTACATACTGCATCTTTTATTATTTCTCTTCTTCATACTTACATTACAACATTGGGGACAATGTTGGGTTTTAAGTATGGGGGTGTTTTACCGTTTTCATTTAAACAAACAATTTTTTTTTTAATGTTTTAATTTATCTTGCCTACTTTTGAAAAACTACAAAAACAAACAAATGTTTAAAGCCACAAGAAAATCAAAAAACATGTTCTTTTTTACTTTCTCGTAGTACAAAAAAATTACAAAAAAACAAAAACAAACAGAAAACAAACAAAAAAAATAATAATTATAATAAACCCTACTTTACTTTTATTTTTAAAAAGTATTTAGTTTCGAGAGTATATGTTTGTGGATTTTCATAATCGCTAGTTTTCCTATTTGTTTGTTTATCTAAGATCGATAGATTTAAACGTTCGGGGTTAAGTTTTAAAGAATATATTGTGTTTTTAATTTAAATAGAGGCTTTGTTTTCAAGCACTATCTCTACTAGCTAAAATAGAGACATGTGTATTATGTTGGCAAAATAACTTTAGACTGCAATCATCCCTACTTTATATCTTTAGGAATCTAGGAATATTCAAATTACTAAGGTTGCTCTCAAAACTTTTTTTTATTATTCTAGAATTTCTCTTGAAAACCCCTTGTATACACCAATTTAGCATGGCAAATAAAAAATTAAAAGAAGAAAAAGATCTTATGTCAATGGGAATAAGAATTCATTCCGTAAACATAGGCACCCAATAAATACTTTAAAAGATCTTATGTCAATGAGAATAAGATTATATTTCGTTCCGTAAACATAGGCATTGGGTTAATAAAAATGAATTAGTTTTCCCTCACGGGAACACCAAAAACAAAACTAAAATGAAGGGGTGGACGAATAAAACCATCACCCCTAAAAACTCTTCTTTTTGCGAAAGCTTTTTACCCCTTTTCCCTTAGCCAGATTATTGTTTCTAGTTCTAATTCAAAAAATCATTTGAGAGCATAATTAGTAACTTATATTTTTCCTTCATGTTTCTTTAAGCAAAGGTTATTATAATTTTGATCTAATCTCGTTTACAAAAGATTGCAATTTTGTTTGCTATTTGGTTAATTAAGAAGTCTTTTGGCTAGGACATTTCTTTCTACTTAAATCATTTGCATAATTTAGGACCTAACTCTTATTACTCCGAATTTTTATTTTTCAATCTCTTATGATTAAAATAAAACGATAGCTAAAAATTAGAACTTATGTTAATCCCGTATAGATCTCTCTTACTTTTGCTCTGGAATAGCAAAAGCTTAAGTATGGGGGTATTTGATGAGTAGTAAAATATATGTATTTTTAGTATAGTTATTAGTATAGTTTTAATTAATATTGTGAATTTTCTATGTAAATTAATAAATAAATTGCTTCTTTTCATTATTTCCTTACTAACTTAGTTTTTATTTTTGTTTTTGAAGATTTTGGCAATTTTTGTCAAGTCACGCCCGTGACAACAAGTCACGCCCGTGACCCAAGGGCGTGTATTTTGAAAACGCCAAACTTCTCAATCTGCGTTCGACAAAAATTGAGCTGCGCTCGACAAACGCTCTCTGCCCAGCGTTCGACGAAAGGCTCTCGGCGTTCGACGAATGCTCTCTGCCCTGCAATCGATGAAATCGAGATGCGTTTGACGAAAAGAACTATGCGTTCAACAAACTCTCTCCGTCTCAGCGTTCGACGAACGGTGCTCTGCGTTCGACGAACTCTCAGCGTCCAGCGTTCGACGAACTATCTCCGCCCAAGCATTCGGCGAACTATCTCTTCCCAGGCGTTCATAGAATCCAGCGCACACGCCAGCCGTCATGCCCTAGTTAAAGCAGATATGTTTCGCCCACTATCACGCCCGTGACACTTCAAGTCACGCCCGTGTGCAGCCATGTTTGACGGATGAACCTTCCAGAAGATGGCAGATGCGACCCCTAAAGCACGCGCAAATGTCACGCCCTAAGTCACGACCGTGACATACAAGACACGCCCGTGACCTAGGGCTTGTAAAAATAATATTTTGCCTATAAATAGAGGGGCTCGACTGAAGGAAATTTCATTCAAATTTTGAGTGTTTGTAATGTTTTTTTGAGTTCGTTCGAGTGATTGTGAGTTTTTGTTTATGCAATTAAGTTTATATTCGTTTGTAATTTTTCGCCTTCCTAGTCTAGTTGTAATACTTCTTTTAGAAATAAAGTGTTGTTTTTCTCGTTTGGATCATTTTCATTTTCAATTTATGCAAGTGTGTGTGTATGAGTTTAACTTTATTGCTTTCATAATTTATGTTTATTGCTTTCATAAAAATAGTTTATCGCTTTCTTTAACGCTTTATTTGTCGCTTTCGTTTAAACACTTTCTTTCGATTTAGTCTTTTTATTACAAGTAGAGTGCGTGCGTATATGAGATAGTATTTTTCTTTTTTGTAACTTAGCATTATTTCAGTCCTTATATAACTGTTTATACCACCCCCATCTTGAATAACAGGCTAATTTCCTTTAGCACTTATTTAAGACGGTTGCGATGGATATTATTTATGTACCTTTATAAGTATTCCATTTCTATACCACCCCCATCCTGGATAAGAGGCTAAGAACTTTTTAGCGCTTGTTTAAGACGGTTGGGACTGATACTATTTCATCTTTTATATAAGTCGTTTATTTCTTTCTTCACGCTTATATCCGCTTTAATTATTAAACATGTATTTTCTTAATTATGCCGTCCCCATTCTGATGAGTGGCTAATTTCTTTTAGCGCACGATGTCGAAGAGCATTGGGACCCAAAAATAGTTTTTCTAAAAATTAAAACATCTCTTTCTAAAATAATTAACGCTTAAGGTTTACCCGAGAATAACGTTGAGTGGAGCCACATAATCGATGTGTGGCTTTCATTTCCGTCTCCATACACTAGTTAGCTGAGAGGCTCGTGCGTACGGACTGATTACTCACGGGTAAAGAGAAGTGCGCTCTACCCTCGAGAGAGGATGAGGTAAGTCTCCCAAATTGGAAGTAAAAACCCAATAGCGGGCTTCACAACATAAAGCGAGTATTAAGAAGATTCGATTATAGAACGAGAGTTCGGTCAAATATTCATAATCTCAGGTGGGCGTACCCTCGAGAGAGGAGCATTCATAATTATGGAACCTACACGGCCAAGCCGTTTTAATGTTTTTATAAGTCATCACTTTTACTTCTAAAAAAATACTACTTTCGTCTCAAGGTAATTCGACATCGGGCGCTATTATTATCATCGTTTAGAACTCTACTTATACGCTTATTATCATTCATTTTTAAAAACCCACACTAAAAACTTATTCCGATAAAATAATAGTTTGTTCCTCAAAGTAGTATAATCAACACGATCCGCGGAAATATACGACCTCGATATTTTCTAAAACAAAATATCCTGTATTACTCACGATAAGGTATACTTGCCTTTATTATATGATTAATTTGGATTAAAATTTAAACAGACACTTCAAATCCGAAACTTGCAAAACTCTCCTTTGCTATTTTAAAAATCAATAGAATTCGGCGTTATAGTCAGGGTGTAATCGTCAATATTTCAAAAGAAGAAAAAGACCGTTACTTCTATCTTTCGATAGGATAACGGTTAGTTTCTCAAAGTAGGAATACTTGCGAAACTCTTTGAAAACACCCATCTAACTCTAATGTCATCATATAAAGGTTGCGCAAACCAAATAAATAAAAAGAAAAAAAATCCAAATCAAAATCATCAGAAGTGAATCTCCATTCAAAGCTCCAGAGCTTCTAAAGGGTTCGCACTCCATGAAGAAGGGAGACCACCGATGAACTGACCAGTCTGACCATCACGGTCTGACATCTCGAATGTCTGCTGATTTCACCTGGACACTTCGGATCTGAAGGTCGCGTGTTCGTTCCGTTGGTACAAAAATTGTACCTCCAAAACTCACACTAAAAAGAGATAAGGGAGACTGCGGAGTGTAGGTTACTTGAGATAGAGGATGCCATAGGATATACCTCTGAAGGAAAAACTACTTCAGTTCATCTCAAGAGAAGTTACAGGATGGAGGTCTAGGCCTGGCCAGGGGGAGAGGAAGAAAAGTGACAGAATTTGAGACCGCTTACACAGGTTGAAGCTGGAGCCTCAAAGCCAAAATCCCTTTTTAGGTACCCCTACCCCTCTATTTATAGGCGCGGAGGCTGCCCAAACGGGGAGATCCAAAAATTACGGGTTGCCCGGTATACAAGAGGGTCGGGACATAGATAAGGGGTGTAAATACAAAAAGGAGGAAAAACACCTGACCGCGCATTCTGTTGGTCAACTGGAGGCTGCCTGCCTATGCCTTAGGAGAATTGCTAGAGAGGAGATGGGCGGTCTGGACGCTCTCCTAAACCTGAGACCGCTCGAACTGACTCTTTTGACCGGCAGCGAGAGGTCGCGGACTTCCAAGCAAATAGATCAGACCTCTGCTCTCGTTACATGGTTGAAAGCAATTAGATTGTTCCTTGCATATATTGCCCATAAAAGAATCAAAGTCTTTCAAATGGATGCCAAGCATGCCTTTCTAAATGTATTCTTCAAGAAGAGGTTTTTGTAGAAGAACCTCCAAGTTTTGCAGTGCCTAACTTACTTACTCATGTCTATATACTAAAAAAGCCTTATATGGTCTAAATAAAATTCTAAGAGCATGTTATGATACCATCTCAACATTACTTATTGAAAATTCATTTCAAAAATGAAAAGTAGACCAGTCTTTATTTACTATATAACATAAGGATAAGCTTTTATTAGTAGATAAGATCAAGAAAATCTTATAGAATAATAACAGACGATAAGATCATCTTCTCTATATCTAAAGAATGTTTTCTTTGAAGGGTTCAATTGGATTCATCTGATATTATTCCTCTTTAGATTCAAACAACTTTCTATTGAATCTGAACTCACATGAGGAATCTATTAGAATCTTCTATGATCTTGAAGTAATCAAGGAGATAGTCTTACTACCAACGTAATATGAGCATACAGGGTCACACATAAAAAGACATGAAAAATGGGCAAATGATTGTGTTGGCTTTACTTATATTGGATATGAGTGAAAAACCAAAACTATACCGATTGGGAGTAAGTCTATGTCGACTAGACATCACATTGATATAGTGTATATTGACTAGATGAATGTTGACTAGACATCACGACCATATTGTGTATGTCGACTAGACATCACATCGATATAGTGTATGTCGACTTGACATCATGTTGATATTGTGTATGTTGAGTAGATAACACACCAACTTAGTGTATGTCGACTAGATATCACATTGATATCATGCTTGTTGACTAAATATCACATCGATAACTTGTTTGCTCCCCTCTCAATGCATAAGCTAGCAGTTTGAGAAATTGTGATTTGAGAAATTATGGTTAGAGAAACTTCCAAATATATATATATATATATATATATATATATATAAATATATAGTGTTTAGGGTTTTCGGTTACAGATGTTTTGAGTGGGACTCTTTCAGAAACCAAAAAACTGGTAGTCGCACGCATCGTCTCTTTCGCAAACCAAAACTAGCATTCATATCCTCTCATGGAAACAAAGCTAGTGTAATACGCCAATTTTCATGTGCAAGAAATTCAATGAGTTTTGCCAAAATTCGTCGAGTGGACTCGAGTTGACTCGATGAATCATCGAAAGGACTTGATGATAAAATTTTAAGTTTTGCAAAATCCTTTATGCGATGCGATAAGAATCCGACGGGCGCATTCGAGGCATCTCGCGAGTAATCTTACTTCGAGGAACTAACCATTATCATACCTATCGAGATGATAAAGTCTTTCCTTTTTTCAGAATATTGACATTTACGCCGCGGTGGCGGCGCCGAAAACTCTAAATAATTAAAAAGAAAAGGAGAAAGTTTTTGCAAGTTTTTGTTAATATAATCCAAACTACTCATTCGAAAAGGCAAGTGTACCTTATCGCGTATAGCATAGGATATTTTAAAGAAAAATATCAAGGTCGTATTTAAACTCGGGGATGTCGAGTACTTCTACTTCGAGAAAGCTAACTATTATTTTATCAGAAATAAAATTTGATAAGGGAAGCGTAATTAAAACTAACTAAAAGGAGAACAACAAAAATAAAATAAAGAAGACAAGACTAAATTAAGAGGAAGAAAAAGAATTTGCACAAATTAAAGGAAGCTTAAATTTTCATTAAATAAAAAGAGAGATACATGAAATTAAACTAAGTTACATTGCATTGAAATAAAACTAGGCTAACTTGCATGAAATGAAATTACAAGAAATTAAACAAAGAAAATTTCATTAATTAAAAACTAAGCATAAACATGGAAATAAGAAAAATCTGTACAAGAAGAGCCCAAATGGGCAGGGGGAAGGGAGAGTGAATGCTGGAGTGGAGCCTCTGAATTTATAGGAAAAATTTCCAGGTTACACGCCCTCGGTCACGGGCGTGACCTAGGGCGTGTAATACTTATTTTGCATGGCTGCGACATCAGTGTGGGTCCTGCGTGACAGTGTCGCGAAAAAGGACATTACACGCCCGTGTAACTTTGGTCATGGGCGTGTACTTGGGCGGCTTCATTAATGCGGCGTGGGCTTGAGTGCGGCGCTGCAGCGAAAAGCGATCACGCGGGAAAAGTCATGGGCGTGACTCATGGGTCACGGGCGTGACTGGGGTCAACTCCATTAATGCGGCATGGGCTTGAATTTGGCGCGGCATGGAGCAGGGATCACACGGGAAGTCACGGGCGTGACTCTTTGGTCACGGGCGTGACTTGGGTCAACTCCTCGACAGCATCTCCACGTCTCGACGGCAGCCCGCTGGGAAGATTCTAAGTTTACACGCCCTTGGTCACGGGCGTGACTTGGGGTAAAGGCGTGACCTGGGGCGTGACTTGCGGTGCGGCGGTGGATTCGTCGAACTCAGCTCGGCTTTCGTCAAACGCAGATCTTTAGGTTACACGCCCTTGGTCACGGGCGTGACTGAGGGCGTGTACTATGGAATGTCCAAAAACACCAGAAAATCTGCAAAACAAAAGTAAAACTACATTTAGAATAGAAATTATAAAAGAAGTTATTTTAAACTAAAATATAAATAATATTTGCAATTTTAAATTTAACTAAACTAAATACTATAATTAAATATGCATAAATATTACTCATCAAATACCCCATACTTAAGCTTTTGCTATTCCAGATCAAAAGTATGAGAAATATTTATAAGACATTTAATAAAAAATTTAATTAAGCCTAAAAATTTATTGAATCACAAGTAAGCTAAAAAGAAAATTTAAGGATTGACGAATTAATTAGTCCTAAATTATGAAATTAGAATAATAAGAGAAAAACATTTAGCCAAGAGTTCTCAAAAATATTAACTAGTTAACAAAATTAAGTAATAAGTAAACAAAATTAGATTTAAAATTTATAAAAACCATAACTTTGAAAAAGCTAAAGGAAAAGTAACTTACTAAGTATTGCTCTCTCCATAACATAATTTAAATCTAGATGAAAGATATTGGGTTAGGAGGGGTTCATAAAATTTGGCATAAGAAGAGATCTTTGAATGAAGGTGATGGACTTTATCCTTTTCACCAAAGTGTTTTTTTCTTCTAATTTGTAAAATGATAAACTTATCTTTTAATAAAAACCCAAAATGTATATGTTTAGGAGTAATGAATTTTATCCTCTTACTCCATGCCATATAATCTTGTAAAAATTGTTTTGGGTGCATATGTTTAGGGAATAATGAATTTTATCCTCTTATTCCCATGACATATGATCTTTAAAATACTTTTTTTATGCCATCAAAGGGGTAGGGTAGAGAAAAGATTTCTAGCTTATAAATTAAATTATTTTGAGACCAAATTTTAGTAATTTAAACTTTCCTAAGATTCTAAGAGCTTGAGGTAGAAATGATTAAAATCTAAAGGCGTTTAAGCAAGATTACTAAAAAATTGTAACTATTTAAAATAAAAGAGAAGAAGTGCTAAAGAAATATCTCTAATCAAATTAAAATCATAAAACATTTCTTAACACTAAATCACTTAAACAAAAATTAGATTTAGCAAACCATGATAGAATAAATGATTAGCAAAAAATATATAAATGCTTATATATAAACTCTAAATGATTTTGGAAATAACAAAAACCAAAGTAAGGGCTTATTATATTTTTGGGATTTTTTCTAAGTTATTTCAAATTTTTTTTTTTGAAATTTTTGAAATTATATTTTTTTGGATTTTTGATATTATCTAAATAATAAAAATGCTAAACATAAACTAAAAAAAATTAAATTTTTTTTGTTAATTCTTAGACTTCCCGAGGTCTACCCGGTGAAGGGTTCGCAAGGTACTAGAAGTGTGATGGGATGATAGCCCAAACGTCTCTTTCCAAGATTTAAATTTTCGATTATCAAATTTTTTTGAATATTTTTGGGTTTTCTATTTTTTTTTTTGAAAAAGCTAATTTTTCTTTTGAAAAAGACAATAAAAAAAGAAATAAACTATGTACAAAACGAAAATAAACTATTTTTTTGTTAATTTTCTACGATTTTATAATTTAAGAGAAAGGGAAAAATACATCCTCATACTTAAAATTCAACATTGTCCCCAATGTTGAAAGCTAAGTATGGAGAACAATAAATTAAAATACAAGCACAAGATTAATGAAAGAAAAATAACAGGGAGAGGAGAAAGAAGGACGTCCCTGATTTGGAGACGGACGATCACCATGATTACATGCAACATTACTTTTAAAACAATAAAACAAAACACAAAATAAAAAGAAATGAAACATAAAAGTTACTTATTATTATTATTATTATTTTAATTAGTTTTATAATGTTTTTGTGTTTTCAAAAAAAAAATTCAAAAGGATTTTTTTTTGAAAATTATAAAAAAAAGGAAGGAAAAGAAAGGAAAATATATATTTTCTTTTAGCTAAACAAACAAGAATAAGAAAAAGGATAAAAGTAATAGCGCTCTCTTTTGTCAAAATATCGACAAAAAATAATCCCTAGCAACGGCGCCAAAAACTTGATAAAAATTTAAGTTTTGCAAAATCCTTTCTGTGATGCGATAAGAATTCGACGGGCGCGTTCGAGGCGTCTCGCGAGTAATCCTACTTCGAGGAACTAACCATTATCCTACCTATCGAGATGATAAAAGTAATAGTCTTTCCTTTTTTCAGAATATCGACGTTTATGCCGCGGCGGCGGCGCCAAAAACTCTACAAAATTAAAAAGAAATGGAGAAATTTTTGCAAGTTTATGTTAATATAATATAAACTACTCATTCGAAAAGACAAGTGTACCTTATCGCGTATAGCATAGGATATTTTAAAGAAAATATCAAGGTCGTATTTAAACTCGGGGCTGTCGAGTACTTCTACTTCGAGAAAGCTAACTACTATTTTATCGGAAATAAAATTTGATAAGGGAAGCATAATTAAAACTAACTAAAAGGAGAACAACAAAAATAAAATAAAGAAGATAAGACTAAATTAAGAGGAAGAAATAGAATTTGCAAAAATTAAAGGAAGCTTAAATTTTCATTACATAAAAAGAGAGATACATGAAATTAAACTAAGTTACATTGCATTGAAATAAAACTAGGCTAACTTGCATGAAATGAAATTACCAGAAATTAAACAAAGAAAATTGCATTAATTAAAAACTAAGCATAAACATGGAAATAAGAAAAATCTGTACAAGAAGAGCCCAAATGGGCAGGGGGAAGGGAGAGTGACTGCTGGAGTGGAGCCTATGAATTTATAGGAAAAATTTCCAGGTTACACGCCCTCGGTCACGGGCGTGACCTAGGGCGTGTAATACTTGGTCTGCACGGCTGTGACATTGACGTGGGTCCTGTGTGACAGTGTCGCAAAAAAGGACATTACACGCCCGTGTAACTTTGGTCATAGGCGTGTACTTGGGCGGCTTCATTAATGCGGCGTGGGCTTGAGTGCGGCGCTGCAGCGAAAAGCGATCACGCGGGAAAAGTCACGGGCGTGACTCATGGGTCACGGGCGTGACTGGGGTCAACTCCATTAATGTGGCATAGGCTTGAATTCGGCGCGACAGGGAGCAAAGATTACGCGGGAAGTCACGGGCGTGACTCTTTGGTCATGGGCGTGACTTGGGTCAACTCCTCGATAGCATCTCCACGTCTCGACGGCAGCCCATTGGGAAGATTCTATGTTTACACGCCCTTGGTCACGGGCGTCACTTGGGGTCACGGGCGTGACCTGGGGCGTGACTTGCGGTGCGGCGGTGGATTCATCGAACTCAGTTCGGCATTTGTCAAACGCAGATCTTTAGGTTACACGCCCTTGGTCACCGGCGTGATTGAGGGCGTGTACTATGGAATTTGTCCAAAAACACCAGAAAATCTGAAAAATAAAAGTAAAACTACATTTAGAATAGAAATTATAAATGAAGTGATTTTAAACTAAAATATAAATAATATTTGCAATTTTAAATTAAAACTAAACTAAATACTATAATTAAAATACACATAAATACTACTCATCAGGACTCAACGAATCGTCGAAAGGACTCGATGAATTGGACGGTCGGCAAATTCTGATGTCTCGACAAAATCGTCGAATGGTCTCGAGTGGTTTCGACGAATCATCATAATGACTCGACGAATTTTGTTGACTCGACGAATTCTATTAACCCGACGATTTTTTAATGTCTCGACGAATCGTCGTATCGTCTCGACGACTTCATCGAAACATCTCAAGGAAAACTATTGTCTCGACAAATTATCAGAAGGACTCGACGAATTAAGACAGAGCAGTGATTTTTGACCTTGTTTGACTTTTACGGAACCTGACGTCAAATCCTCAATCTGAATCGATCCCGATCATCCTAAATGTGAATCCGTTGGCTTGGAATAGTTCGAAATCCTTTAAGGAAGGCTTGGGAGATAATTATCAGTTTATTTCTACTGCCTCTTTCTCTCTCCAAACATGTGATCGATGAATGCTCGAGGAAGAAGAATAAGGTATCTTCTGCCATTGACGGAGCTCAGAAACTCCAAATCACGAGATGTTTCCAGATCCGCGAAGAGCAGCACTGTGTGGTTCTTTCCATCCACTTGAAATCCACTGAAGAGATCGGGAAGGGTAGCGATCCTTCCGACCCTTAGCAACCTTCTCCAAGCGTCTTTTTGACTGCTCAGTTGGATTGTTTGTGGAGGTATGGCACCGAAACGAGCTTCGGGTAACGAATCTCCTTCTAAATCTTTGGACATGTTTGTCCTTTGATTAGCATAATATTGGGAAGACTTTCACTAATTAGTGGATTGATTCTTCCGGTGTTTTGATATGGATATCACCACCGAAATTGCATATAGAGTCCTGAATCAAAGTACGGACATAAGCATGTTGTGTGAAGCCCATCTGGATAGGCTGGTCTGGATTGGTGATGATTATTGATTATAGCGTGCCAGAGAAAACTCCGTAAAGCTATGTGTTGGAGTTTGGAGATCGGGCGGTCTGGCAATCACCCTGGGCGGTCTGATGCAGTATGGAGACCGGGCGGTCTGGAGATCTCTCCCTTGCGGTCTGATGTAGTGTTGAGACCAGTGGTCTAGTGATCTCTCCCTGGCATTCTGGCGGTATGGCTTCTCCTCTAGCGATCTGGCAATCTCTACATATGATGACCCCCCAGTCATGTGTATTGTCCTATATAGTGTTTAGTCCCACATCCGTAGTTCGTAATCTCCTTTCTCTCCTCCATTCTATATAAAAGAGGCCATACATTTGTAATAGGCAAGTTTTTTGGAAATAAAAATATTAATTATTTTCATGTTCGCTGTCTCTTTTTTCTGTTCGCACATGATATCAGAGCAGGAGATCTTCTGGTTGTGATCGCTCTCCTTCTCTTCCTCTATTCGCGCGGTTTCCTTTGTTTGCACGGTCGTTCTCTAATCGTTCTCCTGTTCATGTGGTTTCTTTTGTTCGCGTGGTCGTTCTCTGATTGATATCCTATTCGTGTGGTCGTTCTCTGTTGTTCGCGCCACCTCTGCATCATGTTCGCTGTCTGTTTAGTTCATGAGACCTCCTCTGTTCTCGCGACCTCTCCTAGCCTCCTTTTTTGTGCGTCCTACTCTATTTACGCGACCTCTCCTGACCTCTCCTGGTCTTCTTTGTTCGCGCGACCTCTCTTGTTCCCGCGACCTCTCTCTTTTCTCTATGGCTGCTTTAGATGACTCCTCAGTGGCTACTCCCGCCTCTACTCCCAAGCAATCAGCCTCAATGTCACCACCTCAGGTAGCGCCCATATAGTCACTCAAGATAAATGGCTGATTGATTCTGGTGCTACAAATCATATGACTTGCAATCCTCAATGTTTTTCTCTCTTAGAAAAACATGATCGGTTTCCCCCGATGTTCATTGCAGATGGCTCCCCTTCTCCGGTTAATGGGACTGGTATGGTCCAGGTCACACCGTCTCTTTACCTGGAAGATACTGTATATGTGCCCATGTTTTCGTGCAATTTATTATCTGTTACTTCGATATACAAGCAACTACAGTGCTCTGTCACTTTCACCCATAACTCTTACTCTTTTCAGGATCCTTGCACCAAGCGGATGATTACTACAGGGACTAAGAGCGGCAGAATCTAATTCTTGGACAATGTTTCAGCTCTATCTACCTCTTCTTCTACCAATCTTCTGCAATGGTATCTTCATCTTGGTCATCCTCCTCTAAGGCTTCTTCATCAACTTCTACCCCAACTACCTAAGCATGGTTCTCCACTCAACTGTGAAGCATGTCAACTTGGCAATCATCATCGCTCCTCCTTCCCGGCAAAGCAAGGACGTGGGTCTTCTAGTCCCTTTGAACTTATTCACTCTGATATCTGGGGTCCTTCCCCCACACCCACTGTTGGAAGGGATAGCTCATATTTTGTAACTTTCATTGATGATTTCTCTAGATGTACCTGGGTGTATCTCTTAAAAGATCACTCTGAATTAATGTCTGTATGGACCTCTTTTGATGATATGATTAAAACGCAATTTGATGCGTGTATCAAAATTCTTCGCAATTTAATGCAAAAGAATATCTTAGTGCTGAGTTTACTAATGTTTGCATGTGCACTGGTATTATACATCAAATAAGCTATGTCTATACTTCTCAACAAAATGGCATGGCTGAACACAAGAATCATCACCTCCTTGATGTCGCTCGTACTCTCTTCACTCAAATGCATGTTCCTCGATTATATTGGGGATATGCCATCCTAGTTTCCTGCCATCTCATCAACCATCTTCCCTCTATAGTTCTTCATGGTAAAACCCCATTTTCTGTCCTTTATCCAGGAAAAGATGCATTCCCCATCCATCCCTGTGTTTTTAGGTGTACGGCCTTTGTTCACTCTCCGCCCGTCACTCACGACAAGCTTTCTCCACGTGCTACCAAGTGTGCCTTTCTTGGCTACTTTACCACTCAAAAGGGTTATTGTTGTTTTGACCCTATTTCTCGCAAATAATTGGTCTCTGCAAATTTTACGTTCTTCGAAGAGACGTCTTATTTCTCTAAAGACTCTTCCATCCCTATGTATGGTATTCCTTCTTCCTCTCCCATTCTCCCAGTACCAGCTATTCCAAACGAGTCTACCATATCTCCTCCACCTCCTCCCTCATCCCCATCTCCGCCTATTGACTCTCCTGCCTCCCCCCCACCCCACCCCCCCCCCCCCCCCACGCCCCCTTCCCCGCGGACGCCTCTCTCTGTTCTTGGACCAGCACTCTCTACAACGGATGCACCGAATATTGATGGATAAGACGACCTTGATCTTCCCATAACTCTTCGCAAAGGCATTCACACATGTACCCAACATCCGATTAATGATTTTGTTTCCTATGCTCGTCTTACTTCTTCTTGCAGGAACTTTGCTTTGGCTAATTCTGCCACTTTCACTCCTCGTTCTTACCAAGAAGCTTTTACAATTCCTCACTTGAAGGCTGCCATGGATGAGGAATTGAACACTCTCATTGAGAGGGGTACTTGGACCCTTATTCCAATTCTTCTAGGCACCGATGTTGTCTGTTCTCGCTGGTTCTTCATTGTTAAGTTCCATTCTGATGGTACTGTGGATTGTTACAAGGCACACTTAGTTGTTATAGGCTTCACTTAGACATATGGCATCAACTTTTTGACACCTTCTCTCTTGCAGCTCGCATCAACACTATTCGGGTTCTCTTCTCCGTTGCCATCAACAAAGATTGGCCAACATCTCAAATAGACATAAAAATGCTTTCTTATATGGCGATCTTCAAGAGGATGTCTATATGGAGCAACCACATGGGTATGTTGCTCAGGGGGAGACATGTGTATGCATATTGTGAAAGGCCATCTATGGTCTTAATCAAAGACCTCGATCATGGTTTGATAAATTCAGTGGCATTGTAGCTATCATTGGATTTACAAGAAGCTCTCCAGATCAATCTCTCTTCATTCGTAAAACCCCTCAAGGACTGGTGGTTCTTGCAGTATATGTTGATGACATTCTCCTCACTGGCGGTGATCAAGATGGAATAGCGTTATCAAAGAAACATCTCCGTCAACACTTTGCCACCAAAGATTGTTGAAAAACTTGAGGTCGGGAGATGAAGTGAAAAATACGCGGAACACACTTCACAAAACATTTCACAAGTGTAGCACAACAGTGACAATGAGAAGAACAAATAGTACTATGGTATTGACTATCTCCTTACAAAGCGAAGTATACATGGCGAGACATGATTCATAAGAATCACGGCGGAGAGAAGCACAAAACAAAAGTGTAAAACAAGCTGCAGCGACCTGACGCTTGAGACCGCCAGACCGCGCAAACAGAACAAGCCGGACGGAAGCCACTGAGACTGTGTGAACAGAGTACAGACTGCACCTGCCAGACCGCAACCACAGACCGCCAACTTGCTGCTTTATTTCACTACTGAAAAGAAACAGTCTGCACTTCTTGATCGCCCATACAGCACGGTCTTGGTCAAAGAAGAAATCGCGAACACTGAACAAGAACTGCTTCCTGTGACAGACCGCAACTCAAGACCGCCTGACCACTTAAGACCACCTGATCAACTGAGTTCGCTGCATAGACCGCGAACACCTAAACACAGTCTGCCCGGACTGGTTTATTCAAAGCTGGAAGAAGGAGACAAGCTGACTGCGATCTGCAAGCCGCTAACCTGCGAACACAGAAACCGGTCAGACAAAAATCTCAGACCGCACGACCTCAAAGTGAGACCGGCACAATCAAGCCAACTTTTAGTTCTTACAGTTCTCGTTATTAATGACGGGCCCTGCACCCCTATTTATAGGCGAGTAGACGGATGTCGTCACCGCACAACCGTGATACAATAACCGCCCATCAGATCGCGAGCGGTCTCGCAAAGCAGACCGCCCGAGCTCGGCATAGCTCATAACTCCTTTATTAAACCTTGCAGTTACAACCAAAACCCCCGGTCACTGCGGTCTCAGAAAATAGACCGCCCGGTCTTATTGCAAAGCAAAGAACTCCTTCAGTAACCAGACCGACTAGAATAGTCATCAGACCGTCCGGTCACTGGAAGAAGGCAGACCAAGAACATCTGGCCGACTTAGGACAAGTCGCCAGAACAACCCGCGCAAGTTGCCCGGACAGAAGAGGCGGTCTCTCAGATCAGACCGCTCAGAACAAACCGCTGAGACAAACCGTCCAGATAACCAACGCAGACTACGCGGTCTCTGCGGTCTCCATTATTCAGACCGCCCAGCTCAAATCCACTTCCACTTCAAAAAAATTAACACTCCCCCGTGAAGTGGGAAGTGAAAGTCAGCCCAAGCAAACTCCGCAACCGAGCAAAAGGTCCCTTTGCCAGCGGCTTAGTGAATATGTCAGCAACGTTCTCCTTGCTATGAACATGCTCCACAATCAGAGATCCCTCCAACACCTTCTCACGAATGAAATGGTGATGAATCTCTATGTGCTTCGTACGCGCGTGACAAACTGGATTATTCACCAGTTTGAGAGCACTCTCGTTGTCACCACATAGCAAAGTAGGACCTCCCACATCCCTATGAATGCCCTCCACAAGCCTCCTAAGCCAGATGGCTTCCTGAGCCGCCAAAGCCGAAGCTTTGTACTCCGCTTCCGTGGTAGAGACAGACACAGAATCCTGCTTCTTGCTGCACCATGATATAGCTGTAGAGCCCGTCATAAAGACGTATACAGACGTCGATCTCCGATCATCCGAATCTCCTCCATAATCAGCGTCCATGTACCCGTGCAAGCAAAAGCCCGAATCTCCCCGTAGAAGAGACCCAAATCCGAGGTGGATTTGATATACTTCAATATACTTCTAGATGACACAAGATGAGGCTTTCCAGGCTCTGCCATAAAACGACTCACCCTGCCAACTGCATAAGCAATATCTGGCCTCGTGATCGTCAAGTATATCAAGCTTCCGACCAAAGACCGGAACACCAAAGGGTCGGTAAGAACCTTCCCTTCATCTCGCCGAAGATGAACTCCATCCTCCACTGGAGTAGAGCTGCTCTTACCCCCTTCCATGCCGAATCTCTTCACGATTTGATCCGCATAGCCC
This sequence comes from Dactylorhiza incarnata, assembly GCA_033032865.1. Lineage (NCBI taxonomy): Eukaryota > Viridiplantae > Streptophyta > Magnoliopsida > Asparagales > Orchidaceae > Dactylorhiza > Dactylorhiza incarnata. Next base: position 22,533,290 of record JAWHQI010000001.1, on the reverse strand, counting down.
TTCTAGGAAACGATCATACCGCTCTCTCTCCTCTCCACTTCGAGCCCAAGGAAATGGTGGAGCTCGCCCAAATCCTTCATCTCGAATCTGATAGCTAGCTCAGCACGAAGCCTAGCTACCTCCATCTCAGAATTCCCCGTGACGATCATATCGTCAACGTACAGCAGCACCAAGACCTGAAGCTCCCCCGTCTTCTTTATGAATAAGCTCGAATCAGAATTAGAAGCAAAATATCCGCAGAACTGGAGGTATTCTGCGATCTTCCCATACCATGCCCGAGGTGCTTGCTTCAAGCCGTAAATAGCCTTCTTGAACTTAGAAACATATCTTGGGTGCTCTTCGAATACATAACTAGGTGGTTAATCCATGAAAATATCCGTGTCAATCTCGCCATATAAGAAAGTGTTCTTCACGTCGAGTTGCCAAATCTTCCACCCTTGGCAAGCTGCCAATGCGATCACCACCCGGACCGAAGTCATCTTGGCAACGGGGCTAAAAGTCTCTTCATAATCCTCCCCATACTTCTGAGAGAAACCTCGAGCTACAAGGCGAGCCTTGTACCGCTCAATATTCCGCCAGCCTTCTTCTTCAGCTTGAAAACCCACTTGCAAGTCACCGGAGTAACCCCCTCAACCTTAGACACCAAGTCCCAAGTCTCATTCTTCCTGAGGGCAGCCATCTCTTCATCCATGGCTCCTTCCCACTCCTTGACTTCAATGGCATTTTAATAACAAGATGTCTCTCTCTCATCCAGGGGACCTGCGAAGAAACATGAGACAAAGCTCACCAAGTTCCCGCCCGTATACCGATCAGGTGGAATAATGGTCCTCTTGGACCTCCTCAGAGCTTGACTCTGAACCACCTCTTCCACTGTAGCTTCTGGAATAGCTCTCCTCTCAGGTAGACATGGAGCCTCGCTCCCCCTGCTTCCAGAACCCGAAGAACCTGAACCCGAGCTAGAGATACCTGGAGCACCTGGAGAAACAGGCAACTCCACCAGAACTTCCCGTGTAGCTTCCACTGGTCCACCTTCTACCCTTCTTCCTTGTAACTCAACAGAACAGTTACCTTGGTATGATGTCAGCTCGTCAAATACCACATCCCTAGAGACCACATATCTCTGTGTCTCAGGATCCATGCATCTCCACCCTTTCTCCCGGTCATCATAACCGACGAAGACTAGCTTCCTTTCCTTAGCATCTAGCTTCTATCGAAGGGCATCCGAAACATGCACATAGCAGGTAGAACCGAACACTTGAAAGTGTTCCACGCATGGATTCTCCTTAAACATCAACTCATGAGGGGTCTTCATGTTGATTGGGCAGATAGGCATCTGGTTGATAACATAGGCAGCACAAGACATTCCCTCTGCCCAGAAGGACTTTGGGATACTCTTGGCATGAAGCCAGCATTTGCAAGTCTCCGTCAGGTGACGGATCTTCCGCTCTGCAACTCCGTTCTGTTGTGAAGTGTGAGCACAAGAAAGCTCCCTTTGGATGCCATGCTTCCTGCAAAAGTTAAGGAACTCCTTGGAGGTGAATTCCCCTCCATTGTCTGTTTTGAACTTCTTCACCCGTAAGTTCAGCCAACCTTCCTCCAGCTCCTTGAACTCCACAAACTTCTCGAATGCCTCTGACTTCTCCTTCAGAAAATACACCCAAGTATATCTAGTGAAAACATCAACCAAGATTAGCATATAACTGCTACCTCCAAGACTGGCAGTGTTGGTAGGTCCAAACAGATCACCATGGATGCAATCCAATGGTCTTTTACATTTTCTTTGTGATTTGTCAAATGGAAAGTGCTGAGCTTTACCAAACTGACAACCTGCACAAACATGACCATCCCCAAAAGATGACAAGCTAGGCAGACCTTTCACAAGGCCTCTTCCCGCCATAGCTTTCAGCTTATCCATTCCAACATGCCCAAGCCTTTCATGCCAGATAGTAGCGCTATCGTTAGCCCTCATCTTATCAACATAAGAACTTGTTGAAAGAACAAACAAGTCCTTCACCCGTCTCCCAACATGAGTTACCTCAGCTTTCACCGCTGAAACATTACGGAGAAATTTTACTTATGTTGGACCAAACATAACGTGATAGCCAGCATCCACCGCATTGGTCACCGAGAAGAGGTTCTTTTTCATCCCCGGAACATGATAGACACTCTTCAACGTAAGAGTACCTCTATCATCGTTCAATGAAACTACACCCTCCTTCTCAACTTCATGAACATTATCATCAGCCGTAATGATAGCATCATTACCTGTATATGTCTACAACGAGGAGAACTTCGACTCATCCCCAGTGAGGTGATGACCACACCCAGAGTCCACAATCCAATCGTCCTGATAGTTGATGGAAGCCATGGCCCGAACACACGTACCCGTCATGAATGCACCTCCACCACCCCAACTACGTTCAGCATTGGAACCAGCCTCCTCCTTCACTGCAACATGCCTTGGCTGAAGATCGACCTTGCAGTCCCTCTTGAAATGACCAAGCTTGTTGCACCTGAAACATCTAGGTCCTTCCTGCTTCTTCCCATCACGCTTAGGAGCATGGCTCCTCTCTTGCTGATATGAAGTAGACGGACCATCATCTCCAGATGATTTCTTCTTCTTCTTGTCCCATCTCTTCTTCTTGCTAGAGAAGAGAACCTCGCCTTAACCCCCAGAGACAGACATCCCAGCTATTTGCTTAGCCAAACTTTCCTGCGAAGCAAGTAAGTTCTCCAGCTCCAGCAACAAAGGCTGATTGGCCTAGCCTTGAACAGAAGTAACAAAGGCAACATACTCCCTCCGCAAGCCGCAAATTATGTGCCTTTTCAGCTCAGCTTCTGAGATAGGCTCATACGGGTCCAAAGCCGATATCTCTGCGCAGAGGTTCTTCATCTTCAAAAATAACGTGGAAATGGACAAATCTCCCTGAGTTGCTTTCGCCAACTCATTTTCCAAGAACTGTAGCCTCGCTACATTCTTCTTATTAAACAAGCCATCCAAGGCTGTACAAATCTTGGAAGCTGATCTACATCCGATGATGTGATCAAATAGCTCCGGTATGATAGCTCTCTTAAGAGTGAACTCCTCCTTAGCATTCGTTATTCTCCAAGCCTTCACGAGCTCAGTTTTCTCATCAGCAGGAACAACAGCTTGTCTTGCTTCTCCTCCTACTACACATATAAGTCCTCGCCAAGAAGATAGATCTCCATGCAAGACTTCCACTTCTTGAAGTTAGTCTGCGTAAGGAGCTCAATACCAAAACCTCTAGCATATCCTCCTTCCATTACTATCCCACTGATTGCTAACCACTTAAGAAATCCGAGAGAAGTATCAGCACCTGCAACTTCACAACCTCAGCAACCTACCTCTGATACCATGTTGAAAAACATAAGGTCCAGAGATGAATTAAAAAATACGCGGAACACACTTCACAAAACCTTTCACAAGTGTAGCACAATAGTGACAATGAGATGAACGAATAGTACTATGGTATTGACTATCTCTTTACAATGCGAGGTATACATGGCGAGACATGATTCATAAGAATCACGGAGAAGAGAAGCACAAAACACAAGTGTACAATAAGCTGCAGCGACCTGACGCTTGAGACCGCCAGACAGCGCGAACAGAACAAGCCGGATGGAAGCCGCTGAGACCGCGCGAACATTGTACAGACTGCACCTGCCAGACCGCAACCACAGACTGCCAACTTGCTGCTTAATTTCACTGCTGAAAAGAAATAGTCCGCACTTCTTGATCGCCCAGACCGCACGGTCTTAATCAAAAAAGAAATCGCGAACACTGAACAAGAACTGCTTCCTATGACAGACCGCAACTCAAGACTGTCTGACCACTTAAGACCGCCTGATCAACTGAGTCCGCTGCACAGACCACGAACACCTAAACACAGTCCGCCCGGACTGGTTTATTCAAAGCTGGAAGAAGGAGACAAGCTAACCGCGAGCTGCAAGCCGCTAACCTGCGAACACTGAAACCGGTAGGACAAAAATCTAAGACCGCATGACCTCAAAGTGAGACTGGCACAATCAAGCCAACTTTTAGTTCTAATTATTAATGACGGGCCATGCACACCTATTTATAGGTGGGTAGACGGATGTCGTCACCGCACAACCGGGATACAATAACCGCCCATCAGATCGCGAACGGTCTCGCAAAGCAGACCGCCCGAGCTCGGCATAGCTCACAACTCCTTTATTAAACCTTGCGGTTATAACCAAAACCCCCGGTCACTGCGGTCTCAGAAAATAGACCGCCCGGTCTTATTACAAAGCAAAGAACTCCTTCAGTAACCAGGCCAACTAGAATATTCATCAGACCGTCCGGTCACTACAAGAAGGCAGACCAAGAACATCTGGCCAACTTAGGACAAGTCACTAGACCAACCCGCTCAAGTCGCCCCTACAGAAAAGGCGGTCTCCCATATCAGACCGCTGAGAACAAACTGCTGAGACAAACTGACCAGAGAACCAACGCAGATCGTGCGGTCTCTGCGGTCTCCAATCTTCAGACCGCCCAGCTCAAATCCACTTCCACTTCAAAAAATTTAACAAAGATATGGGTCCTCCAAAGAACATTCTAGGGATTCAGATTTTACGAAAACAAAACTCATTGGTTCTCTCACAATGCAAGTATGCTCTTGATCTCTAACAGGAGAAAGGCCTGACTGGGGAAAAACCTACTCGATGCCCAATGGATGTCGGAGAAGATAAAAGATGGCAAGATGATTAGCCACATTTGTCAGATGTTATAAGATACAAACGTCTAGTAGGCAAACTCATCTATCTTACGGTAACAAGACTAGACAGTGTTGGATCTATAGGCGCCCTTAGAGGGGGGGTGAATAAAGATTTTAAACTTTTTATAATTATCAAAGAAAATAGTTCTCTGTTGCTACCGCCAGTGGTAGTGTTACCGCTCAGCGTTAATGACAGAGAAAATACATTTAGGTTAAACGAATGAAAATCAGAGAGCACGAATCAGAGATGAAGAAACAAACATATTTTCATTAATATTAATTTGAAATAGTTATGATTACAAAATGACTTTTCCCAATGACGCTTGGAAAGAGGCGAATAATATAAAAACTCTTTTTGTTTTCTATACCGACTCGTATCCCCTCGAACCGGTTGGCTTTAACCAATCTCTCCCCAGATACGGCCTCAAGCCGCTCTAGCCAATCTATCACCAGAAAGGCCTCGAGCACCCCCTAGATCTATTCCCTAAACCCATTCGCCGTGTGGCGAATTCCTCCCTAAGTCCTACCTAGACCTAGTCGCCGTGTGGAGAATTTTCCCTAGTCCGCGCAAGGCCCTAGTCGTCGTGTGGCGAGTTCCTCTACCGAACAAAAGATTTAAAGGTTACAATTTGAAACTAAAACAACACAAACTAAAAACTCCCTCAAAAGAAGAACTTGATGTTGATGTAGATGCGATCGTATCGGTATTCAAGTTTTTTGCATTCACGAATGTTGACGGAGTTCTTCGGGCTGCTTGGAGAAGGCTCTCACGAGTGCTCAGAATATAAGGCTTAAATTCCTTCAGCAACAACACGCCACAACAGAGGAGGCGCGCGTCTTTAAATAGAGTCAGCCACTACTGCCTGCGGTTGTACTACCGCCCCACAGTACCCACATTATTCAATGATTAAGCACACGGATCGTGGCATCTTAGGAAGCTTTTGAGCGCCAAACTTTGAGCTCCACCTAGCGCGCTGCGATAAAGCTAACGTTCCGTGATAGCGTGATAACCTTCCATCAGCCAATATCTCCTTCCATATTTGCTCCTCAATCACATGCAGACAGGAGGATTCCAAAAGCTATTGCTGGGTGTTAGTCCTTAACGCGCCGCGATAGTACTTGCCAGAATAGCGTCCTGTCGACATTCCTTTTTCTCTACTATTTCCTTCTCGTCAATTGTTTCTATTTATGCTAGCGCCAGTGGTAGTGCTAACGCTCTGCGGTAGAGCACATCTCTTTTTGTCGGACGCATCTTCGTCAAACTGCGTCACATTTCATCGAGCGTTGCTTTCATTTCGTCGAACGAACACTAGCGCCAGCGGCAGTTCTAATACGCTGCGGTAAAGCATGCATTTTTTTGAGCGCCGGGGTAGAGCATTCAGTTCGTCGAATGCTGCGGTAGAGCATGCAGTTCGTCGAACACAATTTCGTCGAATGCCAGTTCGTCGAACGCAGTTTTCATTTCATCGAACGCCAGTTCCGTTCTCATCGGTTTCCTTCTCAGCGGTTTCCATCTTAGTGGTTGTTAACGTGGGGCGTTAACAACTAATGCGAGCGGTAGCTCTTTTTTCAGAGAATCGTCATCAATCAGCATCCTGTTCATATGGTTATATAACTATAGTACCTGCACACTATAAACACAAGCAAGATCAAATACAATAGGATTTATTATTGTTAAACCAAGAGATGCGGAAAGCATGTTCCAACAAACTCCCCCTTTTATAATAACAAATCCCTTTAGAAAGAAATAGTTCAGAAGATAGGAATTGTGTTTATTAAAAAGGATAAGCATGAAATTTAAGACATATGCATATGCTCCCCTTAAATGAATGCTCCGCCTAAGTGAATGCCCCTACAACAAAACTTCCTCTGAATCTACTCCCCATTTATGTGAATTTCTTTCAAATTTATTCTCCCCCTTTTGGTATTATCAAAAGAGGGTGGAGAGAAAGACAAACAGGAACATGTGCAATAAATTTGTAGAGAGGGAATAAACATGATAAAGTGATATATGCTTAGGAAAAATACAATATATAGGAGTGAAAGAAGAATATGAAAAAATTGTCATAAGGAAACCACTTGTTGGAAAAAACGTATTCATGATCGAGCGTACAAGTAGTAAAGTGGTGAAAAGCATGAAGAAATATATTTTTGAGGCGAACATCTATATAAGAATGGTGAAGCATAGTAGATGATTAAAAGTTTTAGATATAAAGAAAAGATGTAGCAATTTAAGTACACAAAATGATTTTAGTTGCAGCATAACCATACACTTGTTTTGAAAAGGAAATATTCATGATCGAGCGAAAGGCGAGAGTAGCACAACGGAGAAGATATAGGAGAAGCGTGAAAGAACATTAATTAATGAATATATAAAAATAATCACTTGCCTTTTAAAATTAATTTTAAGAGGTGTAGTACTTGTTTAAGGGAGATGCAATGTTGTGTGACAAGTACATGTAAAGAATAAGCATGAAAACAATGTAGGCAAGTAGGAACGCGGAAAGTTGAAACAGGGTTAAAAATATTTTTGTAATAGTTTGACTTTTTCAACAATATATATATATCTAGACTTTTCACATTTGAGCATTTTAACTTTGAAAATTTTCATAACTAATAGGCAAGCATGATTTAACATATTCAAAAAGATAATAGCTACAATGTAACCAATTCGTATTTCAATTAAAGAAAAACATTGTAGAAATCATGCATTGCAATCTAGTGCTTTTACTTAAGGTTTTAGAGAATTATGTAATGTTGCATTAGGATCTAATTCTCATGAGTAGAAGCTTTATGAAAAAAACAATGATGTGTGCATGAGGTGTTTTGATAAAAGTATACAATTGAAATAATCAAAACACATGACATATGTAATGAAATAGTTACAACATTAAGAATATAATCTTATAATTACTTTCACATATCACATCTAGAATAAAGTTTCAAAGCAAAAAATATAAGTACAACTACCAAGGTGCTTCGCCGACACAATACTCATTAAGACTTATCAGGGAGCGAAGTAGTGCTTGGGGGATCACGTAAGCATTTTTGTATAAGATTTTATTTCAGTGATCCGGTGTAGAAATAGAAGTGATAAAAAAGTATGTTTGCACAAGACACTTTACAATTCTTTCCAAGGTGCTCAACCTCACAATGCTCATTAAGACTTATCAGCAGGGTGATTAGTGCCTGGTGGAGTTATCTTTGGCATATTATTACTTGATTTTTCTTGGGGCCAAAAGGTCTCTGAATTCACTTGTTGTTGCAAACATTAATATTATTGAAATAACACTTCTATGTTGTGCATGAAATATATTTTTGAAAGACGGTGTAGGTAATTTAGACATACAACTTAATATGTTAAAACTATTACACTACACAATCATGCAAGACTAAGATTATGAGCACATGTAGATTACTAAAAATAGTGAGTGAATGAATCATTGATTAACATAAAGCATTACTCATACTTAGAGGCATGCTAAGCAATCATACACAATTATCTATAGACTATTTCATTGCACATAATCAGATTAAGGTCAAGGCATGATAAAAACAATGTTTAGAAAATTTGAAATTAAAATTAGACATTAAAGCAAATCCTTGTAAGCATGCCGAAATCAATTTTGACCATTGGAAATGAAATAACACAGATGTATGCTCTTGTGAAGTTTTATAGTAAAACCATAATTTTGTAAAGAGTTAAAGCAAAACAAATAACAAAAACATATTTTTGATCATTTTGAATTATTTGAATTTTTTTTATTTTACAGTTTTTTTTTTATTTTTAGAATTTTAACAGAAAATGATAGGAACTGGAAAATAAAAAAATAAAAAAGAAACTGGAAATTCAGTAATACCTACTAATGCCAGCGGTACCCAGCTATCGCCTGGCGGTAGTGACAGAACTCGAATTTTGGGGAAAAACATGAAATTTTTCAGAATTTTGTTTTGAATATATTTGTGCAGATTAGTGACAATGAATTTCAGCAAATAAATCAGACATATGCCTACAAAAAAATGCGAATTTTGCAAGTTTAAGCTAATATGTCCAAAACCCCAAATTCTAGCCTAAGGTGTCACAATACACTTTCAAAATACTTGTGTTTTTCACATGCATGAGAGTTCAGAAATAGATAATATGAAAAACATAAGATAGCATGTTTGAGCACAAATATGCATGAGTGAAATGATCATAAATAAGTGAAATAATATTCATGCAATGTATACAACATAGGTATGTCTAAGATCACGATACCCAAACAACATGCATACACCCTAACCCCGTACTAAGTGACGTATGGGCATGAGGAGCAGCACGCATGCCGTAGGTTGGGGTGTTAATCCCACATGCATACAAAAGAAAACGCTCAACCTAGCACTCTTCCCCTCCCCCCCCCCCAGTGCCTCGCAAGGCCCCACTGGAACCCTTCCCGGTTAAGGACAAGACATGACTTAGCGGTTAGGGTTCTAACGCACATAATCCTACTCCCTCGCTATAGTGAGACACATAATATGGTTGAATGACCATGGGCATACAGAGCATTTAATCTTATTGAACCATTTTTTAAACTATGGCTTTTATGCGAGATTAATTTCTTATTAGATTTGATTTTAAAGCAACATAGTTATTATGAATTTTAACTTTCAATTGTTTTTCTTTAAGATTGATTTATTATGGCATCATTAGATAACTAGCATGAAAGATAGTATTGATTAGCTAATAATGCTAGAAAGAAGGGTTTGATCACAATTTTATGGCGTAAGATTTATTGCATTAATGTTGCATGTATTCAAACCTAGTCATTCAAATTTTGGACATAGAATGAACTGATGATTCTAGTTAATTTATTCTTTTAGATATAAAGATGATTCTATGATCTTCATATAAATGAGATACATGCAAAACATAATTGATTCATATAATGGTCATGATCATAAACTATTTGATGGAATCAATAGGATCTTTTGTAGATATTTAATATTTGAGTTAAAAAGATCTATTGAATTGGCAAGATTATTATACATGATCATGAATTTTAACACATAGGAATTATATGCTCATAATTAATTATTCATGATGATATAAATGATATATTATTAAAGAACAATCATATTCATCCTTTTTGAATTATTAGAGATAAATATTATAAGGTGAAAAACTTAAGATAAATACAAAGAGAAAAAATATTTTTGGTTATTTAGAAAGTTTTTGTAAATTTTCTCTTTGATTTTGAAATCTTAAATAAATCACATATATATATAGTTTTATGAAAGCATAGTGATAATAAAGGTAATACAATAATTTTTTAGAAAATAATATTTTAGATAAATTATAATTTAGGAAAATTATGCTACTGCCGACATTAGAACCTAACGCCAGGCGTTAACAACAGAGTTGAGATTCTTTATTTAAACACACATTATTTTTGTAATTTTTCAATTCCGATTTGACATGATTATGATTAAACATACTAGGGGCAATCAAAATGACGCAAATATATTAAATACCTAAGCAAAACTTGCGCATTTATAAATTTAGCCTAATACCCCTAAAATACCTTTTAAATCCATTTTGACACTTATTTCATTTAGTCTTAATAATACATAACAAATTTAGGATTTAATTTATATATGACTTTCAAAGGAAATGGATCTAGAAGGATAAACATAAAAAGGATAAGTAGATCACTTGAAAAATGATATAACTTTTTATTCAAATTTATTCAATTTGATTTATTTATGAATTTTGGTTTAATATGTGAAATTCATATCACAAGTTATATAAAGTGATCATATCATGATGGTTCAACAAAAAGGAAAATAAACAAACAAAAAAAGGTTAGGCATATCATGAAGTAGAATAATGATATTTCATTTTTAGTCGATTTCTACTTCATGCAAATGATAGGATACTATTGAATGAGAGATTTAGGTATCCAAAGAGGACCGGGTGTGGCGGTTCCTTTGGGTACCCAAGTACATCATGTTTGCTTTGGGGGAGATAGTGATGAATGGGCCCTTTTGAGTGGAGTTAGTGTTTCATCTTTAACTTTGGGCCTCCATTCAAACCTTGGTTTAATATTGTTTTTATCTGTCAAATTTCCATGATGATTTGGTAAAACATTGTTTATAGGAAATTTGTGAACATTTAATTTTATGTTGGGAGAAACGTGATTTTGTAAATGATGGTGATTTTGACTTTGATTTACAAATACTTTGTGTTTCTTACTCTCATTATTAAACTTATTTAAGATGTTCATATTCATATTCAACTTGTTTTTAGATATAGTTTGATATTGTTATTTTGTATTTACCATTTTCATAAGCAAGTTGATTTTTGATTTTAATTCATCATTCTTGATCTTTAAATTATGTCTAGCTTTATTATAAGCGATTGTGCTATTATTATGAGTGAAAATAATTGAATCAATATGATTTTGATAGTTATTTCTATATTCATCAAATGTTTCATCCATCTCTTTAATTTCAATTTTATAGTCTTTACACTTAGCACAATCATTTTTCAAAGATGAATTTTCAAAATATAATCTTTCATTTTGATCTTTTACAAAGATAAACTCCTTTTCAAGTTTCTTGTGTTTTTTCTTTTAATTCATTATATTCTACACAAAGTGCAATGTTTTCAACTAAGGAGCCATGGATAGAACTAGATAAATTAGAATTTGATTCTTCATTAATTTTTGCCTTTAAATTTTTATTTTCTAAACGCAAATGTTTATTAGCATTTTTTAATTTCTTAATTTTTCGCTTTGTACTTTGAAGCATTTGTAATGTAGAAATAGAATTACATACAATAAGAGATTTATATTTCCTTACAGCGCTTGTGGATGTGGCAAGATATGAACATATTGTTCCTTTGTCTTCTTTATCTTCCTTTTCCAAACAAGAGTTTCCATTATCCTTTCCGCTTGATGAGCATTCAATGAATCCATCTTTTGAGTAGCTTTCTTGAATATTTGTGTCAGTTTGTATGTTCTCCAATTCTTGTGTTTGTTCCATATCTACAGAAGGAGAACCATAAGTTCTTTCAAGAAAGACCCAATTTTTATATGCTGTAGGTAACTCATAAATAAGTTTTCAAATATTTTGATCTAACGCATAAAATAAACTATTCATAGATTTTGCATTTAAAACAATTTCGTTTCTAGTTAGTACGCCAGGTGGTTTTTCAATAGTAATATTCCAAATTTTTCATCTAAGGCCTAAAGAAAATTTATCATTAATATTTTCCACCCTTTATAATTTTTGCCCATAAATAAAGGTGGTGATAATACTTATTCATTTATTTTAAAATTTTCCTCACTAGTAGAAGCGAGATCATGATCAAGAGGCGCCATTATTCCTGGTTGTTAAGCCAATTTGGAATAACCTGGCTCTGATACCATTTGTTGGATCTGTAGGCGCCCTTAGAGTGGGGGTGAATAAGGGTTTTAAATTTTTTATAATTATCAAAGAAAATAGTTCCCTATTGTTATCGCCAGCGGTAGTGTTACCACTTGGCGTTAGTGACAGAGAAAACACGTTTAGGTAAAACCAATGAAAATCAGAGAGCACGAATCAGAGATGAAGAAACAAACATATTTTCATTAATATTAAATTGAAATAGTTATGATTATAAAAAGACTTTTCCCAATGACGCTTGGAAAGAGGCGAATAATATGAAAACTCTTTTTGTTTTTTATATCGACTCGTAACCCCTCGTTCCGATTAGCTTTAGCCGATCTCTCCCCAGATACGGCCTCAAGCCGCTCTAGCCAATCTATCACCAGAAAGGCCTCGATCACCCCCTAGATATACTCCCTAGACATAGTCGCCGTGTGGCGAATTCCTCCCTATGTCCTACCTAGACCTAATCATTGTGTGGCGAATTCTCCCTAGTCCCCGCAAGGCCCTAGTCATCGTGTGGCGAGTTCCTCTACTGGACAAAAGATTTAAAGGTTACAATTTGAAACGAAAACAACACAAACTAAAAACTCCCTCAAAAGAAGAACTTGATGTTGATGTCGATGCGATCGTATCGGTCTTCAAGTTCTTTGTGTTCGCGAACGTTGACAGAGTTCTTCGGGCTGCTTGGAGAAGGCTCTCACGAGTGCTCAGAATATAAGGCTTCAATTCCTTCAGCAACAGTAAGCCACAACGGAGGAGGCGCGCGTCTTTAAATAGATTCATCCACTACCACATGCGGTAGTACTACCACTCCGTGGTAGACACATTAGGCAATGATCAAGCACGCGGATTGTGGCATCTTAGGTAACTTTTGAGCGCCAAACTTTGAGCTCCACCTAGCGCGCCACGGTAACGATAACGCTCCGCGATAGCGAGATAACCTTCCATCAGCCAAAATCTCCTTCCATATTTGCTCCTCAATCACATGCAGACGGGAGGATTCCAAAAGCTACCGCCGTGCGTTAGTCCTTAACGCGCCGCGATAGTACTTGCCACAATAGCGTCCCATCGACATTCCTTTTTCTCCGTTGTTTCCTTCTCGTCAATTGTTTCCATTTATGCTAGCGCCAGCTGTAGTGCTAACGCTCCGCGGTAGAGCACATCTCTTTTCGTCGGACGCATATTCGTCAAACTGCCGCAAATTTCATCGGGCGCTGCTTTCATTTCGTCGAATGAAAACTAGCGCCAGTGGTAGTTCTAACGTGCCGCGGTAAAGCATGCATTTCGTCGAGCGCCACGGTAGAGTATGCAGTTCGTCGAACATTGTAGTAGAGCATTTAGTTTGTCGAATGCAATTTCATCGAACGCCAGTTCGTCGAACGCAGTTTTCATTTAGTCGAACGCCAGCTCCGTTCTCAGCAGTTTCCTTCTCAGCGGTTTCCATCTCAGCGGTTGTTCACGCGGGGCATTAACAACTAACGCGAGCGGTATCTCTTTTTTCAGAGAATCATCATCAATCAGCATCCTATTCATAGGGTTATATAACTATAGTACCTGCACACTATAAACAAAAGCAAGATCAAATACAATAGGATTTGTTATTGTCAAACCAAGAGATGTGGAAAGCATGTTCCAACAGACATCTCATACGTTGTAGGCAAGGTCAGTCGGTTCATGCAAGCTCCAAGAGAATGCCATCTACAATCTGCTCTGAGGATACTAGAGTATGTTAAAGGGGCTCCAGGAAAGGGACTACTCTTTCAGAAGAATAATCATCTCATGATTAAATCCTACTAGGATTTTATCTATGCCGACGATAAATAAGATCGCAAGTCTACTTTGGGATTCTGCATCATTGTAGGGGGAAATTTAGTGAGCTGGAGGAGCAAGAAACAATCAGTTGTCTCCAGGTAAAGTGTTGAAGCTGAGTATCGAAGCATGCGTCGACAACTTATGAACTAAAATGGTTACGAGCTCTCATGTTGGACTTAGGAGAAGCTTATAATCATCCTCTACCAATGTTCTGCGACAACAAAGCTGCTATATACATATCAAAGAATCCAGTGTTCCATGAAAGGACAAAACATATTGAAGTAGACTGCCATTTTATCAGAGAAGAAATATTGAAAAAACATATATGTACTCCATTCGTCACGTCTGACAATGAACTGGCAGATTGTTTCACCAAACCAGTTTCTACTTCTTTTTCAAACATTTGCGGCAAGCTGGGCATGATTGATATATATGCTCCAGCTTGAGGCGGAGTATTGGAGTTTGGAGACCGGGTAGTCTGGCGATCTCCCCGGGCGGTCTGATGCAGTATGGAGACCAGGTGGTCTGGCAATCTCTCCCTGGCGATCTGATGTAGTGTTGAGACCAGGCGGTCTGGCAATCTCTCCCTGGCAGTCTGGCGGTCTGGCTTCTCCTCTGGTGATCTGGCGATCTAGTGATATATCCATGTAGAGACTGCCCAGTCCTGTGTATTGTCCAGTATAGTGTTTAGTCCCACATCAGTAGTTTGTAATCTCCTCTCTCTCATACATTCTATATAAAGGAGGCCATACCTTTGTAATAGACATGTTTTTTGGAAATAAAAATCTTATTATTTTCATCTTTGCAGTCTCTTTTTTCTGTTCGCACACTATGGACTCGTAATTGCTGAGCATAGTAGAGAGCAAAGTGTAAAGACTGTGTGGCACTGGGTATGCAAAGCAAAAGCGGAAGGGCCTGGAGAGCCTAGGTTTGAGTAGCTCTAGAGGAAAATTGCAAAGACTGTGAAGCATTGGGTGCACACAGCAGAAGCGGAAGGGCCTGGAGAGCCTAGCTTAATGTAACCGACATAAGCGGAAGCCGTACCTGCGTCGGGTAGAGAAGATCCCGACATTATGAGCACGGGCAAAGATGAAGCAAAGTCGTCCCTTAGCCAGTCAGTGATGAGGTCTCTCCTCCATTTCACTGAGGGAAATTTGGGACTGAAACCGGAAGGTATGACTGTGAAATTTTTTGAATCTTTATGGAGCGAGTAGGAGTTAGTCAACTTAGAGTACACAAGCCAAACAACCAGAAGCAAATGGAGGCAAACAAGTAATCTTTATTGATAGCAGTACTTTAATTACAAGGAAAGGCATGCTTGGCGAGACATGATTTCGCCAGCACAAATACCAAAGAGAAAATTACAAAGTTGAAGATAACTTGAGACCGCTCAGACCGCGCGATCTCCCTGTGACTTGAGCAAGCTGCCAGACCGCAGCGACCTGCCGATCACAGAACACCACCAAACCGCACTCCTTCTTCCGAACTCCTGATTCTCCCGAACTCCAGCACCACAACTCCAAGCCGCAGACCGCCCGAACACCTTCAGAGGAAGAGGTGATCGCTGCTGCCCACACTATCCGCAGAAGGTGCACAAGAAGAGTTCAATCAGCAGACCGCCCGGTCAGACAAATAGAGACCGCAGGAAAGAAGAAAACTCGGCTTACACTTGGTGTGTCTTGATTATTGCTGCCGATGGGTCCTATTTATAGGCGTGAGACCTGATCCAGTCACCACCCTATGAGATAGGATCACCACCCTCCAGACCGCGCGACCTGACCGGTCACACCGCGCGATCAGCAATAGTACTCCTGCTTCATTTTGGTGAACTCGCCAGCTTCAACATCAACCATGAGAGATCGCCACTCTCACAGCAGATCGCGACTCCAAAGGAGATCGCCAGACCGCCCGAAGTTGTTCACCCCCTGCATTCACCCGAGACCGCGAACACAGCCAGTTCGCCATCAACCCGCGAACTCCTGTCCGCATGCCGGTCTCCACCTGAGACCGCGAACAGCATCCAGCTTGCATAGCAGTCTCCTCCTGAGACAGCAACCTGAGACCGCGCGACTAAGACCCTTAGTCCGCGAATACCACTAGAAAGCCCAGTCAGCTACCAGACCGCATTCTGGAAAACCTGGATCAAACTGTGCGGTCACACCAGACCGCCACAGCCTTGAAGAAGACAGCTCACCACGCGGTCACGCATAGACCGCGCACACCTGAAGACGAATAGCCCGCCACACGGTCACAGACAGACCGCGCGGCCTACACCTTCAGCCGCCTTGGACCCATACCAGCGATCAATCCAGGAGACCGCAGCTAGGCTAAGACAAGCCAGACAGCAGAGGCAGACCGCCAAGTCGTGCGGTCACGCCAGACCGCCCGACCTCCTCCCAGACCGCCCAGGTCCAAAAGTCTCCAAACTTCCACTTCAACAATTTCAACACTCCCCCTTGAAGTGGGAAGTTGAAACTAGCCCCAGTAGGGTCCTTAGCCGTGTGAACGACCCCTTTGCCAGCGCCTTTGTGAAGATGTCCGCCACGTTGTCCGCACTCCGCATGTGCCTGACCGAAAGAGATCCCTCCAGCACCTTCTCCCATATGAAGTGATGCTCGATCTCGATATGCTTGGTCCTCGCGTGACAAACTGGATTGGTTACTAGTTTGAGAGCACTCTTGTTGTCACCGCGTAGCAGAGTCGGCTCCCGAACCTCCTTGTGGACGTCTCCCACCAACCTCCTAAGCCAGATGGCTTCCTGAGCTGCCAAGGTCGAAGCCTTGTATTCCGCTTTCGTGGTGGAGACCGATACGGAATCCTGCTTCTTGCTGCACCACGATATAGCTGTAGGGCCTGCCATAAAGATGAATCCAGACGTCGACTTCCGATCATCCGAATCTCCCCCATAATCAGCATCCTTGTACCTGTGCACCTCGAAGCCCGCATCCCTCCTGTATTGGAGACCCATGTCCGAGGTCGCCTTGACATACTTCAGAATGTTCTTGGCTGCTAGCAGATGAGGTACCCGTGGCTCCGCCATATATCGACTCACTCTGCCAACTGCATATGCAATATCCGGCCTCGTGATAGTCAGATAGATCAGGCTCCCAACCAGAGCTCGGAACACCAACAGATCTTGCATAATCCTCCCCTCATCCTTCCGAAGCTTCATAGCCTTCTCCAAAGGTGTGGAAGTGCACTTCCCTTCCTTCATGCTGAATCGCTCCACGATCCGCTCCGCATAACCGGCCTGGGTCACCAGCACTCCACCTTCCTTCCTCTGCACCTCGAGTACAAGGAAATGGTGAAGTTCTCCTAAGTCCTTCATCTCGAACCTGATGGACAGCTCGGCCCGAAGCTGCGCTACCTCCTCTTTTGAGTTCCCCGTCACGATCATATCATCGACGTATAACAGTACGATGACTTGAAGCTCCACGCTCTTCTTGACGAACAAGCTTGAGTCTGAGTCTGAAGCACCAAATCGACAGAATAGGAGGTATTCTGCGATATTCCCGTACCACGCCCTCGGCGCTTGCTTCAACCCATACAGGGCCTTCTTCAACTTGCAGACATGCTCCGGAAAATCTTCAGACACAAAGCCAGGTGGCTGGATCATGAAGATATCCTTGTCAATCTCGTCGTACAAGAAAGCGTTCTTGACGTCAAGCTGCCAAATCTCCCATCCACTGAACGCCGCCAAGGCAACGATGAACTGAACTGAAGTCATTTTTGCCACAGGGCTGAATGTCTCCTCGTAGTCTTCAGCGTATTGCTGCGAGAACCCCCGAGCTACAAGACGAGCCTTGTACCGCTCGATGCTGCCGTCAGCCTTCTTCTTAATCTTGTAGACCCACTTGCATGTAACAGGAGTGGTGCCCTTGGGCTTGGGCACAAGAGAACAGGTCTCATTCTTCTCAAGAGCTGCCATCTCTTCTTACATTGCAATGTCCCACTCCTTCACACCTCTGGCCTTCTCAAAGCTCGACGGCTCCCTCTCATCCAAGGGACCAGCGAAGAAACATGAGACGAAGCTCACTGCGTTTCCTCCTGTATAGCGACCAGGGGCGATGATCGCTCGCTTCGACCTCCTCAGCTCCTTCCCCTGAACCGCATTATCTCCAGCTGCTTCTTCCCTAGCTCCTCTTCCAGACGTGCTAGGATCATCGCCCCCCTGCTCCCTGAACCAGAAGCCCCCGTCTTGGAACTTGACGGAGATGGACCACCTGGTGACACAGGTAGCTCCACCTGAAGATCCTCCACAGCTTTCTCTGGCACCTCCACCCTTCTCTCTGGTAGCTCCACATCAGAAAACCCCTTGTAAGATGTCACCTCATCGAACACGACGTCGCGAGATACCACAAATCTCCGTGTCTCCGGGTCCATGCACTTCCATCCTTTCTTCCGCTCATCGTATCCCACGAAGACTAGCTTCCTTGCTTTCGCATCTAGCTTCGTCCGAAGAGCATCTGGAACATGCACGTAGCAGGTGGATCCAAACACCCTAAGGTGTGCCACGCTTGGCTTCTCCTTGAAAATCATCTCATGTGGAGTCAACATGTTGATGGGACTTAAAGGCATCATGTTGATGACGTAGGCAGCACAAGACATTCCCTCCGCCCAGAAGGACTTTGTGATACTCTTGGCATGCAGCCAACACTTGCAGGTCTCTGTCAGATGACGAATCTTTCACTCTGCAACTCCGTTCTGCTGTGGAGTATGTGCACAAGTGAGCTCCCTTCGGATGCCTGCCTTCCTGCAAAAAGTAGAGAACTCACTGGAGGTGAACTCCCCTCCGTTGTCAGTCCTCAGCTTCTTCACCCGCAGTCTTAGCCGACCCTCCACGAGCTCCTTGAACTCCACAAACTTGGCAAACGCCTCCGCCTTCTCCTTCAGGAAATATACCCAGACATATCTGGTGTAATCATCGATCAACACCAGCATATATCTGCTGCCTCCGAGGCTTGGGGTAGCAGTTGGTCCCATCAAGTCACCGTGGATGCACTCCAACGGCACACTACTCCTTGTCTACGACTTGTCAAATGGTAGTCGATGAGACTTGCCGTACTGACATCCCGCGCAAACATGACCTTCACCGTAGGAAGATAGATTTGGCAGGCCCTTGACCAGACCTCTCACCGCCATAGCTTTCAGCTTGTCCATCCCTACGTGCCCCAACCTCTCATGCCATATAACGGCACCATCATTCGTCTTCATCTTGTCGACGTAGGAATTTGTTGATAAAACAAACAAGTCCTTTGCCCGTCTCCCGACATGGACGACCTCGGCCTTTACAGCCTCAAAATTGCGTAGAAACTTCACTTGTGTTGGGCCGAACAGAACGTGATACCCAGCGTCTACAGCGTTGGTCACGGAGAAGAGCTTTTTCCTCATACCAGGCACATGATAGACACTCTTCAAAGTAAGTGGCCCTCTATCACTGCCCAAAGAAACAACCCCCACCTTCTTTACTGGATGCACAGTATTATCAGCAGTAATGATTGCATTGTTACCTGTATAGGGCTGTGCAGAAGAAAGGTTGGTCTCGTCTCCGGTGAGGTGATGACCACACCCCCGAGTCCACGATCCAGTCTTCCAGATAGTTGATAGAAGCAGAAGCTCCAACAGAAGTCGAGAAGGCTCCTCCCCAACCTCCTTCAAAGTGCCTGGCCTCAGCTTCCCCCTTCTCCGCAGCATGCCCAGCATGGGTGACAACCTTGCAATCCTTCCTGATGTGGCCATACTTTCCACACTTGAAGCACTTCAGACCTTCACCCTTCTTCTTCCCGTCAGCCTTGGGAGCATACCCCCTTTCCTGCTGTAAGATCCCTTTCCCGCACCAGGAGAGTTCCTGGATCTTATGCCCAGAACCGCCGCCTTACGGAGATGCCATCACACAAGTTAGCCACCTCCGCAAGACGCCGATCCTGCTGACAAGAACGATCAACCAGGCCAACAAGAGATAAGAAGAAAAACTAGTATAAAAGTCCACAATCACACGCATCTGTATATATATATATATCCAAAAGTAAACTGTCCATCATGAGTACCAAAAATGAAAGAATAAAAGGGGCTTATGCCAAGTACATGTCCAAGGTAGAACAAAAGCTCACTCTCTCACTCTACATCTATGCGGAAGCTAACAACTCTCAAATCTTCACACACCTGTCTTGTAGAAGTATTGCATGGCTTCTGCTCCTCAGATCCTGCCATCATGTCTTGACTGGTCGTGCCGGTGCTCCAGCTCCTCGAACACCTACGGTCACATCCGACCGTTAGTCACAAAGACTAAGCCGATTTTGTCCCCGCCTCCCCCCGCGACTCCTAGGCACCGTGCGGGAGGAAGAAGCGGAGGACAACAAAGTGGAGTAATCAAGAAGGTAGCAGGTGACAAACATTCTACGCTAACAAGAGTATATCCATATAAATTCTATGCTAGCAGTATGAGCAAGTAAACAGTAATAAGTGCAGTAAAGTAATGTCGCAGCAGTAGAAGAGGTAAGCAAGAGAAGCAGTGCGACGCAAGTACAGTAATTTAAAAGTAACCATTGATTTATAGGAATGCTCATACAAACCTATAGACCAAGGGGTCGTTTAGCAGGGCCTATCGTATAAAAAGTCTCATACCAATTTATACGATAGGGGTAGGGGTTGAAATGCAATGTTCATGCTATGAAATGCAAGGTATGTTGTTATGCTATGTTCATATAAGTGCAACTCACTCACTACGACTCTATGCACATAGACCTTTAGTTCCCCCTTTTTGGAGCTAGCAAGACTCCCAGGATACTCCCGTAATGGCAAACGGAAGCGGTGGGTTGGGCCTCGCCCACCTCTAGGTTGGTATTCACACTACCTAACCTAGACCTATCGTACGCCTCAACGCAAAACCGCGGAGCGTCTGCGTACTCTTGATGACTGGACCGCCATACTTTCAAGGCTAAGTGTAAATACCACACTTGCCGAGTCAACGTATTGACGTCGGTGTGAACGCCAGTCCAATACTGAAGACCCACCACCTTCGTGCACATGCATCATGTTCTACTATCTATCTCCGAGCCATAAGCTCCCCGGGCTAACCTGCCCGTCATTAATAACCTTCCGAGCCACCGGCTCGCCGGACCAACCCGTCCGTACCAACAAACACTACTGAGTCGCAAGCTCACCTGACTTACTAATCCGCTCATACTAACACGGAGCTTACAGCTCGTAGCACCAAACCGACTAAGCTCCCGTAACCACGGGGTGTGGGTGAGTGTGTTATTAAATTATTCTTGCATAACATCTTATCCCTACGGTTTACGGTTAATCTCGGACTCCCCGAGGATTACCCTGTTATCATTTCACCTTCTCATTACTCTTTATAACTTAAGTGTTTTCACGCCTTATGTTTCATCCCGCTCCTAAGCAATCGTTCTTTTGGGCTCAACTCTAATAATTCTTAGTCCTCTAAGTGGTCTACACTCATCTCTTGTTATAATCCAATTCTCATTGATTCCTTTGTGATTCTATTGACCTAATCATCATAATGAGTTTTTACTATCCGCAGACCACGACATATATAAACTTAGATTCCTATGATGGAATCTTGGTCAAATTACTTCCAAATGACTTCTAATTTTTATCATAGATTCATAGTGGATAAAATAAGGGATGATCAAAATCCAAGCATGTTTCATATAATTTTGGCCTCTATAAAAATTCATTAATTACTAATTTGAATCTAATATGTGAAGAGGTATCATGCTAGGGAATTCAAACTTGTTAAATTTCCTTCCAGAGATGAAATGTGACATGACAACAAGATTTCCAATATTTCTTATTTTTCCAGAAATTAAATAACCATGATCCCTAATTTTCAATAAATGAATGGAAAAATAATTTTACACATCAACTACAAGATTTTGACTTCCTAAAATTCTGGAAAAATTACAGTAGCTTCATATGGACATAAAAACACTATTTACAGAAGATCATAATTTTTCAAACATTTTAAATTCACAATTTCTATTTATCTTTAAAGGAGAGACAACATGGCTTTGCACTACAAGTACTGAAATTAGACTTCCTAAAATTCTGGAAAAATTACAGTAGCTTCATATTGACAAATAAACACGATTTCCAGAATATCACAATTTTCCAATCATTTAAACCCACAATTCCTATTTATCTTTAAAGAAGAGACAAAATGGCTTTACACTACGAGTACTGAAATTAGACTTCCTAAAATTCTGGAAAAATTACAGTAGCTTCATATTGACATATAAACAGTATTTCCAGAAGATCACAATTTTCCAATCATTTTAAACTCACAATTTCTATTTATCTTTAAAGGAGAGACAAAATGGCTTTACACTAAAAGTACTGAAATTAGACTTCCTAAAATTCCGGAAAAATTACAGTAGCTGCATATTGACATAAAAACACTATTTCCAGAAGATCACAGTTTTCCAATCATTTTAAACCCACAATTTCTATTTATCTTTGAATGCACATATTTATGAAATTACAAAAGAAATAAAGAAGTAATCACTCATAAATTCTGATAAAATTACCATAGGCTTATACTAGCATCATGACCTACTGTGATTTATCTCAAATTTATCAGACCAATAAAAACTCAGAATTTGCACAAGAATCATAAGGGGTATATTTGTAATTTTGACTATTTATAACATAAAATGTTTCTCATAAATTCTCAGAAAATTCATGCTGCCACCATAATAAAATCAGAGACTAAAACCTAAGTTTCACTTCAATCTGAAATCATATGACCCCCCTTTCATCTTATAACCTAAATTAGGGGTAATTTTGTAATATCCACATCATGGGATTTTTGTATCCAAAAATCCCCAAATGACTTTTGGGCAGTCATATTACTGCCATGGACCCATGTCTAGCATCTAAAACCACTGGGTCAACCCCCAAGGCTTGGGGCTCACTCCACCCCAAAATTTGCTAAAGGCACACCCTTAATGTCTTTAGCCTAGCTCTTGCATGGCTCATAACTCCACATTCACAAGGCCAAATGGTTTCAAATTTCTACCAGTGGTCTAAATATATATAAAGAGTTTACCACCCAAATTTGGGGGTGATTAGAGTTATACAACCCCATAAATACCAAATATTTACTATTTCTAATAACTGAAATATCTCAATGAATATACCTCCATAAATTCTCAAATTTAAACCCTAGGTGTATCCTCATACCATGCATGCATGGTAGAAATTTCAAGGGATTTGGTTAAGCCATTTACAAGTTATAGCATTTTTAATTTCTTCCCTACACAAGGAGCAGTCCTAGGAAAAAGAGTGCCCTGGTGTCCACAGTGCACCAAATCAGTTGATTCAAGTGGCAAATGAAAGTAGACTCATAGGGCTACAAAAGTTATATCTGCCCATTTTTGCGAAAATGGCTTCTAAGGCCTTCAAATATTGCATGCAAACTTCTGAATAATTCTAGGCAGAATTATTATGGTCTGCCAATAGAGATCAAGGAGACGAAATCAACGGCTGTGATTTCGTCTCCTTGCTCTAGCCGACGGCCCAGAGGAAACGGCCCCTGATCCCGGCCAACCACTACCCTCCCCGGCCATCTGCCGCCGCCGCCACCTCTGTTGAGGGGTTGGCCGTCGATTGGCGGTGGAATGGTGGCCGGAGGTGGTGGTTCCCGGCGATCCCTGGAGGAAGCCCAATCGGAAAAATGGAAGGGGAAAAACCATGGCTGACGGCTTAATTGAGCTCGGCTGCCCTTGCTAAGACCTTAGATAACTAGCACAGAGGGAGAGGGGGAGAAATCGTGCCTTATTTGGTGCTTGGGGTTGAGTATCTCGCCGGAAAAATGTTTGCCGAGCTCCTCCCCGACTCCATGTCGATCCTCCATTTCTGAGCCCGAATCCTTCATTCGAATGAGGGGTTTCACTCCTTGAGAGGCTCTGAAGGTGTTAGTGGGCTCAATTGCGGACGGGGGTGGCTGTTTTGTTAGCAGCCATTATAGGCGATTTCCTCTATGCCGCCACCACCCTTAGCAGCCACTGCCATAGCTCCAACTCATCAGGAAATTTATGCTTGAGCTGTGAGGAGTTGATTAAGAGTGAGACCCAGGCTTAACTCCACTTAAATTCTTGGTCACCATTAATGGTGGTCGGCCACATGGTGGAGCTCCTCTTCCTCCCCTCTTAATAGCAGCCAGCTCAGCTCAAAAATGCTGGCAACTCCTTGGGGGTGCTGAGAGCAACCCAGAAATCAGGGGGTGGTGGCCAAGTGGTCATCCTTCCATGGGTTCATGGTTTGTCTCTCTCCAAAATTGGGGAAAATCCCAAAATCACCCTTGCATGTCTCCTTCTTCCAAAAACTGAGGGGCAAGTCTGGTAATTGACTCTTGGGCCTCAGGATGGGCTTTGGGTGAGGGCCTTAATCCATTGGAATTTAGATTAATTCCAAATAAGCCCAACTTAGGCAAAATTGACCCTATGTTGACTTTTGGGTTGACTTGGTCAATTGGGTGTGTTGACTGTTCCAATGTGATGGTTTTGGATCTATTGACACCACCCAAGGTTGGTTCAGTCATGGTGAGGACCTAGGTGAGCTAATTTGACCAATGAGTGTGATTTTGACCAAAATTGGGGGAATGTTGACTTTGGTCAATTTGGCCAAATGGTTGACTCCAAGATGGGGCTTTTGGGTCAATTGGGTCCCTCGTGATGTCCTAAGACTAAGGGTGAAATCAACTTCATTTTTTGGGGTTCATTTGAACCTATTGGGGAGGATTTGACCTATGTTGACCCAAGTTTGACTTTGGTCAAATTGGGTCAATTGGTGACCCCATGATGGGGCTTTTGGGTCTATAGCATTCCTTGGAGTGTTTATCATCTATGGGTGGAGTCAATTTGCAAGTGTGAGTTCATGTTGAGCTAGTTTGACCTAGGTTGACTTGAGCCTTATAGTAGACCACATGTGAGTTCACCTAACCCTGTGTGTCCTAAGGCTGCAATCTAGCTCAAACTCACCACACTCACCACTTGTCTCACCCTAAATTGGAGTTAGGGGGTCTAGTAGGAAATGGGATGTTACACCTGCTGCCCAGAAGTTGAAGGCACATAGCCTCCTCTAGCGGTCTTCTTCTTCTTATCCCACTTCTTCTTCTTGCCTGAGAAGAGCACTTCGCCATCTCCCCCAGCCACGGACACCCCCGCCATCTGCCTTGCCAAACTTTCTTGCGATGCAAGCAAGTTCTCCAGCTCCAACAGAGATGGCTGATTTGCCCATCCCTGCACCGACGTTACAAAAGCAACATACTCCTTCAGCAAGCCGCGGATGATGTGCCTCTTCAGCTTCGCCTCAGAGATAGGCTCATCAGGATCCAATGCTGAGATTTCAGCGCACAAGTTCTTCATCTTCAGAAAGAAAGTGGAGATAGAAAGATCACCTTGAGCCGACCTTGCCAGCTCATTCTCCAAGAACTGTAGCCTCGCTACATTCTTTTTGTTAAACAGCCCATCCAGGGCTCTCCAGATCTCCGCAGCCGATCCACATCCAAGAATGTGATCAAATAGATCAGGTGAAATTGCTCTCTTCAGAGTGAACTCTGCCTTCGCATTCGTCCTCCTCCAAGTTCTCACCTCTGCCCCATTATCCCCTTCCGGGACAACTTCCTGCGTCTGATCTCCTCCAACTACCTCCCAGAGGTCCTCACCTAGAAGATAGCTTTGCATACACGACTTCCACTTCTTGAAGTTAGTCGATGTAAGCATCTGAATTCCAAGACCCCTCACTTTCATTGCTCTACCACTGGTTCCTTCTTCACAAAGGCGATGGCTACTCTAAGTTACTCACTGCTCAACCACTCCAACCTGGCTTTGATACCATGTGAAATTTTTCGAATCTTAATGGAGCAAGCAGGAGTTAGTCAACTTAGAGTACACAAGCCAAACAACCAGAAGCAAAGGGAGGCAAACAAGTAATCTTTATTGATAGCAGTACTTCAATTACAAGTCAAGGCATGCTTGGCGAGACATGATTTCGCCAGCACAAACACCAAAGAGAAAATTACAAAGTTGAAGATAACTTGAGACCGCTCAGACCGCGCGACCTCCCTGTGACTTGAGCAAGCTGCCAGACCGCAGCGACCTGCCGATCACAGAACACCACCAAACCGCACTCCTTCTTCTGAACTCCTGATTCTCCCGAACTCCAGCACCACAACTCCAAGCCGCAGACCGCCCGAACACTTTCAGAGGAAGAGGTGATCGTTGCTGCCCACACTATCCGCAGAAGGTGCACAAGAAGAGTTCAATCAGCAGACCGCCCGGACAGACAAATAGAGACCGCAGGAAAGAAGAAAACTCGGCTTACACTTGGTGTGTCTTGATTATTGCTGCCGATGGGTCCTATTTATAGGCGTGAGACCTGATCCAGTCACCACCCTATGAGATAGGATCACCACCCTCCAGACCGCGCTACCTGACCGGTCACACCGCGCGATCAGCAATAGTACTCCTGCTTCATTTTGGTGAACTCGCCAGCTTCAACATCAACCATGAGAGATCGCCACTCTCACAGCAGATCGCGACTCCAAAGGAGATCGCCAGACCTCCCGAAGCTGTTCACCCCCTGCATTCACCCGAGATCGCGAACACAGCCAGTTCGCCATCAACCCGCGAACTCCTATCCGCATGCTGGTCTTCACCTGAGACCGCAAATAACGTCTAGCTTGCATACCAGTCTCCTCCTGAGACCGCAACCTGAGACCGCGCGACTAAGACCCTTAGTCCGCGAATACCACCAGAAAGCGCAGTCAGCTACCAGACCGCATTCTGGAAAACCTGGATCAAACTGTGCGGTCACACCAGACCGCCACAGCCTTGAAGAAGATAGCTCACCATGCGGTCACGCACAGACCGCGCACACCTGAAGACGAATAGCCCGCCACGCGGTCACAGACAGACCGCACGGCCTACACCTTCAGCCACCTTGGACCCATACCAGCGATCAAGCCAGGAGACCGCAGCTAGGCTAAGACAAGCCAGACCGCAGAGGCAGACCGCCAAGTCGTGCGGTCACGCCAGACTGCCCGAACTCCTCCCAGACCGCCCAGGTCCAAAAGTCTCCAAACTTCCACTTCAACAATTTCAACAATGACGACCTTGATGGTAAAGCTCATAGTTTATATAAGTTGAAAAAGTACTTAGATCCGTGTTGTAACTCAAGGAGTATGCCAAAGTGTGCCATGAGAGCACGAAGCGTAAGGCTGCTAGTGCCTTAGTTGGTGATGATTACAGATATAGTTGTATATGATACTAACTCTTGCTTGCAGGGAACGAGTACCACCGCCCAGGGAATGGGGTGGGTCATTATATATTTTGGTCAACTAAAGCTGACCGTTTGCCGGTATTCCCACACTTCTTGTGGAATTGTTTGTACAGGTCCTAGCGAGACAAGTGAGAAATAGAAGGTTGGTGTTGGATCGGTAGGCGCCCTTAGAGGGGGGGGGGGGGTGAATAAGGGTTTTAAAAACTTATATTTTATTTTGATATACTTGAAATATTAAGAGATTGAAATAGTGATTTTGAATGAAGATCTAAATTGATTTATAATGAAAGAGAAAATAATTATCAATTTAGAGAAATGAAACACAAATCAATTTTATTACCCAAAGAGAGACATGATTAATATTAATAAAATTGATTACAAAACTAGATTTCTATGACGCTAGAAATCGAAGGCGAATAATAAAATCCTTTTTGTTTTCTATCCCGACTCGTATCCCCACGTATCGATGGCTTTAGCATATCCTTCCCCGGATACGGCCTCAAGCCGCTCTAGCCAATCCTTCCCCGGATATGGCCTCGAGCACCCCTAGATCTACACCCTAGACCTACTCGCCAACACGAGGTGAATTTCTGCCCTAAGTCCTACCCAGACCTAGTCGCCAACATGAGGCGAGTTCACTAAACATTTATAAGAAAAGATGTGATATAAATAACAACAATATAAAAACTCCCTATATGGATCTCTTGGAGAAGTAGACAAAGACCCGCAGAGTATGATCATAGTCGATGCGGTCTTTCGTCACGATGATGACACGTGTTGAAATCTTCTCCACGGATCTGCTTAAGCCTTCTTGGATTTGTGGGAGTACCTCTCTGAACCTTCCTCTATATGATGTGGCATGAAGCTATGGAATTTAGGAGTGGAAGAGGATGAAGAAGACGGATCCAAGGGATCCTTTTTATATCCTTGGAGCTAGCGCATGCGCAACCGCTACCGCCGGCGCTATCCCAGATTAGGCAATATTCTCCGCGTGAGAATCCATCATTTTAAGCAAGCCGTCCGCCTTCCTCTTGTGCTATGTGTGCTAGCTGTTACCGCCTGCGTTAGCTCCTATCACCTGCTGCTAGCACCTTCCATAACTATTTCCGAAATTTTCTCAAATCAGAGCTAGCGCTAGCGCCGATGCTAGCGGGCATGTTGGAATTTGGCTTCAAATTTTGGCGCAACTTTCTTATGTTTTCGTTGAGTCATGTGGACTTGTTTTCCTGCACACTTAAACATAGAAAGATCAAATACACATAGGATTTGTTTTTCTCAAACCTAGGAGATGCGGAAGACCATTTTCCAACAAACTCGCTCTTTTGATAATAACAAATACATTAATGATAAATCAGAGCATTAATATATAAGCATGATACCTACTTGTGTGTTTGTGTGAAAGTGATGACTTAGGATAATTGTTGTTTTTGGTATTTAGAATTGCTCCCCCTAAATACATGCTCCCCCTAAGTGAATGCTCCCCTAATATGTAAACTATCAATTTAATTAATCATGTTAGTTTTCAGTTTTGATAGCGGTGAATATTTATCATGATTGTTCTCCCCCTTTTGTTATTAGCAAAAGTGGGCAAGGAGGCAAGAGACATAAAAAGGATTTTTGATAATAAGATATGGCATGATCGAGCTTTTTAGAGGAAAGGAAATGATAAGGAGTTTTAAGCGGAAATATTATCATGTTTGTTCTTCCCCTTTATATAAGAGTTTTAAGCATAAAAAGGTAATGATTTCCAAGTAACCAATCTACCCAGACAATATGTCTACACCCTAGCCCCGTACTAAGTGACAGATGGGCATGAGGAGCTGCATACATGTCGTAGGTTGGGGTGTTAGTCCCATATGCAAACACTAGAAAAAACTCAACCCAACACTCTTTCCCCCCAGTGCCTCGCAAGGCCCCACTGGAACCCTCCCCGGTTAAGGACAAGACATGACTTAAAGGTTAGGTAATCTAATGTCTACAACCCTACACCCCCGCTATGGTGAGATATGTAATCATGGGATAATAATAATTGGAAACATTTAGCGGTTGAATCTAATGATGAGTTCATAGCCTATGGGTTTATATTTTTATTTGAAATTTTAAAGAAAAGGTCACATAGCTAATTTGAAATCCATTAATAAATCAGAGTTTTAGCATTGCAGAAGACTTAACATTTTGAAATAAATAAGAACAACCATTTAGAAATTAGGAACTCAAAACACAATTTGATTTGAAATTCAAGAAGATATTTTTATAAGCAATATTTCACTTGTGGGAGGAGTGTTTAGCACAAATTTTTTTTTATAGAAATAGATCCGAGTTTTTAGCATAAAAATGATATTCGTGTTAGACCAACCAATATAAATTCTACCAAGCAAATCTACTATTTGTTAAAAAAGGAATTTTGAGATTTAAGACTTTGATATATGCTTGAAAGCGCAAGGTAAAAAATACATGGTGATGATGCGGAAGACTTATAAAAACACAAGAAACATCTTTTTGACAATTCATAAAACGATATATGAGTTAAATTCCAAAAATGAAGATGTTTTTGTAAATCAATTTGCATGTAAAATCTTCAAGTTTGACAATAAAGTAACCAAGCATGAAATAATGTTTTCAAAAAGAGATTACTACAACGTTATATTAATTCACAAATTCAAAACATACAAAACATTGTAGAGAGCATGCTAGGTTATCTAGTGCATTTATATTTATAAAGAGAGTATTGAATTTTAGCATTAGGATCCAATATTCATGAGAAGAAGTGTTATGGAAGATAATGATGTGCACATAAGTGTATTTGGAATAGAGTAAACAAATGATTTAATCAAAAATACAAGACATATGTAGAGTAAAGTGCACAATAAAACACAAATAATTTTACTTCTACACACTTCAATGCACAAAGAAAATGTATAACTATCAAGGTGCTTTGCACACACAATGCTCATTAAGACTTATCAGGGTGCAAAGTAGTGCTTGGGGGATCACATACTTTATTTTTCAATATTGATTTTTGTGATCTGGTGCACTTAAGAATAAGTGGTGTAAAATAAAGGTTTGTTCAAGACACTTTACTATTCTTTCCAAGGTGCTCAACCACACAATGCTTATTAAGACTTATCAGGAGGTTCAAGTAGTGCTTGGTGGATTTATCTTTGTCAATTTATTTCATGATTATTTTTTATACAAAGTTCTCCGAATACACTTGTTTTGCAAACCAATGTAATTTTGAAAGCACAACCACTTTTCTTAATTTTTAAGAGTGCAAATAAATGTAGTGTAGGTAAGATACTTGTGCAAATTTAATTCGTTGTACAATTACAATACACAAGCAAGCATTCTTGGATTAAAAAACATATAGACTTTGCAAAAATAAGTGAGTGAATAAATATCATTATAAATCATAAAACATTTACTCATACTTAGAGGCATGCTAAACTTGGTTCTACACAATCTTTTTTGTATAATTGGTGCACATATGAGTAGATATATCAAAGCATGATAAAAAACAATGTTCAAAGTAGGTTGAACCGATGAATCACAACATTATAGAAGTTCTAAATAATAGTTTAAATCATGCTTGATTTTCACAATAAAGTCCATACAGTATTTTTTATATTAAAAAAAAATACTTTTGATTTAAAGTTTGAACTCTTAAAATTGATCTTGGTCTTCCCGAGGACTACCCTGTGAGGGGTTCGCCCGGTACTAGGAGATGTGATGGGATGATAGCCCCAATCTCCCATTTCGCAAGATACATGTAAATAGGAAATTTATGTTAAAAAAATACTTTTTGATACTTGTTTTTGTTTTATATTTTTGTATGTGATTTTTGCATATAGAAATAGAAATCAAACAAATAACCAAAGTAAGAACAATATTTTTTTGTAATTTGGCTTTTGTAATTTTGTATTTTAATTTTTCAAAAATCAATTATAGGCAGAAATGCA
The DNA here is from genome assembly GCA_033032865.1 of Dactylorhiza incarnata. Classification (NCBI taxonomy): domain Eukaryota; kingdom Viridiplantae; phylum Streptophyta; class Magnoliopsida; order Asparagales; family Orchidaceae; genus Dactylorhiza; species Dactylorhiza incarnata. Next base: position 22,502,047 of record JAWHQI010000001.1, on the reverse strand, counting down.
AAAAAGAGTAGTACATATAAAATAAAATATTTTTAGTGATTTTTCAGAATTTTAAAATTACAAAAAATCGGACACTTGAGTTAGCGCGGGCGTTAGGTGCTAGCGTCTGTGTTAGCTCACAGAGAGTGCTTATTTTAATCATATAACCTAGATTTTATTTGATTTCACTTCCAATTTTGCTTAATTATGTTTGTTCAATGTAAGACATGTCTATGAAGTGAAGAGACGAGAAGAAATTGCAACAAGTTGCGGAAGTTAAAATTTAGAACATGGCTCCATATTCATTAAAGCTCCATATTCATTAAACCTTAATTCTTGAGTTTTGCACAACCATTTAAGCTTAATATTATAGGATATGCAAACAAAGAAGACATGATTGAACAAAACAGATATGCAAGATTTTAATGATTAGTACGAGATGATTTTTTTGCAAAGAGTAACATGGATATGCCCTAGATAATAACATATAAAACCTAACATAGATACTAATATTCTTCAGGTGGCAATGTTTTGAGATTAATGTTATGCCAAAGTATGATAGTGTTTCAATTTATAGACCTAGAATGAAATGAAGATTCAATTTGATTTGATCTTATTGATATCAAGATGATTCTAAGGTCTAAACTTGAAATAAATCACAATACATACATAAAACACCAACCATGGTATGTAATTATAATATCAATTGTCATCGTATAATTCAAACAAAAACATATTGATAATTGAGCTTTCTTTTAGATCTTGATCTTTCTTTTAGATCATGTTAATTCTCTAATTTGGTTGGTGAGGGCTAAAGAGCTTAATTGCCTAATAACTTGATTTAATAAACATATCTTATAGCAAATTTATAGTTCAATTTATATGAATACTATATGATATATAGGCAATGAATATAAGAAAGAGAAATAGGTCATCAAAATAAAAAATATGATTATGAATTTTGATTAATTTGATTTATAAACTCATTAAGTTTTAAGAGATAAAATCATATTTCCAATAATATATAAGATGACCATTACATGATAGCGTAAAAAAATAAGAAAACAACAAGAAAAATTAAAAGACATTAGAGCATATCATGAAGTAGAAAATTGTATATTTCATTTTGAAAATATTCTACTTCATGCATTTGGTGATACCTAATGAATAAGAGATTTACGTATCCGAAGAGAACCAAATTTGGTTGTTCCTTTGGGTACCCAAGTATATCGTGTATGTTTGTGGGTAGTTAGTGATGAATGGGTCCTTTCATGTGAAGTTAATGTTTCATTTTTAATTTTTGGCCTCCATTCAAACTTTGGTTTAATGTTATTCTTATATGTCAAATTTCCATTGTGATAATCTTTATATTGATGATTATGATTGTAATGATTATTAAAAGTATTGTTCAAAGGAAATTTGTGCAATTTTAATTTTGAGTTGGGAGAAATATGATTTTGTAAATAATGATGATTTTGATTTACATACACTTTGTGTTTCTCACTCCCATTATTAGGCTTATTTAAGATATTCATCTTCATATTCAGCTTGTTTTTAGATATAGCTTGATATTGAGAATTTGTATTTATAATTTTCATAAGCAGTTGATTTTTGATTTTAATTCATCATTCTTGATCTTTAGTTTATGCATAGCTTTATTATAAGCTATTGTGCTATTTTTAAGAGTAGAGACAATATAGTCAATATGATTTTCATAGTCATTTCTAAATTCTTCAAATATTTCATCCATCTCTTTGATTTCAATTTTATAATTTTGGCATGTAGCACAATCACTTTTCAAAGATGAATTTTCTAAGGATAATTTTTCATTATGTTCTTTTACAAAAATAAGTTCTTTTTCAAGTTCTTTGAATTTTTCATTAATATTATTACAATCAAATCAAGGTTTTGTATTTTCAATTGAAGGACAAGATGGAGAAACCACATCACAATTAGATTCTAAATTAACATTAGCTTTTAACCTCTTATTTTCTAAACATAAATTTTTATTAGTAATTTTCAATTTCTTGATCTTACGTTTAGCCATTTTTAGTATATTGAAACTAAAAATAGAAGTTATCACACAAGAGGAAGAATTAGACTTTCCTACAGTGCTATTGGAAGAGGCAAAATGTGAACATGAAGTTCCTTCGTCATTTTTAGGCCTCCCTCCATCATAGATGAATTTTCATCTTCTTTTTCTCGTGATGTATTGCTCTCTTTTTCTAAGTTAATTTCCATGATCTCCATGACTTTGCAATGAGAGAGATCTTTTTGAATAATGGTGGATATTTGTATGTCCTTCTCCTCCTATGTTTGTTCCATACCTGCGAGAGGAAGATCATACATTTCTTTAAGAAATTTCCATACTTTGTATGCACTAGAAAAACAATATATTAATTTGAAAACTTCATTTGATAGACCACAAAATAAATAGTGTTTGGCTTTTGCATTTAGATGACGTTCCTTTTTATTTGATTCATCCGCTGGTCTTACTATTGCAAAATTCCATGCTTCGATATCTATAGTTTTAATAAACCTTTCCATTATAATTTTCCACCCTTTATAATTTGTCCCTTTAAAAAAAGGTGGTGCTAGTGATTTTTCTTCTTCATAAAAATTTGCCCCACTAATAGAAGCGAGATCATGAGACGCCATTATTCCCAGTTGTTAAGAAGATTGGAATAAAACCCCTCTGATACCACTTGTTGAATCGGTAAGCGCCCTTAGAAGGGGGGGGGGGGGGGGGGGGGTGAATAAGTGTTTTAAAAACTTATATTATATTTTGATATACTTGAAATATTAAGAGATTGGAATAGTGATTTTGAATGAAGATCTAAATTGATTTATAATGAAAGAGAAAATAATTATCAATTTAGAGAAATGAAACACAAATCAATTTTATTACCCAAAGAGAGACATGATTACTATTAATAAAATTGATTACAAAACTAGATTTCTATGACGCTAGAAATCGAAGGCGAATAATAAAATCCTTTTTGTTTTCTATCCCGACTCGTATCCCCACAAACCGGTGGCTTTAGCATATCCTTCCCCGGATACGGCCTCAAGCCGCTCTAGCCAATCCTTCCCCGGATATGGCCTTGAGCACCTCCTAGATCTACAGCTTAGACCTACTCGCCAACACGGGGCGAATTTTTGCCCTAAGTCCTACCCAGACTTAGTCGCCAACACGAGGCTAGTTCACTAAACGTTTACAAGAAAAGATGTGAAATAAATAACAACAATATAAAAACTCCTTATATGGATCTATTGGAGAAGTAGATGAAGACCCGCAGAGTATTATCGTAGTCGATGCGGTCTTTCGTCACGATGATGACGCGTGTTGAAATCTTCTCCATGGATCTGCTTAAGCCTTCATGGATTTGTGGGAGTACCTCTCTGAATCTTCCTCTATATGATGTGGCACGAAGATCTGGAATTTAGGAGTGGAAGAGGATGAAGAAGACGGATCCAAGGGGTCCTTTTTATAGCCTTGGAGCTAGCTCCCGCGCTATCGCTACCGCCGGCGCTATCCCAGATTAGGCAATATTCTCCGCGTGAGAATCCTTCATTTTAAGAAAACCATCCGCCTTCCTCTTGTGCTTTGCTCTACCACCTGCGCTAGCCGATACCGCCAGCTCTAGCTGCTACCGCCTGCGTTAGCTCCTATCGCCTGGCGCTAGTACCCTCCATAACTGTTTCCGAAATTTTCTCAAATCAGAGCTAGCGCTAGCGCTAGCGCCGGTGCTAGCGGGCATGTTGGAATTTTGGCTTCAAATTTTGGCGCAACTTTCTTATGTTATCCTTGAGTCATGTGGGACTTGTTTTCCTGCACACTTAAACACACAAGATCAAATACACATAGGATTCGTTATTCTCAAACCTAGGAGATGCGGAAGACCATGTTCCAACAGTTGGAACCCCGGCTGCTGTGCTGTGCTGGCCCTCGGAGGCCAAACTGTTTTGTTTACTACTTTTTATGTGTGGCCGACCTGCGTGATGATGTTTGGAAGCCATTGTTGATGTAAACACTTCATATGCAAATAACTTTATGTATATTCGCTCCTCGTGAACAAGTGGACAAAATGTAATCTGGTTTAACTTTAAATCAATGCTTCCATTGTGTATGACTCTGTGTATGCTGAGATGATTTTGTTTGAAACAATTTAACTGTTAATTACATAACTCTCTTTACTATTCATTCAATATGGTGTGGGGTCCCAGCCGGACCTACTATTATATTCTATGTTACAGGGAGGGTGTTACAAATTGGTATCAGCTATAGGTCTCGTTCCCTTTTCGTTCGAATTAGTGGTCGAATTCTTTTAAGGAGTGGTGAGCACGTGCGTGCATCGCCGTTAATTCATTTAATTAACCAGACAATGTCCACTTTAGGAATGAATTCCTGGAGTATTTTTAGCAGGGTTTTGGAACCTGAGTTATCCTTTATTGATTCTTGCTACATGTTAGTCGCAAATTGTGTTCTACACCACATATATAGGCGACTAGGAGTGGAGAAGGGCAGTATCGACCCCCATGCTCTACTGCGAGTAGTGCACCAGCAGATGTGCCTACTCCTTCTGCTAAGAAAGTGTGATTGATAGCCTAGGCGGTATTCGCTATGTTCAATGCATAACCCAGAAGGCCTGTACCTGTACAACCTCCTACCCTCGGAGTGGCCCCAGTGTCGGTTGTTGCAGTTAAACCGGTGGTTGAAAGACCAGTGCTAGTGAGAGAAAGACGAGCTTTGGACTAACAACTGCAGTATTTTATGAGTTTCCACCCTCCGACATTTGCGGGAGTAGGAACCCCAACTCAGGCGGAGGACTGGCTCTCGAGAGTTAGAAAAACCTTAACGGCCACTGAAACGGAAGAAGGATGGAAAGTCACCTTAGCGACCTTCCTTCTGGATGGGGAGGCACAACTTTGGTGGGAGGAGTTGGAGTTGCACCAGTTGGCGAGAAGGCAACTGGTGGATGTCTCGTTTGAGGAGTTTTCGAGACTGTTTTTGGCAAGGTATCTCCCATCTGCACAACGTATTGAGATGGACAACCTGTTCAACCGATTGACTCAAGGTGATAGTATGGTGGATGAATATCTGCATGAGTTTACGAGGTTGGGGAATTATGCAGGCGCCACATTTGCAGATGAAGAGTGGAAGACCAATCGGTTTTATGAGGGTCTATGGGATGACCTGCGATTATTGTTGTCTGGGTCGATGACGCAAGGTTTAAAGATCTTGGTCAATGCTGCTCGTTCCTTGTAGAAGGATATGAAATGAGTCCAAAGTAAGAAGGAGATGGCTGTAAAGAAGTCGAAGTTCAAAGTACCAGACTCTGCAAAGTCTGGGCAGGGCAAGTGGAGAAAGAGAGCTAGACCTTCAGGGCCAGCTCAATCTTCCATGTCTAGAACAACTACTAGACGAGGTCCAGTCACGTGTTACAATTGTGGTAAAGTGGGCCACTATGATCAGGAGTGTCGCAAAGGCAAAAAGGCAGTTGCGTCATATGCGGTAGAGAAAGGGAAGGCAGTGGAATTGACTGCATCTTATCATGCTCCAGCTCAGCCATGAGTACACAATCTTGGCCTGCAGGAGGCCATTAAACAAAGTGATGTGGTGACAGGTATGTGTTAGTATATAGATTTTGTTGCTTTCTATACGTATGCATTGGGCATTGCTTGTTAAATCAGTGTGTATTAGGTTTTTTCCTAATCTTTAACTGTTTGGTGAGAGCACAGTTTGATACTGGAGCCTCGCATTCCTTTTTATCGGAGGCCTTCATACAACAAATTGGGGTGCCTTCATCATTGGCAAAGGAAAGGTTGGATGTGGTGCTACCGAATGGGTGCTCAATGCGTGCAGATCGAGTTTGTGTTGTTTAGTGCGTATCGGAATTCAGGACATTTATTTGGAAGCATCGATGCTGCCGATTTTTGGAGTTTGATGTAATCTTTGGAATTGACTGGCTGTCGGAGCAGCAGACATACATTGATTGCACTTCGAAGGAGGTCACACTGGGGCATAATACCTACTTTTGCTGGTTTACGTGGATCGAGCAAGATGTTGATATTTGTGGTCCAAGCAGTCAAGGCAGTTCGACAGGGAACGGAGTTGTGCTTCGTGCTAGTGGGGGTGATGAGTCCTGATCATATGCACATATTTGGACTCATCTAGGTCGGTTATCTAGTCATTTCACTGCACTTTAGCCTTGTTTCAGCTCATATTTGTCTTTCTATGCTAGGTGCACTTCTTGGCCTAATTTGGTGTGTTTTTATGCTTATTCTCTTTTGATAGCCTTATCGTTTTGTTGAGTGCCACTTTCAGTGGCCTGATTAGCATTTCTGTAGAAACAGGAGTCATGCAGGTGTTCCTGGTACAATTATGTACAGGAACACTGCGCACGATCACTGGTTCTATTGCGCACGACCACTGGTCGTGCGCCGCTGATCGTGTGCACTTAACCCTTTTTTTTTTAGTTCTGTCTCGGACAGTGCGCACGACCACCTACGATAGTGCGCATGACCACCGGTCGTGCTCCACTGTTCATGCGCACTTAACATCAATTTCATGAGTTCTGTTTCGACCAGTGCGCACGACCACCTACGATAGTGCGCACGACCAATGGTCGTGCGAACATGGAATTTTATAAATTTCTTACATTGCAGGCTCCACCCAGGCAGGCGCACGATCACAGAATTCCAGCGCGCACGACCACTGGTCGTGCGCCAATGACCGTGCGCAGTATTCTCGCCAGCGCCTATATAATGTCCTGATCCACAGGTAATCCGGCTCCGGGAGCGCGATTTCCAGTTCGTACGCCGCCATTTTCCACTTCCAGCCACCCCCACCTCATCTCCTCCGCAAGGGGAAGTTATCTCCGGCCATTCTAAGCATTCCTCTATCGTCCGGAAGCATTCTCCGCCACCCGGAAGCAATCAAGCAAGCTATCTCCTTTTCTGTGCGGTGAGAAGGAAAGCAATCCTGAGGTAGAAGACGATGGAAGCCCGTGGAGAGGTCGTGACAGTCTCTCAACGCCGGAAGCACAGTCCGCCCGAGTCCGGAGGTAGCTTGACAAACTACCATTCCGGCCGTGAACGGCCGCTAGTCTTCGTCCATTGGTTGATTTCTTCCTCCCCCCTTGTTGTACTTCTTTGAATCATTTAAACTTGAATATCATGATGTTTAGTTTAAATGCAATGGTTGTTTCTTCTCCGTTCTTCAGTATTTGCTTGTGATACGTCTCACCTTCACTCACTCACTCACGCACTCATCGTGTTCGATTCGCGTTAGCAAGAGCTAACGGCGATTTGCGAAGAGGTGTTTGCGACCCTCACTCCCCGCACTAGTGATCACTTCATTCGCATGCGCACCGTCCATCCGCCTCACGAAGCTCGGCATCGCGGCCGTAGCATCCATCTCACCTTGTGAAGCGGTGATTTCGACCCGCATTTCTTTTATTGTTGTTAACGGTAGGAAACCAAATCAAAACCCCACTTTCTGTGTTTGTTCCCGCTTGTGTAACAATTGTCACACAACGCAATTCGTTCACCCAACCTGCATTCCTCAAGAGACCGACACTCGGGGATCCTATTCCCAACATTTATTACTTGCGCGACCGGTGCACTTGCCGAATAAATCGGCGGACTGTGCTTCCGGCGTTGAGAGACTGTCACGACCTCTCCACGTGCTTCCGTCGTCTTCTACCTCAGGATTGCTTTCCTTCTCACCGCACAGAAAAGGAGATAGCTTGCTTGAGTGCTTCCGGGTGGCGGAGAATGCTTCCGGACGATAGAGGAATGCTTAGAATGGCCGGAGATAACTTCCCCTTGCGGAGGAGATGAGGTGGGGGTGGCTGGAAGTGGAAAACGGCGGCGTACGGACTGGAAATCGCGCTCCCGGAACCGGATTATCCCTAATTTGCGGATCAGGACATTATATAGGCGCTGGCGAGAATACTGCGCACGGTCATTGGCGCACGACCAGTGGTCGTGCGCGCTGGAATTCTGTGATCGTGCGTCTGCCTGGGTGGAGCCTGCAATGTAAGAAATTTATAAAATACCATGTTCGCACGACCAGTGGCGCACGACCGGTGGTCATGCGCACTATCGTAGGTGGTCGTGCGCACTGTCCGAGACAGAATTCAAAAAAAAAAGGGTTAAGTGCACACGATCAGCGGCGCATGACCAGTGGTCGTGCGCAATAGAACCAGTGATCGTGCACAGTGTTCCTGTACAGAATTGTACCAGGAACACCTGCACGACTCCTGTTTCTACAGAAATGCTAATCAGGCCACTGAAAGTGGCACTCAACAAAACGATAAGGCTAACAAAAGAGAATAAGCATAAAAACACACCAAATTAGGCCAAGAAGTGCACCTAGCATAGAAAGACAAATATGAGCTGAAACAAGGCTAAAGTGCAGTGAAATGACTAGATAACCGGCCTAGATGAGTCCAAATATGTGTATATGATCAGGACTCATCACACCCCCAGAATTACCTGTTTGCGCGTCCCGAGCAAACGAATTTGGCGGAGCGTGAAAATGGTAGTTAACAAAGAAAATTACACAAAGGAGTACGGTGTGAAGTAACAAAAGCATGCTAATAGAAATTTAGTAAAAAGAGATTCTAACTATGCTAACTAACTTACAAAAATATTAGAGCGTAAATAAAGATTTATCAATACTCAGTTGGTGAATTGTGAAGAACTTGAACGATCATGCCCGGTGTGAAAGTAACAAGCCACTAAGGAGCGTGTTGCACAAAATCGGGGTTCAGGAATAACTCCGCTGAAATCCATCAACATCTTGAACCATAAGCTTGCCCGGTCACACTCTCTCCACGGCGCTAGCAAACTCACGAGATAAATCAATAGGAATTTAGGATCATATTGGGGCTTAGGTTGAGGTATGATATTCAAGGATAAAGACGAAGGCTACGCAACCAAATTGAGTCAACGGAACGCTGCACCAAACAAAACCAAGAACAAAGCTCGTGTGACACACCCCCAGACTTAACATGAAAACTAGGTGTGCACATGGCCTACTTCACAAATACCAACAGATTTTCTATTACGCTGGGGAGGATTTCTTTTCAATACAATTTTCTTTAGAATTTCATTTCAATAACATATTTTTCTTCTTTTTCTTATCCTCCGGTTGGTTCATAATCAGCAAATAAAACTTATTTTTCCTTCACATCACACAGATTCCAAACATCACACCAAATCAAGAACATGCTTGCAGTTGAGCAGCAATTTGGTTGCGAAAGTAGGATAAGCTTTTTTAGGATTTGGTGAATGGAAGAGGAGCTGAAACAAAGAAGTGGTAGGCGCAAATGTTGGCTTGCAAAGGTGAGCGAATAGGATAGGGAAAGACAAGGCTCAAACTAGCCAAAAGATGGCCTACATCACATTTAACTCGAGGAATCGCTCGCACCCATGCTTCAAGAGTCGTTTGGGGCAAGTTCTTAGTCCACGAGAAAGGTAAACCTTCCTCCCGACCCGAGCAACACAAAACTAGTGCTCGTATGCACACAACACCGGGTTATCACCAGTTTCGTTCACATTCACCATTTGAGTATAACAAATCTAAAACTACGCAAAAATACTGATCATAAATTAAACGCATAGAGATAATCTAGTTTTACTCAAATTCTACTATAGCATGCGGATGCGACTAGAACACTGCGCGAGTCAACATCGCACTCCAAATAGTAATTCCTAAGCTAACACCCTAATTCACATTCCAAACCAAAATAATTTATTTGGAAACGAAACAATCGGGTAAGCGCGCGCTTATGTGGGTGAAGTGATGTATGAAGCATGGAATAATGATGATGGCAACGAAAAATTTAAACAATCTTCTAGCATGCGGTGCAACTCGTGCGCAAAGTGGATAAGAACGTGCTCTCCCCCAGACTTAATCTCAACATTACATCACAAAAACTGAAAGCTAGGGGGGAAGTGTTACCCAATGCACAAAATTGAGCATACCAGACGATTGGCGTTAATTTCGTGAGCAATCCGCAACTTCCGCCATCACACAGAACAAAGCACACCTGCAAACGGCACAACTAAAAGTAGCAAAAATATATAAAAACTGAATTGAAACATGTTAGAAAAACAGAAATCAACAAATCTGGGTTGTCTCCCAACAGCGCTTTTATTTTATGTCCTTAAGCTGGACCAAATACCTGTATTATAATTGTTTAAAGAGTGCAGAGATTTAAATAAAAAGTGCATGAAAAAGAGAGTTTCACAAAATAAGAGATAAACAGGAAATCAGCTGTAGGCACTTTTATGGTGCCCGTCTCCCGTAGCTTGAAGGCGGGAGGTGAAGGCTTTAGGGCCAACACTGGTGTCACCCAGTGTTCCCCTAACCTCCGCCCTCTTGCCACGGAGAGCGGCAGAGCGCGCATTGCGCAGACGCTTCTCTAGTTTAAGTTTAGCGACAGTCGGAGACTGCCAACGTTGAATGTTTTCAGATTCTCCCAACTTAGTAGTGGGTGACGTCACTTCCGTCGCCGCAGTGACGACCGGATCAGCCCAAGAGATGGAACGCTTAACTAGTTTATTACATGATTCAATGCAAGAGAATAATGGGATGTCATCCCGAATCAAGTTCAGCTCAATATGTTCAGGACTGCCATCCTCCTCCCTCTTGGAATTATAGTTTCTCCGAGCATCTACTTTTTCCTCTCCGCTTGACTGGTACTCTTCCTTTTCTCATTCAGATGATCTATCATCTTTCTTATCCCCTGCACAACTGAGTGATTCATCAAAAATAAAAGGAGGGGGGAAAATGGATGTTTCAGTTATAGTCTTGGGGCAAGTGGGCAAAGGCACCTTATTGGGTAGGAGGACACATCCCGCAGAAAAATCAAGGGTGGCACCGCTCTCTTTCAAGAACGGTACACCCAAGATAGGGATGGAGTGATTCTCCCGGGGTCCTAACACTTGAAAAATCAGCAACCACCATTGTCCCCTCAACTATAACCTCTACATTTTTAACTTCCCCTTCCGATTGTATGATGGCGCCATTTGCGAGCACAAGAGATTTCCGGTCCTCCGTGTTAATTTCAAGTTGCAATTTATCAACGTCTTGCAAAGCAATGACGTTGCGGGAGGAGCCGGAATCACACAAAGCCTTAGTTTCAATTTTATTAATGGTACAGGAGATTACTAACTCACGCGGATGACCCACTTCCGCATCGCCAAGACTCTTCCCTTGGTCTATTGGGTTTTTTTCAGTGTTACTAGGGAGAGTTCCATGCGACCGCTCGGTGAGCACTTGGGCCAATTGGACCAGCTGTGTTTCCAAGTTCCGCATGGATGCGGTTTGGTTAACCATGTTTGAGTTAGCCGCTTGCATAAATTTTTCCATCATCTCCTCCAAGTTACTCTTTTTGGGAGCTGGGGGCCTTGGTTATATTCCGGGTGAGGTGGCCTTGTTTGGCTCCCGGAGGCGTAGGCATCGTTTTGATGCTGCCCCGGTGCCCATCGTTGGCCAGATGCGTTGGGTTTCCATGAGAAGTTTGGGTGACTTCTCACTCCCGGATGATACGTGTTATTAAACGGCACCCCCTTAGGTTGATTACCAACAAAATTAACAGATTTATTTAAAGAAAAGTGCGAGAAGTCACCTGATAAATCATTGCCCGAACATTCATACGCGTGGTGTCCGTCGCCTCCACATCCTTCACACGTAATGACAGCAGTCGGTGCGGATGTAGGCGGGAGTGAATCGACCACGAAGAGACCACGGGCGCTTCTTGGTGCATTCCTCCCGGCAGTCCAAAATGTGTTGTGGGAGGCGGTGTCTCGCAGAATTCGAAGAGCCTCCTCTGGAGTATGGTTCATTAGAGTACCACCCGCAGCAGCATCGATCATCGCCCGGTAGTTGGGCTCGATCGCGAAGTAGAATGTCTCTACCACGTTCCAAGTTTGGAGCTCGTGGTTCGGGCAGCGGCGGAGAAGATCATTAAGGCGCTCCCACGCCTCGGCAAGGGTCTCTTGGTCAGCTTGGTGAAAGGTGGCGATCTCCCGCCGCAGGCTCACAATTTTATAAACGGGGTGGAATTTGGCCAGGAACTTGGATGCGAGAACATCCCAAGTCGCAGCGGTCCCAGGAGGAATGGAATGGAGCCACACCTTGGCCTTGTCGCGAAGTGAGAAGGGGAACAGTCGCAGCTTGACTGTATCGTCAGGAATCCCAGCGTAGCGGAAAGTTCCGCAGATATCAGAAAACTCTGCCAGGTGCAGGTGTGGATCTTCACTGGCCATCCCGGAAAACTGAGCATTGTTCTGGATGATGTTCAAGATCGCAGGTTTGATCTCAAACTGGTTGTTCATAATGTTGGGACCAAACCCAGGATACACACTCCCAGCTGTCGGAGTGGTATAATATCTCATCGTTCGGGGCCGAGGTCTAACTACCTCTTGCTCATCTCCAGGATGGTGCTGCTCCACGTTGGGTACTCTTGGTTCAGCATCATCTGGGTTAATGTTGTCACCCATTACCGCTTGTACGTCTGTTGCGCGCCTTCGTGCGCGAGCGGTCCGTTCAATCTCGGGATCAAAGGGTACAAGTTCCCCCGCGGCTTGTCTCTGCATGCACAATCTCAACCGAAAGAAAACAAAACAAAGAAAATCAAAAACAACTGCTCTTGTAACAGAAGTTCACAACTTAAGACGTTACACGCCTGAACATTCCCCGGCAACGGCGCCAAAAACTTGATGCGATTTATTCAGCAAGTGCACCGGTCGCGCAAGTAATAAATGTTGGGAATAGGATCCCCGAGTGTCGGTCTCTTGAGGAATGCAGGTTGGGTGAAAGAATTGCATTGTGTGACAATTGTTACACAAGCGGGAACAAACACAGAAAGTGGGGTTTTGATTTGGTTTCCTACCGCTAACAACAATAAAAGAAATGCGGGTCGAAATCACCGCTTCACAAGGTGAGATGGATGCTACGGCCGCGATGCCGAGCTTCGTGAGGCGGATGGATGGTGCGCATGCGAATGAAGTGATCACTAGTGCGGGGAGTGAGGGTCGCAAACACCTCTTCGCAAATCGCCATTAGCTCTTGCTAACGCGAATCGAACACGATGAGTGCGTGAGTGAGTGAGTGAAGGTGAGACGTATCACAAGCAAATACTGAAGAACGGAGAAAAAACAACTATTGCATTTAAACTAAACATCATGATATTCATGTTTAAATGATTCAAAGAAGTACAACAAGGGGGGGAGGAAGAAATCAACCAATGGACGAAGACTAGCGGCTGCTCACGGCCGGAATGGTAGTTTGTCAAGCTACCTCCGGACTCGGGCGGACTGTGCTTCCGGCGTTGAGAGACTGTCACGACCTCTCCACGTGCTTCCGTCGTCTTCTACCTCAGGATTTCTTTCCTTCTCACCGCACAGAAAAGAAGATAGCTTGCTTGAGTGCTTCCGGGTGGCGGAGAATGCTTCCGGACTATAGAGGAATGCTTAGAATGGCCGGAGATAACTTCCCCTTGCGGAGGAGATTAGGTGGGGGTGGCTGGAAGTGGAAAACGGCGGCGTACGGACTGGAAATCGCGCTCCCGGAACCGGATTATCCCTAATTTGTGGATCAGGACATTATATAGGCGCTGGCGAGAATACTGTGCACGGTCATTGGCGCACGACCAGTGGTCGTGCGCGCTGGAATTCTGTGATCGTGCGCCTGCCTGGGTGGAGCCTGCAATGTAAGAAATTTATAAAATACCATGTTCGCACGACCAGTGGCGCACGACCGGTGGTCGTGCGCACTATCATAGGTGGTCGTACGCACTGGTCGAAACAGAACTCATGAAATTGATGTTAAGTGCGCACTAACAGTGGCGCACGACCGGTGGTCGTGCGCACTATCGTAGGTGGTCGTGCGCACTGTCCGAGACAGAACTAAAAAAGGGTTAAGTGCACACGATCAGCGGCGCACGACCAGTGGTCGTGCGCAATAGAACCAGTGATCGTGCGCAGTGTTCCTGTACAGAATTGTACCAGGAACACCTGCACGACTCCTGTTTCTACAGAAATGCTAATCAGGCCACTGAAAGTGGCACTCAACAAAACGATAAGGCTATCAAAAGAGAATAAGCATAAAAACACACCAAATTAGGTCAAGAAGTGCACCTAGCATAGAAAGACAAATATGAGCTGAAACAAGGCTAAAGTGCAGTGAAATGACTAGATAACCGGCTTAGATGAGTCCAAATATGTGTATATGATCAGGACTCATCAGGGGGCTGCAAATCCTCAGCCCTATTTGAGTGTCATTCCTGTCATATCGGAGTATCCGGATGTCTTTCCCAAAGATCTCCTTGGGGCGTTGTTGGAACCAGGACTTGGCCCAATGAGGAGTTCGGACCCCTGCGAAGGGGGGTAGCTAGCAGCTACTGATCCCAAGGGAATACCTGACCGGAGACTAAGATCTCAACACAGACCCTTGGGTACAGTGCGAATGTCCCACCACACACCCTTAAGATCATAGCGCACTATCCCTCCCAAGCCAAAGTTGAAGTTGGGTAACTTGGAGAGCCTGAGGAGCTAACCAACGAACCTAGGGAGGAAGAAGCCAGAAATTGGAATCCTCTCCGAAGGTGCCCTTCAAGGTCTATTTATAGCTTTTCTAGTTTGGTATTCAAATAGCGGGATTTTGCCTCTTGGTTTTGCTATAAGCACCCCAAATTGGTCAGCTAACAACCTAACTCCGCTGTTCTGAAGGGCTATTGGCAGCCCATTAAGGGCATCTAGGTAATTTTACCCCCAAAACCCCCTGTGCGAGTAGTCCATGAAGACCCCCACCTCTCGCCTAACCTCCCGCGTACCAGACCTCCTGGCACCCACGGGGCGAGTGGCCCTTGAGGGCGCAACTCACAGGGTCCTTGGTCCTCTGGGCGAGTGGGGTCCTTCCCTTTACTCACCCGATTGCTGATATCTTTGCGCCACTCTTGCGGGAGTGGCTAGCGAGTGCCCTGTGAGATAAGCGACACTCACTCGGAACCCATTTTCCTTTTCTTGACCTAGGGCTCTACTCGACAAATATGGGGTTGTACACAATTCCCGCTCTTTGCGAGTGAGGCACTCGCTCAGAAAGAAAGTCCTACCCCATATATTTGGTGCGCTCATGCTGACATTGAGACAATCTTTTGATGGGGCCCTCCAATTTGCTATATATACGTAACGCTTATACTAACCTTCTCCTTCCTTTCTTCTCTTCCCCTGAGCTTTCACAAACTATAACTATCATGAATCCGCTGCCACAACCTCATTCCCAGGCGATGATCGATCGTCTCACTGCGACACAAAAGAGGGACTCCTCTCTTACCGCCAAATATGCTTCTTGGCTCTCGTATAAGAGGGATCCTACCTCCCCTTACAGCTGAAGAGGGTGAAGACTCTCAGGAGGGGCCCGATGACCAATGATTCTGCATCGGCGACCCCGCCTACTTCTTGTGACTCTCCTAATGCACCGAAGGTAGTTCTATTTATTTCTCGCCTTGCCGCTATGTTGACCGGTGAGATATCTCAAGTGTTAGGTTCACTCGCAGGAGAAACCGTCGATGGGAGGCGCCCCCGAGACCATCCAGGAGGGTGCCGACGCGCTCCCGCCCCCTGCTGATGACATTCCGCTAATTCGGGATTCCTGTCCTCCGGTCATCCCTGTCGGGACCCTTCCTGAATCTGGTAAATTGACGCCACTTTCTCTCATAATCTGTCTTTTCTCCATCTTACCTATTTCGCCTCCCGCAGCCTCCACCTTCGGGACCGTAGGGCTTCCTCCTTCTCCGCGAGAACCAACGCCGATGGAGCCAACGCCGCGAGAGCCTCCTTCGACACCGCGCTCCTCCCCAGCTCGCAAGACAACATCACACGTCGTGCTAGAAGAGGAGCTACCGACCGAGAGGGTCGCGGTGCGCAACCCCCCGGATGCTAGCGTAGCCACCACTTCAACTGCAAACCCAGAACATTCCCACCCAATGAAGGGAAAATCACTACATCCCCCTGGCCAGCCATTCGCTGGGCAGGCTACCCCCTCTCGCCGGCACCCCGACAAGGAACCCATGACAGTTTAGTTACCTCACTCGCTGTGATTCCTTATTCCGAGATTATCGACCAAAACTTACCCAAATCTCGCTCTAGCAGAATATCGAGAGTCCTCGCCTATGGACCCACGGTATGAGGAGGAAGGGATGTTTTCACCCCCGGCCTCTCCTAAAGATCTTCTAGATTTCTTGGGAGACCCTGCCAACCCTGAGACTGAAGGCTTGAACGGAGGAGGTTCTTGGCAAGCTTACCTGGATACTTCGAGACCAAGCTGACGAGATCGATGCGCAATGGGCCACTTTTGAGCATAGGGTGGGCGTTCTCGAGCGAGACTACCAACACCTTGTCGGCGAGATGGAACGTCAGGGTGGTGGGTGCGCGGAGACCTCTCCTGGGAGGCACATCGTGTGGGCTAGGGATCATAAGTGCTTGGTTAACAAGGAGCTCACAGCGGTGAGCGCATATCACTACCCGCGAGTGCCTTCAAGGGCAGGGAGGCGAGGTCGGGGTCGATGGTAATGGGTTCAGTACTGAGCCTACCGAGTCTCGATCCTTGTACTCTCTCGCACCCTTGTACTTTCTTTTCTTTCCTTTCGTGCACTGAACAAGTTAAAACCTGTTGTGTCTCGCAAACAATTTATCTGCCTGGATGTATGATGTGATATTAGTTTGTCGAATGCCTTCTTACAGAACTACTTTCTTTCTCTATGCCTTAACTTGCTTTTGCCTGAAGAATCTCGCTCATGACATTCGCCTCCCGCCGGTGACCTGGAGTGTGGGTGGGCTGGCATGCATTCCATGGCGCCGGGGTAGCATGGTCGTTATCCGCACCCCAAGCCTAGAGAATTTCGTAATTTTCCAATGTTTTCTATAAATAGAAGGCTTACCTACCTCCTTAATTACGCTTTCATCTCTCTCTTCTCTTGCTCCAGCTAGACCACTCTCCCTTCTGTCTAGGATTATTGCGAGACTTCCCTTTTATAGTCCGTGATGGCAAAAGAGACCGACGACAGGGCTAAGTGTGCTCAGCTTTTTGCCAGCCACGACATTGAGACATGCGACCTCTCAGAAGATGAATTCACCATGGCCATCGGTGACTATGTTCTGCCTGGATTTTCTGCGTTCCGCCAGGGGAACCGTGACCGCATACACCAATTCTCGCCAGACACTCTTGCCATTCCCCTCGAGCACTTTGAGGTGGGATTCCGCCTTCTACTTTGGCCAGAGGTGCGCCAAACTCTTCGCTACTTCGGCGTCGTCCCAGCGCAACTCAATCCTAACTCCATCGTAATGCTGGTAGCATTTGGCTGTTACCTGCAACAGGAGGGGATTGAGTTCTCGCTCCTGATGTTCCGCAAACTCTTCAACTTTCGGGCGAAAGGCGGGGTGGCCTTCTTCTCCGGCCAGTCCCCCCTCAGTGTCACCGACACAGTTAACAAAAACCACGACTGGGTCCGGTGATTCATTTTCGTCACGGGGAAATTCGACAACGTCCCTCTCGCACCTATGGAGGAGGACGAGTCGACTTTCTGGCCTCCAGTGCTGGGAGGCTATGAGTCCAAGCTCCACCTCTACATCCAGGAGCACGACATGGATATGATTTACCTGCGGAAGCACATCGACTCGATTCCGCCCATCCTGTCGGGAGAAGGTAAGTCAAACCGATCCCGGACTTAGCTTCCGCTCACCCTTCTGTTTGACCCTTTTGCTTAACCCTTACAATGTATGTTTGCGAGATCTCCCTCTCCATCCACTGCACGGGATCATGGAAGTCCCGTACGAGACCTTGGTACTCGTGAAATCTGCCGCAGAGGCCTCCCGCGAGAATCCTCCTCTCCCCAAATCTAGCAGCCAAAAGAGGAAGCCTGACGCGGCTCCGATGCTTCTTCCTCTAAACGGTCCAAGCCCTCCATAGACAAGGGCAATGGGGTGGCCGCCGAGACCCCTGGGATGGGTGCCCCAACCCTGGTTGAGATGGTGGGCACCGTCATGAAAACGACGTCCGGGACCTCTGGCACGCCAGCCGAAACTTCTGCGAGACCTTCCCCAAAGGAGCATCGCAATTACAGCATGGGCAAGAAGTATATGGTTGAGACGAGTGAACCCCTGGTGCTTTGGGATGAGACGGCCAACAGGATCTCCATCTCCTCGCTCCTGCCCTCCTGGCAGGAGCGGGACACCACCACTCGCACTCTCGCCCATGGTGTGCGTTTATCATTTTCTTAGGACTTAGGCGGTCGCGATAATTCTATCGAGAGCACAACTCACCTCGAGTGACCCTTGTACCCACCTTTAGCCGAGAAGTTACCTTGGGTGTACTTACTGAGCAGAAACATCCTTTGTCGGGACCACTCGCATTATTGTCGAATTAGTGCCTCCTCTGTTGGGGCCACTCGCATACTCGACCCTTGAGATTTTCCCTTCTCCTATTTTTCTTACCTTCCTGCCATCGGGCGAGTCTGGTGCCCCGCCAGCTGGGAGGGAGCCTGGCCAGGTTTTCTTTGTGAGAGCTTGTTACACTGAGTCCAGTATCACTTTTACCTTGCCAAACTCTTTAGAGATCAACCTGACCCACCGTCTAATGAGAGCCCGACAACGGAATCAATATGGGGCATTCCAGCTCATACTTTCCCTAGCCAGCCTCTCCAGAGATCAACCTGACCCACCGTCTAAAGAGAGCCCGGCAACAGAATCGATCTGGGGCATTCCAGCTCATACTTTCCCCAGCCAACCTCTCTAGAGATCAACCTGACCCACCTTCTAATAAGAGCCCAGCAGCGGAATCTATCTGGGGCATTCTGGCTCATACTTTCCCTAGCCAGCCTCTCCAGAGATCAACCTGACCCACCGTCTAATGATAGCCCATCATCGGAATCGATCTGGGTCACTCCAGCTCATACGTTCCCTTGCCAGCCTCCAAAGATCAACCTGACCTATTGTCTAATGAGAGACCGGCAGCAGAATCTATCTGGGGCACTCCATCTCATACATTCCCTAGCCAACCTCTCCAGAGATCAACCTAACCCACCGTCTAATGAGAGCCCGGTACCGGAATCGATCTGGGGCATTCCAGCTCATATGTTCCCTATCCAGCCTCTCCAAAGATCAACCTGACCCACCATCCAATGAGAGCCCGACAGAGGAATCGATCTGGTGCATTCCGGCTCATACTCTCCCTAGCCAACCTCTCCAGAGATCAACCTGATCCACCGTCCAATGAGAGCCCGGCAGCAGAATCGAACTGGGGCAATCTAGCATTCAAGCATATCATATTGACATAACAGAAAAGAACCACGTCAACTTATAACAAAGTAACATACAAAGTAGTTTATGGGTAGAAATACTTTACGTTACCCCCGCTCCGAGCTTGGCTGAGTGGTCTCTCTTCCACCTCGTTCTGTCTTTCCATCTCCCTATCCATCTCTTCCGCCTCTGCTTACCAGGTGGTGTTGATTGTGGTGACAAAGCATTGCCTTGCTACCTTTGGGTCACCACTCACTTGGACCTGGATTCCTCCAACGTTGAGCTTGAGGCACTGGTGGAAAGTGGAGGGGACATATCAGAACGTGCTGATGAGGGGTCATCCGAAGATTGGGATGTAGCTTCTCGGAGCATCCACGATGACAATCCGGCAGTTGCGGGACTGCCCCCTAGGATAACGTGGAGCCCCACTCCTCCTTCCACTTCCTTTCTCTCCCCCGAGAATCCAAACAATGGGCCATCTGAAGCCAACACCCTTCTAGCCTCCACCCTCATCTCATCAAACGCCTTCTTGAAGGAGACGTTGACCGAGCTCCCGTTATCATTCGAGAGACGGTGAAGTTCTCGATGGCTGTCTAGATAACCAGCACATCGCAAAATGGGTCTTAATGACCCGACATATACTTCTGAGAGAAGGTGATATTCTCCACTAGGGGCAGGGATTGAGACGTCGAAGGTACACTCCGACGGTACATGACATGGAGGGTCGCCTCGATCCCCACACCCCCATGGATCACTCTGATCCCCCTCGGGTCCCCACATCGACCCGGACTTCACACATTTCTTCCTCCTATCAGGGTAGGACCTCCTTGATCATCACCGACCGCTACTCCCGCTGTGCCGGTATTCTAGCCTCTCTCATCTCCAGGAACTCTGGGCAGGTGGCCATCGCGTGACCTTCCTCCTAATGGAAGTCACAATAGGGCAATGATACCTCCCTTCTCTCGGCCTCCGCGCTGCGATTACTTCTTCTCACTCCCACTCCCGCACCTACTCCTCTTCCTCCTCTTCCTCTTCCTCCTTTCCTGGTCTCCATAGCTTGCTGAGGTGGGGGAGGCAACGGCCTCGGACCCTGCCTCCACCCAAGCTAGTGAGGTCTTCCTTGACCCCCTGGAAGTTGCCTCCTCTATGCTGACTCCACCCAAACTCTGGGGACCTTGGCTCTTCCCTTCTCCGAACCTGCTGCTGCTTGACCTCCGGTTCACTGAGCTTTGCTAGCCTATTCGTGAACTTTTGTTTAGCCGTCTATCCCTCCATCTCTTCCGCCGCCCTCTCCATCAGCTCCTTGAAGGACAGAGGAGCCTTCCTCATAAGGTTCATCTTGAAGAACCCCTCCCGCAGCCCTACCGTAAAGGCGAGCTGGAGGGTGAACCGTGGCACCTCCTAGATGAGGATGACCTCCTCCTTACACCGGTCCACGTAGTGGGCCAATGACTCCCCCGGCCTCTGCTTGATATTGAAGAGTGCCTCGGGGTCCTTCTTCCTCTTTTTTGAGGTCGAAAGGGCAGCTAGAAGCTGCGATGTATGTCTTCGAAAGCATAAATCACCCCACGGGGGAGCTGGTGAAACCAGTCCCGAGCTTTCTTCTTCAGAGTGGTCGCAAAGAGTCGGCACTTGAAAGCGTCCGACATGGGTCTGATGGAGACCAAATCTTCGAAGCACTGCAAGTGCTGGACGGGGTCATCCTTGTCAGTGTAGAACATCATGGCCGACTGACAAAATCCTTCGAAGAGTGGTGCCGAGAGCACCAACTAACAGAAGGGGCTTCCCCCACTCGCTCTCCTGGCATGCTCCACTCGCCCCACGAGCTATCCAGCCAAGCCTGCTCCCGCCTGCCTTGCACTCGCTACGGTATCGCTCACCAGAATGGTGCCCATCGGGACCCGCTCGCACTCACTGGGCTGGGGTAGAGCTCCCGCCCAGTGAGGTCTCATCCCGGCGCCTCGGTCATCACTTCTTTTCCTTCCCTCTGCCCTGGGGCACTCTCGTCAACTCCTGGCAGTGGGAACATTGGGGAACTGTGTAAGACCCCCCTGCCAGAACACAAGACACGACTGAGGGGAGTCCTATGCCTAGGACAGCCACCTTGCGGAAGTGCCAGCACATAGTCTAGCCCCCTCCACAAGGCATCTAACCTGCCGGCTATTCCCACATATCATCATGCCAACCCATCAATAATAGAACAATAGAAGCCATTTATTCACAATTAAGTAACACTGTCCAAACAGTACAAAAAAACAGGAAGCTATACAAGCTCCTGTATATCTTCAGAGTATAAACTTGCCCTAAGGCTACATTCTAACCACTCGCTCAAATATGCAGCTGACGGTAGCCAAGGCATCGTAATCACCAGCACTGTCACCCTGACCTGGCTATCCTCCTGTGTAGTACGCTGCTGCTCCTAAAAGTAGTGGTGTAACAACCGTTAGTCATAAAGACTAAGTGGCTTCACATCCTCTCCCCCAGCGACTCCAATACACCGGGCGGAAGGGAATGAAGAAAAGCTGCAATATAGTCAGTAGTAGCAAAAACAGGTGACAAGGAAAGATGTAATTACAGCAGTGTATCAAATGTATAAGAAGTACATCTAACAGGTAATATGACAATGGCAGAGTATAAGCAAATAGTGAAACAACACAGAAGAAGTAAGCAGTTCATATCATACCTTAACTTATATGAATGCCCATACAAACTTATAAGTTAAGGTTTCCATGTTGGAACCCATCATATAAAAGAGCTCATACTAATTTATATGATGGACTCGATGCGGTGCAATACTATGATTACGAATGATGAATGCAATGCAATGATTATGATATGATGACTCACCCATGCATAGTTTCTATGTCGACATAGACCTACAATTCTCGCTTTTTGAGAGGTAGCTAACCACTCAGGCATCTCCCGTCGTGGCCAAACGGAGACAGTGGAACGAGCTCCTCCACTACTAGGAGGGTATGAACACTACCAGTCCTAGGCCTCTGTACGCCTCGATGCTAAGAACACACAGCGGAGACCCTGCGTACTGCTCGCATCATGCCGAGCCTTCAAGGACACAGAAGGGGACTTGGGTAGGTGAGCACCAAGAGTCCATCCCAATCGGTCTAGAGTCTAACTGCAAGCTTCTGTCGGTGTCACGACTAGCAAGCCCATAGACCCGCAACAAGTAATCCTCCAACCAGGATCATGACACCACCATGTGTTAACCATGCACATTCTTGTAATTCCCATGCACCACCCGTGCTGTCAAGCACCCAAGGAGTCGCGAAAGGAGCCTTATTACATTTCTCCTCACACAACCAATGTCGTTGCTAATTAGCATCCAAGGACCTACCAACCGGGTCCTTCACCTCTCAGGATATAACCACACCCTATAAGCCACACCAACCATCACTGCTTCACATACGGAGTTGTCACGACTCTCTTGCAGTGGCATGAGTATATAAGGGAATTACTATCTTTGATCCTATATAACTACTTGTGCGCGTAATTCCATGTTTGAGTTCACTATACAAATCTGCCCATACACATTAACCATCCCAATCCTTGAGCTCGATTCATAACTTGCCTTGATCACCATTAACTTCATAAGCATCATTCTATCACACCTAGTCTATACCAATTATCTCACTCCCGTCCTCTTTAAGGATTATCAATCATAATCTCTACTAAGCGGTTATCACAATTCTAAACTCTTCGATAGATTTCTGAATGATATGTGTACGGTATTGTGTACGTTCCCAAATTCCTTGTCTACGTGAGCACCTTAACATTTCGATTTAGCTTAATAAATTATAACGACACATTTAATTATGGGTTCATTTCGAAAACAAATCCACTTAAACTTTCACTGTAAGTCATCAATAATGCCGGAATCATTACCACCAAATTTCGACCTCATCGTATTATACAATACGTATTTACGGAGCTCCACCATTATATGATCATTATACATATTGCTAAACGTTTAATACTCTCCCATAATCAATGCTATTTATCCTCACCATCACCCACACATGCCCTGTTTATGGTCCCACCTAAAACTAACAATTGAAGGTTTATTTAAGGAGTCATCTCAACAGATATAAATCTTAAATCATTATCACAGGTCAATACTAGCATGTGCATGACTCATACAAAATTTCGGCCCAATCGGGCTTCACATTCAGCATTTATATCTCCTTCAAATTATAAAACGAAACAGCAATAGCTTTAATACTAATTTTCCAAAAATTATGAAATTCAACAGGGATCTACACATTGTTATCACCTATGTTTCCACCAATTTTCATGAGCATCCAACCAATATCTTAAAAGAAATCCACAAAATACTAAGATCGGAAGTCTTATGACACAGTTTACTAAAACCGGATTACTGGGTGCTACAGTTGTCCAAAAATTATGATCCACCACATTTTGGAAAGCTAACATCAAGGGCTACAATATTCATGTTGAGTCCATGTAACAACCCTTAAATATTGCACCTAATAATAATAATAATGTAATAGAATCCCCCCCCCCTTATTATTCTAACTGCAGCCCATCCTACCTCCCCCGATTAAAATATCGGTCCAGCACTCACGCAAAACCGCAAAACCCAACCCGCTAGGGATCCCGCTCCCGTGCCGCTCCTGTGCCGCTCCCGTCACGTGCGCGCGTCGCAGACGCCGCCGCCTGGTGTTTCCCCTCTCGCCGGCGCCACCTCTTGCTCCCCCTCCTGCCGGCGCCGCCTCCTCCTTCTTCCTAGAGGACGACAACTCCTTCCAGCCGACGGCAGGCCTTCTTCTCCTCCTCCCCTAGCCGACTGTGGCCCTCCAGCAACCCTTTTCCCTACAACAGCCCTTCCTCCTCCAAGGGCAGGCAGCCTTCTCCTCTTCTTAGAGACTGGCAACCACCGTTCCTTCCTCCGGCAGCCCTCCTCCTCTCCGTTGGGCCGAGTTTTTGAGTGGGGAACGTCTAGGGTTTGCTCGGATCCGCCTCTCCGTGGATTTTTGGGCTCCGATCCGGCCTCCTTGGGTAAATTTTCCTCCGATCCCCGCATTTCAGATTTTAACCTAATTGTTATGTGCTAACTTTCGCTTCCGGACGACGTAATCACGTCGGATCCGCGTGGGTGTGTCGTGTACTCGACTAATCTTAAGTTTTATTCGGTTTTCGGTGTCGTTCAACGAATGTAGGGGTGGAATCGCTCAAGGCCCTCTCCGAATTAGGGTTTCCCGGATCCAACCGCCGCCAAAACCCTCGGATCTCTTGTGGTAACCGCTTCTCCCCTCTTTGCCGAGGGAGGTATATTCCTTAACTTGCCCCTTGAATTTAATTACGCAATAGAAACACTTGTGTGCGCGTAGGATTAAGCATTGAAATAAATATTTCATGTGAACGCATCTTGAACAGGTTCCGTTAGAGCGTTGACCTTGCCTCTTAGTCGCCGCCTTCAAGCCCGGCTCCTCCTTAAGGCAAGTAGAGAAAACTCTCTCGCTTGCAAACAAGTTTTATTTAAGTCACACTTGTACCGCACTAGCCCCCACTTGAATTTATTATTTGTAGATAAGTAAGCTCATTAGACGCCATAGGCAAACAATAAAAGGGATTGTGTCGTTTGATGTGACACCGAAAAATGAGTTTACACTTGAATTGGTAAAAGAAACCAATAAGGGAATCCTGCGAGCAGCGGTAGCTTAAGACTTGCATCTACTCCCATGCTAGAATCTTGTGCATCAAACGACGGCACACACGCCTTTCATTGATTTCTGCTTATGCGTTTGTGTCTAGGCTAAACTCCGGAGTAGGCTAAAAATTTACTATAGAATCTCAGTTAGTCTCTGACATACTTTACTGCTATGCTTGTTTCTCAGTTTACTTGTTTATTTTATTAACTTGAATCTCTGCTATTTATCTTGTTCTGAGGCTTTTCCTTCTGTTTGGATTTGCCTTAGGGTTCGTGACTGCGCCGTCTACTTCCTGAGTGGTTTCCTCGCCCAGCTCCCGTCTGTTGGAGGTTTACTTTTTTGTAGTTGCTGCATCAGGTCCTTTGTATCTTGTTTCTTTTACTTTTGGATTTGTCTTTCCTGTACTAGTTATTGTCAGCCATTTTTCTTGTATCGCGGACAACTCTTAGGATGGTATGGATGTATTACAGCATTTTATAAATGGTCATTTTGTTTCTGCGGTTTACTATCATCTACTTTTACATCATAATTATAGTATGTGAATTGATAAAAGTGCCTGAGCATCACTTTTAATTCAAGCTTCCGCATCATAAATCAAACTGGCATTGTTTTTCAAAATCTAACTATTTTCTACAGATATCTTGGTATTACAGCACCCGCCTGGCAGACATGGTTTCTCTTTGCCCATGTCTGCGACATCACGACCCGCCCGTAGCGCACTCTGATAATTGTTATTAGACGGGTCGTGACAGTTGGTATCAGAGGGAGGTTTAGCATCTAAAGATAAAGTATTTTAAAATTTTCATATATTTTGAAATCTATTATGTAAATATATGTGCATGCATCATTTCCTCACTCACTTTGTCGTTGTCTGTTGTTCGAGGCTGAAACACGCACACACACACCCATAAGCATGAGTAGTATGCGTACAAATATTAAGGGAGTATGGGCAAACTTAACATTTATATGCGTATGAATTTCCATTAGGATTTACACCGCTTGTGAATATTAAATTGTATGGGCGATATAATATTTTCAAGTGCAATGACATTAGAATCATAATGCGCATGACATGTTAAGTGATATGGGCGCTTAACATGACATGCGTATCCATTCATAAACATTCTTAGGGATGCAGTGTAGGCATAATCAAGTTGCATACATAACATAACGCATTGCACAAGTGTCTAAGCTAAGAGCAACAGAGAACGAATGTACACACATGGATTTTACAAATCATCGTCTTACCGCATGGGATCATATCGCCGCACTTAAATCTGCATGGTCGTCACTTAGAGTTGTCCAATGAAAATGCTGTAACTACTACTTGAATTGCTTATCCAACAGTATTAGATTGCTATGACCTGTAATCTCAACCCTCAAGCTTAACTTAGCCGTTGTCTCACTCGGTTCTTCTATGTTTCTTTCTAGATGGCTTCTAAGCGACCACAACGCACGAAGGCTACACCTTCTGCAGGGGAAGCCCCTTTAGGTGAAATGGTCCAACTTTTGAAGCAGCTTGTGGAGTGTGTCACCCGTCTGGAAGGGGATCGCCAAGCTCCTGATCCAGGTTCTGGTTCTGGCAGCGCAGGGACGTCTGGAGTAGCTGTCACCATCACCCCTCATGCACCTGATGCTGTAGTGACCCCGACCGTGACCACTCCGGCTGCTCTTCCTTTGACGATGGCTGACACTCTGGCTTTCAAGAGGCTAAATCTGCCGGCCTACAATGGTAACCGCGACTACTTCGTGATCACGGAATGGATCTCCCTGATGGAGAAGCACTTTGAATATGCCATAGTTCCTGAAGCCCAGAAGGTCCTTCTTGCGACCTATCAGCTGACCGAGGATGCCTATACTTGGTGGCTCCAGCACCGCAGCCTCCACGAATCTACCACCCTAACTTGGGGGAAGTTCAAGGACGCTCTGATGGAGAACTTCCTCTCTTTTGTGGAGCGGGACAAGTTAGCGGCGAGATTCTTGTCCCTTCAGCAGCCTGGCAGGACAGTGACAGAGTATGCGCAGGAGTTCTCCCGGCTATCCCTCCTTGCTGCGGAGTTCATGCTGGATGAAGCCAAGAATATCAGTCGTTTTGTGAAGGGACTTCGCCATGAAATTCGCCAGCATGTGGTAGCACACGACGCCAGAACCTATGCAGAGACCGTGGGAGCCGCCATGCGGGCGGAAGCTATTGAGCTGGATCGTACTGGAAAGAAAGCCCAGCACGGAACGAGCAATGCCGCTGCATCCGACCTCAAGCGCAGGAGTGCTCCACCTCAGGAGCAAGGTTCCAGGTCCATGGAGGTGTGTGCTTACTGCCACAAGGTGGGCCATACCGCCCATGTCTGCCGGTCTCTCCTGAAGAAACAGAAGACAGCCGCTCCTACACAGCCCCCGATGACACTTGCCTCCGCCTCCACCGTTTGTGCCTACTACAAGTTGCCGGGCCATCAACAGAGGGACTGCCGCCGTAGGCAGAAGGCCTGTTTCAGGTGTGGGCAAGTGGGTCATCTCAAGTTAGTCTGCGCTATGAGGGAAGGCCCGGTCACTACTCAGCCACTGCAGGCTAACCCCGGAGCCCAGAATATGGGCAAGGCTATGTTGAATGTCCTTACTCAAGGCGAGGCGCTCGCTTCCACGGACGTCATCTCTGGTACGTAGGTGTTGTTTTATTTTTTCCTACAAGTATTCATGTATGCTTTTATATCAGATACAACCGGAATTGGCGGTTATAACTGCTATTCGTTTTAGGGAGATTTAGAGTCAGAAACAAGTGGTTGCAGATTCTCTTTGATTCTGGCGCATCTCACTCATTTATTGCTCGCCATATCGTGGACCTGCATGGTTGGCCCACTTCACCTCTGGAGGCCCCTTTTGAGGTTTCTGTGCCGGGTCATCAGCACCTATCAACTAGGGGTATCCCCAATTGCCCAATCTTGCTCGAAGGATTGCAAGTCGTTGCGGATCTCATAATTCTGGAGATGTCTGAGTTCGACGTGATTTTGGGAATGGATTGGCTGGTTGCATATCGAGTGAAGCTGGATTGCGCGGCAAAGAGGATCAATCTCAGCATCGGTGGCAAGGATTACAGTGTTCACGTGCAGACCCACGGCCATCTGAAGGTAATTTTTGTTGTACGCACCACTTGGTTGCTCAATCAAGGATGCACTGCTGGATTTATCTACGCTTCTCATTCGGAGGTTGCTGCTCCTCCACTCGAGTCTATTCCGGTGGTTTCTGAATTTCCAGACGTGTTCCCCGCCAAATTGCCTGGGATGCCTCCAGATCGAGAGATAGAGTTCTCTATTGACGTGGAACCTGGGACGCACCCCATTTCTAAGGCTCCTTATCGAATGGCCCCCTGCGAATTGGAAGAACTTCGGTTGTAGCTGGACGAAATGCTTGAACTTGGTTACATTCGTCCCAGCACTTCTCCTTGGGGAGCCCCCGTCCTCTTCGTGAAGAAGAAAGATGGTTCCTTGAGACATTGTATCGACTACCGAGAGCTGAACAAAGTTACCGTGAAGAATAAGTACCCTATCCCCCGCATGGATGATCTCTTTGACCAGCTTAAGGGCAGTAGGGTATTCTCCAAGATAGATCTTAGAACGGGCTACTACCAGTTGATGACCAAGGAGTCCGACATTCCCAAGACCGCTTTCAGGACTCGGTATGGACTCTTTGAATCTTTGGTGATGTCCATGGGTCTGACTAATGCCCCATCTTGGTTCATGGATTTGATGAACCGGGTGTTTCGCGAGTTCCTGGATTTGTTCGTCATCATTTTCATAGACGACATTTTGGTCTACTCCAAGACCCGAGAAGAGCATGCAGACCATCTCAGACTCGTCCTCTCAACTCTTCGCCAGCACCAGCTCTACGCCAAATTGTCAAAGTGTGAATTCTGGCTGGATCGTGTTGCTTTTCTGGGGCATGTTATTTCTGGGGATGGGCTATCTGTTGACCCCGCCAAAATCTCCGTAGTAGTGGACTGGAAGCGACCTTCTACTCCTACTGAGATCCGCAGTTTCCTGGGTTTGGATGCTTACTACCGACGCTTCGTAAAAGGTTTCTCTTCTCTTGCTGCTCCTCTGACACAGCTGACTCAGAAGCATGCCAGGTTCGAGTGGACAGATCAGTGTGAGCAATCCTTCTCTGAATTAAAGCAACGGTTGTGTTCAACGCCAGTGTTAGCTCTTCCTTCTGAGGGTTTGGATTTTTCTGTGTACACCGACGCTTCTGGAGTGGGTCTGGGTGGTGTTCTGATGCAGGAGGATAGTTTTATTGCCTATGGGTCGAGGAAGTTGAAGATCCATGAGCGCAATTACCCCACACATGATTTGGAGTTTGCCGCGGTGACTTTCGCCTTGAAGCTTTGGCGTCATTATCTCTATGGTGTGAAGTGCCACTTTTACACTGATCACCAGAGCTTAAAGTATATTTTTGTTCAGAAGGACCTCAATCTTTGGCAGAGGAGATGGCTTGAGTTTGTAGCGGATTATGACTTGCAGATCACTTATGTGCCCGGTAAAGCCAATTCAGTTGCAGATGCGCTGAGCCGACATGCTACGGCTGCCGCCTGCACCCCTATATCAGCATCCCTTGTAGCCTTGATAGATGACCTCGACCGGATGGACATATCCATCGCACCTGAGGGTCACGGAGGAGTATCCGTTCCGTTATGGGTAGAACAGGTGAAGGATTTGCAGCCATCTGATCCAGAACTCCAGCGTATCTGTCGGAAGGTTGAACTTGGTACTCTCCCAAATTTCTCCATCACTAATAATATCCTGCGATTCCGAGGTAGCCTTTGCATCCCTGATGTTCCTGAGCTACTGGATAGCATTTGCCGAGAAGCTCATGAGTCCCGCACCTCTGGTCACCCCGGCAATAATAAGATGTACCATGATTTGAAGCAGATCATGTGGTGGCCCGGTATGAAAAATTATATTGCTCGTTTCATCTCCCGGTGCCTGACATGCCAGAAGGTGAAGGCCCAGCGTCAGCGTCCGGGTGGTCTTTTGCAGCCTCTGCCTATCCCAGAGTGGAAATGGGAAGACATCTCTATGGATTTCATCACTGGACTGCCCCGTACTCCGAGAGGTCATGACGCGATTTGGGTTATTGTGGACCGCTTGACTAAAGTAGCTCACTTCATCCCGTACAGGGAAGGTCATCCCACCGAGAAGATGGCTCGGATCTATGTTTCTGAGATAGTTAGACATCATGGGATCCCTCTGCGGATTGTTTCTGATCGTGACTCGAGATTGTATCCCACTTCTGGAAGGGATTCCAGCAAGCTCTGGGCACTAAGCTCAACCTGAGCACCGCTTACCATCCGACTACTGATGGCCAGACCGAAAGGGTGAATCAGATTCTGGAAGACATGCTTCGGTGTTATATTCTGGACTATAAGGGAGCGTGGGATGATCACTTGCCACTGGTTGAATTCGCCTACAACAACAGCTATCAGGAGAGCCTCAAGATGGCCCCCTTCGAGGCGTTGTATGGACGTCGTTGTAGGACCCCTCTCTACTGGTCAGAAGTTGGTGAAAAGGTTGTGTTGGGTCCTGAGCTACTTCAGGAAATGGAAGAGGCCACCAAGAAGACTCGTCTCCAGCTTAGCCGTGCCGTCGAGAGGCAGAGGAAGTATGCTAATCAGCTTCGCCGTCCGTTGGAGTTTGCGGTGGGTGATCGTGTTTTCTTGAAGGTTTCTCCTACTCCTGGGGTGAAGCGTTTCGGTCGCCACCATAAGCTCAGCCCGAGATTCGTGGGACCGTATGTTATTTCAGAGCGTGTTGGAGGATCTGCTTACCGACTGGAGCTACCTGATTCCTTGGCAAGTGTTCATAATGTCTTCCACGTCAGCCAGCTTCGGAAGTACATTCATGATCCTACCCGCGTCATTGAGGAAGTTCCAGTGATTCCTGAAGCTAATCTGTCATATCCAGTCGAACCTGCTAAGATCGTGGAGTATCAAGAGCGCAAGCTTCGAAAGAGAACCATTCCTATGGTGAAGGTACTTTGGATGCATGGCAAGTCTGAAGAGTTCACTTGGGAGCTCGAAACTGACATGCGTAGCAAGTATCCGTACCTATTCGCCTGATCTTGGTAAGCCTCTGAACTTGTTCCCTTCTCTTTTTGTTACGTT
This sequence comes from Dactylorhiza incarnata, assembly GCA_033032865.1. Lineage (NCBI taxonomy): Eukaryota > Viridiplantae > Streptophyta > Magnoliopsida > Asparagales > Orchidaceae > Dactylorhiza > Dactylorhiza incarnata. Next base: position 22,470,916 of record JAWHQI010000001.1, on the reverse strand, counting down.
CATAGTTAGTTCTCATGTCTTGGTTTGAGAAAAGTTCCGTGGGAATGAATGACATCTGAACCTTCGCCATAGGAGGCCCCATTCAGGACATCCTAAGAAGTTTCGGGACGAAACTTTCTAAGTAGGGGAGAATGTAACAACCCTTAAATATTGCACCTAATAATAATAATAATAATAATAATAATAATAATAATGTAATAGAATTCCCCCCCCCCCCTTATTATTCTAACCGCAGCCCATCCTACCTCCCCCGATTAAAATATCGGTGCAGCACTCACGCAAAACCGCAAAACCCAACCCGCTAGGGCTCGCGCTCCCGTGTCGCTCCTGTGCCACTCCCGTGCCGCTCCTGTGCCACTCCCGTCACGCGTGCGCGTCGCAGTCGCCGCCGCCTGGTGTTTCCCCTCTCGCCGGCGCCACCTCTTGCTCCCCCTCCTGCCGGCGCCGCCTCCTCCTTCTTCCTAGAGGACGACAACTCCTTCCAGCCGACGACAGGCCTTCTTCTCCTCCTCCCCTATCCGACTGTGGCCCTCCAGCAACCCTTTTCCCTACAACAGCCCTTCCTCCTCCAAGGTCAGGCAGCCTTCTCCTCTTCTTAGAGACTGGCAGCCACCGTTCCTTCCTCCGGCAGCCCTCCTCCTCTCCGTTGGGCCGAGTTTTTGCGTGGGGAACGTCTAGGGTTTGCTCGGATCCGCCTCTCCGTGGATTTTTGGGCTCCGATCCGGCCTCCTTGGGTAAATTTTCCTCCGATCCCCGCATTCCAGATTTTAACCTAATTGCTGTGTGCTAACTTTCGCCTCCGGATGACGTAATCACGTCGGATCCGCGTGGGTGTGTCGTGTACTCGACTAATCCTAAGTTTTATTCGGTTTTCGGTGTCGTTCAACGAATGTAGCGGTGGAATCGCTCAAGCCCCTCTCCGAATTAGGGTTTCCCGGATCCAACCGCCGCCAAAACCCTCGGATCTCTTGTGGTAACCGCTTCTCCCCTCTTTGCCGAGGGAGGTATATTCCTTAACTTGCCCCTTGAATTTAATTACGCAATAGAAACACTTGTGTGCACGTAGGATTAAGCATTGAAATAAATATTGCATGTGAACGCATCTTGAACAGGTTCCGTTAGAGCGTTGACCTTGCCTCTTAGCCGCCGCCTTCAAGCCCGGCTCCTCCTTAAGGCAAGTAGAGAAAACTCTCTCGCTTGCAAACAAGTTTTATTTAAGTCACACTTGTACCGCACTAGCCCCCACTTGAATTTATTATTTGCAGATAAGTAAGCTCATTAGACGCCATAGGCAAACAATGAAAGGGATTGTGTCGTTTGATGTGACACCAGAAAATGTGTTTACACTTGAATTGGTAACAGAAACCAATAAGGGAATCTTGCGAGCAGCGGTAGCTTAAGCCTTGCATCTACTCCCATGCTAGAATCTTGTGCATCAAACGACGACACACACGCCTTTCATTGATTTCTGCTTATGTGTTTGTGTCTAGGCTAAACTCCGGAGTAGGCTAAAAATTTACTAGAGAATCTCAGTTAGTCTCTGACATACTTTACTGCTATGCTTGTTTTTCAGTTTACTTGTTTATTTTATTAACTTGAATCTCTGCTATTTATCTTGTTCTGAGGCTTTTCCTTCTGTTTGGATTTGCCTTAGGGTTCGTGACTGCGCCGTCTACTTCCTGAGTGGTTTCCTCGCCCAGCTCCCGTCTGTTGGAGGTTTACTTTTTTGTAGTTGCCGCATCAGGTCCTTTGTATCTTGTTTCTTTTACTTTTGGATTTGTCTTTCCTGTACTAGTTATTGTCAGCCATTTTTCTTGTATCGCGGACAACTCTTAGGATGGTATGGATGTATTACAGCATTTTATAAATGGTCATTTTGTTTCTGCGGTTTACTAGTATCTACTTTTACATCATAATTATAGTATGTGAATTGATCAAAGTGCATGAGCATCACTTTTAATTCAAGCTTCCGCATAATAAATCAAACTGGTATTGTTTTTCAAAATCTAACTATTTTCTACAGATATCTTGGTATTACAGCACCCGCCTGGCAGACATGGTTTCTCTTTGCCCATGTCTGCGGCATCACGACCCGCCCATAGAGCACTCTGATAATTGTTATTAGACGGGTCGTGACAGTCCTAAACCCAGATCCAAGTGGGTCCTATCTAAAATCTGCTCTGAAATCAACTGCAGAAATCTAGACAGCAAAACGACACGCACTTAACACCTCCCAGCTTTCTGGACAGTCCACTCGACTAGACTTGTAGGGAGCTACAGGTCACTTCAGAAAACGGGTAACCTATCGTCGGAAAGATCTTTCCAAGGGCTACAACTTCCATGTTGAGCCCGAGGTTTAATTCCAGTGGGATCAAGCCTAAAAATTGGCTCGAACCCAGCTGCACACAATTTTACCCCTTAACAACCAAGTGCAATGATATAATTTGAAAACTTCTTTAGCAAGGGGCTATCATTACTTTTATCACATAATTATATAATTAACAACCCTAATTAACAGGGGATTTTTAACATAGAATTACTCATCATCTTTTTCACATAATAAATAATTTAACATCCTACATAACAGGGGACTATTCATCATCTTCCCCAAAAAGAAAGGATTAGGTCATTACAACTTCTCTCATCCAATACTCCCTCCATAGACCATGGATTTCAACGAAACCAAATCCTATCTCTTCCTTTTGGAGAGAAGAAGTGATTGAAGGAACTTTCGCGGCAATCGGTGCCCTAAAAAGAAAGATTCGATTTGGTCTTTTCCTAGGAAACTCCATTAACGCACAAGACAAGCGCTTTTGAGCTCAACACCTCTCCTAATTTTTCTCTACGATCTAGCACCAAGGGGAGGGGTCGGAAGTCACCTTATTTTCTAGTCATGGTTCAAGCTCTTCTTCATGGCAACGGGGTGGTGGTCGGCCAAGCTCCAAATCCTTCTCCATGATTGCTCCTTCAAGAACCCTAAGTTAAAACCTTAAGGTGGGAGGAAGAAGATGAATAGAAGAAGAAGGAGGAGAAGAAGAACATGATGAATAGGGTAATCTGACCAGTAGCCCTTTCACTTTAAGAGAGAAGAGAGTAGGTGATTTGATTTGCATTAATTTGTATTTAATGGCCAAACCCTTCTCCAAGCAATGCATTGAAACTCTAATCTTAGTGTCAGCCTCCTATTGGACATCGACTCCATTACTGCCTTATTTTTATGTTATTTCTCGAGAAAAAGAAAGGGCCAGGCCATTCGTCGAATGTCGTTCGACGAACGCTAGATCGGGTCATTCGACGAATGTCAGGCCGTTCGTCGAACGCAGCCTTCAGGTCGTTCGTCGAACGCAGCCTTCAGGTCGTTCGTCGAACGCAGCCTTCAGGCCGTTCGTCGAACGAAGCCTTCAGGTCGTTCGTCGAACGCAGCTTCAAAGAGTTCGGCGAACGCAGCCCTTCTAAATTTCTGATATAATTCAAATTAAGTATTTGTTATCTTATATATATTAAAGCCCTTTTAACATGGTCTATTAGGATCTCCAGATCCTACCTGGTTCGAGCATCTCTAAGTGACCCGTGTCACTCGAGGGGTCTAGTTCGAAGTGGGACGTTACAAACTGGGGTTGCGAGATCCACCCTTGTCGCGGCGAAAGCATATTGGATAGCCCATAGAAGGTCCTTTGGAGGTCCGCCAGCATCTCAACTGTCACTGTCGCACTGGGTGGTGGCGAACTTCCAAAGCCGGCATCTCGCTCATCTTCTCCTGTCATGCCGCTTCCTTGAGACTTTCTTGTGCTAACTGCTATCCATGCTCACTGCACCATAAATATTGGAACCAGGACTTGGGCCAATGAGGAGTTTAGACCCCTGTGAAGGGGGGTAGCTAGCACCTACTGATTCCAAGGGAAAACCTGACCAGAGACTTAGAGCTCAACACATACCCTTGGCTATAGCGCGGAGGTCCCACCACTCACCCGGATGATCTTTGAGCGCTTACCCTCCCAAGCCAAAGCTGAAGCTGGGCACCTTAGAGAGCCTGAGGAGCTAACCAATGAACCTAGGGAGAAAGAAGCCAGAAATTGGAATCCTCTCCAAAGGTGCCCTTCAAGGTCTATATATAGCATTTCTTATTTGGTCTACTAATATCGGGATTTCGCATTTTGGTTTTGCTATATACACCCCAAATTGGTCTGCTAACAGCCTAACTCCGCTGTTCTGAAGGGCTATTAGTAGCCTATTAAGGGCATCTAGTTAATTTTACCCCCAAACCCCTTGGGCGAGTGGTCCATGAAGGCACCTCTCACCTAACCTCCCGCATACCGGACCTCCTGGCACCCACGGGGTGAGTTGCCCTTGAGGACGCCACTCGCGGGGTCTTTGATCCTCTAGGCGAGTGGGGTCCTACCCCTTTCTAACCCGATTTCCGATATCTCCACGCCACTCTTGTGCAAGTGTCCCGTGAGTGCCCTGCGAGAGAGGCGGCACTCGCTCGGAACCCCTTTTGGCTTTTCTTCACCTGGGGACCTACTCGACAAATACGGGGTTGTATAGGCTCCACCTCAGCAAAAGATTGACTTCACGATAGAGCTGGTGACAGGTGCCAAGCATGTATCATGCTCCCCATACCGGATAGTGCCAAAAGAGATGGCGGAGTTAAAGGTTCAGTTGCAGGAGTTACTAGAGCAAGGCTATATACGCCCAAGTTCATCCCCTTGGGGTGCACCGGTCCTCTTCGTAAAGAAGAAGGATGGAATCCTGCGTCTGTATTCCGATTACCGTGAACAGAACAAGTTAACAGAAAAGAACAAGTATCTGATTCCACAAATCGATGACCTAATCGATCAATTGGTCGGGTCAACTATGTATTCGAAATTTGATTTGAAATCTGGGTATTACCAGTTGCGGATTCGGGAAGGTGATATTCCCAAGATGACGTTTATACCCGATATGGGCACTATCAGTTCACCGTGATGCCGTTTGGCTTGATGAATGTGCCATCAGTATTCATGGATCTGATGAACAGTACGTTTAGAGAGTGCCTCGACCAGTTTGTGATTGTCACTATTGACGATATTCTGGTGTACTCGCAATCTGAAGAAGAACATGTGATTCATTTGTGCGTAGTTATAGAAACCCTGCGGAGGAGTCAGTTGTATGCCAAGTTCTCCAAGTGTGAGTTTTGGCTAGCCTCTGTGGCATTCCTTGGTCATGTAGTTAGTGGAGAGGGTATTGCAGTGAATCCGACAAAGATAAAGGCAATCCAGGAGTGGCCTTTTTAGGCCACAGTACCGGAAGTCATGAGTTTCTTTGGACTTGTCGGCTACTATCAACGCTTCGTGGAGAACTTTTTGCGGATCGCTCTTCCTCTCACAACTTTGACAAGGAAGGATTAGAAGTTCGCATGGTCACCAGCGTGTGCACGAGATTTTGAGGAGTAAAGAGTCATCTGACCACGACACCAATTTAGTGTTTGTCATGTGGTACAGAAGACTATGAAATTTAGAATAACGCCTTAGGGAGTGGCTTTGGCTGTGTTCTGCTTCAGAATGGTTTGGTGTTTTTGTATGGCTCCTGCCAGTTAAAAGTGCATGAAAGGAACTATCCAGTCCACGACTTGGAGTTGGAGGTCATGATACTCGCACAAAAATTGTGGTGGCATTACTTATATGGTGTGAAGGTTGATATCGTTATTGACCATAAGAGCCTGAAGTATCTGTTAAATCATAAGGAGCTAAATATGCGACAAGAAAGGTGGATGGAGTTCCTTGGGGACTACACTTTTGAGATTCACTATACTCCCAGGAAGGGAAATGTTGTCGCAGATGCATTGAGTCGGAGGGCTTCTGCACAAGCCAACTAGATTCAGGTGCATGATCGACGTCTGATCAGTGACTTGGAAACCTTAGAGATCTCCTGTGTGGATAAAAGCGCTAGCGCGAGTGCGTGCTTGAACTGGACGGAGGTGTAATATTACCTCACAGACCGAATACGACAAGCCCTGGAGCTTGATGCAAGCATGAAGCGCTACTTGGCGAAGACCGGGGATGGGTCTACAGCCGCATTTGTGTTGGACGACGGTCTTTTATGAAAAGACAGTCAGTTGTGCGTCCCAAATGTTGGCAAGTTGCGGGAGGAATTGATGTACAAGGCACATTTTACTATGTACTCAATCCACCCAGGGAGCACAAAAATGTACGAAGACATGAAAAAGTTGTTTTGGTGGCCAGGTTTACAGAATGGCATTGCCCTCTACGTGGAAAAATGCAAAACTTGCGCACTAGTGAAGGCAGAATGTCAGAAACTGGGTGGATTTTTGAAGTCGCTTCCTTTTCCGGAATGGAAATTCGATGATATTTCTATGGATTCCGTGCATGGTTTGCCGAGGTCGCAAAGCAGGAATGATGTTGTTTTGGTATGCCCCGTAACATCGTAAGTGACCGAGATGGGTGCTTCACATCGAAAGATGGAGGCTAATCCACCAACTATTGGGTATCAAGCTAAAATTTAGCACTGCCTTCCACCCTCAAATAGATGGGCAGACTGAAAGGACCAACAGGACATTGGAGGATATGCTCTGAGTTTGCGCCATGGATTTCGTAAAGAGGTGGGAAGTGTTGGAGTTTCCATGGTGATCTGGAATTGATCAAGCATCTAGTCTCACTGCCAACGCGATATGAGCCTATGGGGTCACACACGAGTGTTTGGAGAAATTGGAGAAAGAATTGTGTTGGTCTTACTCATATTGGATATGAGTGAAGGACCAATCCATGACTTATTGGAGTTAGGTCGAGTCAACTAAATGCTCCATAGGTATTGTGAATTATGTATGGAGCGTGTTGGCAAGTCTTCGAGACGAGTCGACGAGAATGTCTCGACGACGTTTACATCAAATCATCGAGTTATGGTTTACTCAACAAATTGAATGTTACTCGATGAATCTTACCTCAGTTCGTCGAATGAACTAATTCATGACTCGACTAATTCATTTTACTCGACGAATCTCTTGTGAAAAGTTCACTCGACGAATTAGTATGTTACTCGACGAATTCAATCTATTACTCGACGAATTTCTTGAGTGAAATGTTCACTCCACGAATTCTGTGTTTACTCCGATGCAGTCATGGGTCTGCGGTTATCCTTTTTGTCGCCTGGGTATAAATAGAATCCGATCAATACCCTAAAATTAGGGCTGCCTTTGTGCGATCCTTTTGCGATAGAAGGAGAATGATGGAGGTGTTCCGATGTCTTTCCCGCACCCCGCCGCCGCCGCCTCTTCCTGTAATCGGATCTAGCAATCCGTGGAATACCAAAAGGGCATTCTTCTTCTCCGACCTAGTTCTTGTGCGACAAGAAGCTAGGGTTCTCCTCTCACTCGTGTGGACTTCTGCAGAGGCGTCGATCCATTTCAGCGCTTGGGACTCATCGACTGTTCTCTGGATTTCAGTTTGGAGCACCTCGGTTGAGCATTGACTCAATCCCCTTCAGGTATTGCAATGTGTTGCTTTCTCATTTCTTGATTAATAAAATCGCAAGATCCGAAACTCTTTTGGGTTGTTCTTGTTTTGTTTCTCCCGCTGCGCACATTATGATGTGTTAATATCATTCTGAATGGTATGTAGAAAACTCAACTGTGGTATCAGAGGTAGGTTGTGATCCCATACGTGCAAATATAGAAATTTAAAAGCGTTCTAAATGTGTAGATTTCTTCCTGGGACATCAGATTTGATGTATTTTGTGAGGTTTCCAGTGGTGTGTTTTTCAAAATTTGATCAGCGAGACCACCGCCAGGGGCACAGCCCCTTGGAACCCCACCAGGAACGCATGTGATTGCGTTGCGATTTTATTGGAGGATATGCTCTGAATGTGCGCCATGGATTTCGGAAAGAGGTGGAAGATCGTCTCTTTATGATTGAATTCGCTTACAATAACAGCTATCAAGCAAGTATAAAAATGGCGCCCTTTGAGGCCCTTTATGGTAGAAAGTGTCGTACTCCCTTGCCATGGGCGGAGACGGGCGAAACTAAGTTGCTTAAGAGAAATGAAGTCGAAGATGCCAATTCGACTATTCGAACAATCCGGGAGAGATTGTTAATTGTGCAAGATAGGCAGGCAAAATACTACAACGCCAAGCACAAAAACATTGAGTTCGTCGTGGGCAAATGGGTTTATCTCAAGATCAAACCTTTCAAGGGTGTGTCCAGGATTCGACGCTTGAAAAATTTGAGTCCAAGAAACCTTGGACCATTTGAGATACTGGAACGTGTTGGTGAAGTTGCCTATCCGCTCGCTCTTTCGACAGAGTTGAGTGGCTTGCACGATGTGTTTCACATATCTGTGCTAAAGAAGGCTGTGATAGAGCCTAGCCAAGTGCTTGTGGCAAATCAGGTGCCAGTCGATGATAAGATAAAGGCAAAGGTCAAGCTCATACGCATCGAAGACAATGAGGTGAAGCAATTGCGGAATAAAATGATCAAGATGATCAAAGTCCGCTGGGACAATTGCTGTCATGAGGAGCTTTCATGGGAGCGTGAAGAGTTCCCTGAATTGTTCCGTTGAGGTACAAGTTCTATTTTGTATCTTTTTGTTTATTTGCACTGTTAGAATTTCATGATGAAATTCTTTTGGGGGGGGGGGGGGAATTGTAATACCCCAGTTTTCATGTGCAAGAAATTCAAGGAGTTCTGCAAGAATTGGTCGAGTGGACTCGACAAATCATCAAAAGCACTCGACAAATCGTCGAAAGGACTCGATGAATCATCGAAAGGACTCGATGAATTGGACTTGGTCGGCGAATTCTGTTGTCTCGACGAAATCACCGAATGGTCTCGAGTGGTCTCGATGAATCATCGTAATGACTCGATGAATTTTGTTGACTCGATGAATTCTGTTAACCTGATGAATTTTTTGTGTCTCGACGAATCGTCGAATCATCTCGATGACTTCTTCAAAAAATCTCGACGAAAACTATTGTCTCAACGAATTATCAGAAGGACTCGACGAATTCAGAAAGAGTGGTGATTTTTCACCTGGTTTGACTTTTACGGAACCTGACGTCAAATCCTCAGTCTGAATCAATCCTGATCGTCCTAAAAGTGATTCTGACGGCTAGGAATAGTTTGAAATCCTTTAAGGAAGGCTTGGGAGATAAATAACGGTTAATTTCTACCGCCTCTTTCTCTCTCCAAATGTGCGATCGCTGAAAGCTCGAGGAAGAAGAAGAAGGTATCTTTTGCCATTGACGGAGCTCCGAAGCTCCGAATCCTGAGACATTTGCAGCTCCGCAGAGAGCATCCCGGTGCGGTACTTTCCTTCTGCTTGAACTCCACCGAAGATAGCGGGAAGGGTACCGATCCTTCCAACCCTTAGCAAGCTTCTTTTTGATTTCTCAGTTGGATAGTTTGTGGAGCTATGGCACCGAAATGAGCTTCCAGGGTAACGACTCTCCTTCTAAATCTTTGGACATGGTAGTCCTTTGATTAGCATAATATTGGGAATACTTTCACCAATTAGTGGATTGGTTCTTCCGGTAGGTTGATTTGGATATCCCCACAGAAATTGCATATAGAGTCTGGAATTGATGTACGGACATAAGCATGCTGTGTGAAGCCCATCTGGACAGGTTGGTCCAGATTGGTGATGATTATTGCTTATTGCATGCCAAAGAAAACTCCGTAAAGCTATGGACTTGAAATTACTGAGCATAGTAGAGAGCAAAGTGTAAAGGCTATGTAGCACTAGGTGTGAACAGCAAAAGCAGAAGGGCCTGGAGAGCCTAGCTTTGAGTAGCTCTATAGGCAAATTGCAAAGTCTGTGTAGCACTGGGTGTGCACATCTGAAGCAGAAGAGCCCGGAGAGCTTAGCTTCATGTAACGGGCACAAGGGAAGTAGTACCCACGTAGGGCAGAGTTGATCCCGACATTATAAGCACGAGCAAAGCTGAACCGAACCCGTCCCGTAGCCAGTCGCTGATGAGGTCGCTCCTCCTTTTCACTGAGGGAAAAATGGGAAAGAAACTGGAATTTATGATGACCTTGACGGTAAAGCTCATAGTGTATCTAAGTTGAAAAAGTACTTAGATCCGTGGTGTAACTCAAGAATTATGCTGAAATTGTGCCATGAGAGCATGAAGCGTAAGGCTGTGAGTGCCTACATTGGTGATGACTGCAGATATAGTTGTATACCCTGCTAACTCTTGCTTGCAGGGAAGGAGTACCACCGCCATGGTAATGGGGTGGGTTCGTTATATATTCGGGTCAGCTAAAGCTGACCGTTTGCTAATTTTCCCACACTGTTGTGGAGTTGTTTGTACAGGTCTTGGAGAGACAAGCGGGAAATAGAAGGTTGGAACCCCAGCTGTTGTGTTGTGCTGGCCCTCAAAGGTCATATTGTTTTGTTTACTGCTTTTCATGTGTGGCCGACCTGTGTGCCGATGTTTGGAAGCCACTGTTGATGTAAACACTTCATATGTAAATAACTTTATGTATATTCGTTCGTGAACAAGTGGACAAAATGTAATCTGGTTTAACTTTAAATCAATGCTTTCGTTGTGTATGACTCTGTATATGCTGAGACGATTTTGTTTGAAACTATTTAACTGCTAATTACGTAGCTCTCTTTACTATTCATTTAATATAGCGTGGGGTCCCGGCCAGACCTACTGTCAAATTCTATGAAGAATCTGAGACCAGGTCCACTGGATCAGCTATATTTAAAGGAGAACTCACACTATTTTCCAAGAATCTGATGAAGCTCCTAAGAATGAAAAGGAGGGAGAAAGGAAGATCTTCCTCCTCATTCAACTCAAGGAGAAACAACAATCCCCACATGTCGAAAGGGGACAGGTATGACACTAAATAGAATATACATTTTCTACTGATATTATCTATTGTTGATGCAAGAAATTAGGTCACATAATAGCTGACTGCCCTTCTAAAAGGAAGGATAAAAAGAAATATGATGAGAAAAGATCTCCCAGAGACAAGAATAAGGAAAGGAGCTTCCTGGCAAAGAATATTAGGACTCTAAGTGATAGTGAGTCTATCTCTTCCAGCTCTGAAGAAAAAGAACAATTAGCTACTATGGCTATAAGCGATGATGATAAGCAGGAGGATTCCCTCTCTGCACTGGTAATCATTAAATCTCCTGTATCAATCTCAGAAATTGATTCTGAGGCAGAGTCATCCTTAGAAAATGAGTCTACAAGTGATTTAATAAATCTGTATGAAGAATTGCTTGAAGCTTTCAATAAAAGCAAGAAGTTATGCAAGGATCAGGTGATGAGTCCTGATTATATACTCCTTCATGGACTCATCCGGGCCATTATTTAGTCAATATCACGCACTTTAGCCTTATTATAGTTTATAATTGATAACCCATGCTAGGTGCACATTTTGGCCCACTTTGGTGTGTTTTCGTGTTTATTTCCTTTCATAGTACTCATATGTTGTTAAGTGCCACTTTCGGTGGCTAGATCTGTGTTTGTGCTGGAATAGGAGGCGTGCAAGTGTTTCCGGTGCAATTCTGCACAGGAACACTGCGCACGATCACTTGTTCTAGTGCGCACGACCACCGGTCGTGCGCCACTGATCGTGCGCACTTAACCCCTTTTTACGAGTTCTGTCTGGTGCAGTGCGCACGACCATCAACTCCAGTGCGCACGACCACCGGTCGTGCGCCACTGTCCGTGCGCACTTAATAGTAATTTTATGAGTTCTGTCTCACCTATTGCGCACGACCACCGACGCTAGTGCGCACGATCAACGGTCGTGCGCCACTGGTCGTGCGAACATTTTATTTTATAATTTCATCTCTTGCAGGTTCTGTCCAGGCAGTGCGCACGTTCGCAGGATTCCAGTGCGCACGACCACTGGTCGTGCGCCAATGATCGTGCGCAGTGTTTAATCCAGCGCCTATTTAAGCGCCTGTTGCGATTTTAGGGCGGATTATTCATTCTGGGAGCGGAATTTCTGTTCCGTACGCCGCCGACCGCCCCCTTGGATCGCCCCTACTTCATCTCCTACGCAAGGGGAAGCTTTCTCGGTCCATTCCTAGACATCCTCCATCGTCCGTGAGTGTTCTCCATCATCCGCAAGCCTCCAAGCAATCATTTTCGCTTTCCGCCCGGTGAGAAGAAGAAGAGACCTTGAGTCGAAGACGACGGAGCACGTAGGGAGATTGTGACAGCCCTCTACGCCGGAAGCATCGTCCGCCCGAGTCCGGAGGTAGCCCGACAACCTACCATTCCGGCCGTGAACGGCCGCTAGTCTTCACCACCGGTTATCTCCTTCCTCTTTCCTTGATTGTACCCCTTTGAATCTTTTACTAAATGAATATTGTGATATTTACTTGATGAGAATGAATGTTTCTGTGTTCTTATTCATGGGTTGGTTGTGATTCACCACGTTCAAGCGCACTCACTCACACACGCACGCAAGGTGTTTGCTCCGTGTTGGCAAGAGCTAATGACGGTTGTGAAGAGGTGTTTGCGACCCTCACTCTCTCGCGCCTGAGTCCACTTCATTCGCCTCACGAAGCACGGCATCGCGGCCGTTGCATCCACCTCACGTTGCGAAGCGGTGTTCTCGACCCGCATCTCTTTTATTGTTGTGAAAATTAGGAAAACCAACCAAAAACCCCTCTTTGTGTTTGTGAAACGCTTGTGTAACAATATTCACTGCGCGATTCGATCACCCATCCTGCATTCCTCAAGAGACCGACATCCGGGGAATTTATTCTCCACAATTATTACTTGACAGCGACCGGTGCACTTGCCGACGCGCATCAAGTTTTTGGCGCCGTTGCCGGGGAACGCAGGCGTGTATCGTCTTGTGTCGTGACTCTCGTTACACGAGCAGTTGTTTTTGATCTTTTCGTTTTCTTCTTGTTGTTGACAGTGCATGCAGAGGCAGATTGCAGGTGAACTTGCACCTTTTGACCCAGAAATCGAACGAACCGCTCGCGCGCGAAGGCGTGCTGCGGCTCTGCAAGCAGCCATGGGTGATCATGTGAACCCGAATGATGCTGATGCGCGAGTGCACGATGAGGGGCAAAATCCGGCCACTGATGAACAGGAGGCGGAGAGACCTCGGCCTCGTACTATGAGAGATTATACCACCCCCACTGCTGGAAGCGTGTATCCGGGCTTTGGGCCCAATATCATGAACAATCAGTTTGAGATAAAGCCGGCGATCTTAAACATTATCCGAAACCATGCTCAGTTTTCGGGGATGGCTAGCGAAGACCCGCATCTGCATCTGGCAGAATTCTCTGATATTTGCGGAACTTTCCGCTATGCGGGCATTGCTGATGACACAGTCAAACTGAGACTGTTCCCCTTCTCCCTCCGTGATAAAGCAAAAGTATGGCTTCATTCCATCCCGCCCGGGACTGCTGCAACATGGGATGCCCTTGCATCCAAATTCCTGGCTAAATTCCACCCGGTGGATAAGATTGTAAGCTTGCGGTGTGAAATCGCCACATTTCGGCAGTTGGATCAAGAGACTCTTGCGGAAGCTTGGGAGCGCCTCAATGAACTCCTTCGCCGTTGCCCTGGCCACGAGCTCCAGCCATGGAACGTGGTTGAATTGTTCTACTTCGCGATCGAGCCCAATTATAGGGCAATGATCGATGCTGCGGCCGGTGGTACCTTGATGAACCACACCCCTGAAGATGCCCTGCGGATTTTGCGTGACACTGCCTCCCACAGTACCTTCTGGACTGCAGGGAGAAACGCTCCAAGAAGCAGCCGAGGACTCTTCATGGTTGATTCTCTTCCTTCTCCATCTCCATCTGCTGCCATCATTACTTGTGAAGGATGTGGAGGTGGAGGCCACCATGCTTACGAATGCTCGGGGAACCAAGTGGTAGGTGATTTCGCGCACTTATCTTTAAATGAATCTGTGAATTATGTTGGAAATCAGTCCAAGGGGGCGCCGTATAATAACACTTATAATCCGGGAGCGAGAAGTCATCCGAACTTCTCGTGGAATCCCAACACGCCCGGCCAACGATGGTCACCGGGGCAGCATCAAAATGATGCTTACGCCTCCGGGAGCCAACCGAGGCCGCCGCACCCGGATTACAACCAAGCACCCCCTACTCAAAAGAAGAGTAATTTAGAAGAAATGATGGAAAAATTCATGCTTGTAGCTAACTCGAATATGGCAAACCAAACTGCATCTATGCGAAACTTGGAGACGCATTTGGGCCAATTGGCCCAAGCGCTAACTGAGCGTTCGCAGGGGTCCCTTCCCAGTAATACGGAAAAGAATCCCATTGATCAAGGGAAAAGTCTGGGGGATGTGGTGGATGCCAATCCGAGTGAGCTGATAATCTCGTGTTCCATCAATCAGGTTGAAACAAAGGCTCTATGCGATTCCGGTTCCTCTCGCAATGTTATTGCGCTGCAAGATGTTGCGAAACTTCAATTGGAGATTAACACAGAGGAAAAGAAATCGCTGATTCTCGCTAACGGCACCATTATTCAATCCGAGGGAGAGGTGAGAAACGTGGAAGTAATAGTTGAGGGGACAACTGTGGTCGCGGACTTTCAGGTGTTGGGCCCCCGGGAAAATCAATCCATCCCTATCTTGGGGGTGCCGTTCTTGAAAGAGAGCGGCGCCACCCTTGACTTTGCCACGGGGTGTGTCATCTTACATAACACGGCGCTGCAGCCCATTCATCTCGAAGCTAGAGCCGACACATCCACTCCTCCCCCTCTTGTTATTTCTGATGAACTTCTGAGTTGTGCAGGGAAGACGCATTTCCAAGAAACAGGTGAAGGGGAAATGGAGGAGCTCAAATCTGATGAGGAGGAAGTGATTGACTTTCGGAAAGAATTCGACGCCGAGAAGGAGGATGATGGCTGTCCGGGAAATGATGATGTGGATTTAGTCAAGAATGCTGATTATTTTTCTTCTTGTGATGAATCGTGTAATAAACTGTTTAAGCGTTCCGTCTCTTGGGCCGATCCGGTGGTCACAGTGACACCGGAAGTGACGCCACCTGATTCTAAGGAGGAAAAATCTGAGAGTTCACAACGGTGGCAATCTCCAACCGTCACCAAACTGAAAAAAGAAAAACTTCTGCGTGACGCTCGTGCTGCCGCTCTTCGTAGCAAGATGGCGGAGGTTAGGGGAGCATTGGGTAATACCAGTGCTGGCCCTAAAGCCTTCACCTCCCGCCTACATGCTACGGGAGATGCGCACCACAAGAGCGCTTTTAGTTGATGCGTGTTTTAATTGCTGTAATGAACTATTTTTGAGTATGTCTTCTTAATTCCTGCACTCTTTATAAACAATGCTAATACAGGTATTTGGTCCAGCTTAAGGACGTTAAATGAAAGCGCTACTGGGAGACAACCCAGATTTCCGTTTTTTTTATATTTCCTTTTATCTAACCTTTCCTAGTTCAGTTTTTTGTTTTTGCTTTTGTTGTTTTGAGTTTTGCTTGCAGGTTTTGTGTCCGATGGTGGATGCTGCGGATTGTCTTGATTTTAAACGCCATTCTTCTGGTATGCTCACGTGCTGAGCATTGGGTAACTTCTTCCCTAGCTTTCAATTTTGATTTTCACTGTCATATCATTATGTTGTATGGTTTTGATTAAGTCTGGGGGAGAGCCGTTTCTTTGTCACCCACTGCACATGCTCATCTCATTTGCATACTAGAAGTATTTTAATTTCAGTTATCTAGTATCGTTCATCTTCACACACCACTTCACCCACTTGAGTGCGTGCTTTCTTTTGTGTTGTTCCGTTTAAACTAGTTTGGTTGGAATGTGAAATAGGCTATTAACACAGGAATTATTATTTGGAGCGCGGTGTCGACTCATGTAGTGTTCTAGTCGCTTCGCATGCTATAGTAGAACCTGAGTAGAATTAGATTTTCTTTATGCATTTAATTTATGTGTAGTATCTCTGCGTAAATTTAGATTTAATGTACTCAAGTGGTGAATTCGAATGAAATTAATGATAACCCGGTGTTGTGTGTGTGCGGTCGCTAAACGTGTGTTGCTCGAGTCGGGAGGAAGGTTTATCTTTCTCGTGGGCTAAGAACTTGCCCCAAGCGACTCTTGAAGCATGGGTGAGAGCTACTTGTTGAGTCAAGCATGATGTAGGCCACCATTTGGCTAGTTTGAGCTTTGTTATTCCATGCCCCTTTCATTCACCTTTGCAAGCCAAATTTGTGCCTACCATTTTTATGTTCAGCTCCTCCTCATCCACCAAAGCCTGAAGCCTATCCTACGCCCGCAACCAAAAAAAAAATGTTTTAACTGTGCTCATAATTTCCAACTTGTGTGGTGTGTGGTATCATTGTGTTTTGAAGAGAAAATAATGTCTATCCGCTGATTTTGAACCAACTGGAGGTTGCTTGAAAGAAGAAAAATATATAAAAGAAAAAAAAAAGAAGAGTATCCTGAAAATAATCCTCCCAAGCTAAAGAGAAAAATCTGTTGGTATTTGTAAAGTAGGCTGTGTGCACACCTGGTTTTCATGATAAGTCTGGGGGTGTGCCACACGAGCATAGTTGTTTGGTTTTGTAAGGTGCAGTGTGCCGTTGGCTCATTTGGGTTGCGTAGCCGTCATGTTTATCTTTGCATATCATTCCGTAACCTAAGCCCCGTTTTAATCCTATAAGTCCTACTGATTTGACTTGCGAGTTTGCTAGCGCCGTGGAGAGAGTGTGACCGGGCAAGCGTATGGTTCACGACGTTGATGGATTTCAGCGGAGTTATTCCTAAGCCCCGATCTTTTGCAACACCCGCCTCAGCGTCTCGTCACTTTCATACCGGGCATGATCGTCAAATTCTTCATAATTCACCCACTGAGTACAATTAAATCTTTGATTACGCTTTAGTACTTACGTAAATTAGTTAGCATAGCTAGAATCTTCTTCTACTAGAATTCCTACTCGCATGCGTATGTTACTTCGCACTGTACTCCCCTGCGTAATTCGCTATTTTAATTATCTTTTTCAACTTCCGCCGGATTCGTTTGCTCGGGACGCGCAAACAGTTAAGTCTGGGGGTGTGATGAGTCCTGATTATATACTCCTTCATGGACTCATCCGGGCCATTATTTAGTCAATATCACGCACTTTAGCCTTATTATAGTTTATAATTGATAACCCATGCTAGGTGCACATTTTGGCCCACTTTGGTGTGTTTTCGTGTTTATTTCCTTTCATAGTACTCATATGTTGTTAAGTGCCACTTTCGGTGGCTAGATCTGTGTTTGTGCTGGAATAGGAGGCGTGCAAGTGTTTCCGGTGCAATTCTGCACAGGAACACTGCGCACGATCACTTGTTCTAGTGTGCACGACCACCGGTCGTGCGCCACTGATCGTGCGCACTTAACCCCTTTTTACGAGTTCTGTCTGGTGCAGTGCGCACGACCATCAACTCCAGTGCGCACGACCACCGGTCGTGCGCCACTGTCCGTGCGCACTTAATAGTAATTTTATGAGTTCTGTCTCACCTATTGCGCACGACCACCGACGCTAGTGCGCACGATCAACGGTCGTGCGCCACTGGTCGTGCGAACATTTTATTTTATAATTTCATCTCTTGCAGGTTCTGTCCAGGCAGTGCGCACGTTCGCAGGATTCCAGTGCGCACGACCACTGGTCGTGCGCCAATGATCGTGCGCAGTGTTTAATCCAGCGCCTATTTAAGCGCCTGTTGCGATTTTAGGGCGGATTATTCATTCCGGGAGCGGGATTTCTGTTCCGTACGCCGCCGACCGCCCCCTTGGATCGCCCCTACTTCATCTCCTACGCAAGGGGAAGCTTCCTCGGTCCATTCCTAGACATCCTCCATCGTCCGTGAGTGTTCTCCATCATCCGCAAGCCTCCAAGCAATCATTTTCACTTTCCGCCCGGTGAGAAGAAGAAGAGACCTTGAGTCGAAGACGACGGAGCACGTAGGGAGATTGTGACAGCCCTCTACGCCGGAAGCATCGTCCGCCTGAGTCCGGAGGTAGCCCGACAACCTACCATTCCGGCCGTGAACGGCCGCTAGTCTTCACCACCGGTTATCTCCTTCCTCTTTCCTTGATTGTACCCCTTTGAATCTTTTACTAAATGAATATTGTGATATTTACTTGATGAGAATGAATGTTTCTGTGTTCTTATTCATGGGTTGGTTGTGATTCACCACGTTCAAGCGCACTCACTCACACACGCACGCAAGGTGTTTGCTCCGTGTTGGCAAGAGCTAATGACGGTTGTGAAGAGGTGTTTGCGACCCTCACTCTCTCGCGCCTGAGTCCACTTCATTCGCCTCACGAAGCACGGCATCGCGGCCGTTGCATCCACCTCACGTTGCGAAGCGGTGTTCTCGACCCGCATCTCTTTTATTGTTGTGAAAATTAGGAAAACCAACCAAAAACCCCTCTTTGTGTTTGTGAAACGCTTGTGTAACAATATTCACTGCGCGATTCGATCACCCATCCTGCATTCCTCAAGAGACCGACATCCGGGGAATTTATTCTCCACAATTATTACTTGACAGCGACCGGTGCACTTGCCGACGCGCATCATCAGGCTCAAGAGATAAACAGCCTTGAAGCCAGCAAATCTGAATTACTTGAGAAGGTTGAAAAGTGGACTCAAGAAAAATCTAACTTCAGCAAGCTTTAAGCAAAACTTCAAAGCAAGATCCAATACTGAGCTAATATATTAGTTTGGGAAATTAATCATGGCCTTGTTTAACAGCAAAGAGTTGTGCAAGGCTCAAGTAATAGAGATTGAATCTCTAAATAAAGATGGAGATAAATTTAGTGCCCTAATATTAAGGGACATAATTTTTTTGGAATTAGAGAACAAGCTTCTCATTAAGAGAAAGCTATTTGCAAGCTTCTCTAAGACCAAAACATTTCTGCTATTTATTGATGGGTTCTCTCCTGTTCATAAGGGAGGTATAGGATACCTTAAAGAGAATAATAAGATAAATTTAATAAGTAAGAAGGTTAGCTTTAGGATGGTAATTCTACCCTCCATTAAGCTCGATCAAGAGTCCATTTATAGACATTTCTGCAATGAGTTTTCCACAAGTGGAACAAAGGATGTGCACTATAGCAAGAGTGCTCTTATGGCAGCTCATGAAGAAATTGTGATGAAAAGTTATGGAACCTTTACATTTGGTCTAAACACTAGAACGAAAATCAAAGAGAATATACCTTCTAAGAGAACTGATGTCAAAGGCAAGGATGTGGTTGTGCACCCCAAGATCAATCCAAGGCACAACCGCATGCTATGCAAAGAAGTTCATGCTGTCTCCTTCAAGTATCCCTCTATTCACAAGAAAAATCATCCAATTCCTGTTGTGAGCAAGAGGAAGAAGTACATGTTTGAATGTTGGTTGTGGCAAGATTGGCCATTATGCCATAGAGCACTAGTTCAATCCAACGGTCCCTATGGCAACATATAACAAACTAGCATGCAATCTTGTTAGGATCCATCATGCACATTACAGTGGAAGTAGATTCAATATGAATTTGAGTACTAACAAGAATCTAGGACCCAACAAGGTTTTGGTGCCTAAGTAGAAATGATTTATTTCTGTAGGTATGTCCAAAGACCAACCACACTCCTATCTGGTATTTGGACAGAGGATTTCCAGGCATATGACTGGAACAAGAAGCCTATTGAAAGAATATTCCTTAGTTGATGATGGCGGAATTATTATTTTTGGCGGATCTGACAGATGAAAAACAAAGGGCTATGGTATGATCAGTAATGACATAATCACCATCACAAGGGTTGCTTATGTAGAAGGTTTCTTACACAATCTGATAAGCATAGGTCATATATGTAGGTATTTCCAAGGTGATCTCAAAGCAATAAAGCAGTTAATCTTACTACCAATGCGATATGAGCATTTGGAGAAGTTGGAGGAGGGATTGTGTTGTCCTTACTCATATTGGATATGTGTGAAGGACCAATCCGATAACTCGTTGGAGTTGGGTCGAGTCGGCTAAATGTTTCATAGATATTATGAATATTGTAGGGAGCATGTTGTCTTCTGTTCAAGATGACATTACGTGTATCATCGAGATCATCATGACTATATTGTGAATATCATAGAGTGGTCACGATGATATGACCGACTGTCAACCTTTAATGTATTATTGAGTGCTGTGCAATATCATCGAGATTGTCACAATGATATTTTAGTATTCACGACAATATCATTGAGATAATCTCGACGATATAGACCATCATGGCAATATCGCCGAGATAGTTTCGAAAATATAGATCATCACTATGATATCGTCGAGATCATCTCGACAATACTCACCAAATACTCCTATTAAAGACTCGGGTCTGCGGGTATCTAATTTTATTCCCCTGGGTATAAATAGGGAAGCAATTTGGTTTTCCCTGGGACTTTATCTTTTCGAGATTCATACGTAAGTGTTCTGTAAGGTTTCTGCGAGACCCAGTCTGGTTTTCACCGCCTCTCCCTTGGATGAATCTAGCAATCTGTGGAAGACATTGAGGGAACTCTTTCTCCGACCCAGATCTTATTGGACAAGAAGCGTGGGGTTTTGCTTCGCTCGTGTGGATTATTGTAGAGGCGCAGATACACTTTTTTTCTTGAAACTCAGCTGCTTGTTTTCTGGATCAGATGTTGGAGCACCTTTGTTGAGTATAAAATAAATCCCTCTCAGGTATATTGCATGTGTTGCTCTTTTATTTCTTGATTCATGAAATCCCAAGATCCATAACTGTTGGGTCCAGCGTTCCTTCACTTGACCCGTAGCGCCTTTCCGTTGATATAAAGATCAAGTTGCGCCTACACCAATAGTCCGGGATTTTGGTGCAGTTGGTTGCGCTGGGTCCTCTCAATTGGTATCAAAGCAGGTTGCGGGTTCGAGACCGGGGGGGCGCTGATAATTCCTGAAATTCTCTCTACATGTGTGGGTCCTGGCGGGTCAGGCGGCTGGAGCCATGTGTCAAGCCACCTCTGAGCTTGCGGGCCATGTGGAGCACCTCTGAGCTTGCGGGTCGTGCTGGACGCTGGGGGGGGGGGGGGGGGGGGGGGGGGGGGATTGTTGGGTCCAGCATTCCTTCACTTGAGCCGTAGCGCCTTTCCATTGATATAAAGATCAAGTTGCGCCTTCACCAACACTCCGGGCTTTTGGTGCAGTTGGTTGCGCTGGGTCCTCTCAATAACTCTTTTGGGTTATTCTTGTTTGTTTATTCTGTTGCGCACATATGATATGTTGTTCCACTAATGTTTAGTGAAAACCTAACAATGGTATCAAAGCAGGTTAGCGATCTAGTGCGTGTAAATCAGGAAATTTAGAAGTGATCTAAATGCCCAGATTTCTTCCTGGAACATCAATTTTGATGTATTTTTTAAAGCTTTCTGGTATTGTCTTTTCAAAATTTTGGTCGGAACTCTGCCCCGCACACCTTAGGGGCTTTTCCCCTAAGACCCCACCAGGGGCGCTCCCCTTGGAACCCCACCCAGAATGCCTGTGATTGCGCTGCAATTTTCATGTCTCAGAAATTATTTCTCCTTTACAGTAACCGTCCCTCGGAATTATTTGTGAAAACAAATGTCTTAGATTATGAATCTGACATTGAGAGACGAGCTTGTCTACTGCATAAGTGGATTTGTTTTTCATATGTCCAATGAATGTAAATTTAAAGATTTAGAAGGGTTCTAAATGTTCATATTTAGCCCTTTTTATCAAAGTGTTGATGATTTTGTTTTGTGCACATCTGGGATGTATTTGGATTATGAATGTTGTAATTTTTTATTTTGTGAATGTGCACAATGATTAAATGTTAATCGATTATCATAAAATCTCTTATCCAATGTTAAGTATACAAATGTCTTCCAATGGATGACACTCTTCCTGCCTCGATCGATGAATTGTGGGCTTGCCAAATCAAGGTGCATAAATCTATCTTGGTAAGGGTGCGAGCGGATAATTGTGATATCGCACTGTCTACATCGGGTCCAACTTAACTAGGTGACATCAAAGGTTAAGTGCCTAGAGGCATAGGGTTGGCATGCACCATATGATGGATGCGAATAAAGAGTTATTCACCAACCCATATAGTAGTTGCATGGTGTTGCAATTAGCAAATGTGGCATACCTAAATAGCCACATAATGTAGGTGATCAGCCAAAGCTGACTTATGATTGGGTGAAATATGAATCTTGTCCACTAGAGAGCAACTCGCATAAACTCTCCGAATTTATATTAAGGGTTATCAATTTGAATAAAATAGTGGGAGCTTTTAATAAAAGTCCTTATTAAAATAAAATATATTTTGAAATGCAGTACTAAAATTTATTTTGCATAATTCTTTTAGAACTTCCATGGCATGTGGATCTCACTCCACCTTGTCCTTGAGAGCCGTCCTTGAGAAGGACAAGCTCAAGGGGACTAACTTCCTAGACTGGTATAGAAACCTAAGAATTGTTCTCAGGCAAGAGCGCAAGCGCTATGTCTTGGAAGAGGATACCCCAGAAGTGTCGACTGGGAATTCATCCCGAGTCCACAAAGATGCTTATAAAAAGTATCAAGATGAATCTTTAGATGTCGAATGCCTCATGCTCGCTACCATGAACTCTGAGCTTCAGAAGCAACATGATACCTTATGTGGTTTTGAAATTATCGAGCACCTGAAGAAAATATTTCAAGGGCAAGCTCGCCAAGAGAGGTTTGACATCTCTAAGGAATTGTTTTAGTGCAAGATGGGAGCTCGAGACCCAGTAGGAACTCATGTACTCAAGATGACTGGGTACATCAAAAACCTTCGGAGATTGGGGTTTCCTTTAGGCCAAGAGTTGTCTACTGATCTCATCCTGCAATCGTTGCTGGACAGTTACGAGCAATTCATCTTTAACTAAAACATGAATAAGATTAACAAGACACTGCCCGAGCTCCTAGGCATGTTAAGAACTACCAAGAACAACATGAAGAAGACCAAGCCTGCTGGCCCCATATTGATGGTGCATAAAGGCAAGGGAAAGGGATTCACGAAGACTAAGGTGGGACCTAAGTCTTGACTTGATCCCAAATCTTCAGCATTGAAAAGGAAGGGATTAGCTAAAGAAAGAAATTGCCATCATTGTGATAAGGCAGGGCACTAGAGTAGGAACTGTCCCCTCTACATTGACGATCTGAAGAAGAAGGGGAGTGTGACATCAAGCGGTATTTTAGTTAAAAAATAAACATGTATGCTCCTTCATCTTGTGTATTGGATACCGAATGTGGTTCTGACATTTGTACAAATGTGCAGGAACTGGGAAGGAGAAGAATGTTAGGTAAAGGAGAGGTAGACTTGCGCGTTGGAAATGGAGCAAAAGTTGATGTCGTTGTCGTAGGAGTGTACCATCTTTCCTTGCCCACTAGGCTTATTATTTATTTTGATAACTGTTATTTCGTTCCTGCTATAACTAGAAACATTATTTCTATTTCATGTTTGGACATGAATGGATTTTCTTTTATGATTTAGAACAATTGTTGTTCTATTTATAAGAATGATGTTTGTTATGGCGTTGCTCAAATGTTTAATGGTTTGTACATTTTGAGCATACACCATCCAATCTATAACATCAAAAATGCCAAAAGACTAAAAACTAATGACTCTAATCCTGCATATCTTTGGCATTGTTGTTTAAGCCATATAAATGAGAAACGCATATCCAAGCTCCATAAAGATGGACTGTTGGACTCATTTAATTATGAATCATTTGAGAGATGCGAGTCATGTTTATTAGGCAAGATGACAAAAGCCCATTTCACTAGTTGTACTGAGAGGGTTGATGATCTCTTGGGTGTAATACATACTGATGTATGAGGACCCATGAGTTCTATGGCTAGAGGTGGGTACTACTACTTCATTACATTTACTGATGATTTCAGTAGATACAAATATTGTAACACCTCCCCTGTAGTGGTCATATAATATGGGTCCGACCGGGACCCCACATCATAAAATTGAAACGGCTTTAGTATTAAAAAGTGATATAGATCTACCCATCTCAAAACTCAGAACATAACAAAGCGGAAACATTAAATAAATTGTAGAAGTTTTCCACATCTACATATGAGAACCATGTCCTTAAGGCATTACAAAAGCCATACTCAAGTCATCAAGCAGGGCATAGAAAATGTCCAAACTATTATAACAATCCTATGCTACCTCGATGTGCAAGCCGGAATAAGTAGAGACAACATAGTCAAACAGGAAAATAGGAAAAGTGCACTTCATGAAGCTTAGGTATTTTTGGCTGGCGAGCTAGGTCAAGCATGTGATCCTTGCCCTGCATCCAAATCATAAAGTGCGGTATAATGAGGGTCAGTTTTGGCTGACCAACAACGGTGTAACAATACCCCTCCTCCTAGCCGTCCTAGCATACCCCGGAGAACTACATCACCCTGCAAGTCAGCACTTTGTATGCAAATGTAATAAACAAAGGTAACATAAAAACGACAGGGATGAGTGTCACAAGCATCATCCACGTTTCTATGTTGAGCAATAAAAGTAAGGGGGCCTAACAATGCAACATGTATGCAAACTTGGGTTTCACCCAAGGCACCCTATGGCGTGTATGCTTCTAACACAACATCACACTTCAACATTTCACAACAATCAAGGGTACTTATCATTTCCCCAGGGCGTGCAAGCCCAAGGACAAGAACTCCACTGAGACCTCACCCCTTACATGGCTCATCTTGGCAACGAGCGCATCAACATACTTGTTCTCGCCACAATCAAAAAGCTAAAAGCCAAGAACTCCAATGAGACCTAACCCCTTACATGGCTCGTCTTGCCAACGGGCGCATCAGCATACTTGTTCTCATCAGTTAGCCCAAAATGGGACTTGTCTTGCCGGGACACTCTCCCCACATGAATCCAAGCATTCACGGGCTAGCCAGCCGACCACAAAGACCAAGTCACGCCTTCACATACAAGCGGTTTCACAAACCATTCACCGCGCACAATATTTCCCTTTACAAATCAATGTTCATTCTCACACGAAACATAAAGGGCATTAATACGACGTCTTCACCTCAAACGGATTTCTAGCAAAACCCTTAAAATGCACGTCAAGCAACATCACCGAATCAGACAACCTGTCACGATTTTGGCTTCACCCACAATGCCTAATCCACTAACGGAGCAGATCTGTAGTGCAAAATCATGTCGGAGACGGACTCAATCAACCCGATGGTTCTTCTTGAACCAAGGTGACCCAAACCCCTCTCATTTGAGATATTCGGTTCCATAAATTTCAGAAAAGAGAAGGTAAAAGCAAAGATGCCATGCACGCATCCTAAAGTCGGGAGGAGAGATGTCATTACCCTAAGAGTTCTCTTCCTCGCAATGGATCGGTTGAAAGGCACGGATAGAAACGAGCGCCTTCGAGTCCTCTCCACAGATCTGGTCTCGGATCGGTGAACGGAGCTCCGGTGCTCCAACAATGGCGGATCTCGCCTTCTTCTTGCACCAAACCCTCCTCTTTTGCTTAGCCTCCAAAAGAACCAAAAGACTTCGAGGAATGGAAAGGAACTCCTCTGCCCTATTTAGGAAATTAGGAGGAACTTATCTGAGCCATTGGATCTGAGCCTAAGAAGATCGGACACCCAAAAATTGCTACTTACAGATCTGGTTCCGTAAGCTAGCGTCGGCGCTAGCTCTACCGACTGCGCTAGCCACTCGACGAAAACCCATCGATGAAAACAACACGATTCCCCGACGAACTGTACCACTCGACAAAACGTATTGCTGGCGCTAGCACTACCGCCCGCACTAGCCTTCCGACGAACTCCCTTCGACGAAGCCATTTCGATGAATCCACCTAAACTTATACATCGAAACAACCAGTCTATTCAACGGGAATAATAATGCCTGTGCTAGAACTTAGTGTCGGCGCTAGCTCCCAGGTACATAAAAGCATGTACAAGCCTTAGGCATTCCAGCCTCCGCGCTCAGCGGCACTTGGGGTGTTATATATCCACCCCCTTAAAAGAATTTCGTCCTCAAAATTTAAGACGTTAATGAAAGCACAATAACACACATACTTGAAACGAACAGTTCTGGAAAGTCATCCCGCATCGTTTGCTTGTGCTCCCACGAGAACTCATCTCGTCCGCAATTATCCCAATCCACTTTCACCAGCATGACCTCTTTATTCCGCAACCGTCGGACTTCAGAATCCTCCACGCAAACCGGATGAACTATCATCCTCAGATCTTCGGCTACAGGAACTGTCGAAGACTCAACAACATCTTCCGGCTCCACTAACACTTTCCTCAGCACCGAAACATGAAATACATCATATAATCCGCTTAGCTCTGCGAACAACGCTAACCAATAGGCCGCTTCACATATGCGCTCCGTAACCTCAAACAGACCCAAATACCTCGGACTCAACTTCTTGAGTCTCCGAATTCGCGAAACGCCTTTAAACGGCTTGATCATCAAGTAGACTATGTCGCCCACAGCAAACTCCACACTTTTGTGGCGCTCATTAAAATACTTTGCCTGCCGATCCTGAGCAACCTTCATGCGCTCATGGATTATTCGTACCAACTCATAAGCATCTGTCACCACTTCTTTTCCTAACAGCTGGGCGTCTCCCGCCTCTATCCAAGACATCGGCGTTTGACACCGCCTTCCATAAAAAGCCTCGTGTGGCTCCATTTTCATACTCGCCTGGAAACTATTATAATAGGTAAACTCCACCATGAAGAGGTGGTTTTCCAAACTCTTACTGAAATCGAGAGCACACATCCTCAGCATGTCCTCCAGCGTACGATTCATTCTCTTCGTCTGACCATCGGTCTGCGGATGAAACGTGGTACTAAACATCAACCTTGTGCCCAAGCTTCTATGCACTAACCTCCAGTTCTTAGATGTGAACTGCCCATCGCGATCATTAATGATGCTCTTTGGAATTTCGTGCAACCGCACAATGTTCCTAATATAAAGCTCCACGAGCTTCTCAACGCTATCGTCCTTCCGATTTGGAATGAAGTGGGCTACCTTGGTCAGGCGATCCACAATCACACAAATCTCATTGTTACCCTGCTACGATCGAGGAAAACTATGCACAAAATCCATGGAGATATCATCAAATTTCCACTCGGGGATAGGAAGAGGTTTCAAGAATCCACCCGGCCTTTGGCATTCAGCCTTCACTAAGGCGCACGTCTGACATCGGCTTACATATGAAGCTACATCCCGCTTCATCCCAGGTCACCAAAAGGATTTCTTCAAATCCAAGTAAATCATTGTACTTCCTGGATGAACGGAGTACTTCGTGAAGTGAGCCTCAAACATCAACTCCTCCCGGAGCTTGCCAAAGCACGAACACACACCCTTCTGCTCCTCTTTAGCAGTCCACCGACCATCTACAAAGCACTGCCTTTTCTTTGCTGAGCTTCCAACGCCAACTACTAACACTCCTCGTTTGCACTGGTTGCCTCCCGAATTCGATTTGCTATATCTCACTGTATCTCCATCCATTTCATCTGAGCTGCGCCGGACTCACCCTTAGCCACACACACAATGCCAAGAGACTCAAACTCTCACACAAAATGCTTGTCATGTGCTTCAATCTAATTTCCCTGCTCAGAATACTTTCTACTCAAGGCGTCAGCCACCACGTTGGCCTTGCCTGGCGTACACTGAATCGCTACGTCATAGTCCCCAAGGAACTCAACCCACCTACGCTGCCTCTATTTAAGATACTTCTGATCTAGGAGATACTTCAATCTTTTGTGGTCCATGAAGATTTCCACCTTCGCACCATACAAGTAGTGTCGTCACAACTTCAACGCAAAAATCACCGCCGCCAACTCCAAATCGTGGATGGAGTAATTTCTCTCATGAGGCTTTAGCTGCCTCGACCCTTAAGCTATCACGTTGCCATGCTGCACCAGCACGCAACCCAAACCGCAACCTAACGTGTCGCTGAATATCTGAAATACTTCAGTCCCACTAGGAAGACTTAGGATTGCAGCAGACATCAATCTTTACTTCAAGGTCTCGAACACATGGGCACACTCCGGTGTTCACACAAAATTTTGGTCCTTTTGGGTAAGAGTGGTGAGGGGAAAAGCCATCCGCGAAAAGTTCTCAATGAACCTTCTGTAATAACCGGCTAGTCCATGGAAACTCCGGACTTCCGCCACGGTTCTCAGTACAGGCCAATATCTAATGGATTCAATCTTCGTTGGATAAACTGCCACCACATCACCACTTATCACGTGACCCAGAAATGCCACCTTTCCGATTCAGAACTCGCACTTTAAGAACTTAGCATAAAGTTGGTTCTCCCTCAGAGTCTGCAACACTAAACTTAAATGAGACTCATGCTCCGCCTTCGACTTTGAAGACACTAAGATGTCGTCGATGAACACCACCACGAACGAATCTAGTTATTGTCGAAACACTTTGTTCATCAAATCCATGAACACTGATGGCGCGTTCATCAAACCGAACGGCTTCACCGAGAACTCAAAATGACCGTACCTCATCTCAAAAGCTGTCATGGTAATATCCTCTTCTCGAATCCTCAACTGATAGAAACCCGACTTCAAGTCCAACTTGGAGTACACCGTCGACCCCACTAGCTGATCGAACAAATCATCGATCCGCAGAATCAGATATTTATTGTTGATAGTCAATTTATTCAACTCGTGATAGTCTATATACAACCGCATACTACCATCCTTTTTCTTAACGAACAACACCGACGTACTTCACGGAGAAGAGTTGGGCCTAATGTACCCATGCTCTAGCAACTCTTTCAACTGCACTTTTAGCTCAGCTAGTTCCTTCGGTGATATCCTAAACGGAGGACACGATACCGGCCTTGCACGCTGCACCAACTCAATTGAAAAGTCGATTTCACGCTGAGGAGGTGCTCCCAGAAGCTCCTCGGGGAACACATCCTCGACTTCTTCCACCACTGGCACTTCTCTGATTGCCAACTTTGTGGAGTGACTCTCCAACAAAGCTACAAACGCCTCTCCTCCTTGATTCACCGCACGCACCATTTGCATGGTGGAAATCAATGAGCAAGCCACTCCGCATAAGCCCTCAAACTTGACCTCCGCTCTACCTTCACTCCTTATGGTTACCACCTTCAACAGGCAGTCAATACAAGCTCGTTGCTATGCAAGCCAGTCCATCCCCATGATGATGTCAAATTCGGCTAGTGGTAGAATCGCTGCTACCAACACAAAGTCACACTTGCCAATTCTCAAAACAATGCGTCCCTTCCTTCCAGTGGTCATGAAAGACCCATTCGTCATGCGCACACTATGATCCACCTCTGCCTCGATGGTCTCAACACCGATTCTTCGGATAAAGCTTTCCGTGAGAAAAGAGTGTGACCCTCCCATGTTGAACAACACTCTAGAGGGGTAGCCAGAAAATAGCACGAAGCCTAACACACATACAATGAATATGAAAGTTCGCAAACAGTTTTAAGCTATCGAATGAAACTCTACACTTTTCATACCTGTCACCACATCGGGTTGATAAATCGCTTCCCGCTGCCCGAGGTTGTATGCTCTCGGCTGCATAGGAGGGAAACGAGAAGCACTGGACTCCGCCGCTTTCCCTTTCTCCCCAACACTAGGACCGGAACGCACCAACTGCTCTTGCCTCTGCTCTGGCTCAACTCCACTCTCAGAACAGAACCGAGCTATGTGGCCCACCTTGCCACACTTATAGCACATCACTGGTCCCTTGGAATGGAACTCTCCAGAAGCTGCACCGCTCCTCTCGCCAGTCCTAAAAGGATGGGGCTTTTTCTTCCACCGACTTCCCTCAGACTTCCCTTAAGACTGAGATGGTTTACTTTCTTCCTGCTTTGCCGCAAAGCCCTTACGACGCTGGGTTCGCTCCATATCATTCTCTAATGTTCGAGCAGCTTTGACTAGATCATTGAACCCCGCATTATTTAAGGCTATCAGACGTTGCCTTAAATTCTCTGTCAGATGCTGATAGAAGTGATTATCCCTCTCCGCATCATCTGTCATGGTCGTCCCCGCGTAATGACCCAAATGAGTAAACTCCTACAAGTACTCGTCTACCGTATTCGCCCGCTGCACCAAGTGCAAGAACTGCTGCTAAAGGGCTAACCTCATCAAAGAGGGGACATAGCGCTTCAGGAATGCATTCCCAAACTCTTCCATGAATGGGGCACGTCTAGGGAAATGACGACCGCTATGATTCACCTACCACAACTTGGCGTCTCCTTCTTGTTAAATTTTTGAAGTGGAAGTGGAATGATGTTGGGCGGTCTGCAGATTGGAGACCGCAGAGACCGCGCGGTCTGCGTTGGTTCTCTGGTTGATTTTGTCTCAAGCAATCTGTTCTGGGCGATCTGATCTGGGAGACCGCTAATTTTCCGGGCGGCTTGCGTGGGTTGTTCTGGCGACTTGTTCAAGACGGCCAGATGTTCAAGTAGGTCTGCCTTCTTGCAGTGACCAGGCGGTCTGACGTCTTGTTCTTATCGGTCTGGGTTACAGAAGTTCTTTGCTTTTGCAATAAGATTGGGCGGCCTGTTTTGATGACCGTGGTAACTGGGCGGTTTCTGTATATTTGTTTGGTTCAATAAGGGATCTGTTAGCCTTGCTGAGCTCGGGCGGTCTGTCTTATGATTTCGCTGGCGATCTGAGGGGCGGTTATTGTATCCCGGTTTGAGCGGTGATGATGAGTCCCAAATATATACACATTTATGGACTCATCTGGGCCGATTTTCTAGTCTATGCACTTCACTTTAGACATGTTTTCACTCATATTTGATACTCCATGCTAAGTGCACCTCTAGGCCCATTTTTTTGTGTTATTTCATGTTATGCATCTCTAGTAGTTTTCATGCATTGTTAAGTGCCACTTTCAGTGGATGGATTCGTGGTTGTGCTGGAACAGGAGTCGTGCAGGTGTTCCCGATACAATTCTGTACAGGTACACTGCGCACGATCACTGGTTCTACTGCGCACGACCACTGGTCGTGCGCCGCTGATCGTGTGCACTTAACCCTAATTTTTTAGTTCTGTTTCGGACAGTGCGCACGACCACCTACGATAGTGCGCACGACCACCGGTCGTGCGCCACAGTTCGTGCGCACTTAACATCAATTTTATGATTTCTGTCTCGACCAGTGCGCACGACCACCTATGATAGTGTGCACGACCGCCGATCGTGCCCCACTGGTCGTGCGAACATGGTATTTTATAAATTGCTTACATTGCAGGCTCCGTCCAAGCAGGCGCACGATCACAGAACTATAGTGCGCACGACCACTGGTCATGCGCCACTGATCGTGCGCACTGTTTATTCCAGCGCCTATATATTGACCTGCTCGCGAATTAGGGCGAGGAGATAGATTGGAACTCCGTCCAGTCCGCCGTTTTCGCCCCTTCCACAGGTTTTTCACCCCCTAGGCATCCTCCATCATCCAAGAGTTTCAAGGAGGAGATTCTACACTCATCTTCATCGCCAAGCAAGGAGTTCTTCGCATCGGACGTGGCCGGATTGTAAAACGCTGGAGAAGACGGGTGCATTGGGAGGTCTGACAGCCCTCCTCTACCCTGGACGATAGTTGGGACCGAGCTAGGACGCGGATTGACAACCCGGTGCTTCCTACCGTGAATCTACAACGAGCCTCCGGATTCGGTCGTATCTCTTGCCTTTTCCTCTCCCTTTTGTTGATGTGATGTTTGTAATCTCTATATTTTGATGATGTATGCTATGAACTATGCTTTGTAATGCTTATTTCATTTATTTGGAATTATTTAGTTCATATGTGTTAAAGAGGTGCGCCGCCATCCATTTTCCATTCCACCATTGTGTTCGGTGCCGCACTAGCAATTGCTAGTGGCGTGCTTGTCGAAGAGGTGCTTGCGACCCTCATTCCGCTAGCCTACTCGCCCATCCGCCCAACGAAGTAGCGCGTTCAAGGCCTACATAGTCTTCCATCCCGCCGAGCGAAGCTTTGCATAGCGGCATCGCATAGGAGTAGTTGTAATATTTTATTTTATCATTCACAAACCAAATCCCTTTCGTCCTCACTCCACCTATCGCTGGACTTCGATCTCAAGTCCTTCCTCGACACCTAACTCCACCTTACTGTGTTCCTTCGAGATTCGATACTCGGGGATTTATTCCTCATTTTATATTACTTGAACGATCGGTACACTGCCGTTTCGTGCCGCAGTCTAGCTACCGCCTATAGCGGTGTGCGAGATTTGCGCCATCAAGTTTTTGGCGTCGTTGTCGGGGATTGCAGACGTGATGAATTCGTCTGCGTGAAGAATCGTTGCACGAGGAACTATTCTCTTTTATTATTTCTCTTTGTTTACCTCTGTTGTCTTTGTTTCTTTTTGATACGCACACTAATTACCTTCGTTCGTCCCATCGTGCGCTAATCTTTTGGGTTTCAAGTATTCCTAGCATGACCTCCATTCAGGAATACATCTATCAAGGAAGTTTAAATGATTTAAAGGTTCAAGCACAAAGGAATGATCACGACTTCGGGATTTCCTCCGACACCATTGAGTATATGACAGGGAATTGCAAGTTCAGTGGGAATAAGCATGAAGATGCGGTACAACACGTGCAGGACTTCTTAGAAATTTATTATACATGTATATTCAGTGGAGTTGAAAACGACCTGCAAAAGATCCTGGCATTCTCATTTTCCCTACATAATAAAGCCAAAAGTTGGTATTGGGATATCCGGAAAAGAGAGGCGACCACATGGAAGCAGCTCGAAGGGAGATTTTTGCATGAGTTTCAACACCGTACCCGAGTTTTGGACAAGTACAGGGAACTCATAACCTTCGGTCAGGGAAAGGAGGAGACGTTAGTGGATGCTTGGGAGCGTTTTCAATCCCTGCATAGGGGATGCTACCGTGAAGACCTATCAGAAGTCTTTTTGATTCAGATTTTTTATTTCGGTGTGCTGGACAAATTCCGTCTGTTATTCGATATGGCAGCCGGAGGGGCCCTGTTTAATAAATTGGGGAAGGACGCGTGGGAAGTGATCGTGAATATAGTTCACACCAGCCAGCACTGGAGTCATGTCATTCTCCCCCCCCACCCCAGTACTGCTGAAGTTAATGCAGTGACATTCAACGGAGTAGCGGATCATGTGCCGTCAGGGCAAACGGAACAGTTAGCAACCTTGGTGGTCGGGATGCTGAATAAAATGAATGACCAATCAACAGCAATTCAACAGCTTCACTCTACTATAGGGACTCTTACCAATGTCGTTTCTGGGCTTGCAAGTCAGCATCCGGAGTCTGTGAATACCATGCGATTGAGAAGCGGTAGAGGTGTTGACAATCTTCCTCGACAGGAACCACTTGTGAGCTCCACTGACAAGTGCAATGCAGACATGGCCGAGAAGCAGACTCAGATTCATATTGAGCCGGACCCCGTGAGCGAGGCACAACCCTCGAGAAGTGTTGTTCACCCCCCATTCCCCCACAGATTACGAAACGAGAAATACGAGAAGCAATTCCGCAAAATCTTGGAAATAATGAAAGGAGTGCAAGTGAGCATCCCACTGATTGAAGCCATTTCTCAAATACCGGGCTACTCCAAGTTCTTGAAAGACTTGATTTCAAAGCGGAAACTGTTGGAGGATCTCAAGACTATCGATCTCACTGAGGAGTGCTCCGCCATCATCTCCAATATGCCCACGAAGTGCAAAGATCCGGGCAGCTTTACTATTCCTTGCAGGATCGGTCGTCACCGTTTCAGCCAGGCGCTCTGTGATTTGGGAGCATCAATCAACTTGATGCCGCTCTCTATCTTTCGTGAACTAGGTGCAGGGACCTTGAAGCCGACGCAGGTAATGCTACAGCTAGCTGATCGGTCGATCAAAAAACCGTCAGGAATTGTCGAGGACCTCACAATAGTAGTAAACGGTCTCGCTTTTCCAGCCAATTTTGTCATCCTCGACATGAAGGTTGATACTAAAGTACCCATTATTTTGGGGTGGCCCTTTCTCGCTACAGCTCGTGCTATCATTAATGTGGAGCAGGGGGAGGTCACGCTCAGATTGGGGGAGGACGCTATATCCTTCAACGTCCACAACCCATCGCAACTCTTCGAAATCACGGAATGCGAACCGGCAGAGCCGCTTGAAGAATTCGATGGCCAGATCGATGCGGGTTTGGATGACAGCGAGGTGTGTTGGCGGCGCGAGGACGTGGGCAATGACGGTGCACATTCGAACCAGCCCGATGTTTCGCATTCAATTGGAGAGCCATCCAGTGATTCTGCTGATCCAAACATTTATCCGGCTCTCAAACAACTACCGGATTCTCTAAAGTACGTTTTTCTTGGAGAAAATGCCACGCATCCAGTGATTATTTCCGCAGCTCTTTCTGCCGCCAACGAAACCGCATTGGTGGGTGTGCTGAGAAGGTACCATAAAGTCTTCGGACGCTCTCTTGCAGACATTAAGGGAATCAGCCCCACGGTCTGCATGCATAAGATCCTCCTTGAAGATCAGTACAAACCCACAGCACAGCCCCAAAGGCGTTTGAACCCGAAAATGCAAGAGGGTGAAGGCAGAAGTGATAAAGCTCTTATACGCTGGCATCATTTACCCAATCAGCGACAGCAAATGGGTCAGCCCAGTTCAGGTGGTACCGAAAAAGGGAGGGATCACCGTTGTTGCCAATGAAAAGAACGAGTTGCTACCTGCCCGAATGATCACCGGGTGGAGAGTCTGCATCGATTACCGCAAGCTGAATGATGCTACACGCAAGGACCATTTCCCACTCCCCTTCATTGACCAGATGTTAGAAAAGTTAGCGGGGCAGGACTACTACTGTTTCTTGGATGGGTACTCAGGTTACAATCAAATCTTAATAGACCCGTCTGATCAAGACAAAACAACATTTACATGTCCTTCCGGTACCTTCGCGTTCAAGAGAATGTCATTCGGACAGTGTAATGCCCCTGCAACTTTCCAGCGCTGTATGCTCGCTATTTTCGCTGACATGGTGGGAGACTTCCTCGAAGTTTTCATGGATGACTTTACTTTATTTGGCAGCAGCTTCGATACTTGCCTCGCGAATTTGGCCAAGACTTTGAAGCGGTGTGAGGACACCAATCTTGTCTTGAACTGGGAGAAATGCCACTTTATGGTGCGAGAAGGAATTGTGTTGGGGCATAAGGTTTCCTGCCAAGGGCTCGAGGTGGATCAAGCGAAGGTAAGTGTTATCAGAAACCTCCCTCCACCTACGTCAGTGAAAGGTATCCGAAGTTTTCTTGGTCATGTGGGATTCTATCGAAGGTTTATTAAGGACTTTTCATCCATTTCAAAGCCTTTATCTCGCTTGCTTGTTAAGGACGTCCCCTTCCACTTCGACGATGCATGCATGCAGGCCTTTGAAACTTTACGGGGACAACTCATCTCGGCTCCAATTTTGGTGGCACCCGACTGGAATTTACCCTTTATTATCATGTGTGACGCAAGTGATGTGGCCGTGGGTGCTGTACTCGGTCAAAAGAAAGACAAGACTTTTCACACCATTGCGTATGCCAGTCGAACTCTTAACAGCGCGCAAGCAAACTATACCACCACGGAGAAAGAAATGATAGCCGTGGTCTTCGCCTTTGAAAAATTTCACTCATACTTGGTGCTTTCCGAAGTAATCGTGTACACGGACCACGCTGCACTCAGGTATCTTTTCAGCAAAAAAGAAACCAAATCGCGTCTGATTCGTTGGATTTTACTTTTGCAGGAATACAATTTGGAAATCAAAGACAAGAAAGGGGTGGAGAACATGATAGCTGATCATCTTTCGTGTTTGGAGTACGACACTCCCAACAGCTGTGTGGAGGAAACGAACGATTAATTTCCGAATGAAAAATTATTCACAATCACTACGCCCCCTCCAATTGCCCCATGGTACGCTGACATCGCTAACTACTTGGCTTGTAAAACCTTCTCTCCGAATTTGTCCCCTCAGCAAAGACGGAAGCTTGCCTCTGACTCAAAATACTATTTTTGGGAAGACCCGCTCTTATTCCACACATGCAGCGATGGAATTATCAGGCGCTGCGTTCCTGAAGCCGAGTTTCAGTCTGTACTGCAGCACTGCCATGACAGAGAAGCTGGCGGGCATTTCGGGGCCGTTCGAACAGCACGAAAAATTTTGCAATGCGGATTATTTTGGCCGACCCTCTTCAAGGACGCCCATGCCTATGTCACCATGTGTGATGAATGCCAAAGGACCGGAAATATCTCCCGGCGTGATGAGATGCCCCTCAATAACATGCTGGTTTGCGAACCATTTGATGTCTGGGGGATAGACTTTATGGGTCCTTTCCCCATGTCTCATGGTAAGCATTATATCATTGTGGCAGTTGACTATGTCTCAAAATGGGTGGAAGCCGAGGCGGTTGCCACGAATGACGCCAACACAGTGCTACACTTTATCCACAAGAATATCTTCTCCAGGTTTGGGACGCCGAGAACTATTATCAGCGACGGCGGAAGTCATTTTTGTAACAAGCAGTTTGTGCAGCTCATGAAAAAATTTGGGGTCCATCATAAGATTTCATTAGCGTACCACCCCCAAACATGTGGACAAGTAGAAGTATCCAACCGCGAGCTCAAGCGAATAATCGAGAAATCGATACATTCAAATAGGAAGGAGTGGTCTAACAAGGTCGACGACGCATTATGGGCTTACCGGACCGCTTTCAAAACACCTATCGGCATGACTCCGTTTCAACTAGTCTATGGCAAGGCATGCCACCTCCCTGTGGAGCTGGAGCATAAAGCATTATGGGCAACCAAACTGTTGAACATGGACATTGGAGCCGCGAGCGAGGTGCGTCGTTCCCAACTCAACGAATTAGAAGATCTCCGGCATTTCGCTTATGAAAATGCTCGCATCTACAAAGAGAAAACAAAAAAATGGCATGATCGACACATCATCCCGAAGGAGTTCAAAATTGGGGACCAAGTGCTGCTTTACAACTCCCATCTCCGCCTCTTTCCAGGAAAGTTAAAATCGAGGTGGAGCGGTCCTTTCTCAGTGACCGATGTCTCTCCCTTTGGTGCCATCGAAATATCAGGGGATAAGGGAGACAAATTTAAGGTCAACGGGCATCGACTGAAGTTATACGATGGCGCCATTATAAACAAGGAGTATCAGCTGGTGACATTGGGAGACGGGCACCATAAAAGCACCTACAGCTGATTTTCTTTTTATCTCTTATTTTGTGAAACTCTCTTTTTCATGCACTTTTTATTTAATTTCTGCACTCTATAAACAATTATAATACAGGTATTTGGTGCAGCTTAAGGACATAAAATAAAATCGCTGCTGGGAGACAACCCAGATTTGCTGATTTCTGTTTTTCTAACATGTTTCAATTCAGTTTTTATATATTTTTGCCGCTTTTAGTTGTATCCTTTGCAGGCGAGCTTTGTTCTTTGCGATGGCGGAAGCTGTGGATTGCTCATGAAAATTAACGCCAATCGTCTGGTATGCTCAATTCTGAGCATTGGGTAACACTTCTTCCCCCTAGCTTTCAGTTTTTGTGATGCAATATTTAGATTAAGTCTGGGGGAGAGCACGTTGTTATCCACTTTGCGCACGAGTTGCACCGCATGCTAGAAGATTGTTCAAATTTTTCGTTGCCATCGTCATTATTCCATGCTTCATACACCACTTCACCCACATAAGCGCGCACTTACCTGATTGTTTCGTTTCCGAATAAATTATTTTGGCTTGGAATGTGAATTAGGGTGTTAGCTTAGGAATTACTAATTGGAGTGCGATGTTGACTCGCGCAGTGTTCTAGTCGCATCTGCATGCTATAGTAGAATTTGAGTAAAACTAGATTATTTCTATGCGTTTAATTTATGATTAGTATTTTTGCGTAGTTTTAGATTTGTTATACTCAAATAGTGAATTTGAACAAAATTGGCGATAACCCGGTGTTGTGTGTATACGAACACTAGTTGTGTGTTGCTCGAGTCGGGAGGAAGGTTTACCTTTCTCGTGGGCTAAGAACTTGCCCCAAACGACTCTTGAAGCATGGGTGCGAGCGATTCTTCGAGTTAAATGTGATGTAGGCCACCTTTTGGCTAGTTTGAGCTTTGTCTTCCCCTATCCTATTCGCTCACCTTTGCAAGCCAACATTTGCGCCTACCACTTCTTTGTTTCAGCTCCTCTTCCATTCACCAAATCCTAAAAGCTTATCCTACTTTCGCAACCAAATTGCTGTTTAACTGCATTCATGTTCTTTATTTGGTGTGATCTTTTGAATCTTTGTGATGTGAAGGAAAAATAAGTTTTATTTGCTGAATATGAACCAACTGGAGGATAAGAAAAAAGAAGAAAAATATGTTATTGAAATGAAATTCTAAAAAAAAAATTGTATTGAAAAGATATCCTCCCAAGCGCAATAGAAAATCTGTTGGTATTTGTGAAGTAGGCCGTGTGCACACCTAGTTTTCATGATAAGTCTGGGGGTGTGTCACACGAGCTTTGTTCTTGGTTTTGTTTGGTGCAGCGTTCCGTTGACTCATTTGGGTTGCGTAACCTTCGTCTTTATCTTCGAATATCATACCGCAACCTAAGCCCCAATATGATCCTAAATCCCTACTGACTTATCTCGTGAGTTTGCTAGCGTCGTGGAGAGAGTGTGACCGGGCAAGCTTATGGTTCACGACGTTGATGGATTTCAGCGGAGTTATTCCTGAACCCCGATCTTGTGCAACACCCTCCTTAGTGGCTTGTTACTTTCACATCGGGCATGATCGATCAAGTTCTTCACAGTTCACCAACTGAGTATTGATAAATCTTTCTTTACGCTCTAATACTTTTGTAAATTAATTAGTATAGTTAGAATCTCTTTTTACTAAATTTCTATTTGCATGCGTTTGTTACTTCGCACCGTACTCCTTTGTGTAATTTTCTTTGTTAACTACCAATTTCACACTCCACCGAATTCGTTTGCTCGGGACGCGCAAACAGTTAAGTCTGGGGGTGTGATGAGTCCCAAATATATACACATTTATGGACTCATCTGGGCCGATTTTCTAGTCTATGTACTTCACTTTAGACATGTTTTCACTCATATTTGATACTCCAGGCAAAGTGCACCTCTAGGCCCGTTTTTGGTGTTATTTCATGTTCTGCATCTCTAGTAGTTTTCATGCATTGTTAAGTGCCACTTTCAGTGGCTGGATTCGTGGTTGTGCTGGAACAGGAGTCGTGCAGGTGTTCTCGGTACAATTCTGTACAGGTACACTGCGCACGATCACTGGTTCTACTGCGCACGACCACTGGTCGTGCGTCACTGATCGTGTGCACTTAACCCTAATTTTTTAGTACTGTTTCGGACAGTGTGCACGACCACCTACGATAGTGCGCACGACCACTGGTCGTGCGCCACTGTTCGTGCGCACTTAACATCAATTTATGAGTTCTGTCTCGACCAGTGCGCACGACCACCTATGATAGTGTGCACGACCGCTGATCGTGCGCCACTGGTCATGCGAACATGGTATTTTATAAATTGCTTACATTGCAGGCTCCGTCCAGGCAGGCGCACGATCACAGAACTATAGTGCGCACGACCACTGGTCGTGCGCCACTGATCGTGCACACTGTTTATTCCAGCGCCTATATATTGACCTGCTCGCGAATTAGGGCGAGGAGATAGATTGGAACTCCGTCCAGTCCGCCATTTTCGCCCCTTCCACAGGTTTTTCACCCCCCTAGGCATCCTCCATCATCCAAGAGTTTCAAGGAGGAGATTCTACACTCATCTTCATCGCCAAGCAAGGAGTTCTTCGCATCGGACGTGGTCGGATTGTAAAACGCTGGAGAAGACGGGTCCATTGGGAGGTGTGACAGCCCTCCTCTACCCCGGACGATAGTTGGGACCGAGCTAGGACGCGGATTGACAACCCGGTGCTTCCTACCGTGAATCTACAATGAGCCTCCGGATTCGGTTGTATCTCTTGCCTTTTCCTCTCCCTTTTGTTGATGTGATGTTTGTAATCTCTATATTTTGATGATGTATGCTATGAACTATGCTTTGTAATGCTTATTTCATTTATTTGGAATTATTTAGTTCATATGTGTTAAAGAGGTGCGCCGTCATCCATTTTCCATTCCACCATTGTGTTCGGTGTCGCACTAGCAATTGCTAGTGGCGTGCTTGTCAAAGAGGTGCTTGCGACTCTCATTCCGCTAGCCTACTCGCCCATCCGCCCAACGAAGTAGCGCGTTCAAGGCCTACGTAGTCTTCCATCCCGCCGAGCGAAGCTTTGCATAGCGGCATCGCATAGGAGTAGTTGTAATATTTTATTTTATCATTCACAAACCAAATCCCTTTCGTCCGGACTCCACCTATCGCTGGACTTCGATCTCAAGTCCTTCCTCGACACCTAACTCCACCTTACTGTGTTCCTTCGAGATTCGATACTCGGGGATTTACTCCTCGTTTTATATTACTTGAACGATCGGTACACTACCGTTTCGTGCCGCAGTCTAGCTACCGCCTATAGCGGTGTGCGAGATTTGCGCCATCAGGTGACGACATCCGTCTGCTCGCCAATAAATAGGGGTGCAGGGCCCGTCATTATTAACAAAGAACTGTAAGAACAAAAGTTGGCATGATTGTGCCGGTCTCAATTTGAGGTC
Source organism: Dactylorhiza incarnata (assembly GCA_033032865.1). Taxonomy (NCBI): domain Eukaryota; kingdom Viridiplantae; phylum Streptophyta; class Magnoliopsida; order Asparagales; family Orchidaceae; genus Dactylorhiza; species Dactylorhiza incarnata. The sequence goes on along the minus strand of JAWHQI010000001.1, from coordinate 22,430,240 downwards.
GCGCTGTTTGAGTTTTGCCTGACCGGTTTGTTTGTTCGCTGGTTAGCGACTAGCAGTTTGCGGTTAGCATTCTCCCTTCTTCCAACTTAGAATAAACCAGTCAGGGCGGACTGTATTTAGGTGTTCTTGGACTGTGCAGTGGACTCGGTTAATTAGGCGGTCTTAAGTGGCCAGGCGGTCATGAGTTGCGGTCTGTAGCAGGAAGCAGTTTCATCTTCAAGTGTTTTCAGCGGTGGAATAAGCAGCAGGTCGAGCGGTCTGTGGTTGCGGGCTGACAGGTGCGGTTTTCACTGTTCGCGCGGTCTCAGAAGTTAACTGCATGGCTTGTTTGTTTGCGCGGTCTGGCGGTCTCAAGTTATCAAGTCGCCAACAGCTTGTAGTCTTTTGTGTTTGTGCTTCTCTCCTCCGTGATTCTTATGAATCATGTCTCGCCATGTATACCTCGAATTGTAAAGAGATAGTTAATACCATAGCACTATTCGGTCTTCCCATTATCATTGTGTTGCTATACTTGTAGAAAGTTTTGTGAAGTGTTCCGCATTTTACTTCATCTCCGGACCTCAAGTTTTTTAACATGGTATCAGAGGGAGGTTGCTGAGCAGTAGTTGCTGATACTTCTCTTGGGTTCCTCAAGTTGGTTAGCAACCAGTGGGATAGCAATGGAAGGAGGATATGCTAGAGGTCTTTGTATTGAGCTCCTTACGCAGACTAACTTCAAGAAGTGGAATTTTTGCATGGAAAGCTATCTTCTTGGCGAGGATTTGTGGGGGGTTGTAGGAGGAGAAGCAAGACAAGCTGTTATTCCTACTGAGGGGAATGCTGAGCTCGTGAAGGCTTGGAAGAGAACGAATGCTAAAGTGGGGTTCACTCTCAAGAGTGTTATCATTCCGGAGCTGTTTGATCACATCATCAGATGTAGGTCAGCTGCTGAAAGTTGGACAGCCTTGGATGGCTTGTTTAATAAGAAGAATATAGCTAGGTTATAGTTCTTGGAGAATGAGTTGGCGAAAGCAACTCAGGGAGATTTGTCTATCTCAATGTTCTTCTTGAAAATGAATAACCTATGCGCAGAGATATCGACATTGGACCCAGATGAACCTATCTCAAAAGCTAAGCTGAAGAGGCACATAATCCGCGGCTTGCAGAGGGAGTAAGTGGCCGTTGTTACTTCTGTTCAAGGCTGGGACAATCAGCCTTCGTTGCTGGAGATGGAGAACTTACATGCTTCGTAAGAAAGTTTGGCTAAGCAAATGGCTGGGATGTCTGTCTCTGGGGGAGAAGGTGAGGTTCTCTTTTCTGGCAAGAAGAAGAGATGGGACAAGAAGAAGACATCTGGAGATGATTGTCCATCTACTTCATATCAGCAGGAGAGGATCTATGCTCCTAAGCGTGATGGGAAGAAGAAGGAAGGACCTAGATTCTTCAGGTGCAACAAGCTTGGTCACTTCAAGAGAGACTGCCAAGTTAATCTTCAGTCAGGGCATGCTGCAGGAAAGGAGGAGACCGGTTCCAATTCTGAAGGTAGTTGGGGTGGTGGAGGTGCATTCCTGACGGGCACGTGTGTTCGAGCTATGACTTCCATCAACTATCAGGATGATTGGATAGTGGACTCTGGGTGTGGTCATCACCTCACCGGGGATGAGTCGAAGTTCTCCTCATTGCAGGCATATACTGGTAATGACGTTATCATTACGGCTGATGATACTATACATGCAGTAGAGAAGGAGGGTCTGCGGCTCCGGGCCCCGAGACAATGTGATCACGATGAGAACGTCACGACGCCGGAGGTGCATATTGCGAGGATGAGGGATTACGCCTTCCTCGTGGACCAAGAGGGCCGCACGGCCGAGGATTACTACAATTCTAGGGTACCGCCGCGGTCCGGGTCGTGAGGTGGGGGTAGGTGGAAGTGGTTGCCCCATGATTCTCGCTAACTTCTACGTTGTCGCGAACTCTTATTACCTGTTAATGAGTGTCGCTATTCTGGACAATCTCGCAATGGCTTGCAACTCATATATTGGCTTTATCTCGTCTGATAATAATTATTACTAGCTTTTTATTAGTTCTCGCTCGCTGCTAACATGTCCGTTTCTTTTTCATGTTATGTTGTACTCGCGAAGAGCCTCCGTTCTCGCTAAATGTATCTCGCGGCGGCGCCCCCCACCCCCCCCCCCCCCCCCCCCTTACGCCATTATGTTTGCTTGTGCTGTTCTCGCAAAGATGTTGCTTGTACTAACCTCACAGACCTTTATCGCCCGCGGTCGTGATGTGATGTTTTGGCTAACCGCACTCACCGGCGCTTGGGCTTCTTCCCGCCCTTTTACTTTCGCTATAAATAGGCTGTCATAGATGATTCAACCACCGCATTTACTGTCAACCTTCTTCCTCCTCTGCTTCAGAGCTCTCGCTCCTTCCCGTTCCCGTTCTATTTCCTTTCTCGCAGGTTTTCGAAATGGGCGGTGATGCTAACGAGTTGGAGGGTCGGCGAAAGACTGCTAAGGCTTTCGCCGAGCACGACTTCTTTCATTGCAACCTGACAGATGAGGAATACTTCACCGCGGTCGCCGACTACGTCACCCCACCATTCGCGGCGCGCCGCCCTAGCGAGGACGACATGATCAACGCACCACTCGTCGACGAGCTGGCCATCCCCAGCGCTCATTTCGCGGTCGGCTTGCGTCTCCCCTTGTGGCCGAAAATCCGCCAGGCAATAATCGTTCTCGCTCATTTCTTATTCTCTGCAGGTCAAGTCTCGCTCATTATATAAATTAATCCTGGTTTTCTTGTTGCTCGCTAGGTGCTCAAACATTATGGCATTGTTCCGGGTCAGCTTACCCCTAATGCCATGGCGGTGATTACAGCTTTCGCATGCTACCTGCGCGAGGAGCGCAACTAGTTCAACCTTCCGATTTTTCGGAAGTTGTTCTCCTTCCGCGCATATAAGGACGGGACCACCTACTTTGTGGGGTCGAGTCCTAAATTCGTCGAGACCGTCAACAAGGCCCACTTCTGGGCCCAGAAGTTCCTCCTCGTCAAGGGGAACTTCGGCAATATCCCGATCTCGCCAGTCCAACACGGCGAGACCACCTATCGACCCACTGCCCTCGGCGGCCATGACTTTGTCCTTTATCAGTTCTTCTGCAAGAAGAACTTCGAGGTTGTTCATCTCCGCCGCAACCTCGACTCGCTGCTTCCAGTGCTCGCTGGGGAAGGTAAAGATCTCGCTCAATAACTCCTGTTATTCCAAGTAACTCTGTATTTATTGTAATTCCAACACTTTTTAGGCGACCGAGATTTCCCCCTCCATCCCCCCTACGCGACCATTGGGGCGGAGGCTTGCCGAGACGCCATCACACCAGGTGAGCCATCCTCTCGCAAGAGATCGGGGGCTTCTAGTAGCCATGGCCTTCCCCCAAGATCCCCGGCGAAGAAAAAGAATAAGAAGAGCCGGGTCTTGCTCGCCTCCTCGAAGGGGAAAGAGCCTGGCGTGGCCACATTTGATGAGTTCGACCTTACCGGCCTCTCCTCGGGAGGTGAGGGCGACGAGCCCAGCCAGGAGGCTACTAGAACCTCCACTCCGCCCATCCCCGTCAACCACTACAACTTCGGTCTCGGCCAGAGGCGCCGGGATGAGACCGGCGAGCTCTTGGTGAACTGGAAGCCGGAGACGAACCGGGCAGACATCTCCACCATCCTCCCTACCTGGTTGGAGAAGGCGACCGTCAGCGGTCATGCCTTTGATTTCTCGTTCGTCCTCTATGGACGCGAGGACGCAGGGGCATACAAAGACGAGACTGCGAGGACCCTCGCTTTCGAGAGCGCAAGGTCTCAGTTGCGCTCCGTCGAGCTCGCCCACATGACGGGGAGGCGCTGCTTGCAACTGGAGCAACAGAACGTGGAGCACGCGAGGGCCTATCAGGGGCTTCTCGCCGAGAACACGCAGCTGAAGGATAAGCTGCTCGCCGTAGAGAGCGGTGTGGTGAGTTACCTAGACCTCGTCACCCTCCTCTTCTTCGGCCATTTCGCTCCATTAATTTATCTTACTTACAGGATGTCGAGGCCGCCGGAAGAGCCGACACTCGCATCCAGGACCTGGAGGGCGAGGTGGCCGGGCTAAAAGCTCTAAATTGCGAGCTCGCCTGTGTCGTCGTTCCCCCTTCTCCCCGCCGCCTGAAGGAAGAGCAGCGAGCGCGGGACGAGGAGGTTCGCCTGGGGTCAATCGAGTCGGCACGCTACATCTTCGACGCGATGAAGGTGTCCGGCCTAATGTATGCCGACGCGGCCGACATCACATTAGAAGACGTCGTCCTAGAGCTCTGCATCCCTCTCGTGTCGGTGAAGAGCAGCGACGACGAGGAGGAGTCCGTGAGCGATTCTTGAGAATCGTCGACATTCTGTTTTTGTTTCCATTTTGGCTGGCGAGATCGCCGCGATTTGTAATTGGACTGTTTAAGTGTAAACACAGCTTCTATGCCTTGTTCATTTTGTTCATCTCTTCTGCCTCATTATTTGCATTTTTATATCGCATTGCCGCATATTTTTTGTCATTCTCTCCAAGCCAATTCTCGCGTGCTTCGACGGTTATGGCGTAGACTCCGCTCTCGCTTACTCTCGCTTTTCCTTACGTCTTGGCGTGGATTCTCCGCTGTACATTGGGTTTGGGGTTTAGGACTACCCCTTCTTTTAAGGTCTCGCACGATATACCCCCTCCCGGTGAGAACCCCTCTCCCTCCATCGGAGTTTTTGTAGGCCTTCTCGCGGATACAGCTCGCGATACCTCTCCCAAGAGGTCATGCTGCGAGGGAATCGTCGGCCCCTTTATTGTTGTGCGAAATTCGTTCTTCTCGCCGAGCGAGAAGGCCCTGGACAGTACTAAAGACTTGTCAACCTGCGACTTTCTGACCTACCTTCGTGAGGAGTCCACCTCCGTGCCAGCCTCTCCAGAGATCAACCTGAAACCCCCCGTTTAGTGAGAGCCCGGGAGCGGAATCGATCTGGGGCATTCCAGCACTAACACTTATCACCTTGCCAGCCTCTCTAGAGATCAACCTGTACCCCCCGTTTAGTGAGAGTCCGGGAGCGGAATCGATCTGGGGCATTCCAGCACCAATACTTATCACCTTGCCAGCCTCTCCAGAGATCAACCTGTACCCCCCATCTAGTGAGAGCCCGGGAGCGAAATCGATCTGGGGCATTCCAGCACCAATATTTGTCACCTTGCCAACCTCTCCAGAGATCAACCTGTACCCCCCATCTAGTGAGAGCCCGGGAGCAGAATCGATCTGGGGCATTCCAGCACCAATACTTATCACTTTGCCAGCCTCTCCAGAGATCAACCTGTACCCCCCGTCTAGTGAGAGCCCGGGAGCGGAATCGATCTGGGGCATTCCAGCACCAATACTTGTCACCTTGTCAGCCTCTCCAGAGATCAACCTGTACCCCCCCCCCCCCCCCCCCCCCCCCCCGTCTAGTGAGAGCCCGGGAGCGGAATCGATCTTGGGCATTCCAGCACCAATACTTATCACCTTGCCAGCCTCTCCAGAGATCAACCTGTACCCCCCGTCTAGTGAGAGCCCGGGAGCGGAATCGATCTGGGGCATTCCAGCACCAATACTTATCACTTTGCCAGCCTCTCCAGAGATCAACCTGTATGTCTAGTGAGAGCCCGGGAGCGGAATCGATCTGGGGCATTCCAGCACCAATACTTGTCACCTTGCCAGCCTCTCCAGTGATCAACCTGTACCCCCCGTCTAGTGAGAGCCCGGGAGCGGAATCGATCTGGGGCATTCCAGCACCAATACTTATCACCTTGACAGCCTCTCCAGAGATCAACCTGTACCCCCCCGTCTAGTGAGAGCCCGGGAGCGGAATCGATCTGGGGCATTCCAGCACCAATACTTGTCACCTTGCCAGCCTCTCTAGAGATCAACCTGTACCCCCCGTCTAGTGAGAGCCCGGGAGCGGAATCGATCTGGGGCATTCCAGCATCAAGTATCGATCAGCATCAATACTTGTCCAATGCTGAGATTTCAGCGCACAAGTTCTTCATCTTCAGAAAGAAAGTGGAGATAGAAAGATCACCCTGAGCCGACCTTGCCAGCTCATTCTCCAAGAACTGTAACCTAGCTACATTCTTCTTGTTAAACAGCACATCTAGGGCCCTCCTGATCTCCGCAGCTGATCCACATACCAGAATGTGATCAAACAGATCAGGTGAAATTGCCCTCTTCAGAGTGAACTCTGCCTTCGCATTCATCCTCCTCCAAGTTCTCACCTCAGCCCCATTATCCCCTTCCGGGACAGCTTCCTGCGTCTGATCTCCTCCAACTACCTCCCAGAGGTCCTCACCTAGAAGATAGCTTTGCATACACAACTTCCACTTCTTGAAGTTAGTCGATGTAAGCATCTCAATTCCAAAACCCCTCGCTTCCATTGCTCTACCACTGGTTCCTTCTTCACAAAGGTGATGGATACTCTAAGTCACTCACTGCTCAACCGCTTCAACCTCGCTTTGATACCATGTGAAATTTTTCGAATCTTTATGAAGCGAGCAGGAGTTAGCCAAACAACCAGAAGCAAATGGAGGCAAACAAGTGATCTTTATTGATAGCAACTTCAAATTACAAGGCAAGGCATGCTTTGCGAGACATGATTTCGCCAGCACAAACACCAAAGGAAAAAATACAAGTTGAAGATAACTTGAGATCGCGCGGTCTCCCTTGCGACCTCAGCAACTCGCCAAACCGCAACTCGCTGCCGATCTCAGAACAACACCAGACCGCCAATCAGACCGCACCCCTCCTTCCGAACTCCTGATCCTCCCGAACTCCAGCAACACAACTCCAAGCCGCAGACCGCCCGAACACTTTCAGAGGAAGAGGTGATCGCTGCTGCAAGCACTATCCGCAGAAGCTGCACAAGAAGAGTTCAATCAGAAGACCGCCCGGTCACACAAATATAGACCGCAGGAAAGATAGAGAACTCGGCTTACACTTGGTGTGTCTTTATTTGTTGCTACAGTGGCTCCTATTTATAGGCGTGGGACCTGATCCAGTCACCACCCTATGAGATAGGATCACCACCCTCCAGACCGCGCGACCTGACCGGTCACCCCGCGCGATCAGCAACAGAACTCCTGCTTCATTTTGGTGAACTCGCCAGCTTCAACATCAACCATGAGAGACCGCCACACTCACAGCAGATCGCGACTCCAAGGGAGATCGCCAGACCGCCCGAAGCTGTTCACCCCCTGTGTTCGCCAGAGACTGTGAACACAGCCAGTTCGCCATCAACCCGCGAACTCAAGTCCGCATGCCGGTCTCCACCTGAGACCGCGAACAGCGTCCAGCTCGCATACCAGTCTCCTCCTGAGACCGCGAACTGAGACCGCGTGACTAAGACCCTTAGTCCGCGAATACCACCAGAAAGCCCCGTCAGCTACCAGACTGCATTCTGGAAAAAACCTGGATCAAGCCGTGCGGTCACGCCAGACCGCCACAGCCTTGAGGAAGACAAGACGCCACGCGATCACGAACAGACCGCGCACACCTGAAGAAGATCAGCCCGCCACGCGGTCAGAGACAGACCGCGCGACCTTCACCTCCAGCCGCCTTGGACCCATACCAGCGATCAAGCCAGGAGACCGCAGCTAGACATAGACAAGCCAGACCGCAGAGACAGACCGCCAGGCTGTGCGATCACTCCAGACCGCCCGACCTCCTCACAGACCGCCTAGGTCCAAAAGCCCTCTAACTTCCACTTCAACAATTTCAACACTCCCCCTTGAAGTGGGAAGTTGAAACTAGCCCCAGTAGGCTCCTTAGCCGTGTGAACGGCCCCTTTGCCAGCGCCTTTGTGAAGATGTCCGCGACATTGTCCGCACTCCGCACATGCTCAATCGAAAGAGATCCCTCCAGCACCTTCTCCCGTATGAAGTGGTGCTCGATCTCGATATGCTTGGTCCTCGCGTGACAAACTGGATTGGTAACCAGTTTGAGAGCACTCTCGTTGTCACCGCGTAGCAGAGTAGGCTCCCGAACCTCCTTGTGGATGTCTCCCACCAACCTCCTAAGCCAGATGGCTTCCTGAGCTGCCAAGGACGAAGCCTTGTATTCCTCTTCGGTGGTGGAGACCGACACGGAATCCTGCTTCTTGCTGCACCATGATATAGCTGTAGGGCCCGCCATGAAGACGAATCCAGACGTCGACTTCCGATCATCCGAATCTCCCCCGTAGTCAGCATCCATGTACCCGTGCACCTCAAAGCCCGCATCCCTCCTGTATAGGAGACCCATGTCCGAGGTCGCCTTGACATACTTCAGAATGTTCTTGGCCGCTAGCAGATGAGGTACCCGTGGCTCCGCCATATATCGACTCACTCTGCCAACTGCATATGCAATATCCGGCCACGTGATCGTCAGATAGATCAAGCTCCCAACCAGAGCTCGGAACACCAACGGATCTTGCATAATCCTTCCCTCATCTTTCCGAAGCTTCATAGCCTTCTCTAGAGGTGTGGAAGTGCACTTCCCTTCCTTCATGCCGAATCGCTCCACGATCCGCTCCGCATATCCTGCCTGGGTCACCAGCACTCCACCTTCCTTCCTCTGCACCTCGAGTCCAAGGAAATGGTGAAGCTCACCTAAGTCCTTCATCTCGAACCTGATGGACAGCTCGGCCCGAAGCTGTGCTACCTCCTCCTTCGAGTTCCCCGTCACGATCATATCGTCGACGTATAACAGCACGATGACCTGAAGCTCCCCGCTCTTCTTGACGAACAAGCTTGAGTCTGAGTCTGAAGCACCAAATCCACAGAATAGGAGATATTCTGCGATCTTCCCGTACCACGCCCTCGGCGCTTGCTTCAACCCATACAGGGCTTTCTTCAGCTTGCAGACATGCTCCGAAAAATTTTAAGACACAAAGCCAGGTGTCTGGACCATGAAGATATCCTTGTCAATCTCGTCGTACAAGAAGGCGTTCTTGACGTCGAGCTGCCAAATCTCCCATCCACTGAACGCCGCCAAGGCAATGATAAATCGAACTAAAGTCATTTTTGCCACCGGACTGAAAGTCTCCTCGTAGTCTTCACCGTATTGCAGCGAGAACCCCCGAGCTACAAGGCGAGCCTTGTACTGCTCGATACTGCCGTCAGCTTTCTTCTTAAGCTTGTAGACCCACTTGCATATAACAGGAGTGGTGCCCTTGGGCTTGGGCATAAGAGACCAGGTCTCATTCTTCTCGAGAGCTGCCATCTCTTCTTGCATTGCAATGTCCCACTCCTTCACACCTCTGGCCTTCTCAAAGCTCGACGGCTCCCTCTCATCCAAGGGATCAGCGAAGAAACATGAGATGAAGCTCACTGCGTTTCCTCCTGTATAGCGATCAGGGGCAACGATCGCTCGCTTCGACCTCCTCAGCTCCTTCCCCTGAACCGCATTATCTCCAGCTGCTTCTTCCCTAGATCCTCTTCCAGACGTGCTAGGAGCATCGCTCCCCCTGCTCCCTGAACCAGAATCCCCCGTCTCGGAATAAGAAGGAGATGGACCACATGGTGACACAGGTAGCTCCACCTGACGATCTTCCACAGCTTTCTCCGGCACCTCCACCCTGCTCTCTGGTAGCTCCACATCAGAAGACCCCTTGTAAGATGTTGATGAGTCCTGATCATATACACTTTTATGGACTCATCTGGGCCGTTTAGCTAGTCATTTCACCGCACTTTAGCCCTGTTATAGTTCATATTGATCAATCCATGCTAGGTGCACATCTAGGCCCACTTTGGTGTGATTTTCGTGCTTATTATCATTAGTAGTATTCATGTGCTGTCAAGTGCCACTTTCGGTGGCTAGATTTGTGGTTGTGCCTGGAATAGGAGTCGTGCGAGTGTTCCCGGTGCAATTCTGCACAGGAACACTGCGCACGATCACCGGTTCTATTGCGCACGACCACTGGTCGTGCGCCGCTGATCGTGTGCACTTGACCCTTTTTTTATGAGTTCTGTTTGGTTCAGTGCGCACGACCATCAATGCCAGCGCGCACGACCACCGGTCGTGCGCCACTGCTCGTGCGCATTGACCATTAAATTTTTAAGTTCTGTTTCATCTATTGCGCACGACCACTGACGCTAGTGCGCACGACCATCGGTCGTGCGCCACTGGTCGTGCGAACATGTTATGTTATAATTTCTGTCTTTGCAGGTTCCGTCCAGGCAGAGCGCACGATCACAGGATTCTAGTGCGCACGACCACTGGTCGTGCGCCACTGACCGTGCGCACTGTTTAATTCCAGCGCCTATAAATTCCCTGCTCGCGATTTTAGGTCGGCATCCCGATTTTCAGCCGCCGTTTCCGCCCGATTCCGCCCAGTTTCGCCCCTCCACCGTCGCCCACCATATAGAGGTGCTCCGGGCTTGCTCTTCACGCCTATCTTGAGCCGGAGTTTCCTCTCGGCCTCCTCCTTCATCCAAGAGCTCCAAAGGAAGACCTAGCCGCTATCTCCATCGAGCAAGAGGAAGTTGGCAACCTCCACCGGATCGTGACACGAAGAAGACGGGTCCATTGGAGAGTCGTGACAGCTCTCTCTACCCCGGACGTAGTTGCGGACCGAGCTTGGACGCGGATTGACAACCCGGCGATTCCAACCGTGAATCTTCAACGAGCCTTCGGATTCGGTCGATTTCTTGCCTTGTTCTCCTTTTATTGATGTATTTGCAACTAGATCTAACATTATGATGAAGTGTATTTTGATTAAATAGCATTTTTACTTGATTATGTCTATGTGATTGAGTATTCTTGTTTATATTATTGAGGTGCGCCTTGTGGTGTGGTTTGTTGGTTGTCCGGTGCCGCACTAGCAATTGCTAGTGGCGTGCTTGTCGAAGAGGTGCTTGCGACCCTCATTCCGCTAGCCCACTCGCCCATCCGCCTACCGAAGCGTGGCATAGCGGCCCGTACTCCATCCCGCCTAACGAAGCAGCGCGCTCAAGGCCTGCATAGTTCGATTCCGTTAGCCTACTCGTCCATCCGCCCTTGCGACGCAGCGCGCTCAAGGCCTGCCTAGTATCCATTCCGCCAAGCGAAGCATTGCATAGCGGCATTGCATAGGAGTAGTTGTAGTGTTTTCTTTTATTTTCCAAAAGCCAACCCAACTCTCCCGCAATCCATTCGACCTAAAGGACTTCGATCTCAAGTCCTTCCTCGACATTTAACTCCACCTTACTGTGTTCCTCAAGAGACCGACACTCGGGGATTTATTCCCAACATTTATTACTTGAACGATCGGTACACTGCCGTTTCGTGTCGCAGTCGAGCTACCGCCTATAGCGGTGTGTGAGATTTGCGCCATCAAGTTTTTGGCGCCGTTGCCGGGGAACACAGTCGTGTGAGTTTTCTGGAGAGGGAGAACCTGAGAGAAAAGCCCTTCCATTTGTAAATTGCATTTTCTCTTATTTTATTTCTGTTCTTTTTATTCCTTTTTCTTGTTTTATATCAGGTTGCTTTAGTAATTTCTATTTGGTTTAGTATTTGCACAATAGCATTTTTATTTTGAATCGTTTTATCTTCACATTATGTGGGCACATCTCAATTTCCGTTGCCGTTGGTGTGGAGCTACCTCCCACTCTAGTGATGAATGCCCTACGGAGAATAGTAGGCATAATTCCTCTCGCCCAGCATATAGAGCATCGACTCCGTCTGATACTCCATATGGTGCGCGTAAGTCTTATGGCTACTCTGCTGAGCCATTACCGTCATACTTCTTTTCGGCTCCAGCTCCCGCTGTGCCAAAGAAGCCTGCTAGGCAGTGCCAGTTTTGTCGGAGCACAGATCATGCCCTGAAGGATTGTGTTGCTTATCTTCGCCAATTGGATGAGGATGACGAGCCGGATATTCGGATCGTCCCAACTCCTAGCTCTGGCAGCACACCTTCAACATCCGGTTATGTGTCTTTATCACCTTCACATCTTGAAGGGTATGACATGGACACGATCACTGGATGTGTGGCTGATCTGGGCACCGACATTGCTGAGCCTATTCTCCCGGTGCATCCACCACCTCTAGTGGATTCGATTCTTTGTGAGGAATCGGTGCTCGACTTTTATCCGAGCACTACTCCTCCCCCTATTGTGCATACTACACTCGTCTCTGACGACATTGTTGATGATGTGTCGCAGGAGGAGGCAGTTGATCTGAGTGTTGTGCCTATTCCTATGGAGGAGGACAACCTTCTAGGTGAAGAGGAATTTTCCTCAGCACCGGTGGAGGAACTCCAAATCCTAAGCCTGGCCACGGTTGATCCCGCCGAATCTTGTAGCATTGATGACAATGCAAACATTATTTTACTTCCCCAACCTAATGGAAGTGAGTCCGGGATCACTCCCCCGATTGATGTTTATTTATGTTCTTCGTCTTCTTTATTTCTTGATCCCCTTCCTTCATCTGAGTCTGTGCAGGTTGAATCTTCATAGGTACTTCAGGAGGACTTGGAGCTTTGTGCTCAAGTCAATGATGAGTGTATCCTTTCATGTGAGGAGGTTGATCCTTCCTCCATAGAGGAAGCCTCACTCATTGCCTTCTCCTCCTGCGGACCTGCTGTGGACGATACCTTGCTAGGCAAGGATGTGCTGTGTGAGTTGAGTGAGGACCAGGCCTCCTCCTCCTCTTACATTCTCTACCCTCTACCTGTGAGGAGCAGGTATCTATATTTAGGTAGAGGGGTGACTGTTCTATCACCGTATCGGTACCCGCTACCGACACGGATATTAGGCCAGTTACCTGTCCACTTCTCCTTCCATCGGCCCATTAGTTAGAACCTTTAGTTTTTAAATAAGTCGTGCTGGGATGACAATAACCCCAGTAGTTATCTTTCTTTTCTGCATTTTTATTTCATCTGATCATGTTTAGTTGGTAGTATTTCTTTTTCAGTTTTCTATTTTCTTTTTGCGGAGCTGACCCCTGCAGGTATCTTATTCTGGATGGCGGATGCTGCGCTCATTTCAGCTTACACGCCAATCTTCTGGTATGCTCACTTGCTGAGCATTGGGTACTCTCTTTCCCTAGCCTTTGCTGATTTTCTTGTCATATATTATGCAGATTGTTTAGTTTAAGTCTGGGGGAGAGTAGTTTTGTTTACCCGCTCACGTGCACTATTGCACTGCATACTAGAAGATTTCATTTTAAAATATTTTGTTTATTTTCATTGCACACCACATCACCCACTTGAGCGCGTACTCATCTGTTTTTCTGCTCTGTTGTGAATTTAATTCTTCTGCTTATTTGGGAAAATCTAGGTGATGGTTTAGGACTATGTAGCAGAGTAAAATGTTGACTCTGGTAGTGCTCCTAGTCGAGTGCTCGGTTGCATAGAATTTTGTGTAGAGTAGATTTCTTTTTATGCTATGGTTTTATATTTTTCTTATTAGTGTAAATGTTGTTTATTCTACTCAAATGGTGAATTCGGTGGAATCAAACGGTAGCATAGGGATGTGTGTAAACGATCGTTAGATTCGTATTGCTTGAGTCGGGAGAAAGGAGAATCTTTCTCGGTGGCTAGAACTTGCCCCAAGCGATTCTTGAAGCATGGGTATACGGTTAGTCAATTGTGTGAATGTGATATAGGCCATCATTTTGGCCCGGTTGAGCCTTTGTGCCTATCCCTACCGCTTTATCCTCGCTAGCCCAGTTGTGCCTACCCGTTCTTTGATTCAGCCCCACTTTCATTTCACCAAAGCCTAAATGCCGATCCTAGTCGCACACCCAAATATGAGCTGTAGCTGTTTATTATTTTCATGAGTTGGTGGTGTTGATTGTGGTAGTATTTTGTGAAGATGTGGATGCGTCCTATTGGTTATTTGCTGAAAATGATAAGAAAAAGAAAAAAATTGAGAAAAAGAAAAGAAGTAAAAAGAAAGGAAAGAGAAGTAAAGTTTCATTGAAAATCTTTTTATATCGATTTATATTTGGGAGTAGGCGGTGCACGCACCCATGCTGTTAAGTCCAAGTCTGGGGGTGTTGTGTACCCGCGTGTTTGTGTGGCAAATGAGGATAGTTTCCTGCATTAGCTCATTTGGGTTTAGTGCTCGAGCCGTCGTTTTTATCTTTGTTTATCCTCACCTAAACCCAAGCCCCATTTAAAACCTAAAGTCCTATTGATTCACGTATTTGAGTCAAACCAGTGCCGTGGAGAGAATGTGACCGGGCAAGCTTATGGTCACCGACACTGATGGATTTCAGTGGAGTTTGTCCCGTACCCCAATCTTGAGCAATGCTCATCTCAGCGTTTAGTTTACTTTCTCCGTATGCGTGACCGAACGATTCACCGCTGTTCACCATTTTGAGTAGTTGTAATATGCTTTTACTCTTTTAGAAATATATAAACTGTTTTTATAGTCAGAAATCTTTTCTACTATTTTTCTTATGCACGTGAGCATGCGACTTCGCATGGTACTCTGTAGTGTAATCATTAAGCCATCTACTGTTCTTTCCTAGTTCGCTTAGAATTTGTTTGCTCGGGACGCGCAAACAGTTAAGTCTGGGGGTGTGATGAGTCCTGATCATATACACTTTTATGGACTCATCTGGGCCGTTTAGCTAGTCATTTCACCGCACTTTAGCCCTGTTATAGTTCATATTGATCAATCCATGCTAGGTGCACATCTAGGCCCACTTTGGTGTGATTTTCGTGCTTATTATCATTAGTAGTATTCATGTGCTGTCAAGTGCCACTTTCAGTGGCTAGATTTGTGGTTGTGCCTGGAATAGGAGTCGTGCGAGTGTTCCCGGTGCAATTCTGCACAGGAACACTGCGCACGATCACTGGTTCTATTGCGCACGACCACTGGTCGTGCGCCGCTGATCGTGTGCACTTGACCCTTTTTTTATGAGTTCTGTTTGGTTCAGTGCGCACGACCATCAATGCCAGCGCGCACGACCACCGGTCGTGCGCCACTGCTCGTGCGCATTGACCATTAAATTTTTAAGTTCTGTTTCATCTATTGCGCACGACCACTGACGCTAGTGCGCACGACCATCGGTCGTGCGCCACTGGTCGTGCGAACATGTTATGTTATAATTTCTGTCTTTGCAGGTTCCGTCCAGGCAGAGCGCACGATCACAGGATTCTAGTGCGCACGACCACTGGTCGTGCGCCACTGACCGTGCGCACTGTTTAATTCCAGCGCCTATAAATTCCCTGCTCGCGATTTTAGGTCGGCATCCCGATTTTCAGCCGCCGTTTCCGCCCGATTCCGCCCAGTTTCGCCCCTCCACCGTCGCCCACCATATAGAGGTGCTCCGGGCTTGCTCTTCACGCCTATCTTGAGCCGGAGTTTCCTCTCGGCCTCCTCCTTCATCCAAGAGCTCCAAAGGAAGACCTAGCCGCTATCTCCATCGAGCAAGAGGAAGTTGGCAACCTCCACCGGATCGTGACACGAAGAAGACGGGTCCATTGGAGAGTCGTGACAGCTCTCTCTACCCCGGACGTAGTTGCGGACCGAGCTTGGACGCGGATTGACAACCCGGCGATTCCAACCGTGAATCTTCAACGAGCCTTCGGATTCGGTCGATTTCTTGCCTTGTTCTCCTTTTATTGATGTATTTGCAACTAGATCTAACATTATGATGAAGTGTATTTTGATTAAATAGCATTTTTACTTGATTATGTCTATGTGATTGAGTATTCTTGTTTATATTATTGAGGTGCGCCTTGTGGTGTGGTTTGTTGGTTGTCCGGTGCCGCACTAGCAATTGCTAGTGGCGTGCTTGTCGAAGAGGTGCTTGCGACCCTCATTCCGCTAGCCCACTCGCCCATCCGCCTACCGAAGCGTGGCATAGCGGCCCGTACTCCATCCCGCCTAACGAAGCAGCGCGCTCAAGGCCTGCATAGTTCGATTCCGTTAGCCTACTCGTCCATCCGCCCTTGCGACGCAGCGCGCTCAAGGCCTGCCTAGTATCCATTCCGCCAAGCGAAGCATTGCATAGCGGCATTGCATAGGAGTAGTTGTAGTGTTTTCTTTTATTTTCCAAAAGCCAACCCAACTCTCCCGCAATCCATTCGACCTAAAGGACTTCGATCTCAAGTCCTTCCTCGACATTTAACTCCACCTTACTGTGTTCCTCAAGAGACCGACACTCGGGGATTTATTCCCAACATTTATTACTTGAACGATCGGTACACTGCCGTTTCGTGTCGCAGTCGAGCTACCGCCTATAGCGGTGTGTGAGATTTGCGCCATCAGATGTCACCTCATCGAACACGATGTCGCGAGATACCACAAACCTCCGCATCTCCGGGTCCATGCACTTCCATCCTTTCTTCCGCTCATCGTATCCCACGAAGACTAGCTTCCTTGCTTTCGCATCTAGCTTCGTCCAAAGAGCATCTGGAACATGCACGTAGCATGTGGAACCAAACACCCTAAGGTGTGCAACGCTTGGCTTCTCCTTGAAGATCATCTCATGCGGAGTCAACATGTTGATGGGACTCAAGGGCATCCTGTTGATGACGTAGGCAGCACAAGACATTCCCTCCGCCCAGAAGGACTTTGGGATACCCTTGGCATGCAGCCAACACTTGCAGGTCTCCGTCAGATGACGGATCTTTCGCTCTGCAACGCCGTTCTGCTATGGAGTATGTGCACAAGTGAGCTCTCTCCGGATGTCTGCCTTCCTGCAAAAAGTAGAGAACTCACTGGAGGTGAATTCCCCTCCGTTGTCAGTCCTCAGCTTCTTCACCCGAAGTCCTAGCCGACCCTCCACGAGCTACTTGAACTCCACAAACTTGGCAAACGCCTCCGCCTTCTCCTTCAGGAAATATACCCAGACATATCTGGTGTAATCATCGATCAACACCAGCATATATCTGCTGCCTCTGAGGCTTGGGGTAGCAGTTGGTCCCATCAAGTCACCGTGGATGCACTCCAACGGCACACTACACCTTGTCTGCGACTTGCCAAACGGTAGTCGATGAGACTTGCCGAACTGACATCCTGCGCAAACATGACCCTCTCCGTAGGAAGATAAACTTGGCAGTCCCTTGACCAGACCTCTCACCGCCATAGCTTTCAGCTTGTCCATCCCTACGTGCCCTGATGAGTCCCATTTATATATATATATATATATATATATATATATATATATATATATATTTGGACTCATTTGGGCTGATATTCTAGTCTTTGCACCACATTTTAGGAACGTTTTCATTCATATATATTATTCCATGCTAGGTGCACTATTAAGCTCATTTCGGTGTGCAATTGCATTCCTTGTTATTGGGGGTAAGCACATGGTGCTCCCCTTCCCTTCTTTTATGTTTTTCTGATGCTGGACGTGTATTCCCAGCTGTTATATCTTGTATGCAGGTGACCTGATCGTCCCGTTTTCCCCAGAAGTAATTTCTGTGCATATCGCACGGTCGTGCGTTTCCTTGACGCACGGTCAGTTGCGGTCGTGCGTTTGTGTCTGGGCAGAAAATGGAGCGTCGGAGTTTACTCATGCGTTTTGACGCACGGGCGGATTCGCACGTGTGTGAGTAAAACGCACGGTCGACCTGTGGCTTTGTGATTTCAGAGAGTCGGAGTTTACCCGTGTGTTTGAACGCACGGGCGGTATTGGTTGTGCGTGAGCAAATCGCACGGGCGCCGCAGCTTCTTCCCCAAGCCATATTTTATCCGTTAATATCGCACGGTCTGCGCACGGTCGTGCGTTCGACCGTGCGTGACCATTTTTCAGCCTGTTTGCTATAAAAAGCAGGAATCGAGGCAGTCAACGGAGAGAGCGATTGGAGGTGGACTGGAGCGATTCAGAGAGCGGGAAATCACTTCCTTCCCGCTTCTCTTGAGGGCTGAAGGCTCCCCTTCATCTCCACCACCATAGAGGCTATCTCCGGTGATTTCCACCTCCATCCTTCCATCCGGGAGCACTAGGAAGCTTTCTCCACCATTAGCTCAAGCATTCCTCGCCGAGAGATCAGAGAAGCGCTGAAGATCGTAGGAGCAGTGACAGCCTCCTTCGAGCCAAGCTCACCATCTGAGGGCCGAGTCTGGAGAGAGCCCGACAACCTCTCATTCCGGCCGTGAACCCAAGACGTGACTTCTTCTTGGTGGTCCTCTCTAACCTTTGATGCTTGAACTTCTTTGTTGTTGTTTTATGAATGCTTGTTAAGTTAATCTTAAAGATTATTGCTTGTGTTCATATGCAATGTTGTTGTGATGGCATGAATAGCGCTTTTTCTAGTGATTTCTGAGATTCGTTGTGTGTGAAGCCACTAGCAATTGCTAGTGGTGATGTTTAGAGAAGAGGTGTGTGCGACCCTCAACTGTCATAGTTACATTCCGTCCACGCGCCTTCCGAAGCACGGCATCGCGGCCGTTGCATCCACCTCACCTTGCGAAGCGGAGTTTTGACCCGCATCTCTCTTTATTCTACAATAGAATAGGATCCCAAACCAAACCTCTCGTTGTTACTTATTAACCCTTTTAACTGATTTCCTGGTTTGAGCAAATCGTTCTACCCAACTTGCGGTCCTTTGAGAACGATATTCGGGGAGTTCCTCCCTATTTTATTACTTGAGCGACCGGTGCACTGCCGTCGTATCGCATTTCGTGCCTGCTAATTAGCAGTGCCGAATTAGCGCATCAAGTTTTTGGCGCCGTTGCCGGGGACTGCAAGCGTGTTTGATTTATTTTTATTTGGAAATTCATTTTAAGATATTTTGTTTTTCTTCAGTATGCTATTTTCTTCTTCTGTATCATGTGGGCGCATTTGAATATTCGATGTCGTTGGTGTGGAGACACATCCCACGCCAGTGATAGGTGTCCCAAAGAATATGGTGTTATTCAGAAACCGTACGGAACCCATAAGTCTTTTGGCTACTCTACTGCAACTCCGTTGACGCACTCTCACGTGGTTGCCGCACCTTTGGTGCCGGCTAAGCCGGTGAGACAGTGTTTATTTTGCAAAAGTAGAGAGCATGCCTTGAAGGACTGTGCGGATTACCTTCGCCAATTGGAGGATGACGATAAGCCGGATATCCGGATCGTCCCATCTTCGAATTCTGCGAGCACAGCTTCTTCCTTTGGTTACGTATCCCTTCCACCTTCACTTCTTGAAGTCTCTGGAATCGACACGTGCATCAGTGCCCCTCTTGACTCCGTTTCTGACCCAACCCCCTATACCTCTTCGGTCCATGTACCACTTTGCATAGATTTGTACCCTTGTGTGGAGAGCGAGCCCGAACTCTTAAGTGGCACGTTTCCTCCCACTATTCACGAACTTACATCTATTTCTGATGTTATCGTTGAGATCAATTTGCAGGATGGTGCAGGTCTGCGCAGTGTCGTGCCCACTCTCATGGACGCGGACAGTCTCGATTGTGCTGAAGCAACCATTTTGGTTCAGTGCGAGAAAGTCCAAGTTAGAGAGGAGGCCATTGTGTGCTCTGTCGAGTCTAGTGAGATCTCCGACGATGTCATCAGTTTATCCTTGCCGCACCCTATGGGGGATGAAGCCGGGATTATCCCCTCAGATGAGATTTCTTTTAGTTTTTCTTCTAATTTATTTCCTGACCCCCTTTCTTTTTGTACAAGGATGCAGGATGTCCCTCCTCCGGTTGATCAGACCTTATGCATGGAGGAGCCGAAAGCCTGGCGGGGTGAGGAAGGTATAGTGAAGGACCATCTTGTTTCCTCATCATCGTTGGTGCTTTCCTTGGAGGATTGGTTACAAGGGGGCAAGCGGTTCTTCTTTGAAGACATAATACTGGAGGAGAAGAAGAGAGCGAAAAAGGAGGAGATCTGGGGTTGGAGGCTGAGCATCCTACTTAATTTCCACCCCTACTATCAGGTCCCCGGACCTTTTTCTTTCATCAGTTATTACTATTTCAAATCAGCTTATAGCTGATCTGTTTTGATCATGTAATAGTAATTAGGATTAATTAACTTTTGCTTAGTCCTAGACTTTATAAACTGCTTTAATACAGGTATTTGGTCCACCTTTAAGGACATTAAACAAAAGGGCTTCTTGGGAGACAACCCATGGGAACCACCCAGTTCCGCTTGCTTAGTCTTTGTCTTTTAGTCCTGTTTTTCTTTTCTTTTTGCTAACATCGCAGGTTAAAGCTCTCGCGTGGTGGATGCGGAAGGAGAAAAACTTGAAGAAGGAATTACCGCACTTCTGGCATGCTCATTTATGAGCATAGTTCCACTCTTCCCCTATTCTCCTTATGTTTAAATTCTTTATTTTATTTAGTTTTGATCAAGTCTGGGGGAGAGAGCGAGCTATGCACGTGCACACACTTTGCATGACATGTTAGAATGTACTGAGTTAGGATTTGTATTTTGTTGCACACATTGCATACACTTGCACCTAGTTCACGCGCACTTGATCACACGTGCTTTTTGGGTATCGCTGCAAGGTTTTCCCACTCGTAAGAATTGAATTGTTAGCATGTGAGTGAGGAGTAGAGAAAAATGTTGACTCGAGTAGTGCTCTAGTCAAGTGCTCCCGTCATGCCTAGAAATTCAATTAGAGTAGAATGAAATTCAGAATTATAATTTAGTTATTTCTTTTATAGTAGATGAAATTTATTTTACTTTAGTGGTGAATCCGGTGAATCCAATGGTAGCATAAGGTCGAGTGTAGCAGACTAGTAGTAGCTTATTACTAGGGTCGGAAGGAAGGAAAACCTTTCTCGGTGGCTAGAACTTGCACTAGGCGACTCTCGACACGATTGTGTTGAAGTACTCGTCATAAAATGTGATATAGGCCATTTCTTGATCTGGTTG
The DNA here is from genome assembly GCA_033032865.1 of Dactylorhiza incarnata. Taxonomy (NCBI): domain Eukaryota; kingdom Viridiplantae; phylum Streptophyta; class Magnoliopsida; order Asparagales; family Orchidaceae; genus Dactylorhiza; species Dactylorhiza incarnata. Next base: position 22,409,458 of record JAWHQI010000001.1, on the reverse strand, counting down.
ACCTTTGGAAATCCTTACCTACGTAATCACCGTTGCAAGCCCACTTGAGCCTACCCTTCCTCCTTGTTTAGCTCCACTAAAAATTTAACCAAAGCCATACGGCCGAACCTATTTTCGCACCAACCTTTGAGCTGAAAGAAATTTCTTTCTCGATCACATTTGGTGTCATTTTTGTTATGTATGGCAGCTTCAAATTAGCTAAGGGAGTTGTTTTATTGTGCGTACAAATGTCATTTTGTCGATGAGAGAAAAGAAAAGAAAAGAAAGAAAAGAAAAAAAAAGTGGTGCAAAAATGATACTCTCTCGGCAAATTCAATTTATTTTTGGCTTAGCACGCACCTAGTGTTCAGTTGAAGTCTGGGGGTGTCGTGTAATTACTGAAAATTGTGTATTGGTGATTGTTATTCTCTTGAGTGCTCAGGTTGTGTTGAGTGTGATTCCCATCGTCCTTCTACTTACCTAGCCTATACTCAACCTAAGCCCAATGATTGCCTATAAGTCCTATTGATTTTAGTTACGAGTCGTCCCATGCAGTAGAGAGAGTGCGAACGTGCAAGCCTATGGACACCGACTTTGATGGATTTCTTAGGATTTTGTCCCTAGCTTCGATTCGAGTAATACTCTACTCATTAGTCACGCTATTTTCCCATTTTGCGCGACCGAAAGATTCACCGGGATTCACCATCCAAGTAAATTAAATTTCAATTTACTGTTTTAGAAATAATTAGATACAATCTTGAGTTTAATTTTGTTCTAATGCATGTCTATGCGCGAGAGCATTCGACTTCGCATTGTTCTCTACCGCTCAAACTCATGCTAACATTCAATTGTTCCGACAGGAGAGCTGAGTAGTTTGCCCGAGACGTGCAAATGGTTAAGTCTGGGGGTGTGATGAGTCCCATTTATATATATATTTTTGGACTCATTTGGGCTGATATTCTAGTCTTTGCACCACATTTTAGGCACGTTTTCATTCATATGTATTATTCCATGCTAGGTGCACTATTAAGCTCATTTCGGTGTGCAATTGCATTCCTTGTTGTTGGGGGTAAGCACATGGTGCTCCCCTTCCCTTCTTTTATGTTTTTCTGATGCTGGACGTGTATTCCCAGATGTTATATCTTGTATGCAGGTGACCTGATCGTCCCGTTTTCCCCAGAAGTAATTTCTGTGCATATCGCACGGTCGTGCGTTTCCATGATGCACGGTCGGTTGCGGTCGTGCGTTTGTGTCTGGGCAGAAAATGGAGCGTCGGAGTTTACTCGTGCGTTTTGACGCACGGGCGGATTCGCCCATGCGTGAGTAAAACGCACGGTCGACCTGTGTCTTTGTGATTTCAGAGCGTCGGAGTTTACCCGTGCGTTTGAACGCACGGGCGGTATTGGTCGTGTGTGAGCAAATCGCACGGGCGGCGCAGCTTCTTCCACAAGCCATATTTTATCCGTTAATATTACACGGTCTGCGCACGGTCGTGCGTTCGACCGTGCGTGACCATTTTTCAGCCTGTTTGCTATAAAAAGCAGGAATCGAGGCAGTCAACGGAGAGAGCGATTGGAGGCGGACTGGAGCGATTCAGAGAGCGGGAAATCACTTCCTTCCCGCTGCTCTTGAGGGCTGAAGGCTTCCCCTTCATCTCCACCACCATAGAGGTTATCTCCGGTGATTTCCACCTCCATCCTTCCATCCGGGAGCACTAGGAAGCTTTCTCCACCATTAGCTCAAGCATTCCTCGCCGAGAGATCAGAGAAGCGCTGAAGATCGTAGGAGCGGTGACAGCCTCCTTCGAGCCAAGCTCACCATATGAGGGTCGAGTCCGGAGAGAGCCCGACAGCCTCTCATTCCGGCCGTGAACCCAAGACGTGACTTCTTCTTTGTGGTCCTCTCTAACCTTTGATGCTTGAACTTCTTTGTTGTTGTTTTATGAATGCTTGTTAAGTTAATCTTAAGGACTATTACTTGTGTTCATATGCAATGTTATTGTGATGGCATGAATATCCCTTTTCCTAGTGATTTCTGAGATTCATTGTGTGTGAAGCCACTAGCAATTGCTAGTGGTGATGTTTAGAGAAGAGGTGTGTGCGACCCTCAACCGTCATAGTTACATTCCGTCCACGCGCCTTCTGAAGCACGGCATCGCGCCCGTTGCATCCACCTCGCCTTGCGAAGCAGAGTTTTGACCCGCATCTCTTTTTATTCTGCAATAGCATAGGATCCCAAACCAAACCTCCCGTTGTTACTTATTAACCCTTTTAATTGATTTCCTGGTTTGAGCAAATCGTACTACCCAACTTGCGGTCCTTTGAGAACGATATTCGGGGAGTTCCTCCCTATTTTATTCCTTGAGCGACCGGTGCACTGCCGTCGTATCGCATTTCGTGCCTGCTAATTAGCAGTGCTGAATTAGCGCATCATGCCCCAACCTCTGATACCATGTGAAATTTTTCGAATCTTTAAGAAGCGAGCAGGAGTTAGTCAACTTAGAGTTCACAAGCCAAACAACCAGAAGCAAATGGAGGCAAATAAGTGATCTTTATTGATAGCAACTTCAAATTACAAGGCAAGGCATGCTTGGCGAGACATGATTTCGCCAGCACAAACACCAAAGGAAAAAATACAAGTTGAAGATAACTTGAGACCGCGCGGTCTCCCTTGCGACCTCAGCAACTCGCCAAACCGCAACCCGCTGCCGATCTCAGAACAACACCAGACCGCCGATCATACCGCACCCCTCCTTCCTAACTCCTGATCCTCCCGAACTCCAGCAACACAACTCCAAGCCGCAGACCGCCCGAACACTTTCAGAGGAAGAGGTGATCGCTGCTGCCCGCACTATCCGCAGAAGCTGCACAAGAAGAGTTCAATCAGAAGACCGCCCGGTCACACAAATATAGACCGCAGGAAAGAAGAGAACTCGTCTTACACTTGGTGTGTCTTTATTTGCTGCTACAGTGGCTCCTATTTATAGGTGTGGGACCTGATTCAGTCACCACCCTATGAGATAGGATCACCACCCTCCAGACCGTGCGACCTGACCGGTCACACCGCGCGATCAGCAACAGAACTCCTGCTTCATTTTGGTGAACTCGCCAGCTTCAACATCAACCATAAGAGACCGCCACTCTCAGAGCAGATCGCGACTCCAAGGGAGATCGCCAGACCGCCCGAAGTTGTTCACCCCCCCCCGTGTTCGCTAGAGACTGTGAACACAGCCAGTTTGCCATCAACCCGCGAACTCAAGTCCGCATGCCGGTCTCCACTTGAGACCGCGAACAGCGTCCAGCTCGCATACCAGTCTCCTCCTGAGATCGCGAACTGAGACCGTGCGACTAAGACCCTTAGTCCGCGAATACCACCAGAAAGCCCGGTCAGCTACCAGACCGCATTCTAGAAAAAACCTGGATCAAGCTGTGCGGTCACGCCAGACCGCCACAGCCTTGAGGAAGACAAGCCGCCACGCGATCACGAACAGACCGCGCACACCAGAAGACGATCAGCCCGCCACGCAGTCAGAGACAGACCGCGCGGCCTTCACCTCCAGCCGCCTTGGACCCATACCAGCGATCAAGCCAGGAGACCGCAGCTAGGCTTAGACAAGCCAGACCGCAGAGACAGACCGCCAGGCCATGCGATCACTCCAAACCGCCCGACCTCCTCCCAGATCGCCTAGGTCCAAAAGCCCTCTAACTTCCACTTCAACAATTTCAACATACTTGTCACCTTGCCAGCCTATCTAGAGATCAACCTGTACCCCCCGTCTAGTGAGAGCCCGGGAGCGGAATCGATCTGGGGCATTCCAGCATCAATACTTGTCACCTTGGTTGCCCTCGCATAACAGTTACAACTATCAAGCGAAGAAGTAAAATATTCAACTAATATCATAATAAAACTTTCAAGGGTAGAATCGCTTCAAATCGTCTCCACTTCTGGCTCGGCCGAGAGGTGCCCTTCCACATCTCGGAGGTGATATCCCCCCGACTTGAGCACTTCACTTACAATATACGGACCATCCCAGTTGGGGTTAAGCTTACCTACCGTGGTCCCTCTTCCGACCGCGTCGACCTTCTTCAGGACCAGATCTCTCTTCTGAAAGTGTTTTACTCGGATGTGCTTGTCAAAATATCAGGCCATTCGTCGCTTGATTTCCTCCTGCCTGATGGTGGCCTGGTCCCGGAGTTCCTCCACCAGGTCCAAGGATAGCCTTTGTTCCGCATCATTAGCCACTAGCCACTATTCATCCCCCTCACCTGCAGCGATCACCCTGGGGGTCTTTACTTCGAACTCTATGGGAAGTACTGCTTCGGACCCATGAGAGAGTTTGAGCGGGGTCTCCCCGGTGGCAGTGTTTGGGGTAGTCCTAGGGGCCCAAAGAATAGATGGTAGTTGCTCTACCTAGTTCCCCCAGAGGTTCTCTACCTTCTTCTTTAGTAGGTTGACGATTACTTTGTTTGCCGCCTCCACCTGGTCGTTGCTTCTCGGGTGGTGAACCGATGCGAACCTGAGATCGATGCCAAGCTGGGTGCAGAAGCTAACAAATTACTCGCTAGCAAATTGTGGCCCATTGTCTGTCACTATAGCCAGGGGGAGGTCGTGCCTGCAAATTATTTCTCCTTACACAAAATTCTTTACAACTTGAGATGTTACCTTGGCAAGGGCCTTCACTTCTACCCATTTGGAGAAGTAATCGATCATGACCAGTAGGAACTTCCTCTGGCCGCTAGCTTGAGGGAAAGGGCCAACGAGATCCAACCCCCATATGGCGAAGGGCCAGGGAGCTGTGATGGTCCGGAGCCTCTGGGCTGGGAGGAGTTGGAGTGGGGCGTAGAGCTGGCACTTTGAACACCTCCTTGCGAACTCCGCCGCATCTTTGCTGAGGGTAGGCCAGAAGTAGCCTTGTCTCAACACTCTCCCCTCCATGGTTTGGCTCCCGGAGTGACTGCCACACTCCCCGGAGTGGATTTCTTCCAGGACTCTCGGAACCTCCTCCTCGGAGACACAATGGGCCAGGAGTCCCGAGAGCGTCTTCCTATACAGCCCTCCTCCATGCAAGGAATAATAAGCTGACTTATACCTGAAGCGTCGTCTGTCTATGTCTCCTTCAGGGAACCTCCCTGATGATAGGAAGGTGACGAAAGGATCCATCCACGAGACCCGCTGATCCACCTCCAACAGTTCTCCTTCCTCGATGGTGGGTCGGAAGAGTTCCGAAACTGTTCCCCCTGCTCGGGGACCGAACTTGGCTAAGAGGTCTGCGGGGGTGCTCTCTTCTCTTGGCACGTGCTTGACAGAGAAAGTGCGAAAATGCCTGATGACCCCCTTGACATTCTCCAAGTACCGCGGAAGGGTCGGTCCTTTGCCTCAAACTCTCCCTTGACTTGGCATGCTACCACCATGGAGTCCGTCGAGACCTCCACATCTTGCACTCCCAATTCCCGAGCTAACCGCAGGCCCGCTATCACCGCCTCGTACTCCGCTTGGTTGTTGGTAATCGGGAAGTGGATGTTCAAAGCTTGCTTGATCTTGGTCCCTTGGGGGCTTACCAGGATGATTCCCCCTCCATAGGAGTGCTTTCCTGACGCACCATCCACCAACATCTTCCACGCCACTGGGGGAGGCGGTACATGTTCCCCCACTTCGGTTGTGTAGTCAGCCATGAAGTCTGCCACTGCTTGGGCCTTGATCGACGCTTTGGGCACGAATGTAACATTGAACTCACTCAGCTCCATGGACCACTTTGCCAATCTTCCCGAGTGTTCCTCCCCTTCCATAACTTTGCGAAGCGGGTGATCAGTCACTACCTTGATCGAATGTGCCTGGAAGTAAGGTCGGAGCCTCCGGGCCGCCACTACCAATGCGAAGGCCAACTTTTCCAGAAGCGGGTACCGGAGCTCCGCCTTCCTCAGCACTCGGCTGACGTAGTAGACGGGGAACTGTTTTCTCCCTTCTTCCCGGATCAGTACTGAGCTTACTATTGGATCGGTAGGCGCCCTTAGAGGGGGGTGAATAGGGGTTTTAAAAACTTATATTATATTTTGAATAACTTTAAAAAAGCTTTGATTATTAAACTAGAGAAGATCAAGACAAATCAAGTGAAGATCAAGACATGATTTTATTAACTTGAGAAGCATGATTACAAAACTTGATCTCTTATCGAAGCTAGAAATCAAAGCGAATAGAAAGACTCTTTTTGTTTTCTATACCGACTCGTATCCCCACGAACCGGTTGGCTTTAGCCGATCCTTCCCAGGATACGGCCTCAAGCCGCTCTAGCCAACCCTTCCCCGGATATGGCCTCGAGCACCCCCTAGACCTACACCCGAGACCTAGTCGCCAACACGAGGCGAATTTCAGCCCTAATTCCTACCGAGACCTAGTCGCCAACACGAGGCGAATTTACTAAACGATTAAAGAAAAGATGTGAAATAAAAAGACAATAATATAAAACTCCCTCTATGTGGATCTCTTGGAGAAGTAGACGAAGACGCAGAGTATGATCGTAGTCGATGCGGTCTTTCGTCACGATGATGACGCGTGCTGAAATCTTCACCACGGATCTCCTTTAGTCTTTATGGATTTGTGGGAGTATATCTCTGAACCTTCCTCTCTATGATGTGGCACGAAGCTCTGGAATTCTGGATCTCTAGAGGATTATGAAGATGCAGCCAAGATGTCCTTTTTATAGACTTAGCGCTAGCGCCTGCGCTAGTGCTACCGTCGGCGCTATCCCATATTAGGACATATTCTGCGCGGCAGAATCTTCAATCTGAGGAAATAATTCTATCTTGCCTATTGTGCTCCTCGCTATCGCCTGCGCTATCGGATATCGCCTGGCGCTATCACCTTCTATAAGTTCTCCCGGCAATTGCGCTTAAGCACACATTTCGTCGAATGAAATTTCGTCGAACGCGGCCAAGAGTTCGTCGATCGAATTTTCGTCGAACGCAATTATAAGCAATTCGTCGAGCGCCGCTAAGAGTTCGTCGAACGACAACTAGCGCCTGCACTAGTACTACCTCCAACGCTAGTGGGAGATTTGGATTTGATGGCTGAAACTTGGGGGCAACCTTCTTGTGTAATCCTTGAGTCATGTGGACTTTGTTATCCTGTACACTTAAACACACAAGATCAAATACACATAGGTTTTGTTATTCTCAAACCTAGGAGATGCGGAAGACCATGTTCCAACAAACTCCCCCTTTTGATAATAACAAAACCATTAATGATAAATCAGAGCATTAATAAATATAAGCATGATGAAACTTACTTGTGTGTGTGTGTGAGAGTGATGACTTAGGATAATTATCGATTTTAGCATTTAGAATTGCTCCCCCTAAATATATGCTCCCCCTAAGTGAATGCTCCCCTAATATGTAAGCTATCACCTTAATTAAGCATGTTAGTTTTATATTTTGATAGCAGATTATATTTATCATGTTAGTTCTCCCCCTTTTGTTATTAGCAAAAGCGGGTAAGGAGACACCGCTTAAAAATTGATAATAAGATAAAATCATGATCGAGCTTGTAGAGAAGGATGTGATAAGGAGTTTTAGAATATTTTCCATTTAAATAGATCAGAGTTTGAGTATTACAACATTTTCATAAATCAGAGTTTGTAGCATAAACAAAATGTAATGATTTCCAAGTAACTAAACTACCCAGACAATATGTCTACACCCTAGCCCCGTACTAAGTGATGGATGGGCATGAGGAGCTGCATACATGACGTAGGTTGGGGTGTTAGTCCCATATGCAAACACTAGACACAACTCAACCTAGCACTCTTTCCCCCCAGTGCCTCGCAAGGCCCCACTGGAACCCTCCCCGGTTAAGGACAAGACATGACTAGAGATAAGGTTATCTAATATCTACAACCCTACGCCCCCGCTATGGTGAGAAATGAAGTCATGGATAATAAATATTGGAAACATTTAGCATTTAAATTTAATGACATAGCCTATGGATTTATATTTTTATTTGAATTTATGAAAACACTCACATAGCTATTTTGAAATCCATTAATGAATCGGAGTTTTTAGCGTAATAATATTTTCATAGAAATTAATCCGAGTTTTATAGCAAAAAACAATCATGTTAAAAGCAACCAATATAAAGTTTACCAAGCAAGTCTACCACTTGTTGCAAGAAAGGAATTTGAAGATTCAAGTTATGATGCACACAAAATAAAAGACTTTAAATAATCATGAAAGCGCAAGGTAAAACAATTATATGGTTATGATGCGGAAAACTTATAGAAATACAAGAAACATCTTATTTTAATCAATGATGATCCATAAAGAGATATATGAGTTAAATTTCAAAAAGAAGATGTTTTTGTAAATCATTTTTCAATTAAAATCTTTAAGTTTGACAATAAAGTAACCAAGCATGAAATAAAGTAATCAAAAAGAGATTACTACAATATTATTTTAATTCATAATTTCAAAACATACCAAACATTATAGAAAGCATGCTAGGTTATCTAGTGAATTTCATAAATAAATAGTATAGAATTAGCATTAGGATCCAATACTCATGAGAAGAAGTGTTATGGAAGATAATGATGTGCACATAAGTGTATTTTTGAGTAGAGTAAACAAATGTTTTAATCAAAAATAAAAGAAATATGTAAAGTAAGAGCACAATAAAACACAAATAATTTTACTTCCACAAACTTCAATGCACAAAAAAATGTACAACTACCAAGGTGCTTTGCACACACAATGCTCATTAAGACTTATCGGGGTGCAAAGTAGTGCTTGGGGGATCACCTATTTTATTTTTAATGTTGAGACTAGTGATCCGGTGTACTTAAGAATAAGTGGTTTTTTATTTTGAAAGAAAGTTATGGTTTGCACAAGATACTTTACTATTCTTTCCAAGGTGCTCAACCTCACAACGCTTATTAAGACTTATCAGGAGGTTCAAGTAGTGCTTGGTGGAGTTATCTTTGTCACTTTATTTTATGATTTTTGTTTTGTACAAAGTTCTCCGAATACACTTGTTTTGCAAACAAATACAATTTATAAAAACATAACCACTTGTCTTAACTTTTAAAAGTGCAAATAAAAGTAGTGTAGGTAAGATACTTGTGCAATTTTAATTCATTGTACTATTACAAAACATACACAAGCATTCTTAGATTAAGTACATAAGTAGACAATGCCAAAATAAGTGAGTGAATAAATATCATTATCAAACATAAAATATTTACTCATACTTAGAGGCATGCTAAGCTTAGTTCTACACAACTTTTTCAATATAATTGATGCACATATTAATAGATATATCAAAGCATGATGAAAGCAATGTTCAAAGTAGTTTGAAAAGATAAATTGCAACATTATAGAAGTTCTAAATAATAGATTAAATCATGTTTGATTTTCTCAATGATGTGCATATAGTATTTTTGATAATTTAAAGTTTGAACTTATAAGATTGATCTTGGACTTCCCGAGGACTACCTTGTGAGAGGTTCGCCTGGTACTAGGTGATATGATGAGATGATAGCCCAAGTCACCCTTTCGCAAGATACATGTAAATAGAAAAGTTAAGTTCAAAATAATATATTTTTGTAATTGATTTTTGCTTTTAGAAATAGAGTTTAAACAAATGACAAAAAACCAAAAAAGGCAAAACATATTCTTTTTTGTAATTTGGCTTTTGTATTTTTGTATTTGATTTTTTTTTTCAAAAATGTAATAAAAGCAAAAGTGCAGAAATGAATAGTACACATAGATTAATATATTTTTAGGGATTTTTCAAAATTTTAAAAATACTGAAAAACACATAGGTGCGCTAGCGCCGGCGTTAGCACTAGCGCGGGAAACAGTACACGTTTTTTGATGATTTTGAATTTTTTATTTGTTGATCTTGATTAAGTGTCCAAACAGTAGTTTCATGCACAATCATACCATGGATAAGCCCTAGATGAGAATACACAGCCTGTATATCTTGGTAAACAAATAAAGCCTAACATAGACACAAATATTCTTTAGGTGGCAATGTTAGAATGATAAGTTTGAGATTAATGTTATACTAAGTTTTGATTGTGTTTCAACTTAGAGACCTAGAATGAAGTGATGATTTATTTTATTTGATATCAAGATGATTCAAAGGTCTAAACTTGAAATAAATCACAATACACACATAATATACCAACCATGTTATGTAATTATAATATCAATTGTCATCAATTAATATTCACATAATTGTGATAGAAATAATTGTTTTCTAGAAGACTTTTGATATGACTTATGATATATGATGTTAGAGAATTTTAGCAAAGGACATTAATAGATCATGGTGGTGCATGTGAATTCAATATTTATTATGACGGTAAATTCTTTCAATACATTTTAGTGATTTTCTTTTAATTAAAAATTTTGAATATATATGTGATTTTTGATAGGTGAACAATAGTGATGGTTTAGATCATGTTTGACATCAAGGAGTGAACACAATAAAAAAAAATTGTTGTGAACAAAGACAACCATTTTGAAAGTTGAGCAATATTCTCGGTTCTTGTGATTGTTCCATACCTGCAGAAGGAGAATCATAAGTTATTTCAAGAAAATTCCACATCTCGTATGCAGTAGGAAAAGTACAAATGAGTTTAGAATATTATGATCTAACGCACAAAATAGATTATTCATAGATTTTGCATTTAAAACCATTTTGTTTTTATTTAATACGCTAGGTGGTATCAGAGCCAGGTTATTCCAAATCGGCTTAACAACCGGGAATAATGGCGTCTCATGATCTCGCTTCTACTAGTGGGGTAATTTTTTATGAAGAAGAAAAATCTCTTAAACCACCATTATTTGAAGGAAGAAATTATAAAGGATGGAAAATTGTAATGGAACATTTTCTTAAACGTTTAGATGAAAAAGTTTGGAATATTACTATCAAAAAACCACCTAGCGTATTAAATAAAAACGAAATGGTTTTAAATGCAAAATTTATGAATAGTCTATTTGTGTGTTAGATCATAATATTTCCAAACTCATTTATACTTTTCCTACTGCATACGAGATGTGGAATTTTCTTGAAATAACTTATGATTCTCCTTCTGCGGGTATGGAACAATCACAAGAACCGGAGAATATGCAAGCCTGCACATGCTTTCAAGAAAGATCCACACATGATGGATCCATGGAAGGTACATCAAGCGAAAGGGATGATGATGTGGCATCAATGGAAGAGGAGTGCCAATAGGATGTCAAAGGAACTATTAGTCCAAATCTTGCCTCTTCCAATAGCACTGTAAGGAAATCAAATTCCCTTATTGTTTGTAACTCTATTTCTACTTTACAATTGCTACAAATTACAAAGCGCAAAATTAAGAAATTAAAAAATGCGAATTGCAAATTACACTTAGAAAATAAAATTTTAAAAGCAAAAGTTAAAGTATAATCAAAATCTGATTTATCTAGCTTTACTCATGTCACTTCAATTGAAAATACAAAACCTTGTTTTGATTGTAATGATATTAAAGAAAAATTCAAGGAACTTGAAAAAGAAATTACTTGTATAAAAGAACATAATGAAAAATTATCTTTAGAAAATTCATCTTTAAAAAGTGATTGTGTTACATGCAAAAGTTATAAAATTGAAATTGAAGAGATGGACGAAACATTTGAGGAATACAGAATGAATATCAAAACCATATTGATTCAATTGCTTCTACTCTTAAAAATAGCATAATTGCGTATAATAAAGCTAGACATAATTTGAAAATTAAGAATAATGAATTAGAAGCTAAAATCAACTTGCTTAAGGAAATCATAAAGAAAAATTCTCAAACATACATTCTCAATATAAAGCAAAATCCAAAAGCAAGTTGAATATGATTTCTCAAACCGTGAATAAGCTAAACAATGGAGATAAAAAAACATCAAAAGATTGTAAATGAAATTCCAAAACACTATCATCATCATCATTTACAATGTCAATCTTCTCCCAACTTAAAATTAAACACAAACAAATTTCTTTTAAATAATAAATTCAAAAGTCATTTTTATCCAAACATACAAGAAAAGGACTATGGAAATTTGAAAAATAAAAATAATATTTGTCCAAGGTATGAATGGAGACTCATACTTAAGAATGACGCACTAATGTCAAAAGAAAGGGTCCATCCATCCTTGTCTCCCCAAAAGCCAGCTCGCTATATTTGGGTACCCAAAGGAACCATCCTTCATGGTCCCCTTTGGATACCTAAAACATTTATTCGTTAGGTATCATCAAATGCATGAAGTAGAAACTTTTCAAAATAAGATATACAAATTTCTACTTCAAGATGTACTTTAATGTTCTTTTTTTTATTTTTCTTGTTGTTTTCCTTTTGAGCTATCATGTCATAGTCATCCTATATAGTATTGAAAATATGATCCTATCTCTTAAAAGTTTAATATATTTATAAAATCAAATTGATCAAAATTCAAAATCATATTTTATTTTGTTGACCTATCTTTCATTCTTATATTCATTGCCTCTAAAATATCTTATATTATCCATATGAATCAAACTCTAAATTTGCTATAAGATATTTCAAATTAAATCTGGTTATTAGGCTATTAAGATTCTTAGCCTTCACCAACAAGTGGTTTAGTGAAATAACTTCATCTAAAAGAAAATTCAAGATCTAAATAAAAGCTCAACTTTCAATATGGTTGTCTTTGTTCACAACAAAAAAAATTATATTGTGTTCACTCCTTGATGTCAAACATGATCTAAACCATCACTATTGTTCACCTATCAAAAATCACATATATATATTCAAAATTCTTAATTAAAAGAAAATCACTAAAATGTATTGAAAGAATTTACCGTCATAATGAATATTGAATTCACAAGCACAACCATGATCTCTTGATGTCCTTTGCTAAAATTCTCTAACATTATATATCATAAGTCATATCAAAAGTCTTCTAAAAACAATTATTTCTATCACAATTATGTGAATTATAATTGATATATTAATTGATGACAATTGATATTATAAGTACATACCATGGTTGGTGTATTATGTGTGTATTGTGATTTATTTCAAGTTTAGACCTTTGAATCATCTTGATATCAAACAAAATAAATCTTCACTCCACTCTAGGTCTATAAGTTGAAACACTATCAAACCTTGGTATAACATTAATCTCAAACTTATCATACAAACATTGTCGACTAAAGAATTTGTTTCTATGTTAGGCTTTATATGTTTACCAAGATATACAGGCCGGGTATTCTCATCTAGGGCTTATCCATGTTATGATTGTGCATGAATATTATTGTTAATCTCTAAAATCATGCATATTTGATTTGTTCATTCATGTCCTCTCATGCTTACATTTCCTATCATTTTCAAGCTACATTGGTAAATATAAGCCTTAAAATATTAAAATGGAGATATAATGAAATATATCACTTGCAAAGTTTATTTGGAAAAGTCATACAAAATCGCTAATGTTTCATGCAATTTGGATTATCTAGACATTTCCTAAAATTCTGAAATTTCTGCATGAAACTACTATTGGGACACTTAATCAAGATCAACAATTTAAAATTTCAAAATCATAAAAAATCATGTACTGTTTCCCGCGCTAGTGTACCTATTTGTTTTTCTGTATTTTTAAAATTTTGAAAAATGCTTAAAAATATATTAATCTATATGTACTACTCATTTTTGCAATTCTGCCTATAATTGATTTTTGAAAAATCAAATACAAAAATACAAAAGCCAAATTACAAAAAAAAATATGTTTTTGCCTTTTTGGTTCTTTTGTCATTTGTTTAAATTCTATTTCTAAAAAGCAAAAATCAAATACAAAAATATAAAACAAAAACAAGTATCAAAAATTATTATTTTGAACTTAACTTTTCGATTTACATGTATCTTGCGAAAGGGTGATTTGGGCTATCATCCCATCATATCACCTAGTACCGGGCGAACCTCTCACAAGGTAGTCCTCGGGAAGTCAAAGATCTATCTTATGAGTTCAAACTTTAAATAAAAATTATTCTTCAAAAATATCAAAAATACTGTATGGACTTCATTGAAAATCAAGCATGATTTAATCTATTATTTATAACTTCTATAATGTTACAATTTATCTTATCAAACTACTTTGAACATTGCTTTCATCATGCTTTGACATATCTATTAATATGTGCATCAATTATATTTAAAATTTGTGTAGAACTAAGCATAGCACGCCTCTAAGTATGAGTAAATGTTTTATGTTTGATAATGATCGCTATTCACTCACTTATTTTGGCATTGTCTACATATGTGTTTAATCTAAGAATGCTTGTGTATGTTTTGTATTAGTACAATGAATTAAAATTGCACAAGTATCTTACCTACACTACTTTTATTTGCACTTTTAAAAAGTTAAGAAAAGTGGTTATGTTTTTATAAATTATATTGGTTTGCAAAACAAGTGTATTCGGAGAACTTTGTACAAAACAAAAATCATAAAATAAAGTGACAAAGATAACTCCACCAAGCACTAGTTGAACCTCCTGGTAAGTCTTAATAAGCGTTGTGAGGTTGAGCACCTTGGAAAGAATAGTAAAGTATCTTGTGCAAACCATAACTTTCTTTCAAAATAAAAACCACTTATTCTTAAGTACACCGGATCACTAGTCTCAACACTAAAAATAAAAATATGTGATCCCCCAAGCACTACTTTGCACCCTGATAAGTCTTAATGAGCATTGTTTGTGCAAAGCACCTTGGTAGTTGTACATTTTTTTTGTGCATTAAAATTTGTGGAAGTAAAACTATTTGTGTTTTATTGTGCTCTTTACTTTACATATTTCTTGTATTTTTGATTAAAACATTTGTTTACTCTATTCAAAATACACTTATGTGCACATCATTATCTTCCATAACACTTCTTCTCATGAGTATTGGATCCTAATGCTAATTCTATACTACTCTTTATTTATGAAATGCACTAGATAACCTAGCATGCAATCTACAATATTTGGTATGTTTTGAAATTATGAATTAAAATAATATTGTAGTAATCTCTTTTTGATAACATTATTTCATGCTTGGTTACATTATTGTTAAACTTAAAGATTTTAATTGAACAATGATTTAAAAAAACATCTTTTTGAAATTTAACTCATATATCTTTTATGGATCATCATTGATTATAATAAGATGTTTCTTGTATTTCTATAAGTCTTCCGCATCATAACCATATAATTATTTTACCTTGCGCTTTCATGCTTATATCAAAGTCTTACATACCAAAATTCCTTTTTCAACAAATGGTAGACTTGCTTGGTAGAATTTATGTTGGTTTTTTTACCACAAATATTCTAATGCTAAAACTCTGATTTATTTCTATGAAAATACTGTTAACTCTGATTCTTTAATGGAGTTCAAAATAACTATGTGAGTGTTCTTCATAAATTCAAATAAAAATATAAACCCATAGGCTATGAACTTATCACTAAATTTAAATGCTTAATGTTTCAAATAATTATTATCCATGACTTCATTTCTCACCATAGCGGGGGCGTAGAGTTGTAGACATTAGATAACCTTTATCTCTAGTCATGTCTTGTCCTTAACTGGGGAGGGTTCCAGTGGGGCCTTGCGAGGCACTGGGGGGAAAGAGTGCTAGGTTGAGTTGTGTCTAGTGTTTGCATATGGGACTAACACCCCAACCTACGGCATGTATGCATCTCCTCATGCCCATCCGTCACTTAGTACGGGGCTAGGGTGTAGATATATTGTCTGGGTAGATTGGTTATTTGGAAATCATTACCTCTTTAAGCTAAAAACTCTGACCTATCTCTATAAAAATTATTCTAAAACTTCTTATCATTTCCTTCTCTACAAGCTCGATCATGCCTTTATCTTACTGTCAACTTTTAAGTGGTGTCTCCTTACCCACTTTTGCTAATAACAAAAGGAGGAGAACTAACATGATAAATATAATCTGCTACCAAAATATAAAACTAACATTCTTAATTAAGATGATAGCTTACATATTAGGTGAGCATTCACTTAGGGGGAGCATATATTTAGGTGGAGAAATTCTAAATGCTAAAATTGTAAATTATCCTAAGTCATCACTTTCACACACACACACAAGTATGTTTCTTCATGCTTATATATTAATGCTCTGATTTATCATTAATGGATTTGTTATTATTAAAAGGGGGAGTTTGTTGGAACATGGTCTTCCTCATCTCCTAGATTTGAGAATAACAAATCCTATGTGTATTTGATCTTGTGTGTTTAAGTGTGCAGGATAACAAAGTCCACATGACTCAAGGAGTACATAAGAAGGTTGCCCCCAAAGTTGAGCCATCAAATCCAAATCTCCTACTGGCGATGGCGGTAGTACTAGCGCAGGCGCTAGCTGTCGTTCGACGAACTGTAAGCGGCGCTTGACGAAATGCTCATAACGGTGTTCGACGAAAATTCGATCGACGAACTCTTAGCTGCGTTCGACGAAATTTTGATCGACGAAATATTTGTCTTAAGCGCAAATGCCGGGAGAAATTATAGAAGGAGATAGCGCCAGGCGATATCCGATAGCGCCGGGGATAGCGAGGAGCACAGTAGGCAAGAGAGAAAAGTTTCCTCCGATTGAAGATTCTGCCACGCAGAATGTCCTAATATGGGATAGCGCCGGCGGTAGCACTAGCGCAGGCGCTAGCGCTAAGTCTATAAAAAGGACCTCTTGGCTCCGTCTTCCTTAATCCTCTAGAGATCCAGAATTCCAGAGCTTCATGCCACATCATAGAGAGGAAGGTTCAGAGATATACTCCCACAAATCCATAAAGACTAAAGGAGATCCGTGGAGAAGATTTCAACACGCATCATCATCGTGACGAAAGACCGCATCGACTACGATCATACTCTGCGTCTTCGTCTACTTCTCCAAGAGATCCACATAGAGGGAGTTTTAAATTATTGTCTTTTTATTTCACATCTTTTCTGTAATCGTTTAGTAAATTCACCTCGTGCTGGCGACTAGGTCTGGGTAGGACTTAGGGCTGAAATTCGCCTCGTGTTGGCGACTAGGTCTCGGGTGTAGTCTAGGGGGTGCTCGAGGCCATATCCGGTGAAGGGTTGGCTAGAGCGGCTTGAGGCCGTATCCGGGGAAGGATCGGCTAAAGCCAACCTTTTCGTGGGGATACGAGTCGGTATAGAAAACAAAAAGAGTCTTTCTATTCACTTTGATTTCTAGCTTCAATAAGAGATCAAGTTTTGTAGTCATGCTTCTCAAGTTAATAAAATCATGTCTTTACTTTTACTTCACTTGATTTGTCATGATCTTTTCTAGTTTAATAATCAAAGCTTTTTCAAAGTTATTCAAAATATAATATAAGTTTTTAAAACCCTTCTTCACCCCCCCCCCCCCTCTAAGGGCGCCTACCGATCCAACAAGAGGTATCAGAGCCAGGTTATTCCAAATCGGCTTAACAACCGGGAATAATGGCGTCTCATGATCTCGCTTCTACTAGTGGGGTAAATTTTTATGAAGAAGAAAAATCTCTTAAACCACCGTTATTTGAAGGAAGAAATTATAAAAAAGGGAAAATTGTAATGAAAAATTTTCTTAAATGTTTAGATGAAAAAGTTTGGAATATTACTATCAAAAAACCACCTAGCATATTAAATAAAAATGAAATGGTTTTAAATGCAAAATCTATGAATAGTCTATTTTGTGCGTTAGATCATAATATTTCCAAACTCATTTATACTTTTCCTACTGCATACGAGATGTGGAATTTTCATGAAATAACTTATGATTCTCCTTCTGCAGGTATGGAACAATCACAAGAACCAGAGAATATCAAGCCTGCACAGGCTTTCAAGAAAGATCCACACATGATGGATCCATGGAAGGTACATCAAGCGAAAAGGATGATGATGTGGCATCAATGGAAGAGGAGTGCCAAAAGGATGTTAAAGGAACTATTTGTCCAAATCTACAGAAGGAGAATCGTAAGTTATTTCAAGAAAATTCCACATCTCGTATGCAGTAGGAAAAGTATAAATGAGATTGGAAATATTATGATCTAACGCACAAAATAGACTATTCATAGATTTTGCATTTAAAACCATTTCATTTTTATTTGATACGCTAGGTGGTATAAGAGCCAGGTTATTCCAAATCGGCTTAACAACCGGGAATAATGGTGTCTCAACCGGGAATAATGGCGTCTCAATCTAACGTCGAACGAAATTTCGTCGAACGCAGCCAAGAGTTCGTCGATCGAATTTTCGTCGAACGCAATTATAAGCAAATCGTCGAGTGTCGCTAAGAGTTCGTCAAACGACAGCTAGCTCCTGCGCTAGTACTACCGCCAGCGCTAGTAGGAGATTTGGATTTGATGGCTGAAACTTGGGGGCAACCTTCTTATGTAATCCTTGAGTCATGTGGACTTTCTTATCCTGCACACTTAAACACATAAGATCAAATACACATAGGTTTTGTTATTCTCAAACCTAGGAGATGCGGAAGACCATGTTCCAATACTTACTACCTCGGACCCTACGCCCAGGTATAGGGATAAGTCCTCTCCCGGTCTCGTCCCTTGGAGTAGAGGAGTTTGAGTGAGTTGTTCTTTCAAGGCCTGGAAGGCTCCCTCACACTTTGGGTCCATTCGAATTTTTTGTTTCCCCTTAACACCTTGAAAAAGGGGGCGCACTTGTCTCCCGCCTTGGAGAGGAACCTACTGAGTCCGGCCAGCTTTCCAGTGAGGCTCTGAACCTCCTTCGAGTTTTTGGGCGATCCCAACTCCATTATTGCTTTGACCTTGTCCGGGTTTGGCACCACTCCCGCCGGGGTGAGCAGGTGACCTAGGAATTTCCCTCGGCTAGCCCCGAAGACACACTTCAAGGGGTTGAGCTTCATCTTATACTTCCGCAAAGTCTTAAAGGTCTCTTCAAGGTCTCGGAGGTGGGCTTCGAGGTCCCGGCTCTTTACCATGAGATCATCGACGTAGACCTCCAGGTTTCTCCCCTTTTGTTCCCGGAAGATCCTGTCCATCATTCTTTGTTATGTGGCACCTGCATTCTTGAGCCCGAAGGGCATCATCTTATAACAATAACACTCATCCCCCCGTGATGAAGGAAACATCCTTGATGTCCGGTGGATGCATGCGAATCTGATGATAACCTGAAAACGCATCTAGAAAAGACATTATAGGGAAACTGACGGCTGAGTCAACCAGCGCGTCGATTCTAGGCAAAGGGTAGCAATCCTTGGGGAATGATTTATTAAGCAAGGAAAAGTCGATACACATTCTCCACTTACCTCCCCCCTTCTTCATCATGACCACGTTAGAGACCCAGCCTGGATACTGGATCTCTGATACAAACCCTGCCTGAATGAGCTTACCCACCTCCTCTCGGATGGGTCCTTCCAGCTTCTCCGCTATGGCCCTCCTCTTTTGACGGATGGGGCGGGTGCCGGGGTCGAGATTGAGGCGGTGGCAAGCCACATCCGCAGCGATCCCAGGCATCTCCGCGGCGCTCCAAGCGACGACATCCACATTCTCCTGGACGCATGCTAGGATCTGCTTCTGCTCCTCCAGGCCGAGATCCACGCTGATCCTGACTTTCTCCACCACACCGGCTCGGGTGGTGACTTCGAGCTCCACGGCCTCCAACCGGGACTGCTCTCCCCAATCTCCTTCCTTCTCATCGCTACTAGTGAATGCTTCGACCTCCCCCTCCTTTCCTTCTTGCCCAACCACCATCAATTCCTCTGCCGCCCCTTCCTGGGCCTGACCCTCTACCTCTTCCTCCTCCATCGGCTCTTCTGACCTTTGCTCCATCTCCTCCTTCCGACCCTCTCCTTCAAGCCCTGTCGGCTCACCCACCTCCTGGTCCCATTTCTCTGCCTCTCCCATCCAAGAGATGGTGTTGACTGTCGTCACGTAGCATTGCCTTGATACCTTCGGATCTCCTCTGATTCGGACTTGGACTCCTCCGTCATTGAACTTAAGGCACTGGTGGAATGTGGAGGGGACACAGCGAAACGCGCTGATGAGCGACCGTCCGAATATGGCGCTATAGCTGCTGGGAGCATCCACTATGACAAAGCGGCAGTTCCTGGACTCCCCCCCCCCCCCCCCCCCCAAGACCACATGGAGTCCTACTCCCCCTTCTACTTCTTTTCTCTCTCCGGAGAATCCAAACAACGGACCGTCCGAGGCCAACACCCTTCGCGCCTCCACCTCCATCCCATCAAACGCCTTTTTGAAAATGACATTGACCGAACTCCCGTTATCCACCAGGATTCGGGAAATGGTGAAGTTCTCAATCGCTGTCTGAATGACCAACGCATCGCATAATGGGTCCTCATAACCTGGCATATCCTTCTGGGTGAAGGAAATCTTCTCTGTCGGGTGCGGGGCTAGGGATGTCGAAGCCACGCTACGACGGTAGATAGTATGGAGGCTCGCCTTCCGGGTTGCCTCAATCCCTACCCCCCCCCCCCCCATGGATCACTCTGATCCCCCCTCTGGACCCCAAATCGGCTCGGTCCTCACACCTCTCCTCCTCTTCCTCCCGAGGCTCGACCTCCTCAATCCTCACTGGTTGCTGCTGTCACGGCGCGGGCACTCGGGCCCTTTTCGTCTCCAGGAACTCCGGGCAGGTGGCCGTCGCGTGACCTTCCTCATCATGGATGTCACAGTACGGCAGCGTCACCTCTCCCATCTCGGCCTCCTCCATCCTATTCCTTCTTCTTCTTCCTGCTCCTGCTTCTTCTCTCGCCTCTTCTCTCCTTCCTCTTCCTCCCCTTCCCCGCCTGATTGTCATGGCTTGCTGGGGTGGAGGAGGCATCAGCCTCGGACCCTGCCTCCATCCCAACTGATGGGGTCTTCCTTGACCCTCATTGAAGTTACCCCTCCCCGGGGAGTAACCCCTTCCCTGGCCTTGCATTCCTCCGCCATGATGCCTTCACTCCCCCTCCGGGGCCCTGGGCTCTTCCCTTCTCCTCACCTCTTGCTGCCTGACCTCCGGCTCCCTGAGCTTTGCTAGCCTCTTGGTGAGTTCCGGGTTGGCCTCCTCACTCTAGATTTCCTCCGCCACCCTCTCCATCAGCTCCTCGTAGGAGACGGGGGCCTTCCTCTTCAGAGCCATTTTGAAGAAACTTTCCCTCAGCCTGACCGTAAATGCGAGCTGGAGTGCAAACCCAGGCATCTCCTGGGTGAGCAGCACCTCCTCCTGGAACCGGTCCGCGTAGCGAGCCAACGACTCCTTCGGCTCCTGCTTTACTTTGAAGAGAGACTCGGTGTCCTTCTTCCACTTCTTTGAAGTTGAGAATCGCAACAGGAAACTTTGGCGCAAATCTTCAAAGGCATAGATCGATCCTGTAGGGAGTTGATGGAACCAGTCCCTTGCCTTTTCTTTAAGGGTGACGGCAAAGAGCTGACACTTGAAAGCATCCGACGTCGGCCTGATAGAGACCGAGTCCCCAAAAGACTGGAGGTGTTGGAAAGGGTCATCTCTGCCGTTGTAGTACACCTTGTCCCACTCCCCGAACCCTGTCGGGACAGGTGCAGAAAGTACTAACTCGCAGAAGGGACTTCCCCCTCCTGCCATCCTTTCTCGCTCCACACACTCCCCGAGCTCTCTCGCCAGACTCGGGCTCGCGGGGACTGCGCTTGCGAGAACGGTGTTCGCCTGAACCACTCCCACAGTCGTTGCATCCTCCGGGAGCGTGCTCGCCGGCACAGAGCTCGCCGGCACAGAGCTCGACGGACTGGCGAACATCACTCGCCTCTCCAGCTCTTGTACTGAACCTCCGGCGATTTCCGGCCCTTCCCCCTGGGACATTCTCGCTGACCGCTGCTGGGGGAGGGGTTACCTGGGGTGCTGGGGTCGCGAACTCACTTCGCAGTGCCGCGGCCGTGAGTCCGAAAGTGTCAAGCACCTCCCTCCTGAAATCTGCGAACATCCTCGGCGTCATCACCTGCTGTGACTCGGTGAACTCCTCGCCTTGATCCTCGCCTCCTGCCATATCTACTCCTTGGAACTTTCTTGGACCAGCCACGCTCCACGCTCACCGCACAAAAATGTTGAAACCGATTTCTCGGCCTCTTGTGGAACTCGGGGCCCTCACCGAAATGAGGGGCAGCTGGCCCTTACTGATCCCTTGAAGAAGGTAGACTGAAGACTAGGAAAATTACTAAGACCTTAGTCACAGCGAGGAGGTCCCTCCACTAACCCGGAAGATCGTTGAGCGCTTCCCCTCCCAAGCCAAAGCTGAGACTCGGGCACCTTGGAGAGCTCTGGAAATGCTAGCCAAGGAGAGCCTGAGGAGAGAGAAGCTGAAGTGAAGTCCTCTCCAAAGGTGCCCTTTAGGTCTTATTTATAGGTTTTCTGATCTGGCCTGCAAATAGCAGGATCCCGCCTTTTGATTTTACTATCCGCACCCCAAATGGGTCTGCTAACAGCCAAACTCCGCTGTTTGGAGAGGCTAAAGGCAGACCACCAAGGGTAAGAGGGTAATTTGGCCCTATCAACCTATGGGCAAGGAACTGCGGGAACATTACTGCCGAAGCTCTCGCGGACCTTCTCGCGAGTCCTGCTAGCGATGCCTCTCCTAGGCGATCACCCTGCGAAGACCTCGCTGGCCCATTCTGGCGGTATCTGCCGAGATCCGGTCTCGCGACCCTTCCTGCGAGACCGCCTCTTGACATAGTCGAGCTCAACACACATTTCGTCGAACGCAGGGCACTTCGCCGATCACAAACGAGCTCGACGAATGCAGAACGTTAAACTATTCGCTGGCCGATGAGACGGGCGGTTCGTCGACCGTTGAGACGCTGATTGAAGCCAGTCGTTCGTCGAACGCGGGAAACAATTCGTCGAACACAGAATTGAGCTCGCCGGGCGCTGAGGACCGGTCTAGCGAGCCTCCCTGCGAGACCGCCTCTTGACTTTGTCGCGCACTGAGCACATTCCGCTGAACACCTCTTTACTGAACATAAGTCTCTTCTGCCAGCGGCTTGCGAGGTATTTGTTTGTCAGCCCTTGCTTGGCCCAGTCTTTTGCAGATATCTGCCGAGATCAGGATCTCGTGACTCCTCTTGCGAGACCATCCCTTTAGCTTTAATGAGCTTAGAACACTTCGTCGACTTCTGATGATTTCGCCGAACAGGG
This sequence comes from Dactylorhiza incarnata, assembly GCA_033032865.1. Taxonomy (NCBI): domain Eukaryota; kingdom Viridiplantae; phylum Streptophyta; class Magnoliopsida; order Asparagales; family Orchidaceae; genus Dactylorhiza; species Dactylorhiza incarnata. Next base: position 22,386,312 of record JAWHQI010000001.1, on the reverse strand, counting down.
GTGAGCTCGACGACCGCAGGTGAGCTCGGCGAACCCGGGAAAGTTCGTCGAACGTGGGACTCCTTTCGTCGAGCTCAGAAAGCTTCCTCAAACTGCCTGTGAGCGTTCATCTCGCCGACCTTTCTCGCTCGCCTCTCAGCGAGCCTTCCGGGAGAGACCTCTCCAAGGCTCCTCTCGCGAGGACTTTGGCCCTATGGTCTTCCTCTCTTATTACTTCCTTCATCCTGTTGCCTTCTTAAACCGTGCCTCCTCGCCTGGCGAATATCGGGGTTGTACAACCTGGATACTCAAGAGGTTCCTCCCATAGACTAGGTGGAAACCTTAGGCACCCAGATTTGCTTTATAGCACTACCGCCCTTTTTCCTACAAGAGTTTGAGGTGTGTCCAAATAAATGACATTTGGCACACGATATAAAAGGGCATGAGACCCTTTTTGAAGTTTTGGATAAACTCTTGTTGGAAAATGAGGTAACATTTGAATTTTTGAAATTATTAATAACAGAATTAGTGTTTCTGGAATTACAGCTAACGCCAACGTTAGTAGTTAACGCCTGGCGATAGTTTCTAGAGCTATATCCAAGACAATATTTGGCACTTCCATGGCATTGGTTGGCCATGATCATGTCCAGAGATTTTTGCCCAACTCCAAACTTCTTAATAGCCAAATTTAAATCATGAATACGAGCTTTGAGAGCGGTGTTTTCCGTTACCAACATAACGCACCGATTCGCAAAACTCTTCTTTCCATCCTCTATTTGAGAAAGAGAGGTTTTTAAAGTTCTTTCCAAATCCCCTTTCTCCTTAGTAAGAAGTTCAATAGTGGAGTGGGATTTAGAAAGAGCTTCTTCAAGTTCTTTCACTCTTGCCAAGGAGTGATTACACTCTTGGCAAGATACCTTTTCTTTCCCCAATTATTTAGATAATTTTTTGTTTTCCTTTAACAAAAGTTTATTTTCAGAATTTAGAAGATCAATATCTTTTAAACTTTTTTCAAAGAATTTGCAAGTTTATAAATACTCAATATATAAATCATCACAAGAAGTAGGGAGAGTTACCTCAGTGTCGCTTTGGACACTGCTTTCATCCTCGGATGTCTTGTCACCTTTTCCCACAAGGCACATATTTGCCTCTTCTTCATCGCTAGTGGATGAGCCGCTTGAATCCTCGGAGGAGGAGTCATCCCATGTAGCCGCTTTTAGGACCTTCTTCTTCTCTTTTCCCTTGTGCCCTTTTTCTTTACGCTCTTTCAAATATTTTGGGCACTTGCTCCGAATATGTCCGGTCTTTCTACAATGGTAGCACTCCGGTGGTGGTCGTTCATCATCGTCCTCGTCGCTACCTTTCTCTTTCTTTGATGAAGATCCCTTTTGATGAAATATTTCTGGAAGGTGTTTCTCCTTTCCAGATTCTTCATGAACCTTTTGAACTTCTTCACAAAAAGACTCTCCTCGTCCTCTTCATCATCATCTCCATTTGCCTCCTTTTTTGACTTTATGGCCAAACTCTTCTTCTTTGGCTCCAAGTTGTACTCTTGTTGTTGAATTTTGAGTTCAACCTCTTGGGTCTTTAGGTTCCTAATGAGGCTCTCAATTTGGAGCTTCTTCAAATCGTGCGACTCCGAGATAGCCGTCACCTTTGGATTGAACTTTGGAGGGAGAGACCTTAAAATTTTTCTCACCAAGTCGACGTTGGAGAACACCTTTCCAAGTTCTTTTGAGTCGTTGACGATCTTGGTGAACCTTGTGTACATTGAATCTACGTCTTCATCCGCCTCCATCCGAAATTTCTCATACTCGGATTCAAGTTGGAAGAGCTTTGAATCATTAACCTGCGAAGTACCTTCATGAGTAATTTCTAGTAAATTCCATATATCATAAGCTGTTTCGCAAGCACAAGTTCTATTAAATTCTGTTCTATCCAAAGCACAAAATAACGCATTCATTGCTTTAGCGTTATTCTTACATCTCAACTTATCATTGTCATCCCATCCATCTCTAGGTTTTTCCATAGTGACTTCTCCAACAACAAATGTTGGTGGAGAATAACTTTGTTCCACCATACCCCAAACGTCATTATCTAACGCAGTTAAAAAACAACGCATTCTAGTTTTCTAGTAATTATAATCAGTTCCGGTAAATAGTGGAGGTCTACTAATCCCTTGACCCTCAACGAAAGCGTGATCATTATGCGTCATTTCCCGGTTGTGAAACCGTTTTGAAATAACCTCGCTCGGATACCAAGTGTTACATCTGATGGCGCCCTTAGAGGGGGCTGAATAAGGGGTTTACTGTTATTGAAATAAACTTACAGATTTTAACAAAACAGAAAAACTTTTTTGCTCTGTTGCTAACGCCTGGCGTTACGAGTCAACGCTGGCGTTAACTCTCCAGAAAAAATTGTTTTGCAGAAATATTCAAAATGATTTTCTTTATGAAATACAATCCAGAAAAATTAGATATACTGAAAAAGAATTTTATATTTCACAAAAATGATTACAAGGATAATATTTCAATAACGCTTGAAATAGGAGGCGACAACTTGAAAAATCTCTTTTTGTTCCTTCCCCGGTCCTTCTCCCAAGGACCGGTTGGCTATAGCCTATCTATCCCTAGATAAGGCCTCTAGCCACCCCCTAGATCTACCATTGACCTAGTCGTCACGCATAAGGCGGCGAATTACCCCTAAGCCGCACAAGGACCTAGTCGCCACACGCAAGGCGGCGAATTTACTACCGTTACAAGAAAATATAAAAGGATAAAGATAAAAATTAGAACAAATGACTCCCTAGAATGAAAGAGCGTTGAAGGAGATGTTGAAGATACGCCATGACCACGTCGGAGTTGAAGTGAGCGTCCTTGTTCAAATTTGTCGTTGGAAATCTCCTTCTCACTCTTGTTCCTCAAAGTTGGTGTTGGGAGTTCTCTCTGAATTTCTGAATGAAAGAGTGTTGAAGGAGATGTTGAAATGCCCTCTCAGATCTCTGGAATGAAGGCTTCAATGCATCTCATCATTCAGCAAATGAAATCTGATCTTTAAATAGAAACTGGAGCTAACGCGTGGCGTTAAGGATTAACGCCAGCATTAGTGAATGTGTACGGCAGTTGCTGAGATCGTGCATAGCGTCGGGAGCGTGGCAGAACCAAATTTCGTCAAACAAAAACAATTTCGTCGAACGCGCCTTCATCGAACGAAATCAAAGTTCGTCGAACGCCATCAAGTTCGTCGAACGTAGTTTGTCAAGCTCAATTTCGTCGAGCGCAGGTTCTTTTCGTCGAACGCCTTCAGAGTTCGTCGAACGCAGTTTGGCAAGCGCAATTTCATCGAGCGCAGGTTCTTTTCGTCGAACGGAAGCTCCTTTCGTCGAACGCCTTCAAATTTCCTCGAACGCAGTTTCGTCGACCGCAACTCGACGGATTTGTTCTCGACGGCATTCCTTCTCAGCGGTTTCCTTCTCAACGGTTGTTAACGCGGGGCGTTAACAGCTAACGCGAGCGTTAGCTATCTTTTCAGAGAGTCGTCATCAATCAGCATCTTTTTCATAGGGTTATATAACTATAGTGCCTGCACACTATAAACACAAGCAAGATCAAATGCATAGTGTGATTTGTTATTTCTCAAACTAAGAGAAGTGAAACACAAGCTCCAACATCAAGATCTCCTTATCAAAAGATCTAGATTGGTTCTGAGAATCTCCTTATCAAAAGACTCAGTCATTGGTTCTAAGAGTCTCCTTATCAAAAGACTCAGTGGTTCTAAAAGTCTCCTTATCAAAAGACTCAGTGGTTCTAAAAGTCTCCTTATCAAAAGACTCATGCGCTATGATAGTGTATTCCTAATTTCCTACCAAGAGGGTAGAAGAGTGGAGTACCCATATTTTGGGGAACCACTATAGATCTTGTCTCATTTGTGCTGTGATTTTCTGTGTTGTCCATTTACTTAATTTCTGTATTTTTTGCTTATTTTATTCTGGATTGAATAGCTGAATGTACAGTTGTTAGAAGTATTTTATTGTGTTGTGCATAATAAATAGAAAAAGTTTAAAATTCTATTCACCCCTCCTCTAGAGAATATTCAGAGGACTCACTATACACTTTCACTAACTCTTTCAGAGTTTGATTTAACTTCTATTAAGATGTAAAGTCATCAAGCCGAAAAAACCTTATCTCGACGATACCTGTGGTCTTCAAGATGATATCTAAATTCAACACGACCATTTTCTTCAAGCTGATTGTTAAGCTTTCAAGACGACATTTCAACTTATCAAGATGATAAGACTTAACACGTGGATCCTGAGTTTGTTTTGGCAACAGGCGAGTCATGTCTAAACGATATGGACTTAATCATTCTCAACTCAACATGATTCTAAATTGTCGTGTAGGCTTTTCGACAACATTTCATTTCGTCTCGACAAAAATTGACTTAGAGTAATTTCATCTTCAATGAAAGTCTTCCAAACGATATTCTTTTATCTACACGATCTTTACTTAGCGTGAGACCTTCTCTTTGAAGATTTTTAGTCATCAACACGATGTGTATATACTTCAGCTCTATCAAGACGACAATCATCTTGTTGATCTATTTTAAAACGATATTTGTATAACTGATCCCTGTCAAAGCGATATCGTCTTGAACTTTATATTATCAAGACGATATTTGGAGCGATATCAATACGATTTAAGACTTTAGCTGAGTATCTTCAAGATGATATCGTCTTGAAGCTTAACGTTATCAAGGCGATATCGATACCTCTTCAAGACGATATTTGAATTGGACAAATTCTGATCTTCCTGAATTTTGATCTTTCGCTCCACCCAACTTTCTAGCCCTTTCTTCATATTGTTTATGAGTGAGTGACAAGTCTAACATAGTCTAGATCTTATGTTGACATGATGTTTTGCACAATGAGGGATTACATTAGCAAAATTATGTCTGATGACACTAAGTCTAGCATATGTTAGACTTGCACTATCTAATACCTGAGATCAACACAACTAAACACAAGCATCAATTACATAGTGTGTTTATCCTTGACTTGAGGACTTCTTCAAATCAGGAACATTGTGGGCAAAGTTCTCAACACTTCCCATGCTTGCTAAATACGAGTTGTACACAATATATATATATATATTTTTTTTTTTTTTGAAATACTTAATATTTATAATAATGGGATATTTTAATGCGAGAGAATATTGAAGTTCACAAAAATTTAGTTATATCATCTTTTTTTAATGAGAGAAATATTTTTTGTTTGCTTTTAATTTCTGAAATTTAAATAAAAAAGTCTAAACAAGGATCGTCTAATTCACGATATAAGTGAACCACACCCTCTGATACGAAAGTGATGTAACCAGAAGTCTCGAAATCGTTTTAAACCATAACTTTGAGTTCTTTTGTAAATATGGAGTGCAAAAGAGACTTTCAAAAATAACAGTAAGCGACAATCAACCTAGGACACACGTGCATACACAGCCAACATTCGAACACGTGATCAATATGAACTAACCATCCACAGCCATACAATTAGAGAAAAGAAAATATGTGAACATGAAAATTGATGACAAATAAGCTCAATCACTCTCCCTACTGATTTCTGCATTCAATCACAAGATTTTTGTTGTCTCTAAGCTCAAGCTAAAAGATGACCTAGATCATATCAAAATTCTTAATTCTGAAATAAAAATATATGTTGAGTATACAAAATAAGATGAGTAATCATAAGAATCAACGAGCTAAAAGTGAATATAATCAGAATCTAAAGACGTTAGCACACTTACTACAAAATTGAATAATGATATTTCAAAGAGAGAAAAAGAAACTCTCTAAAGAAATCAAAATAATGAAAAATTCAATAAATCAAAATCTTCTAAAAATTAAATCTAACAAATTATGACGATAAAACATAATAAAATAAATGTTGCATAATAAAATAAATGTTGTATGTTGCAGATGTCCGCGTCATTTTTAATAGTATATTTAGAAACCACCTCCTCGAGAGGGGCGGTTTGGAGGAGGCGGTTTGGGGGCTTGCGGTTGTAACTGAAAATTTGGAGCAAGGGGAGCACTATCCGTATTTCCTTGGTTCCCCCATGAAATATTAAGGTGGTTCCCCCAACCCGGATTATACGAGTTGCTATACAAATTATGGTGCGGGTTGGGGGGGTCGTTGTGGATTCCTCGTGTAATCCACATGCTCCATATGTTGGGCTCCCTAGGTAGTAGAAGGATTAGCGAACATCACCACTATCTTAAATTGAAGCGCCTCTACCTGCGAAGAAAGATAAGAAATATTATCAATTTCATACATACCGGTCGACTTGTCGGGCTCAACCGGGGGGTACTCCATTGATAGGAATTCATGGTCATATCTTTGATAGGCTCTTGAGCGGCCTCCATTGTTTTGTTATTCAAGGTGCCACCGATGCGGCATCAATCATTTGCCTAGTTTCGGAATTTATTTGGGAGTAGGACGAGATACCTTTACGCAATTTCACAGTTTTAGCGAGCGGTAAATATTTTGGAAAAAATTTTCCCGTCATTTGGAACCATGTAGTGATGGATCCTCTAGGAAGAGAATTCAACCACTGGTTGGCCTTAGTGCGTAAAGAAAAAGGAAAAAAACCGAAGAATGATTGCATCGTCGGAGACCCCATTAATTTTAAAAGTGTCACATATTTTTAACAAATTAGAAATATTCGAATTTGAATCCTCATCATGCATCCCATTAAATTGTACATATTGTTGTATCATTTGAATAATGCTTGGTTTTAATTCAAAATTATTATTTGCGATGGCGGGGCGAACGATACAAGATGTTCCCTCCAAATTTGGTCGGGCATAATGGGACATAGTCCTTTGCTCAACCGCATTTGCGTTGGGTTCACCCTCGTAGAAAAAGGAGAAGTGTCACCTACGGATTCCTCAATCGGGTCATGAGAAGTGGCTCCTTGGAATCGTAAGCGTCGCCGAATGATTTGCTCGATTTCCGGATCCAAATGAAAAGATTTGACAGATTCCCTCTGGCCATACAATAAAAATAAAAACATAAAGGAAAAATAAAAATAAATTTATGGCATTTTTTATTTTTGAAAAAAAAATGATAAAACTAATAAGATTTTTGCTTTCAAAATATCGACAAAAAGTCTCTGGCAAAGACGCCAAAAACTTGATACGTAAAATTGAGATTGATATTTCTCCAATTCAACGAACTATAGGAAAGTGTACCTATCATTCATAGCATAGGATATTTTGGAATATCAAATGTCGTATTTCACAGGGCTTGTCGAGTACTTCTACTCACTTATATTCTATAATTTTATCGGCAAAATAGAAAGTTGGTTTGTGAAAATAAAATGTGTAAACATAATTGAAATTCTAAATCTAGAAGAGAGAGAGGGGAAAGGAATTGAAGGGTTACACTAATAATTGAAATTGCAAATGATAAAAGTAAATTGCAAGAAGGAAATACAATAATAAAAGTGCAGGAAATAAGCTAAAAAAATGATCCAATCTAAGCATGGACTGGATGGAGAACTCCTGGAATCAGCTGGGATTTATAAGTTAAAAATTCTAAACGCCCTCATGTCACGGCCTGACATGAGGGCGTGTAACTTTAGAAAAATCATTAAATAAAAGCCCGGGAAATGTTCTGGAAAACCGCCAATTTTGTCATAAAAGTAGGCTACACGCCTTAGCTACATGGTCTGGATCTAAGGCATGTCCAGTGCGAATCGGCAACGGCTCGGGTAGGGCGTTGTTGGCACAAAAAATGTACCTCCAAGACTCAAACTAAAAGAGAGGGAAAGGAACTGCGGAGTGTCGGTTACTCAGGACGAATTTGCCAAAGGAGAGATCAACAGGAGGAAAAGACTACTGGGATTGATCTCAAAGAGGAACTACAATGGGGGTCCAAAAACAGGCCAGGAGGAGAGGTAGAAAAATGACAGAATTCGAGACCGCTTACACAGGTTGTAAGCTGGAGGCTCGAAGAAAAAAGTCCTTTTTCAGGTACCCCTACCCCTCAATTTATAGATGCGGAGGCTGCCCAAACGGGCAGATCTAAAAATTATGGACTGCCCGGGGTACAGGAGAACCGGGGCAGAGGAAGGGGGTGTTAATAACAAAAAAGGAGAAAGAGAGCAGACTGCGCGGTCCGGCAGTCTGGCAGAGACTTGATCGCCTGTGCCTTGGGAGAAAACACTAAAGGGGGAGCAGGCGATCTTGGCGGTCTCTCAAATCTGAGACCGTTGGAGGGGTTCCTTCTGACAAGAGAAGAGGTCGCGGAATTCTGGGCAAATATGATCCACGCACATTGTCAAGTTGCGCTGGAACTTCGGAAATGTTCACTTTGACCGCTGAGACCACGACCGCCATAAATGCGTTGGGCTCTATAAATAGGGCTTATTGGCTTCAGAATCCATAATCTTCGGAAAGAAACAACGAGCTTGGACTTCAAGCGGTCACCAGAAAATATACAAAAACGGTCTCTGCAATGGTGACTGTATTATCTCGTATGAATAAGCGATCGCCAGGAGCGGCTTCTCCAAAGTAAAAGGAGACCGCCATCCTGAAGAAGAAGAAGATGATGAAGGTGGATAAGGCTCCCCAGACTCTGACTGAAGCGAGCACGTCGAAAGAGACCGCTCGATCTTCTCCGAAGAAACAGCCCGACCTGCCAGAGAGCACGATTTTGCCGGTCTCTACTGTTGTTGATTTGTCGAATAGTTCTTCAGGTCCTGTATTGAATCTTCCTGATTTTTCCATTTCCTTTGACTACCAGAAAACTCTGGAAGTGCTTACTCAGACAGCTATCCAGTCCGGTGATATTGTTTCAGCCGAAGCCATTTTGGCTGGAATGCATGAAAAGAAGACTGACGCATAGAAAATTAGGCAAAAGATCGATGATTCTCAAGAAGCTGCGAAAAAAAACTCAAGTTCTTCTGCTAAAACTACCAAGAGAAAGAAGAATGAAGAAAGTAAAGGTGTGACCGCTCTGGAGGCGATCACTATTCCTGAAAGCAGCGATTTTAAACATCCTGCGGATATTCCTGGGAAGACAAGTGGTGAGGTCGGTCCATTTTTCCTTTCTGCGATCTCAGCTCCTTCAAGAGAAGCGGACTCCGAGTTGATTGTTTATCTTGATGAAGATTCTTCTAACGATTTCCCTTGTTCGATCTTGCAGGTGCTTGACCCCTTTGAATCTGAACGTCTTCGGGCGGTCACCGCAGAGAAGGAGATTGCTGAAAGGGAGAAGGAGACCGATGCAGAGGCAGCCAGGTTAAAGGCAGAAGCCGAGAAGAAAGAGAGGGAAGAAGAAAAGGAGAGGGCAGCACGAGTCGCTGCCGAAAAGAAGAAGAAAGGAAAATTGTTATGCTCGCCGCAGAGAAGGAAAAGGAAAAAGAGAAAAAGGCTGCTCTGCTCTTGTAGAGAAGAAAAAGGAAGAAGAGAAAAAGACTACTCTGCTTACCGCAGAGAAGGAAAAGGAAGAAGAGAGGAAGGCTGCTCTGCTCGCCGCAGAGAAAGAAAAGAAAAAGACTTCTGATGAGGAGAGAGTTCGGCAGATTAAAAAGGAGAAAATTGCACTTTCTTGCGGTCTGGTGAACCCCTCTGCTGCTCAGATTGACAAAATAAACAAAGCAGAGGCAGACCACGCATCGGCGATCTCTGCTTTGCGAACTGGTAAGACAACGATAGTTACGAGTGTTGGAACATGCTTTCCGCATCTCTTGGTTTGACAATAACAAATCCTATTGTATTTGATCATACTTGCATTGTGTTTATAGTGTGCAGGTTCTTCAACATTCAATCCCCAAAGGAGTGCGACAAAGAAAGACGTCGAAGCGACATCAGGATGATTATCTGTTGTTACCGCGGCGCGGTAACATTACCGCTGGCTCTAGTGTTCGCTCGACGAAATCAAAGCTCCGTTCGACGAACTGAAAGCTCCGTTCGACGAACTGAAAGCTTCGTTCGACGATCTGTATGCTTTACCGCGGTGCGTTAGAACTACCGTTGGCGTTAGTGTTCGTTCGACGAAATCAAAGCTCTGTTCGACGAACTGAAAGCTCCGTTCGACAATCTGTATGCTTTACCGCGGTGTGTTAGAACTACCGCTGGGCTAGTATTCATCCGACAAAATAATAGCTGCGCTCGACGAACTGTGAGGCCAGTTCGACGAAAATGCGCCCGAAAAAAAGAGATGTGCTCTACCGCGGAGCGTTAGCACTACCACTAGCGCTAGTATAAATGGAAACAATTGACAGGAAGGAAACAGTGGAGAAAAAGAAATGTCGACGGGACACTATTTTGGCAAGTACAATCGCGGCGCGTTAAGTCTAACGCCCGGCGGTAGCTTTTGGAAACTTCCCGCCTGGAGTTGATTGAGGAGCAGATTTGGAAGAAGATTGTTGCTGAAGGAAGGATATCTCGCTATCGCGGGGCGTTAGCGTTACCGCGGCACGCTAGTGTTTGGCGCTCAAATGTTGCCTAAACTACCACGATCCATGTGCTTCATTGCCTAATGTGGATACCGCGGGGTGGTAGTACTACCGCAGGCGGTAGTGGCTGATTCTATAAAAAGACGCACGCCTCATCCGTTGTTGCTTTCTATTTTAGAACGATTTGAAGCCATATTTTCAAAGCACTCGTGAGAGCCTTCCCAAGCAGCCCAAAGAACTCCGTCAACGTCCGTGAACGCAAAGAACTTGAAGACCGGTACGATCGCATCTACATTATCATCAAGTTCTTCTTTTGAGGGAGTCTTTAGTTGTGTTTTGTTTTTAGTCTGAAATTGGAATCTTTAAATTTTTTGTTAAGTAGAGGAATTCGCCACACGGCGACTAGGGCCTTGCGGGGACTAGGGGAAATTCGCCTCGCGTTGGCGACTAGGTCTAGGCTGTAGATCTAGGGAGTGCTTGAGGACTTTCTGGTGATAGATTGGCTAGAGCGACTGGATGCTGTATCTGGGAGAGATCGGCTAAAGCCAACCGGTTCGTGGGGATACAAGTCGGTATAGAAAACGAAAAGAGTCTTTCATTATTCGCCTCGATTTCTAGCGTCATAGAAATCAGATTTTGTAATCAATTTTATAAATGATAATCATGTATTTTCTTGTTTAATAAAATTGATTGCATTTCTAATTTCATTATCTCTTTACTTTTGATTTAACTTATTTCGACCAAAATCTTAAAAGTTTTCTATTAAAGTTTAAAGTTTTTAAGAACCCTTATTCACCCACCCCCCCCCCCCCCCCCCCTCTAAGGGCGCCTACAGATCCAACAAGTGGTATCAGAGCCAGGTTATTCCAAAACGGCTTCACAACCGGGAATAATGGCGCTTCATGATCTCGCATCCACTAGAGGAGATGAATTTTCATTAAATGAAAAATATTTAGCACCACCTTTATTTTTGGGTGAAAATTACAAAAGGTGGAAAAATTTAATGGAAAATTTTCTCAAGTCCTTAGGCATAGATGTTTGGAACATTACTATTAAAAATCCACCTAGCGTATTAAATAAAAATGAAATGGTCTCTCCTATCTATTGTATTTTCCCTAACCGTTTAACTCTTTATCATGATCATTCCCTCTCTACACAGTTATTGCACACTTTTTGTTGGCCTTCCTCTCCACCCTCTTTTGATAATACCAAAAGGGGGAGAATAAATTTGAAAGAAATTAACATGTTTGGGGAGTCAAGTTCATAGGAAGTTTTGTTGCAGGGGGAGCATTCACTTAGGGGAAGAATATGCACATGTCTTAAATTTCATGTTTATCCTTTTTTAATAAACACAATTCCTATCTTTTGAACTATTTCTTTCTAAAGGGATTTGTTATTATCAAAAAGGAGAGTTTGTTGGAACATGCTTTCCGCATCTCTTGGTTTGACAATAACAAATCATATTGTATTTGATCATACTTGCATTGTGTTCATAGTGTGCAGGATCTTCAACATTCAATCCCAAAAGGAGTGCGACAAAGAAAGACGTCGAAGCGACATTAGGATGATTATCTGTTGTTACCGCGGCGCGGTAATACTACCGCTGGCGCTAGTGTTCGCTCGACGAAATCAAAGCTCCGTTCGACGAACTGAAAGCTCCGTTCGACGAGCTGAAAGCTCCATTCGACGATCTGTATGCTTTCCCACTGTGCGTTAGAACTACCGCTGGCGCTAGTGTTCGTTCGACGAAATCAAAGCTCCGTTCGACGATCTGTATGCTTTACTGCGGTGCGTTAGAACTACCGCTGACGCTAGTATTCGTTTGACAAAATAAAAGCTGCGCTCGACGAAATGTGAGGCCAGTTCGACGAAAATGCGCCCGAGGAAAAGAGATGTGCTCTACCGCGGAGCGTTAGCACTACCGCTGGCGCTAGTATAAATGGAAACAATTGACAGGAAGGAAACAGTGGAGAAAAAGGAATGTCGACGGGACGCTATTTTGGCAAGTACTATCGCGGCGCGTTAAGTCTAACGCCCGGCGGTAGCTTTAGGAAACTTCTCGTCTGGAGTTGATTGAGGAGCAGATTTGGAAGAAGATTGTGGCTGAAGGAAGGATATCTCGCTATCGCGGTGCGTTAGCGTTACCGCGGCGCACTAGTGTTTGGCGCTCAAATGTTGCCTAAACTACCATGATCCATGTGCTTCATTGCCTAATGTGGATATCGCGGGGCGGTAGTACTACCGCAGGCGGTAGTGGCTGATTCTATAAAAAGACGCGTGCCTCCTTCGTTGTTGCGTGTTGTTTTAGAACGACTTGAAGCCATATTTTCAGAGCACTCGTGAGAGCCTTCCCAAGCAGCCCAAAGAACTCCGTTGACCGATACGATCGCATCTACATCATCATCAAGTTCTTCTTTTGAGGGAGTCTTTAGTTGTGTTTTGTTTTTAGTCTCAAATTGTAATCTTTAAATTTTTTGTTAAGTAGAGGAATTCGCCACACGGCGACTAGGGCCTTGCGGGGACTAGGGGAAATTCGCCTCGCGTTGGCGACTAGGTCTAGGTTGTAGATCTAGGGAGTGCTCGAGGACTTTCTGGTGATAGATTGGCTAGAGCGGCTGGATGCCGTATCTGGGAGAGATCGGCTAAAGCCAACCGGTTCGTGGGGATACGAGTCGGTATAGAAAACGAAAAGAGTCTTTCATTATTCGCCTCGATTTCTAGCGTCATAGAAATCAGATTTTGTATTCAATTTTATAAATGATAATCATGTATTTTCTTGTTTAATAAAATTGATTGCATTTCTAATTTCATTATCTCTTTACTTTTGATTTAACTTATTTCGACCAAAATCTTAAAAGTTTTCTATTAAAGTTTAAAGTTTTTAAAAACCCTTATTCACCCCCCCCCCCCCCTCTAAGGGCGCCTACAGATCCAACAAGTGGTATCAGAGCCAGGTTATTCCAAAACGGCTTCACAACCGGGAATAATGGCGCTTCATGATCTCGCATCCACTAGAGGAGATGAATTTTCATTAAATGAAAAATCTTTAGCACCACCTTTATTTTTGGGTGAAAATTACAAAAGGTGGAAAAATTTAATGGAAAATTTTCTCAAGTCCTTAGGCATAGATGTTTGGAACATTACTATTAAAAATCCACCTAGCGTATTAAATAAAAATGAAATGGTCTCTCCTATCTATTGTATTTTCCCTAACCGTTTAACTCTTTATCATGATCATTCCCTCTCTACACAGTTATTGCACACTTTTTGTTGGCCTTCCTCTCCACCCTCTTTTGATAATACCAAAAGGGGGAGAATAAATTTGAAAGAAATTAACATGTTTGGGGAGTCAAGTTCATAGGAAGTTTTGTTGCAGGGGGAGCATTCACTTAGGGGAAGAATATGCACATGTCTTAAATTTCATGTTTATCCTTTTTTAATAAACACAATTCCTATCTTTTGAACTATTTCTTTCTAAAGGGATTTGTTATTATCAAAAAGGAGAGTTTGTTGGAACATGTTTTCCGCATCTCTTGGTTTGACAATAACAAATCATATTGTATTTGATCATACTTGCATTGTGTTTATAGTGTGCAGGATCTTCAACATTCAATCCCAAAAGGAATGCGACAAAGAAAGACGTCGAAGCGACATTAGGATGATTATCTGTTGTTACCGCGGCGCGGCAACACTACCGCTGGCGCTAGTGTTCGCTCGACGAAATCAAAGCTCCGTTCGACGAACTGAAAGCTCCGTTCGACGAGCTGAAAGCTCCATTCGACGATCTGTATGCTTTCCCACGGTGCGTTAGAACTACCGCTGGCGCTAGTGTTCGTTCGAAGAAATCAAAGCTCCGTTCGACGATCTGTATGCTTTACTGCGGTGCGTTAGAACTACCGCTGACGCTAGTATTCGTTTGACAAAATAAAAGCTGCGCTCGACGAAATGTGAGGCCAGTTCGACGAAAATGCGCCCGAGGAAAAGAGATGTGCTCTACCGCGGAGCGTTAGCACTACCGCTGGCGCTAGTATAAATGGAAACAATTGACAGGAAGGAAACAGTGGAGAAAAAGGAATGTCGACGGGACGCTATTTTGGCAAGTACTATCGCGGCGCGTTAAGTCTAACGCCCGGCGGTAGCTTTAGGAAACTTCTCGTCTGGAGTTGATTGAGGAGCAGATTTGGAAGAAGATTGTGGCTGAAGGAAGGATATCTCGCTATCGCGGTGCGTTAGCGTTACCGCGGCGCACTAGTGTTTGGCGCTCAAATGTTGCCTAAACTACCATGATCCGTGTGCTTCATTGCCTAATGTGGATATCGCGGGGCGGTAGTACTACCGCAGGCGGTAGTGGCTGATTCTATAAAAAGACGCGTGCCTCCTTCGTTGTTGCGTGTTGTTTTAGAACGACTTGAAGCCATATTTTCAGAGCACTCGTGAGAGCCTTCCCAAGCAGCCCAAAGAACTCCGTTGACCGATACGATCGCATCTACATCATCATCAAGTTCTTCTTTTGAGGGAGTCTTTAGTTGTGTTTTGTTTTTAGTCTCAAATTGTAATCTTTAAATTTTTTGTTAAGTAGAGGAATTCGCCACACGGCGACTAGGGCCTTGCGGGGACTAGGGGAAATTCGCCTCGCGTTGGCGACTAGGTCTAGGTTGTAGATCAAGGGAGTGCTCGAGGACTTTCTGGTGATAGATTGGCTAGAGCAGCTGGATGCCGTATCTGGGAGAGGTCGGCTAAAGCCAACCGGTTCGTGGGGATACGAGTCGGTATAGAAAACGAAATGAGTCTTTCATTATTCGCCTCGATTTCTAGCGTCATAGAAATCAGATTTTGTAATCAATTTTATAAATTATAATCATGTCTTTTCTTGTTTAATAAAATTGATTACATTTCTAATTTCATTATCTCTTTACTTTTGATTTAACTTATTTCGACCAAAATCTCAAAAGTTTTCTATTAAAGTTTAAAATTTTAAAAACTCTTATTCACCCCCCCCCCCCCCCCCCTCTAAGGGCGCCTACAGATCCAACAAGTGGTATCAGAGCCAGGTTATTCCAAAACGGCTTCACAACCGGGAATAATGGCGCTTCATGATCTCGCATCCACTAGAGGAGGTGAATTTTCATTAAATGAAAAATCTTTAGCGCCACCTTTATTTTTGGGTGAAAATTATAAAAGGTGGGAAATTTTAATGGAAAATTTTCTCAAGTCCTTAGGCATAGATGTTTGGAACGTTACTATTAAAAATCCACCTAGCGTATTAAATAGAAACGAAATGGTTTCAAATAGAAGAATACAATGTTCTAAATTGAGAAACGCCAACGCTAGAACTAGCGCCACGCATTAGTAACAGTAGTCTGTCTTGCTGTCCCTGATAACCTGCATTAATTACAAAAATGAAAATAAAATTCATTATCCTATTATCCAGCCCCCACACTGCTGCTCTCCCCTTCATCACCTGCACGACGTCTCCGACGAACCGATCATCGTGGTTGCTCCTCTTCAGGACTCTCCTCTCTAGGCGGTGATGGAGTTAATTTAAGTGCCACCATTATCTTCCGTACCATCTTCTCGATCCCGGATATCTTCTTCGACATTCGTGTCACTTTCCTATTTATGTCTGCTCCCTGCTCCGCTAGCTCCTGTAGTTCTCGCTGGGTCTCTCTCACTGACCCACCTCGTCGAACTAGAGGTTGTGAAGATGGAGCCCTTTCTTGTCGTGGAGGATGAATTGATAGGGTAGATAATCTGGCTGGTCGACAATCAAGATGATAAACCTCCCTATTGAGAGACCGACATTTCTTGTATACAATTCGTTGAATTATTCCTCCCAACGGAAGAGTATTCAATCGCTGTCGACGTGGATCTTTCAATTTATATGTATATCGGATCATTAATAGTAGGAGATCCGCCATATCAAACTGATTTTTTTCTAAAATATGGTAAGTGACCATACTCAATTGCGATGTGATCATCCTTGTATCTCCCCCCTTTATCATGATCGTGCGTCGTAGGATCTCTTGGATAATGTATGCGTCAGGAGTTAGTGTTGTAACCGATGAAATCAAATCCTCCACACCTTCTTGACCATGCAACACTTCATTTATTCGAGTCCAGTTCCGAAGTGTTCGAAACCTCTCTACAATATCCAAGAGATTACTACTCCACTCAAGACCAAACTCCTCACGTAAATCTTCATGAGTTTTTACTACCTCATGAACCTGGACATAGGAACGTACTCCTCCTTGGAGATCAGTCTGAGCCGGATCCTCCAATCTCATGTAAAATTCCCTTACTAAAACTGAAGAAAAGTTATTATCTATGATCACTGAGAGAACACCTGCATCAGCCAAATATTCGTATATATGCACATGAAGGGTAATTCTACCCCCACCTTCATAGCCACTCCGATGGTAGCATCCTCAATACCGGGAAATATTGTTCCACCCTCTCGATTCCGATCTACGTTTGATCGTCGAGCGTGACCACTAGAGGAAGCCATTCTCAAATCTGAACCAAAATAAAATTGAAGGAAAAACATCAAAATCTGTACAGGAGATTTACCGCGGCGCGGTAGATTCTATCGTCGCGCGGTAGCTGACGAAACTACTGTTCGTCTTCCTCCTTCGAATCCACCAAAAAAAAAATCCTCCAAATCATTTCGGAAAAGCTCAAAAATTCAAGATCTGAGATATTTCAACCCATCTAACTGAATACACAAACAATAACTCATAGATCTACCAAAATGACTTGAAAAAGTTGTCAAACATCCTCCTATGACTACACTGCCATGAAATTCCTTCAAATCCGCTAGATCCTAGCTTGAATCACTAACATGAACCATAAAAGAAAGTAAAATAACAAAAGAAAATCCTTACCTACTTCTAACGCCGGCGGAAGTCGGGGGAAAATATGAGATCCAAAACCCTAAGGCGTGAGATCCAAAACCCTTGACCAAATGATATCTGACCGGGTCAAACCCTTTCACGCGAGCTACAGCGACGCGGTAACTCTATCGCCTGGCGGTAGCGTTCTTTTTGTCTTCCTTTTTGCTGCTTTCTTTTTATTTATCTTTATGCATTTATTTTCTATTATTTTTTTAAAAAAAACTGTAAAACAAATCAAAGTCCAACCAAAAACATGCTTTTCTTTTCTAAATATCAAAACCAACTACAAAATTGAAAAACCAATTAAAATAACAAAAACGTGCTTTTTATTTGTTTTATTTTTGTTTTTGAAAAACTTAAAATTTATAAAAACTGATGTAATTTTCTATGTTTCAAGGATGATATGGTTTATCTTGCCAAGTTTTGTATGCAATGTTTCATTCTCTATTTCAAGTATCTTAATAACATTGCTTTTGTATCATGTCTTGATCATTATCTTATGAGTGCTTTGAAATTGATTATAGAAATCATGTGTAGTATTGCATAGCATGCCTCTATGTGTGAGTAAATGGCTTATATTTGCAAATGATTTTTTCACTCACACTTTTTGATATACTACATATGAATTTAATCTTCTCCTTCATGATTGTGTAGCGTAACAACTTATTATTACTGTTAGGCATGCTTAGTTTTACCTTCACCACATGTTAAAATCTTTTTCATGCACAAATTTTTTGAAGAAGTATGTCTTTTCAAAAAATCTTTTGTTTGCACATACAAGTGAATTCGGAGACCTTTGTCGTTAAGCAAAAATACAAATGAATAATTGACAAAGATAACTCCACCAAGCACTACTCACCCTCCTGATAAGTCTTAATGAGCATTGTGAGGTTGAGCACCTTGGAGAGAATTGTAAAGTGCCTTGTTGCAAACATTTTCCTTTTACACTACTTCTTCTTGTACACCGAATCACAAATAACTAAAATTCAAAATAATAATTGTGATTCCCCAAGCACTACTTGGCACCCTGATAAGTCTTAATAAGCATTGTGTGTGCAGAGCACCTTGGTAGTTGTACTGTTTTTCTATGTGCATTGAAAATTTTATATAGCTTTGTGGGACAAGGCAACTCTAAAAACGTTTGTTCAATAATATTGTGTCTATACCATTATACATGTCATGTGTTTTGATTAACTCATATGTATACTTTTATCAAAAACACTATTTGTACACATCATTTTCACTTGTAAGCCTTCTACTCATGAGAATTGGAGTCTATTGCATATCTACATATATTCTCTAAATTCTTAAGTAAATGCACTAGATAGTCTTGCATGATCAATACAATGTATAAGTGTACTTGGTTTCTCAATTTAGAACATTGTATTCTTCTATCTTGACTTGATATCTTGTATCATGCTTACATATTTTTTCCGCTACGCCATGAGTACTCTGTATTGCATACCTATCTCAAAAGTTTTCTATTAAAGTTTAAAGTTTTTAAAAACCCTTATTCACCCACCCCCCCCCCCCCCCCTCTAAGGGCGCCTACAGATCCAACAAGTGGTATCAGAGCCAGGTTATTCCAAAACGGCTTCACAACCGGGAATAATGGCGCTTCATGATCTCGCATCCACTAGAGGAGATGAATTTTCATTAAATGAAAAATATTTAGCACCACCTTTATTTTAGGGTGAAAATTACAAAAGGTGGAAAAATTTAATGGAAAATTTTCTCAAGTCCTTAGGCATAGATGTTTGGAACATTACTATTAAAAATCCACCTAGCGTATTAAATAGAAACGAAATGGTCTCTCCTATCTATTGTATTTTCCCTAAGCGTTTAACTCTTTATCATGATCATTCCTTCTCTACACAGTTATTGCACACTTTTTGTTGGCCTTCCTCTCCACCCTCTTTTGATAATACCAAAAGGGGGAGAATAAATTTGAAAGAAATTAACATGTTTGGGGAGTCAAGTTCATAGGAAGTTTTGTTGTAGGGGGGCATTCACATAGGGGGAGCATATGCACATGTCTTAAATTTCATGCTTATCCTTTTTTATAAACACAATTCCTATCTTTTGAACAATTTCTTTCTAAAGGGATTTGTTATTATCAAAAGGGGGAGTTTGTTTAAACATGCTTTTCGCATCTCTTGGTTTGACAATAACAAATCATATTGTATTTGATCAAACTTGCATTGTGTTTATAGTGTGCAGGATCTTCAACATTCAATCCCAAAAGGAGTGCGACAAAGAAAGACGTCGAAGCGACATCAGGATGATTATCTGTTGTTACCGCGGCGCGGTAACACTACCGCTGGCGCTAGTGTTCGCTCGACGAAATCAAAGCTCCGTTCGACGAACTGAAAGCTCCGTTCGACGAACTGAAAGCTCCATTCGACGATCTGTATGCTTTCCCACGGTGCGTTAGAACTACCGTTAGCGCTAGTGTTCGTTCGACAAAATCAAAGCTCCGTTCGACGATCTGTATGCTTTACTGCGGTGCGTTAGAACAACCGCTGGCGCTAGTATTCATTTGACAAAATAAAAGCTGCGCTCGATGAAATGTGAGGCCAGTTCGACGAAAATGCGCCCGACGAAAAGAGATGTGCTCTACCGCGGAGCATTAGCACTACCGCTGGCGCTAGTATAAATGGAAACAATTGACAGGAAGGAAACAGTGGAGAAAAAGGAATGTCGACGGGACGCTATTTTGGCAAGTACTATCGCGGCGCGTTAAGTCTAACGCCCGGCGGTAGCTTTTGGAAACTTCTCGTCTGGAGTTGATTGAGGAACAGATTTGGAAGAAGATTGTGGCTGAAGGAAGGATATCTCGCTATCGCGGGGCGTTAGCGTTACCGCGGCGCGCTAGTGTTTGGCGCTCAAATGTTGCCTAAACTATCATGATCTGTGTGCTTCATTGCCTAATGTGGATACCGGGGGCGGTAGTACTACCGCAGGCGGTAGTGGCTGATTCTATAAAAAGACGTGCGCCTCCTTCATTGTTGCTTGCTGTTTTAGAACGATTTGAAGCCATATTTTCAGAGCACTCGTGAGAGCCTTCCCAAGCAGCCCAAAGAACTCCGTTGACCGATACGATCGCATCTACATCATCATCAAGTTCTTCTTTTGAGGGAGTCTTTAGTTGTGTTTTGTTTTTAGTCTCAAATTGTAATCTTTATATTTTTTGTTAAGTAGAGGAATTCGCCACACGGCGACTAGGGCCTTGCGGGGACTAGGGGAAATTCGTCTCGCATTGGCGACTAGGTCTAGGCTATAGATCTAGGGAGTGCTCGAGGACTTTCTGGTGATAGATTGACTAGAGCGGCTTGAGGCCGTATCTGGGAGAGATCGGCTAAAGCCAACCGGTTCGTGGGGATACGAGTCGGTATAGAAAACGAAAAGAGGCTTTCATTATTCGCCTCGATTTCTAGCGTCATAGAAATCAGATTTTGTAATCAATTTTATAAATGATAATCATGTCTTTTCTTGTTTAATAAAATTGATTGCATTTCTAATTTCATTATTTCTTTACTTTTGATTTAACTTATTTCGACCAAAATCTCAAAAGTTTTCTATTAAAGTTTAAAGTTTTTAAAAACCCTTATTCACACCCCACCCCCCCTCTAATGGCGCCTATAAATCCAACAACGAGATCGTTGGAATTCCTTCCCTACATGTTGTTCGAGCTAGATCTCCAAAGAGAAGGCGTGAGATCGTCATCATCGAAACGGATGACATTCTTGTTAGTAACGAAGAGTTGAAATGAAGAAGAAAAGAGGGAGAGAGATCGAAAAATAGGGAATTGAAAAGAATGGACCTCGAGCGCTTAAGGGGATCAGACCGCCTTTTGTTGGCCGCAGAACACGCGGTCACAAAAGATACTGAAAGTACCTTACATGACTGCGGTCTTGATTTCTTTCCAAGTACTCTCTTCACGCAGACTCTTCTATTTTTGAACTGCTTGTAGTTGAGGTAACTATCAAACTCTTATGATCGCAGATGATGATGTCGTAGAAGTTTCTGAAGAAGGAGAGCTCCCCCCGCAAGAGATGGTGATTCCTCCCCAGCTCGCTGATATCCTTAAGCCAATGTTTGAGGATGTCCTTAACATGCTGACTCGGGAGCGTTCATAGAATGATCAACTCTACGCTCGAGACGATCAACAACGGATTCAGACCGCCGACTTCGAAGAAAAGCTGCGCCCTAATGAAAAGTGAGTCTGCGAGGAATGCGATCTGAAAAATGTCGAGCTCATCTGGGCGCTTCAGAAAGCTGAAAAGGATGTCGAATACTACAAGGAGAAGGTCGCAGCTTTGTCCGCTGAAGTCTTCATCCTGAGGGGTGGTCCTGCAAAAATGGCAATGAGGCTAAGGGCATCTGGCGATCACGCAGAGGAGAGACCGACTTCAGAAATTATGGTCATCCCTATGAAGCAGGTGGACAGGGAGATTTCCAAAATTCATCGAGCTGCAATGTCCATTAATCATAGTCTGGTGTCTATCCTGACCGTTGTGAATGAGATGCAAGACATTGCGGCTTTTGTAGGAAGAAAGCGTCTGAATAGGAGATAAATTGCTCCTTCATGCGGTCTTAAACATTTGAAAACTTGAATAATTTGAACGTGTTGTAATATATATGCTGACAGTATTTTTTATTTATATACGATCTCTGTGAAGTTGTGATGTCGATCTCTATTATTGTGTGCTGCTCGTTTTACTTTCATTTATATATTTGCCATGCTGGGATACAGCGGTCTCTCTTTAATGAGACCAATTGTATAGTGTTATTTTTTATCTTATGCAGGTTTAGTATTGATCTGCGCAATTTTACTGGGCGATCTCAGAGGAAGTCATCATTACGAAAATATCCTTGGATTTCTATAAATAGTTGGCCTTGGAATTCTCATTTCATACTTTTCAAATGCACCCTAAGCATCGGTCTCAGCGAACTCTAATTATGGTGTCCGCGCGAGCTTCTTCTGCCGAAGTCTTCTTGGAGGTCGATCACAAACCCAGCCGTCTTTCCAAGGATGAGTATCTTTTCTTTCTTGCAAAGCACATGATTCAAAACCAGATTGTGGTGAGACCGCCTAATGAAGATGAAGGATTAAATTTCGGAGAAGAAAATAAGTTCGTTATTCCAATCGATCACTTTGATTATGGGCTAAAATTTCCTCTCCCTTGGGAAATTCTCGAGGTAATGGAATATTATGGATTTGTGCTCGCTCAGCTGCCTCCAAACTCAATCAGTCTTATTAATGTTTTTATTAATTACCTGAGATTGGAAAAAATCAAGTTCACCATGGCACTCTTCCGTGCGACATTCACTGCAAAGGTGTTAAAAGAAGGACAAAAGAAAGAGGAGTTGAAAGGTTTAATATAGTTTTCATGTGAAGGTGCAAAGATTTTGAATCTTCCCAATAAAGTCCCTTTCTGGACAGAAATGTTCCTTATTTTTGAAGGCGATCTCGGCGGTCTCAGTAGCCGACTATTCTTGATAGCACAAGGCATCTTCAGGAAAAACAAGACGGTCTCAACTGAGGATTGAGAATTTTGGCCTTCCTGGCAGGCAAGCGACTAGATCTTTTTCATTATCTAGCGATCTGGCCTGAGATCGTTGAGATTTCTCTGGAAGAAAGTGAGTAAATTCTCTACGTTCTTATGCGACCTTTTCACATTTTTTCCTAACTTTGTAAACTCTTTTCCAGCGACCTTCGCGATCCCTGCAACCGACCCGGTGGCACCAGCTAAAGAGGTGCTCACCCAGAGGGAAAGAAGAAAAAGAAGAGAAGAAGAGTGCGAGACCGCTGGGGTTGGTGGTACATCTGAGACTGCCAGCAACCAATTTCCTATGGCCGGCTTCATGAAGAAACAGAAGGACATCAAGGGAAAACCCCTTCTCAAATGGGGTGCAAAAGGGAAGGTCGTGAAGGTGTCCACTGATCTCCCTCTTTGGAGTGGAAAACTAACCCGCCATGTTTTTGCGGTCACCTCGGCCCTTTATGGAAAAAATAACCTCAAAGAAGCGTATAATTTTGAGAACGAGATGCTTCCTGATGCCTGCGCTCAAGCGACCGCTAGGAGCATGGTCTTAAATCACCATATGGGGCGATCTCTGCGAAGAGCCTTGAAATAGATCGAGATCTTGCATGAAGAGCGAAGAGTAAGATAATTTTACTTGAGGTATCTAGCTCCTTTTATGTGATCGTGCGATCTAATAGTTTTCTTCTGCAGCAATCAAAGGAAGCAGCATACGATCCATACAATCCCGAATTCCAGAACGCTCTAATGCAGCACATAAAAGAGACCGCGGAGCAGGTGATCTCTGAGCTTCGTGACCGTGGAGGTCTCACTGAAGAGTTTACAGATATCAAATTTGCCGATCTTTTCCCTTATGTTGTGAGGGTAATAGACGAACAGTCGATCACGATTGTGAGGCCGCTACTGAAGGAGAAGAAGAGGAAGCAGATGTCGATATTGAAGGAAATGCTGATGAAGCGAGTGGAAGCCAATATATTGCAGATAATGATACAAGTTCTGTCGCGGACTCAAGCTCTGGATCTAAAGTTTCTGCCGGAGATTCAGAAGAATCCTTAGACGAGACCGGCTCTTCTTCATCTGACGAGCGGTCTCCCAAAAGATCGAGAAGCAAGTAGATATTTCTTGTAGTTGTTTATTATACTTTTCCGATCACCGGTATTGAGACCGGATGAATAGTGTAACAACATATGAAATATAAATGGAATTTTGACATACCTCTTTTTGTGGATGAAATGCTTGTATTTACCTATGTTTGTATCGATCATTTCCTTTTTGTGGGCGAACTAATTCTCCATTTGCGGACTCTATTGAATAACTCATCTTGGTGATAACTTTCATAAGTCCTTATTTCAGCGGTCTAAACTTTGTGAGATAGAAAATAGCATTCGATCTCAATGCTTCTAGGTCTTGTTGAGCTCAAATAAACGATCATATAAATGTGTTGCATAATAGTTGGAGAAATAATAATCAGTAGTGGCGATCTCGTAATTGTCAAACCACCTGAAGGATGAAGGAAATTCGTATGAGTTTTACGCTGACCTGTATGGTTGTATGAGACTGCTTGTCACACTGCGATCTTGAATTTGTAAGATCTTCAGAGATAAAAGATCATAATCCACATGATTTCTGAATAGCCTCTAATAAGAGCAAGAATGGCGATCTTTCAATGATTCAGACCGCCTCTTCCTTGGATAGAAATGATCCCTTCAAAGAGGATCAGTGATCTTTTTTTTAGATCGCTGCTTTAGCTACTAAGACCAATTAATTGTTACGAGTAGATATTCGAAGTCATGATCGTATAAGAGGATAATCAACGACCTTTTACTTAAGATCATTTTGAACTTAGAAGAACCGTGGCGCTTATCTCATATTTCCCAGACCGCCCTTCAATAGCTTGGAATCATAAACATACTGTAAAGCTTGGCCATTTGAAAATTTTACAAGGCTTTGAAGAACTTTTAGGCGGCGGTCTCAATTGCTCTAGACCGCCCCATTCCCAAAACAATCCAATATCGAGACCGGCGATCTTCAAAATCCTCAGACCGCCCCTTAACAATAAAGGCTTGATATATATAATTTGTAATGATCTAAAGGGCAGGTACGGCTATGCCAAGATTGCTTTCCTCAAAAGACCATCACAATTCTAATATATGAAGTGACCAACTCAGAATGATCAAAAAAGGGGCAGGTGTGGTTATGCCGCGGAGGTCATGCCGACATTGCTTTCCCCAAGAGACTATCTAAGGTTATACCATACAACCAACTGCCTCTTGGCTATCCTCACACCAATGAGCATTCGAGGGTCACAAAACAAGATGATCCATAGGGCATGTGCGGTCATACCGCGGGGGTCACACCGCCATTGCTTTCCCTGGAAAGATCATCAAGACTGTAACGATGTCCTCCTATAATACATGACAGAGCTGAACATTCACCTAGACTTCCCTTGATGTAGATATGTGTCAGATGTCAGCTAGGACCCGGCATCCTAAAATTCCTCCGCACGAGCTTGGCGAGCTACTGCTACACAGATGCGAAATCTCCCCGCTACCTGTGGTCCTGACAGATTTACCTCTCAAACTTCAAGTCGAGGGGGAATGAAGTAGGATCCATCGATACCTCTCTTGGTAGGACCTTAGCCTTTAATAGTTAAATAATTATATCTCAAGGCTTTCTTTCTAATATGCATGAAGTAAGAGTTTACATCCACATTATCATAACACTTGCAAAAAAGAAAGAAAGAAAGAGACAGAAAAATACAAGTTTTAAGAAAAGAAACACTTGAGGTCATCTCCACTCCAAGTGTGAGATAAATCTTCCCCTTCATAAGAATGGAGACGATATACTCCATTCTTGAGCGCTTCCTTAACAATGAATGGCCCTGTCCAGTTTGAATTAAGCTTCCCAACTGAGCTAGATCTTGCTGCCGTGTCAACTTTCCTGAGGACCAGGTCTCCAAAAGCAAATTCTTTAACTCTAACATTTTTGTTGAAAAACTTGGTCATCCTCCTTTTTACTTCTTCTTGTCTGATAGTTGTTGTATCCCTTAGTTCTTCAATGAGATCAAGGCTGCATTTCAACTCTTCATCGTTTTCTTCCATCCTGCTATCTTGATGCTGATGAGATAGTAGCACTCTCGGACTCCTAACTTCAAATTCGACGGGAATCAGAGCTTCTGAGCCATGAGATAATTTAAAAGGAGTTTCCCAGTGGCTGAAGTTGGAGTTGTCCTTAAAGCCCATAATACTGAAGATAGTTGTTCTACCCAATTACCTCTAAGATTTTTCACTTTCTTCTTCAAGAGGTTGATTATGAGTTTATTTGCGGCTTCTACCTGACGATTGCTCCGAGGGTGATGTATAGAGGCAAATCGCAACTCAGTGTCGATCTGATCACATAAATTTATAAGACTTGAGTTTTTGAATTGTGGACCGTTATCCGTAATGATTTCCATTGGAATTCCGTGTCTACAGACTATCTCCCTCCAGATGAAATTCCTCACTATCTGAGTAGTAGTCTTAGTTAACTCCTTTGCTTCAATCCATTTACAGAAATAATCAATCATTACTAAAATGAACCTGCGTTGACCACTTACTAAGGGAAAAGGTTCAATCAAATCCATCCCCCAAACAGCAAACGGCCATGGGGTGGCTATTGACCTAAGTTGTTGAGCTGACTGATGCTGAAGGGGGGCAAACTTCGGGCACTGAACACATTTCTTTGCGAATTTTTCTGCATCTTTCCTCATTTGGGACCAAAAATATCCTTGCCTTAGAATCCCTTTCTGCAAGGTTCTAGCTCCCGAATGACTATCACATTCTCCCAAATGAACCTCTTGAAGGATAGTTGGAATTTCTTCTTCGGAAACACATCGTGCCAACGACGAAAGAAAAGTTTTCTTGTAAAGAATTCCTGCAACAAGATAATAATGGGCTGCTTTAAGTTTAAACTTTTTTCTATCTTTACCGTGGAGTGAAAATATCCAGACGAGAGGTAAAGTATGAAAGGATCCATCCAAGACGGACATTGATCTATCTGCATAACTTCTCCCTCCTCGACAGCTGGACGAAAAAACTCTGAGGTAGTTCCTCCTGAAAGAAGACCAAACTTTGCTAACTCATCCGCCTCCTTATTCTCTTCTCTTGGGATATACTGGATTGTAAAGCTATTGAACTTGCTTATCTCAATTTTTACTAGAGCTTGATATTGCTTCAAAATGTGATCTCTGGTCTTGAAGTTTCCATTTACTTGAGACGTCATTACCAGAGAATCTGTTTTGACTTGAACATCTTCGATTCCCAATTCTCTCGCGAATCTGAGACCGGCGAGCAAAGCTTCATATTCTGCTTGATTGTTTGTTGTCGGGAAATAAAACTTCAAGGCTTGATCTAGTCTAACACCATTTGGAATGATCAAAATAACTCCAGCTCCGGAAGAATTTTTTCCTGAAGCTCAATCAACGAAAATTGTCCAGGCAAGAGGAGCTCTGAGCTCCTTCTCTGAACAAACCTCCTTTGCATCAATCATGAAATCTGCTAATACCTGAGTTTTGATCGCTGCTCTAGGAATATAACAGATGTCAAATTCGCTGAGCTCTATTGCCCACTTTGCCAATCTACCTGAATGCTCCGGCTTCTCTAAGACACTCTTTAGCGGAAGATCGGGACCACTTGAATTGAATGGGCTTGGAAATAATGTCTCAACCTTCGCGCCGAAGTCACGAGCATTAGGGCCAACTTCTCGAGAATGGGGTATCGGGTTTCCGCATTCTTCAAAATTTTACTTACATAATAAACTGGAAATTGCTTTCTCTTTTCTTCCCTGACTAAAACCGAACTAATGGCATCGGAGCCAACTCCGAGGTACAGAAAGAGGTCTTATCCCTCTCTGGGGCTCTGGAGCAAGGGAGTTGACGTTAACTGCTTTGAGCTGATCGAAAGCATCATCACACTCCTTTGTCCACTCAAAATTGGCCTCTCCACAGAGAGTTTTGAAGAAATGAGCACTCTTATCTCCAGAGCGGGAGATGAAACGGCTCAAACCTGCCATCCTCCCACCCAGTTGCTGAACTTCTTTAGGGTCTTGGGAGATGATATTTCTAAGATAGCCTTCACCTTATCAGGATTTGGCTCCAGCCCTTCCGTAGTAAGGAGATGGCCAAGAAACTTTCCTTTGCTAGCTCCGAAAACGCATTTCAATGGGTTCAACTTCATATTGAAAGTTTGGAGGGTTGCAAATGTTTCATTTAGGTCATTAAGGTGAGTTGAGAAAAGCTTGCTTTTGATTAAGAGATCATCGACGTAAACTTCTAAATTTCTCCCCTTCTGGATTTTAAAAACGGTGTCCATCATTTTCTGATAAGTTGCACTGGCATTCTTTAGCCCAAAAGGCATAACGAGATAACAAAAACATATGTCATTCGTGATGAATGAGGTGTGAGGAATGTCGGGCTTGTGCATTCTTATTTGATGATAGCCGGAAAATGCATCTAAAAAGCATGCAAGAAAATCCCACCGCAAAGTCTACTAAAGAATCTATCTGAGGCAAGGGGTAGCAATCTTTAGGGCAAGCTTTATTAAGTTTGGTGAAGTATACACACATCAGCCACTTTCCACCAGCTTTCTTAACCATCACAACATTTGATACACAATCAGGGTATTGAATCTCCTGAACAAATTTAGCCTTTAACAATTTCTCCACCTTCTCCCAAATCGGCTGAGCGAGAGTCTCTACCACCACTCTTTTCTTTTGCTTGATTGGGATGAAGTTAGGATCGACGTTGAGGTGGTGGTAGGCAACATCTGGATCAACTCCTGGCATGTCATCCGCCGACCAGGCGAAGACATCCAAGTTCTTTAGAAGACAAGAGATGAGTTGATCCTTATCAGCTTCGGGCAATTCAGCATTAATCGAAAGCTTCTTGCTTTTATCTTCTTTGCTGATTGACACGGCTTGAATCGCTTGGGCAGGTTCCAAGCGAGCTCCGTCTCTTGCATCTTCTTCTTCTATCTCTTCTACTACTATGACATGATCAAGAATTTGAGGTGTTGAGGAGATATCAATTACCTGGAGAGGAGATGATTCGATCACATTGACCGTCCTGACGTAACATTCTCTAGCCTTCCCCAGTTCGCTCCTAATCTGGTATTGTTTACCATTCAAAGCAAACTTCACAGCCTGATGATAGGTTGAAATTATTGCTTGGTACTCGTTCAGGTCTGGCCTCCCAAAAATTGCATTGTAGTTGCTCGGAGCTTCAACGACTATAAATTTTACCAATTTTACAATTCCTGCTAACGTCACTAAGAGGGTGACAACTCCTTCCACCTCCTTCTCCCCTGAGAAACCATAGAGCGGCCCTTTAGTAGAGAGAAGTGCTTTCCCGATCTTCAGCGCTTCGAAAGCAGGTTTGAAGAGGACATTCACCGAACTTCCGGTATCCACCAGGATCTTATCCACGGTATAATTTTCGATTACCGCCTTGATAACAACTGCGTCATTAAAAGGTTTGGCAGTCGAAGAAAAGTCTTCTTGCCCGAAGGTGACCGTTCCCCGAACTGGAGCTGAGGAGGAGGTAGCTGCAACCTCGGATTGATAGACTCTTGCGAGGCTAGCTTTCCTGGAAGATTCGAGTCCTGCACCTCCATGAATGCAAAAGAGATTACCTAAAATACCTTCGTCATTTGCATCTATACATTCACCTGGATATCCGATGTTGCCGAGAGAGCCAACATCGTCCACTTCTTCGCATTCCCAAAGAACTTCTGCTAACCTCCTTGCTCATGCCTCGGGACGGCGAAGCTCGGGATGGATTGGGAAGGCAACTTGTAGAACCATTCCCAGGCTTGCCCATCGAAGGAAGTGATAAACATCTTTGACTTCACAACATCGGAGAGAGTCCTCAGAGCAACAGCGGACTCGAAGGCTTTAAGATGAGAGATTGGGTCATTCTGCCATGTAAACATGGGCAGACGGGGTTCCCTGAAGCCATTGGGAATTGACTCCCAACGAACTCTATCAGTAAAGAGGGAAGGCTCCTCCGCTTCAACAGTTTCGAAAGGAGCAGGAAAAGCAACAGCAGGGGCTGTAGGATAGGCACAATCCTCCTGGAAATTCAGGGCCTGAGCATGAGGTCCATGAGCTGCTGTTATGAAGAAATCCTGGGGATCTGCGAACTCTTCGGCTTGAGGTCGCACAGGAGCTGCGGGCTGGGAGGTCGCATGATCAAGAAGGTGACCGCCAGCCAAGCGGTCAGGGGTGGCGGTCTGACTTGGTTGGGGAAGAAGCTTCTGAGAGATCGCGGCCAGGGTTTGACTCAAAACTTCAAACTGCCTGGCAGACTCTTGCTGAACCTGAGCGGTCTCTCAGTGAGCTCGGGCGGCCTCCCGAAGGGCTTTCTTGACGCGAAGCTCAAAACGATGCTCCAAATCCTCTAAGGAGGTCGGATTGATCGAGGGGCGACCGCTGGGAGACCGACGAGAATGATGCATGCGGTGTGACATCTAGAATGTCCACTGATTTCACCTAAACACTCCGAATCTGAAGGTCGCGTGTTCATTTTGTTGGCAAAAAAAATGTACCTCCAGGACTCACACTAAAAGAGAGGGGAAGGAACTGCGGAGTGCCGGTTACTCAGGACGAAGATGCCAAAGGAGATATCAGCAGGAGGAAAAGACTGCTGGAATTGATCTCAAAGAAGGACTACAATGGGGGTCCAAAAATAGGCCAGGAGGAGAGGTAGAAAAACGACAGAATTCGAGACCGCTTACACAGGTTGTAAGCTGGAGGCTCGAACCAAAACGTCCTTTTTCAGGTACTCATACCCCTCTATTTAAAGACGCGAAGGCTGCCCAAATGGGCAGATCCAAAAATTACGGGTTGTCTGGGGTACAGCAGAACCGGGGCAGAGGAAGGGGTGCTAATAACAAAAAAGGAGAAAGAGACCAGACCGCGCGGTCTGGCGGTCTGGCAGAGACTTGATCGTCTGTGCCTTGGGAGAAAACACCAAAGGGGGAGCAGGCGATCTTGGCGGTCTCTCAAATCTGAAACTGTTGGAGGGGTTCCTTCTGACTGGAGAAGAGGTCGCGGAATTTTGGGCAAACAGGCATGACAGGATGACTTCTGTTGTTACTGGGGCGAACACGCCCTGACCTGGGGGCGTATAATTTTAAGCAGCGCTGGAGGCGGGTCACATTCTGATGAAACGGCGCTGGGGCGTGATGGGGTTACACGGCCTCAGGTCACGTCATGACCTGAGGGAGTGTAATCTTGAAATCTTCTGCAGGGGGTCACGGCCTGCTGGAAAGGAACATGGGGTGTGACATGATGATACTCCCTGATGTCAGGGATTGTACCTGGGATGTATACTGAAAATTTTCTTCAAAATGCTCCAGATTTTCTTCTGGCCGTGGACATGAGCTCCAATATGTTGTTAGCGGCCCATTTATCCCTGAAAATGTAAAAAAAAACATTATTTAGACTTCAATAAAGATAAAATACTATTAAAACTATTTATTTAACAAATAAATATTAAAATAAAAATATTTAAAAATAATACACTATCATTATGTGAGTTGAGCAGCGCGGTAGTCTGCATCGGCTGATGAGGACCACGATGCGAGGTGGTGCGCACATAATGTCTGCAGCTGACAGATTGGATGGTCGTTGTCGTGCAGAGGATCACCCTTCTAGGACTCTGGTGAGGCGAGTCAGATTTTTCGATTCGATTGTGAAGACATTCATGGGTTGAGCCCGAGCAGAGATGAGTCGATTGGAGCAGGTCGACTGTGTTGGAGCATGCATTTCGCACTCTTCCGGTTTGATAATAACAAAGTCCCGTTTGTATTTGATTCTATTTTTATTAATGGTGTGCAGGTAACAGGTATGAGATGTTCACAATTCTGCTGGAGCTCAATTTGAGTGAATGAAAATTTCACTGTCGGAATTTTCCGACAGCTGATGTCGCCCAGGCGACAGCAGAGAAGTTACAACAACTTCCCCCACGACGAACGGCAGTTTTGAGCTGTCGAAAATCCGACAGCGATGTCGCCCAGGCGACAGCTCGGAGGTTACAACAACTGCCCGCACGACAGCACTACGAGCGGCAGTTTTGCGCTGTCGAAAATCCGACATCGATGTCGCCCAGGCGACAGCTCGGAGGTTACAGCAACTGCCCGCATGACAGCACTACGAGCGGCAGTTCAGCACTGTCGGAAATTCCGACAGCCGATGTCGCCCAGGCGACAGCGAATTTCTATATATTGGCTCCTTTTGTTCGTGCATTCCAAGCATTGATAATTTCAAGTCCCTTCCTGAGTGCATACGAACCAGAGAGCTCCAGAACCTCATCAACTCCCATTTGTGCTTAGAAGGATTGAGATTGAAGACGAGATCGGGCGCGCTTCTTCATCAACGTTCATCTCGAGGCTTCAACCTTCCTTTCAGAGATCTGAATTTCTAGGGAGTTGTTCTTTTCATATTGTATTTTCATTTATATACATTTCATTTTGTATTGGTAGAGAAATCGTCGTCTTGCGTGCGGCGTCTAAGTCCTTGCGTGGCTTAGGGGAAAATCGCTTCCTTGTGTGGAGCGTCCAAGTCCTTGCGTGGCTTGGTGGGAAATCGTGGCCTTGTGTGCTACGTCTAGATCTTGAGAAGATCTAGAGGATAGGCTTGGGCTTGGTCTAGAGAGAGACAAGTGATAGCCTTCCGATCCTTGGGAGAAGGATTGGTAAACACAAATTGTAAAAGGGTTATTATCATATTTGTGCCTTGATCTTAAGCATTGTTAAGATCATATTATTTGTATGTGATTTTCATAATTATAAAGTTATGACTTTTTCTTTAATTGCAAATATGATTGTTTAATCTTTAACTTAGAAATTTGTGTTTGAATTTATTCTAAAAATTACATTAGTTTGAAATTTTTATAAGTATCTTTTAGAAAAGTAAAAATTGTTTTAAAATTCTTAAGAAAAAATCATATTTTCTAAAAGGCCCTTATTCACCCCCCTCCCCCCCCCCCCCCCCCCTCTAAGGGCGCCTCAAGATCCAACACGTGGTATCAGAGGTAGGTTACTCAAAAACGGTTTTACCACCGGGAGTAATGGCGCACAACGATCACGCGTTCGTTGAGGGGCAAGGAATTAGTAGGCCACCACTTTTTACGGGCACGGACTATAACTATTGGAAAACCCGAATGCGGTGTTTTCTAATAGCTCTCGACATGGAAGTTTGGAATATGGTCGAGACGAGTTATTCTTCTCCAACAATTGTTGTAGGAGATGTAACTATGGTCAAACCCAAAGACAAGTGGGATGACAATGATAAATTAAGATGTAAAAATAATGCAAAAGCCATGAATGCTTTATTTTGCGCACTAGATCGCACTGAATTTAATAGAGTTTGTGCTTGTGATACTGCATATGAAATTTGGAATCTTTTAGAAATCACTCATGAAGGTACTTCGCAGGTAAAGGATTCAAAGCTATTTCAACTGGAGTCAGAATTCGAAAGATTCAAAATGGAGGTGGATGAAGAAATTGATACAATGTACACACGATTTACTAAAATCGTGAACGATTCAAAGGTGTTGGGTAAGGTTTTCTCCAATGGAGATTTAGTGAGGGAAATCTTAAGATCACTTCCCCCGAAGTTCAATCCTAAAGTGACTGCAATTTCTGAGTCACATGATCTTAAGACCTTACAATTGGAGAGTCTCATTGGGAATCTAAAAACCCATGAAGTGGAGTTGAAGATTCAAAGCCAAGAGTACAATTTGGAGCCCAAAAAGAAAATCTTGGCGTTGAAATCTAAAAAGGAAGTTGAAACTGAATCTGAAGAAAGTGAGGAAGATGAGGAAGGACTGTTTATGAGGAACTTTAAGAAGTTTATGAGAAATCCGGAGAGGAGAAATTCATTTAAAAAAAATCAAAAAGAATGATTTTGCCTACCAAAAAGGCAAAGGAAAAATGGAGAATGAAGAGGAGCGTCCGCTACCGGAGTGCTACCATTGCAAGAAGATTGGTCATATCAGAAGCAAGTGCCCAAAGTACCTGAAAGAGCAAAAAGCAAAGAGGCACGATAAAAGCTACAAGAAAAAAGTGTTAAAGGCAGAGACTTGGGATGATTCTTCGTCTGGTGAAGAAAGTGATTCCTCAACACAGGAGGAAGAGGAGGCAAATGTCTGCTTAATGGGGAAAGAAAATGCGTCATCTGACGACGATTGCAGTGTCCAAAGCGACACTGAGGTAACTCCTCCATCTTATGATGATTTATTATCTGAATTTATGAAAACTTGCAAATTTTTGGATAAAAGTCTAAAGGAAATCGATTTCTTAAAATGTGAAAACAAAGTTCTTTTGAAAGCAAATAAAAAGTTATCAAATGATTTGAAATCTATTGGGAACGAGAAGGAAATTTGTCAAGATTGTGATCACTCTTTGACAAGGATAAAAGAACTTGAAAACACTATTTCTAAGTCCGATCAAAAAATTGATCAACATCTAAAAGAGAAAAAGGACTTAGAAAAAATTGTTAAAACCTCTCATTCTCAATTAGAGAATTATAAGAAAAGTGTTTCAAATAAATGTGGCATGATAGTAAAAGAAAATTCAATTTTAAAGTCCAAAGTAAATGAGTTGAACATGGCAATTGGAAAATTTGGTGTTGGAAAAAAATCTCTGGATATGCTTTTAGCCAACCAATGTCATGGGACAGCAAAATTTGGGCTAGGATACATTTCTGGAAGCTCTGGAAGCTGTCGGAAATTTCCGACAACTGCTGTCGGAACCAGCGACAGCTCCAGGTTCAGAAAACCTATTTTTCAAAATGAAAATTTTTCTAAGTCCACACATAAAGATGTTTCCACCAGCAAGAGTCCAGAGAAACCATTGAAAAATGGTTCCTCACCATTCATTGTATGTGCCAAATGTCATCGATTTGGTCACATCTCGGGCTCATGTTGGAAGAAAGGAAAAATTAATGTTAAACAAATCTGGGTACCTAAGGCGTCCACCTATACCATGGGATCGACCACTTGGGTAACCAGATCTTTACTCTCATCATCTTTTTAGGTGTGCGTGCAGGCTAGGAACAAGGAAGACGTGTGGTATTTGGACTCTGGATGTTCAAAACACATGACGGGCGATAAATCAAAGTTCCTTAGCCTGGAGATGAAGAAAGGTGGAACAATGACGTTTGGAGATAATGGCAAGGATAAAGTCAAAGGCATTGGAGTAGTAGGTAACGAAGAATTTAAAATTTCAAATGTTTTATATGTTAAAGGTTTGAAACATAATTTAATTTCTATTAGTCAACTATGTGATAAAAATCTAAATGTTCTGTTTAACTCTAGCTCAAACCTTTGCAAAATTATTGATTCTAAAACAAACGAAATCGTACTTACTGCACCAAGAATAAACAATGTTTATACAATCACTTTTCATGATTTATCTCATTCTACACTTAAATGTTTTATTTCAAAGAATGATGAACTTGAATTATGGCATAGGAGACTAGGACATTCTAGTGTCAAACGCATAGTAAAGCTTTCTAAAAATAAAATTATAAAAGGTTTACCAAATTTGAATGGAAAGCTTTATTCATTATGTTCACCATGCCAAAAAGGAAAGTTTACAAAATCATCTTTTAAAAGCAAAAATGTTATTTCTACTACTAGACCTTTACATTTATTATATATGGACTTGTTTGGTCCAATTTCTACACAAAGTCTAGGAGGTAGAAAATATACGCTTGTTATTATTGATGATTATTCTAAATTTTGTTGGACATTGTTTATAAATTCAAAATCTGATGCTTTTGATGAATTTGTAAAACTAATTTCACGTATTCAAAATGAACTTGATTTAAAAGTAAAATGCATTAGATCAGATCATGGAGGAGAATTTGATAATGAAAATTTTATTTTATATTGTAATGAATTTGGGATAAAACACTAATTTTCCGCTCCACTCACACCACAGCAAAATGGTGTAGTGGAGAGGAAAAATAGAACACTTCAAGAATTAGGACGTACTATGCTTTGTGAATTTAAATTGCCAAAAT
This sequence comes from Dactylorhiza incarnata, assembly GCA_033032865.1. Classification (NCBI taxonomy): domain Eukaryota; kingdom Viridiplantae; phylum Streptophyta; class Magnoliopsida; order Asparagales; family Orchidaceae; genus Dactylorhiza; species Dactylorhiza incarnata. The sequence goes on along the minus strand of JAWHQI010000001.1, from coordinate 22,350,378 downwards.
ATTTTTGGGCCGAAGCCATTAGTACTGCATGCTATATTATTAATCATGTCATGATTCGTCCTACATTACAATTAACTCCTTATGAAATTTCTTTTCAAAGAAAACCAAATGTATCTTACTTTAAAGTTTTTGGTTGTAAATGCTTTATTTTGAATACAAAAGATAATTTAGGCAAATTTGATGAAAAATGTGATGAAGGAATTTTCATTGGTTATTCTTCAACTAGCAAGGCCTATAGAGTTTATAATAAACGTACTAAGGTGGTTGAAGAATCTATTCATGTAAAATTTGATGAAAACATTTCTTGTGTAGAAAAACTAAAGTTGCAGGTAATGAGAAAAATGAAGAAGATGTGGAACAAAATCTGAGGAAAAATGATGATGATAATGATGATGAAGAAAAAGTGGAGAAAGAAGACGAAAAAGATGGTGAAGAAGAAGAAGAAGAACAAGGATATGTACCTCCAACCGAGCTAAGGTTCTCAAAAGATCATCCGCAAGAACTTGTTATTGGAGAACCATTAAGTGGGGTACGTACACGTTCTAGTTTACACGAAAGTTTTTCAAATTTATGTTTTGTCTCAAATATAGAACCAAAAGATGTTGCCACCGCTTTAAATGATGAATCTTGGTTTCTAGCTATGAATGAAGAACTTAACCAATTTGAAAGAAATAAAGTTTGGATTCTTGTAGACAGACCTAGTGATCATCCTGTGGTAGGAGTCAAATGGATTTTCAAAAACAAATTAGATAGTGACTCTAGGGTCACTAGAAACAAAGCTAGGCTTGTAGCGAAAGGATATAATCAAATTGAAGGGATAGATTTTGATGAAACATTTGCACCCGTAGCACGATTGGAAGCAGTTAGAATTTTTGTTGCATTTGCTAGTCATAAAAGGTTTAAATTATTGCAAATGGATATTAAAACTGCATTTTTAAACGGGTTGATTAAAGAAGAAGTTTATGTTGAACAACCCCCAGGATTTGTAAATGAAAAATTTCCTAATCGCGTATATAGATTGTTAAAAGCTTTGTATGGTTTAAAACAAGCACCACGAGCATGGTATGATAGATTGACTATATATTTATTACAAAATGGTTTTAAAATGGGTGGTGTTGATTGTACACTCTTCATTAAGCAAGTAGATGATGATTTAATTGTTTTACAAATCTATGTTGATGATATTATTTTTGGAGCCACTAATGAAGAGTTGTGTAATTATGTTGTAAAAATGATGGAAAGTGAATTTGAGATGAGTATGGTAGGAGAATTAAAATATTTCTTAGGATTTCAAATTGTTCAAAAACATGATGGAGTTTTTATTAACCAATCAAAATATATTCATGATGTTTTAAAACGATTTGGATTTGAAAATCTCAAACAAGCAAATACTCCTATGAGTGTATCTTTAAAATTAGGAAAAGATGAAAATGGAATATCAATAGATCAAACTTTATATAGAGGCATGATAGGTTCACTTTTATATTTAACTGCTTCTAGACCGGATATTATGTTTTCAGTTTGTTTATGTGCTAGATTTTAAGCCGATCCCAAAGAATCACATTTAAAAGCGGTAAAAAGAATTTTTAGATATTTAATTGGCACATCTAAACTTGGTTTATGGTATCCTCATAGCGATGATTTTACTCTTTTTGGCTACTCTGATTCTGATTATGCCGGTTGTTCACTAGATAGGAAAAGCACTAGTGGCACTTGTCACTTTTTAGGCCCTTCACTCATTTCATGGTCGAGTAGGAAACAGAATTCTATTGCCCTCTCAACCACCGAGGCCGAATACATCGCACTTGGTAGTTGTTGTGCACAAGCTCTTTGGATGAAACAAACTTTAGAAGACTTTAATATTAAACAACAAACTATTGAATTATGGTGTGATAATAAAAGTGCAATTGATTTAACATACAACCCGGTCCATCATTCAAGGTCTAAGCATATTGATGTGAGACATCATTTTATTAGAGATCATATTAAAAATAACCACATAAAAATTTCATTTATAGGCACGGATAATCAACTAGTGATATATTCACTAAACCATTACCAGATTCCAGTTTTTCTATGCTTAGGCTAGAATTGGGAATCCTAGACATTTCACAATGATTATATCACTACTTATGACCTATAAAATAAAATAAAAAATCACAAAACCTATACATTTTAAAAAGAAAGACTAAATTTTAAATCAAACCATAGAATTTGAATTACTTAAGAAAACTTCACACATAATTAATATTACATAAAATTGTTTCACAAAAAAATAATAGAAATCAACATAGGATCAAGTTCAGATAACAGAAAATGAAATATGGGCAAATTCACTGTCGCCCAGGCGACAGTGGATGTCGGAAAATTCCGACATCAGTCAGAAGCAGCACCCTGATGATAACTACTCAGAATCCTCATAACCAGCCCCGCTGCTCTCCGGACAATCTTCTGGAGGTCCTCATCTTACAGCCTTACCACGTCGAGTCCGCCTCACCGATTGGCGCGGCGGTTCTTCATCTGGAATTTGCCATTCGGCCGCTTCTTCCGGAGTAGGCTTTAATTTCAGACCTTTCACCAGAAATTTCATAAACTTCTGCATTCTACTGCGATCCTTCTTCACTTCTTTTTTGTGCTCCTCAAAGGAATCACGCAGATCATCTATAGACTCTCGTAGTGATCCTCCCCTAGGAATTGTAGGCTCTCTAATCTCTATTCCAGGATGAGGCTTTTTCTGAGTCTTCTTCACTCTCATAGTTCCCGTATAGTATATCTCAGGAAAACAATCATCAAAGTACGAATCTTGAACTATCCATCCATACTTCTTATATAGTATATGTTGAATTATAGCCCCAATTGGCAGAGTATGAATCTTCACCCATTTTGGATGTTTTAATCTAAAAGCATATCGAATCTGGGAAAGGATGAAGTCCGCTACATCAAAAGGTTCCTCCTCCATAATAAAGTATGTAATCAGCGTCAACTGTGTCGTGATACTCCTTGTATCTCCACTCTTTAACATAACTGAGTTCCTTAATATATCTTGGACTAAATATGCATCCGGAGTGAGTGACGAAACTTCAGTGATTAGGGTCTTCTTTTGACTTCCATGTAAACTCATGTTTACAAGGGTCCAATCTCTATCCTTTCTATAACTCTCTACTATATCAGGCATATGTTCACTCATAAGAAAACCGAATTCCTCTCTAAGATCAACATGTGTTATTTCCACTTGTTGACCTTGGATTCTAGATCTCACTCCCCCATCCAATTCGGTATAACTCGGGTCTTCCAAATGATTATAAAATTCTCGAATCAAAAAGGATGAGAACGTATCTGCTGTGATTACTGAAATTATACCTGCATTCGCAAGACGATCATAGATATGATCGTGCTTCGGAGAATCAAATTCTACATATTTTGCTACTCCAATTATAGCTTTCTCAATCCCAGGGTAAACTTGATACGAACTATGCGCATCTTCAGACGTACTCCTTCGTGCCTTAGAACTAGAAGCCATTCTGCAAACATAACATTACAAAAATGAATTAAACAAGTTCTGTGCACTGGAACGATGTCGCCCAGGCGACATTGACTGTCGGAAAATTTCGATAGTACACCAGTGAACTTTTCTTTAAATTTTTCAACTACACTTCCAGATCTACTCAAAATCAAGCTATATTTCAAAATCAAGTTAACTAAAAAAAATTCTAGAACAAACCACATCTTCTCACATATGCATTACTATTCATCTTCTTCAACCTTCTTCAAAAGGACAAGCTTCAGTTTTTGAAATTAAACCATGTATCAAAAAAAATACAAAACTTACACCCCAAAAATCACAAAATCCAAACATATTTCACCAAGATCCACTTGATTTACACTAGATCTACACCTTTTATACAAAAAAATTCAAAGATCTACACCATTCATCAAAGGTAAAATGAAAAACACATTTTTCATCTTCTCTCCTTTCCAAAATCACAAATCTCTAAAAGCTTTGAGTCAAAAACTTCAAAATCAAAAAACCCCATACCTTAAATCTAGGGTTGTCGCCGAACTCCGACAGCCTCGTCTCGCCCTTCAGTCCAGAAAATGATGCACAATAGGGTTTGACTCGGTTTTAAGCCGTATTTATATTTTTAGCTGTCGCCCAGGCGACAGTGACTGTCGGAAATTTCCGACAGCTCCCGATTTGCTTAATCTTCACTTTTTGGTCCCTTTGATGTTTTCCAATAGTTATATGTCTTTATTAATGCTACAACTCATGAATTGATGCCAAACCATGTTTTTTTTATTTTTTAAAAAAATGGCTATTACATGATTATATGATTTCATTTCCAATCTATCATCGTATTGGAAATTGTTTTCGCATGCCTCTAAGTATGAGAAATTGTTTATATATAATAATGAACTATCACGTTCACTTCTTTTGATCCATACATATGTCTTTCTATTTAACATATACATGAATCATATTTGCTTTAACATAATACAATAGCACTTCATAAATACTACTTTCAACCTTGATTTCTTAGCACAACAAAATATACACCATCTTTTGCGATTCAAGTGAATTCGGAGATCCTTAGTCAATTAAAAAATTATCAATATCTCGATATTAAGATATCACAAAATATGTGATCCAAAAAAAAAGTTTAAATTAAAGACAAGGATACTCCACCAAGCACTACTTACCCTCCTGCTAAGTCTTAATAAGCATTGTGAGGTTAAGCGAATTATAAGTATATTCAAGAAATCAAAGAACTATTACACCTAAATAATCAACCTAAACAATACACCATTTCAATTTACTATAACATTTAGGGGGAGCATTCATTTAGGGGGAGCTTTCATCTAGGGGGAGATTACTCTTAAGAGGAATATATCATGTTATTTTTGTGCACACACCATATGTTAAAATCAACAACCTAAATAGACATGATTTCTTTTTATACGGATTTGTTATTATCAAAAGGGGGAGATTGTTGGAGCATGCATTTCGCACTCTTCCGGTTTGATAATAACAAAGTCCCGTTTGTATTTGATTCTATTTTTATTAATGGTGTGCAGGTAACAGGTATGAGATGTTCACAATTCTGCTGGAGCTCAATTTGAGTGTATGAAAATTTCACTGTCGGAATTTTCCGACAGCTGATGTCGCTCAGGCGACAGTAGAGAAGTTACAACAACTTCCCCCACGACGAACGGCAGTTTTGAGCTGTCGGAAATCCGACAGCGATGTCGCCCAGGCGACAGCTCGGAGGTTACAACAACTGCCCGCACGACAGCACTACGAGCGGCAGTTTTGCGCTGTCGGAAATCCGACATCGATGTCGCCCAGGCGACAGCTCGGAGGTTACAGCAACTGCCCGCACGACAGCACTACGAGCGGCAGTTCAGCGCTGTCGGAAATTCCGATAGCCGATGTCGCCCAGGCGACAGCGAATTCCTATATATTGGCTCCTTTTGTTAGTGCATTCCAAGCATTGATAATTTCAAGTCCCTTCCTGAGTGCATACGAACCAGAGAGCTCCAGAACCTCATCAACTCCCATTTGTGCTTAGAAGGATTGAGATTGAAGACGAGATCGGGCGCGCTTCTTCATCAACGATCTTCTCGAGGCTTCAACCTTCCATTCAGAGATCTAAATTTCTAGGGAGTTGTTCATTTCATATTGTATTTTCATTTATATACATTTCATTTTGTATTGGTAGAGAAATCATCGTCTTGCGTGCGACGTCTAAGTCCTTGCGTGGCTTAGGGGAAAATCGCTTCCTTGTGTGGAGCGTCCAAGTCCTTGCGTGGCTTGGTGGGAAATCGTGGCCTTGTGTGCTACGTCTAGATCTTGAGAAGATCTAGAGGATAGGCTTGGGCTTGGTCTAGAGAGAGACAAGTGATAGCCTTCCGATCCTTGGGAGAAGGATTGGTAAACACAAATTGTAAAAGGGTTATTATCATATTTGTGCCTTGATCTTAAGCATTGTTAAGATCATATTATTTGTATGTGATTTTCATAATTATAAAGTTATGACTTTTTCTTTAATTGTAAATATGATTGTTTAATCTTTAACTTAGAAATTTGTGTTTGAATTTATTCTAAAAATTACATTAGTTTGAAATTTTTATAAGTAACTTTTAGAAAAGTAAAAGTTGTTTTAAAATTCTTAAGAAAAAAATCATATTTTCTAAAAGGCCCTTATTCACCCCCCCCCCCCCCCCCCCCCCCTCTAAGGGCGCCTCAAGATCCAACAGACTGATGCCTCGGGACTTCGAGGTGGTGCTTCGTGTAGTTGATGTTACGTGCAGATAGAGCCTATTGCAGTTGGTACTTTGTGCAAAGAGTGCTTCGTGCAAGTGGTAGCTTCGGATCACGAACGAAGGTGGTGGTTTGTTGGGATTATGGTTTGGTACGGATCTAGATCCAGTTCTCCTTTTTTAGGTCTCGCTTAAACCTATCTGTTGAGAGCGTAAAATGGTGCCCCCATTCCCGATAAAAAGAGGAGTCATCCCCTCTCTTTGCATAACCATCGCCCCTCCTGTTTGTGATAGAAGAGGAGACGCAAGGATCGCGCACTCTGTTCGTGTAAGGAAAAATCGCAGAGCCTCACCCTTCTTGTTCGCAAGGCAGGAAGTTGCTGAAGTGCTAAAGCATCCTGATCTTAGCAATGTGCGAAGGTTGATGGCTCTTCCAGATCTCGTGGAGGTCTTCCTTGTTCATCTCTTCTTCTTCTTCCTACCAACTTGGTTGGCAACAGTCACTACTCAACGTGTGGAGGTGTCAGATTCCACATGTGGTGCCCTTTATCGGATCTACTGTATTTCTCCTGTTGTATGCACTGATTTTATTATGATATAAAATTTGTGGATGTGTTTGATATTTGTGGGATTGCCGACTATTGCATTCTTGTGTTCTTGCTAGCCCTGTTGTTTGCAACTGTACTTGCGGGCGTCGTATACCTCGCTCCATTACAGACGACGACATCGTTGAAGGGGTTGGCAATTTTAGACATATCTTCCTTAGTGAAGATGACGTCCCACCTCAGGTCGAATCTACTTCCCTTCAAAAGATCAGCACAAAGTTGGCCATCTTAGAAGCCTCAAGATAAACACAACCATGAATGCAATGGATGTAGCCGGTGAAGCCGACATCCTTTTACTCAATATGTTTATAGAAGCAGGCGTAGTTGATGCTGCCGAGAAGGCCAGCATCTTTCTGCTCAATACATTCACAGACACAGTTGATGCTGCCGAGAAGGACAACAACTTCTTGCACGATACATTCCCACTGCTAGGGAAGATGTACCTTAACTACGACTTTCCCCTTATCAAGAGAGGGCTTCTTTTCAGGTTTGCGAGTAACCAATTCCCGAAGATTTCCATCTTTCAGCATCTTCTCGATGAATATTTAAAGAACTTAGCAAACTCCCTATGTCATGGCCAACATCTTGATGAAACTCACAGAAGATTTCTCAATTCCATTCATATTAAACTTCAACGAAGGAGGTCTCCAGAAGTCGGGTTACTTCTAAATTTTTTGGAGAACCTCGCACATAAGCATGATAAGATTCGTGAATCCCTCTAGACTATCATCATACCCCCACTGGAAAGTATGGGAGGATGGCATTCTTCTTCAAATTGGGTTGGTCTTCAGACAGACTGCACAACTGCGAGCTGGGGACTTGCATAGGAAATCATCAATGGAGACTTAGGACGAGGCAGCCTCGTGGCGTGTAAGTGATGAGGTGTAAGTAGACTGGCATGGTGGATGTGTCTTCCCCCTTGCTGGACTTTAGGCTAATAATGTTCTGGTAAGGCATGTCGGCTTTGTTGGGCCGATGACCCAGAAGTCTTTTAGTACATGAGCCCTCCTCATGCTTCCTTTACATGAAATGAGTGATGGAGAAGATGAACCCCTAGTTGGTATCCTCTCCCATTGTAAGTTGGTTTTCCATGCTAATCAAATCCTCATAAGAGAGCTCGGTGGATTTCGACTAACTTCAAATTTGAGTAAACCTTCCTGCAAGCCGCAAACTAAAATGGCTTGATAAACTAACGACTCGACATCATGTATATTTAGGATCTCCTCCTGAAATTTAACAATGTAGCTCTGTAGGGTCTCACACAACCTTGTTTTCTCTGAAAAAGGTCTTCCAAGAGGTTGAAACCCACAAGAGAAGTTCTCTACAGAAAGTCTCCAAAATGGTGGATTGACTTCGAAGGTAGCTTATAAAGTCAATCCCTGGCTTTTCCATCAAGGGTCAAAGAAAGCAACCTACACCGAAGACCATCGATGAAGTTTCTCAGAGAGACGGCAACTCAAATCCCTACATGTGATGAATAGGATCCTCCCTCCCCGAGAAGATGGTATGATGAGGTACCTGAATCCTACCAGAATAGGCTCCAGCCTGACCTTGTCAGAAAATGAGGAGACCGCTCCCTCAACATCATAGGGAAGATCTCTGTCATCAAAAGTGACAATTCATGAGTGCTCGATGTAAAGCTATAATGTGATAATGTCCTCGCCTAGCCGAAATGTTGTTTCGTCCAGATCTCGACAGAATCTCGGCGACGTATTGATTTCTGGTGGGTGAACTATTTGAGTATTCGTCGCACCTCTGGTTATGAAAGAGACCTCTCATGCGAGACTTGGATTGTCGCCTCAAGTTATTGAACTCGCCTAGGTTTTCGCCAAAACCATCGAATGTGTTCTTGTCGTACACTTTCTCTAACATCTACACAGTTTTTTGTCAACCGCAAAGATTTGAAGGTTGTGTATTTGTCTGTTGTGACAAAATCGATAGAATTTGTTAAGCGCAGGCGTCCTCTTATTTTATTATTGCTTTTCTTTTAAATGCATTAGGTTGTTGTGAGCCCCCCACCCTCCCTATATAAGGAGGTGGTTTTGGGAGTTAGGTATGTTTGGATCTATTGTCTTTGACTCTCATTTGAGAGAAGGCTCCTTGGTGGAACCAGCCTCCAAGAGATGGCCGGAGCTTGCTCCAGATTGTATCTGTTTTCCGTTAATCCATGTAATTTCTTTCATAATCGTATTATTTGGTCCTGACCTGCCGCTCCGCCCGTTGTTATAGCCGTCGGAGCCTCGCGTCCCGCTGTCCTAGCACCGCTCCACCGCGCGTTCCCTCGCCATCGTCAGATCCGCCGCCCGTGCGTTCCGTCCTGCTAGTCCCGCTCGACATCGCCACTGTCGCTCGCTCCGCACCGCACTCCAGATCCACTCGAGCCGCTACTGCACCCCCCCCCCCCTCTCCGCCAGATGCCGCGCCAATCTGCTCCATCCTCGACCGCTGCTGTTGTTATCCAGTCGACCCAGCCGCAAGCCCAATCGCTGCTACCGTTGCTGCACGCCTTCCGCGATCCCACTCCGCCGAAACCCCGCCGCTTCTGCCCCGATCTGCCGTTCTCCGCTGGTTTCCGCGCCCAGATCCGCCGGCCTCCGCCCAGAATCGCTTGATTCCGCCCAAATCCGCCTGCCTCCGCCCACTATCACGTCGATCTGCTCGATTCCGCCCAACTCCCGCCACCGTTGTCATCAAATCAACCATTTACCTGCCTCTCCTCGCCAGATCTACCCTTTCTACACAATCGGTCGGCATCATCTCCAGTGTACCTCCTTGGCAACATGGTCGCAGCCCAATAGGCCGCGCCCGAGCCACTGTTCTTGCCATCGGCGGACACCTGCCCTCGTTTGGATTTTTCTGCCCTCGCTGCACAAATCCTGGCCATATGCGCCTCTCTCCACGCCAAAGTCGATCGTCTCATCGCTCTCGACAGACGGTCCTTCGCAACCTCCCTCGAGGCTCTCTTCCCTAGGTCGCCTCCACCACGGCTGCCTCCTTTACCATATGAGAGTTATCCATCCATACCGCCCCCAACATTCCTCTACGACACCAACTCGTCCCTCCGCCCCATAGTCAATCCTCCCGTTGAACTCGCACCAACCGCTGCTATACTGCATCTCCCCACAGTAGTCGTGCCGCCACCGCTTCCACCACCTCTCCGGTCACCCGCTCTGTCGCCCCCTTCGGACATCTCACCGCATCCTCTCCCTACTCTTGCTCCGCCAGCCCCTACCTTGCCACTTCCACCGGTCGCATCACGGCCTCTTCTATCGCCATGTACCCCGTTGTTCCCGACGGATCCATTCCTGCTGCCGGTCGTCGCATCTCCTACATCCTTAGGGATGCTGCTCATCACCGCTCCACCGACTTTGCAGAAGCCACTGCTTTCACCGCCCGTCTTTCCGATGGCGCCGCCGCTACTCGCCAACACCGCTACTACGCGCTACCTGGCCCTGTTCTGGAGGGAGGTCAAGGTACCAGAGGATCCGGCCACCCGCTTGATACACGAGCTGGAGGGCGAGCTCGTTTTGAAGGACGGCTGGAGTGTTACGGGTCCACGTGTCGCGGGCGCATTCACTCAAGTAAATGGCGGGTGGCGTAACGACCATGGGGTCAAGGTCGCTTTTCTGATGGGATGTATTGTTACACGCACGCATCCTCTTATTTTATTATTGTTTTTCTTTTAAATGCATTAGGTTGTTGTGAACCCAAACCCCCCCTAAATAAGGAGCTTGTTTTGGGAGTTAGGTATCTTTTTTAAGACCCCATGTTTTTTTTTTCAAAAACCTGGGTCTTATGCCCAGAACCGCCGCTTTGCGGTGACACCAACACACGGGAAGGTCGCCACTACAAAGCGTTGATCCTGCCGGCCATATCGATCACAGAAGAAGAAAAGTATAAACAAATAATAGAAGTTCAAGTCCACAAATCACATGCTATATATATTAAATGTCCACATTGTATAACTGAAATAACAATGTTACCATAATAAAGGGATCATCCCCTGTACATCATATCCTCACTACAAGATCACTCACGGAAGCTAACTACTAATCACTCACTGATCCTAAAACTTGTGCTCCTGTGCTAGACTGCCCGCCTTCGTCTGCACCGGCCTCTGGTGGTGCAACATCTCCTCGGTCCCCTAAAATGATAAGGTCCACCGACTGTTAGTCAAAAGACTAAGACAATCCCCCCACCCCTCCCTCGGTGACTCCTAGGCACCGTGAGGGAAGGATGAAGCGGAGGACATCAAGGGGTATAAACAATAGCAGGTGACAGGGGCATAATCTACAGGGAATGTTTCTACAACTACACATATGTATATAGATAATTGAAGCAATAAGTAAAACAGGGTAAAGAACAAGTAAGGTGCAGTAAGTAAAGACATGTATATAATAGAAAAGTAACCATTGATTTATAGGAATGCCCATACAAACCTATAGACCAAGGGGTCGTTTAGCAAGGCCTATCGTATAAGAAGTCTCATAACCGACTTATACGATATTGGTAGGGGTTGAAATGAAACGTTTATGCCATGACATGCAGAGTTATGCAGTTTATGTTATGTTCATGCAAGTGCAACTCACACACTTCGACTCTATGTGCACAGACCTTTAGTTCCCCCTTTTTGGAGCTAGCAAGACTCCCAGGATACTCCCGTAGTGGCAAACGGAAGCGGTAGATTGGGCCTCGTCCACCTCTAGGTTGGTATTCACACTACCTAACCTAGACCTATCATACGCATCAACGCAAAACCGCGGAGCATCTGCGTACTCTTTGTAACACCTCCCCTGCAATGATCATATAACATGGGTCCGGCCGGAACCCCACTACATATAACCGCCACAGCTTCAGTATTAAAAGATGATATTGACTACCCATTCTCAAAACTCAGACAACACAGCGGAAACAAACAGAAAACACAGAGATTGTCCATACTACATAGGAGTCCAACTGGCCTTAAGGCCATACAAAACCACAGTCCAAATCACCAAACATTCAACACAAAAGGACGTCCCAACAAACGGGGACAGATAGTAGTTTTACCTAAACTACCTCGGCATGCAAGCCGGTTACAACAAGAGTAATAAAAGAAGTGCATGAAGACAAGGTAAACACTTCATGAGGCTTTAGGCCTTTTTGGCTGGCGCGCTGGGTCCAGCCTGCGATTCTTGCCCTGCAACCAAATCATAAAGAGTGGTAAACGAGGGTCAGCTATGGCTGACCACAAACGGTGTAACAACATCCCTCCTCCCGGCCGTCCTAGCGGACCCCGGGGAACTACTTCACCCTGCAAGTCAGCACTTCGTATGCAAATGTACATAAACGGAAAACAGCATAAAAACAGGTATGAGTGTCACATACAACATCCACGTTTCTATGTTGAGCAGATAATAAAAAGGGGGCCTATCAGTGCAGAATGAATGCAAACCCGGGTTTCACCCAAGGCACCCTAAAGCGTATGAATCTATCACATCATCATACATCATCATCACATCACAAACACAAGGGTACTTATCGTTTCCCCGCAAGGGCATCATAACCCAAGGCCAAGAGCTCTCGCTGAGACCCACCTCGCCTGGCTCACCACGCCATCGGGATTGTCTAACAGCTCACACGCTCGGGCCGTCAACAACACACTAAGACCGATACTAAGAATTTTGGCTAACCAAAACGTCCCAAGGCCCTGGACTTACTCTCGGGACAACGTCCACCGATTGCCTCGCCTGGCGACCGTCAACGGACTCATCCGTAGCACAGACATTCTCGTCAATCAACAATCGAAGGGACTAATCTTGCCGGGACACTCTCCACACGTGAATCTCAGTCTTCACGGGATAGCCAGCTGACCACAAAGACCAATCGCGCCTTCGCACAACACTAGGCATCACAAGCCCCATACTCCGCACATTATTTCTCCGCCCTAAACCCAACGTTCGTTACCACACGAAGCTACAAGGGCATCACCACGACGAATTCGCCGTAATCGGATTTCTAACAAAACCCCTAAAATGCGCGTAAATCAACATCACCGAATCGGACCAACGGCCACAAATCCGGCTTCACCCACAATGCCTAATCCGCTAACGGAGCGGATCTCTAGTGCAAATCATGTCGGGGACGGACTCAATCAACCCGATGGTTCCTTTTGAACCAAGGCGACCCGGATCCCTCTCACTCGACGGATCCGGTGCCAAAATGCAGAAAATAAAGGAATGCCAAGCACGCATCCTAAAGACCGGGAGGAGAAATGTCGTTACCTTTTGAGATCTCCTCCTAGCCATGAGAAGCTTGCAAACCAACGGTGGAGAAGAAGCGCCTTGACGCCCTCTACGCGTTGCCGGTCTCGGATCGGCGATCGGAGCTCCGAAGCTCCAACAATGGCGGATCTCCCCTCTTCTTCCTCCTTGCCCCCTTCTCCTTTCTCCAACCTAAGAGAGAGAAAAGGCTTGAAAATATGAGGGATTAACCCCTCATCCAAGCCCTAAAGCCCCCCAGCGAAACATCTCAGCCGCTGGATCAAATCCCGAAATATTTGATCGGTCGGATCGTCATCCCCGCACGATTTCGCGGAACAGAAATAAACAGGGCGCACGATCACTGGTCATGCGCGAAGAGGAGAATGGTCGTGCGATAAGCCGAGACAGAACTCTGATTCCTTGCGAGATACGCACGATCACTAGCGCACGATCACTGGTCGTGCGCGAAGAGGACAATGGTCGTGCGCATAGAACTGTTGTGGAATTTTAGCCTATCCCGAGCGCAGCATTACCACTCCGCCTACCTCGCTGAACTACGATTTTTGGGGTGTTACAACTCCACCCCCCTTAAAAGAATTTCGTCCTCGAAATTTCAGAATTTAAATAGGAAATTCACAACGCATACCTGGAGCGAAAAGTTCCGGGAAATCCTCCCGCATCGCTTGCTCACGCTCCCAAGAGAATTCGTCTCGCCCGCAGTTATCCCATCGCACCTTTACAAGTTTGACTTGCTTGTTACGCAACTGCCAGACTTCGGAATCCTCCACGCACACCGGGCGAACCCTCGCCCCCAAGTCCTCCATCACCGGCACTGCCGCCGCTTCGACCACGACGCTCGGCTCTACCAAAGCTTTCCTCAGCACGGAGACATGGAAAACGTCATGTAATCCACTCAGCTCTGCGGACAACGCCAAACGATAGGCTGCTTCGCCTATACACTCTGTAACCTGAACGGACCCAAATATTTCGGACTCAACTTCTTGAGTCGCCGCACCCGCGAAACACCCTTGAACGGCTTGATCTTCAAGTAGACCATGTCGCCCACTGCAAACTCCACATTTCTGTGGCGCGCATTAAAGTACTTCGCTTGTCGATCCTGAGCAACCTTCATGCGCTCCTGAATCGTCCGCACAATCTCGCAAGCATCTTCCACCACTTGCTTTCCCAAAATCTTAGTGTCTCCCACCTCTGCCCAAGACATCGGCGTTCGACACTTCCTTCCATACAAAGCTTCGTATGGCGCCATCTTGATACTCGCCTGGAAGCTATTATTATAGGCGAACTCCACCATGAAAAGGTGGTCTTCCCAACCCTTGCCAAAGTCGAGAGCACACATCCTCAACATGTCTTCCAACGTACGGTTCGTTCGCTCCGTCTGACCATTGGTCTGCGGATGGAACGCGGTACTAAACTTGAGCTTCGTGCCTAGACTTTTCTGCACTAATCTCCAGTCCTTCGAGGTGAATCGCCCATCGCGATCACTAACGATGCTCTTCGAAATCCCATGCAACCGCACAATGTTTCGAACATAAAGCTCCACGAGCTTCTCCACGCCATCGCCCTTCTGATTCGGAATGAAGTGGGCCACCTTCGTCAGGCGATCCACTATCACCCAAATCGCATCGTTACCCTGCTGCGATCGAGGCAAACCATGCACAAAATCCATAGAGATGTCATCAAATTTCCATTCGGGGATGGGAAGAGGCTTCAAGAACCCACCGGGCCTTTGGCACTCAGCCTTCACCAAGGCACAAGGCTGACATCGGCTCACGTGCTCGGCTACATCCCGCTTCATCAGAGGCCACCAAAAAGATTTCTTCAAATCCGCGTACATCTTTGTACTTCCTGGATGAACGGAGTACTTCGTAAAGTGAGCTTCAAACATCAACTCCTCGCGAAGCTTGCCGAAGCGCGGAACACAGATCCTTCCGTCTCTCCTCAGAATTCCACCAACCATCTCCAAAGCAGTGCCTTCGCTTTGCTGAGCCTCCAACACCAACTGTTGGCACTCCTCGTCCGCACTGGTCGCCTCTCGGATTCGATCCGTTACATCACACTGCATTTCAATCCAGTTCAAACGAGCTACGCTAGACTCACCTCTAGCCACACAAGAAATGTCAAGGGACTCCAAGTCTCGAATCAAACGCTCGTTATGCGCCTCCATCCAATTACCTTGCCCGGAGTACTTCCTACTCAAAGCATCCGCCACCACGTTGGCTTTACCCGGCGTATATTGAATCTCCACGTCGTAGTCCCCAAGGAACTCGACCCACCTACGCTGCCGCATATTCAGGTCCTTTTGGTCTAGAAGATACCTCAAGCTTTTGTGATCTGTGAAGATCTCCACCTTCGCACCATAAACGTAGTGCCGCCACAACTTTAGCGCAAAGATTACTGCCGCCAACTCCAGATCGTGGACGGGATAATTCTTCTCATGAGTCTTTAACTGCCTTGACCCATAAGCGATCACCTTGCCGTGCTGCACCAGCACGCAACCCAACCCGCAACCTGACGCGTCGCTGAAAATCTGAAATCCTTCCGTCCCACTAGGAAGACTAAGGATTGGAGCAGACATCAACCTTTCCTTTAGATTCTCAAATGCACGGGCACACTCCGGTGTCCATACGAACCTCTGGTCCTTGCGAGTGAGAGTGGTGAGGGGCAACGCCATCCGCGAAAAGTTCTCCACGAACCTTCTGTAATAACCGGCTAGTCCAAGGAAACTCCGGACTTCCGCCACGGTTCTCAAAACAGGCCAATCTCTAATGGCTTCAATCTTCGATGGATCTACCGCCACCCCGTCTCCACTAATTACGTGACCCAAGAATGTCACCTTCTCGATCCAAAACTCACATTTTGAGAACTTAGCATAAAGCTGATTCTCCCTTAGAGTCTGCAATACTTGCCTCAAGTGAGACTCATGCTCTGCCTCCGATTTTGAATACACCAAAATGTCATCAATAAACACCACCACGAACGAATCTAAGAACGGGCGAAAAACCCTGTTCATCAAATCCATGAACACAGATGGCGCGTTTGTCAGTCCGAACGGCATCACCGAAAACTCGTAGTGTCCATACCGAGTCCCAAACGCTGTCTTGGCAACGTCCTCTTCTCGAATCTTCAACTGGTAGTACCCCGATTTCAAATCCAACTTGGAGTACACCACCGACCCCACTAACTGGTCGAACAAATCATCTATTCGGGGAATCGGGTATTTATTCTTAACGGTCAATTTATTCAATTCACGATAATCGATACACAACCGCATACTTCCGTCTTTCTTCTTCACAAACAAAACCGGCGCGCTCCACGGCGAAGAGCTGGGCCTAACGTACCCTTGCTCTAACAACTCCTGCAACTGAACCTTTAGCTCGGCCAGTTCCTTCAGTGCCATCCTAAACGGAGGACGCGACACCGGCCTCGCACCCGGTACCAACTCTATCGAGAAATCAATTTCACGCTGAGGAGGTGCTCCCGGAAGCTCCTCGGGGAATACATCCTCAAATTCTTTCACCACCGGAACTTCTCGAATAGCCAACTTTGTGGAGTGAGTCTCCAACAAAGCTAAGAACGCCTCGCCTCCTTGGTTTACCGCACGCCTCATTTGCATAGCGGAAATCAGGGAGCAAGCCACTCCGCTTAGGCCTTCAAACTTGACCTCTGCTCTACCTTCACCTCTCAGGGTTACCACCTTCAACTGGCAGTCGATACTAGCTCGCTGCTCCGCAAGCCAGTCCATTCCCAAGATAACATCGAATTCGGCTAGTGGCAGAATCGCTGCTACTAACACGAAATCACAATCGCCAATTTGCATCACAATGCGTCCCTTCCGAATGGTAGTCATGAAAGACTCATTCGGCATACGCACACTCAACTCCACTTCTGCCACTACGGACTCAGCACCAATCTTCCGGATAAAACTTTCCGCAAGAAAAGAGTGTGACGCCCCCGTGTCGAACAACACTCGAGAGGGGTAGCCCGAAACTAGCACGAAACCTAACCACGTGCAAAACAACATGAAAGACCGCAACCTACATTATAGTAATAACGAAACTTAAACCTTTCGTACCTGTCACCACATCGGGTTGACGTATCGCTTCCTGTTGCCCAAGATTATAGGCGCTAGGCTGCACTGGAGGGAACCGCGAAGCACTCGACTCCGCCGCTTTCCCCTTCTCTGCAACACTGGGACCCGAACGCACCGATTGTTCTTGTCTCGGCTCTGGCCCAGCTCCGCCCTCGGTACAAAAACGACTAATGTGACCCACCTTGCCACACTGGTAACAAGTAACCGGACCTTTGGAACGGAAATCTCCCGAAGGTGCGCCACTTCTCTCCCCAGGCCTATTAGGACGGGGCTTCTTCTTCCATCGGCTGCCCTCGGACTTCCACTGGGGCTGAGACTGAGAAGGCTTTCCTTCTCCCTGCCTTGCCGCAACACCCTTTCGTTGCTAAGTTCGCTCCAAGTCGCTCTCCAGCGTGCGAGCGGCTTCGACCAACTCATTGAATCCCGCATTCTTCAAGGCTATGAGTGGTTGCCTTAAATTTTCCCTCAACCCTTGATAAAAAAGGTTATCTCTCTCTTCATCATCTGCCATAGTCGTACCCGCATAACGACCCAACCGAGTGAACTCTTGCAGATATTCATCCACTGTCTTCTCCCGCTGCGCCAAATGCAAAAACTGCCGCTGCAGTGCTAACCTTGTTGAAGCCGGAATGTAACGCTTTAGGAAAGCGTTTCCGAATTCCTCCATGGATGGAACACGCCCAACAAAATGTCGACCGTTATGGTTCACCCACCACAACTTCGCATCGACCCTCTAACATAAAGCTCGCAAAGTGAGACTGCCTCTCAGCTGGGGTCTCAGCTGCCTTCAAGAGCTCCTGGATCCTCGAAAGCCAATCTTCGGCATCCGTTGGAGTGCCCACTCCCTTGAATGTCGGAGGGTGGAAACTCAAGAAATACTTCATGAATCGATCACCCATCGGAATAGCTCTCTCCGCTAAAGGCTCTGCTTGCCTTACTTCGACCTCCGGTGTATCCGGCGTAGCCGCCGGAGTAACAGGAGTCGCAACTTGCACTACCGGCGTAGGAACCCGTGGCATCGCTCCAGCTTGAGCCGCTACCATTGCCTCCGCTAGCATGCGATAGAAATCAGCCGGGGACATGCCCACATTCATGAGGCCTGGAGCAGTAGCACTGCTCCCCGAAGGCTCCTCTTGCCTCCTCGACGTCCCCGCATCGTCGCCAACGTCCTAGCATCAGCAAGGAAAAATAAAAGCTCATCAGGATCTAAACGCAAGACTCGAACGCAGGGATACTCATGATCCTGCACAATACTCCTATGTGGACAATCTCTTACGCGATCCAAAAACACTAGACCTCGCAAGAATACTAAACCTACCTCTGATACCAAATTGTAACACCTCCCCTGCAATGATCATATAACATGGGTCCGGCCGGGACCCCACTACATATAACCGCCACAGCTTCAGTATTAAAAGATGATATTGACTACCCATTCTCAAAACTCAGACAACACAGCGGAAACAAACAGAAAACACAGAGATTGTCCATACTACATAGGAGTCCAACTGGCCTTAAGGCCATACAAAACCACAGTCCAAATCACCAAACATTCAACACAAAAGGACGTCCCAACAAAAGGGGACAGATAGTAGTTTTACCTAAACTACCTCGGCATGCAAGCCGGTTACAACAAGAGTAATAAAAGAAGTGCATGAAGACAAGGTAAACACTTCATGAGGCTTTAGGCCTTTTTGGCCGGCACGCTGGGTCCAGCCTGCGATTCTTGCCCTGCAACCAAATCACAAAGAGCGGTAAACGAGGGTCAGCTATGGCTGACCACAAACGGTGTAACAACATCCCTCCTCCCGGCCGTCCTAGCGGACCCCGGGGAACTACTTCACCCTGCAAGTCAGCACTTCGTATGCAAATGTACATAAACGGAAAACAGCATAAAAACAGGTATGAGTGTCACATACAACATCCACGTTTCTATGTTGAGCAGATAATAAAAAGGGGGCCTATCAGTGCAGAATGAATGCAAACCCGGGTTTCACCCAAGGCACCCTAAAGCGTATGAATCTATCACATCATCATACATCATCATCACATCACAAACACAAGGGTACTTATCGTTTCCCCGCAAGGGCATCATAACCCAAGGCCAAGAGCTTTCGTTGAGACCCACCTCGCCTGGCTCACCACGCCATCGGGCTTGTCTAACAGCTCACACGCTCGGGCCGTCAACAACACACTAAGACCGATACTAAGAATTCTGGCTAACCAAAACGTCCCAAGGCCCTGGACTTACTCTCGGGACAACGTCCACCGATTGCCTCGCCTGGCGACCGTCAACGGACTCATCCGTAGCACAGACATTCTCGTCAGTCAACAATCGAAGGGACTAATCTTGCCGGGACACTCTCCACACGTGAATCTCAGTCTTCACGGGATAGCCAGCCAACCACAAAGACCAATCGCGCCTTCGCACAACACTAGGCATCACAAGCCCCATACTCCGCACATTATTTCTCCGCCCTAAACCCAATGTTCGTTACCACACGAAGCTACAAGGGCATCACCACGACGAGTTCGCCGTAATCGGATTTCTAACAAAACCCCTAAAATGCGCGTAAATCAACATCACCGAATCGGACCAACGGCCACAAATCCGGCTTCACCCACAATGCCTAATCCGCTAACGGAGCGGATCTCTAGTGCAAATCATGTCGGGGACGGACTCAATCAACCCGATGGTTCCTTTTGAACCAAGGCGACCCGGATCCCTCTCACTCGACGGATCCGGTGCCAAAATGCAGAAAATAAAGGAATGCCAAGCACGCATCCTAAAGACCGGGAGGAGAAATGTCGTTACCTTTTGAGATCTCCTCCTAGCCATGAGAAGCTTGCAAACCAACGGTGGAGAAGAAGCGCCTTGACGCCCTCTACGCGTTGTCGGTCTCGGATCGGCGATCGGAGCTCCGAAGCTCCAACAATGGCGGATCTCCCCTCTTCTTCCTCCTTGCCCCCTTCTCCTTTCTCCAACCTAAGAGAGAGAAAAGGCTTGAAAATATGAGGGATTAACCCCTCATCCAAGCCCTAAAGCCCCCCAGCGAAACATCTCAGCCGCTGGATCAAATCTCGAAATATTTGATCGGTCGGATCGTCATCCCCGCACGATTTCGCGGAACAGAAATAAACAGGGCGCACGATCACAGGCGCACGATCACTGGTCGTGCGCGAAGAGGAGAATGGTCGTGCGATAAGCCGAGATAGAACTCCGATTCCTTGCGAGATACGCACGATCACTAGCGCACGATCACTGGTCGTGCGCGAAGAGGACAATGGTCGTGCGCATAGAACTGTTGTGGAATTTTAGCCTATCCCAAGCGCAGCATTACCACTCCGCCTACCTCGCTGAACTACGATTTTTGGGGTGTTACACTCTTACTGGCTGGACCACCAGACTTTTGTGGCTAAGTGCAAATTCCACACTTGCCGAGTCAACGTATCGACGTCGGTGTGAACGACCGTCCAATACCGAAGACCCACCACCTTCATGCACATGCAAACATGTTCTGCTATATCCCGAGCCATAAATTCTACGGGCTAACCTGCCCGTCACTACAACCTTCCGAGCCACCGGCTCGCCGGACCAACCCGTCTGCACCAACAACATTACTGAGTCATAAGCTCACTAGACTAACTAGTCTGCTGCTACAACCACCGAGCCTACCGCTCGTAAGACCAAACCGACTAATATACTCGTAACAACGGGGTGTGGGTGTGCGTATTATTAAGTTAATCTTGTATATCAACTTATCCCTACAATTTACGGTTTATCTTGGACTTCCCAAGGATTACCCTGTTATGGGCTCGCTACGGTACTAGGAACTATAATGGGATGACACCCCAAAGCCCCCTTTCTCAAGGCATCTAGTGTTGGAACAACCCTATTACTAATTTGGGCTAGGATCACTATATGTTGATTAGGATCTGTATTGACCTCATTGTATAGTCTTAGGGTCAAGTTTTAGGCTGATTAGATTAGTCAGAACTTAGGAAAATTCAAGCTCAACAAATGGCGAGTGGCGTTCGACGAATGACCAGCTTCGTTCGACAAATTGTTTCCAGCAGACTGAAGAATTATAGCCAGTTCCAGCACTCGACATTTTCTGAGCAGTGCTCGACAAATGGCTAGCAGCGCTCGACGAATTCTGAGCAGCGCTCGACAAATGGCTAGCAGCGCTCGACGAATTCTAGTCAGCGCTCGACGAATTCTAGTCAGCGCTCGACAAATTCCTTTCCGAAGCTCAGATTAATATTCTCAGTTGGATATCAGTTCTCTGAACACAAATCAACAGAATAACGGATATATTTATTTCTCCTTGGACGTATTCAGTCAGCCATGTAAGGATATCTTTCTTATTTATTATATCCTTATATTCTTTCTATTCCAAGAAAAAGAATAGCCGTTGACATTTAATGCCAAGGCATCTTTCTCGACAAAAGGAATTAAAAGGACCTGCCAAAATCGTTTTGGGTGGCTACCTAGTTCCGAGAAGGATTTAAGTCAGAAAAATATATTCCTTAAAAAGCAGAAGATTTGAATTTGAATATAGACAAGTTATTAGAGAAGAAAATTGTCAACAGAGACAGTCGATTTTCTTACAGAGAACAGAGAAAAACTTCACCATCTCTCAGTCTCTCTGTTATCACAGAACAAGGAGAACAGAAGAAGTATTAGAGAAAGAAGAAGAAGAGAATATACTATTCTTTCCAGTTTTCTTCCTCATCAAGGCAGCATCCTCATCATTCTGAGAACAAGATTCAATTTCTCAGGTCTGCTGCAAGATAAAGTCTTTCAAAGAGCAACAACAATCTGAATATTAATTTCTTCCAGATAATCTGCTAAAAAGACTTCTGGTTGAGAAAGCTCTGTCCACAAACTGTCATCAACTCTCATCAGACAGGGGGAGCTTTCTGCTTCAACACCATTTGTCTTCTCTCAGATCATTGACTGAGAAGAACATTCAAAACCTTTTATCTTATCTTGTACAGGGTTAATTCTCCCTCCAAAAGTTTACCCAGTGGTGGCAAGACACCTTATCAAAAAATCCTTGTATGGTTTTTAAGCACCTTATCAAAAGCTTATTGGTGTGTGGACACCTTATCAAAAACCCCTTGGTGCCTGGGCACCTGATCAACCCTCCTAGTGGATTCCTACCAAGGGTGGTAGAAGAGTAGACGTACCCAGATTTATTGGGGAACTACTATAGCTCCTTGTGTCTTCTGTGCTTGCTTATTTCTGTGTGCTTGTGCTGTGTGCTTTTTACTGTTTCTATCTTCATCTTTAACTCTCACTGATTACACATATACTTAAACAGTATTTTAAATTCTGCTATAAAACTAAATAAAAAGTTTCAATACTCTATTCACCCCCCCCCCCCCCCTCTAGAGTAATTTAAGATCTGACCTCCACTTTCAATTGGTATCAGAGGGGTGTTGATTCTTTACAGGCTAACACTTGAATCACAAAGATCAACCAGATCTTAATTTTTCTAAGAGTTTCTTTTTCTCTACTTTTATCTTACTTAAAACTCATGGCACAAAACAAGGAATATTCTAGCACAAGACCTCCTATGTGCAATCTCAATAAGTTTGCACTATGGAAATCAAGGATTAGGCTCTATATGAACTCCATTGATGAAGAGATTTTTAATGTTATTCTAACAGGGCCTCCAGCACCTACAGCATCAACTAGCACTGGAGCAACAACAGACAATACTGTTGTTCCACCTCCTGAGTGGACTGAAGCTCAGAAGAAGCAGAGAAATGCAGATGCAAAGGCCATGAACATTCTGGCTCTAACTATGTCAGATGACATATTCCAGAAGGTTGTTGAGTGCACCTCAGCAAGAGAAATTTGGGAATCTCTCAACAACATGGTGGCAGGCTCAGCTGATGAAAGAAAAGATAGAAGATCTCATCTGATTTCTCAATATGAGAACTTCAAGAAGGGAGAATCAGAAAATGTTGCTGATATGTACAATAGGCTCAGCCTCATAATAAATGAGCTGAAGTCTCTGGACAAAGTGATCTCACTCACAGAGATTAATGACAAGATTCTTATGTGCTTCCCCAGCACATGGGACTCCAGAATCTGGCCAATCAAGGAAGCCAGAAGTCTCAATGAGATCACCAGTGAAGCTTTGTTGGTCAAGCTCAAGTCTTATGAGTAGCTTATCAAAGCTAGGGAAGCTGAAGAATCTACTTCATCTCCAGCACCCAAGAAGGAAAGAAGCATAGCCTTCAAGGCTGCAGAAGAAGAGGGAAAAACTCCTGACAATGAGGAGTTTATGAGTTTAATAGCCAAAAGATTCTACAAAATGGCTAGAAAAGATTTCAGGAGGAAGTCATCCAGAAGCCATGACAAGCCAAGGTATGACAAAAATTACTCTAATGAAATTATATGTTTTGGTTGCAGGAAACCAGGACACATTGCTCCTGAATGTCCAGAAATTCAACACAAGAAGGACAAGAAGGAAAGAAGAAAAGAAAAGGAAGAAAAGAAGGGCTCCAGCAAATCTTCCTCCCACTCTCACAAAAAGAAGGGAAGAGGATTTGTAGCAACATCCTGGAGTGAAACAGAATCTGAATCAGAATCTTCATCTTGTTCTTCTGATGAAGAAGTAACAAAAGAAAACAGCCAATGCCTAATGGCTATTTATGACTCAGACAGTGAGTCACAATCAGCATCATCATCCAGCTCCAGTGATGATGAAGAAGAAAGAAACTTCTGCATGATGGCAATCAATGCCTCAGCCAACAATTCTGACAAAGAGGAATCAGAATCAGAAGCAGAAGATGAAGTTGACCAGGTACTATCTAACCTTGATTTTCATTCTACTGAATTCAAGGATGATTTCAAAATTCTTTGCTCAGACTTAATAAAATCTGAGAAGGAAATAATCTCTCTCAGAAGTAAGTTAGCAGAAATGAACAATATAAGTGAAGAGAATGCAAATCTTAAGAAAGATTTGGCTGCCTCCAGAGAACACATTACTCTTCTTGAGAATAAGTTATCTGAAGCCAAAAAAGTTAGAAGAATCCCTCAATGGGAGAAGTATCAAACTGATGGACATCACAAGCACTGTCAATGCTAGACTCAACAATAGCAAACTGGGCTTGGGTGCCTCATCAAGTGAGCCATCTCTGATTAAGAGAAACATCCTCTCCACACCCATAAAATTCATCTCTGCTAAGAGCAAAGAGGCAGTAGAGAAGGGTAAAAATATTTCAAGCAAGTATGTTAAGGATAAGAGAATTCAGAAGAATTCGTCGAACAAAGCTCGACAAAAAGATTCAAATCTGTCGAACGGAGATCGACGAACTCTGAAAACAGATTTTCAGTACAGTTATTATATGAACGGCGATCGACGAAAGCACATCCCTTCGTCGAACGGCGATCGACGAACTCAACCCAGTTCGTCGAACACAAAACATACTGAAAATTTAAAGAATTCCTTTTCTTCACATACTAAAAATCCTTTCACTAAGTGGATAATACCTCCAAGGAGATATCATCCACAAGGCTATAAGGATCAGCCTGAAATATCGTTTATCTCTGAATTTTGTGGTAACATAAAAGGACCCAAGGTAGTCTGGGTCAGAAACAACTAGTTTATGTTTTTGTCTTTGCAGGTACACAGTTATCCAAGAACAAATCAAAAATGGTATTTGGATAGTGGCTGCTCAAAGCACATGATAGAAAACAAGGCCAACCTGAACAACTACAAGGCAAAGTTTGGACCCAAGGTGATCTTTGGAGACTCCAACTGTGGACAAACCAAAGGCTATGGTCAAATTAAAGTTGGAGCAGTGACATTCAAGGAAGTAACCTATGTCAAGGGTCTAAAGCACAACCTCATCAGCATAAGTCAGTTATGTGATGAAGGTTATCAGGTAACATTTAATAAATCAGAATGCATTATTAAATCTTCTGATAATATTATTGTTTTATCAGGTATTAGGCAAGGTAATATATATTTGGTAAATTTCAATTCATCAAAATCAGAAATTTGTCTATTTAATGAGTTAAGCAAACCTAGTGAATTATGGCATAAAAGATTAGGACATGTAAACCTTAGGACCATTGCCAAACTATCTAAGGACAATCTTGTTAGAGGTCTACCATCAGGATCATATAAGAAAGAAGGTCTTTGTAGGGCATGTCAATTAGGTAAGCAAACCAAAAATAGCTTTAAATCATTATCTAAAAGTGATTCACCTAGAATCTTATACTTGCTTCATATGGACCTTTTTGGACCTATAGCAATAAAGAGCTTAGGGGGGAAGTCTTACACTCTAGTTATTGTAGATGACTTCTCTAGATTCACTTGGGTGTTCTTCTTGAGAGAAAAGTCAGATAACTTTAAAGTTCTTACAGATTTTCTTAAGAGCATACAGATTGAGTACTCTACTGTAGTTGCATTGATCAGAAGTGATCATGGCACTGAGTTTGAGTCTCTTCTCATGCAAGAATTCTGTGAGATGGAAGGTGTCAGGCATTGCTTCTCAGTTCCTAGAACTCCTCAACAAAATGGGGTAGTTGAAAGGAAAAATAGAACTCTAATTGAATCAGCAAGAACATTGCTTGCAGATGCTAACTTGCCCCTATCTTTTTGGGCAGAGGCTGTCAGCACAGCAAATTATGTTCTGAATAGAAGTTTGATACACAAACTTAAGGGTAAAACTCCCTATGGATTAAATCTACAGACAGAAGATTCACTGCATCCATGTGAAGAGGAAGATCATCCAGATCTTGTTGTTAACCCAAATCAAGTAACAGCAGAACATCCTCCACAGGACACAACAGCTGAACAAATTCCCCAAATGGATACTGATGCTGAACCAACTCCAACTGTTGACCACATCACAGTTAGAGATCATCCAATTTCACAAGTGATTGGTAATATTTCAGCAGGTGTTCAAACAGGGCATCAATTACACCAAAATCGGATGCATACTTGTTTCCTATCACAAGTTGAACCTCAAACCATAAAAGATGCAGAACAAGATCCAAATTGGATTCTTGCATGCAAGAGGAACTCAAACAGTTTGAAAGAAACAAGGTTTGGGATTTAGTTCCAAGACCAAAAGGCCATCCAGTTATTGGCACCAAGTGGGTCTTCAGGAACAAGCTTGATGATCAAGGCAATATTGTGAGAAACAAAGCAAGATTGGTAGCTCAAGGATATTCACAGGAAGAAGGCATAGATTATGATCAGACATTTGCCCATGTTGCAAGGCTTGAAGCTATAAGGATTTTCTTGGCCTTTGTTGCATTCAAAAAGTTCAAGGTGTATCAAATGGATGTGAAGAGTGCTTTTCTCAATGGAGACATCAAAGAAGAAGTCTATGTGGAACAACCACCAGGTTTCATCTCTCCAACTCATTCCTCCTATGTATTTAAGCTTAATAAAGCTCTTTATGGTCTCAAACAAGCTCCCAGAGCATGGTATGAGACTTTAGCTAATTTTCTCTTGGAAAACAATTTCTGTAGAGGCATAGTAGACAAAACCTTATTTTACAAAGTACATAAAAATCAAACTCTACTAGTTCAAATATATGTAGATGACATTATCTTTGGATCTACTGATTCAAATTTGTGCAAAAGATTTTCCAATCTAATGCAATCAAGATTTGAAATGAGTAGTATGGGTGAATTATCATACTTCCTTGGTCTTCAAGTGAAGCAAACTCCATCAGAAATCTTCATTTCCCAATCTAAGTATGCTAAGGAATTAGTGAAAAGATTTGGAATGTATGATTCTTCTACTATGAAAACACCCATGGCCTCTAATGTTGTTATTAATACTGATGAATCAGGGAAACCTGTTGATCAGAAAGTGTATAGGGCAATTCTTGGCTCTCTACTCTATTTAACAGCTAGTAGGCCAGATATAATGTTTGCTACATGTATTTGTGCTAGGTTTCAAGTTAACCCTAAAAAATCTCATCTTACTTTTCTAAAAAGGATTTTAAGATATATAAAGGGTTGCCCTAATCTAGGACTTTGGTATCCAACAGCATCTGATTTCGAATTAACTGGATTCTCAGATTCAGATTATGCTGGATGCAGGGTAGACAGGAAAAGCACTTCAGGAACTTGTCAGTTTCTTAGTGATAGGCTTGTGTCTTGGTTTTGTAAGAAACAAACATCTGTGTCTACATCAACAGCTGAAGCTGAATACATAGTTGCTGGTAGTTGCTGCTCACAGATATTGTGGATACAAAATCAGCTCCTAGACTATGGTGTCAACTTAAATAATTCAATTATATTTTGTGACAACACTAGTGCAATATCTATAGCACAAAATTCAGTTCTTCATAGTAGGACTAAACAAATAGAAATTAGGCACCACTTCCTTAGGGATAATGTGGATAAAAACAAAATTTGCCTACAATTCATTTCTACTGATTTGCAAAGAGCTGATATTTTCACCAAGCCCTTGGATGAAAAGAAGCACATCTTCTTTATAAATCAACTAGGAATGATAGATGGAGACTCAATCTGTTAAAAATTAAATATTTCTATTTATCCCATAAATTCGTCGAACGAAGAACGACGAATTTGAACCATTTGTCGAACGGTGGTCGATGAAACCTCTTAACCGCAGAATCAGTTAAGGCAATCTCATTTGTCGAACGATGGTCGACGAAAAAGATGTTCTCGTCGAACGCATTCAGACAAAGAAATAAAGCCTTTTCGACTTCTAATTTTATTAGGTTTTGACGAACAGCGGTTTACGAATGCGCCCTCATTCTTTGACCCTTCTATATAAGCTTTATTTTATCTTATTCTAAGTTTGCGCCTACAGAAATCGTCTTTCCCTCCAGTTCCTCTCTGCACTTGATCTCTCTTCTTTGCAGGAACAATGGCGATCTCTCAGGCAACTCTACTCTCAATAAAGTTCGATGCAGGTTTCGATATTGACATGGACTCTTTTGCACAGTCTGACCAAATCTTCAAAGATATTCTTCAAATACTGGAAGAACAACATCTAAGGAAGTTTCTAAGCACCAGGCAAAAGATAGTTGTTGCAGAGATTAAAGAATGGGTTTACACTGCAAAACCAGTAGATGAAAGCTTGTCGGGAACAATCTCAGGTCATCAAGTCTCTCTCTCTCCCACCATTCTTTCTGAAATTTTTGGTTTTGAGAATGGTGATGATGACTTAGACATAAGCTCAAATGAATTTGATGAAGCTTTAGTCAAAATGGGTCATTTGACTGGAAACCCTAACCACCTTCTGAAAAAGAACTTGTCTCAGGACTACAAGTTCTTAGCAGACATTGTTGGAAAAGTCTTGCTAGGCAAGACTTCTGGGCATGACTATATCAATAGGCACCAATTTCTATTGATGGTGGCCTTGATGGAGAAGAAAAAAATCAACTGGGGATCAATTCTTTTTGAATTGATTAAAAAGAAAAATTCTAAAGATAGTGTAAGTTTTGGAAGAGTTATAGGTATTTTCCTGCAGGAAAGGCATCCAGACCTTCTGGTGTCACCAAAGGTGACCATAAATGCCAGCAAGAGGCTGACCTCGGCACTCTTTGCTAAGTGGGATAGGGCAATCCCCAAGAAGAATACAGGAGCTGATGCCTCTAGGAAAAGGAAAACTTTTGAGGACACAAGGACTGACCAAGTCACTCCCTCTACCCTTCCAGAAGTTCCTCCCTCAGTTCCTTCTCCTTCTCATATCCCATCTCCACCTGCTCAACAGTCTCCTGCACATTCTCATTCTTCACCACCTCCTTCAACTGACATATCACCTATCAATGATATTCCACCTCTATCTCCAGAACCACTACCTACCACACCTCCATCTCCAATACATGATAAACATCAGTCGCCAATTCATCCCCCTAGTCCAATCCATCCAGATATTCCCACACATACTACCAACATCAGCAATATCTCTCCAATTCCTCCAATCTCATCTCCATCCACTCCACAACCATCCTCTACTCATCCACCAGATTATCTATCTCTCAACATTACCTCTATTGCTGATCAGATTTTTGATCATATCCTTCCTAGAATAAGTCAACTCCTGGATGCAAAATTTGCTCCAGTTCTTCAGGCAATTTCTGCTCTATCTGCTAAGATATCTTCTCTTCCTTCCTCTCTTGTTGTCCCTTCTTCTAGGGGCCTAGATTCAGGCTGTCCTGAAGCTAGGCAGGGGGAGATGTCCTATGAAGAAGCTCCAGAAACAGAAGCTACTCCAGAAGATACAGAAGTTACAGTTTTTGAATTAGATAATTCTGATATAGTACAAAATAAAGAAGATTCAATTTCAGTTTTTGATACAGATATGGTTGATTCTTGTATAGTATCAGATACACAAGTTATAGAAGAAATAAATAGTATATGCATTCATCCATCTTGTGACCTATATAGTTTATTATCAAAATTTGATGTCAAATATACTTCAAGGGTATCACCAAAAGTGTACATAGAGGATTTATCAAAGGCTCTGATATGCCTTCCTCAGAAGACTCATTCTGATATCATAAAAAGTTACATCTCCTCTATTCCTTCAATCACTGATCAAGACATTCAGATGAAGGATCTTTCTGCAGAATATGAAGATGATCTTGCAGAATTCATTGATGATATAGAAGATCACCCTACTCCACCAGATACAACAGTCTCAAAAATTGTTTCCTCACCTCCAATTCTTTTATGGAATGAAGAACCAATGCCAAGTTTTGATGAAATCTGGAAAGAGACAGATGCAGAGTTTGACAAAGCTAAAGAAGAAAGATTAAAAGCTCTTGAAGCAATCAAAAGAATTGATGATTTATATAATAAGCCAATTTCTTCTTCTGACTCTGAAGATGATGATGATGATAACAGTGATTCTGATGACACATTATCAAGGAAAAGAAAGAAAAGAACAGCTAAGGCAAAGGCTGTTCCCAAGCCTCCAAATCCAAAGAATGACATTCCTCTTTATATTTTGTATGATGTTTCTCTTGATGAGAAAACTCCTCACTGGATGAAGCTCTCTAGAAATGAGAATAACAGGAGGAAGAAATTCAAGAAGACTGGCTACATCCCTGACAAACCTGTCAAGCACAATCATCCTCCTCCTCCAGCAGCTGGTGCAGCAGGATCAGCAGGTGTATCATCCTCTTCTCAGAAGCAAAGCCCTCAACAATCAGGGAGACCTGGTAGTTCTAGTGGTTCTCAAACCTCTGGATCAGCCAGTGCTCCTCCTTCTAAGAAATTAGCACTTGCCTTACAAGAAAGTCAAGCCATTATTTCACCTCAAATATCTTCAGAATACAAACATCACATTTCTGATGGATCTCTTCACAGAGACAAAGCACCTCAAAAGATCACTCAAGATAAAAATGATTCAGAAGATATTTATTATTCTCCAGATCCAGAAGAAGAGAGAATCTGTCAGATGGCAAGACTGAAAAAAACAATTGCAGCTGCACAGATTAACAAGGCAAAATCAGAAGGCAGAGATTTCTCAAATATCTCAACTATGTCAGAATACAGAAGGAAAGAACTTGAAAAGTACAAACCATGTAAAGCACTCAATGCTGGGGAATATATTGATATGCACCCAGAAGCATTTGTTCCTCATGTCAGAGAACAGACAATCATTGGAGCTCAAAATCTGTTTATCAGCAAAAAAGCAATCAGAAGATCCTAACAGGAAGATCATATTCAAGCCATCTTCTCATGACAAAAAGTCTTAAATCATCGCTTGTTTATGACTGTAAAGTTTCTAAACTCAGAGCATCTTACTTTTATCTTATCTGATGATCTATTTAATTCTGTCAGATATATTTCATTTTATCTTGCTCTGTTGATTATACTCTCTGTTGTATTTATTCAATTACTTGTCAAATAGTATCCTAACCCAAATAGGGGGAGATTGTTGGAACAACCCTATTATTGATTTGGGCTAGGATCACTATATGTTGATTAGGATCTGTATTGACCTCATTGTATAGTCTTAGGGTCAAGTTTTAGGCTGATTAGATTAGTCAGAACTTAGGAAAATTCAAGCTCAACAAATAGCGAGTGGCGTTCGACGAATGACCAGCTTCGTTCGACAAATTGTTTCCAGCAGACTGAAGAATTATAGCCAGTTCCAGCACTCG
Organism: Dactylorhiza incarnata; assembly: GCA_033032865.1. Taxonomy (NCBI): domain Eukaryota; kingdom Viridiplantae; phylum Streptophyta; class Magnoliopsida; order Asparagales; family Orchidaceae; genus Dactylorhiza; species Dactylorhiza incarnata. The sequence goes on along the minus strand of JAWHQI010000001.1, from coordinate 22,319,032 downwards.
ACATTTTCTGAGCAGTGCTCGACAAATGGCTAGCAGCGCTCGATGAATTCTGAGCAGCGCTCGACAAATGGCTAGCAGCGCTCGACGAATTCTCTCTGTTATCACAGAACAAGGAGAACGGAAGAAGTATTAGAGAAAGAAGAAGAAGAGAATATACTATTCTTTCCAGTTTTCTTCCTCATCAAGGCAGCATCCTCATCATTCTGAGAACAAGATTCAATTTCTCAGGTCTGCTGCAAGATAAAGTCTTTCAAAGAGCAACAACAATCTGAAGATTAATTTCTTCCAGATAATCTGCTACAAAGACTTCTGGTTGAGAAAGCTCTGTCCACAAACTGTCATCAACTCTCATCAGACAGGGGGAACTTTCTGCTTCAACACCATTTGTCTTCTCTCAGATCATTGACTGAGAAGAACATTCAAAACCTTTTATCTTATCTTGTACAGGGTTAATTCTCCCTCCAAAAGTTTACCCAGTGGTGGCAAGACACCTTATCAAAAACCCCTTGGTGCCTGGGCACCTGATCAACCCTCCTACTGGATTCCTACCAAGGGTGGTAGAAGAGTAGACGTACCCAGATTTATTGGGGAACTACTATAGCTCCTTGTGTCTTCTGTGCTTGCTTATTTCTGTGTGCTTGTGCTGTGTGCTTTTTACTGTTTCTGTCTTCATCTTTAACTCTCACTGATTACACATATACTTAAACAGTATTTTAAATTCCACTATAAAACTAAATAAAAAGTTTCAATACTCTATTCACCCCCCCCCCCCCCCCCCCTCTAGAGTAATTTAAGATCTGACCTCCACTTTCATCTAGTGTTATTGGTATCTACCCATAAGAATACCCTTCTTATCATTTCTCTTGAACTACCCCTAAGCATTTTATGACAGGCTAAGGGGAAGACGATCTTTCGTCAATCCCGAGCACAACTTTACCCTTAACTCACCGAGCACACCCTCATCACCTAAACTCCTTTTGGTGACCTTCAATCTCTTCAACCTGGCCATGTACACCAACTACATGCCACTTCCACTTGGTAGGCCCCTAAATATCCAAGTTTCACATTTTTACTATATGCAGACTAAACTAACTATATGAAGCTAATAAGTAGAGGTACTCCAAATATTCACCCACATGACACAAGATTTTTACTGGAGGGCTACCATGGTATTTTAAGACTAAATCCAGAGAATCATATTTTTCATCAACATTCTAGCATTTATTTTAATTTCTCCAACATTTGCCAAGTATGAATATGAGCATGAAGTGTAAGGGATTCTTATGACATGACTCTCATAAAATTAGGATAAATCTATCATGCCCAAATAACAGTAAATCCAGAGTGTCACAATTTTACAATCAAGAATTGTCCTCTAATTATAATATTGACTATTTAACCAAAATTAGAAATTAAAGAAGCAACCACCAACAATATTTGTCCAAAAATTATGGGAATATTACCAGACATTTATATTGATCAGAAAAGTTCTCAGGCCAAATTTTAGAATTTATAAAGGCATATTAACCATTTAAATAAATATTTCAAGAAAACCAAATATGAGCAAGTTGTGAAGTAGCCTATTAATAACAATCTCCAAAAATTATATAAAAATTCACAGAGCTTCCTAGTGCTCTGAAATGTCCTATCACCAAGTTACAAATTTTTCCAGAGAGTTTTGGACCCTTAATTATATTTCTTAAGATTAAGGTGAAATAAGTGTCTTGTAAATGAAGTTCTGGTTAAATCACTTAATTAATTTCACAAAAATTACCAGAGGTCCATCATATGAATATAAAGGCACTACCAAGGTTTCATCACCATCCAAGGCCATTTGAACATGTAAATATCTCTTATAAGAAATTTCTCTTAAGGGGTTATGACCTAATTTAGGGGAAATAAGTACTCCTAAAATTCTCTCAAAATTTCCTAGAGCATAATCACACCCCATGAACATATATCCTAAATTCCATGGCCATTCTAGGGCTTTTGACCACATGGCCTTCACAAGGCTCTATATGCACCCCAAGGGTAGAACTAGGGTCCTAGGGCATATCCACCTCTACACCACCCCATCTTACTCATGAAGGTGTTTTAGGTGATCCTAAACCAGTGGCCAAGATTTCAACTCATGGTGATGAGTTTTGCCAACTATACCCCAAGATAAACATCATGCCCTAACTTTGACCCAATTTGACCTAACTTGGGTTGACAAATTACCCAACCAAATCAGTCTCAATTGGGCTGAGATTTTTACCAGGGTCGTGATAACCCTAAGAAGTACCCACCAAAATTTGGAGGGCATTGGAGGTCATTTGACCCAATAATTAATTAATATTTGATTTATGAAATTATTACAAAAACCTTAGAAAAAGGTTCCCCTAAAATTCCCATCTTTGTATATGTTATGGGTGTAGGTACAAATAGCCTAGCTTTCAATTTTCAAGTCAATCTCATAACCCAATCAAAAGTTATTCAAGAAATGGTGGCTGTCATACACTAGGGACCAGTCCCACCAAAATAGACCTACAGGAAGCTACAGAACTCCTTTTGGGGTGAAATCATTTTAAAATAAAGTAGACTTCAAGGGCTACAACTTTGGTGTTGACCACTTTTTCATTTGGGGGATTCTAGTATTTCTAATAATTAAAATAAAATACAAGTCTGCGTTCGACGAAATATGATCTGCGTTCGACGAAATACGACCTACGTTCGACGAACGTCGTGCTCCAGTTCGACGAAATCAGTTCTCCAGCCAGTTTAGCAGATCATCTCTCCGTTCGACGAATTAATTCAGGTCGACGAATTAATTCAGTTCGGCGAATTAATTCCGTTCGACGAACTCAGGGTTCAGTTCGACGAACTCAACTATCAGATCGGTGAATTAATTCCGTTCGACGAACTCCGGGTTCAGTTCGACGAACTCCAGAGTGTGTTCGACAAGCGAATTCCGTTCGACGAACTCCAGGTTCAGTTCGACGAACTCCAGGTTCAGTTCGACGAACTCAACTATTATTTCGGTGAATTAATTCCGTTCGACGAATTAATGAAATAACTACATAACATAATCAATTAAATGTGAATAGCTGTTCACGGCAAATCGGACGGCTCTTAGTCATCGTCCCCGTTGGACGGACGGCGAGCGACAGCCCGTCCTGGGCTTCTTTGCGGGATGATTACCCGACCACCTGTGCCTCTTCCCGGCCAGCCAATGCCACCAACACCTCCGTTGAGGTGGTGGCCAGCGATAGGGGGTGGTTGGCCGGCCGGAGGTGGTCGGAATCGGGGTTTAGAGGAGGGGAAAGAGAGCTCGAACCGAGCCCTTTCGAAAGCACGATCCGAGCCCAATTGAGCTCGGATCAAGCCCCAAATTATGATAAGATCTAGCACTAAGGGAGACGAGGAGGATCGGACCTGTGTGGGGGTTTGGTGGCGCGAATTCTGGCGAGTCGCCATGGCCGGAGGTGGAGCTTTTGGCGCCATGTCGATCCTAGCTTCTGGTGCTCGATTTCTTTGGGGAAGGTGGGGAAACTGATCCTCCCAGTCCTCTGAAGGAGTTATAAGGTTCAATTGGGGGAGAGGGAGGGTGTAACTCCTAATTGTCATGAATGTCATTAATGGCCAATTTCGGCCAACTGAAATTTCATGAATACAGCCACCTATGTGGCTGGCCAAGGCTGTTAAACTTCTCCAAATTACTGAGGGGAGGAGTACCAAACCATGGGAGATGAAGAGAGGAAGCCTTTGGCCTCCCAAGCCATGAATGGTCATTATTCCTCTCTTTCTCTCTCCACCATTTTTGGGAAAAATGGGGTTTCTCTCTCCTAATCATCATTTACAGAAATTGGATGGCTATTTGAGTAATTCTCAGCCTCCTAGACAAATGGGCTACTCCAATTGGGCCTAGCCCAAGTAGATTGAGCTTGATTAGGTCAAAATAGGTCATTTTGACCTAAATTTAGGGGAGTTGACTTTGGTCAATTTGACCATTTGGGTTGGCCCCAATGGGTGGCTAGTGACTCATTGGACTCCTCTAAGGGTTAGAAAGGTCTAGGTAGGGTCAATTTGGCATGGTGGAGGCCAATTCACCCTAATTAGGCTACTTTGACCAATTTGGGTTTAGGGTTGACTTTGATCAATTTGGCCTATTTGGTTGACCTCAATGGGTCCTTGGTGCTCTAAGGGGACCCCTAAAGGGTTAGGTATGATATGGTGGAGTCAAATGGTCAAGGTGAGGCCCTTAAGTCCAACCCTATGCTTGTTAACTAAAAATTGCTATTTGCAGACCACTGTGGTTTCCTTCTTCCTGGCTAAGGCCAAGTGGTCTCTTCAAACTTCCTAGGGTTTTGTCATGACCTAGTCATGACAAAACCACTCTAGGGGTCTAGTTGTTTGGGGGATGTTACATCTTTGGATCTATTGTCTTTGGCTCTCATTTGAGAGAAAGCTCCTTGGAGGAATCAGCCTCCAAGAGTTGGTCGGAGCTTGCTCCGGATTGTATTCGTTTTCCATTAATCCATGCAATTTCTTTCGTGGTCGTATTAGAATTCCACCTTTCACACCCCTGGTGGTTAACTAGACCGCCTGACAGAAAATAATTTGTCCGCAAGAAAAGAGCAAAATAGGAAACAAGAGATACTCTGTGAAATGTAGAACTAGTGAGAACAGGTTTCACACAAATCAAACATTTAATCGTGTGTGATTTTATATCTTTTTAAAATGTGTTACAGATAATGTAGCTGCTCTGAGAGAAGCAAAAGGACTTGCGAGATCAATCCTGTCCAAGATGCGACTTCTCGGGAAAATCTAAGATATATTTTGTGTCACTTCCTCCCTGCAGTGCACCCCTATTTATACTTCTAGAGGCCTACCTAACGAGCAAACCACATGTAAATAACTTCCCTGCCGCATATAAGTATGAGCGGGATACATAAAGAGCTACAAGGAAGAAGAAAAAGTCATCATACTGCATATCTGGTGATGTGGCATCTTGAATTGATCATCAACAAGTGCAACTTCTTCCTGATCACCTACGAGAGTAGGCAAATACTCGCGAAAGGAATCGGCTTGTAGGCAAGCAGATATTCTAGAGCTGAGTCTTCAAAGCCATGGCCAAATGCTCGATCCAAACAACGACGAGTACTCCAAGAACCTTTTGACGAGAAATATGAAGAGAATTCCAGAGATAACTTGGAGAGAGCTTGGCGAGAAGTCATCGAGATTTGGCGAGCACTTGACGAGAGCTTATCGATAATCTGGCTAGAGCTCATCGATAATCCAATGAGAGCTTTCTAAATCAAACCTACGCAAGAGCTCTCAATGCTCTCTCCACTGATTTTTGAACTTTATCACAAGATTTGTTATCTCCATACTCAAGGTTGACAACGGAGATGGATGGTTCGAACGCTAGATGTTAGGGTTTGGGCCAGCAAACAAAAGCAATATGTGTGTGACAAAGCAGGTCGGACTAATTGATAGTAATAGGAATTGATTAGTTGTATTAAAACATTATAGCACGAAATACAATCACAAGATATGCTCGAGTCTACTCTGTAGGGTTGGTTCTCACAAAGAGGTCGTCTCCAAGAGAGTGAGTTTTCAAGGGTCTGTTTGGGGCAACGACTGAGGATTAAAAAGCTGCTCTCTGAACCGCAACCGCTAATATTTGTTGTTTGAATGAGTGGCGGATGAAAAATCACGGATCGAAAATTCATGGATTTGTAGATTATTTGAGCGCTGCAGAACCCTCACTCACGTCTGGTTCCCGCAAAAGCGCGCTTCTTATTTTGTCTTTCGCGGCCCGTGCCTTCCTTCCCCATAGCGATCTTTTTCCCTTTCCTTCCCGATCGCAGGCGAGATCTACGTTCCCCTGCGACATTTCCAAGCTCGTCGCCTCCACGACGCCATCGACGATCGAAAACCTGCAAAGCCCTCACCGATAGTCTGCGTGCATCTCCTTCCGATCCAGGAGACATCCTTGCGATCCAGTCGATAGCGCTAGCCGACTTTCCCTCATTCCTCTCCAGATCTCCGGCGACAGCGAGGCAGTCCTCCATCTTCTCGACGACGCTGATTTCCGTCATCCTTGCCCTCTACTCCATCGATAGACATCTTTCGTGGCCTTCTCCGACGCCAATCCTGCATCTCCCGTGATGGTATGCATTTTTTCCCTGTTTTATGATCTCAGGATTTGATCTGTAGTGCATTTCTACTCCAATTAGTTCTACGATCAATTTGTTTGCATGTGCATTTATGTGAGAAGCCCTGCCCTAATCACTTCAGATTTTTTATTTTTGCTGGTTTTCTTCTCATCATCGTTTTGATTTCTACTAGCATTTTGGCAATCTATAGGAGTATGGTCCACTGAAAGCTAGAGATCCTTCCATAGATCTATTCCAGATAGTTTGGTTATTCATAGTGATAGTGATTATTTCTCCCAGATCCGGGTAAAATGAAGGTGCATGATAACTTGTTTAGCGATGGCATATTCATTGTAGAATGTTAAAATAACTGATCTCCCTAACTTGTGAAATTGCACCTTTTCTAATCGGAGTTTTGAATATATTTAGCTCATTAGAACAATATTTTGGAAAAAGTTAAAAAAATGTTGGCATGGTGGATGTAAGCCATGCTTTAGAACTTTGTACTTCTGGTATGAAATTATAGCTTCTGTATAAAAAAAAATTGGTTTTGAAGATGTGAATTTGTGCATTGTTGCCCAGATCTGAAATTGTGCATTCTAGTCAATAAGGTGTGATGATTGTTCATAAATACCGTAAGCCATTAGGGCAGTATTTTTTTTTGCTATCGATTGTTTTAATGTATAAACAACATTTAATTTTTATTGTCATTGCTAATATAATGGGAAAACTGAAGGAAGGAGGGATCTCAGTGAGTTGTCAATCAAATGAAGTTTTGATCTTTTGTGATCTTTGCAATAAAGAGATCGGGTTGGGTAATCGACCAGTTGAAACCAGGAAACCAGTTCAACTGCGTTCGGACCGAGAGGCTGACCAAAGGTTACTGGTTTAGTGATCGACCAACAAGAGACTTGGCGAGAAGAAGCTAGCGAGTACAAAGAACATCTCTGTTGGGATATGATTTAATTTAACAAATTATTTAAATGTTTTTGTTTAAAAAAACAGCATTCAAAAAATTGTTCTTCCAAACAGCTTATTTGAAAAAGCATTAATCGATCAGCACTTATGCACAAACCATCCAAACAGTCTGCAACTTTTTCAATACTGCTTCTTAAACAGCTCTATTTAAACACCTCTATTCGATCGGCAATTTTTTCATCCGCCAGAGCTGTCCCAAACAGAGTCTAAGAGTCCAAAGATAGCCCTAAGACTCCAAAGATAGCCCCTAAGACTCTCTTTCACTCCCTTATAGAGGCAAAAGTGGGCTCATATCTAATATTATAGATATGTCATTACGTCAATAGACGTAAATATAAATACAAGTGCGATACTAATTCTAAGAGCACTCGGTCAGTGTTGGAACCGGTATTCGGCCCAACGAGGAGTTTGGACCCCTGTGAAGGGGGGCATCAAGCACTTACTGATCCCACGGAGGAACCTGACCGAAGACTTAGAACGAAAGACACGACCCTCGGCAGCAGCGTGGAGGTCCCACCACACATCCGAAAGATCTTTTGAGCGATTCCCCTCCTAAGCCAAGACTGTAGTCGGGCACCTTGGAGAGCTGAAGGAGCTAACCAAAGCGACCTTGAGGAGAAGCAAAGATCTAGGACGCTCTCTCAAGGTGCCTCAAAGGGTCTATTTATAGCCTTTATGAATTGGTCTGCTAATAGCGGGATTCCGCCTTTTGGTTTTGATATACGCACCCCAAATTGGTCTGCTAACAACCAAACTCCGCTGTTCTGGAGGGCTATTGGCAGCCCACCAGAGGTATCAGGGTAAATTCACCTGCAGCCCCTGCTAGGCGAGTGGCCCCTAAAGGCGCCACTCGCTAGCCTCCTTGCGAGCTGGGCTCGCGAGGCCTCCTACTGCGAGTAGGGGTATGCCCCCACTCGCCTCGCCGGATCGACTCAGCGAGATCTTACCTGACCCGCTCGGGCTAAATGCACCCCAGAGCGGTCTTCAGAACAGACTCGTGTTGTGGGCCGCTCGCTACTCGCAAGCGAGATCCCTGGCTCGCCTCGCCCAGCCCTGGTCGTATACTCGCTGCGAGTCTGCGAGCACTCCCTGAATTGCATGTGATTGATTCCTCAGCGAGTCGGTGAACACTGGGTTGTACAGTCAGGGGTTTGCGAGTCCGGGGAGTCATAACCGTATCACTTAGCCATAGATGTTTACCCTTTATTGTAGTATCCATTGGCTTCCACTGTAGTTAGCACCGACCATCCATATTTAGCTGATGTCAACCATTTCAAGCAGCCATCACAGCCCTACATGAAATAAAAAGCTCGCCTCTAAGAAGAGAAGCATAAAAGTGTTTGTCATTTGCCAAGAATCAAACAAGAAATTATCAAGAAAATGGAGTCGTGATTTTCTTGACAAAAGAACCTAAGATATCCCTCCGCTTCAAATTTAGCTTTAAGGAATTCTTACAAAAAAACTCAAGAATCCTTCTATATCTTATCTTATCCAATATCATACAAACGATAATGGCTTTAGACTTTATTTGGCGCGGCGGTGGCGGGCGGAAAGGGCGGATGCAAATGCAGCTTTCGAACCGGAGAGGGAGAGGTGGGAGTCGAAACGGAGCGGATCAGGGCCATTTCCTCCTTGCTGCGGGTGCAAACAGAGCAAACGCCGCCGGCGCCCGTTTGTTTACCCGACGTCCGGCGGCGTTTGCTCCAAACAGAGGCGGCGAAACGCCGAACCAAACGAAGCCTTAATTTGGATAAGCTTTTCTCCGAAAAAGATATCCCTTAATTCAGGTCCTTTGTTCATTTCAAACATTATGTCTGCTAAATTAGTCAAGCAGTATGTTCAGAAAACACTCCACACCAAAATCAGCCCGGAGATTCTTACATGTTGCCTCAATGGCAGACTTCTTTCTTTACACGATCAGGTGCCCATAGTAGAGCCTATGGATTGAGTGCACCTAAGATTTCAAAAACACATTTCTTAGAATCTGGATGTTTCTCAGATGCCAAAGTTGAGCCAGAATAACATGTGCAAGTGTGTGTAGATTTCAGATACTCTGTATTATAAGGTCTTGAAGCAACCTATGTTGCTTAATTTTATTTTTCACACCTTTATATTTTTGACGCATCTTATGTAAGTACATGTCTTCGCGCATTACATATTTTTATGTTTATGCACGTTATTTGAGCTCGTGTATGTTAGCAAAACATGCATCTCACTCGCGCCCGAAAACTCTTACTACTTATTAGAGTGGTCATCCAGTAAGTCCTTGAATAAAAAGATCTATCAAATTAGATAACATGTTAATTAAAACAAGCACACCAAAAGATAAATTAAAAAGAAGCATATTCAAAATTAATTAATATTGAAATGAAAATTAAGTATATATTTAATTTTCAACCTTTTAGTACTGTTTAAAATATTGAGATTGAATATTCTTCCTTTCTTAAAAAATATACCAATTTAATGCTTCATTGAAAGCTCGTTTAAAATAGTCGGTTCCCCAACCCTAACATCAGCTTGGAACAAATTGAAAACAGAGAACCCTTTTCGCTGTTTTTCAGAAGTCCAGACCTTGGCCTTGTCCGCTCCAGTTTCCCGACTCGATTCCATTCCCAGCATCAATGACCCACCTCCAGCCGACCGACGTTCACTCGTCACACTCAAAAGTCGCTGCCATGAGGCTCGCCGGACCTCAACGACCTCTCCACCATGGACCTTCGGCTGTCCGTTGAACCCGAACCCGAACCCGATACCTTTTGTTCCTGAATGCCCTCTGCCACACCCGAGTTAACTATTACCACCTCCAGATCTTTCCCTCCAACAAGGAGGCGGCCCTCTGCCACCTCCAAGCCCTTCAATCATATTCATATGCTTTATTCCTACCTCCATTGCCAAACAGAGAAAGCAATAACCCCACAACCCTTTGAGTCTTCCTGATGCGGAGCATGGACGAGGACTTGGATGTCGAGTTTGGGGCCCATTCGGGGCTGATTTGGCAACTTTACATATATGACAAACCCGGATCGACGATCGAACTCCGCAGATGTGTTCGGATTCGCGTTGCGAATCAATTTGATATATTAGTTTATTATTTTTGCATTTGTTTTGATGTATTTGGGTGGCCCCACCTCCGGCCAATCATAGTCGTCGATTGTGGGATGCCCTAGCCTCCTTTTAATTATAAATAGACCACATAGGGGCCGATGGAGGCGATTGCGGAATTTGGAGAAAACTTAATCCCAGATTCCAGCGATCACTCCGCGGTGCCGACGTCGTAGAACCCTAGGTGACGACTCCTAGGTGCTCGTTCTTCTCCCCAAGGTACCCCCATCCATCCCCCTCTTTTCCCCCTCCTCCCAGCCACCGCCGGCCATCCAAACCCTCCCCCAAGCCGTCGCCTCCCCCTATCCAGCAGACTCCAGGAGCCTCCACAACCGCCCTCCCTTGCAGTAAAAGGCCCAGCCGCCCTCCTCCCAGACACCAGCCCGTTGCTGCCCTTCCTCCCAGCCACCAGCCCGTTGTCGCCCGCCCCCCCTAACCTCCAGCCCACGGCCACCACTCCTCCCTGCCAACAGCCGCTCCTCCACAGCCCCCACTCCAGCCCGCCAGTCCCCCTTCTCCCTTCCAACAGCCCCACACGCTCATCCCTAGCCCTAACCGGCCACCCTAAGTCTTCCCCACGTGGATCCACCTCCCTTCCACCCTAAAATTCTAGATCAGTCCAGTTCTAAGGTTTTTGCCTCCCGATCCGTTATTTCCACCATCATACATCATCTCGTATCCCGGATCCACTCTCATACGTCGGATCTATCCACCCCCACCCGGATCTATTCCCTAGTGGTCGGATCTATTCATTTCCGGCTCAATCTCTCCATTCTCCGTCAAGGACAGCCAACACCATCCCGTCGCGCCTCCGGTTCCACCTCCGATCGCCGATCTCCATACCGGGACCCAAATTCTTCAGTGTCTCGGTTCAGCCCGCTACTTTTGTGAGTTTCTTGTGGTATTGGTTTAAGTGATTTGACATTTTCATTGGTGAATTAATATATGTTGTTGTGATTCTTGCTGGTAGAAAATTGTTTGCAATACGTTATTAATTTGTAGGAGTTATTCGCCGCGCGCTTTGCTTTGGTCCTCCGAGCAGAAGAAAGTCGTTATAAATTGCTGAATTAATTAATTGTTTTCAATTTTAAATATCTGCGTGGTGTTAGGAAATTTCATTGCTCACATTATCCATCGTCGTCGCCGATGGTTGCATCGCATCTAGACTAGGGTTAGTGTGTCGCATTTGCATTCCCACCTTGCATTCCCACCTAGAGTCCTAGGTTTTGTGCACCCCATAACCTTGCTCTGTTTTATACGTAGTCGTAGAGTATAGGTTTTTCATTATGTCGAGGTGTCACAATTATTCCTCCCCTTACTTTGGAGGTCTCGAGTCCACTTGCACCCGCCCTCATAGATCCCCTTCAGGGAGACCCTCGCGATACTACGATGATTATTCGCGAACGCAGTACACCACTTCCAGAGATCGTGTTGGCCCACCGACACGACCCGACTATGCTAGAGACGATCAGTATGATGATTGTTGTCGTTCTTATCCGTACACACGAGCGGATCGTGTTGATCCTTTGGCACGACTCGGTTACCTTAGGAATGATTATTATGAGGATCGTCGTTCCGAGAGAGATCTTGAGAGTCAGTTTCGTAGTGCTGCCCCTTCCTTTGACGGCTCATCGAGTCCCGAGTCTTTCAGTTATTTGCTCGTGGACATGGAGTATTATCTTGACCATTTTGAGGTATTCGGTGAGCGTCGCGTCAAGTTTGCGAAACTTAGACTTTTAGATCCGGCGAGGGAATATTGGTATAGCGTTGAGAGGACCCGCGAGCGAGACCGTCTACATCGCATCACTAGTTGGGTGGACATGAAGCGTACATTGTGTCAGAGGTATCTGCTTTCGTCGTATCGGAGTCGCTTGCTAGACCAATTATTTTCCCTTCAGCAAGGATCCATGTCTGTCGCTAAGTACAGGGATTGCTTTGACGAGTTAGTTGTGATGAGTGATATCTGAGAGGACCAGTCATGACCACTTCCCGATTTCGATCTGGACTTCGATCTGACGTACGTACTGAGGTGGTTTATCATAGCACGAAGTCCCTCGAGCAGACGTATCAGCTTGCCCTTCGTTACGAACAGTCTTTGAGATCTGCAAGAGCTGGTCGGTTGGATCCTCACTTTGACCTCCGCAGTACGAGCTCCTCCCACACTGAGAACACCACTCTGCCTACCATTGTTCCGTCAGACATGGCAGAAGTGATACATGATACGGATTGCTCTCACCCCAGTGAGGTGCTTAGCCCAGTGAGTGAACTATCCTTAATTTCTGACCCATCTCTTGTGACCCCGGCTGAGAGCGAGCCTGAGCGACCTATTTAGTTTGTAGTGTTGTGCCCCTCACCCACACCTCTTCTTTTGTCGTGCACCGGGTTAGATAGTACCCCAACCACAGAACCACTTCCTGACACCACACCTACGGATCCATTCTTGAGCGTAGGTCTATGTCGCCCTCCCATTGTCATTGCTCTGAGTCACATCACGACCGAGAGCCCAGAGCCAGGTGTTCATCCCGTAGTGGTTATGTCACCCATTCACGTGGACACTACCCCTCACGATGGTACTCATCTGGAGGACCATGACCCTAGTGACGAGTTCTATGACGAGCCCCCAGTTGAGCCTCCGGATGATCCGCCACATCATGATGAGGATGGGATTCAGGTGAGCCCCGCAAGTGTGAGTATCGATTTATGGAAGCCTCTTCCATTATCATCCATGACCCCGCCCCAGAGGATAGATATTGAGAGGGGAATCCAATATTTAGGGCACCACCTGCTGACACATCGCACTCTCGCTAAGTTTTGGGATGCACCACCTGCTGACACATCGCACTCTCGCTATGTTTTGCGATGCACCACCCGCTGACCCACCAGACGAGCTCTTTCTTTTTGAGGACACGCACCAAACTCGAGAGCCACGACTTCTAGTCGGCGTACACAATTTTCACTCGGGTGGTCGTCTCATTCGCGATGACTTTTCGTACACGCCTCCTAGTGAGCCCCCTGATGTGTTACGTTCCCTAAGAGACATTTGGCTCGTTACAAGCTCGTATTTGAGTATAAATGTCTCACGCGATCATCTGAACACTCGTCGTACACGGGATGAGTTTTTCTACATTCCCCCGAGAGAGCCTCCTGATAGGCCACCTCCTGCGATAGATTTTCAGGTCATTATTAGATTTTCCTATAGAGAGCATGTTGTGTCGGTCATGTTTCATTTGCGTCATTTGTATGAGTCTGTTGAGTCGTTTCGTCATCATTTGTATAAGTCTGTTATGTTGTCTGTTCATCGTTTGCATGTGTCATGAGTCGGTCCGACGAATAATCCATATTGGTAATAAATCTTGTAAATCACATGCGGATGTTCACTGGCAAGTGCAGGTACTTCATGAAGGCGAGCAGGTGATGGTGAGAATCTGCGTTGTGAGGCTCTGTGCGAGGTTTGCTAAAAGCTTGAACGTTAGGCGAATGGATCCCTATATAATCATGAGACGGATCGAAACAAACACCTATGATCTTGATATCCCTGCAAGTATGGGTATCCACCTGGTATTTAGTGTTTAAGATATGACTCTGTACTACAAGCCTCGCGAGTATGTGGACCCAAGCAGTGGGGACTTCCAGCCGCCCACACCTCCACTCCCGTTGCCTTACCACCCTCATAGCCCACCTACGTTTGATGGCCACCACTACTCACCCACTTCTGACACCCACCCACCTGGGGACCCATCTACTTTGGCTCTACCCACGGCGCCGCCGATCGCACCGGGATCAACCACTCGTTAGTTGAGCGTTGAGAGCATCACGAAGACCATATTCCGTCGGTATATTCCTACTACTGACGTTGATGACATCTGGGTACTTGCAGCAGAGCTTGATCAATTCGCCCCTGGACTTCGACTTCAGTACGGCCGTCTCCATCCACCGGAAATGACGGCTTTTCAGTCAGGGGGAGTTGATTGGCGAGGCACTCTTTCATCGACAACACTTGGACGACCTGTAGTGGACCTCTTCGAGTTTTACCTGGCATACAGCGAGAGAATTCTGATCCCTATTCATCGGGAGATGAATTCTTTAAAGTCGGGGAGATTGATGCGGAGTATAGACGAGGACTTGCAGTGGAAGACGAGTTTTGGGCCCATTCAGGGCTGATTTGGCAACTTTCCATATATGTCATGCTCGGATCGACGATCGGACTCCGCAGATGTGTTCGGATTCGCGTTGCGAATCAATTTGATATATTAGTTTATTATTTTTGCATTTGTTTTGATGTATTTGGGTGGCCCCACCTCCGGCCAATCATAGTCGTCGATGGTGGAATGCTCTAGACTCATTTTTATTATAAATAGATCACATAGGGGTTGATGGAGGGTATTGCAGAATTTGGTGAAAAGTATTCCCGGATTCCCGCGATCCCGCCACGGTGCCGACTCTGTGGAACCCTAGGTGACGACTCCTAGGCTTGTATCTCCCTCCCTAAGGTATGCCCTAACCCTAGGCTCCTTCTTCCCCATCCCACGCCCCCTCTCTCAGCCTCCACAGCCCCCAAACAGCAGCAGTTTTCCCCCAATTCCAGGCACTACTCCTTCTGCCCAGAAGGAATTCCTTTTTATTTATATCTACCGTTGATTAATGAAATTTACTATTCATTGGCTATAGTTTTATTCTGGTGAACTGGTGGCCTGAAACCTCCAGGAGATCCTCCGCCGCCAACTTCTTCCCCCCTGCCCAGCCGCCACTTCCTCCCTCAAGGTCTACAACCCCACCTCCCTCTACAGCCTCCCTCCCAAGCCTCGAGTCCGCCCCCTCCCGTGGATCCACCCTAGCAGCCCCTCCCGCACCCTAGCAGCCCGGATCTATGTAAATCCAGCCCGAATCCGGCTTTCTCCCCATCCATCCACCATTCCCTAACTCGGATCTGTTATCAAATCATCGGACCTATCCACCCCCGTCCGGATCTCTACCCACGTGGCCGGATCCATCCATTTCCGGTCCGTCTTCATCTCCCATCGCCGAGGACAGCCACCACCATCATTTCCACGCCTTCGGTTACACCTCGGATCGTCGTCCACGCATTTACGGCTCCGAATTCTTCAGTGCCTTGGTCAGCCCACTACTTGGTGAGTTCTCGTTGTATTGGATTATTATTTTCAGCATATTTATATTGGATTGGATCTTGTACTTATTTGAATATCTTGCATGATAGTTGTTTATTACATTATTATTGTGATTTGCAGGGTTTATTCATCGCGCGCTCGTGCTATGGCCCCCCACGCGGAGGGAAACCAAAGCTTATTCGCTTAATAAATTATTTTGTCTTGCTTTGAAATATTCGTGTGGGATTTAATTAATTATTATTTAATTTGGATTCACACTATCGGGCTTTGCATTGCATGTCAGGCTTTCCACGCTTGTATGAGTATTAATTTATGGAAGCCTCTTCCATTATCGTCCCTGACCCCACCCCAAAAGATGGATATTGTGAGGAGCATCTAATATTTAGGGCACCACCTGCTGACACATCGCACTCTCGCTGAGTTTTGGGATGCACCACCTGTTGACCCACTAGACGAGCTCTTTCATTTCGAGGACACTCACCACACTATAGAGCCACGTCTTCTAGTCGGTGCACACGATTTTCACTTAGGCGGTCGTCGCATTCACGATTACCTTTCTTACACACCTCCTGGTGAGCCCCCGGATGTGTCACGTTCCCTGAGAGACACTTGGATCTTTACAAGCTCGTATTCGAGTATAGATGTCTCGCGAGATCATCTGAACACTCGTCGTCCACGGGATGAGTTTTTCTACACTCCTCCGAGAGAGCCTCCTGATAGGCCAGCTCCTTTGGTAAATTTTCAAGTGGTTATTAGCTTTTCCCATAGCGAGTATGTGGTGTCCGTCGTGTCTCATTTACATCATTTGCATGAGTTTGTAGAGTCGTTTCGTCATCATTTGCATGAATCTGTTGTGTTGTATGTTTCTCGTTTGCATGCGTGTCATGAGTCGGTCCGACGAATAATCCACATTGGTAATAAATCTTGTAAATCACATGCGGATGTTCACTGGCAAGTGTAGGTACTTCATGAAGGCGAGCGGGTGATGCCGTGATGGTGAGAATCTGTGTTGTGAGGCTCCGTGTGAGGCTTGCTAAAAGCTTGAGTGTTAGGCGAATGGATCCCTATATAATCATGAGACGGATCGAAACAAACACCTATGATCTTGATATCCCTGCAAGTATGGGTATCCACCTGGTATTTAGTGTTGAAGATATGACTCTGTACTACAAGCCTCGCGAGTATGTGGACTCAAGCAGTGGCGACTTCCAGCCCGCCCACACCTCCACTCTCGTTGCCTTACCACCCTCATAGCCCACCCTCGTTTGATGGCCACCACTATTCACCCACTTCTGACACCCACCCACCTGGAGACTCCTCTTTGGTTCTACGCACGGCGCCGCCGATCGCACTGGGATCCACCACTCGTGAGTTGAGAGTTAAGTGCATCACAAAGACCATATTCCGTCGGTACATTCCTACTACAGACGTTGATGACATCTAGGTACTTGCAGCAGAGCTTGACCGATTCACCCCTGGACTTCGACTTCAGTACGGCCGTCTCCATTCACCAAAGATGATGGCTTTTCAGTCAGGGGGAGTTGATTGACGAGGACACTTTCCCAGCGACGACACTTGGGCGACCTCTAGTGGACCTCTTCGAGTTTTACCTGGCATACAGAGAAAGAATTTCGATCCTTATTCATCGGGAGATGAATTCTTTCAAGCCGGGGAGATTAATGTGGAGCATAGACGAGGACTTGCACTGGATATTGAGTTTTGGGCCCATTCAGGGCTGATTTGGCAGCTTCCCATATATGGCATGCATGGATCGACGATCAGACTCCGCAAATGTGTTCGGCTTCACGTTGCGAATCAATTTGATACATTAGTTTATTATTTTTGCTTTTTTTTTTATGTAATTGGGTGGCCCCACCTCCGGCCAATCATAGTCGTCAGTGGTGGGATGCCCTAGTCTCCTTTTAGATCACATAGGGGCTGATGGAGGCTATTGCAGAATTTGGAGGAAACCTAATCCCGGATTCCAGTGATCACCCTGCGGTGCCGACGTCGTGGAACCCTAGGTGACGACTCCTAAGTGCTCGTTCTTCTCCCCAAGGTACCCCCTATCCATCCCCCTCTTTTCCCCCTCCTCCCAGCCACCGCCGGCCATCCAAACCCTCCCCCAAGCCGTCGCCTCCCCCTGTCCAGCAGCCTCCATAGCCGCCCCCCCCCCCCCCCGCCCTTGCTGTCCAAGGCCCAGCCGCCAGCCCGCTGCCACCCTTCCTCCTAGCCACCAATCTGTTGTCGCCCGCCCCCTAACCTCCAACCCGCAGCCACCATCCCTCCCTGCCAACAGCTGCTCCTCCACAGCCCCCACTCCAGCCCGCCAGTCCCTCTTCTCCCTTCCAGCAGCCCCACACGCTCATCCCTAGCCCTAACCGACCACCCTAAGTCTTCCCCAAGTGGATCCACCTCCCTTCCACCCTAAAATTCTAGATCAGTCCAGATCTAGGGTTTTCGCCTCCCGATCTGTTATTCCAACCATCATACATCATCTCGTATCCCGGATCCGCTCTCATACGTCGGATCTATCCACCCCCCACCCGGATCTATTCCCTAGTGGCCGGATCTATTCATTTCCGGCCCAATCTCTCCATTCTCCGTCAAGGACAGCCACCACCATCTTGTCGCGCCACCGGTTCCACCTCCGATCGCCGATCTCCATACCCAGACCCAAATTCTTCAGTGTCTCGATTCAGCCCGCTACTTTTGTGAGTTTCTTGTGGTATTGGTTTATGTGATTTGACATTTTCATTGGTGAATTAATATATGTTGTTGTGACTCTTGGTGGTAGAAAATTGTTTGCAATACGTTATTAATTTGCAGGAGTTATTCGTCGCGCGCTTTGCTTTGGCCCTCCGAGCGGAGGAAAGCCGTTATAAATTGCTGAAGTAATTAATTGCTTTCAATTTTAAATATCTACGTGGTGTTAGAAAATTTCATTGCTCACATTATCCATCGTCGTCGCCGATGGTTGCATCGCATCTAGACTAGGGTTAGTGTGTCGCATTTGCATTCCCACCTTGCTTTCCCACCTAGAGTCCTAGGTTTTGTGCACCCCATAACCTACCATACATCACTTCCTTTTTTGAATCCTGAGAACCTATGTATTTTTCACTGCACGTGCGAGCCGATGGTATACTCCTCTCTCTTGCTTATTGTTGTTATTAATTTTATGCTTTAATTAGTTGATCTAAAATTGAGAGTGTGCTTGCACTAATTTTCATTCTTACTTTTTTGTCGTAAATTTGAAAACATCGTATTATCGTCTTTTACTTATATGCGTGTGAATGAATTAATTCACGGTGTTGATTACGGTCGATTGCTAGGTCCTTACATGAGTATTATGAACCTAGATGGATTGCCTTCTTTTATTATTTAATGAGTTGACACGAGCATCGCTTAATTTGATCAAGATCACAAATTTATTTAACTTAAAAATCTTTGAATGTTGGTTACATCAGTTTGATATCAGAGCGATTTCGATTCACTCCTATCGTAAATCAGACGATTTGTTTATTTTTTTATTTTGTTAAAAAAATTTGATATTTAAGTTTAAAAAACCAAAAACAATTATTTCCAATTAAGATCTTTATTAAAAAAATGTGTATTCTTTTAGTTACAAAAAACTAGTTTGGCATTTAAATCTTGAGTTTCTCTCTTTAAAAGTAGAAGGAAAATAAATTCCTCACTGAAAAATATATATTTAAGTAAAAAAAACTTAAGTTATTCTAAATATTTTTGAAATGGAATACCTTCTCTAATTAAAATATTAAGATATTTTAAATATTGTTAAAATTTAATTTTAAAATGAAAAAATCGTGTGGGCTATTTAAAGAGTAATGTGAGTGATTTAAATACTCAAATGAGAAATTTAGCATCTATGATCAAATCTGTCAACACTAACATAAGGCAAAACCTAAAAGAAATGTGCACCACGGGTAGCAACACGCATGCCCCTATACACTTAGGGCAAGTTACCTAAACCCGCACATGAAGAGAACCATAACCCTAGGTGCCCAGAGCCCACACACCAGAGCGATTTTGATGGGCGTCTAGAACCTGAGGGATGTTTAGATTGGTATCATAGTATGGAATATTTCATGCTTTGGAATCAGATACCCATGAGTAGAAAAGTCGAATTCGCAACACGTAAACTTAAGGGACTTACGTTAGTTTGGTGGAGTCAGCTCGAACACATGAGAGTTAAGTTATGATTGCCACCTGTCGCTACTTGGGTTGAGTTTAAAATAGAATTGTGCAAGAACTATGTTTCCCCTCGACTAACTCCAAATTCTATTCGTAGATTATATAATCTACAACAGAAGAATTTATCGGTGGATGAGTACTCTCACGAATTTCTAGTCCTTCAGTCTAGGCTAGATATTCAAGAGGGCATAGAAATGATCGTATCTCATTACCTACACGGGTTACACTATTTCAATAGGGACCAACTAGAGCTGCACAATTACCGCGATTTAGACAGTTTCTAGTATGGCCCGTAGAGTTGAGACCGGGCCTAAGTCTACAGATAGACCTATTTCTAGCCTCACCATTGCCCTAACTTTTATGGTCATATATTCTCTTTATCCTACCACCCTCACGGACGCCTTGGCCCCACTTATCTCCATCATAACACTCCCTTCAGCCGTTGAACTTCTTCCTGAGCCCCAGCTCTAGGAAGGAGAGTTTCTTCCTCCTCATCTTATCATCCATACTAATATCATTACTTCACTTGCCCCTGCATTGTATCACAATCTTCAGCCGCCGAGTTTCTTCGTGAGCACCTACCTACTCCAGGAAGAACTTGATAGCAGCGTGTCATTCCACTTAAGCTCTGTTTGGTTGGGATGTTGCTGATGGAAAGCTGCTGATGAAAAGATACTGATAGGAAAAGTGTTGATTCTAGAAAATAGAGTTTTGTTAAAAAACTGTTTGGGTGAAATGGAGTTTGTAAAACGGAGTTTTGAAAAAGTTGTTGTTATGGGCTTGGTTCGTTGCCGTATTATTGGAAGCGGAGATACAAGGGCAAGCCCTAGAATGGTGGAGGAGGGGATGAGAGAGGAAGAAACCCTAGGGGGTGGAGGAAGGAGAGAAGAGCTTAGAGAGAGAGGGAGAGGAATTTAGAGAGAGAGGGAAACTTTCATATTTCATTGCTTAATCTCCAAATACATGACCGGGTCTATTATATAAAACCCCCGGGGGCGACCCCGTAATTACATTCAACACATAAAATATTAAAGCATGAATAGTAATATAATAAGACTAGACCTACTAAAACACCTAACATACTCTAACTTGACTCAATCGTAATAAAAACTCGACATAACATACTGCGAATATAATATGATAACTGACGGTGGACCATAACACATAACACTCCACCCGTCCTTCTTTTTGAGCTTGTCCTCAAGCTCAAGCTCAAGCTCCAGTTTGATGTTCGGCTTCTCTGGCTCCTTGATCTCGCGCCAAAATAGCGCCTGGTAGTCCGTCACGGTGGTAGTGGCGGCGAGGAGTAATGGTGGCGCCTTCGGAAAGACGAGTGTCGCAAGGACGGAGGTCGAGTGGTCCGGCGGAGCGGCAGACGGCCGGAGTAGTAGGGCAACCGAAGGGACAACGTCCGGCAGAAGGAAGGGGTCCGGCGGGCCGACGATGTGGTGCGAGGCGGCAACGGTAATGCGGTTGAAAGGGCCGACAGAGTAGTGGCCGGTAGCCGAGGCAGTGGCGTGGTCGGAGGTGGCAGAGCGGAAACCGATGGTGAGGCGGCCGACAGAGCAGAAAGCGACGAGGCTGGAGGGACTGACAAGGCAGGGGCAGGCGGGGCAAGGGCAGACAGAGGCGGGGTCTGCGGCGATGGCGGCGGCGGTGACGGCGACGACGGCGGCGGCGGCGCCGAGAACGGCGGAGGCAGCCCAAGTTGTGCAGGCTCGGGGAGTGGGACCAGCAAGGCAGGAGCCGATGGCGGAGGAGGCGGAACAGCCGATGGCGGAACAGCCGGTGGTGGAACGTCAACGTATCCCAATTGATCAAGCTTGGCCTCGAAGCGAGACATGGAGGCTTGAAATGTCGTCGACCACTTCAGCAACATCGAGTGGAGGACGCCCACATCCGCGGCACTAAGATGAATATTCATCAAATTATATTTGAGATTGGAGAGGTGGGAGTAGGAGTAAGTAAAAAAAATAAGACGTGGAGGAAAGAAGAAAATTTAAAACAAAAGAAAGGGTGTGGTTAGGAAGGCGAGGTGCGGTTAGGAAGAGAGAAGGAATTGAAATAAAATATAGTAAAGGAGGGTTTGGGGGGGATTTGATGTTGGCTGATGGGATAGGAGGGAGATGTGCCTAGGGAGAAGGATGGCTTAAGATTTGAGGATCAGAAAAAAAAATGAAAATTTTTAAAGGGGGACAGCGGCTTGATGGCGTGCGGCGCGAGGACTACTGCGGCTTGGAAGAAATGGACTGTTGCGGGCGAGGGGAGCGTCGACAGAGGCGGCGGGCTGGTTCGTCTGGTAGGTTGGAAAAGCCCGTGTCGTTGAGGGCTTCTGGCGTCGACGGGAGGAAGCTAGGGACGCAGTCGAAGATGCAGAAGATGGACTTGGGCGCAGGGAGAGCAGCGAGGATCGACGGGAGAATATCGCTCGGCGACCTGGGCGAGCAGGGACAGCGGAAGACTGGACCTAGAAGCGTGCGGTGAAGGGGAAGGGAACCGAAGGGACTTCGACAGAGGGGCGGTCTTGGCGTGCGGAAGCAGCGGCGGACTACGGGCGGAAGCAGGGGGGTCGATGAAACTGAGAGGACAGCGGAAGTGAGAAGCCAGAGGAAGGACGGCTCTGATACCAAGTTGTTATGGGCTCGGTTCGTTGCCGGATTATTGGAAGCGGAGATACAAGGGCAAGCCCTAGAATGGTGGAGGAGGGGATGAGAGAGGAAGAAACCCTAGAGGGTGGAGGAAGGAGAGAAGAGCTTAGAGAGAGAGGGAGAGGAATTTAGAGAGAGAGAGAAACTTTCATATTTCATTGCTTAATCTCTAAATACATGACCGGGTCTATTATATAGAACCCCCGGGGGCGACCCCGTAATTACATTCAACACATAAAATATTAAAACATGATACTAATATAATAAGACTAGACCTACTAAAACACCTAACATACTCTAACTTGACTCAATCGTTATAAAGACTCGACATAACATACTACGAATATAATATGATAACTGACGGTGGACCATAACACATAACAGTTGTTTGGAAACAAAACGGAGTTTTGAGTAAAAAAAATTCCCACAGAATGGCCCACTTCTTCTTTCAAACGCCGAACGATCGTTCTATCGCATTTCTAAGCGATGGGTGTGCATGATTGAACATTTCTCGACGTCCTTCAGCTCGACGACCACCACGAGCAAAGTCTAGAATAAAAACACATACACATTACAAACACAACACACATAAACATGCACAATAAAACACAAACACACAAATAAACTCAAAAAAAACATACAAGATTTGTGCAACTTCTATCCATGATACCAAGGCCCTGGCTGATTTTTGCAAAGATTCCAACATTAGAAATCAGGTAAGAAGAAGATGAGGAAAACATTTTGCTGTGCCTGTAACCAACAAGTTATTCTGCTGGATTAATAGGTGCGAACAAGGAAGATCAAACAGTTAGGTATGTAGTAGGGCGAACAAGGAAGATCCACAGCAAGCAAAAGTAGCAAGGGGGGTCACCGGAGCTCAGCTTCAACCAGGAAGGATTATCTTCCTGTTGGATGATGGAAGGCTGGCAGGGCTTCATTTCTCTGGAATGGGCGGTGAAGGAGTCGACCCCTTCATCAGATCAATATAAAAAGAAGATCAACATCTAGGTATGAATGGTCTATCATCGACGCCCCCGAATCAAAAGGATGGAATGCAGAATATTGCACCAACGATCACGGCCCGCTGAACTGCATCGCAGGAACGATCAATGCTCTCGCCGACGATGAGAAAGAAGAGCTAGGAAGATCGATGCTCTCCCCGGCGCCGTTTATTAGGGAGCCGCAGGTAGCGTTTCCGGGAAAGAAGAACCACATGGCTATTGCGATGAACCGCAGGTAAAAGTAGCGGCTGGGGATATAAGGAAAACAGCGGATCCTAATAAACGGAAGTTTGGAAAAAAGTTGAACCAAACGCCGCTTATTATCAAAATTGCGGTGCGTCCCAGCCGCACAGCAGCGTAAAAGCCTAACTAAACGCCATCTTAGATGATGCAGATTCGAACTCAGTATTTCCTGACTCTCCTAGACTACTGCAACCGCATACCACTTAATCCACTGACATTATGTATGACGATCAATTGCCCTTGACATTGAGTCATCACATTATATTGACTTTGTATTTGGTGAATGCATCCTTCTTACACCCCAATATTCTCCAAGTATAAATGTGCCTGACGAACTATATTGTCAATTTATCGATATGTTTAGGAGGATTCGTGTTATGAGGGCAGAGAAGCCTCCTAAGATTCTCACTCACAATAAGAGCACACACTTTAAAGGGTTTTCTTTAGAAAATTTAAGTATAAATTTGGGATCAAAATTAAATTGTGGCGCTCGTCGGACTCAATAGAAGGATAAAATTTAGGTGTTTGATTTAGACCTAGTATATGTATGTAGGTGTATAACAAAAGAGTGTATGATGCAACATGATTTGCTAATTCAATAGGCCGATCCTATTTGCCCCGTACCTTCATTATTTGACCTACGCTCTCTTCCACTTTATGAAACCCGTCTATTTGATGTTTTGAATTTTATTGATCATTTAAATGATATCATACAATTATAACTAACATTTTGTGAGCATTTTTGACAAATTACAACTCCATGACGGATTTTATCCTCGGGAACTATATTTTTTCGAAGGAGATTGTTTTCCTGAATCTTTAAGGAAAAAGAGATTACTTGCAAGTCATGAGCTACATCATTGGGTCTGTTCTTTGTCAACCTATCTATCTCATCCCAGAGTCTCCCAAATCCCATTTGCCTTTCCGACTTATCTTGGAGGAGTTTGCTCAAGTCTTGGTTACTAAGCAGCATAGCAGTAACGGACTAATTTCAGACCGACATTCAGGCTTCCTATTTACTGGTGACATTACATTCTCGACGACGTCGAGCTCTTTCAACCCCAGGAGAATTGATGCAACATATGCTGCATCTTTTTATTTTTCACACCTTTATATTTCTGTCGCATTTTATGTAAGTGTATGCTTTCGCGCATTTCATATTTTTATGTTTGCACACGTAATTCACACTTGTGTATCTATGTTTGCAAAAATGAGCATCTCGCTCACGCTCTTACGACTTATTGGTTGGGGTGATAATCCAAGTTAGTCACTAAACAAAAAGATCCGTCAAATTAAATGACATGTTAATTAAAGCAAACACACAAAAGGGATATATTAAAACGAAGCATATTCAAAATTAGTTAATACTGAAATAAAAATTAAGTAAATATTTAATTTTCATCTTTTTTAGTACTGTTTTAAAAATGGGAATACCAAAAGAAGAGTGAGCCATTAAAAAATTGAAATTGATTGATTCTTTCTTTCTTAAAAAAAATATACCAATTTAATGCCCCATTGAAACCCTGTTAAAATATAGCCAGTTCCCCAACCCTAACATCAGCTTGGAAAAAATTGGAAACAGAGAACCCATTTCACAATTTACTGGAAGTCCAGACCGTGCCCTCGTCCACTCCAGTTTCCCAACCCGACTTCGTCCCCAGCCTTGACGACACACCTCCAGCCGCCTGACGTTTGCTCGTCACAATCAATCGTCGCCACCAAGAGTGACGCGGGACGGGCTGTGAAGAATGGCGGTGGTGACACGCTAATGCAATGCTACGTGAGTGTGCGTAATGAATGCGATCAAGCCCAATGTAAATAATGAATGCATGCTTTCCTTTAATTCGAAATAAGTACTTAGCAATTATATTTATATAAGTTAGGCAAATCTACACAATTTGAATTGTAGTTTTCAAGCGTGCCAATAATATCAAAAGTTTTCCTCACGCGAAGGATCTTAGCCACAATTTGCACGAATAATTTTAATAGTACTAAAAGAAGTGAAATAAAAGTACTAGCAATCTCAATACCCAAACAAATACAGCATGTTCTGCATGGAATGCTTGTGGGTGAAGGAATGACAGTGCAGGTACTGAAGTAGGGAAGGGAGAAGCACAGTGGACAAATGAAGGCTTGCTGGAGGGGACTCAGTCGAATCGAAGGATTGCAAAGAAATGTTAGACGGGATGACACGAGTTGATGGAGGTTGCACGACAGGAGTTGAGGGCTGGAGGAAGAAGAACAGTGGAGGAAGAGGGTTTGCGGTGAACTACGGCGGCGACTGGTGGTTCCACGACCAGTAAAACAGAAGGGGGAAAGCGGCGGTTTGCTGTAGATGAGAGGTCGACGGGATCGTCGGGTAAATGCCGATCGGCTTGTTAATGAGCGCTGAAGGTGTCGCTCGGCTCGTCGAGGGAGGAGGAGGTGATCCGGCGTAAACGTGAGGCTGGCACGTTCCCGTCGAGAGGTAAGCGCCGGTGAACAGGAGTTATATGCAGTTTTCTCCCGTGAAAAGGAGTTACATGAAGGGGTCGGGCGGTTAAGAGGGGGAAATCGTGGGTTAACAGGGACAACGTACGGGAACAGTGAAAGGGACAGGAAAATAATAAAAGATAACTGAAATTAGCTGAGGCTTCGCACACCGGGCTCGCGGCGTCGCACCACGAATGATTGCCAAATCTTGATTCTCTCAAAAAATTCAACAATGACCTGAAAATGAGAACTCCCGCCCTTATTTATAAAGAGAGGGGAGGTTGGGCACCCGACGTGAACGGCTATGATCGTCTGTTACGCCTGGTGTCCTAAAACAATAAATACAAGCCCAATAAAATAAAATAAAATAAAATACATATAAAATGTAAAACGAGGCCCCGGACGCGCTCACGGTCTCGGATCGCCGATCCGATCAACGCATCTCTGGAAAAACTGCAAAAACGGCTTTGGCCGAGTGGTGGCCCGATCTCCTCCGATCACAAACATGCGACCGATCCCCATCAAAGAGGCTTGCAGGATCTTGGCAAACCTAACTTGATACATTCTGTTCTCATATGCCCTCAGCCACCCTCGAGTTCATTGTTTCCACCTCCAGGTCCTTCCCCGCCTCCAAGGAGTCGGCCATCTGCCATCTCCAGGAGTCGGCCATCTGCCACCTCAAGGCCCTTCAATCTGATTCATCTGGTTGATTCCCTCCCTCCATTGACAAACAGAGAAAGCAATATCCCTCACAGGCTCGCAGCCCTCTGAGCCTCCCTTTCCCGAATCCTGAGAACCTCTCTTGCTTGCTTATCGTTATTATTAGTTTTATGCTTTATTTAGTTCGTCTAAAATTTCATAGTGTGCTATTCCAGTTTGCCCTTATTTTCATTCTTACTTTTTGTCGTAAATTTGAAAACACTCTCGTCTTTTACTTATATGTTTGTGGATGAATTAATTCATGGTGTTGATTAAGGCCGATTGTTAGGTCCTTAAATGAGTATTACAAACATAGATGGATTACCTTCTTTTATTGTTTAACGAGACGACATGAGCATCGCTTAGGGCCAGTTTGGTTGAGCTGTTGCTGATGAAAAGTTGCTGATGAATAGCTGCTGATAGTAAAAGTGTTGTTTCTGGAAAACAGAGTTTTGTTAAAAACTTGTTTGTGTGAAATGGAGTTTACAGAGCTTTTGATAAGCTGTTTTGTAAAAACTGTTTGGGAAAAATGGAATTTTTTTAGGTTAATTTAGCTGATATCCCTCCATCTTTTGGTTTCCCCATCTACAATTTTTTAAAATTAGATACATACACTCACGTACATTAACACACACATACACATACAAATACAAAAAAAAAACTTCACACACACTCATGTACATTTAACAGACACACACACAAATCGGGTCGTTTATTTGTTCACATCCGAGAAGGAGATGGATTTCTGTAGGACAGCAAAATGCCCAATGCATACATACAAATTGGAACAACACTAGAAATCAAAGATACATAACAATAGAGCTGCTCTACACCTTTCCATTGCAAAATGGCCTCTTATGGTATGACTGCACCTGCATATGTAAATACCCATCTAGACCTATTGCAGAAAGTCACAAAACTGGAGAGAAGATACTTGGGGCTTACCGATCAGGAGTAGAGAGAAGAGGGATGGATTTCTGTAGGAGGTGGGCTGCTCGTCTTCGTCAGGGAGGAGGATCGATGGAGGAGAGCTGAGGGGCGAGAAAACGCAGCAACCCTAAGATCGAGATGTGGAGGAATCGAGCAAGCGATCGGTCGAGAGGGATGAGGAGTAGCGAGACACAGGGATTTATCGGGAGAGCGCAGGGGACGGGGAGCCGAAGGCTCGGAGCGCAGGGAATCAGGAGAGAAGGAGCGCTGATGCGGCGCGGTCGAACTGGAGCTGACGACTGCGGTTGGAGTTTACGCTAACATCAGCTGATTTTAAAAACTCTGTTTCCTGTCAGCGCGTAACCAAACACAGCTTATGGTCTAAACGGTGTTTTGGAGCTGCCGCACCGGAGCCAATAAGCTCCCCCAAACGCTACCTTAATTTGATCAAGATCACAAATGTATTTAACTTAAAAACCATCGAATCTTGGTTTACATCAGGTCCTCTTAAGTTAAAGCCCCAGTGAGGTTCTACGATCATGCATTGTGGATATTATACTATGCAATCTCTTGTAATATAAGATTTCTAATCCAAATTTCAACCGCAGTAACTATGGACCAACATGGAGCAAAATTATTACGTGTACTCATTACACATAAAAATATTCAAATAGAAATGGAGGAAGATAAAAAAAGTGTGTAAAGCTTATTGTGCTTGTGAAAAGACAATCGAAGACAATCTTCAGGCATTCATTATCAGCACCATAATAAAAAGTCAGATAAAAAAACAAAAGGAAGCTGAAGTCAGGCCACCCAACAAAACAAACCAGGATTACTATGCAAGAGAGTCCTCTTTTGCTTGAGCCAATAATTCTTCTCTCATTCTGATGATCTCTCTTTCTTTTTCGAGCTTCTCTTGCTGGAGGTAAAGAGAACGATCAGAACATAGATATTAACATAAAAATATGTTCAAAGGATTAACAAAAAAATGGCATTAATAATTTAGAAAGAATTAACATGACATTATCCATATCATACTAACATGATAATATAGTCATTGGTCTTCCTACCTTACGCAAGCGAGTATTGTAAACTAATCATCTAATCGTTTCAAATGAAAATCCAAATTAAAGGGTATTAGAAATGTCTTCATAATAGTTGTACTTCCAATCGCTTCAATGAATAGGATAACAAAATGCACAAAACGATGTATGTTCTACTTTTCCTCACGTTTAAATCCAATTAAATCAGAATCAAAGTTACCCAATGGCACAAATTATGGCATTTTACTAATATTGGCCATGAGAAAGGATCATCTGTCTTTCCAGAAATTCTTTGAACCTTGGAATCGCATATTCTCTACATCTAGAGCAGGTCTCAGAGAACCCTCATTATTTTTAGTTTCTTTCTTTCGCTTACAGTTCGAAGTGTTTTTCCTCTCGCTGTTGTTTGTCGGAATCCTCAGCAGGAACGTAAGTCTTTGGTTGTCTTTCGCTGAACGGTTCCGTTAGATTCTACTTGACGTTCTCCATCGCTGGTCTGGAGCTTCTTCCAATGTCTTCACTCGTTCATTGTTCTTCGTCGTCAGCAGCGGACCGAGAACTCTTTTTCTTCTCCCATTGAATCTAGTTCCTGCCCTCATGACTTTATCAAAGTAGCATGCTCCTTCAGTCACATTTAGATTGATCCCATCATAATCTCTCTGCTCTACCGGTGTGTGCATTGTCTGAACTGAATGGCCCCTTCTCTAGTGTTGTCATATTCTGAAGAGCATTTTTGTTCTTCCTTTGGTTGCTGAAGTTGGTAACCTCTTCAAATCTTGTTTGCTTTATTTCTTCTTTTGTTTGGATATGGATGGAGCTACATCCACCTATGGAGAAGGTTTAAATTAACACGGTTGCTTCTAATCCACTTGGTGACTATCCAATAATTAGAGTTGCTAATGGGAAGTTGAATAGGAAAAATATTTACTAGGAGCAAAAACAAAAGTAGGACATAATTGGAACTAAAGTTCCAGCTCCATTAACTGATAATACCTATAAGCAGTGACAAGGAGACAACCTAATTGTGATGACATGGAACCTAAAATTATAACGCTTTATGTTGACACAGGACGGTCCTATGTGATGGAGAAATAGTGAGTGAACTCTTATATGCAACCATACATATCCGACGAACTTTAAAACTTGCAATAATTTTTCTTTATAAATCAATTAAGAATGATAAACCACAATAATTAAAGCATAAAAGGAAACAAGAGAGATAGTACAAGCACGAGAGTGCGCAAAATCAAATAGCAATTTAAAATGAGAGAATACACGGACTCAAATAACTGAAATCAAAGCATACAAACTAATATCTCTTCAGGCAGAGATCAATCACAAGACCCAACGCTTAAAGGAATAACAAACACACCTTGAACTTGCAAAATATTTAAAGGGGAGGGCAGGAGATGCCTTTGGAGGGCTGTCGGGAAGGCAAGATCGCAATCCAGGACTGATTTCAGACCTCTAAATAAGGGCCCAACTGCTGGACAGCAACGGCGACTGCTGGAATGAACTTGGAGAGCCAGGAAACTGGACAAGGGAGGCTGAATTCAGCAAACAGCTGCAGTAGGTGGCTGTCCAGGAACCAGGACAGCAATTCTGGGCTATGCAGGGAGGCTACTTTGGTGGCTGGCAGCAGTTTTCTGGAAGGGGTTGGTTGTAGGAATGGTGTGGGATGCTTGGCAAGAGCTCTGGACTGCAGGAAGATGGCTGGACAGCAGCTAAAGGGCTGTGTGGAGGTCTATGTAGCACGGGGACGGAAACGGGATATGGGATACGATACGAAACGGATACGGGAAACGTGATTTAAAAAAAAATAAGGATACGGAAACGTTTTTAAAAAATTTAATTATTTTAATATAAGTATTAATTAATATAAAAATAAGACAACTAACAAACTAAGTGTACATATCTTGAATTGTAACGAAAAAGAATTTAATAAGACTACAACATAGACCATACATATGAACACCGGGACTTCAAACTTATATTATACATCATTGGCATTTCATATAATGCTATAAATAACATTTCATAAAATGCTATAAAAATATAGAGAAGATTCAAGGAAACAAGCACCAAAAAGAACAATATACCACATGTCCACATCAACTTATCAATGTTTCTTCACATTCACATGCAAAGTATCAAGTTTAAAAATTAAACATTCACTCCAAGAGTATTAATTTCATCATCTTCTTCAACAATCGATAGCTCCAACCTTGGTTCATCAAACGATAGATTAGTTATCTCAAGTGTACCTACATCTTTGAATGACTCAAAGTCATCGCCCGCAATATCCCACAATAATTGATCAATGTTTCTTTACATTCACATGCAAAATATCAAGTTTAAAAATTAAATATTCTCTCCAAGAGTATTAATTCCATCAACTTCTTCAACAAACGATAGCTCCAACCTTGGTTCATCAAGCGATAGATTAGCTATCTCAAGTGTACCTACATCTTTGAATGCTCAAAGTCATCGCCCGCAATATCCCACAATATAGACTCTTCTCCATTGTATTTTTGATCTCTTTTAGAAAGAAGTTGAAGATTGTTATGAGTATTTATTAAATCTTCTGCACGTTACGTTGTCATTCTATTCCTTTTCATTGAATAGAAAAAGGAGTAAGTACTCCAATTTCTCTCGGCGCATGAAGAAGATGACAGTTGTACTAATAGCTTCAATGTTATGGTTTGAAGTGAAGGGGTCGGCGAGCCATGATTTATCTACCAAGTCTTTGGATCTAAGAGATAACGATTTTGAATTGAATCATAATCGTTAAAATCCCCCAATTTGTCAATGAACTCTGCATACTCCTTGGCGACCACATTGCGCTCCATTAAGCTTGGAAAATACTTTTTTACATTTAATCATATCCTTGCTAACTTCCAGATCTTTATGAGGAGCAACTCTATCTGGATCCTCCACTAGCCATTCTTCACTATAATATCTAGTGAAATAATAAAAAAATTATTGAGTTAAAAATCAATCATACAAAAGACATAAAATATAAATTTATAA
Organism: Dactylorhiza incarnata; assembly: GCA_033032865.1. Lineage (NCBI taxonomy): Eukaryota > Viridiplantae > Streptophyta > Magnoliopsida > Asparagales > Orchidaceae > Dactylorhiza > Dactylorhiza incarnata. Next base: position 22,287,408 of record JAWHQI010000001.1, on the reverse strand, counting down.
TTAAAAAAGATAGGTACCTTGGATTCAATGAGTGAGCAAAGCAATGAAGCGGGAATAGCATACACGTTTCCGATTTTATTTTTTATTTATTTAAATATTACATTTCCGACGTTTCAGAAATGCGTTTCCGCGCGTTTCCGACATTTCGAAAATGCGTTTCCGCACGTTTCTGGGAGTTTCCCGTATCTGATACGCGTTCGAGCCGATACGCGAAGCAATTTTAACTATCCGTGTTTGGTTGGTGGAGGTGGAAAAGGTGATGTGGGGCAGCTGATATGGTATGGAAGGGCTAGGCAGTGGCTCCACGTGAGGAGGGGGCTCGGTTGGCTGGGGGTAGTGGTTGTGGGCGGAAGAGGTGGTTTGGAGGAGGGGGGACTGGAATCCATGTGAATAAGGGAAATAGAGGGTGGGCCGGTTGTTTGAGGTATTGTGGGGGGGCTGTGGGGCTAGAATTTACGAATGGATCCTAAATTTTAGGAAGTGGGGGTAGTGGGGAAGTTGGGAGGTGGTTATGGGTGGTTATGGATGGTGGTGGAGGTGGCTGTTATGAACGAAGAAGAAGGAAGCGAGAAAATAAGCGGCTACAAGAAGGGAGAGATTAGAGTTAGGAGGAAGGAGGAGGAGAATACCATTTTAGAAAATAGTCTTGCATGCCCCCAAAAAAGGGGGGGTCCGGGGTATTAATACCCGGACCCAGGGCCGGCCAACCAAGGGGGTCGGCCGGCCCACAATGGGGGATGAACCGGGTGCGGTTCAGCCCCCCCCCCCCCCCCCCCCCTCTGGGCAGAATATTAAGAGGAGGGGGCTGAACCCACTGGTTCAGCCCCATTGTCGCCCTCGCTACACCGTTGTCGCAGCTTGTACTGCCTTCCAAATAGCCGAGCCTCGTCCGGGGGCGTAACATTCCCTTCCCCATCAAGAACCAGCTTGTCCCCAAGGTGGTAATCAGGGTAAAGCTCCCGAAACTCCAGCAAATCCACCCAAGTGTTGCGCTCCGTGGGTAGATCTTCCATTTCACCAACAGCTCAGGACAGTACGTCGTGCCACGGCGCTTCCACTTGATCAACAGTATGTCCTCAGGAATCGGGCGCAGCTCGCCCCCACTAGTAGCCTCTGGCAAGAAAGGAGTTACCTGAACCGTATCGCCAAGCTTCCGCTTCAACAAGGAGACATGAAAGGTGGGATGGATCCGGGAGCCGGAGGGCAACTCCAATGTATAAGCAACTGGCCCAACCCGCTTGATGACCCGAAATGGACCATAGTAACGAGGTGCCAGCTTCTGGTTCGTCCGTTGTGCAACGGACAATTGCCGATAAGGGCGGAGTTTGAGGAAAACCTCATCCCCCACCTGAAATTATCGCTCAGTCTGATGCTTATCTGCTTGTGCCTTCATACGATCATGTGCAGCCCGGAGATTCTCGCGCAAGGTCGCGAGGGTGCGGTCACGGTCACGGATTGCTCGATCAACTGCTGCCACTGCTGTACTACCGGGCTCATAACTACTCAGAGACGGAGGTGGCCTGCCATACACGACCTCAAAAGGAGTGGGCTTGCTAGCCGAATGATACGAAGTGTTGAAGCAATATTCCGCCCAATGCAACCAACTCGTCCATGTCCTCGGCTCATCCATAACAAAGCACCGAAGGTATGTCTCCACTCCGCGATTCAAGACCTCTGTCTGTCCATCAGTCTGCGAATGGTGAGCCGTGCTAAAACATAAGGAGGTCCCCTGTAAACGAAAAAGCTCCTTCCAAAAATTGCCAACAAAAGTAGGATCACGAACCGAAATGATCGCCCGCGGAACTCCATGTAAGCGAACAATCTCCCGAACAAACAAAGCCGCCACAGACTCGTCGGTGTATGGGTGGCTCAGTGCGAGGAAGTGCCCGTATTTGGACAACTTATCAACCACCACCAGAATGACTGTTTTGCCCTTCGACCGAGGCAACCCGTCAATAAAGTCCATAGAAACCGTGTCCCAAATCTGGTGCGGAATCTCCAGAGGTGTAAGTAGCCCGGCTGGAGAAGTAGTCTCATATTTCTGCCTCTGACAAACATCACACTGCTGAACAAATAACTGAATGTCGCGGCGCATCCCCTTCCAAAATACATTTGCTCGTGCTCGCTGAAGAGTGCGAAGAACACCAGCGTAACCACCCGTCGGCGAAGAATGGAACTCATGCATCATCACGATCCGCCAAACTGACTGGGCAGGGATGACCACGCGGCCCCTGTAATATAGCCTGTCATTTTGTAAATGATAACCTGGAACTGTCTCACGCGTCTACCGCAAAGCCTCCACAATAGCCTGTAACTCAGGGTCGCGATGCACCTCCTCTTGGATTTCATCCAACGAATCCAGCTGTGGCGTAGAAACATGGGTCAAGGCGCCCTCGGGCAAGCGGGATAATGCGTCAGCCACCCGATTATCCTTCCCTGGTCGATACACAATCTCGTAATCATATCCCAACAACTTGGTGACCCACTTCTGTTGGAGAGGAGAAGAAACGCGCTGCTCTAAAAAATGCTTCAGGCTTTGATGGTCTGTCCGAATTTTAAAATGACGTCCCAGCAGATATGGGCGCCAGAGAGCCACAGCATGAATAACCGCTAACATCTCCTTTTCATAGGCCGACAGTCCCAACGTCCTCGGAGCCATAGCCTTGCTGTAAAAGGCAATCGGTCGACCGTCCTGCATCAACACTGCTCCCAACCCCACTCCGGAGGCGTCCGTCTCCACGATGAACTCCTTGGTGAAATCCGGAAGTGCGAGCGCGGAGTTGTCGTCATTGCCCGCTTCAGTGCCCGAAAAGCAGTCTCTACCTCATCATGCCACATAAAAGCATCCTTCTGTAGTAACTGTGTCAGTGGCCTGGCAACCTTCCCGTAATCCCGTACAAAGCACCTGTAATAGCCCGTGAGACCCAAGAAGCCCTGAAGAGCTCGAATAGTCTGGGGCCGCGGCCAAGAAACCATGCTCTCAATCTTCCGCGGGTCGGCCTTGACCCCTTCAGCTGAAACCAAATGTCCCAAATATTCCACTTCCTCCTGGTCAAAAGAACACTTGGACCTCTTCGCATATAGCTGGTGCTGGCGTAGAATAGAGAATACCTGAGCAACATGGCACAAATGGTATGCCCAGGTAGCACTGTATATCAGGATGTCGTCGAAGAAGACCAATACGAAGATCCGAAGGAAGGGGCGAAAGATCTCGTTCATGTTGGCCTGGAAGGTGGATGGCCCGCCGGTCAACCCATTGGACATCACCAAGAACTCATAATGGTCGTCATGTGTCCTAAATGCTGTCTTGTGAATGTCCTCCGCCTTCATAAGAATCTGGTAATAACCTGACCGTAAGTCCAGCTTCATAAACCGAGTCGCTCCATGCAACTCATCCAGCAGCTCCTCAATCAGTGGAATTGGAAACTTATCCTTCAACGTGACACTGTTTAAGGCACGGTAATCTACACAATCGCCAGGATCCGTCCTTCTTAACCAAAATAATCAGGGCCGAGAAAGAGCTCGTGCTCGGGCGTATGATGTCTGCAGCAAGCATCTCCCTCACACTACGCTCGATCTCCGCCTTCTGCATGTACGGGTATCTGTAAGATCGGATATTGGGCGGCTCCGCCCCTGCCTTGACAATCTGATGATCACGGAATCGTAATGGCGGAAGTGTACGCGACTCCTGAAAAATGTCATCATACTGCTCTACTAAAGGTTGTATCGGTAAAGGGACCTCAGTCGGCCCCAACTCATCTGTCCGCACTCCCAACAGAACTGCCATCAAGCTACCGGTCTCCTCAAGCTGTTGTAGGCTGCGAAGGGAAAACTCCTTGACCGGAGAAGATTTGAGCCCTTTAAGACAAAACTGTCGCCCACCCTGCAAGAACTCCATCGTCATTTGGTCCCAATCGAATGTAACCCTCCTTAACGGTTGTAGCCACTGAACTCCCAACACCATGTCTGAGCCCCGTATGGGTAAGAGATAAACGTCTGTGCGGCCCACATAACCCTGCATCCGAATCTCCACACCCTTTAACACGCGCTGGCACTGTAACTTGCTGTCATCCGCTACCATAACCTGGAACGCCGCCCCGATGTCAATCAAATACCCCACCTGTGCCACATCGGGATGGATGAAATTATGAGTACTCCCGTTGTCCACATGGATAGTCACACTCTCCTGTCGGACCCTCCCCGCCAGCCGCATCGTGAGCGGAGGGGGATTACACCCTTCCAAGGCATGTATGGAAACCCCCGGCTCTATCAAGTCAAAGTCACCCTCGGGCTATAAACAACTCCTCAGAAAGCGCGTCCTCCTCAGTCTCCTGATGTAGAAACCTGGACCTTTTGACACTTATGGCCCGGCGTAAACTTCTCGTCACAATTGAAGCAAAGTCTTTTCTCCTTCCGTGCTTGCAACTCGCTCCAAGACAACCGTGTCACCGTCGGCCGGCCTGCCGCTGGAGGCTCCCTCCTGGCAGTGGCAGGTGTAGTAGCATGCTTCAATGTACTGCGGGCTCGCTGTCTGTTAAATCGTTCTTCCTGGATGCGCGCCAAACTGATCGCGTGATTCAGGCTACGGGGCATGTAGGCATGTACCTCATCGCGTAAGTGTTCCTTCAGTCCGGACACGAAACAGCTGAGGAGCGTCCTCTCCTCCCAGTGCACCCTGTTAGCCAGCCTCTCGAACTCAGTCCTGTATTCCATCACACTCCCTTTTTGGCGAAGTTTTTGCAAAAGAGCTTCGAAGTCCTCAAACTCCAGGGGCCCAAACCGAGCAGTAAATCCTTCGACAAATTCCCCCCACGGCACATAATTTCGTCCCCGCAAGAACCACTGAGTCCACTGAAAAGCATCGTCCTCCAAGGGAAAGGATGCCAGTTGCACCCATTGATCTCCCGGCACTTCCTGGTAGTTGAAGAATAACCCCGCCTTCTGTATCCACTCCAACACATCCCCACCACTGTAACGAGGAAAATTCATCCGCGTCAATTTTGGTGCCATGTACGGCCGCTGTCCGGCCCGTCCACGACACCCCGGCTCCTGTCTTCGTGGTTCCTCCCGTTCAATAGGCATGCCCGGGAATTTTCGGAATTGTCCCCCCACCAGAACGCCTAGATGGCACGCCCATCCTTCTTCCCATTGCATGCCCCTTCCAAATGGGTGAGGTAACAAGCCTTCGCCACCCCGTCTCCAAGGAGGCTGCCCCATCCGAGTATCGGTGCCACCTGGAACCCCTTTCTCGTACCCGTATGGACCCAAACCAGGGCCGTCGAAGCCACCGGCCCCCATTCCGGCCACCCCGAAGCCTCCAACCCTTATTCCGGCACCGCCGGTGTTAGATCTCCCCTGGCCGGGCCCTTCTAGGCCAGGACCAGCCCTTCCCAAGCCTCCGACACCTGTTCCGGCCAAACCCAGGCCGCCGGCTCCAAAACCAAGCGCCCCTCCACCGTATCGGCCCAGATCGGCCGCTCCCGCGCCAGATCCCGCCGCACCCAGGCCGCCTATAGCCAGCCGGCCATGATCTACCCTGTCGGCGGTGCCGAAGCCTCCGCCGCCGTATCCACTGGTTCCGATTCCGCCGATCCCGCCGACGCCAAGACCCGCCGAGTCTCGCGATCCGCTTGCGTCGTTCCTGTGCAAATCGGGTTTCGATCCGGAAGATGCGCCCGGATCCTCTTCCGGCACCGCCTTCCCCTTCAAATTTTGCGCCAATAATGCCATAATTTCGTCAAGGCGATCGTCAATTCGTTCTTCTAACCGTTGAGTGGACGATTTCACGTTTTCTTCGATGGCGGCCACCGAATCGGTCAACCCCACCAAGTTCTCCTCTAGGTTTTCCAAACGACCGTTCTCTTCTTGCAAGCGCGTAGTCACCATGATGGAGGGAGGAATGCTTTGATACCAATTGTTATGAACGAAGAAGAAGGAAGAGAGAAAATAAGCGGCTACAAGAAGGGAGAGATTAGGGTGAGGAGGAAGGAGGAGGAGAATACCGTTTTAGAAAATAGTCTTGCATGACTCCAAAAGAGGGGGGGTCCAGGGTATTAATACCCGGACCCAGGGCCAGCCGGCCCACAATGGGGGCTGAACCGGGTGCGGTTCAGCCCCCCCTGGGCCGAATATTAAGAGGAGGGGGCTGAACCCACTGGTTCAGCCCCGTTGTCGCCCTCGCTACACCGTTGTCGCCGCTTGTACTGCCTTCCAAATAGTTGAGCCTCATCCGGGGGCGTAACAGTGGCTGCCGCGCCTAGGGGAGTAGGGGGAAAGCTCAGGCTTCGCACCCGGGGTCGGCTTCGGCACCGAATTGACCAAAGGATGGGCTTCAATACTCCATTCTTCAATCCCTCAAATGAGAGCTCTAACCCTCAATATATAGGCACTTGGGACCATTATGGGCGGTCATGATTCTCTGATCATGATGGCCCTTAAAATACATGAAAATATCATAAGAATACAAAAAAAATAACTAAAATTATCGGATCATCGGTCCGCATAAAATGAACGGTTCCGATCATCGTGTAAGTCGATGTGTGTCGCAATCCCCATCATATGTTTTGTCAAAATGTCAAATATATGTGGACAAGGTTGAAAAGAACTACTCGAAGAAGTGGGATCTTGTCATGACCTATCAATTGAACATAGAGTTCATACATATGAGAAATGAAACTGGTTTGAAGACTACAGTAGGAGACTTACTAGTGAGAGGGGATAGATCAATATTCTGATGTTAGAATTGGTCATACATACACTCTGAAGGGAGTCAGAGAAAGCTAACTCAAAAGAGCCCGTTTGAATAACTTGTTGGTTTAACTCTTGAGCTTGAGTTTCAAATGGTGCAAATGTTAGGGAAAGACATTGTTCCAGACTTAGATATTGTTGCTAGTTACCTTTGTGGTGTATCTCGCGGAATTCAAAACAATTAAAACAATGGCTTTGTGAATTATGAAAGATCGGCTATGTTAGCAAAAAAAAGGAAGATGGATTAATGATTCGTGGGTTGGTACTAGTATGAGTAGAAAATTAGCGGTCATTGAAATCTCTCTTAAGAGTTGGGATTATATTTGGTCATCATGTATGGTTGTTCGTGGTAATGTTGTGTCTATTTATGGAGACAATACCCCGTAGATTATTGATTCCGGCGCTTATGATCATATGGATGGTAAAGTCTTATCATACTATCTTCAAGCTTCATTTGTCTGAAATGTTAAAATTGTTGATGGGTCTTATGTCCCTGGCAAAAGAATTGTCTCTTTCATCTGAGATTTTTCTTAACTTCGTTATTTATGTGACCTCATTTCCTACTAATATTTTATATATTAGTTGTCTAACTAAACAACTCAACTATGGTATAACAATTTTTCATCAGAGGACATGGTACGCAGGAAGACGATTAGTAAGGGTAATGAGTCTGAGGGGATCTATCTGAGGAGGACGCATCCAAATCTAGAAGTCTCATGTTCTCTCTTCTTCTCAGAAGGATCGTGTTACGGGCTCGCCGTAGAACATCTGTAGAGTTGTCGGAGGATGACCGGAGAAGGAGGATACTAAAGAACAGGAACTGCGGCCGCCTAGGCGGGATGTGCTCGGGAGGAGAGGGCTGCCACAATCTCATACAAGGTAAGAGAAGAGGCTATTAATGCATATCATTCCAAGACCCAAGGGGTCCTTTAAATAGACTTACAAATGACATAAACATAAATAAGTCATACACTTAGACTTACATAAAATGCGGCGTAAAGACAATCAATAATAAAACATAATAAAAAACAACATAATAACGTTTGACTGATTAAAGACAACATAACTGGACATGAATCCTGTAACATCTCTCCCGCCAGTCAAAATGAGTTTATCCTCAAGCTCAAGGGAGATCGAAGCGGTGCTCACTTCACCCAATTTTCTTGTTATCAAAGACCTCCACATCTAGATAAAAAAACCGCTGAAATCGATGTCCACATGTATACTACTCATCGTAAGTTATAACCTTTTTGGCACTGATTAGACATTTCCGCACGAGACTGCCAACGGATATGTGGGTTTGGGGTACGAGACTGCCAACGGATATGTGGGTTTGGGGTACCCTCGGGTCGTTTGTGCTGAGTCCATGTGCATGTGGTTATTTAGGCATCCTGATCCAACTGAAATCGACGTTCGCACAATTTGGATAAGCTCATGGCAATCCCGAGGAGCCACAAATTTGACGTCAAGGCGCAGGCGTTCGCAAAGTCCGGCAGTAAAGATAGCGACCTGCATCTCTGGGGGCATCGTGACGGGAGTCAAAAGAATCTGAACTTGTTCCAAATATGCATCAACCAACGCCGTCTGGTGTAATGTCATGAGGGTGCCAAGGGGGCTGCAGCAAATCGAAGGGCCAAATCACATGGTGCAAACCCTTTTAAAGTCGCGCCAGATCATCCCAAGATTGTCATCCTGCAAACGTGCAAACCCTTTTAAAGTCGCGCCAGATCATCCCGAGATTGTCATCCTGCAAACGTGCAAACCCTAACTGAGCGGCATCAAGTATGCAGAAGGATGTCAGACTAATCCATTCTGTTACCGGTGTCTGGTGATGGATAAAAAATTGCTTGCACAGGGTGAGCCATCCCAAGGGATCGTCCTTCCCATCATAATTTGGGAATGCCAACTTGGTGTAACGGGACACGGTGTTGACTATAAATTGTATCATGGACGAGGGATCAGGCAAAGAAGTAGTGATGGAGGGGCCTGACTGCTGCTAGATTGCTCATGTGCGGGAAAGGTGGTGATTAGCAGAGCGAATGTGAGATCATTGAGCCGATTGGAGAGGACAACAATGGTCTCCTGATAACACACCTCAGCTTTTGTATGGCATATGTCTGGTGCAGTTTCATTGTTCATGAGGGATTACATCATGGTCATAAGCTGACTCAGATAATCCGACTAGTCTCCCATATTGCGACGCGCCTCATCTTCAACAGTCAGCAATGGTCTCTTCATGACGCACCTCAGCTTCTGTATGGCATAGGTCTCCTGAGAAATTGAAATATTTTATTTGCAAAAAATCTGAATATTACATGGGAAGACCCCTCTTTATATAGAACAGAGGATTAAAGAGAATTTACAATTAACGATGTGGGACTAAATACAAGAATCTGGACAAGGGAGTTCGGGCGGTTGCATACAATAATAACTGCCCGAACTATAGTTAATCACAACATCGGGCGGTTACACAATGAGTAACCGCTCGGACTCCAATACCATCCGAGCATATGAGCAACACCGGGCAGTTACTGAGTAACCGCCCGACCTTATCAGTGCTTTCTCCTGTACTTCAATACTCTCCCTCAAGCTGGAGCATATATGTCAATTATTCCCAGCTTGGCACAAATATTCAAAAGATGAAGGCTCTGTTTGCCTCAGCTGCAGCGACTGGAGAAGCAGCTAATTTGCATAGTGGTGAGAAAATCAGCAGTTTTGCAGAATGGTGAGAGAAGCAGTTAAACTGTTTGGAAGATCTGCTTTTCCAGTGTTGTTTGAACAGAGAAGCAGAGTACATTGTTTAGCAGAGTAGCTGTTTGGTGGCTTATTGAAAACTAAAGTAATTGCAAATTAATATGAAAATTTAAATATTTTGTCAAATATTAATATTACATAATCAGAGTTTGTATACAGCATAAAATTAAACTGCAGCAAATTTTCCTTATGCAATTGCGTCATTGGATCCCCACACTTCTGCACCCAAGATGTTTAACTGCATAATGAAGAAATATATGATCATTGATTCAGATGTAAATTATTTATTGTTTTTAACTACTAAGAAATATTGTACGTGTGATCATTTTGTAACTGGACGGTTATAAAATCTCGTAATGCAAGCCTTTCATTTTCTCTAGTTCCTTCAATTGCAAAAGGGCCAATGGTTGGATTTGCATTAGTGGTGGTTTGGTTAGGAGTTGTTCTATGCTCATACACCTCTGGGTGCACAAAGTTAGCATCCAAATCACATGCAATAAACTCTCGATCCACACATGAGGGGTGCCTCCAAATAAAATTATGCAGTGTCATTGTCGTCACAACAATGACGCATTGTTTTGAAAATGTGTATTGTGGCATCTTTCTCAGTATGCCCCACTTCTTCCACACACCAAAGGTTCTCTCAATCACAATGCGAAGTGATGAGTAAGCTTTATTAAAAATCTCATGCCAGCCTGAAACTGGTCGATCACCCCACGCAAAATCAGGTAAGTGATATCGAGTCTCTGGATAATGTTTCAAAATACCTCTTTGAAGTAGATATTTAGCGTCTACCAAATAATATTACGCAATCAAATTATTAATTTACGAAATGAAATGAAACAACACTTGAGCCTTTATCCCACCATAGTGGGGTCGGCTATGGATCCTTTGTCGCCATTGCGCCCTATCTTTAATCATAGCCTCACTAATGCCTAAGTACATCATATCGTTCTTTATAGTTTCATTCCAAGTCTTTTTTGGTCTACCCCTCCCCCGTTTGACATGTCTAGTGACTAAACTCTCACAACGCCTAACAGGTGCCTCTAATGGTCTCCTATGTACATGTCTGAACCATCTTAAACGAGCTTCTCGCATCTTCTCTACAATTAGCGCCACTCATGTCTTATCCCTGATACATTCATTCCTAATTTTATCCAGTCTCGTGTGACCACGCATCCACCTAAGCATTCTTATCTCCGCAACTCCCATTTTTTGCTCATGTACACCATTCACTGCCCAACACTCAGAACGAAATGAAATGAAAAATTAATCAAATTTAAATAGTAAAAAAATTATGCACTTAGAGGTAGGTGGGGGAATTTACAACTTGGATCATTAACTGCACGTTGGAAGATGTGACTATCATGAGTTGAACCTTCCCATCCTGGCACCACATAAGTAAAGCACATATCGAAGTCGCATATGGCCATTATATTTTGAGTTGGGCTACCATGATATCCTATATATCGCACTTGATCAACCACTGGAACGCAAGCATCTACATGAGTTCCGTCTATAGCTCCAATACAAACTTTAAAGTAAGGCATATATCGCTCATCATTTAAGATTTTTGCAGGTATATTCATAAATTGCGGGTCAAGTGGTTTTATACTTTTATCATTTCAACTGAAAGTTGAGGCAATGCATGCAGACCTCTCGTAAAAAATCTACTTATTGTTTCGGTCAATGTTGTAGATATCGGCCAACATGTCCGACATATCGGCCGACATAAAGGTTTGGGATCTAAAACGCCACGTTTCCATTCTTTTGGCCGTAACGTTTTGGAAAAAACTGGCTGATATATCGGCTATAACCGATATATCGGCCAATAAAACTACAATATATCGTTCGTTTTATTAAATTTTTTATTTTTACTTTTATTTAATCAATCGACTCATTTAACTCCCCCCCCCCCCCCCCCCCCCCGCGTCGGTTCACTTCACTACGACGGCTCTCAGTCGTTCTCCTGCCCTAGCTTTCCCTCGTGCTCTCTATTGGTGCTCTCCCTCGACTCTCTCGCGCTCGCTGGTTGTTCTCTCTCTCTACCAGGCTCTCGACGCTCTGGTTGGTTCCTTCCCCCTGTTGGTTGTTCTTTATGGTGCTCTCGATTCTCTCGGCTGGCTCCTTTCTCTGGTAGCTTCATCCTCGCTGGTTGTTTTCTCTGGTGCTCTCGACTCCCTCGGCTTGCTCTTTTCTCTGGTATCTGCGTCCTCGTTGGTGCTCTCACTCTCTCGGGCTCTCGACTCTATCCACTGGTGCTCTCACTCTCTCAGCTAGTGCATTCTTCTCTCTGCCTCTCCCTCTCAATCTCTCGCTCTGCATTCTTCTCCCTACATCTCCCTCTCATTCTCTCGCTCTGCATTCTTCGTTTTCTCATGCTTTGCTGGTTTCCTTGTTGGTTGCCTTGCTGGTTGTGGTTGCTTTGCTTCCTTATTTCCCTGTTGCCCTGCTACCTTGTTGTAGTATGGTGTCTGTTAAAATAGGTTGATTTGCTACCTTGCTGCGATGCAGCCTTGCTAGTGGTTGTAGCCAGTTGGTCGTGGATTGGTGGTTGCTTTGCTCCTTGCTTGGTGTATGTGTATGTTTCCTATTTTTATGGTTGTCTTGCACTCTTGCTGCTTTGTGCCTAATTGTTGCGAGCCTGCGATATATCTTCCCGTTTATGATTTTGTTGGACAACAAATGATTTGAAATACCCATTGTTGGGAAAATTGCCCATAATTATCCTGATTTGAAGAAATCCTCGGGATAAAGATAAACTCACTTAGTATTTGATTATGTTTAAGTTTTGATGTTTCAGATATAATTATTTTAAGTATTTACAAAGTTCCACAAAGCTAGCTGGTGAATTGGGCTAAAGGTTCAAAAATTCAGAAAATCTAAGTCCAATATTGACTAGACAGGGTGTCGACAAGGTCAGTTTGTCAACCTGAAGTCTGCTAAACAAATTCAGAAATATCGACCGAACAAGTCTGGATATCGACTACACAAGCCCTAAATATCGACTGGACAAGCCCTTGATATCGACTGGACAAGCCCTTGATATCAACTAGACTGGATAACTCATATCGGCTAGACTGGATAGTTCATATCAGCTAGACTGGAAGGTGCTTATCGACTGAACAGTAATATCGACTAGAGTGAACAGTGAATATCGACTGGACAGATCGCTTACATCGACCAGAACAGCCTGTATCAACGGGAACAGTAATATCGACGAGAGCATATCCATATCGACAAGAAGAATTGCATTGATTCGGAATTTCAAATCTGACGATCCCGATCATTGCGCTTGTTAGTACAGCTGTCAAGGAGACGTGTAATCATCAGAGCAAACTCAAATTAGCCGTTGGGATTCTTTCTCTCTTATAAATACGGAAGAGACGCCGTCGGAAAACCCTAATTCCATGAAACATTTATTGCGTAATCAAATCGGAAAATCCAGAGAACTCGAACTCGCGAAAAGCCTGCGCCGTCAACTGCAAATCTTCAAGCTTTCTGAATTGCTCAAGTCAGTCCATTCCTATTCTTTTGAGCAAGCTTGTTTCAGAAATCAGTGGATCAAAGATCAGATTACTTTTATCATCTGGTATTCTCCTATCTCTCACAGCAAGCCAATAACTTTTTGAGGAGACAATTTATTTCTAAATCTGAAATCTTTGATCAAGAAAAAGCCAAAATTCTCAACTCTATTTTCTCAAGCTTCAAATATATTTAGTTGTTCAAGATCTGAAGTATCAGTTCAAGAGGAAGCCGAAACTTTCAAGACCATTCATTTTAAGCTTCAGGAAGACTCTAGTTTCAAATCTACATTTCTTTTGAGTCTAAAAATTTGTAACAACTCCTTATAATCACCCTTGTAGGATTCACTTGTGAATCTGAGTTTGTACAATTCCTTCTGTGGAATCTGAGGTAGGATTCTTTCTGTGGAATCTGAGTGTAGGATCCTGAGTTAGAGGATCTGAGGTAGGGAACCAGTTAGTGTTCCTGAGGTAGGAGATCTTTTCTCCAAGTGTAGGATCATCTGTTGATCTGAGTTGATTTGGAGTTGAACTTGTCGAGGCTAGCACACTACTAGATAGGCGAAGGGGGAAAGTAGACAACCCAAATCAGGGAACCACTATAAAATTGTGTTTGTGGTGTGTGCGGTGTGTGATTCTTTATTTGTTTTATTATTCCACTGCAAAATTAAAAAGAAGACATCGCCTATTCACCCTCATCTATGTGTGATTAGACATCCCTAAACTTACACTCATATTAGTAGTTATTTATCCAACTTCACTTTCTAATTGATGATGCATGTATATCCAACTTCATTTTTTTAGTTGTTTTGTTGCTTTGTGCCTTTTGATAAATAAAATGTTGGATGCTTTGTTGGATACATTAAATGATAATTGGATGATTTGTTCCTTTTGATACTTGGGTTCTCTATTTTGAATGATAATAATAACTTTGCATACTAGACTACTAGTATACTACTGACGATGCAAAATGTTGTTGGATAAATAAAATGTTGCGTGGATAATTTGAAATTTGACTGAAGATCTAACGATCTTATGAAGTTATTGGGGCTTTTCTGATGTTGATTTTTTTCAACTAATCAAGTAATTTTGGTTATTCGTTCCCATGATGCAATTATGTAAAATATTTATTTCATTTCATATAACTAATATTCTTTTTATTTCATATTCCCTAAAATGGCTTCTTCTGCTGGATCTAGTGATATAGATGGTACCAACTGGTAGAGATCCAATATGGGCATTTGGTGAGAAGTTGGTTGTAAACGACACCAACCAAATCAAATGCAACTACTGTAAGCAGACGGTGAATGGTGAAATTACACGTTTCATGCATCATTTGGCTGGGTGGAAGGTAATGTTAAGTCATGCCCTCAAGTTCCCGCCGACGTTAAGGTGAAGGCTGAGTCAGTCCTAAATTTAAACTTGGAGAGTAAGAGAGCTAAGAGTGCAAAGTTACAAGCTTGAATGAGGTGGTAGTTAGAGGAGTACATGATGATGACGTAGAGGAGTCTGTTATACGTAGGAGCACAAGTTCCAAGGTTCCAATGGACCAATTTGTTCATGCAGCTGCAGAGTCTAGCAAGGGAAAAGATTCTCAATAGAGTACGATAGAGAGCAAGTACAAAAAGAAAGTCAGGGATGATGCTGTCGTGTACATAGGTAGATGGGCATATGAAAACGGAATCCCGTTGAATGTCATATGTAACTCCTTCCAGCAGATGGCTCATGTCATTGGGTTATGCGGACCTGGAATGAAGATCCCTACATTTTATGAGTTGAGAGAAAAATTTTGCGAATGGAGGTAGAGAGGAGATGTTAGGCACATTCATGCAAACCTGCAAATTGAATGGATGCATTATCATAATCGATGCATGGACAGATCGAAAGGGTAGAAGTGTGATGAACATCATGATACATTGCAGTTACGGAGTGGCATTCTGGCTTTCAAAGAATGTCTCCTCCTCCACACATGATGGAAAGTTCATCTTTGACTTCTTGGATTAGGCGATTGATAGCCCTGAGAGCCCAGGAGAGTACAGTATCTTGCTGATTGTAACGGATAGCGCGTCCAATAATATGGTTGCAGCAACGCTTATGGCTTTGAAAAGGCATAAGCTCTTTTGGACGAGTTGTGCAGCTCACACAATTAATATATTGTTACAAGATATAGGAAAACTGAAGCCAATAAAGAGTGGTATCTCCTTGGGCCGCAAACTCTCTGTCTTCATCTATGATCACACCATCTCTCTCGACATGTTTAGAGAGTCGACGTAGGAATTGGACTCTCATGAGCTTATTCGACCAAGTGTGAATAGATTCGCTACAACATTTCTATCTTTAGAGAGTATCTTAGAGAAGAAGAATCAGATGAGGGGCTTATTCACATCTGCAAAATGGGCTGCAACAAAGTTGGTCAGTAGTGTCGGGGGAAAGAAGGTAAAACTATTGCATATTTATTCACTTTAATTTAGAATATATGTTTGAAACTAACGATTTATAGTATTTTCTTATTTATTTATTTATTTTGCATATGATAGACTGCAATGATAGTGATGAGCGCTAGATTTTGGGCGAATGTCGAGCTGATTGTTGGTATATTCACAACATTTGTAAAGGTTTTGAGAAGAGTCGACGGGGATACACCTTTCATGGAGTGTTTATATGGGGATATAAAAAAAGCTTTGGAAGAGGTTGATGTTATTCTCGATCACCAAGAGAACAAATATCTTCATATATGGAAGTTGATTGATAGAAGATGGGAGAAGAAGATGAGCAGTCCTCTGCACCTTGCATGTTATTACTTACACCACTCAAGCCTTTTATCACATGGTATGGCCAAAAATGTAGTTCTATTAATCATCGTCATTAGGAAAACTGTTGCCCAATCATAGAAGCGTGAATCTTCACATATTTCAGGATATTTCTCAAGCTCCTCTAAGGCTTCATTCAACAAATAGACGTTTGGAGGCTTTGTGGGCAAAAAGAAAGCACTTGCAACACTTTTAGATGACTCCACTAGTTGTTCAACATGTAATTCCATAACTTGCTTTTTACCCTTCTCCTTTGGTTTCCCCATGCGTGATCTCTTCGAACCTTGTGAACTTGTTGCAATGGTATTTTGGGCCATTATAACCGATATCATCAGATGCGAATGTCTGCGTGTTTATATTCTCTACAACATGTTCATCACTTGAAACGATATCATTAGATATATGGTCATGTTGATCAAATGCAGGTGGCATAGATCCCGTGGAAGGGATCCAAACATTCTCACCGTTAGCAACAACCTAGCTAACATTCGGTCAAGTTTCTCTTCTAACCCAGGAAGAGGTTGATGTTATTCTCGATTACCAAGAGAACAAATATCTTCATATATGGAAGTTGATTGATAGAAGATGGGAGAAGAAGATGAGCAGTCCTCTGCACATTGCATGTTATTACTTAAACCACTCAAGCCTTTTATCACATGGTATGGCCAAAAATGTAGTTTTATTAATCATCGTCATTAGGAAAACTGTTGTCCAATCATAGAAGCGTGAATTTTCACATATTTATGGATATTTCTCAAGCTCCTCTAAGGCTTCATTCAACAAATAGATGTTTGGAGGCTTTGTGGGCATAAAGAAAGCACTTGCAACACTTTTAGATGACTCCACTAGTTGTTCAACATGTAATTCCATAACTTGCTTTTTACCCTTCTCCTTTGGTTTCCCCTTGCGTGATCACTTCGAACCTTGTGAACTTGTTGCACTGGTATTTTAGGCCACTAGAACTGATATCATCAGATGCGAATGTCTGCGTGTTTATATTCTCTACAACATGTTCATCATTTGAACCGATATCATTAGATATACGGTCATGTTGATCAAATGCAGGTGGCATAGATCCCGTGGAAGGGATCCAAACATTCTCACCGTTAGCAACAACCTAGCTAAACATTCGGTCAAGTTTCTCTTCTAACGCAGGAGCAATTCCTGCGTATCGGAATTTTTTTGCGTCGGGATAACATCTAAAAGAAACGATAAAAGTTAATATAAAAAGATTAAAAATAAACGATTTTAAACTTTAGAGATAGTTTGTAACCTCTATTCTTTCTTTCCACCATTCATATGATGCGTCAATAGTTTTTTTGGTAGGATTCCAACCTAATCCAGTCTCCCCTCTTTTTAGATCTCGCCATAGCTTCCAATCCCTCTTTAACTGGTCCCATTTATTTTTTAACTGAGCCCGATCATATGTTAATCTTGTGCGCTCTTTGAAATAATCAATTAAGTTTTTTCAACCCTCCTTGCTGAAGTGAGTGGTTGGTCGATTTCCCAGCTCAATTTCGAGTATACAAATATCACAGAAAATGTGAACTTGTGTGTTCTCCCATGAAGCTGCAATACCAACTGTTTTTTGCTTACAAAGGAGATGCTGTTCAAAGGAGGTGATGTTATAGGTGTGGATTTTTGGCATTTTACAAAGAAGGTGCTGTTCAAAATGAACTGCGCACGCATGTGCGGAAATTTCGCACGCGTGTGCGCCCTTTTTCCTTTAGTAAACATGTTGTCCCGGCCATCTGAATTTGCGTGTGCGTTTTCCACGCATGCGCGTGCATGTCATTGTGCGTGTGCGCCTTTTCCCAGACTAGTGTCGTATGTTTCAATCTGAATTTGTGCACACGTCATTTTTGAACGCGCATGCGCGCACGTGCATTTGCGCGTGCGCAGTCATTTTGTGTTTTCCACGGCATTTTGGTCGATCTGAATTTGCGCGTGCGATATTTTCGCATGCCCGTGCGCGCACGTGCAATTGCCCGTGAGCGGACCTGGGCGCCCAGATTCTTCTTAGTTTTACCTCACGCACGAGCGTGCGTTTTGCGGCGCACGGGCGTGCGTTTTGCGGCGCACGCGTGTGCGCCCTGTTTTCTATAAAATTGATGCTCGCGATTTCAGCCAGAGACCCAGATCCAGTCCGTCGTTTTCACCATTTTCTAGCCCAGAACACTAAGGTTTCGTCTCTAGGGTCTTCTCCAACATCCCCAAGCATTCTAAAGGAAGGGAAAGCATCGGCGTAGTTCCATTGGAGCTCTTCGAGTCCGGAGCCATAAGCGTTGAGGTGGACGACGTTAGAGAAGACTTCTCTAGAAGGAGGTGACAGCTCCTTCCGAATCAAGGAAGCAACCAACGAGGAGGAGGACGAGGACGGTGTACAAAGCTGGACTCTCCTTCAACTCCGAGAAAGAGACTCTCATTCATTTCCGTGCTTAGAGAGTGGTAAACTCGTTCTTTGTTTCTACCTTTAGAATAACCGTTATTATTTTGTGATTCTTCTAAAGCACTCACACACCATGACCATTGGATATGAGTGTTAATAGTTTTTATCTTTTATTGTGGATGGTTTGGTTTAGATCTTGCTAATGTGTTGTTTCTTGATTCTGATTGTGATTGTGTTGTGATCAAAGTTGTGTGAGAGAGGTCCGGGGGGGCTGCGTTGTCGTTGAGTTAGACACAAGCCAGCTAGGCGAGAGGTTGGTATGTGCATTTGCAAGGCGCAACGAGCAAAGCGGTGCTTGAAACCCGTGGTGGTGAGAAAAGGTGAAGGCGACCCTCATTGTGTGAGCGTAAGCGAAGCGGAGGGGTGCGACACGCGGAGGTGCGAAGCGGTGTCGGCGACCCGCATAGTTAATATAGTTTTTCTTTCTGTTTCCGTTACCAAATCAAAACCCCCCGTTAACATCGACCCTAAGACTTCTATCTCAAGTCTTTCCCGGAAGAAAACTCCACCCCGCCGTGTTCCGCGATTCGATACTTGGGGATTTATTCTCATCTTATTATTACTTGACAACGACCGGTTCACTGTCGTTAGTTGACCCATCAACAAGCATGGTTGGGAAAATAGCGTACAACTTGGAAAGTTCTCATGTACTGAACACCTAGTTCATGCATTTGGATTTGGTTAAGCAAGTGGAATTTGCATTCATAGTTTGACTAGGAGATTAGAGATAGATACAGTAAATAACTACAATGATAAACATAAGTAGAGCTTTATAATAATAAATTAATAATAATAATAATAATAAAATATTTAAGCTTACAATATAAGAAAGGTATAAGTCCAGTAAATAGGATAACAAGCAAAGTTTGACATTTTTCTATTAATGGTCTCCTCCATTCTTTTCTTCTTGTTGACCTTCAAAAGAAAACAAGGTTTCCAAGGACTACATTGTAGAAAAACAGTTGACCTCAAACTGGAACAGCCATGCCAGTAAACATGTCTTCACCTTCCCCTTCCCTTGTCTGAGCTTCACAATGGCAGGTTGGTCCTTTATAACTAAAATTGCTATTGGGCAAATGACATGAATCCAAAAATAATTTTGAGAAAATGAAACTTCTATGGAAGCCAAAAAAACAAGCATGAAAAAAATAAAACATTGAAGCATTAGGCTTTGTTTGTTTCGGTGTTTTAGCTTCGTTTCAGTGGGAGAAAAACAACATCGTAGATCGACATATGTTTGGTAAAATTCCATTTTGAAACTCCTGGTGCGATGGGGAAGGCCAAAACTCCATTTTAGCTCTCATTCCCACCACGGGGAGGGAGCTCCATTTCTCACTATGGCTCTCATTCACACCGCTCAAAAAAAACAGTGCTTAACATGGAGATCACCTACTCAATGCCATTGGACAGACTGGGTAGGCAGCTCTTGCATTTATCTGGCGATTAAGAGGTAAAAGATGTTAAGGTATATTTATATATATGGTATAGGATCCATAACGGGTCGTCGGGGATTTAGGATTTCGTCCAATAAATACCCATGCTGGGGGCAACGTATAGACCGTTCCAAACTAGACGGTCACACGGGATGCTTCGAGCACTCCAACATTCTCGAAGTTCTTTCGTTGGTGTGCCCTAGCCCCCACTCCCGTGAGAACCAGCCGTCGCTTGTCTTCATGGTTCCCGATCGCTGTTGAGGATCCTCTCGCCCGACGCTGCTGTCGTGGTCGAAGGAAAACTCGTCGCCTTCCGATCCCGATCGCTGCTCCTCGTCGCCGTCGAGAAGAAGGAGATCCATCCCGATCGAGAAGGAGATTCATCCCGATCGAGAAGAAGGAGATCCATCCCGATCGAGAAGAAGGAGATCCATCCCGATCGAGAAGAAGGAGATCCATCCCGATTGAGATGAAGGAGACCCATCCCGTCGACGTCGGAGAACGCGCCCTGCCGTCGGAGTTCCATCCTGTCGTCGAGGTCTTCGTTGCCGATCGAGAGGAGGGAGCAACGCACGATCCACTAGTGGTTTTGTATTTACACTAGGAGATGTTGTCGTAGCTTGGAAGTCTAAGAGGCAGACGTGCATTGCACTATCCTCTATGGAATCAGAACTCTATACTCTAACTTCAGCTGCAGAAGAAGCATAGTGGATTAGAGATCTGATAATGGACATTCCAATGACGAGTCTGGAAATGAACACTATATCGATATTTTGTGATAATTAAGCCACAAAAACCGTGGCAACTAATACGTTGTTCAATGGAAAGCGGAGACAACTACGGATGAAACAGACCCGGTTGACCTATCTCACTAGTCAGGGAATAATTTCTCTACTAGAAGTGAGATTAAAAGATAATGTAGTAGATGTCCTTACTAAGGGCTTATGTAAGGTTCTTAACTCTAAAACATCGGGGGAGATGGGATTAAAATCTATCTAGTAGGACTTAATACCTGTTTTATGTTTAAAATTTTAGAACTGAAATCTGCAAACATTCAAGCATCTAGATTGAGTACACTAAAATATTTCAGATGCTACCTAATGAAAGCCTGAGATTGAATAATTATCAGTCATTCCAAATTTATAATTTACACAATTATTTATATTCAAATGTTGAATTAGGTATCATTCCAAAAAGGAAAACTAAGTTTGTTGTTTGTGTCCTGATATTAGAATTATTAATCATATCATTCCAAACTTGATAATATAATGGTCACAGCTTGTTGTATCATTCTAAACTTGATGATATAACAGAATTGTGAAATGGTTAATAATAATTCAAATAATTGAAAGAACATAATTTTGATTTTATAAAATCAAATATTCTAATTTTGTATAAATTAGATAGAGATGTTGATTTGTGTTTCTTTCTTCCTGGTTAAAGTATTACGTTCTTATTTGTTAGAACTAATCATTTTACTTTGATAGCAAATGTTTGAATTCATAGAGTTTAATCTCATGACATTCTTATTGTAATTGTTTGCAGATCAAAAGGTGTATGGAGGAGAGAAAGTTGATTTCGACCCGGAAAATGACTATCTGATGTTTGAATAGACTGAAGATCAGTTATCTGCTTTTGAGTTTTTTCAATTCTTTTCTTTCATGTTTGGAACTCTGGTTTGAGTTTAGATCTTTTTTAAAACTCATATTTATGTTTCTGAAAAACTCAATTTTGTCGTTATCTGTTTATTTAAGTTTAACCTGTTATGTGATATATGTCATATAAATATAGGAGGGGAATGTTAAGGTATATTTATATATATGGTATAGGATCCAATACGGGTCGTCGGGGATTTAGGATTTCGTCCTATAAATACCATTGCTGGGGGAAACGTGTAGATCGTTCCAAATTAGACGGCCACGCGGGATGTTTCGAGCACTCCAACAAAAGATTAATCTAGCGGAGAATTACAATTCTGAACATCTAAGATTTTGAAGAATTGAAAGAAATATTGAAGTAGTTTGATTAACAGAGAATAAGATTTAACACCCAAACATTGTTCGGCGGAGTGAAGCTCAAATTTTCTGGAGATGATGATGATGGTGATCTTTATGCGGAGGGTGGGACAGATCTGTCATCAAGCTCTTAACAAAACGAGAAGGAATTGCAAATTGTTTCAGGATGTCGTGTGTAAATAATAATCCTATTAAAAACCAAACAAACATTAAGTTGTTTAATTTGATTTCTAGTCGGAACAGCGTCTTAGCTGAAAAAAATTGGAACCCACTAACCGCCGAATAGATCGGAACCCGTGGCCTAGGTCAATTAATTCCTGGATCAAAACAACCAGCACAAGTGGAAGCGATCGAAGCAGGCGAGAGAGAAGAATACCTTCTCGTCTTGGCGGAGGGCCATCCAGACATGGACCTTGTCCATAGATTCCCAGAAAAGGAAGGCGCCAAACACCATTCCGAAGAAAGTGGCGACTTTCACCATCTTGGCGATTCGCTTCCTTTGCGTTTTCCTCTCCTGCAACTTACAGATGATTTTTCCCCTTCTCCTTGCCGGGGAATAGAAGAATGGCGGGTTACTAGGTTTTTCTTAGCCCTCTCTCACTGGTCATAAACGAAAATGATGTACAAGTCCTGTACCACGTAATTATTGGAAGTTGATATTAGAAGTGGATCCTCTCCGTGGGACACAAACAAAAATGTTGGTGTGTGACGCATTTTAGATCAATGTGACTGATCGAAAAAAGGGGATAAAGTGGACAAATGTATTTTATTGTGAAATGCATTGTTCAACGGTCCGCATGGATCGGTGCAATGAAGTTTAATATGTGTGCGCTTTGAGATATGTGCACTGATCCATCGGACCGTTGGATCAGTGCACTTCAAGGTAAAGAGCATTTGTATACTTTATCCCCACCTTTCCCGTGCGGGGCCCCGATCCCGCCGTATATTTAGGTCAGCGCGAATTTTCGCGCATGATTGATCTAAAATACGATCAATTTTCAATACAATCGTATTACACAAATACGGCCGTATATTTCCACAAAAAATATACACCGTTGAAATCACGGATTATACGGCTGTATTTGCTTCCTCACGGTGATCTATTATGATCACCGTGTGTTACACGTACCTAAATATTTCTCCATGGATAGTATTCATCTCACTATGATAATAAATAGACTAAAAAATACTTATTTTCTTTATCCTGCCCTTTGTCTGTCATTTCTCTCTGACGCGCTTCTTGGCAGAATAATCCGCATGAGCTTTTTTTCCTCTCTTGCCAGAACCACATTGGAATTCATAATCCCAGTCGGTCTTGGATAGAAAAGGGTAACCCAAGCTAGCCATTTCCTTCTCTCCCGCTGGAACTTCATTTGATTCACGCCTGTTGAAACCGATTTCTCGGTCTCTTGTGGAGCTCGGGGCCCTCAACGAATTGAGGGGCGACTAGCCCTTACCGGTCCCTCGGAAGAGGTAGGCAGATAACTCGGACAAGGAACAAAGACTCTGGTATCAGCAAGGAGGTCCCTCCACTAACCCGGAAGATCGTTGAGCGCTTCCCCTCCCAAGCCAAAGCTAAGACTCGGGCACCTCGGAGAGCTAGAGAGCCCAAACCAAAGCGACCTATGGAGAGAAGAAGGCTCAAAGATTCTGAAACCGGTCCTCTTCCAAGGTGCCCTTTAAGGTCTATTTATAGATTTTGGTTTTGTGGTCTGTCAATAGCCAACTCCCGTTGTCCATTCTTACTATCCGCACCCCAAATTGGTCTGCTAACAGCCAAACTCCGCTGTTTGGAGGGGCTAGCCGCAGACCACCAGGAGTTTTCGGGTAAAAGACCACCCCAGGTACAGGCGAACCAGAGACCCTTGACCTGTTCTAGCGAACACGGGGCTCGTCAAAATGGCTGGCTGGCTCGCCTGCCTAGCGAACTCCTTCGACTGACTGGCTCGCCTGCCTCTAGGGCTCGCATGCCGAACCGCTCTTTAGCGAGTCGGGCTCGCCAAAATGGCTAACTGTACCCCAGAAACGGCTATTTGCACCCCAAGGTCCCGGGCCTTCCTAGCGAACTCCTTCGACCGGCTGGCTCGCCTGCCTCTAGGGCCTCTCGCTCTTCTTGGGCTCGCCCCACCTGGCTCGCCCATCCCTGGCTCGCTCCCTTGGGTATGCGAACCAGGGACCCTTCCCGGCGAACATCGGGGTTATACACAATCCCCGCTCTTCGCGAGGTTGTCTTGAGCTCGCGAAGAAACATCCAACCCCTGGTGTTTGCCGATTCGGCTGACGTGGCGGGAATCTTTCGGTGGGTCCCACGCCCAAAATTATAAATACCGTCCGCTGCGGCTAGTGATCGAGCTTTTCCTTCCCCTTCTTCCTCGCAGGAAACAACCTCTCCCGAATGTCTTCTAAGTCGAGCGCGTTGGATCGGCTGAAGGCTTCCAGGGAGATGGCGAAGGCCCAGGCCGCCGGACGCAACGCCTATATGTTCAACCTTGCCACCTCCCTTTCTCCCCGGACCAAAAAAGCCAAGACGGTTAGGAGGTCGCCGGGGGAGGACACGACCTTACCTCCTGATTCGCCCCTACCGTCGAATACCGGGCTCGCGCAACAGGTATTCTTCGTCTAAATTCTCTACATCGACTCTCTACT
Organism: Dactylorhiza incarnata; assembly: GCA_033032865.1. Taxonomy (NCBI): domain Eukaryota; kingdom Viridiplantae; phylum Streptophyta; class Magnoliopsida; order Asparagales; family Orchidaceae; genus Dactylorhiza; species Dactylorhiza incarnata. Next base: position 22,263,030 of record JAWHQI010000001.1, on the reverse strand, counting down.
TACTCCTTTTCTTCTCGCAGAATCCTCCACCTGAGGAACGCATGGCGGGCCTTACGCTGACCTCTTCTCGCCCCCCGTCCCCAGCGAGGTTGGGATCGCTAATTGCTGGGGTTGGGACCTCAACCCAACAGGCACCTCTCTCGCAACCCCGTACGTCACAAGTATCTTCCTTTATCTCCGCTTAAGTCTCTGTGCGATATCCATGCGCTTATGACATGTGCAGATACCCCACCGCCGAGCCCCGAGAAGAAAGGCTCCACACCGGCGCACTCGCCGATTCCTCCTAAGGTTAACGTGGAGACCCCGGGCTTCGATATGGTGGGCAAGCAAAGTCCAGGCGGCTCGCTTCTCGACGGCGCCCAGGTCGCGGAGAGGGTGGTGTATCCCCCTGGTCTGGGGAAACCCCACGTCCCAGGGTTCCGCGAAAACTTCCAGGGTCGACCGGAGTCCTCTCGCAAGCAACGTCGCGAGTCCCCTGATCCTACTAGTTCTTCCTTCGCAGACATTTCGGAAGCCATGCCTGAGTCAGAGCATGGGAGGGTGGAGATGTCACCGCCGCCCTCGCCGAGCCAGATGGAAGACTTCTTGGGCGACCCAGGCGACCCCGAGCGAATGAAGAGATGGGTGTCAGAGGTGCTTCAGAAACATGGTATGATGCTGCGCGAGCTGGAGGAGCGATATGACGCGGACCGAGCTTCCTTCAACGAGAGATTTGTCATGATGGAGGACGCGAATGCGCGCTTGCTCGCCGAGGCGGGGCCGGTGACTCGCGCAGACGTTACCTCGTCCGGCGTGCACATCTCGCGGGGCGAGGATCAAGCACACTTAATCCTGCGCGAGTTCAAAGCACTTCGCGAATACCACTATCCGAGAGTGTCGCCGAGGCGAGGCCGGGGTCGCTGGAAATGGCTTCCTTACCCCTGAGCCTGCCGCGAGTTTATTTTTACTATCCCCTTGCTTTTATTTCTTTCATGACGCTTCTGTTTGAACAATATTTGTGGTGTGGTAATACTTGCGAGTCTATCGTGACTCGCCTTTTATCATTTTTTGTTCTGCCCTTTATTTTTGTGGTGCGCCTGTGGCTTATTCCGTTCGCTCGCCGTGTTCGATACGATTGCCCTCGTGGAGCGCCCGTGAACTTCTGGGCGACGTTGTGCCCAAACTTTCCTTCCCTCACGGGCCGGCATCAGGCGGGGCTTAATTACCGCGCGGTGGCGAGCCCGGGCTCGCAAGACTGTAGTTTAATCGAGTAGAAATCTACTTCATTTTTGATATCCGCACCCCCGACGCTTCGATTCCCGTGCCCATCTTAGTTTCCTATAAATAGTTCGGATTCATTTTTCCATCTGTCGCATTTATTTCTCTAATCCTCTCGCGTCTACGCTCGTTTCTGTTCTCGCAAGCTCGTGCTCGCGTTCGCCGCTTGCAGGCCGCCTCTTCCTGACTCGATGCGAACAAATCAGTCAGTGGGAGCGGATGGCGAGAGTGAGGGGCGGTCAAGATGCGCCTCAGCGTTTCAAGCCCATGAATTCTACTGCGCGAACATCACGGCAGAGGAGTACAAACATGTCGTGGATCGTTATCTCCCGGAGGGTTATTCGGCTCGCTGTCCAAGCGAGAGATCTACATTGAACGAGACCGAGGCTGACGAACTCGCGATCCCCATTGCTCACTTCGAGAATGGGTTGCGACTCCCTTTATGGCCTGAAATTCGTCAGGTACTTCGCTTAGCCTTCTCGCCGTTCCCTGTTCGCCATCGCGACTTTTTCACCGTTCTTTGCAGGTGCTGCGGTATTATGGGGTGCTGTCGAGCCAGCTGACCCCGAATGCGATCGCGGACATTGTCGCGTTCGCCAGTTACATGCGGGAGGAGAGGATCGAGTTCAGCCTCCTCGTCTTCGGCAAAGTGTTTTCCTTTCGCGCCTTCCGGGATGGGACCACCTACTTCGCGAGTTAGCACGTCACCGTCTGCGAGACGGTGAACAAGAGTCACTACTGGACTCAGAAGTTCATCCTGGTGAAGGGACCCTTCGGTAACCTCCACTTCACCCCTCTTCAACGGGATGACGCCACCTACCGCCCTCCGAGCTCGATGGGCGGTGCCGACGCCAAACTCCTACAATACCTCTCCGGAAAAAACTTCGAAGTCGCCCATCTGCGGTGCAACGTCGACTCGCTACTCGTAGTTCCTCAAGGGGAAGGTATGGCTCGCTCTCGCCCCACTCTCCTTTCCTTTTTCTTTGCTGTGTAACGCTTTTACTCTTCAGGCGAGCGCGAGATCCCCGTTAATCCTCCGCACGCGCAAGGCACCACTCTTACGGCGGACACTCTCGCGACCGCGGCGGCAGAGGCTTGCCGCGATCTTCCTACCACCGGGTCCGGCAAGAAGCGGCCTCCGTCTGCGAGTCAGCCTGGTTCGCAAGCCTCCTCCAAGAAGTCGAAGGGGAAAACCCTCGCCGTCAAAGACAAGAGAGCGATCGTCGATCTGAGCGAGACCGACGGCTCGCCCCCTTCTCCTGCGAAACAGCCGGACCCGTTGGCGAGCCAGGGCGCTGGGAGCTCTTCCACAACCCCCCAACCCAAGGGCCACAAGAACTTTGGTCTGGGTGAGAAGGTTTCTGATATCCTCGGCGAGCCCCTGCTCGCTTGGGATCCTGACGCCAACCGGATTTCTTGCTCCACCCTTCACCCCTCCTGGGTGGAGCTCGGTAAGGCCGGGAAGGAGGCGTTCTCTATCTCCTTCGGCTTATACGGCCGCGAGGACGCCACCGCCTATAAAGAGATGGGGCCAAGGCAACTGGTCTATGAAGAAATGCGAGCCCAGTTCCGCTCGACGGAGCTCGCACATATGGCGGGGCGTCGTTATCTGCAGGCGGATAGGGATATCCGCGCATACAGGGAGGAGCTTAAGAGGGCTCGCGAGGAGATCAAAGGCCTTAAGGAGAGAGAGGAGGCGTCGGAAAGCCTCCTCGCCGGGATGCAGGGCAAGATGGTAAGCAGCCCTTGGGCCTCTTTTCTTCGTTGTTCGCGACCTCCGATCTTTGTCTTAACTCGTTTGATGCTAACTCAGGATGCCGATGTAGCAACCAAGCTTCTCGCTCGCAACCGCGAGCTGGAGTTGGAGAATACCATGCTGAAGGCTCGGGTGGACGAGCTGGTTCGCAGCGTGCTGCCTCCTTCTCCTGGGCGAGCCAGGTCTCAACAGAAGGTCGCCGAAAGTGAGGAACAGAGGCGGCGAGATGCACAGGAGGTCGCCAACCTCGTCTTCATGACCCTTAAGAACGCGAGTCTACTAGCGGAGGACGCGATGAAGTTTACAGCCGAAGACGTCTGTCCGGACCTCTTCGACTTGGCGCCATGGTTGGGGGCTCGCAAGAATGGCGAGGGCCCCCCAGAATGAACCCCCTTAGCCTCTCTTCTCCTTCTTTCTTTCGAATGTATATTATTCTTTTTGGGCTGGCGAGATCGCCGCTGAACATAGAAAAATCTTGGGGAATGATAGTTATGATTTTTTCGTTAGTATTTATGCGCGTGCTCGCGTTTCTTTTTTTTCTCTCGCATTTGATCTCTTTCTCCTGAACTCTCATGACTGGTTATGCGGTAGTGCTTCCGGGGGGCTCGTGAATGCGTGTGTCTGGGCTCGCCTCGCCAGGGTTCTCCTCTTGTGGATCTCGCGAACCCGGGTTGTCGCCGCCCGCGGATACTGCCCGGCGAACCCGACCTTGGCGAGCTTGAGCCTCGGTATCCTGCGAATCAAAACTCCCCGACTTTAGTATCTCAACCCGCTACCTCAGGCCCTACCAGCCTCAACCCTTTCAATTTTGCGAACCAAACCCTTCTGGCTCTAACACCTCAACCTGCTATCTTAGGTCCTGATCCCTATTGCCAGCCTCTCTAGAGATCAACCTGAACCCCCCCCCCCCCCCCCCCGTCTAGGTGAGAGCCCGGGAGCAGAATCGATCTGGGGCATTCCAGCACCAACATATCCGACCTTGCCAGCCTCTCCAGAGATCAACCTGAACCCCCCGTCTAGGTGAGAGCCCGGGAGCGGAATCGATATGGGGCATTCTAGCACCAACATATCCAACCTTACCAGCCTCTCTAGAGATCAACCTGAACCCCCCGTCTAGGTGAGAGCCCGGGAGCGGAATCTATATGGGGCATTCCAGCATCAACATATCCAACCTTGCCAGCCTCTCCAGAGATCAACCTGAACCCCCCGTCTAGGTGAGAGCCCGGGAGCGGAATCGATCTGGGGCATTCCAGCACCAACATATCCAACCTTGCCAGCCTCTCCAGAGATCAACCTGAACCCCCCGTCTAGGTGAGAGCCCGGGAGCGGAATCGATCTGGGGCATTCCAGCACCAACATTTCCAACCTTGCCAGCCTCTCCAGAGATCAACCTGAACCCCCCGTCTAGGTGAGAGCCCGGGAGCAGAATCGATCTGGGGCATTCCAGCACCAACATATCTAACCTTGCCAGCCTCTCCAGAGATCAACCTGAACCCCCCGTCTAGGTGAGAGCCCGGGAGCGGAATCGATCTGGGGCATTCCAGCACCAACATATCCAATCTTGCCAGCCTCTCCAGAGATCAACCTGAACCCCCCATCTAGGTGAGAGCCCGGGAGCGGAATCGATCTGGGGCATTCCAGCACCAACATATCCAACCTTGCCAGCCTCTCCTGAGATCAACCTGAACCCCCCGTCTAGGTGAGAGCCCGGGAGCGGAATCGATCTGGGGCATTCCAGCACCAACATTTCCAACCTTGCCAGCCTCTCCAGAGATCAACATGAACCCCCCGTCTAGGTGAGAGCCCGAGAGCGGAATCGATCTGGGGCATTCCAGCACCAACATATCCAACCTTGCCAGCCTCTCCAGAGATCAACCTGAACCCCCCGTCTAGGTGAGAGCCCAGGAGCGGACTCGATCTAGGGCATTCCAGCACCAACATATCCAATCTTGCCAGCCTCTCCAGAGATTAACCTGAACCCCCCGTTTAGGTGAGAGCCCAGGAGCGGAATCGATCTGGGGCATTCCAGCACCAACATATCCAATCTTGCCAGCCTCTCCTGAGATCAACCTGAACCCCCCGTCTAGGTGAGAGCCCGGGAGCGGAATCGATCTGGGGCATTCCAGCATCAACATATCCAGACTTTGTCATGTCGGCACGGCAGTAGTTATAAGCATTATAAAAAAGGAGTAAGACATTCAGTAAACAATATAATAAAGCTTTTAAGGGTAAAATCGTTTCAAATCATCCCCACTCCTGGCTCGGTCGAGGGGCACCCCCTCCACATCCTGGAGGTGATATCCTCCCGACTTGAGCACCCCGCTTACAATATATGGACCCTCCCAGTTGGAGTTAAGCTTACCCACCGCGGCCCCTCTGCCGGCCGCATCGACCTTCTTCAGGACCAGGTCCCCTTTCTGAAAGTGCTTTATCCGGATATGTTTGTCAAAATATCGAGCCATCCGCCGCTTGACCTGTTCCTGCCTGATGGTGGCCAAGTCCCGGAGTTCTTCCACCAGGTCCAAAGACAGCCTCTGCTCTGCATTGTTATCTTCTAGCCACTCTTCATCCCCCTCGCTCGCAGCGATCACCCGGGGGGTCTTTACCTCCAACTCTATGGGGAGAACGGCCTCGGACCTGTGAGAGAGCTTGAATGGAGTCTCCCCGGTGGCGGTATTTGGAGTAGTCCTCATGGCCCAGAGGACGGAGGGTAGCTGTTCCACCCAGTTTCCCCGAAGGTTTTCCACTTTCTTTTTTATTAGGTTAACAATTATTTTGTTCGCCGCCTCCACCTGCCCATTGCTCCTCGGGTGGTGGACTGATGCGAACCTGAGGTCAATGCCGAGCTGAGTGCAGAAGCCAACAAACTCTTCACTGGCAAACTGCGACCCATTGTCCGTCACTATAGCTAGAGGGAGCCCGTGCCTGCAAATTATCTCCCCCCACACAAAATTCCTTACAACCTGAGAGGTTACCTTAGCGAGTGCTTTCACTTCTACCCACTTGGAGAAGTAGTCGATCATGACCAGCAGGAACTTCCTCTGGCCGCTGGCTTGGGGGAAGGGACCGACCAGGTCCAGCCCCCATATGGCGAAGGGTCAGGGAGCCGTGATGGTTCGGAGCCTTTGAGCTGGGAGGAGTTGGAGCGGAGCATAGAGCTGGCACTTCGGACACTTTCTCGGGAACTCTGCCGCATCCTTGCTGAGAGTGGGCCAGAAGTAGCCTTGCCTCAACACCCTCCCTTCCAGGGTCTGACTCCCGGAGTGGCTGCCGCACTCCCCAGAGTGGATTTCTTCCAGGACTCTCGGAACCTCCTCCTCGGAAACACATCGGGCCAGGAGTCCCGAGAGAGTTTTCCTATATAGCCCTCCTGCATGCAAGGAGTAATAAGCGGACTTATACCTGAAGCGCCTCTTGTCCACGTCCTCTCCAGGGAACTGCCCGGAGGATAGGAAGGTGATGAACGGATCCATCCACGAGGCTTGTTGATCCACCTCCATCAATTCTCCTTCCTCGATGGAGGGCCGGAAGAGTTCCGAAGTCGTCCCTCCCGCTCGGGGACCGAACTTGGCTAAGAGGTCCTCCTGGGTGCTCTCCTCCCTCGGCACGTGCTTGATGGAGAAGGTGCGGAACTGCCCGATGACCCCCTTAACCTTCTCCAGGTATAGCAGGAGGGTCGGGTCCTTTGCTTCAAACTCTCCCTTGATCTGGCATGCTACCACCATGGAGTCCGTGGAGACCTCCACGTCCAGCACTCCCAGTTCTCGGGCCAGCCGAAGGCCCGCTATCACCGCTTCATACTCAGCCTGGTTGTTGGTAATTGGGAATCGGATGTTTAAGGCTTGCTCAATCTGAGTCCCCTGAGGACTTACCAGGACCATTCCCCCTCCATAGGAGTATTTTCCCGACGCTCCGCCCACCAACATCTTCCATGCCTCTGGGGGAGGTGTCTCGTGCTCCCCCACTTCGGCCGCATAGTCGGCCATGAAGTCTGCCACCGCCTGAGCCCTGATGGACGTCCTGGGCACGAACGTGATATTGAATTCACTTAACTCCACTGACCACTTTGCCAACCTCCCTGAGTGCTCCACCCCTTCCATGATTTTACGGAGTGGGTGGTCTGTCACTACCTTGATTGAATGGGCTTGAAAGTAAGGTCGGAGCCTCCGGGCTGACACCACCAATGCGAAGGCCAACTTTTCTAAGATCGGGTACCGGAGCTCTGCCTTCTTCAGCACTCGGCTGACATAGTAGATAGGGAACTGTTTCTTCCCCTCCTCCCGGATTAATACGGAACTTACTGCTTCGGACCCTACCCCCAGGTACAGGGATAGGTCTTCTCCGGGCCTCGGTCCCTGGAGCAGAGGGGTTTGGGTGAGCTGTTCTTTCAGAGCCTGGAAGGCTTCCTCGCACTCCCGGGTCCATTCAAACTTCTTGTTTCCCCGTAGCACCTTGAAAAAAGATGCACACTTTTCTCCCGCCTTGGAGAGGAACCTGCTGAGCCCAACCAACTTCCCTGTAAGGCTCTGAACCTCCTTCAGATTCCTTGGCGACCCCAACTCCATCACCGCCCTAACCTTGTCCGGGTTAGGCTCCACTCCCGCGGGGGTGAGCAAGTGGCCTAGGAACTTTCCTCGGCTCGCTCCGAAGATGCACTTCAAGGGATTGAGTTTCATCTTGTACCGCCGCAGGGTCCCGAACGTCTCCTCAAGGTCTTGGAGGTGAGATCTTATAACAGTAGCACCCATCCCCCGTGATGAAGGAGACATCTTTGATGTCTGGGGGGTGCATGCGGATTTGATGGTAACCTGAAAAAGCATCTAAAAAAGACATCACAGGAAAACCGACGGCTGAGTCAACCGGTGCGTCGATTCTAGGCAGGGGGTAACAATCCTTAGAGCATGATTTATTAAGTAAAGAAAAGTCGATACACATCCTCCATTTACCTCCTCCCTTTTTCACCATAACGACGTTGGAGACCCAGCCTGGATACTGGATCTCCGATACAAAGCCTGCCTGTAGGAGCTTGCCCACCTCCTCGTGGATGGGTCCTTCCAGCTTGTCGGCGATGGCCCTCCTCTTTTGGCGGATGGGGCGGGTGCCGGGGTCGAGGTTGAGGCGATGGCAAGCCACATCCGCGTCGATCCCGGGCATTTCCGCGGCGCTCCAAGCGAAGACGTCTACGTTCTTTTGTACGCAAGCCAGAATCTCCGCTTGATCTTCCGGGTTGAGACCCCCGCTGACCCGGACCTTCTCCACCACCCCCAGCGGGTGGTGACCTCGAGCTCCACGACCTCGTCCACAGCCTCCAACCGGGACTGCTCTCCCCAAGCCCTCTCCTCCTCGGCACAAGTGAGAGCCTGGGTTCCTTACTCGACCTCCTTCTCTACCGACATTCGCTCCTCCCCCCCCCCCCCTCCTGGGCCTTCTCTCCTTCTCCCTCTCCTTCCGCCCGGGGTCCCTCAGCTACCCCTTCTTGGGCATGGACTTCATCTCCCGCCAACCTCTCCTCGGCTACCTCTTTACCACCGGCTTCGGCCGCTTCCTCCATCATCTTATCCCATTCCTCCGCTTCTCCCATACAGGAGATGGCGTTGACAACCGTCACGTAGCACTGCCTCGCCACCTTGGGATCCCCCGTGATCCGCACCTGAACCCCTCCGTCGTTGAACTTAAGGCATTGATGAAAGGTGGAGGGGACACAGTGGAACGCGCTGATGAGCGGTCGTCCGAAGATGGCGTTGTAGCTGCTTGGGGCGTCCACTATGACAAAACGGCAGTTTCTGGACTGCCCACCCAGGGTTAAATGAAGTCCTACTCCCCCTTCTACTTCTTTCCTCTCCCCCGAGAATCCAAACAGAGGGCCATCCGAGGCCAACACCCTTTTGGGTTCCACCTCCATCTTGTCAAACGCCTTCTTGAAGATGACGTTGACCGAACTCCCATTGTCCACCAGGATTCGGGAGACGGTGAAGTTCTCGATCGCCGTCTGAATGACCAGCGCATCGCAGAATGGGTCCTCATAGCCCGACATGTCTTTCTGGGTGAAAATGATTTTTTCGGCCGGGGGTGGAGCAGTGGATGTCGAAGCTACGCTCCGGCGGTAGATGGTATGGAGGCTAGCCTTGCGGGTCGCCTCCACCCCCACCCCCCATGGATTACCCCGATCCCACCTCTACTTCCCATATCGGCTCTATCCTCACACCTTTCCTCATACTCCTCTCGAGGTTCGACCTCCACGATCCTTACTGGCTGTTGCTGCGGTGGCGCGGGCGCTCTGCCCCTCTTTACTTCCAGGAACTCCGGACAGGTGTCCGTCGAGTGACCTTCCTCATCATGGAAGATACAATATGGCAACGTCACTTCCCCTGCATCGGCCTCTGCCACCCTATTCCTTCTCCTCCTAGCGGCTGCCGTTTCTACCTCTCCTCTCCTTCCTCTTCCTCTTCCTCTTCCCCGTCCAATTGCCATGTCTTGTTGGGGAGGGGGAGGCATTTGCATCGGACCTTGCCTCCACCCTAACTGGGGGGCCTCCATTGACCTCCGACATGGTTACCCCTTCCTGGGCCGTAACCCCTTCCCTGCCCTTGCATTCCTCCACCTTGCGGCCTCCATTCCCCCTCCGGGGCCCGGGGCTCTTCCCTTCTCCTGACCTCCTACTGCCTCACCTCCGGCTCAATGAGCTTTGCTAGCCTCTTGGTGAGCTCCGGATTGGCTTCCTCACTCGCGACTTCCTCCGACACCCTCTCCATCAGCTCTTCATAGGAGACGGGGGCTTTTCTCTTTAACGCCATCTTGAAGAAACTCTCTTTCAACCCGACCGTGAAGGCGAGTTGGAGTGCAAACCCAGGCATCTCCTGAGTGAGCTGCACTTCCTCCTGGAACCGATCGACGTATTGAGCCAGCGACTCCCTGGGTCCCTGCTTCACTGCGAAGAGGGAATCAGCGTCCTTCTTCCTCTTTTTTGAGGTCGAGAACCTCAGCAAAAAACTTCGGCGCAAATCCTCGAACGAGTAGATTGACCCTGCAGGGAGCTGATGGAACCAGTCCCTGGCCTTCTCCTTGATGGTGATGGCAAAGAGCCGACACTTGAAGGCATCTGACATCGGCCTGATGGAGACCGAGTCTTCGAAACTCTGCAGGTGCTGGACAGGGTCATCTCTACCGTTGTAGTACACCCGGTCCCATTCTCCAAATCCCCCAAGGATGGGTGCGGAAAGCACCAGCTCGTAAAAGGGGCTTCCCCCTCCTGTCACTCTTCCTGGCTCCACTCGCCCCCCGAGCTCGCTCGCCAAACTTGAGCTCGCCAGGACTATACTCGCGAGGGCGGTGCTCGCCTGAACCACCCCGACCGACGCCGCTTCCTCTTGGCGCGCACTCGCCTGCGTCGCGCTCGCTGGGACGGAGCTCGCCAGCACTGAGCTCGCCGGCACGGAGCTCGCCGGACTGGCGAACAACACTCGCCCTTCCTTGCCCTGACCTAGACCAACGGAAACTTCCTTTCCAGCCCTCCCCCCTGGTGCCTCCTCGCCGACTGTTGTAGGGGGAGGGGGCGCCCGAGGGGCTGGGGTCGCAAACTCGCTTCGCAGAGCTGTGACCGTGAACCCCAAGGTGTCGAGCACCTCCTTTCTGAAATCTGCGAGCATTCTGGCCATCGCCTCTTGAGGTGTCTCGCCGAACTCCTCGCCTTGCTCTTCATCGCCCGCCATGTCCCTTCTCCGGAACTTTCTTGAACCAGCCACACTCCACGCTCACCGCACCAAAATGTTGAAACCGATTTCTCGGTCTCTTGTGGAGCTCGGGGCCCTCAACGAATTGAGGGGCGACTAGCCCTTACCGTTCCCTCGAAAGAGGAAGGCAGATAACTCGGACAAGGAACAAAGACCCTGGTCTCAGCAAGGAGGTCCCTCCACTGACCCAGAAGATCGTTGAGCGCTTCCCCCCCAAGCCAAAGCTAAGACTCGGGCACCTTGGAGAGCTAGAGAGCCCAAACCAAAGCGACCTATGGAGAGAAGAAGGCTCAAAGATTCTGAAACCGGTCCTCTTCCAAGGTGCCCTTTAAGGTCTATTTATAGATTTTGGTTTTGTGGTCTATCAATAGCCAACTCCCGCTGTCCATTCTTACTATCTGCACCCCAAATTGGTCTGCTAACAGCCAAACTCCGCTGTTTGGAGGGGCTAGCCGCAGACCACCAGGAGTTTTCTGGTAAAAGACCACCCCAGGTACCGGCGAACCAGAGACCCTTGACCTGTTCTAGCGAACACGGGGCTCGTCAAAATGGCTGGCTGGCTCGCCTGCCTAGCGAACTCCTTCGACTGACTGGCTCGCCTGCCTCTAGGGCTCGCCTGCCGAACCGCTCTTTAGCGAGTCGGGCTCGCCAAAATGGCTAATTGTACCCCAGAAACGGCTATTTGCACCCCAAGGTCCCGGGCCTTCCTAGCGAACTACTTCGACCGGCTGGCTCGCCTGCCTCTAGGGCCTCTCGCTCTTCTTGGGCTCGCCCCGCCTGGCTCGCCCATCCCTGGCTCGCTCCCTTGGGTATGCGAACCAGGGACCCTTCCCGGCGAACATCGGGGTTGTACAACGCCATAATCTCCACTGTCGATCTTTGTCGCCAGAAAAAGGGTAGTTTCTGCCGGTAGTAGAGGAAGGGAGGAGATGAATCGCAATGATGGATAAAATCTCATTGCAATGATGGATCCTACCTCATCGCTTGCCATCCATTTGGCTTCAAAATCTCCAAGTTTCCCCTCCTACGTACATAACTCAATTCATGGCAGACTTCGACAGATTTTTTGTTTGATCTTCTTCCCGTGATCTTCCACCACTATTGGGCGACCGAAGATTGGCCATCGGGAACCGACGAACTAGGGCCGGTGTTCACCTATCAGTGATTCTCGAACGGTGATGCAAACCTCCACAATCTCATACATAAGTGTTGGGTACACAAATTAAAAGAGAACAAGCCAGTGCGACCTCATCTTTTGGGATGATGATATGGAGAAACAAAGTTTTTTCAGGCGATTAAGATCGATTGGAAGATGTAGTGGAGGTAATGAAGCATCGAAAACAAGGGAAGATCATCTTGTGGCGCTGAGACCTTCTTCTAGGAAGATAGTCTCGTAGCAACAACACTAATTACCCTCAACCTAATTTTCGCTTCTCCATCTAAAAGTGTGAAGTCGGTATCTGAATATTTTTCTAAAGGGGTTGAATATAGAAATATGTTTTGTCATGAGGTCCTTTGATAACTCACAATTTCTTTCAACACAAGTCACAAATAAATTTGAAAGTAGTCAAACTATTGATGCAATAAAAAGTTATATGCTGAAAATTGAATATATGTTATAGAGCATTGCAATATGATGACACAAAAGATTTTTATAGAGGTTCACTGAACAATGGGTAGTCCCTCTTCCACGGTGTGTGGGATGGCATTGCCTTCACAAGGCGATAGAGATTTTTCCTCTGGAAACTATCAAACCTAATGCATCTTTATCTTGAGACTCCAAGCATGGCACACCTCTTTCTTAGAGAGACCTATAACCCTTTATAGTGATTTGAAAGCTTTGTAGTAAGCAGGTGTCACCCAAATAGAAGGTGATTCTTGTTGAATCTCAAGAAAAAAGATGGATTTAATATATAGCCATCAGGAATTCGACTTTTTTGAATATAGATGGAAACCCAAAGAGGGCGAAAAAGAAAATGTGAGAAAGAGATTTCTCTAGTGCAATAGAAACTTATATAGTCATCTTTTCAAAGTTTGATCAAGTACCAAAAATAATAGGGCGACAGAAAGGATGGCGCCATCCAATTTATGATGTCGCAGTGGATTTTTTTAATCATGACACAATCTTCAATCTGGGATACTGAACATTGAGCACTCAGTCCATGAATGTTGATCTGGGATCTAGTTCAGCCAGAAGAGATCTTCCTTCATTGAGCATTAATGTTCAGACAAAGTGATCAGTGATCACAGAGCTTCAGGTAATGGTCAGAGATTGGTTCTTTCAAAAGAATGATCTTTGATTCGGTGAGCGTTGTTAGAGGGATGACTGGATCAATGATCACAAAATACTTGATCAGCGTAAGCTGATCTAAATTTTTATTCTTCATGATTCTAAGCTTTGATTAAATATTTGTCGTACATCAAATGCATGCTCAACATAAGCTTCATTTAGTGAACCGATGAGACTCATCTGCCAACGATCTTAAATTTAATCAACTATTCAAATCTTCTCAAGGAACTTTAGCTTAGTCAGTGACCAAATCTCCGATCAACGATCGTACCAAACAGTCAACAATCGCTTAGTACTTTAGTTGAATCTTCACATCTTCCTTCATGCCTTCTTTTGGACAACTTTCTTATAGGCAATATAAGAGATAAATGTTCTTCATAACTTGGTGCATTACACTAGCATGATCTACTAAATCATTTGAGTTTTTCCCAACAATCTTCCCATATTTGATAGAACAAGTGTTACAGAAGGAGAGATGCATTAAGTTGTCAACATACACTTTCTTCTCCAAAACATATTTTCCTTTCTTCTCTCTCGATTCCTTAAAAGTGAGAAATGAAGTAATTAATGTTGTGTTTAGCTCCCTTAATCCATCAAAATGACCTCAGGAATGATCATATCCATCAAAAATTTTAACCACCGCATTTTGGGCATGGAATAACATGTACTCAAAAATGAACATCTGTACACTCCCTCAGTATACAATGTGCACCTGGGGAATGTAAAGGTACATAGTCATGTATTATGTCGTGTGATAAGCTGCACGTACTAGTGGAACCTCTGCCATAAAATATTTTTGGAACTTGTTCTGGGTATATGGCATGGACCTTGGGCGTGTAAACTAAAATTTCCCAATAATGCTTCCTGATTACTCCTCCAGTAGCTACAAGCATTCACAAGTTCATTTCACCATACACTCACTAAATTCAAAAAAAGTGGGAAACGAGGCATTACATGCATGACTGCTAGAGTATGTTTTGAATAATTTAGAGCTATACATACACCTCTTCTTCCATTCATTCTTGCTAAAAGGAAAAATGGTTATAATAAATTTGAGTGTTTTTGTTGCAATAATCAAACAATTTATTAATAAAATGCTCCCTACTCTAGGAAACCAATCTTTTAGTTTAATATAATGTTTTAGAAGAACTATGGACACAAGCCAAGCTAGGTACACCCTAATGTGTAGCTATCTTGCAGGAACAATGTAGATTCACCATAACCGAATAGTGTTATTTGGATAGTGGATGCGCATATTATTGGAAGAGTATGGACTCAGAGAAAGTCCCAATGTTATATTTGGAGACTCTAGCCATGGACAAATATATGGTTATTGAAAGATTCATGTTGGTGTTGTTACCTTCACCAAAGTAGCTTATGTTGAAGGGATGAAGCACAACCTCATTTGTATTAGTCAACTATGCGGTAAAGGGTTAGAGATAATCTTCACACAAGATAAAAAAAGATAGTAAACAATGACGCATGAGCCATTATTCTCTCAGGCATAACAAATACAGGCTTTATCTTATTGATTTTATTTCTAACACATCTGTGGTTTGCTTATTCAACTCCCCTATATCTAATTCTGATCATTAGCATAGAAGGTTGGCACTTCTCAACCTTAAAACACTTTTAAAACTATCTCAAAAGAATTTATTAAGAGGATTAGCATGTTACAAATATGTAAAAGTGAAACCATGTTGGTATTTCCAATTGGAAAAGTAGACAAAGTTTTCATTTAAGAACAAAATTTAGAATAGATCCCTAAGAATTTTGTATTTGATCCATATGGATCTATTTCGATCAATTTCTGCTAGTAGACTAGGAGGGAAATAATATTATCTAGCTATTATGGATTACTACTCAAGATTAACTTGAGTGTTCTTTGTAAAAACTAAGTCTAATGCATCCAAAGCCATCACAAACTTTATTAAACAAATATGAAATAAGCTATATATTATAGTTGTACTGATCAGAAGTGATCATGGTACCAAGTTTGAGTCTTATAGGAAGAATGAATTTTGTGATGATGAAGGGATCAAACATAGTTTCTTTGCTCTAAGAACTCCATAGTAAAATGGAGTTGTTGGGAGAAAGAATAAAACCATCATTGAAATAAGTAAAACTTTACTTACTGAGACTAATTTATTGGAGCGTGGGTGACACTATTCGACACACCCTTGGTTAGAGGAAAACAAATCTTTGCATGCATTTGATCAATATTTGCAAGACTTTTTGAAAGTGCACAGTGTGCCACTGTGTATTCTCTAGAGGGGGGGGGGGGTGAATAGGGATTTAAATCTTTTGTACCCTAGTTATGCACACACAATAAAAACTACTAAGTATTATGCAATCAACAAAGCCAAAATAGAATAAAGTAATTATAGTAAATATAAAACAGAAAACAGTAAAGTGGGACAACACAGAAATGCAATGTAGAAGACACAAAATTTTAAAGTGGTTCCCTAAAATGTGGGTATTCCACTCTTCTATCTCCCTGGTAGGATTGCACTAACAATGCCCGAGTCTTTTGATAAGGAGACACTCAGAACCACTGAGTCTTTTGATACGGAGACTCTAAAAACCACTGAGTCTTTTGATAAGGAGACTCTTAGAACCAGTGAGTCTTTTGATAAAGAGACTCTTAGTACCACTGAATCCTTTGGAAGAGGGATTCTTAAAACTCTTTTACAGTTGGAGAATAAAAACAGTAGAAGGAGAAGAAAGAAGAGACAATGATTCTTCAGTAAGAATCCTTCAGAAGCTGTCTTCTTTGAATGTTGTAGCATCTGTTTATCTCATGATCTAAATATGATGAAGCCTTGCTTATGATAATGAAGATTGCAAGGGTTATAAGCATGATCTTGATTCTCTGGACTTTTGTAGACTTGCTTCTTTGTGATGTAGAAGAAAAAGCAGCACTATTGTTATGATCTTTTTTTGTATAGAGGAGTTGTTCTTCTGTTCTATCTTGGGGTTGAAGGAAGAAGAAGAAAAGTAGTACTATTTCAACAGAAAAAATTATTTTCAGTTATTCTCTGTGTTGTTTTCCTTCTTTCTCAGCATCTGTATTCTCCATGATTTGAGTTTGAATTTGTTTCTTCTTCTGGACTGTCCTTAGAAGGAATATCCATTGGACAATTGATTTTTCCTTCTATTTTTGTTCCTAACCCGTCCAACTGATTTGAATAATCTTCCAAGAATGTCTTTGCTGCATTTCTGGAATGCTCCATTCCATTCTTGGAAGTAAACGAGCCATTGGAGAACAGTCTTCAGCGTTGTAGACCTTCTGAAAAGGTATTCGAAAGGAAAATAGAAAAACTTCTATTTCTGACTGTACTCGACGCTGCGTCGACTTCATCTTTCGATGCACCTTTGAGTTCTTATAGAAGTAGCTTTGAATTCCTTCTTAGCTCTGACTGAACTCAGATGTTGACGTTGCGTTGAGTTCATATCGACATATCCGTCGAGTTGAAGACTTGAATTTGAACTTCATCTTCTGCGTCTACTTGAAGTCGAAGTTGCGTCGACTTCTAAGATGGCTTCGACGGGCTATGTGTTCTGCGTCGAGATCATTTTGACGTTGCATCGACTTCACTTATACATCGACATACATATTAAGTTACTTCAACTTTCAGTCAGAGTTACAACGACATCTAGTCAAAGTTGCATCGACTTCCATTTGACGCAAGCCTTAACTTAATTGAATTTGTGCTTCTCTTAGGTCTGGTCTTGTAACACTAGGTGAATATGATATCCTAGGACATCTAATGACCATTTTACCCTTTTTATACAATGTGGGTAATATGACCTAACTAATGAAATCACTTTAAGTAATTTGTCAGATAAATCACAAGGGCTTTTCCTAGTTGGCAGGCTCTTCATGGATGGTCTTTACTAAACTTACATATTGGTAAGCCTCTTACTAGGTTAAACTTAGACAGTTTAACAATGGTCTTAAAATTTAGGTGATTGAGTCTCCTATGCCACAACTCATTGTTTTCTAACTGAGAGTTAAATAAATAGATCTATGACTTAGTATACTCAAAATTTACAACATAGACCTTACCGTTTCTAAGACCAGTCAATACAATTTGGTTAGTTATAGAACTAACTATATGACATAAAGACTTAGTGAATACAACTTTGTATTCACCATTACATAGCTGACTAATACTAATTAGATTATGTTGAAGTCCTTCAACATAAACAATCTTAGAGAAGGAGATTTACCCAATCCTGAGCAAGCCATATCCTTTGGTTTGACCAGAGTGAGAATTCCCAAAAATTACCTTAGGCCCTTCCTTGGCCTTATAGTTTTCCAGCAATTCTTTTGCTCCAGTCATATGCATGGAGCATCCACTATCCAGATACCACTGCTGGTTTGTGGTTGTACTGTCTCCTTTCTGCACATGAAATCAAACATTAGTATAGACACTTACTTGCTGGGGTCTCTTTCTTCTATCATCAAATGGAGTTATGAAAGAATAAGTTGGTCTTTCAGTATACCCCTTAAGGTGAAGAAGTGCTGGATTATTATGCCAGCAATATTTAGCTATGTGACCAATTTTAGAACAACAGAAACATCTAGGAAAATAAGTATAGAGAGATCTAGATGTTTGAAAATTTCTTGCTGGAAGCATGCGTCGAGAAGAAATCTACGCATCTTTAGAGTTGCGTCGAGTGTAACTTGACGTGTCTGCATAGTTACATAGATAATAATTTGATGAAGAATATTGGTTGCGTCAAATAGAATTTGACACACCCTCATACTTGCTTCGAGTTGATGTCAAAGCATATGCCCAACTCCATTGAGTTTCATTCTACGCATCTTTAAAACTGCGTCGAGTTCTAGTCGACGCAGAATTCTTTTTATTAAGATTTTTATAAATTTTATTTGGCTTTTCTAAGGGGTGTTTACCTAAAATCCATGTTTGATTAGTACTGTTTACCCTATTGAATATAGTGAGTTTATTATGGTTATTATTTTGTTCTTCACATGATTCTAAGTTGTTATTAGATTGATTTATACTAGACCTAATGAATGTTACAGGATTTTTCCAGGAAAGTTTGCTAGGGATTAGTGTGCTGGTGGATGGTAGTGATTCTAGATCAAGATGGTTAAATCTCTTGGAGAGATTTTGTGAGATGTCCTTAAGCTTTTGACTCCTCGCATTGAGTGAGTCCTCAAAGGCTTTTGCCTTTGTAAGTTCTTTCTTTAAATCAGAATTTTCATTAGTTAATGTGTATATTTCTTTTTCTTTCTTAAACATCTGATTACTTAGATCATAGTTATCTGAGTGCAAATTATCTTTCCTAAGGTCTTCTAGTTCTTTTCTGATTATGTTAAGTTCTTTTTGGCTGTTAATATAATCTTGACAGAATTCTTTATTACAGACTTTAAAGTCTTCTGAGGAAAAGTCAAAATCATCAAAAATAGTTACCTAATTTTCTGCAGTAGAGTCTTCCATAGCCATTAAGAAGGCTTCTTTAGTTGCTCACTCTTCATCACTATTAGATGAGGAGGAGCTTGGCTCAGACTCTGAATCACTCCAGGTTTCAGCAATGAAACCTTTACCTTTCTCCTTGTCTTTCTTCCAGAAAGATTTCTTCTTCTGCTCATCTTTGTTGCTGCTCCTGTACCTTTGTTCTTGTGGACACTTAGGGGCTATGTGCCCTGGCTTATTGCAGGAGAAGCAGATCACATCCTTCTTTGGAGTCTTATCAAATCTGGGTTTTGAGCTCCTCTCTTTTCTTCTTGAGTCTTCTGTCTTGACCAACTTTCTGAATCTCCTTGCTAAGAGACTGAACATCTCATCTTCAGGAGTGGAGCACTCTCCTTCAACAACCTTTAAGGCAAGAATCCTTTGTATGGGAGTTGAGGTTGTCTCCTTAGCCTCTGTTTCAACCCTGCTCTTCAATAGCATCTCATAAGATTTGAGCTTTCCTAGCAAAGCATCAGTAGAGATCTCTCTATGACATCTGGACTCTCTGTGTGCCCAGATCCTTGAGTCCCATGATATTAGGAAGCACATGAGGATCTTATCATTGATATATGTCAAGGATATCTCCTTGTCCAAACTTTTTAGCTCCTTAATAATAATGTTGAATCTGTCATGCATTTTAGCAACACTTTACTCAGCTTTCTTTTGAAAGTTCTCATATTGGGATATGAGAAGGGACTTTCGATCCTCTCATTCATCAGAACTCTCTTCTACTATTCTAGAAAGAGATTCCCATATCTCTTTTGCTGATTGGCAGCCAGCAACTTTCTAGAAGATTTCATCTAAAATTGTGGAGACCGGGATATTCATTGCCTTGGCATCGCATGCCTTCTGCTTCTTCTCAGCATATGCCCACTCATTCCTTGGGACAGCTTCCTGTATTGCAGATCCACTAGCATCTTGTCTGACTGGAGCTAGGGGATCTAAAATGATAACATCAAAGATGTATTCATCAATGGAGTTCATATAGAGCTTTATTCCGGCCTTCCAGAGTGTAAACTTATTCAAGTTACACACTGGTGGCCGTGTTGATGCATAGTCCTTATAAATCATTTTTCTTTATAAAATAGTTTTAATTAATTTAAAATAAAGAAGTAAGAGTGAGGAGATCTTTTGATCAAGGTGTTAACCTTTTAATGATCGACCTCGCTCTGATACCAATTGAAAGTGCACAATGTGCCTCTGAGTATTCTCTAGAGGGGGGAGGGGGGAGAATAGAGATTTAAATCTTTTGTACCCTAGTTATGCACACACAATAAAAACTACTAAGTATTATGCAATCAACAAAGCCAAAAAAGAATAAAGTAATTACAGAAAATATAAAATAGAAAACAATAAACTAGGATAGCACATAAATGCAATGCATAAAACACATAATTTTATAGTGGTTTCCTAAAATATGGGTAGTCCACTCTTCTACCTCCCTGGTAGGATTGCATTAACTGTGCCTGAGTATTTTGATAAGGAGACTCTCAGAACCATTGAGTCTTTGATAATGAGACTCTTAGAACCACTGAGACTTTTGATAAGGAGACTCTTAGAACCACCGAGTCATTTAATAAGGAGACTCTTAGAATCACTGAGTCTTTTGATAAGGAGACTCTTAGAACCACTGAATCTTTTGGAAGAGGGATTCTTAAAACTCTCTTATAGTTGGAGAATGAAAATGGTAGAAGGAGAAGAAAGAAGAGAAAATGATTCTTCAGTAAGAATCCTTCAGAAGCTGTCTTCTTTGAATGTTGTAGCTTCTGTTCATCTCAGGATCTAAATATGATGAACCCTTGCTTATGATAGTGATGATTGCAAGGGTAATAAGCTTGATCCTGATTCTCTGCACTTTTGTAGACTTGCTACTTTGTGATGTAGAAGAAAAAGCAGCACTGCTGTTATGATTTTTTTTTGTACAGAGGAGTTGTTCTTCTGTTCTTTCTTGGGGTTGAAGGAGGAAGAAGAAAAGAAGTACTATTTCGACAGACAAAATTATTTTCAGTTATTCTCTATGTTATTTTCTTTCTTTCTCAGCATCTTTATTCTCCATGATTTGAGTTTGAATTTGTTTCTTCTTCTTGACTGTCCTTAGAAGGAATGTCCATTGGACAATTTATGTTTCCTTCTATTTTTGTTCCCGACCCATCCAAGAATGTCTTTGCTGCATTTTTGGAATACTCCATACCATTCTTGGCAGTAAACGAGCCATTGAAGAATAATCTTCAGCTTTTTAGACCTTCTGGAAAGGTATTAGAAAGGACAGCAGAAAAACTTCTATTTCTGACTATACTCGGCGCTGCGTCGAATTCATCTTTTGACGCACCTCTGAGTTCTTATAGAAGTAGCTTCAAATTTCTTCTTAGCTCTAGCTGAACTCAGATGTCGACATTGCGTAGAGTTCTTATCGGCATATCCGTCGAGTTGAAGACTTGAATTTGAACATCATCTTCTGCGTCTACTTGAAGTCGAAGATGCGTGGACTTCTAAGATGGCTTTGACAGGCTCTGTCTTCTACGTCGAGATCATTTTGACGTTGCGTCGACTTCACTTATACTTTGACAGACAGATTGAGTTACTTCAACTTTCAGTCGGAGTTACGTCGACATCTAGTCGAAGTTGCGCCGACTTCCATTCAACGCAAGTCTTAACTTAACTGAATTTGTGCTTCTCTTAGGCCTGGTCTTGTAACACTAGGTGAATGTGATATCCTAGGACATCTAATGATCATTTTACCCTTTCTATACAATGTGGGTAATATAACCTAACTGATGAAATCACTTTAAGTAATTTGTTAGATAAATCACAAGGGTTTCCCAACACTTTTCATAGTGTGCAAGTTAAGGAATCCCATATGAAATAATCCTTTGAAGTCAAAGCAAGTATCGAGCTTAAATAATGAGTCATATGCCAGCTTTGTAGAGTTGAAACAATCCTTGATAAATTTGGATGTTGCCCTAAATAGCTAAATAAAGATGATAGTGCTAAAAATAGACACTACCACCTGATAATAGCTTGGATCTCTTATTATGGAAATAATGCGTCTCAACACATCTTGGATGGAACATGATTGCAGGAAATTCAAGTTTTCAACCTGCCAACTATAATACCTACCACTTGACGATAATCATATTATAGCAATTTTACTATTGCTATGCGATAGCTCGCTACCACCGGGCGATATCACAAACCTAAAAACTAGAAAGCTATTCTGTTCCGAGGAGGGAAAATAACATGGAAACTCATATTTTGACAATACTGCCTCGTGATAGCCACTACCGATTGCGGTAGCTCCTATATATTTAAAATATAAAATTTTGTCTCCGGATCCACATTCTTTTCAATTCAAGCATGAATATTGTTCATGGAAAAGACCTCCCAACCACCTCTAGAGACTCATACACTTCAACAAACATCTTTTTGAAGGAAGATCAATGTGTAACAACGATATTTAAGTGAAGGGCTCGCATTATTCCACATCAATTTTGAGCGACTTTTCCACATCTTTCTCCATCATCAGATTAATGGAGTTTATCGATTGGAGTTCTACCTTTTTGCATTTTGGTTGTTTAATCTTTGATTTATAAATCTGTGTATCGTGTAGGAATTTGCTTAGTGTGTAGTGACATGGTTAGATCTAGAGAGGTCTTTAGGCTAATCTAGGGGTAGATTAGATAGGGATAAACATGATGACACTCTGGGGTGGATTGCTAGGGACAACCGATTCTTAGGAAGAAGAGCCAGTATAGAAAACAAGAAGATTTATTTTTCATCGCCTTGATCTTAGTGTCATAAAGATCGAACCTTTTGTATTATTAAAAAATATTAATAAATATGTTTTATTTTTCTTTTCAATTATAAAAAAAATCTTATGCTTAATCTCTTAAATGTTTTAATTAATTTTATGAAAAGAAAAATCTACAAATTTTAATTATTCTTTATTCACCCACTCTAAGGAATTCTTGCAATCCAACAATTGGTAGTAGAGCTAAGTTACTCATTATTTGGTTTTAACACCCTAGAGTTATTATTGCTGGATCGATTGGCGCCCTTAGAGGGGGGGGGGGGTGAATAAGGGAATAAAATTTTTTATAAATTTTTAGACAATTTCTTAATTGTTTTGAGAGAATTAGAACGAAATAACAAATTAACTTAAAGGAGGAAACAATTGTAATTTGCAATTTTATAAATTATGTCAAATGATAGAAATCAAGTAAACACAAAAAGAGACATGATTATATTATATAAAAAAGGTGTTTACATAAATTTGATTTCAATATCGCTTGAAATCGGAGGCGTACAAAGTAAAACAAATTTTCCCTTTCTATACCGACTTGTATCCCCACAAACCGGTTGGCTTTAGCCTATGCTTCCCCAGATAAGGCCTCAAGCCGCTCTAGCCAATCCTTCCCCGGATATGGCCTCGAGCACCCCCTAGATCTAATCACCTAGACCTAGTCTCCAACACAAGGCGAATTCCCCCCCTAAGTCCTACCCAGACCTAGTCGCCAACACAAGGCGAATTCTCTAAACGGTTACAAAAATATATGGAATGAAAATAAAGATAACAATAATAAAACTCCCTATATGAGATCTTCTGAAGTCGGAGATGAAGGATCGCTGTAGTATGAGCGAGGTCGAAGCGATCGTCCTTCGGATGTAGCGTGACGTAGTCCTCCTCCAGAATTCTCCTTAAGCATTTTGTGGGAGATCCTTCTTCGGTAGCAACAATGGAGTTTTGGCATAAATATTCTCTCTGGAAGCTCTCTCTGATTTCTGGAATCAAGCCTTCAATGATCCTCCAGCAATCAGCAAAAATGAAATCAGGTCTTTTAAATAAAAACTCGAGCTAACGCGTGGCGTTAAGGTTAACACCAGTGTTAGAGAACATGTACGGCAGTTGCTGAGATCGTGTATAACGTCGGGAGCATGACAGAACCAAATTTCGTCGAACACACACATTTGGTCGAACGCGCCTTCGTCGAACCCGCCTTCATCGAACGGAACCCTTTTCGTCAACCGCAACCGTCAGGATCGTGCAAAACCGCTAGGATCGTGGTAGAAACCAAGTTCATCGAACAGAATCAATTTCGTTGAACGGAACTCCAAGTTCGTCGAGTGTAGTTTGTCAGGCGCAATTTCGTCGAGCGCAGGTAATTTCGTTGAACGGAACTCCAAGTTTGTCGAACGTAGCTTGTCGAGCGCAATTTCGTCAAGCGCAGGCAATTTCGTCGAACGGAACTCCAAGTTCGTCGAATGCTCCAATTTGTCGAGCGTAGTTCAGTTCAGATTTCGTCGAGCGCAGGTTCCTTCAGGTTTCATCGAGCGCTTTCAGAGTTCGTCGAACACTCCAATTGGTTGAGCGCAGTTTAGTTTAGATTTCGTCGAACGCTCCATCTCAGCGGTTTCCTTCTCAACGGTTGTTAACGCTGGGCGTTAACAACTAACGCGAGCGTTAGCACACTTTCCATAGAGTCATCTCCAATCTGTTGTCTTCCTGTGGAGTATTGCACCTATAGTTCCTGCACACTCTAAATACACAACAAGCAAGATCAAATACAAATTGGGATTTGTTATTCTCAAGCAAAGGATGTGACACACATGTCCAACAATCTCCCCCTTTTGATAATAACAAATCCTCTTAGCAAGAAATCATTAAAGTGCAACTATAGTATTTGATATGCATGATAATGCATGACAATGTGCATACTCCCCCTATCTTAATGCACCCTACATAAATGCAATTTATGATTTACTCCCCCTAAATGATTGATTACATGAATTAGTCTCCCCGTATTCTTCTATATAGATTTCTTCAATTAATCTCCCCCTTTTGGTATTATCAAAAGAAGGTAGGGTGAGGGTAGTAAGGAGGCATTTCTTATAAATGATAAAGCATGATCGAGCTTTTGTAATATAGATAATGATACAGATTTTAAGCATAGTATATTTAAGAGATTTCAAATAAAAAGATAAGAGTTGTAAGCAAGCGGAAGATTATAAGAAACATCTTTTTGTAAGCATGAAAAGTATAAGTAGAAATATGAGTTTTAAGTTCAAAATGTAAAGATGTTTTAACCTTTTTGAAATGTCATAGTTTTACATAAAGATACCCAGCATGTAAATGAACATATCAAAAAGAATATACTACAATGTTACATAATTTTAAGTTCAAGAGATACCAAATCATTGTAGAGATCATGTTAGGTTATCTAGTGCATTTATTATATAAAGAGTAGTATAGATAAAGCATTAGAATCCAATACTCATGAGAAGAAGTGTTATGAAAGATAATGATGCGCACATAAGTGTATTTTGGGCAATGTAAACAATTGATTTAAAACACAAAATACAAGACATATGTAAAGTAAAGTGCACAATAAAACACAAGTAAATTAACTTCCACAAACTTTAATGCACACTATTTTATAAAAAGTGGCGTATTAATCAAGGGTTGCACAAGACACTTTACTATTCTTTCCAAGGTGCTCAACCTCACAATGCTTATGAAGACTTATCAGGAGATTCAAGTAGTGCTTGGTGGAGTTATAGTTGTTGGATCGGTAGGCACCCTTAGAGGGGGGTGAATAAGGGTTTTCAAAAAACTTATATTATATTTTGAAAAGCATTGGAATAATGCGAGATTAAGACAATAAGAAGTCAAGTAAAACAATAAAGTAGAGACATGCTTTATGAATATCAAATAAGGTTTTACAAAAGTTGATTTCTATAACGCTAGAAATCGGTGGCGAAGAATAGTAGACTCCTTTTGATTTCTATCCCGACTCGCATCCCCACAAACCGGTGGCCCTAGCCTATCCTCCTCGGATTCGGCCTCAAACCGCTCAAGCCAACCCTTCCCCAGATATGGTCTCGAGCACCCCTAGACCTAACCTAGATCTAGTCGCCAACACGAGGCGAATTTCTGCCCTAAGTCCTACCCAGACCTAGTCGCCAACACGAGGCGATTTCACTAACCGTTTATAAGAAATATGAAATAAAAATGATTAAAAACTCCCTCTTGATGAACTTCTGAAGTTGGAGACGAAGATCCGCTGTAGAGTAAGCGTTGTAGAAGCGAACTTCGTTTGGATCCGGCGTGATGAGATTCTCCTTCAGAAGTTTGCAGAACTTTGGTAGGACATCAACTTTCGGCCAAGGTAGCCTCTGGAATTCTAGCACTCAATCTCTCTCTGATGTCTCTGTGAAATGAGAGAAGAGGGGTCCTTTTTATAGCCACATTGCTAGCGCCTGCGCTAGTGGTACCGCCGACGCTATCCCATTTTAGGACATATTCTGCGCGGCATAATCTTCAATCCGAGGAAACATTTCTCTCTTGCCTACTGTGCTCCACGCTATCGCCTGCGCTATCGGATACCGCCAGGTGCTATCTCCTTCTATATGTACTCCCGGAATTGCGCTTATCATCGCTACCGTCAGGCGCTAGGTGCTACCGCCGACACTAGTAGGAGTGTTGGATTTGATGGCTCAAATTTGGGGGCAACCTTCTTATGTAATCCTTGAGTCATGTGGACTTTGTTATCCTGCACACTTAAACACACAAGATCAAATACACATAGGATTTGTTATTCTCAAACCTAGGAGATGCGGAAGACCATGTTCCAACAAACTCCCCCTTTTGATAATAACAAATCCATTAATGATAAATCAGAGCATTAATATATAAGCATGATGAAACCTACGTGTGTGTGTGTGTGTGTGTGAGTGATGACTTAGGATAATTATTGATTTTATTATTTAGAATTGCTCCCCCTAAATACATGCTCCCCCTAAGTGAATGCTCCCATAATATGCAAGCTATCATCTTAATTAAGCATGTTAGTTTTTTTTTTATTTTGATAGCAGATTATATTTATCATGTTAGTTCTCCACCTTTTGTTATTAGCAAAAGTGGGTAAGGAGACACCACTTAAAAGTTGATAGTAAGATAAAGGCATGATCGAGCTTGTAGAGAGAAGGAAATGATAAGGAGTTTTAGAATACTTTTCATTGAAATAAATCAGAGTTTGAGTATCACAATAATTTCATAAATCAGAGTTTGTAGCATATAAAAAATACAAGGTAAATGTAAAGTTGCGGAAGACTTAGAAAAATACAATCAAACATCTTTTGTAAGACATGATGATTCATAAAAGATATATGAGTTAAATTTTATAAAGAAGATGTTTTTGTAAATCATTGTTCAATTAAAATCTTTAAATTCAATAATAAAGTAACCAAGCATGAAATAATGTTTCCAAAAAGAGAGTGCTATAATGTTATGTTAATTCACAATTTCAAAACATACTTAACATTGTAAAAAGCATGCTAGGTTATCTAGTGCATTTCATAAATAAAGAGTAGTATAGAATTTGCATTAGGATCCAATACTTATGAGAAGAAGTGTTATGTGAGATAATGATGTGCACAAAAGTGTATTTTTGAGTAGAGTAGACAAATGTTTTAATCAAAAATACAAGAGATATGTAAAGTAAGAGCACAATAAAACACAAATAATTTCACTTCCACACACTTCAATGCACAAACAAAAATGTACAACTACCAAGGTGCTTTGCACACACAATGCTCATTAAGACTTATTAGGGTGCAAAGTAGTGCTTGGGGGATCACATAATTTATTTTAATGTTTAGACTAGTGATCTGGTGTACTTAAGAGTAAGTGGTTTTTATTTTGAAAGAAAGATTTGATTTGCACAAGATACTTTACTATTCTTTCCAAGGTGCTCAACCTCACAACGCTTATTAAGACTTATCAGGAGGTTCAAGTAGTGCTTGGTGGAGTTATCATTGTCACTTTATTTTATGATTTTTGTTTTGTACAAAGTTCTCCGAATACACTTGTTTTGCAAATCAATATAATTTATGAAAAATATAAACACTTTTCTTAACTTTTTAAAAGTGCAAATAAAGGAGTGTAGGTAAGATACTTGTGCAATTTTAATTCATTGTACTAATACACAACATACACAAGCATTCTTAGATTAAACACATATGTAGACAATGCCAAAATAAGTGAGTGAATAAAGATCATTATCAAACATAAAACATTTACTCATACTTAGAGGCATGCTAAGCTTAGTTCTACACAACTTTTAAAAGATACGTGATGCACATATTAATAGATATATCAAAGCATGATGAAAACAATGTTCAAAGTAGTTTGAAAAGATAAATTGTAACATTATAGAAGTTCAAAATAATAGATTAAATCATGTTTGATTTTCATAGGAAAATCCATACAGTTTTTTTTATAGTTTTAATGTTTTATATTTTTGTATTTGATTTTTGCATAAAAATAGACTTTAAACCAAAAAGGCAAAAAATATTTTTGTAATTTGGATTTTATATTTTTGTATTTGATTTTTCAAAAATGAAATATAATCAGACGTGCAAAAATAAATAGTACATATAGATTAATATATTTTTAAGAATTTTTCAGAATTTTAAAAATACAGAAAAACGAATAAGTGCGCTAGCGCTAGCGCGGGAAACAGTACACGATTTTTTATGATTTTGAAATTTTTAATAGTTGATCTTGATTAAGTGTCCCAATAGTAGTTTCATGCTGAAATTTCAGATTTTTATGAGATGTTTTAGATGGTTAAAAATTACAAAATTGCATGTGTGAATGTGTTTTAACTCGAAAGATCTAGGACACCTAACTCAAGTCGTAATAAATGAAATCTTGCATCGGGAAGAGGTTTAGTAAATATGTCAGTGAGTTGAGAGTCCGTGCCAATGAAACTTACTTTTACATGCTCTTTCTTAATGTGATCCCTAATGAAATGATGACGAACATCGATGTGTTTGGATCTAGAATGGTGTACGGGATTATATGTGAGGTCTATTGCACTTTTGTTGTAACATTTAAGATCAATGTTTTTGAGATGAAATCCAAAATCCTCTAGTGTTTGGCTCATCCATAATGCTTGTGCACAACAACTACCAAGTGCGATATATTCGGCCTCCACTGTGGAGAGTGCAACCGAAGATTGTTTCCTACTAGACCAAGAAACTAAAGAGGGTCCTAAAAAGTGACAAGTACTGCTAGTGCTTTTTCGATCTAGTGAACAACCGGCGTAGTCCAAATCGGAATAGTCGTGGAGTGTGAATGAATCATTGTGTGGGTACCATAATCCTAATTTAGATGACCCGAATAGATAACAAAAAATATGTTTTACCGCTTTTAAATGAGATTCTTTTGGATTGGCTTGAAAGCGATCACATAAACATACGACAAACATTATATCTGGTCTAGATGCACTTAAGTAAAGAAGAGATCCTATTATTCCTCTATATAACGTTTGATCAATGGAAATTCCAGATTCATCTTTTCCTAGTTTTAAAGAAGCACTCATAGGAGTAGAGGCTTGTTTAAGATTTTCAAATCCAAATCATTTAAGCATATCGTGAACATATTTTGTTTGGCAAATAAAGATACCATCAGTTCGTTGTGAGATTTGAAAACTAAGAAAATATGATAGTTCTCCTACAAGACTCATTTCAAATTCATTTTTCATTACTAAGACTACTTCATTACACAACTCTTCATTAGTGACTGCAAAAATGATATCATCAACATATATTTGTAAAATAATTAGATCGTTATTATTATGCTTAATGAAGAGTGTGTTGTCGGCACTTCCCATAACATAACCGCGCTTTAACAAAAATGATGTAAGTCGATCATACCATGCACGGGGCGCTTGTTTTAAACCATAAAGCACTTTTTCTAATTTGTAAACATGATTAGGGAATTTTTCATTTATGAAACCGGGGGGGGGGGTGTTCTACATAAACTTCTTTTATAAACCTGTTTAAAAAGGCACTTTTAACATCCATTTGAAATAATTTTATTCTTTTAAAACTCGCAAATGCTAAAAATATTCGTATAGATTCTAAGCGAGCAACGGGTGCAAAAGTTTCTTCAAAATCTACCCCCTCGATTTGAGAATAACCTTGAGCAACTAAGCGTGCTTTATTACTTATAATCCTAGATTCACCATCTAATTTATTTTTAAAGATCCATTTTATGCCGATAATTGGATGATTAGATGGTCTATCTACTAGATTCCAAACTTTATTTCTTTCAAATTGACCTAACTCTTCATTCATAGCCAAAAACCAAAAATCGTCATTTAAAGCGGTGGGAACATTTTTAGGTTCTATTTCGGAAACAAAGCAAATATTTGAAAATGTTTCATGAAAAGAGGATTGAGTTCTTACCCCAATAGAAGGTTCCCCAATGACTAGCTCTTTTGGATGATTTTTTGAGAAGTTCAAAATGCTTGAAGGTTCATATTCATCTTCCTTGGACTTCTCCTCCTCTTCTTTGGAAGGTTCCTCTTCGTCGTGCTCCAAAGATGGCAAAGGTTCATCATTTGTACCTGTAGGAAGCTTCTCTGCACACGGAATAAACTCATCAAATTTAACATTAATAGACTCTTCAACCTTACTCGATCTTTTGTTAAATATTCTATAGGCTTTACTGGTTGAAGAATATCCAAGAAATATTCCTTCATCACATTTTTCATCAAATTTTCCTAAAGAATCTTTTGTATTAAGAATAAAACATTTACATCCAAATACTTTAAAATATGATACATTAGGTTTCTTTTGATAATATAGTTCATACGGTGTGATATTTAGTGATGGGCGAAGCATGACTCTATTCATTACATAGCATGATGTGCTTATGGCTTCGGCCCAAAAAGGCTTAGGTAATTTATATTCAGATAACATGGTGCGTGTTAGTTCTTGGATTGTCCTATTTTTCCGTTCTACAACACCGTTTTGTTGAGGTGTGCGTGGCGCGGAGAACTCATGCTTAATACCTAACATTTCACAAAAAGATTTAAAATTTTCATTTTCAAATTCACCTCCATGATCTGAGCGAATGCATTTTATTTTTAAATCTAGTTCATTTTGAATACGAGTACATAATTTTGAGAATTCGCAAAACGCATCAGATTTGGAAGAGAGAAATAAAGTCCAGCAATATCTTGAGAAATCATCTATTAGAACGAAAGTGTATATTCTACCACCAAGACTTGTGGTGTTAACGAGACCAAAGAGATCCATATGAATTAATTGCAATGGTTTTGAAGTAGAAATTTCATTTTTGCTTTTAAAAGATGATTTTGTAAATTTACCTTTTTGGCATGGAGAACATAGTGAAGATAAATTTCCATTCAACTTAGGCAATCATCTAATCAATTCCCTTTTTGCTAGTTTTAAAATGAGCTTTGTACTAGCGTGACCTAAACATCTATACCATAGTTCTAATTCATCATTTTTGGTTATAAAACATTTTATAGATGATTTAGAAAGATCATGAAATGAAACTATGTAAACATTGTGAATTCTAGGTGCAATTAGTAACACATCTTTTGTTTTAGGATTAACTATTTTGCAAAGATTAGTGGATGATTCAAATAATACGTCTAATCTTTTATCACACAATTGACTTATAGATATTAAGTTATATTTTAATCCTTTTACATAAAGAACATTTGAGATATGAAGAGATTCGTTACCCACTGTACCTACTCCCATGATCCTTCCATTACCGTTATCACCAAACGTTACGACCCCTCCTTTCTTCTTTTCTAGGCTAAGGAATTTTGCTTTGTTTCCCGTCATGTGCTTGGAGCAGCCTGAGTCCAAGTACCACACGTCCTCCATTTCCTTAGCCTTCCTGCAAATCTAGAGAGAAGATGAGAGTAAAGATCCAGATACCTAAGAGGTACCACCCATAGAGTAAATGGATTTCTTAGGTACCCAGATTTGTTTTAACGATCGTTGTTTTATATTTCTGCAAGAGCTAGACGTGTGTCCAAACTTAAGACAATTAGCACACGAAATAAAGGGGGTTGAGACCCTTTTCTGAGTTTCTACGTTGCTCTTGCTGGATGATGTTTGAACATTAGAAAAAACAGAAGATTTTTTAACAGTTGAGCTACCGCCGGCGTTAATGGCTAGTGTCGGGCGGTAGGGTTCACTTTTATATCCGACCCCAAATTTTCCAGAACCATAACATTGGTTTCCCAAAATCATATCCAGGGATTTTTGACCAATCCCGAATTTTTTTATGGCTATATTGAGGTCATGATTTTGTTTTTTAAGAAATGTATTTTCTTGTACAATCATAACACATTTATTTTCAAATCCCTTTTTGTTATTTTCAATTTATAGAAGAGAGGTTTTTAGTTTTCTCCCTAAGTCCCCCTTTTCTTTTGCAATAGTTTTGTTTTGTGAGAGGGCCTTAGAAAGAGAAACATCAAGTTTTTTTGTCTTAAATAAAGAGTGCCCACACTCTTGACATGAAACTTTTCTCTTTTCAAGGGAAATCAATTTTTTTGTGAGCTTATGATTTTCTTTGATAATAGATTCATTTTCACGATTTAATATAATATTATCTTTTATAATTTGATCATAGGATTTGCAAATTAGAACAAATTCATCATAGAGTTCTTCGAAAGTAGGAGGAGTTACCTTAGTGTCGCTAAGAACACTGGTGTCGTCATCGTTGCTTTTTGCCATTAAGCATAAGTTTGCTTCCTCCTCACTACTTGACTCAGACTCGCTTGACTCTTCAGAGGAAGAATCATCCCAAGTTGCGGCTTTCAGTACTTTCTTATTTCTCTTTTGCTTTGTATAATTCTTTTTGCTCCTTTTGATACTTTGGGCACTGGCTCCGAATGTGCTTGGTCTTTCTGCAGTGGTAGCACTCTGGTGGTGGTCTTTCTTCTTCATCTGCACTTCCTTTTTCTTTCCTTGATGAAGATGAAGATCCCTTTCGTCGAGTATCCTTTTGGAAGTATTTTTGGAATGTGTTCCTTCTTTCCGGATTCTTGATGAACTTCCTAAAGTTCTTCACCAGGAGACCTTCTTCATCTTCATCATCATCTTCGATGCTCTCCTTCTTTGATTTTAGTACTAGCGCCTTTTTCTTTGGCTTTTTGTTGTATTCATCGTGTTGAATCTGGAGTTCTACCTCATGGGTTTTGAGATTCCCAATAAGGTTCTCGATCTGGAGCGTTCTTAAGTTGTGCGACTCCGAGATGGCTGTCACCTTTGGATTGAACCTTGGAGGTAAGGAGCAAAGAATTTTCCTCACCAAGTCCCCATCTGAGTAGGTCTTTCCAAGTTCCTTTGAAGCATTGACGATCTTGGTGAAGCGAGTGTACATCGAGTTGATGTCCTCTTTGGTATCCATCCTGAATTTTTCATATTCAGATTCCAGTTGGAATAGCTTTGCATCTTTCACCTGCGATGTACCTTCATGAGTAACTTCCAATTGATTCCAAATATCATAAGCAGTTATGCATGCAGAAATTCTATTAAACTCAGTAATATTTAAAGCGCAATATAAAGCGTTCATTGCTTTAGCATTATTTTTACACCTTAGTTTATCGTTATCATCCCATTTATCTTTAGGTTTTAGTAATGTCGCCTCTCCCACTACAGTTGTAGGAGGAGAGTACTGAACTTCTACCATGTTCTATACTTCTACATCCATGGTCATAAGAAAACACATCGTTCGATTTTTCCAGTAGTTAAAATCTGACCCAGTAAAGAGAGGTGGTCGACTAACCCCTTGACCCTCCGGAAAAGCGAGATCATGAGATGTCATTATTCCCGGTTGTTAAGCCGATTGGAATAAACTCGCTCTGATACCACTTGTTGGATCGGTAGGCGCCCTTAGAGGGGGGGGGGGGTGTGAATAAGGGTTTTCAAAAAACTTATATTATATTTTGAAAAGCTTTGGAATAATGTGAGATTAAGACAATAAGAAGTCAAGTAAAACAATAAAGTAGAGACATGCTTTATTAATATCAAATAAGGTTTTACAAAAGTTGATTTCTATAACGCTAGAAATGGGTGGCGAAGACTAGTAGACTCCTTTTATTTTCTATCCCAACTCGCATCCCCCCGAACAAGTGGCCCTAGCCTATCCTCCCTAGATTCGGCCTCAAGCCGCTCTAGCCAACCCTTCCCCGGATATGGCCTCAAGAACCCCCTAGACCTAACCTAGATCTAGTCGCCAACACGAGGCGAATTTCCGCTCTAAGTCCTACCCAGACCTAGTCGCCAACACGAGGCGATTTCACTAACCGTTTACAAGAAATATGAAAAGAATACAATTAAAAACTCCCTCTTGATGAACTTCTGAAGTTGGAGACGAAGATCCGCTATAGAGTAAGTGTTGTAGAAGCGGACTTCGTTTGGATCCGGCGTGATGAGATTCTCCTTCAAGAGTTTGCAGAACTTTGGTAGGACATCAACTTTCGGCCAAGGTAGCCTCTAGAATTCTACACTCAATCTCTCTCTCTCTGATGTCTCTGTGAAATGAGAGAAGAGGGGTCCTTTTTATATCCACAGCGCTAGCGCCTGCGCTAGTGGTACCGCCGACGCTATCCCATTTTAGGACATATTTCGCGCGGCAGAATCTTCAATCCGAGGAAACATTTCTCTCTTGCCTACTGTGCTCCGCGCTATCACCTGCGCTATCGGATACCGCCAGGCACTATCTCCTTCTATATGTACTCCCAGAATTGCGCTTATCATCATTACCGCCAGGCGCTAGGTGCTACCGCCGATGCTAGTAGGAGTGTTGGATTTGATGGCTCAAATTTGGGGGCAACCTTCTTATGTAATCCTTGAGTCATGTGGACTTTGTTATCCTGCACACTTAAACACACAAGATCAAATACACATAGGATTTGTTATTCTCAAACTAGGAGATGCGGAAGACCATGTTCCAACAATAGTTGTCTACATATAAATTTTTTTGTTCACATTTGTGCGACAACATTCTCCGAATACACTTGTTTTGCAAACCCACAATTTTGAAACTTAACCACTTTTCAAAATTTCATAAGTGCAATTCAAATGTAGTGTAGATAATAAAATTATGCAAGTTTTAATTTATTGTACAAATACAATACACAAACAAGCATTTTTAGATTTAGACACACATGTTGATTACCAAAATAAGTGAGTGAAAGGTATCATTATCAATCATAATACATTTACTCATACTTAGAGGCATGCTAAGCTTGGTTCTACACATATTTTTCAATACAATTGATGCACTTTAAATAGATATATCAAAGCATGATAAACAAAATAATGTTCATAGTAAATTGAAGGAATAAATTTTAACATTGTAAATAAATCTAAATAATAGAATTCATTCATGCTTGATACTAGCAATAAAGATCATACAGTTTTTTTGTTGTTTTATCTTTTTTTAATGAGATAAAAACAGAAAATCACAAAAACATATTTTTGTATTTTTGAATTTTGAACTTTTGTAGTTGATTTGTCATAATATGAATAAAACACAAATCTCAAAAAACATATTTTTGAATTTTGAACTTTTCTAGTTGATTTTTCATAATATGAATAAAACATAAATCTCAAGAACATATTTTTGTATTTTTGAATTTTGTAGTTGATTTTCTAAAATATAAATTAAAACAAAGATAATAAATGTCAGAAATTAAAAAACAAATTAGTAAATATAAACTAACATATTTTTAAGGACTTTTTAGAAATTTTAAAAATCAGAAAATTCCAACACCAACGCTAACGCCAACGTTAGGGCTAACACTGGAAAATGTACACAATTTTTTGAGAATTTGAAGAATCTGATTTGGATACTTATTAAGAGTCCTTAGAGTAGTCTTATGCAGAAATTTTGTAATTTTTGGAGATGTCTTGATTGCTCAAATTGCATAAAACATTTGCATTTTGCATGTTATTCATCCTAAGATGTCTAAGACTCCTAATTCGAACCTTAATATTTGAAACCTTGCATCGGGAAGAGGTTTAGTAAATATATCAGCAAGTTGAGAGTCCGTGCCAACGCAACTTATCCTAATATTTTCCTTTTTAATGTGATCCCTTATGAAATGATGACACACATCTATATGATTGGATCTAGAGTGGTGTACCGGATTATTTGTGAGATCAATGACACTTTTGTTGTCACATTTTAATTCAATAAGTTTTAGATGAAAACCAAAGTCCTCTAAAGTTTGGCTCATTTATAGAGCTTGTGCACAACAACTCCCTAATGCAATGTATTCAGCCTCCGTGGTGGAGAGTGCAACCGAATTTTGTTTCCTACTAGACCATGCAACTAATGAAGGTCCTAGAAAATGACAAGTACCACTAGTGCTTTTTCTATCAAGTGAACAACCAGCATAGTCCGAATCGGAGTAGTCGAGAAGTGTAAATGAATTATTGTGTGGGTACCATAATCCTAATCTAAATGACCCAATAAGATATCTAAAAAATTGTTTTACTGCTTTTAAATGAGATTCTTTTGGATTGGCTTGAAATAGAGCACATAAACATACGACAAACATAATATCGGGTCTAGTTGCACTAAGATAAAGTAGGGATCCTATCATACCTCTATATAAGGTTTGATCGATTGAAATTCCTGATTCATCTTTTCCTAATTTAAGTGATGCACTCATTGGTATAGAAGCATGTTTAAGGTTTTCAAATCCAAAGCGCTTAAGCATATCATAGACATATTTGGTTTGACATATAAAAATACCATCATTTCTTTGTGATATTTGAAAACCAAGAAAATAAGAAAGTTCTCCTACTAGACTCATTTCAAATTCATTTTTCATCACTATAATAACTTCATTACACAACTCTTCATTAGTAGATCCAAAGATTATATCATCAACATATATTTGCAAAATAATTAAATCATCATAATTATGTTTAATGAAGAGAGTATTATCGGCACTTCCCATAATATAACCATGCTTTAATAAAAATGATGTAAGTCTTTCATACCATGCACGTGGCGGTTGTTTTAAACCATAAAGCGCTTTTTCTAGTTTATAAACATGATTGGGAAATTTTTCATTAATAAAACCGGGGGGGTTGTTCAACATAAACTTCTTCTTTTACAAACCCGTTGAGAAAAGCACTTTTTACATCCATTTGAAATAATTTTATTCTTTTAAAGCTTGCAAATGCTAGAAAATTTCTGATGGATTCCAACCTAGCAACGGGTGCAAAAGTTTCATCAAAATCTATCCCCTCGATTTGTAAATATCCTTGTGCTACTAAGCGTGCCTTATTCCTAGTGATTCTAGACTCACCATCTAATTTATTTTTAAAAATCCATTTTACACCTACAACCGGGTGATTAGATGGTCTTTCTACTAATTTCCAAACATTATGTCGCTCAAATTATTCTAACTCTTCATTCATAGACAAAAACCAAAATTCATCATTTAAAGCGGTAGAAACGGTTTTTGGTTCAATTTCGGAAACAAAACACATATTTGAATATGATTCATGAAGAGAAGAGCGAGTTCTTACCCCGATGGATGGTTCACAGATTATTAATTCATGTGGATGATCCTTTGTGAATTTCAAGGAACTAGGAGGTACATATTCATCTTCTTTGGCCTCCTCTTCTTCTTCTTTGGAAGATTCCTCATCACCATGCTCCAAAGGTTGTAAGAGATCATCCTCGTTACCTGCGGAAAGTTTTCTACACAAGGAACATACTCATCAAATTTTACATTTATTGACTCTTCAACTCTACTAGTTCTTTTATTAAAAATTCTATAAGCTTTACTAGTTGAAGAGTACCCAAGAAAAGTTCCTTCATCACATTTTTCATCAAACATTCCCAAGCTATCTTTTGTATTCAAAATAAAACATTTACAACCAAAAACTTTGAAATAAGATACATTAGGCTTCTTTTGAAAATAGAGTTCATATGGTGTGAGATTAAGAGATGGGTGAAGCATGATTCTATTCATAACATAACATGATGTATTTACGGCTTCGGCCCAAAAGGACTTAGGTAATTTATATTCACATAACATAGTGAGTGCTAGTTCTTGAAGTGTCCTATTCTTTCTTTCTACAACACCATTTTGTTGTGGCATGCGTGGTGCAGAGAACTCATGTTTAATGCCTAACATATCACAAAAGGATGTAAAATTTTCATTTTCAAATTCTCCTCCATGATCCGAGCGAATGCATTTAATTTTTAAATCACTTTCATTTTGAATACGAGTACATAATTTTGCAAATTCACAAAACGCATCGGATTTGGAAGAGAGAAATAATGTCCAACAATATCTTGAAAAATCATCTATTAAAACATATGTATATAATCTACCACCAAGACTTGCAGTGCTAACGGGACCAAAAAGATTCATATGAATTATTTGCAAGGGTCTTGTAGTAGAAATGAAATTTTTACTTTTGAAAGAGGATCTAGAAAATTTACCTTTTTGACATGGTGAACAAAGTGAAGGTAAAGTTCCATTTAACCTAGGCAATCCTCTAATTAAATTACTTTTGGCAAGTTTTATAATGATCTTTGTGCTAGCATGCCCTAGTCTTCTATGCCAAAGTTCTAATTCATCATTTTTAGTGATAAACATTTTATAGATGATTTAGAAAGATCATGAAAAGAAACTAGATAAACATTATGTAATCTTGGTGTAGTTAGTAAAATATCTTTTGTAATAGGATTAGATATTTTGCATAGATTAGTGGAAGATTCAAATAACACATCAAATCCTTTATCACATAATTGGCTAATAGAAATTAAATTGTGTTTTAATCCTTTCACATAAAGAACATTAGATATAGTAAAGGATTTGTTATCAACTGTACCAATTCTCATGATCCTTCCTTTTCCGTTATCACCAAACGTCACGATCCCTCCCTTCTTCTTTTCTAGGCTAAGGAACTTTGCTTTATTGTCCGTCATGTGCTTGGAGCATCCTGAATCCAAGTACCACACGTCTTTATTGTCCTTAGACTGTCTGCACATCTAGAAAGAAGATGAGAGTAAAGATCCGGATACCCAAGTGGTACCACCCATAGAATAAGTGGAAGCCTTAGGTACCCAGATTTGTTTTAAAGTATTTTATTTTATTTTCCTGCAAGAACTAGATGTGTGACCTAACCTATAACTGTTTGCACATGAAATAAAGGGGGTTGAGACCCTTTTCTGGAATATTTTCTTGCTGGAACAAATTGGATTTACAGAAGAAAACCTTTTGAAAAAGAAAATTCAGGTTTCTGGTATGAGGTGCTAGCGCCGGCGTTAGTGGCTAACACCGGGCGGTAGCCCTCTCCTCGATATCCGAGCCCAAATTTTCCAGAACCATGGCACTAGTACCCTAAAATCATTTCCAGTGATTTTTGGCCTATTCCAAATTTTTTAATGGCCATGGTGAGATCATGAACTTGTGCTTTAAGTGAAGAATTTTCTTTCACAAGCATGACACACCTATTTTCAAAACCTTTTTTAATTATTTTTTATTTGCAAAAGAGAGGCTTCCAATTTCCTTTCTAATTCCCCCTTCTCTTTTGTAAGAGTTTTGGCATGAGAGAGGGCTTTAGAAAGTGGCTCTTCAATATCTTTTGCCAATTTAGTGGAGTGATCACACTCTTGGCAAGAAACCTTTCTCTTTTCTAAAATAATTAGTTTTTTGGAAAGCTTTTGATTTTCTTTAATAAGAGATTCATTTTCACGATTCAATAAAATACTTTCTTTCATATTTTTATCAAAAGCTTTACAAGTTTCAAGGAATTCATTAAGAAGTTCATCATAAGTGGGAGGTGTTACCTCAGTGTCGCTAAGAACACTAGTGTCGTCACCGTCGTTTCCATGTCCCATGAGGCACATGTTTGCTTCCTCATCTTCGCTTGATGAAGACCCGCTTGATTCTTCGGAGGAGGAGGAGGAGGAGTCATCCCATGTTCTAGCTTTTAGCACCTTCCCCTTCTCCTTCCCTTTGTGCCACTTTTCCTTCTTCTCCTTCAAGAACTTTAGGCACTGGCTCCGAATGTGCCCGGTCTTCCTACAATGAAAGCATTCCGGTGGAGGTCTCTCTTCTTCATCGTCGCTCTCCTTTTCCTTCTTTGAGGATGACCCTTTCCATCTTGCATCCTTTTGGATAAATTTCCGAAAAGTGTTTCTTCTTTCCGGATTTCGCACGAACTTTCGGAAGTTCTTCACCAAAAGGCTTTCTTCATCTTCATCCTCATCCTCTTGGCACTCCTTCTTTGATTTTAGTGCCAACGCCTTCTTATTTGGCTCCTTGTTGTATTCATCATATTGGATTTTGAGTTCTACCTCATGGGTTTTGAGATTCCCAATGAGGCTCTCAACTTGGAGCGTTCTTAGATTGTGCGGTTCTGAAATGGCCGTCACCTTTGGGTTGAATTTTGGTGGAAGAGAACGAAGAATCTTTCGGACCAAGTCGCCGTTGGAGAAGGTCTTTCCAAGAGCTTTGGAGGCATTGACGATCTTGGTGAAGCGCGTGTACATGGCATCAACATCTTCATTTTCATCCATCCGAAATTTTTCATATTCTGACTCAAGTTGGAAAAGCTTTGAATCTTTAATCTGCGATGTACCTTCATGAGTAACTTCCAAATGATTCCAAATTTCATATGCAGTAGTACATGCAGAAATTCTATTAAATTCATTTCTATCTAACGCACAAAATAAAGCATTCATGACATTGGCGTTATTTTTGCATTTTAACTTATCCTTATCATCCCATTTATCTTTTGGTTTATCTAAAGTTATCTCTCCAACTACATATGTAGGAGGAGAGAATTCTTCTTCTACCATATTCCATACCTCAATATCTAGGGTCATAAGAAAACATCTCATCCTATTATTTCTAGTAATTATAATCTGACCCGGTAAATAGTGGAGGTCTACTAATTCCCTGACCCTCGAAAAAAGCGAGATCATAAGATGCCATTATTCATGGTTTTTTAAACCGTTTGGAATAACCTCATCTGATACCACTTGTTGGATCGATTGGCGCCCATAGAGGGGGGGGGGGGGTGAATAAGGGAATAAATTTTTTTATAAATTTTTAGACAATTTACTTAATTGTTTTGAGAAAATTAGAACGAAATAACAATTTAACTTAAAGGAGGAAACAATTGTAATTTACAATTTTATAAATTATGCTAAATGATATAAATCAAGTAAACACAAAAAGAGACATGATTATATTATAAAAAAGGTGTTTACATAAATTTGATTTCAATATCGCTTGAAATCGGAGGCGTACAAAGTAAAACAAATTTTCCTTTTCTATACCGACTTGTATCCCCACAAACCAGTTGGCTTTAGCCTATCCTTCCCCGGATAAGGCCTCAAGCCACACTAGCCAATCCTTCCCCGGATATGGCCTCGAGCACTCCCTAGATCTAATCACATATACCTAGTCGCCAACACAAGGCGAATTTCCCCCTAAGTCCTACCCAGACCTAGTTGCCAACACAAGGTGAATTCTCTAAACGGTTACAAATATATGGAATGAAAATAAAGATAACAATAATAAAACTCCCTATATGAGATCTCCTGAAGTCGTAGATGAAGGATCGCTGTAGTATGAGCGAGGTCGAAGCGATCGTCCTTTGGCTGTAGCGTGACGTAGTCCTCCTCCAGAATTCTCCTTAAGCTTTTTGTAGGAGATCCTTCTTCGGTAGCAACAATGGAGTTTTGGCACAAATATTCTCTCTGGAAGCTCTCTCTGATTTCTGGAATCAAGCCTTCAATGATCCTCCAACAATCAGCAAAAATGAAATCAGGTCTTGTAAATAAACACCGGAGCCAACGCGTGGCGTTAAGGTTAACGCCAGCGTTAGAGAACGTGTACGACAGTTGTTGAGATCGTGTATAGCATCGGGAGCGTGACAGAACCAAATTTTGTCGAACGCACACATTTCGTCGAACGCGCCTTCATCGAACCCGCCTTCGTCGAACGGAAACTATTTCGTCAACCGCAACCATCAGGATCATGCAAAACCGCTGGGATCACGGCAGAAACCAAGTTCGTCGAACGGAATCAATTTCGTCGAACGGAACTCCAAGTTTGTTAAACGCAGTTTGTCGGGCGCAATTTCATCGAGCGCAGGAAATTTCGTCGAACGGAAGTCCAAGTTCGTCGCACGCAGCTTGTCGAGCGCAATTTCGTCGAGCGCAGGCAATTTCGCCGAACGGAACTCCAAGTTCGTCGAACGCTCCAATTCGTCGAGCGCAGTTCAGTTCAGATTTCGTCGAACGCAGGTTCCTTCAGGTTTCATCGAGAGCCTTCAGAGTTCGTCGAACGCTCCAATTCGTCGAGCGCAGTTCAGTTCAGATTTCGTCGAACGCCGTCTCAGCGGTTTCTTTCTCAGCGGTTGTTAACGCTGGGCATTAACAACTAACGCGAGCGTTAGCACACTTTCCAGAGAGTCATCTCCAATATGTTTTCTACCTGTGGAGTATTGCACCTATAGTTCCTGCACACTCTAAATACACAACAAGCAAGATCAAATACAAATTGGAATTTGTTATTCTCAAACAAAAGGATGTGACGCACATGTCCAATAATTATTGCTAGTGATACACTTTTAGTATATTTCCAAATTATAATCCAATTAGGCATGTTTACTTATCGTATTATAGTATAAGATATTTTAGACAAATTACCAAGTCTCATATTCACCAGGGTTGTTGATTATCCTTACTCACTAAATTGCTGTTATTTTATCTATGCAAATTTTCGGGTGATTAATGGAAAATTGCGATGAAGTCAAAATAGATTTTTAAGAAATAAAACTGAATATAGAATCCCTATATGATGAAAAAATAACTTAAATTTGAATCATAAGCTTCTTAACAAATAATCTTGTCTGTGGAGGTTCCTAAATTATGATAGCATCTCTCTCAAGAATTACTAAAGATAAACCTTAGGTTGATCGATTGAAATCTCATTCTAATCGAAATCCCTAAAATTGCTTTATGAAGTGAATCTCTCTATTGGATTTAACTCAAATCTGGAAGATTTATGTCATCCGAGCTCTAGGGGTGTATGGAATTCTTTTTACCAATGAATGATATTTTCATATTCACAGATCTCTCGACCAACTTGAATATGGATCTTATATGAGAGACATATGTAGACAAATATGTAATCAACATAATATAAATCAAAGATAAATCAAGATTTTATCAAGAAAAAGTTTATGAATATAAAAAATCGTTACATGATTATTTCATTCTAAATTTCATCAAGATCAAGTGCTAATTGAATTTTAGCTACTCAACATGATGATAGAATTACAAAGAGAAATAGAGAGAGACAAGATTATAAAAATTGAGCAAAAAGTCTTACAAGAACATACGAAAATCACATTAAATTCTTCAAATGAAAGATAGAAAGCAGAAAAATAGAGCTAAATGACAGAATTTGAGATGGAAAACTGGTTGCTGTACTCCTGTAATGCTCCTCTTTTCATACCTGGAAATTTTGATTTACACACCTTGTTTACACGCCATGTAACCAGGGCGTGGATCTGGAAAAAACTGTCAAAGTAAAAGCCCAGGAAACATTCTGGAGTGAAGGAAAGCCATTGATCATAAATTGAGTTTACATGCCCTAATTACACACTGCGTAACTTGGGCGTGTAAATCAAGAACTCCTGCTTTGAAGTCATGGAGCATCTGGTGAGCTTTGAATTGATTTAGCAGAACATGCCCTGATTATACGGCG
Organism: Dactylorhiza incarnata; assembly: GCA_033032865.1. NCBI lineage: Eukaryota > Viridiplantae > Streptophyta > Magnoliopsida > Asparagales > Orchidaceae > Dactylorhiza > Dactylorhiza incarnata. The sequence continues at coordinate 22,219,912 of JAWHQI010000001.1, read as the reverse complement.
TGTAAACAGAGCGTGCACTTGGATTCTTACTGAAATCGCTCCACATCAGTTACTCAGCTAGACTAAGTGCTCGATAATTGATTTGGTATATTTGAATATCCTGAAATCATAAAAAACATTGTACAACCCTCATATTTTCCGAATCGGTGTGACCAGACGCGGATGAGGCCGTAAAAGAGAGGGTGACCGTGACGCAGCAGACCGAACCATCGGAGGTCATCAAAAACCAAAAAGAGAAGGCCATGGGGGCAGATTTCCTTGGTCGAGTGGAACTTGGGTCCACTCGACCAAGGCCCGAGGCGAGTGAACCCTTGGTCCACTAGCCCAAGGACCCGGGCAAGTGAACCATTGGTCCACTCGCCCGAGTGGGTGGGGGGGGGGGGCGAGTGAACCAAAGGTCCACTCGCCCAAGGGTGTGGGCGAGTGGACCCGTGGTCCACTCGCCCCATGCAGTTGGGCGAGTGGACCAAGGGTCTACTCGCCCGAAGGGTGGAGTGAACCGTGAGGTCCACTCGCCCAGCCAGGGCGGTGGACCTCGGTCCACTCGTTCGCCCCCGATAAGGGGGGAGTGGACGTCTCATCCTCCACTCGCCCCCTCTTCTTTTGATCGTCCAGGTTCGTGGTTGAGCTGCGGATAGCAGAATTTTGGCTATACGCAGCTCAATTTTGGGTAGTCTATAAATAGACCCCCATGGGCACCTTGGGAAGGGTTGGTCAACCCCTCTCCCTCGCGTGTGTCTTGTGAGCAAGCACTACCGCCCCCCCCCCCCCCCCCCCCCCCCATGTCAGTGAAGGTTGGTGGTGAGGTGAGCTTTAGTGCCCTCCAAGGTGCCCAGGCTCAGCATTGGCTTGGGAGGGGAAGTTCCTTATGATCTTCCGAGTGTGTGGTGGGACCTCCACGATGTAGCTTAAGGGGTCCATTTCTGGACTCAGGTGTTCTTCGAGGGCAAGGTCTCCCAGTTCTTAGCAACTGATCAAGGGTTCTAGCTCGGGTCAAGTAAGGGTTAGCTGCATCCCCCTTTCGAACGTCGAGACCAGTTCTCTGGTTTCAACATTCTGGTGCGGTGAGCATGGAAGCGGCTAGTTCAGAAAGTTGTGAGCAAGTCTCATGGCTGGAGGCGATGAGCTGGGGGACTCACCCCCCACCAATGAGTATGTGAAGAAGGGTGACTTTGACGAGTTCAGGAAGTCAATCTTGGAACTCTTGCGGGTCGCACTCCCCCCTCACGACGAGTGCTCGACACCACCCACACCCGTGCTCGCCTCGCCATCTCCGATGGAGGCGGAGCAAGCGCATCACCAAGGGAAGGAGCTAGCCACAGGGTAAGGCTTGGGTCTCAATGCGAGAGTGCTTTTCAATAACTCTGCTGGGACCGGCTATCCCAGTGAGGAGGTAATGCCCTCGATTCGCCAAGGAGGATGGGGGAGTCCCATCTGCGAGCTGATCACCTCGACTCCCATTCCAGATGGGTTCAGCGAACCAGACATGTCTTACTATGCAGGGAAGGATGACCCTCTACAACACCTCTAGCGGTTTGAGGACATGGTCTCGGTCAGGCAGATGATGGACGCCTCCAAGTGCAGGCTCTTCGCCATCACTTTCAAGGGAGAGGCAAAAGACTGGTTCCACCAGCTCCCATCAGGTACCATCTATAGCTTCAAGGATCTACGTCGGAGTTTCTTGTTGAGGTTCTCCACCTCAAAGAAGGGGAGGAAAGGGACAGAATCCCTGTTCTTGAATCAACAAAAGCGCGGGGAGACACTGGGAAGCTACGCAGACCGGTTCTGGGAGCAAGTCTTCCGCCTCCAGGCTGACCAGAGAAGCAGGAGGGACCAGGATAAAGAGAGGGAATAAGAAGACGATGAAAGTAGAGGAGGTGATGAAGTAGATGGACGAGTTACATATGGCCAAGTAGGCGCAAGAAGGCGCGTTGTAATATGTAACCTCCTCGTAATAAGTGAGAAATATTTAGAGTTAGTATCTTAGGTAAGACCCTGACTAGGAAGTGTCGAGCGGTCCTCTGCCTCTGGTTGAGCTAAGCTCCAGAGAAGTGTTGAAGTCCTCGACCTCCAGTTGGCTAATTTCTGGGAAGGTGTTGAGTTCATCTGCCTCCAGGTGAAGTAAGCACCTAGGACGTGGATGGGTACTCCGCCCCCAGTTGGTAAGATCCCCGACTAGAGACCATTCACCGGGCTCAGTCATGTCGGCTAATGGGAGACTCATCGGGTCGACTGGCTACATGCTTAGTGGCTTGGGAAGGTGTTGAGTTCCTCTGCCTCCAGGTGAAGGTAAGCACCTAGGACGTGGATGGGTACTCCACCCCCAGTTGGTAAGATCCCCAACTAGGGACCATTCACCGGGCTCAGTCATGCCGGCTGATGGGAGACTCATCGGGTCGACTGGCTACATGTTAAGTGGCTTGGGAAGGTGTTGAGTTCCTCTGCCTCCAGGTGAAGGTAAGCGCCTAGGACATGGATGGGTACTCCGCCCCCAGTGGTAAGATCCCCGACTAGAGACCATTCACCGGGATCAGTCATGTCGGCTGATGGGGACTCATCGGGTCGATTGGCTACATGCTAAGTGGCTTGGGAAGGTGTTGAGTTCCTCTGCCTCTAGGTGAAGGTAAGCACCTAGGAAGTGGATGGGTACTCCGCCCCCAGTTGGTAAGATCCCCGACTAGAGACCATTCACCGGGCTCAGTCATGCCGGCTGATGGGAGACTCATCGGGTTGACTGGCTATATGCTAACTGGACTGGGAGGGTATTGAGTTCCTCTGCCTCGAGGTAAGCTAAGCCCCTAGGACGTGGATGGGTACTCCGCCCCTAATTGGATTGGGAAGGTGTAGAGTTCCTCTGCCTCCAGGTATGCTAGGCACCTAGGATGCGGACGGATAATTCCGCCTCCAATCGGTAAGATCCCCGACTAGAGACCATTCACCGGCCTTAGTAATGCTGGCAAATGGGAGGCTCATCGGGTCAACTCCCTACGGGCAAGACTTCAGGAAGGACGATCAGTTTGGTAAGATGGTTGAATCCCTCCGTCCCTCGGTGAGGGTAAGCACCTGGGACGTGGACTAGTTCTCCGCCCCCGGATAGTTCGGGAAAGTGTTGATTTCCTCCCCCTCCAGGTGAGCTCGGCTCCCTGATAGGTGTGGAGTTTCCTCCCCCTCCAGGTGAGCTTGGCTCCCTAGTAGGTGTGGAGTTCCCTCCCCCTCCAGGTGAGCTCGGCTCCATGGTAGGTGTGGAGTTCCCTCCCCCTCCAGGTGAGCTCGGCTCCCTGGTAGGTGTGGAATTTCCTCCCCCTCCAGGTGAGCTCGGCTCCCTTGTAGGTGTGGAGTTTACTCCCCCTCCAGGTGAGATGGGCTCCCTGGTAGGTGTGGAGTTTCCTCCCCCTCTAGGTGAGCTCGGCTCCCTGATAGGTGTGGAGTTTCCTCCCTCTCCAGGTGAGCTCAGCTCCCTGGTAGGTGTGGAGTTCCCTCCCCCTCCAGGTGAGCTCGGCTCCCTGGTAGGAGTGAAGTTCCCTCATCCTCCAGGTGAGCTCGGCTCCCTGGTAGGTGTGGAGTTCCCTCCCCTTCCAGGTGAGCTCGGCTCCCTGGTAGGTGTGGAGTTCCCTCCCCCTCCAGGTGAGCTCGGCTCCCTGATAGGTGTGGAGTTCCCTCCCCCTCCAGGTGAGCTCGGCTCCCTGGTAGGTGTGGAGTTCCCTCCTACTCCAGGTGAGCTCGGCTTCCTGGTAGGTATGGAGTTCCCTCCCCCCATACAGGTGAGCTGGGCTCCCTGGTCAGTGTGGAGTTCCCTCCCCCTCCAGGTGAGCTCGGCTCCCTGGTAGGTGTGGAGTTCCCTCCCCCTCCAGATGAGCTCGGCTCCCTGGTAGGTGTGGAATTCCCTCCCCCTCCAGGTGAGCTCGGCTCCCTGGTAGGTGTGGAGTGCCCTCCTCCTCCAGGTGAGCTCGGCTCCCTGGTAGGTGTGGAGTTCGCTCCCCCTCCAGGTGAGCTCGGTTCCCAAGTAGGTGTGGAGTTCCCTCCCCCTCAAGGTGAGCTCGGCTCCTTGGTAGGTGTGGAGTTCCCTCCCCCTCCAGGTGAGCTCAGCTACCTGGTAGGTGTGGAGTTTCCGCCTTCCACCTCTGGTCGAGTTCAGCTCGACCAGAGGTGTTTAGTTTTCCTCCACCCCATGTCAAGTTTGGCTTGACCGGAGGTGTTAAGCTTTCTCCACCACCAGTTGAGCTCGTCTCACAGGAGTATTGTTAAGTAGAGAAAGGTTCTCCTTCCGCCTCAACTTAAGTTCAGCTGAAAAGCTCGGCAAGAGTAACCCATTGGAAGGGCCCTCCGTAGTTTCCCCTAAGGCCCCACCTACTCGTCAAATAGGTGGGTTGGACCATCTTTCTGAGCTTAAGACAAGCTCTAAAAGAGCAGGGATTGTGTACAACCCTCATATTTTCCGAGTCGGTGTGACCCGATGTAGATGAGGTCGTCAAAGAGAGGGTGACCGTGACGCAGCGGACCGAACCATTGGAGGTCATCAAAGACCAAAAAGAGAAGGCCGGGGGGGGGGGCAGATTTCCTTGGTCGATGGACTTAGTTCCACTCGCCCAAGGCTCCGGGCGAGTGGACCCTTGGTCCACTCGCCCAAGGACCCGGGTGAGTGGACCATTGGTCCACTCATCCGAGTGGGGGGGGGGGGGGGGGGGGGGGGGGGCGAGTGGACCAAGGGTCCACTCTCCCAAGGGTGTGGGCGAGTGGACCCGTGGTCCACTCGCCCCATGCAGTTGGGCGAGTGGACCAAGGGTCCACTCGCCCCATGCAGTTGGGCGAGTGGACCAAGGGTCCACTCGCCCGAAGGGTGGAGTGCACCGTGAGGTCCACTCACCCAGCCAGGGCGGTGGACCTCGGTCCACTCGTTCGACCCCCGGCAAGGGGGGGGGGGGGGGGGGTGGAGTGGACGTCTCATCCTCCACTCACCCCCTCTTGTTTTGATCGTCCAGGTTCGTGGTTGAGCTGCGGATAGCAGAATTTTGGCTATCCGCACCCCAATTTTGGGTAGTCTATAAATAGACCCACATGGGCACCTTGGGAAGGGTTGGTCTACCCCCTCTCCCTCACGTGTGTCTTGTGAGCAAGCACTACCCCCCCCCCCCCCCCCCCCCCTGTCAGTGAAGGTTGGTGGTGAGGTGAGCTTTAGTGCCCTCCAAGGTGTCCAGGCTCCACATTGGCTTGAGAGAGGAAGTTCCATGTGAGCTTCCGGGTGTGTGGTGGGACCTCTACGCTGCAGCTTAAGGGGTCCGTTTCTGGACTCAGGTGTTCTTCAAGGGCAAGGTCTCTCGATTCTTAGCAACTGGTCAAGGGTTCTAGCTAGGGTCAAGTAAGGGTTAGCTGCATCCCCCTTTCGAACGTCGAGACCAGTTCTTTGGTTTCAACAAACATGTCAATATAACCTTTAATTAAATTAAACTAAATCAATTCTATTAAATTATTAACTAAATATTATATTAAATAAATATACAAATTAAGTATTATCAAATACCCTTGTACTTAAGATTTTGCTATTTCAGAGCAAAACAAATTCATGATAAAAAAATATGAAAAGTATACATAGAAAATTCCTATATAATTACATCAAATTATGCAACTTACCATATTAATGAATTACATCAAACTTACCTAATAAAAATAAGCTTCATACGAAATAACTCATTAATCGTATGTTAAAAAGAATGGAATAACGCTAAATTTTTAATCTTCTAATAAAATCATCATAATCAAAATTACATCGAATCAAACTTAATTTATCTTAGATCGAATTATTCAAAATTAAAAACACTAAAATCTCTTGAATTACCAAAAGTTTATTCTTCTATAGTCTATACTAATGGAAATCAAATATTAAGCTTAAGATCACTAGGACTTTACTAGGTTGTAACATTTGGCTTGGGTCTAATAGGTGGCGAAAACAAAAGTTATGCAAACTCAAATCACAACACTAGCACAAAAATATATAAGCTTTTAAGGACATTACCATTTTTTCTTTTTAATTTATTTTACCCCCATACTTATTGTAAGAATAGATAATTTGTATACAAATTATGTGGGAACGAAATTGTGATATATAGGTGGGGAAAATTTGGCCTTGGTGAGAAAAAACAATTTAATCATTTTTTCATTAATGTAGGATAAATCAAAGAAAATAAGGAAATAAGACTCAAAGAGATAATTAGTGATAAAGATAAATTGATTAGGTTTTAAAGGCTCAAACTTTTAACTCAAAAATGGCCTAGATCACATTTTAAAATTTAACATTGATTAACAAATTTTGTTTCTAGGGTATATAAAATAAGTTTTAATTATTTATAGGACAAAAATGATTTTAAGAATATGAATAATCATCTTTTAGATATCTTTAGTAAAATAAATTTTTTTAAAGTGAATAAAAACTATGAAATTTTCCAAGCTTCCTAATTTATAAGGAATTAATCATTTCAAAATCATCAAAATATAAATCATGCTTGCATAAAAATAAGACATAATAAGATTATGGTACATAAAAAAAAGACTATTGAAACGATGGGAAATTTTTACCATGCATATCTTATATATCATATTTAATAAACTTAGATATATTTTTGGGTTTTCTTAAGATTTTTAGAAAAACAAAACATAAGTAAGATTTTTTTTTTATGAATTATTTATAAGATTTTTTTGTTTATCATTTTTTATGAATTTGTTCTCTTTATTAAATTTTTTTTATCGAAAAAAATAAAAAAGATAGAGAGAAAGAAAATCATGCATATATGATGTTACAAAGTAATACCATCATACTTAAATTTAAACATTGTCCTTGATGATTAAAGGTAAAGCACGAGTGCAAGAAGAAAAACTTCCATTAAAAATATGTAACATTGTCGTCGCTGTACCCTATGAAAAAATAAAATTGTAATCGAAACACAATGAAATCACATTTTTAAATTTTCGTTAAAAGAAAGAAGAGTACATAAATAAAGGGAAAAGAATAAATGTATAACATCTCTGGAAAAATTTGCGGAGGCACATCATCCGGAGGCGGGTAGAATTCGTTAGTGCACATCTGAAAAAAATCTTGATGCAAGTGATCCATAGAAGCTTGAAAACTCCACTCCATACGATCAAGTCGACCATCGAAATGCAATAGCATCTGATCATGTCGACGATCAAGCTCATCAAATTGACGGTCTAAATGTTGGGTTTGGTTTTGGTTGACTTGGTCAATTCTTATTTTTTTTAATGTATTTTATATTTGTTTTTATTGTTAGAGGTGAGAGAGTGCATTTAATGAGGAGAGAGGGTATATACTTTTCCTTTGCCTATAAATAGGCTTGTAATTTGCTTTTGGATGTTGCGGTGAATAGAGTTGAATAGAAAATTTTGAGGAGTTTTTCTTTTGGCAGCGTAGAGAGATAGAGAGAGAGAGAGAGTGTAGAGAGACAGGGAGAAAGCTTTTAATCCCGCAGGAATAAAGCTTCTCGCCTATCAGCTTCTCGCCACCTAATCCCGCCATCTGCCATCTCACCTGCCCCTCTCGCTATACACCTTCCTGCAGGAAGTAAGCCCGCCTCCCATCTCGCATACAGGAGTCTCGCCGGAGCCGCCCATCTCGCCGGTGCTGGACGTGGAAGTTGAGGGGAGAACTCGCCGGAAGGAGAGGGGGGTTGTACTCGCCGGAGGTTTGAGGTTGGAGGTTCTCGCCCGAGTAGAGTGGGTGTGTCTCGCCGGGTGTTTGAGCTCGCCGAAGGAAGGAAGTAGTGCTCGCGAGTGGTGTGCTCATCGTGAGTTGAAAGTGATCCCCGGGTGTGTGTTCGCGCATGGAGGTGTGGTCGCCGTGGTGGCTATTCGCGAGGAAGGAGAGGAAGAGAGCTCGCGTGATTACTAAGACGCTTCCAACAAGTGTAGTTCGCGTGATTACTAAGACGCTTCCAACAAGTGGTATCAAAGCTAGGTTGCAAACCTTTGCGGTGACTCGGAAGGTTTGAGGAGTAGAAGTGATGGAGACGGGTGGAGCAATGTCGGGGCAAGTCCCCAAGTTGACAAAGACGAACTATGGGAACTGGAGCATCCATATGAGAGTGCTACTCGCCTCTAAAGAACTATGGGATATAGTTGAGAATGGTTATGAGGAGCGTACTGCTGCAGCAGAGGCGGCGTAAACCAACGCACAGAAGACGACATTAAGAGAGGCAAGGAAGGGAGATAAGAAGGCTCTCTTCTTGTTATATCAAAGGGTTGACGAAGCAACCTTTGAGAAGATCTCAGACGCGAAGACTTCTAAGGTGGCATGGGAAGTGTTGCAACGCTCCATGCAGGGGGTATACAAGGATAAGAAGGTGAAGCTGCAATCCCTCCGTGCGAAATACGAAGTAACAAAGATGCAGAGCACCGAGAAGGTCGGTGACTATGTGACCCGTCTGCGGACACTCACAAATGAGATGAAGCGAAATGGGGAGACGATCGATGATGTGAGATTTATGGAGAAGCTGCTAAGATCTATGTCCAAGAAGTTCCGTCATATTGTGGTGGCGATCGAAGAGTCGAAGGACATCACCGAGATGGCCGTTGATGAGCTTGTAGGCTCTTTACAGGCTCATGAGTATAGGATGTTGCAGGATGATGAAGAAGTGAGTGGCTTGGGAAAAGCACTCCAGACCCAGTTGAACTTTGGGGAAAGATCAGGAAGAGGAGGCGGCCAGCGTGGCCGAGGTCACCAAGGTAGAGGCAGAGGTAGAAGAGGAGGTAGAGACCAAGGGAGAAACCAAAATTTCCAGAGAGAGGCGGAGCGACCTTAAGGAGGTTGGCAAGAAGGAAGAGAAAGAGGAAGAGGCTGAGGAAGAGGCCGAGGAGATATGTCCCAAACCCAATGTTACAACTGTAACAAGTTCGGGCATATGAGCTATGACTGTTGGTCTCCAAGGAAGAGAGAAGAGGCAAACCACTATGCCGAGTCTAGGAACGATGGGAACAACACTGGCGCTGGAGATCCGATGATGTTCCTAACCTACCGAGGAGCGGAGGAAGGAAGAAATGAAGGGTGGTACCTTGACACAGGTGCGATCAATCACATGTGCGGAGATAGGGAGATGTTCTCTAACCTGGAACCCAGTGTGGGTGAGGTTAGCTTCTGGGATGCGTCGAAGATCTCGCTGGAAGGAAAAGGCTTGGTGGTTGCGAAGCTGAATGGAGAAAATATGCACCTGAACGATGTGTTCGATGTGCCAGGCTTGAAGACTAACATCTTATGCCTTGGGCAGTTGGTGGAGAAAGGCTACTGCGTCCAGTTGAAGGATGGGTCTTTGGCGATGAAGAACCATCAAGGGAAGGAAGTCGTGAAGGTGAAGATGTCGGCGAACCGTCTCTTTACGTTGAAGATGGATACTCAAGAGACGACATGTCTCGCAAGGACGGAGGAAGAAGAGGAAGCATGGCTGTGGCACCATCGGATGGGCCATTTGGGCTTCACAAGCTTGAAGCTGCTATCCCACTCCAGGATGGTGGAGGATCTGTCAATGATCTCACCTCCGGAGAAAGTCTGCGAGGCATGCACGAAGGGGAAGCAGAAGAGGCTGGCGTTTGATGGAGGGAAGTCTCGGAGAGCAAGGAGACAACTTGAACTGGTTCACTCGGACATTGCGGGTCCGTTTGAGACCACCTCAGTTGGCGGAAGCAATTACTACATCACCTTCCCGGATGACTTCAGTCGGAAGTGTTGGGTGTATTTTTTGAAGGAAAAATGTGAGGCCCTTGACAAGTTCAAGGAGTTCAAGGCGATGGCGGAGAAGGAGAGTTGTCAGCCACTGAAGGTGCTGAGGACAGATCGGGGTGGGGAGTACACCTCGAGGCTGTTTGATGTCTTTTGCAAGGAGAAAGGGATCTCACACCAGTTGACGACGGCGTACTCACCACAACAGAACGGAGTCACGGAGAGGAAGAATCTCACCATCATGAACATGGCAAGGAGTATAGTGAAGGGCAAAGTGTTGCCAAAGATGTTCTGGGCGGAGGCAGTGCAGTGTGCGGTGTATCTGCCGAACAGATGCCCCACGAAGAGTGTGAAGTTCATGACCCTGTTCGAGGCTTGGAGTGGCTGGAAGCCAAGTGTGAAGCACTTGATGGTCTTTGGGTGTGTAGCTCATGCTCACGTCCCGGACCAGAGAAGGAAGAAGCTCGATGATAGGAGCGAGAAGTGCATTTTTGTGGGCTACGCTCCGGAGAGCAAGGCTTACAAGTTATACAACCCGGTGACGGAGAAGGCCATAATCTCAAGGGAATTGGTGTTTGAAGAATACAGCTGCTGGAGCTGGGATGAGGAGACAAGGAACAAGAAGGGGATGTTCTTTGAAGATGAGGAGAAAGGTGGTCATGAAGCAGGAGCTGAGGATGGTGGGGCTGAGCCACCATCACCACCTAGTGGAGATTCAGGGGGAGCTTACACTCCCAACTCTAGTGGAGGCAGTTCTAGTGGAGCAAGCACTAGTGGAAGCAAGGATGATCGTCCTCAACCTAGGATGAGGAGGATGGAGGAGATCTACAAGGAGACGGCACCAACACTTAATAATTTTTCTTTGTATTATTTGTTGGTAGATTGCGAGCCGCACTCCTATGACGAAGCAGCCCAGGAGAAATCTTGGAGGATGGCGATGGATGTTGAGATAGCCTCCGTAAAGAGGAATGACACCTGGAGGCTAGTCGATCCACCCGCGAGCCACAAACCCCTCGGGGTGAAGTGGGTCTACAAGGTGAAAAAGAACAAGGAAGGAGCTATGGAGAAGCACAAGGCGAGACTCATCGTGAAGGGCTATAGGCAAGTCCAAGGAGTGGACTATAAAGAGGTCTACGCCCCGGTGGCGAGGATCGACACCATCAGGTTGATCATCGCGCTCGCAGATCACCATGGGTGGAAGGTTCTGCAGATGGATGTGGTGTCGACCTACCTCAATGGCTATCTGGAGGAAGATGTGTACATCGAGCAGCCTCCTGGATATGAAGTGAGGGGCCAAGAGAGGAAGGTGTGTAAGCTGAACAAGGCGCTATATGGCTTGAAGCAAGGGGTTCGCGCATGGAATGGAAGGATAGATGCATACCTTCATAAGCATGGCTACAGGAAGTGCCCCTACGAGTATGCTCTTTACACCAAGGTGGAAGGAAACCGTGACATCATGATCGTATGCTTGTACGTAGACGATATGATATTCACCCGGAAACAACCCGACTATGTTTGAGGAGTTCAAGAAGATGATGAAGAGAGAGTTCGAGATGACGGAATTGGGAGAGTTGACCTATTTTTTGGGTGTCGAGGTGAAACAGGACGAAGTCGACATCTTTATCTTGCAGAAGAAGTACGCGGAGGAAATTTTGAAGAAGTTCTGGATGGAGGATAGCAAGGCTATCTCCACTCCCGCCGATGCAGGGCTGAAGCTGAGGAAGGACTCCAAGGAAGGAGCGGTCGACTCCACGCTATTCAAAAGTTTGGTGGGAAGCCTACGCTACCTGACCTTTACCCGACCAAACATTATGTACGCTGTTGGAGTAGTGAGCAGGTATATGGAGGAGCAAAAGCAGGATCACTTCACGGCTGGGAAGAGGATCCTGAGATATGTGAACGGCACAAGAGGTCATGGCCTGATGTACTCCACTGGAGAGGAGTTGAAGTTGATCGGCTACTCGGATAACGACTATGGTGGTGATGTGAATGACCGAAAGAGCACTTCCGAATATGTGCATGTTTCATATGGGAACCACGACGTTCTCATGGAGTTTGAAGAAGCAGGCTACGATAGCCTTATCTTCCTGTGAGGCGGAGTACATAGCAGCAACGACAGGTACTTGCCAGGTTATTTGGCTAAGGAACCTCTTGGGAGAACTGCACTATCCACCGGATGGCCCCGTGACCATGTATGTTGACAACATGTCCTCCATCCAACTCGCGAAGAACCCTGTGCTGCATGGGCGCAGCAAACACATAGAGACAAGGTATCATTTCCTTCGTGAGCAGGTGGAGCAGAAGACCGTGGAAGTTGTGTATTGCCCTACCGGAGAGAAGGTCACAAATATTTTCACTAAGGCGTTGAAGGTGGAGACGTTCGAGAAGCTCAAAGGCAAACTTGACATGTGCTGCCAAGTTTGAGGGGGGAGTTTGTTGGGTTTGGTTTTGGTTGACTTGGTCAATTCTTTTTTTTTTTAAAATGCATTATATATATGTTTTTATTGTTAGAGGTGAGAGAGTGCATTTAATGAGGAGAGAGGGTATATGCTTTTCCTTTGCTTATAAATAGGCTTGTAATTTGCTTTTGGATGTTGCGATGAATAGAGTTAATAGAAAATTTTGAGGAGTTTTTCTTTTGGAAGCGTAGAGAGAGAGAAAGAGAGAGAGAGAGAGAGAGAGAGAGAGAGAGAGAGTGTAGAGAGAGAGAGAGAGGGAGAAAGCTTTTAATCCCGCATGAATAAAGCTTCTCCCCTATCAGCTTCTCGCCACCTAATCCCGCCATCTACCATCTCGCCTGCCCCTCTCGCCTATACACCTTCCCGCAGGAAGTAAGCCCGCCTCCCATCTCGCCTACAGGAGTCTCGCTGGAGCAGCCCATCTCGCCGGTGCTGGACGTGGAAGTTGAGGGGAGAACTCGCCGGAAGGAGAGGGGGGTTGTACTCGCCGGAGGTTTGAGGATGGAGGTTCTCGCCCGAGTAGAGTGGGTGTGTCTCGCCGGGTGTGTGAGCTCGCCGAAGGAAGGATGTAGTGCTCGCGAGTGGTGTGCTCGCCGTGAGTTGAAAGTGATCCCCGGGTGTGTGTTCGCGCGTGGAGGTGTGGTCTCCGTGGTTGTTATTCGCGAGGAAGGAGAGGAAGAGAGCTCGCGTGATTACTAAGACGCTTCCAACAAGTGTAGCTCGCGTGATTACTAAGACGCTTCCAACACTAAATACACGGATAAGGCTTAGGCTCTATTTGGGGGACTTATTTTTACCGGTCAAGCGGTTACGACCACATGAATCGGACCTTAATTAAGGTCCGGTTCATCCGGTCGTAACCACTTGACCGGTGAAAATAAGTCCCCCCAAACAGAGCCTTAGTGTGGCTGGAACTACGGTTGCTGCGAAAATGGAAACTCCTAAGATGGTGGTGGATTGGCCTCGACTCCTGCATCGAAGTCAATGGGAGGTTGATAAGTAATAAAATATATGTATTTTTAGTATAATTATTAGTATAGTTTTGATTAATATTGTGAATTTTCTATGTAAATTAATGAATAAATTGCTTCTTTATTATTTCTGGTTTCTAACTTGGTTTTATTTTTGTTTTTGCATTTTTTTGCAAAATTTTCCCAAGTCACGCCCTCAGACACGCCTGTGACCAAGGGCGTGTAATTTTAAAGATCAAATATCAATGGGATGGCTCAATGCAGATCAAATCCCGACAAATCGCTCAAGTCACGCCCGAGGTCACGCCCGTGACCAAGGGCGTGTAATTTTAAAAAACAAATTTCCAGCTGGCAGCTGTTTTCAGGTGAAATCTCGAAGAGTTGACCAAGTCACGCCCATGACTCTACAAGTCACGCCCGTGTTCCAGCAGAGTCACGCCCGTGAGCCGCCAGCGCATCACGTCTCGAAGCCGCGCCCATGATGCCGACATCAGCCACCCATAGACACGCCCGCGACTCACAAAGTCACGCCCGTGACATACCAAGTCACGCCCGTGTGCAGCCATGTTTGACGGCCGGACCTTCCAGAAGACGGCGAATACAGCCGAGCAAATGTCACGCCCTAAGTCACGGCCGTGACATTCAAGTCACGCCCGTGACCTAGGGCGTGTAAAACTCCAATTTTCCCTATAAATAGAGGGGCTCGGCTGAAGTATTTTTCATCCAAATTTTGAGTAGTTCTTGTTGTATTGTGAGTTCTTTTGAGTGATTGTGAGCTTCTCTTATGCAATTCAGTTTAAGTTCATTTTAAGTTTTTTTTCGTCTTCCTAGTCTAGTTGTAATGCTGATTTCAGAAATAAAATGATGTTTTTCTCATTTGGATCATCTTCCTTTTTATTAATGTTAGCGTGTGTGCGTGTATGAGTTTAGCTTTATTGCTTTCATAATTTAATTTTATTGCTTTTATAGTTAGGTTTATTGCTTTCATAATCTAGGTTTACTGTTTTCATAGCTTAGATTTACAAGCTTTCATAAAATAGTTTTATCGTTTTCTTTTTCGCTTTATTTTATCGCTTTCATTTTAAACGCTTTCTTTTCAGTTTTTTTTAGAGTGTGTGCGTGTATGAGATTATATTTTTCTTTTTTTGTAACTTAGTTTTATTTCAGTCTTCATATAACTGCTATATACCACCCCCATCTTGAATAAGACGCTAATTAACTTTAGCATTTATTTAAGTCGGTTGGGACGGATATTATTTCTGCACCTTTATAAGTCTTTTCATTTCTATACCACCCCCTTCTTGAATAAGAGGCTAATTAACTTTAGCATTTATTTAAGTCGGTTGGGACGGATATTATTTCTGCACCTTTATAAGTCTTTTCATTTCTATACCACCCCCTTCTTGAATAAGAGGCTAAGAACTTTTTAGCGCTTGTTTAAGGTGGTTGGGACGGATACTATTACTGTTTTTTATATAAGTCTTTTTATTTCCTTTTTATCCGCTTATATCTGCTCTAATCATTAAACATGTATTTTTCAACCAATAATGCCGTCTCCATTCCGATGAGTGGCTAATTTCCTTTAGCACACGACGTCGAAGAGCATTGGGACACAAAAATAGTTTTTCTATAAAATTAAAGCATCTCTTTCTAAAATAATTAACGCTTAAGGTTTTCCCGAGAATCACGTTGAGTGGAGCCACATAATCGATGTGTGGTTTTCATTTCCGTTTTCATACCTAGTTAGCCGAGAGGCTCGTGCGTACGGATTGATAGCTCACGGGTAAAGAGAAGTGCGCTCTACCCTCGAGAGAGGACGAGGTAATTCTCCCGAATTGGAAATAAAAACCCAATAGCGGGGTTCACAACATAAAGCGAGTATTAAGAACATTCGATTGCAGAACGAGAGTTCGGTCGAATATTCATAATCTCAGGTGGGCGTACCCTCGAGAGAGGAGCGTTCATAATTATGGAACCTCCACGGTCAAGTCATCTTAATATTTTGAAAAGTCATCACTTTTAATTCTACGAAAAAATCTATTTTCGTCTCAAGGTAATTCGACGTCGCGCGCTATCTTTCTCATCGCTTAGAACTCTAGTTAATCGCTTATTATCGTCTTTCGCATTTTATCACTTAAAACTCTAGTTAAACCAACTAAAAATATTATTCCGATAAAATAATAGTTCGTTCCTCGAAGTAGCATAATCAACACGACCCGCGGAAATATACGATCCCGATATTTTCAAAAAAAATATCCTGTATTACTTGCGATAAGGTATACTTGCCTTTATCAAATGATTAATTTGGACTAAAAATTAAAACACAGCTTTCCAAACTCATTTAGTGCAAAACTCTCCTTTTTTACTTTTCAATTCAATAGAATTCGGCGTTGTAGCCGAGGCGTAATTGTCAATATTCCGAAAGAAGAAAAAGACCATTACTTCTATCCTTCAATAGGATAACGGTTAATTTCTCAAAGTAGGAGTACTTGCGAGACTCTTCGAAAACATCCGCCAATTCTAAACTCTTAATATAAAGGTTATCTTTTATTTATAAAACAAAAGAAGAAGTCCAACAAAAATCATCAAGTTTTTGGCGCCGTTGCCGGGGAACTTTGTGTTGTTATTTGAAAGTAGGAACTGCTATTAATTTTATTCCTTATCTATATATTAAATATATATATATATATAATATAAAAAATATATATATATATATATAAACTTATATTTATAAAAATTAACAATAAAACAGAAAATCTAAAAATATTGTTTTTAGTATATGACCCGAGGAAACTCGTCGGACGATTCGACTATTCCTTTTGACCCCGAAATCGAGCGCACTCTTCGTGAGCGCATCCGATCTCGTGATCAAAACTTACTCGAAACCCCCGAAGAGTCAATCGGAGATACTGCAAATATGGGCGATCCAATTCCAAATGCGGCCCCGGCCCGGACCATGGCATATTAGGCCCGGCCGAATTTGGACGATACAGGATCAAGTATTACTCGCCCAACAGTTAATAATAATAATTTCGAAATAAAATCCAGCATAATTCAAATGGTACAACAGTCGATTCAATTCGACGGTTTGCCAGATGAGGACCCAAATCAGCACCTTTCAAACTTTTTAGAAATATGCGACACCTTTAAAATTAATGGCGTCACTGATGGCGCCATTCATTTACGCTTATTTCCATTTTCGCTACGGTCAAAGGCCAAATCGTGGTTGACTTCTCTTCCGAGAGGGTCCATAACCACGTGGGCCCAATTGACGGAATTTTTCTTAACTAAGTATTTTCCTCCGTCAAAAACCGCAAAACTACGCACGGATATCACATCCTTTGTGCAATTCGATTCCGAGTCTCTTTATGAGACTTGGGAGCGTTTTAAAGAATATTTGCGTAGGTGTCCTCATCACGCGCTACCAACTTGGCTACAGGTCCAGACGTTTTATAATGGTTTAAATTTTTCTACGCGGCAGATGATTGATGCGGCCTCCGGGGGAACGTTAAACAACAAAACCCCGGAGACCGCTCAAGCTCTGATCGACGAAATGGCCATGAACGCGTACCAATGGAACGTGCCAAGGTCGCGTCCTAATAAACCGGCTGGTCTTTTTGAAGTGGACGCCACTACTTTCTTAGCCTCACAGGTTGAGCGGCTAAGTAAGCAGGTGGCGGAGATGACTGTTTCCTCCTCCACTCCCGCATGGAATAATAATAATAATAATAACGTAATCGAAGAATCGGTGGATTACCTCGGTAATCCGGTTAGGCCCCCCTTCAACCCTAATAACAACCCGTATAGTAATAATTATAATCCGGGTTGGAGGACCCACCCTAATTTCTCCTGGAGCAATCCTAACAATGCTCAGAGGCCCCCAAATATGAATCCTCAAGGATTTCCGCAAGGATTTCCGCTGGGATTCCAGCCGCCTCCTCCAAAACCTTCGCTGCTCGAAGATGTTTTGTCTAAATACATCGCGTCCAACGATTCAAATATCCGAAATCTTACCGGATCTATTAACAACTTGGAAAACCAGGTTGGACAACTTGCAAAGATGGTCTCCGAGCGGCCATACGGAGCTCTACCAGGGAATACGGAGCTGAACCCCAGGGAAAATGCCAACGCTATAACCCTTCGAAGCAAGGAGGTCGTCTCCCCATTGCGGGTTGAGCCTAAGGTATGCATTTCGCCTCCGACCCCTCCACCCTCTTCCTCGATTCTAATTGCTCCGGATTCTCCGGTTGCGCCGAATGTTTCGAGTCCTCGAATTCCTTACCCGTCTAAAATTAATAAAGAGAAGGAGGACGAAAATTATCAAAATTTTTTGCGTATTTTAAAACAAATTCAAATAAACGTCCCCTTCTGCGAGGCACTCTCCCAAATGCCGAAATACGCGAAATATCTTAAGGAGTTGCTTTCTAATAAAAAGCGACTCGAGGATGTTTCGCGTGTTTCCCTTAACGCGGAATGTTCGGCTGTTCTCCTTAACAAATTGCCGTCAAAACTGAACGACCCGGGACGGTTCTCCATCCCGTGTCTCTTTGGCAATATGTTAATAAAGTATGCTCTTGCGGACTTAGGCGCCAGCATCAATTTGATGCCTTTTTCTCTTTTCAAAAAACTCAATTTAGGCATCCCGAGTCCGACAAAAATGAGCATCCAACTCGCGGATCGCTCGGTAAAGTACCCAATCGGGGTAGCGGAGGATGTTCTGGTCAAGGTCGACAAGTTTATCTTCCCAGTAGACTTTGTCATCCTGGACATAGAGGAGGACGTCGAGGTACCCATCATCCTCGGTCGCCCCTTTCTCGCAACCTCCCGCGCGTTAATCGATGTCAGTAACGGTCGCCTCCTCCTTCGAGTTGGAGACGACGAAATTACTTTACATATCAACCCCTCCATGCGGAACTCATTATCGAATGATGATTCCTGTTTCAATTTGGAATCCGCATTTGTGGACGAGTGTTCTTCTCTTTCGGAATTGCTATCTTTAATGATAGACGATTCGGATCTGGCGAATCAACCTCCTTTAGACGAATTACCACCAAATTCTCCTTTCGAGCCTTTTGATTCGAAAGCTTTAAAAATCTCCACTTCCTATGAAGAACCTCCGGTCTTGGAGCTTAAGCAACTCCCCGACCATTTAAAATATGCTTTTCTAGCCGCGAACTTAAAACTTCCGGTTATAATATCGTCTACTTTAACCGATTCGGAAACATCCGAATTGGTTGAAGTTTTATCTAAACATCGCCGTGCAATTGCATGGCAAATTTCCGATATCAGGGGAATTAACCCCTCATTCTGCTCCCACAAAATTTTTCTGGAGGAAAACCCCCGCAAAACAATTCAGCCTCAACGACGACTTAACCCGAACATGCGGGAAGTCGTTAAGACTGAAAATATTAAACTCCTCGACGCGGGGATTATCTATCCTATTTCCGACAGTACGTGGGTAAGCCCCGTACAAGTCGTCCCAAAAAAGGGCGGTGTAACGGTCGTGGCAAACACGAATAATGAATTAATCCCAACTCGTACTGTTACGGGTTGGAGGGTGTGCATCGACTACAGAAAAGTAAATGATGCCACCAGAAAAGACCACTTTCCGTTACCGTTTATTTATCAAATCTTAGAGCGTCTCTCCGGTCATCCTTTTTATTGCTTCCTTGATGGTCTCTCGGGATTTTTCCAATTCCCTATTTCACCCGAGGACCAAGAAAAAAACGACTTTTACTTGCCCTTTCGGCACCTTCGCATATCGACGAATGCCGTTTGGCCTCTGTAACGCGCCAACTACATTCCAAAGATGTATGCTGGCAATATTTGGCGAGCTAGTAGAAGACATAATGGAAGTCTTCATGGATGACTTCTCCGTCTTTGGAGACTCTTTTAAAAATTGTCTAAAAAATTTAGATAGAGTCCTCCAACGGTGCGAGGAGACGAACTTAGTCTTGAACTGGGAGAAATGCAACTTCATGGTCCGAGAGGGCTTAGTCCTCGGCCATAAAATTTCTTCCAAGGGGATGGAGGTCGATAGGGCCAAAGTCACTATAATTGAACAACTTCCTGTTCCTTCGAACGTCAAATCAATTAGAAGTTTTCTTGGCCACGCAGGTTTTTATTGGCGGTTTATTCAAGATTTTTTAAGAATAACCAAACCGCTAACTCACCTCCTGGAAAAATATTCCCCATTCATTTTTGACACGACCTGCGTAGAGGCATTTGATTTTATAAAAAAACAACTTATCAATTCTCCAATTCTGGTGGCGCCAGATTGGTCCCTTCCGTTCGAGATTATGTGCGACGCGAGCGATATCGCGGTAGGAGTTGTCTTAGGCCAACACGTAAATAAATATTTTCATCCAATATATTACGCTTCTCGCACACTCAATGCCGCACAGGCTAACTATACAACGACGGAAAAGGAACTTCTTGCCGTCATCTTTGCTTTTAATAAATTCAGGCCTTACGTAACACTTTCACACGTGATCGTTTTCACCGATCACTCCGCCCTAAAATATCTTTTGGCCAAAGTTGATGCCAAGCCTCGCTTACTTCGATGGATCCTCCTTTTACAGGAATTTGACTTAGAGATCCGGGATAAGAAAGGGGCTGAAAATTTAGCAGCCGACCACCTCTCACGTTTAGAACACCCCGTCGCAGAAGCGCTCGTCGAACCAGAATTAGACGATCGATTTCCTGAGGAGCGCCTTTTAATCATAAATAATACAAAAACTTCTTCTACCCCTTGGTTCACAGATTACGCGAACTATTTAGTCGCGCGGGTCCTTCCAAAAGATTTTTCGACTCAGCAGAAGAAGAAATTCTTCTCTGACTTGAAAAACTACTTTTGGGAGGACCCCTTTCTCTTTCGCATCTGCGCAGACCAAGTGATACGAAGATGTGTTTCAAGCGAGGAGGGTGCGCAAATATTGCGACACTGCCATGAGGGGCCGGCTGGAGGGCATTATCAAGCCAACCGGACCGCGCGGAAAGCGTTAGAGTCAGGCTTTTATTGGCCCACTCTCTTTAAGGATGCTCACACTTTTGTGAGTATATGCGATAGCTGCCAGCGGTCGGGTAACATCTCTCGTCGTGACGAGATGCCCCAAAACTTTTTATTTAGAATGTGAAATCTTCAATTTGTGGGGCATAGACTTTGTAGGCCCCCTACCTCCTTCTTTTAATAATCGCTATATTTTAGTGGCGGTCGACTACGTATCTAGGTGGGCGGAAGCGCAAGCTCTGCCCACCAATGATGCGCGAGTCGTCGTCCATTTTCTAAAAAAATTATTTTCTCGCTTCGGCATGCCCCGTGCAATAGTTAGTGATAGGGGCACGCACTTCTGCAACGCCCAGTTTTCAAAAATTTTATCTAAGTACGACGTCACACATAAGCTCGCCACCGCCTATCACCCCCAAACGAGCGGCCAAGTAGAGGTAGTGAATCGCGAGATAAAACGCATTTTGGAAAAAACCGTCTCTTTAAATAGGAAGGATTGGTCCTCAAAACTCGACGACGCGTTGTGGGCGTATCGTACGACATACAAGACCGCTATTGGTTGTACGCCCTATCGATTAGTCTACGACAAAGCGTGCCATTTACCGGTAGAGTTAGAACACCGCGCTTTTTGGGCCTTAAAATTTTTAAATCTCGATTCGAACTTAGCCTCTGAGAATAGGAAATTCCAACTAAATGAACTCGATGAATGGCGTGCGAATGCTTATGAGAGTAATAAATTTTATAAGGAGCGTTCTAAGTTCTACCACGATCGAAAAATTAGATTTCCAAAAACTTTCGCGCCGGGCGATCTTGTCCTTCTTTATAATTCACGTCTTCGTCTTTTTCCGGGTAAGCTCAAATCCCGCTGGTCCGGCCCCTTTGAAGTCAAAGAGGTTTGGCCGTATGGGACCGTTCTTATCTCTCACCCCGAAAAAGGTGATTTTAAAGTCAACGACCACCGTTTAAAACTATATCTTGCAGGCGATCCGGTGGACGGACACACGGAATCTTTAACCCTCCCCAATTTATAATCTCACCACGCCAAATGCGTCAAGCTACGCGACGGTAAACAAAGCGCTTGTGGGAGGCACCCCATATTTATCTAATATTTGTATTATGCTTTTTTATCTCTTTTTGCAGGGTTTCTTACGACCCCGCCAGCTTTAATTCAGGGAAGCCTTTTTGCTTCCTCTTTCCTTTTGTATATATTGCAATGTTATTTTATCTCCTTCATACTTACATTACAACATTGGGGACAATGTTGGGTTTTAAGTATGGGGGTGTATTTACTGTTTTCATTTTAAAAAAAAGGGCTTCTTTTTACAAAATAAAAATATATTTTTACAAAATATATTACAAAAAAAAAAATATATATATGTATTTTTTTTCGAAAGTATATGTTACAAAAAAAAAAAAAAAAACGTTCCAAAAAATATACCCTACTTTACTTTTATTCTTAAAGCATTTAGTTTCGAGAGTATATGTTTGTGGATTTTCATAATCGCTAGTTTTACTATTTGTTTGTTTATCTAAGATCGATAGATTTAAACGTTCGGGGTTAAGTTTTAAAGAATATCTTATGTTTTTAATTTAAATAGAGACTTTGTTATCAAGCACTAATTCTACTAGCTAAAATAGAGACATATGTATTATGTTGGCAAAACAACTTTAGACTGCAATTATCCCTACTTTATGTCTTCAGGAATCGAGGAATATTCAACTTACTAAGGTTGCTCTCAAAACTTTTTTTTATTATTCTAGAATTTCTCTTGAAAACCCCTTGTATACACCAATTTAGCATGGCAAAAACAAACAAAGAAAAAAAAAGATCTTATGTCAATGGGAATACAAAAATTCCGTAAACATAGACACCCAATATTTGTTAAAAGAGATCCTATGTCAATGGGAATTGCAAATTCCGTAAACACAGGCATTGGGTTAATTAAAAGGTCAATTTTCCCTCGTACACCAACGATGGGAGTCAAAGGAAACTATATAAGAGGGGTGAGATGATACAATTCATCACCCCTAATTCAAGTACTCTTCTATTTGCCAAGGCTTTTTACCCCCTTTTTCCCTTAACCAAATTATTGTTTCTAGTTTTAATTCAAAAAATCATTTGAGAGCATAATTAGTAACTTATATTTTTCCTTCATGTTTCTTTAAACAAAAGTTATTATAATTTCGATCTAATCTCGTTTACTAATGATTGCAATTTTGTTTGCTATTTGGTTAATTAAGAAGTCTTTTGGCCAGGACATTTCTTTCTACTTAAATCATTTGCATAATTTAGGACTTAACTCTTATTACTCCAAATTTTTATTTTTCAGTCTCTTATGATTAAAATAAAACGATAGCAAAAAATTAGAACTTATGTTAATCCCGTATAGATCTCTCTTACTTTTGCTCTTGAATATCAAAAGCTTAAGTATGGGGGTATTTGATAAGTAATAAAATATATGTATTTTTAGTATAATTATTAGTATAGTTTTGATTAATATTGTGAATTTTCTATGTAAATTAATGAATAAATTGCTTCTTTATTATTTCTGGTTTCTAACTTAGTTTTATTTTTGTTTTTGCATTTTTTTGCAAAATTTTCCTAGGTCACGCCCTCAGACACGCCCGTGACCAAGGGCGTGTAATTTTAAAGATCAAATATCAACGGGACGGCTCAATGCAGATCAAATCCCGACAAATCGCTCAAGTCACGCCCGAGGTCACGCCCGTGACCAAGGGCGTGTAATTTTAAAAAACAAATTTCCAGCTGGCAGCCGTTTTCAGGTGAAATCTCGAAGAGTTGACCAAGTCACGCCCGTGACTCTACAAGTCACGCCCGTGTTCCAGCAGAGTCACGCCCGTGAGCCGCCAGCGCATCACGTCTCGAAGCCGCGCCCATGCTGCCGACATCAGCCACCCATATTCACGCCCGTGACTCACAAAGTCACGCCCGTGACATACCAAGTCACGCCCGTGTGCAGCCATGTTTGACGGCCGGACCTTCCAGAAGACGGCGAATACAGCCGAGCAAATGTCACGCCCTAAGTCACGGCCGTGACATTCAAGTCACGCCCATGACCTAGGGCGTGTAAAACTCAAATTTTCCCTATAAATAGAGGGGCTCGGCTGAAGTATTTTTCATCCAAATTTTGAGTAGTTCTTGTTGTATTGTGAGTTCTTTTGAGTGATTGTGAGCTTCTCTTATGCAATTCAGTTTAAGTTCGTTTTAAGTTTTTTTTCGTCTTCCTAGTCTAGTTGTAATGCTGATTTCAGAAATAAAATGATGTTTTTCTCATTTGGATCATCTTCCTTTTTATTAATGTTAGCGTGTGTGCGTGTATGAGTTTAGCTTTATTGCTTTCATAATTTAATTTTATTGCTTTTATAGTTAGGTTTATTGCTTTCATAATCTAGGTTTACTGTTTTCATAGCTTAGATTTACAAGCTTTCATAAAATAGTTTTATCGTTTTCTTTTTCGCTTTATTTTATCGCTTTCATTTTAAACGCTTACTTTTCAGTTTTTTTTAGAGTGTGTGCGTGTATGAGATTATATTTTTCTTTTTTTGTAACTTAGTTTTATTTCAGTCTTCATATAACTGCTATATACCACCCCCATCTTGAATAAGACGCTAATTAACTTTAGCATTTATTTAAGTCGGTTGGGACGGATATTATTTCTGCACCTTTATAAGTCTTTTCATTTCTATACCACCCCCTTCTTGAATAAGAGGCTAATTAACTTTAGCATTTATTTAAGTCGGTTGGGACGGATATTATTTCTGTACCTTTATAAGACTTTTCATTTCTATACCACCCCCTTCTTGAATAAGAGGCTAAGAACTTTTTAGCGCTTGTTTAAGGTGGTTGGGACGGATACTATTACTGTTTTTTATATAAGTCTTTTTATTTCCTTTTTATCCGCTTATATCTGCTCTAATCATTAAACATGTATTTTTCAACCAATAATGCCGTCTCCATTCCGATGAGTGGCTAATTTCCTTTAGCACACGACGTCGAAGAGCATTGGGACACAAAAATAGTTTTTCTATAAAATTAAAACATCTCTTTCTAAAATAATTAACGCTTAAGGTTTTCCCGAGAATCACGTTGAGTGGAGCCACATAATCGATGTGTGGTTTTCATTTCCGTTTTCGCACCTAGTTAGCCGAGAGGCTCGTGCGTACGGATTGATCGCTCACGAGTAAAGAGAAGTGCGCTCTACCCTCGAGAGAGGATGAGGTAATTCTCCCGAATTGGAAATAAAAACCCAATAGCGGGGTTCACAACATAAAGCGAGTATTAAGAACATTCGATTGTAGAACGAGAGTTCGGTCGAATATTCATAATCTCAGGTGGGCGTACCCTCGAGAGAGGAGCGTTCATAATTATGGAACCTCCACGGTCAAGTCATCTTAATATTTTGAAAAGTCATCACTTTTAATTCTACGAAAAAATCTATTTTCGTCTCAAGGTAATTCGACGTCACGCGCTATCTTTCTCATCGCTTAGAACTCTAGTTAATCGCTTATTATCGTCTTTCGCATTTTATCACTTAGAACTCTAGTTAAACCAACTAAAAATATTATTCCGATAAAATAATAGTTCGTTCCTCGAAGTAGCATAATCAACGCGACCCGCGGAAATATACGATCCCGATATTTTGAAAAAAAATATCCTGTATTACTTGCGATAAGGTATACTTGCCTTTATCAAATGATTAATTTGGACTAAAAATTCAAACACAGCTTTCCAAACTCATTTAGTGCAAAACTCTCCTTTTCTACTTTTCAATTCAATAGAATTCGGCGTTGTAGCCGAGGCGTAATTGTCAATATTCCGAAAGAAGAAAAAGACCGTTACTTCTATCCTTCAATAGGATAACGGTTAATTTCTCAAAGTAGGAGTACTTGCGAGACTCTTCGAAAACATCCGCCAATTCTAAACTCTTAATATAAAGGTTATCTTTTATTTATAAAACAAAAGAAGAAGTCCAACAAAAATCATCAGAGGTTGACCAACATCCCGTGGGATGACCATACACAAACCCTATCGGAGTTGTATTAGACATAGTAACCTAAGGTTGTAAAAGATGATGGGAGAAGATTGGTGAACTATGGGCATATTAGGTAATTCCAGCCATAACCCCATACTCTTCAATAAACAGGTCACATAAGTACCTCCACTCATCACACTCAAACGGTGATTCTCAGCCTGATTTCGAAGAAAGGTAGCGACCATAAATCTAATATTGAGTGGGGCATCTTCTCGCATACTATATAAATAAAGCAAGTCTGAACGAGTCACCACTCCATGACTCTCGCCTCGCCTGGAAAGAGTGCAGGCGAGGAGGTTGTGCACAAAACGTAGCGTGGGTTTCAGAGGGTGACTCCCCATTGACTTCTTTGGCTCGTTTGGTTGGACTTCATTACTAATTTTTTGCCAATGCATAATAGGACAAAAATCCTGTGGAAAATCAGATAGAGGACGGGAGTAGATGATGGCTAGGGCAAAAGAGTAATTGAAAAACCCCATAATAATATTAAATTGGTGTAGAGTAATACGATGCTCCTTACCAACTATCAAAAATTTTAAAATAGAATCACACCCACCCCCGTGAAAATGGAAAGAAGATATGAATTCCAGTGTTAATTCGTAATAATTAGGCTCAGGAATTTCAAATAATACATTCCATCCCGGACGGTCGATAAAGTTCCAAACAGCTGTGGCTATCCCAATCTACTCCCAATCAACTCTTCAGAATTCTCCGAAGCTCTTCATCGTAGTTGTTCAAACCATTCTTACTGTGGAGTTTGGGTAAACCACATGTCTTTGTTTATGGGAAGGTTTTGTAAAGGTATATTCAGACATATAACAGGCTCGGGGGCTTTGCGCATGGAAACCCTAGGTAATCTTCTATATATACCTAGCTGGGGGCAACGAAGAGAACGTTCCACTTTGACCCTCCTTCGGATGTTTCAAGCACCCTTCTACAGGTTATGGGCGGTGGATGATTCTCCCTCTCTCGATGCTTTTGTGGCCAGTGAAATGCAATCAGAATAGGAAGGGAAGAAAGTAAATGTCAGGGAAATGGCTTGTAGGAGAGGAAAATAGTAAAGGAGAACTTAGAAAGTTGAAATGAAGGTGTGGGGGTAAACAAAGGCTCCATTGGGGTTTAAATAGCTGAAAAATAAGATTACATGCCCTGGTTTACATGATGTTTAAACAGGGCGTGTAATATTAAATTATGCGCTGTCAACTTTATCATAAATGATTCCGTTAAAAAGTTTTTAATATTCACTTTTGACCAGATCCACGCCATATGTACACGACGTGTATATGAGGCATGTAAAATAAGGGCGATGTTATTAGCAGTCCTAAGATGGCTATTCGTAGTTCTATGAAGACTTAAGACAACTATTCGTAGTTCTAAATACACTTAAATTCATTGGACTGCGAATATCAATAAACTGTATTTAGCGGTTATAGGACTGCTTATAACATTGCCCATAAAATAAATGATGTATTGTATGAATGGTCTAAAGATTGGGTCAAAATGCCTCTTTTGACTGCCTAACCAGATCCACACCCTATGTAAATGATGTGTACATGGGGCATGTAAAAATAAATGATGTGTTAGTCCGACCTGGTCAAAAGATTCGGTCAACAAGAATGAATATCCTCGTAACGATAAGATCCACACCCTATGTACACGATATGTACATGGGTGAGTGTAATGGCAGTGCATGTGCAATGGTCAGCAAAACAATAAAAAATTAATTAGGGTCAAAATTTGGCATGTACAAGATCCACTCCCATGCTACACGGTGTGTACTAGACCCGTGTTTGTGTAGTAGCTTTACATGTCCTTGGTACATGACATGTACTCAAGATGTGTAAAGTACAAAAGATGGTTTTGCATGCCCCATGTAGTCAGACCGTGTGGTTGTGTGGTTGCATGTTACACGGTGTGAAATAGCGGCGTGTAAATGAATATTTTGTAATTTTAATATTTTAAATGTTTGAACAATTTCCAATAAACTTTCTCTAGAGAATTAAACTAAAAGGAAACATCATAAAATAAATTTTCTTAAAGTAAAGAGATTGACACAATAATGTAAGCAAATTCATAGCAAAAACATAAATACCAGCTTTTAGGCATTTCTCCACACCATACAAGCATAAGTCCTATTCTAGGGTGCTTAGCGCTCCCACGAACCGTAGGAAATGAACCGTCTTAGCTCGAGAGTGAGCTAAACGTGCAAACAGTCTAAAAGAGAACCAACAACTGAACAATGAGATATTTTACATGGAAAAATCTAGAAAGGGAAAAAACCATGGAGCCAGACCCAGTTCTGACAAAATCCACTAGTAGTAGTCGGTTACAGGAGTTGGATGTTAGGAGGGTGATATGACACCACTCCTTTTCAAGTTTTCTTAGAGAAAGTTAATTATTTTATTGCGCTTGCAGGAGAAGTTTCAGCAGTCGATACGTCCCAAGCGGATCAAGCTTTGAGCAGGAGGATGAACGGAGAGTCAAGTCTTTGCCATAAAACTTTAGAGCTCTATTTTCTTCTTTTTTTCTCTGTCCTTGAAAATGAAGTCCCGGGGCACTAGTAATTGTGCCCTTATTGATTCTGAGGGGGCGAATATGAATGCATGATTTCAGCCACTTGGATAGCCAATTTTCGAAAAATGTCGAACAAGCCCTTGGACAATTCGGGCGGCCTAGGCACGTTGGTCCATGATATGGTGGCAGGAGATGAAGAAAGAGAGGGTGTGCAAGTGAGCCGCGCAAGGGAACGTGTGTGCGTAAGGGGATGCGCGCGAGCACACATGGTCTGGCCATGCGCACAAGCACATGTATAGTGCACGTGCAGCCCGTGCCCTGCACGCAAGCATGCGATAAGCACATTCGTGCATATGTGCGACAAGCGCACTCGTTCTTACACATGATAAGAACACGTGCGCTTACACGCGGTCTGTGCTGCGCGTGCATGCGCTCGGCTAGTGTGTGCGCGGCCAATGCTACAATGCAACTACATGGCTAGCACATGCACGCAGGTGCACAACATACACGCGCACGCATAGGTGAGCGCGATCCGCGTGTGTGTGCGCTCTCACGTAGTCATGAATATAAAAACCGGGCCTGACGGGCTGGCCCGAGCCCGGCCCGGTCAAGCCCGGCCCGGTTCAGGCCCGAACTGGGCCGAGCCCTTACCTGGGACCCTGAAAGGGCCCCGGTTTGGCCTAGCTACCCGGCCCGGTACCCGGCCCGGTCCGGGCCGGGTAAAGCCCGAAAATCGGGCTAGCCCGAGACCAGGCCGGCCATAGCCCGATCCGGTCTCGGGCTAGGCCCGATTGAGCCTAACGGCTCTTATTAGAGCCGTTAGGCTCATGGCAGCATGACTGCCACGTGGCAGCCATGCTGCCATGAGAGAGCAGCCAACGACTCTCTCTTAAGAGAGCCGTTGGCTGCTCTTTTTATTTTTTATTTTATTTTATTTTTATTATTTTTAATTAATTTTTTAATAAAAAAAAACAAAAAAAAACCTATAAATACCCCCCTCCCCTCTCTCTTTTCTCACACCCCACCCCTCTCTCTCTCTCTCTCTCTCTCTCTCTCTCTTAGCTCTCCCAATGGCGTCGTCCTCCACAACTCCAGCGTCATCTTCCCAAAGTACGGCTTCGGTGGTGGAGCATAACCGTAGAGCGAGTATTTGGGAGCATTTCGAGATGGTACAAGTCGGGACCGAAAGAAAAGCGCGCTGCAAGATTTGCTCGAAGTTGCTATCCAT
The DNA here is from genome assembly GCA_033032865.1 of Dactylorhiza incarnata. Taxonomy (NCBI): domain Eukaryota; kingdom Viridiplantae; phylum Streptophyta; class Magnoliopsida; order Asparagales; family Orchidaceae; genus Dactylorhiza; species Dactylorhiza incarnata. Next base: position 22,190,962 of record JAWHQI010000001.1, on the reverse strand, counting down.
AAGCGGCAAGTCGACGCTCGTTAGACACCAGAAGTCTTGCGAGTCGAAACAAGCTCCTCCCGAGTCAAGTCAAGCCCAATTTCTGGAGCCGGACAGATTTGGACGTACGATCAAATGCGACAGCGAGAGCTGCAGACGAAGTTCGTCATCAAACGTGAGCTGCCATTCAGCGTCTTCGACAATGACGACGGCACAGAGTACATACATGGGGGGCTTCAGCCCAAATACCAAAAGGTTAGTAGAATTACTTTAAGGCGCGATACGATTAGGTTATATTTAGAAGCAAAACAAGAATTAATTAGGTATTTTAAAAATTTCGAAGGACGTGTGAGTCTAACGAGCGACGTTTGGACGAGTAATTTAAATTTAGGATTAGCTTATCTTTGCATCACTTGTCATTGGATTGATCTCATTTCGTGGGAGCAAAATAAACGCGTAATATGTTTTACAGGTTTTGAATTCTCGCACACGGCTATAGCTTTATATTATTATGAAATGTGCGCGAGAATTTAAAATTAATGATAAAATACTTAGTTTTTCTCTTGATAACGCCTCCAATAATAGCGCCGCAATTGAATTGTTAAAACGAGATTTAAAACCATTTCTCAACGGCGCGTTTTTTCATACTAGATGTGTTTGTCATGTCCTAAATTTAGTGGTACAGGATAGTTTAAAAGCAATGTCACAATATATTAATAAAATTCGCGACATGTTAAAAGCAATTTATTGTACTAAATAACGAGCTCAAGATTTTAGAAAATTTTGTAAAGCACAAAATCAGAAATATTTGAAACCACAATTAGATCTGCCTATTAGATGGAACTCAACCTATAAAATGTTAAAAAGAGCCGTTCTACAAAAAGATCTTCTAATGGAATATTATAGTTTACTTAATATTGAACACGGTTTAGGTGAAACTGATTGGACCATAATAGAACATTATATAGATTTACTAAAGTGTTATTATAGGGCCACCGTTTCTTTATCTGGAGTGTATTATCCAACGAGCGCATTAGTAAGTGAACATTTCGTACATATCACAGAAAGATTTAGTTATTATAGACAACACCAAGGTTGGGCTCCTTTAATTAAAATAATGGAAGAATTTTTTTTAAAATATTATAGAGAAATACCGCCTATGTTTTCGTGCGCCGCCGCTTTAAATCCGCTACTTAACGTGGAAGGCGTAGAAAATTTGATCGACGAAATCAATACTAATCTAACCTTAAATATAAATTATGATGAAGATGACCCCGTTAGTACTACAAGTTTTACTAATTTTTTTACGCAAAGTTATAATTATTACAATAACTTATACGGGTCACGACCCCGCGAAGAAATAATGCAACCCAAAACGAAGGATAGTCTTAAAAATAAAATTTTAGATTTAGCTTCTAGGAAAAAAGCGCGCACATCTGGTAGTTTAGATGAATTAGGATTATACACAAAAACTCAATTTAGCAATTTTATGAGTTCGGACGAGATCGAAAACTTCGATCTCTTAAATTGGTGGAAAGGTAAAGCTAATACCTATCCTGTTTTGGCCTGTATGGCCCGTGATTTATTAACTGTCCAAGCTAGTACAGTAGCTTCGGAGTCCGTTTTTTCTCTTAGTGGCAGGGTTTTGAACGAGCGGAGGAGCCTGCTTAACAAAGATTCGCTGGAGATTTGCATATGCTACAAGGACTACTTGGACAATTTAAAGAGGACGACAATATTCCCGCCGAAATCTCGAGGATTTACTGCTTATTTGCTTAATATTTTTTGTCCTTATTGCGGGATCCCAATTCTAATTGGGGTTGGAGATCTTTCCATTTTTGATACTGGAATTAATGGTGATATATTATACTACTATGCGCGAACCTTCATATTCAAACCATGATGAGGGCTTTATTAATTTTGTAGGCACTCTTCGTAATTTTTACTGAGTCCCCTATAGAAATTTTGAGCGAGTTAGGGCGACTCCGTGGAAGAACTCTACAGCCATGTGCCCGGTTAACCAGGTAAAGTAGACTCAAAGAGGACACTTTGAAGATGGGAGTATGTGAGATGCTGCAGGGGAACATTTCAAGTGCGCGAATGGGCGCAAGGTGGAGGAGCCACGCGTCCGACCTGCGCGTTCTGCGCGCAAGGGTGCCATGCTTGTGGCGGTCGCATGCGGGGGTGCTGCGCGTGTGGCGGCCGCACATATGATTTCCATGCACGAGGGTACCGCGCAACTGGCGGCCGTGCATGGGGGTGCCACGCTTGAGGGCACCACACAGGAGACAGATGCGCGTGGGGGTGCTGCGTGCACGGAGGCCACGCGCATGAGAATATCCCATGGAACGCTCACGCACGTGACTGCCACACGAGGATGTCGTGAGCCCGCTCGACACTTGGGCGGCGTGCAGGTTGCGCTGCTCGAGTGGCGCGCACATGTGGATGCCATGCTGTGTGCATAGGTGGCATACATGCGGGCTTTAGGTGTGGTTGTTGTGCGTGCTCACGAGTTTCGCGTGTGTTCCTGTTGTGCGCAATTTTAGATTTCTTGTTGTTTTTTGTGCTAACCTGTTTGCATTGTTTTTAGGCCCCGAAGCGAGCTGCTACGTCGAGGTCTATGTTGTTGCATTTAACCCTTTCTGCTGAGCGTGTCATCATGTGGCGTAATCGCTTTGGCCTTCCCGCAATCATGGAGGTGAAGATTCCACTCTCGGAAGAGCATAACCAGATTGCCCATGGGGGGCATGTCAAGATCTCGGAGGGATGCCTGAAAAAGGGGTTCCGCATTCCTTCTGTGGCCTGCTATTTACACAGTTTTCTCAGGTGGCCATGACGAGGGTTTTGGGCCTCGCCAGCTTTTTTCGAGAGCATGACTCTTGCATGTCACTCCAGCTTTTCTGGGATTGGTGCAAGGTTTACCCCGACACAGGGGAAAGAATCTAAGTTAGGAGAAGCAAGAGATGGTTCACATTCGAGGAGAAGACCGACTACCGTCATGGGGGTAAGCTCTATGGGTTCATTAAGAACCCTTGGGAGCTTTCTGAGGTGTTGAGAGCGCTCCCTGGGCACTGTTGCCGCATATCTTGCAAGGACGACGATTTCTGTCATATACTGGGCTTCGTAGATGTGTAAGACTTGGTGAAAACTCTTTATTGCATTAGCGCATTTGTTGATGAGAAAAGGTTGGTTTTGTCGGGTCTCTCCACGGATGCCGAGCAGAGTTACGTTATCTCCCTGGATTGAGGTCAGAAGTGGAAACCAATTTTCGCCTTGATGCATGGGGGAGCAGTTCCATCCTCCCCGTCTCTCGAGTCGATCATCCAGGATGGAGATGACGGATCTGACAACGAGGGGGAGACCCCGCTCCTTGATTCCGGGATGTAGGAGATACTTGAGGCTTTCGACACCATGCCATTTCCTTGGGATGGTCAGGTGTCAACATTTGTTGTACACTACACCATATCATGCATATGGTAACGC